>JASDDO010000031.1:647111629-649511629 GCA_030015575.1 Agapanthus africanus | reverse complement strand
GATGGAATCCATGTACACCAATAAAGTATGGACTTTGGAAGATGCTCCTGAAGGGGTAAAACCCATTGAGAGCAAGTGGATCTTCAAGAAGAAATTTGGTGTAGATGGAAAAGTTGAGACTTTCAAAGCTAGACTTATAGCAAAAGGTTTTCGTCAACGAACATGTGTGGATTATGAAGAAACCTTTTCTCCAGTGGCTATGCTTAAATCCATCCGGATCCTACTTGCTATCGCTGCATACCATGACTACGAAATCTGGCAGATGGACGTCATGACCACTTTTCTAAATGGTGATTTAGAAGAAAGCGTATACATGACTCAGCCAGAGGGCTTCATAGATAGTGGGAGCAGTGGAAAGGTGTGCAAGCTGCATAAATCAATCTACGGGTTGAAGCAGGCATCGCGAAGTTGGAACATCTGTTTTGATGTTGTAGTCAAAGAGTTTGACTTCATCAAAAACGTTGATGAACCTTATATATACAAGAAGGCTGCAGAGAGTAATATTGTCTTCTTCGTATTGTACGTGGATGACATACTCTTGATAGGAAATAATGTTTCTATGCTGCACTCAGTCAAGCTCTTCTTATCACACAGATTCTCCATGAAAGATCTGGGTGATGCCTCCTGCATTGTGGGGATTAAGACCTATAAAGATAGATCTAAACGGATATTGGGATTGTCCCAATCCAGGTATATTGACAACATACTAAAAAGGTTTAGTATGGAATATTCCAAGCGTGGTGGTTTACCCGCAATCTCTGGAATCACTCTCTCCAAAGAGATGTCTTCCAAGACTGATTTGGAGAGGGCTCGAATACAAGGGATACCCTATGCTTTGGCAGTAGGCTCTATTATATATGCGATGCTTTGTACCGGACCAGGTGTAGCTTTTTTACTAGGTGTAGTGAGAAGATATCAATCGGATCCTGGGGAGAATCACTGGTCAGCTGTGAAGAACATTCTTAAGTACTTGAGAAGGACTAAAGAAATGTTCTTGGTGTATGGTAACGGTGAACTCCAAGTGGAGTCCTTTGCCGGTTCGAACTTTCAGAGTGATAGGGACGACAACAAGTCGGTCTCGGGCTTTTTTATTCACCCTCAATGGAGGGGCGGTATGTTTGAAGAGTTCTAAGCAAGATACCGTGGCAGACTCGACGATGGAGGTTGAATACATCGCTGCCAACGATGTCACCAAGGAGGCTGTCTGGAAAAGAAGTTCATAACTGAACTTGGTGTGGTTCCGTCCATTGAGTATCTAATACGTTTGTATTGTGATAACAATGGAGCAGTGGCTTTGGCTAAGGAACCCAGGTCCTATCAGAAGTCCAGACACATTCTTCGACGGTATCACTTGATCCGGGAGATAGTTGATCGCCGGGAGATCGAGATCAGGAGAGTTGATACGAAGAATAACACAGCGGATCCACTCACCATGGCCTTACCCCAGATACAGTTTGAGAGACTCTTCGGGATGTTAGGTATGAGATACTACAACAGCTGGACTTAGTGCAAGTGGGAGATTGTTAGTTATATGTATGCCCTGGAGGCTATTATTTGTACATGGTTGTGTATTATAGTGGATGCTTGGACATATATAGAAAGGACTTTCTTGCTCGACATGATTGTATGCTATCTGGTTGCTCTTTATCTTAACATGTACGCTTATGTATCTTCATAATGTCTCTATGTTACATGTTGATAAAGCCCTTAGGTTGTGGACTTGACAACCAAGACTATGATGTATATCATACTAGTGGGGTCAGGGTAGTCCACAAGTACATCTTTTAATTGTTCCTAGTCGAGGGAGTATCGAGACGGGGCATCGATATTCCAGTGTAGACTAGTGTGTACGATTCTTGACCCTGTATGGGGCGATGGTTGATCCCATAACCATTGGTGTTTGACATCAAAGAATGTGCACAGGTGCTCATTAGAGAATGGGTACACCGAACAGGACTCGCCGAGAACTCCTAGATGGTATTATACCTAACGTCAAATAGAAGTTCTCTGGTGACACTAGTACAGGTTATTCTGAAGACCCGAGATCGTCACAGAGACTTGTGTGATTCCCACTGTGCTTTGATTTCCATCATACCATGTTCAAGAAAATGTGCAAACCGGTGGCTTTTGAGTACAGTCCCGGATCACATGGAGGCAATGAACGATAGGAAGGGTTTCATCTCTTCCGGTATTGGGGGTTGATGTTGCGCTGTGCTCGATTGGCCATAACAGGAAATTCCTGGCCAGGGTTGCTGAGATTTACTAGTAAGTGTTATCAGTAGTTTCTCGAATCGTTATGGACCTAATATCGGCATGACTTATCAAGTTACTGGGGTCTGACGTTAACCACCCCTAGACTCGATATGCGACATATCAGACGAAGAGACCGGGCTGTACGGTAGTGTTACTTGTTGGATTCACAGGAGTATGAGCAGGCATGCTTGTTGATCTTCTGATCGCTCAATACTCGGGTGGACGTTACATTTGGCAGACCGCTTGCGGCTTGTGGGTGACTGATATGATCACCACCTACTGCCGGCGTATTGACGGGTCTTTAAAGTCCTACACAGAGGTTTCCTGTCTCAAGCGAAACGAAGTAGGGCACATATGTGATATGTGCGGGACCGAGATAGATACGTGTATATGATACCGTATTCTGATTTCGCGATATATGTTATATGCGATATTATCGGATTATCGGATCAAGTGTTGATTCGATGATTTGATATTAGTCGGGTATATGTGATTTAACCGGATTATTAAATCAAGTATTGATTTAATATTTTAATATATATGTATATATATATATATTTGATATATTAATATATATATATATATATATTAACTAATATAAAATTAGCTCACTAAAGAATTTTCTTTTCTTCATTTACATTTTATATATACATATATGATATATATATATATATATATATATATATATATATATATATTTAATGTATTTAGAATATTGTATCATACTTGATGATACATGGAACTTTGGTGTATGAGACTCACACTTAAACTAAGATAATATGGGGGTTTTATTATTAAGAGAAAACCAAAAATGAGGTGGAAATTAGCATGGTTGTGTAGCTTGGAGAAGCTTGTAGAAAGCTTGACTAAACTCCATCGACTTTTGTTTTACTCTAGATATTGTTTAAGCTAACCATTATCTTAGCCTTAGTTAAGTCTCTACATGAGTTTATATTAGATATTTTCTCATCCATGGTTCATTAGATGCTTCATCTTCTTCATCTCTTTTTCTTTACTTGATTTTCTTGAGGTGAAAAAGAATGAGAGGAAAAATATTCTAAAGTGAGCTAAATTCCTACTTCATCAATCTATACCATATTAGCTATATGATGTAGGTTGTTTGCTTCACTTATTCATACATTAGTGAAGAGGTAGCTTAACTTCGGTCTCCTCAAATTAGATCATCTTCGGCTTCGACGATCATTAAGAAAGCTCGTTCATTTCGACTAGTTGAGCCTACGGAGAGTCCGGAACACCACTACTTAGAGCGAAGGGACTTCTACACGGAGCATTTGAAGTGATGGACCAGTCTATAAATGTTGTATTCCATAATCACTTAGGTTTATGCTTGCTTACTTGATGAAAAACCATAATTCTCTAGTTTGATTCTAAATTTGAGTTCATTAGCACACTATATTTTTAAAATTTTATACTTGTTCGGTTGATAAAACTGCATATTTGTATTACATTTTTCCTACTATTTTCATATTAAAGAAGGACTTTATTATAATATATCATACATATGAGAGTTTATTTGTAAAAATATTATTTTCTATGTGTTGATATATTATAATTAGCATTTGGTAGGAAAATGTATGCAAATAAATTCATTGACCAAATCCTAGTAGAACAAAGTCTACTAAATATTATTTGAGTTATTGTGCAAAAGATTTCCAAGTGTGCAGAATTTTTCAAAGACTAGAATCAAGTAAATCAAGTTGTTGAAGAAGACTTGCTTAATTAAGAATCAAAACTTGGGGACCAAGTCTGGCAGCAACCACGAGAAAATTTCCAAATTCTGAAGATTCCTAGGATCGCCAAATGTCAAAGAGAGCCAGCCCCTAAAAATTGATCAACGGCTGAGATAAGAAGGCCGCGGATCCGCGGCATTAGCTCCTTGATGCCGCGGATCCGCCGCGGTTAAGAAAAGATGGAGGCTGAGGATTTTTGGGGAAAATCTTTTCTGCATTTTACCTAATATGGAAGCAAATGATTCTGGCTTTGCACTATAAAAAGGCACCGAGAGCCTCTTGGAAAATTTATCAAGCCGAAGAGATCACGAAGTCCCAGACGCTCACGCATCCAGGCTGATCATCAACTGTTCGTCTACCTCCTTAGGAAAGATCGAGAAGCAACTAGTTTTGTAATCGTTTTCTACGGAATAAAGTGTAGATTGTTCAAGTTGATTAATAAAGGTAGTTATTTTATTTAATTCTTTTGCATTTTACATTATGCTTTCCCTCAATTTCTTTTCATCTTCCAACATGCGCGAGTAATTCTCCGCTTGTTAGGGTTCGTAGGATTAGGGTAGGCTAATGGATGATGAACATCCCTAAACCCTTTTTAAGTCCTATAAAGTTTATGAACTTTATCAAAAGAATCATTAACATCCTAATCGGGCGCGCTAACAATTCTTTGTTAGTTCCGACCGCGATTAGACATTAGATTAATGATTGTTTTGGTAAAGGCTAGATATGAACGGAGTTCCGTGTCGAGATAAGGGTTAAGAGTAGGATTCCTTTTTCCTCCAGAAACCCTAATCTACACGCATCACCGTCGTTCTAGTTTTAAATCTATTAAAGGATAAAAATGGTAAATTTTAATTAATCATCCATAACTACTAAGTCCTAACGAACCCTACAAGCCCTCTTATTATATTAACTACATCCCTAAAATAATCTAGCTCTATATATTTTGCATTCTTGCTTAACGTAGATCTAGAAACCATTCACAAAATTCTTTATTCCTCCTCTTTTTTTCAACACGTCTAAAGTAAGAGTAAAAGATTCAACGTTTCCCTGAGGACGACCCGTACTCATCTCGGTCTAGCTACACGCGACACCGTTATTGATTGCGGTTAACTACAACACACTCTTTCGAACCAATCAAATGGCGCCGTTGCCGGGGATACATGCGTAATTTTTTATTTTTACTATTTTGAATTCTTAGACGAGTCATATCATTATTAACACAAAACTGCAAATTGCATATTTAACGATTTGTGCGTGAATTTTTGCAAGGAGATCTGGAGTCACATAATTGAGGAAAACAGAAGACAGAGACATTCATCGAGATCCAGAGGAGCATAGAGGGCCACAGAAAATTTTTCACCAACTGTTCTTTCCACCTCGCGGCGGAACCGCGGCACAAAGGTGCTTCCGGCGGCGGAATCGCGGCAGGTTAAAGGGATTAGGGCTACAGAACTCTCTGGTAAGATTCTCAACTCCTTCTCTCTCCTCTCAAATCCAATAAAATCTATCTTCTGCAGGATTCTTTGCAAAATAGCGCCGCTCAAAAATCTTTTTGCAAAAGTTTTGTGATTGGTTTTGTTTTGCATATTTTAATACGGACTCTAAGGGGCAAAGACCAAATCAAGATTAGGTGGGGATTTCATCACCCTTCCTAAGCCCCACAAATCACAAACCGAGCATCTGCATCAACCCTACAATAATTTAAAAAATATCTAGACCAAACTCTAAGGACTGTCGCGCTCATTAAGGACAGAGGAAGGTCGTGGGTAATCTATCGTTTATCCGCATTACTTTTGTAGTGCCTAGGCAAGTGTGTCAAAGGCTAGTGGTTTTTAATTAGGCCCACTACTGTGGTTCCTTCCCACTTACCTGGCACTTACCTGGCTACAAGGGTAGTACTGAGGCGGTAGAGGATTGATCCTGCGGCTTGTCCTTTGGAAGTCTAGGAGCGGTCTAGAGACTGGACCTAGGTGACCTTAGTTCTAGGGTTGCTTGTGCATCTTAGGGAGATTTGTCTTGAGTCCCACTTTTTCAAAACAAGCCAATTTTAAATCACACACACGCTGCCACTTGCACTATACCCGCTTAATGCATGCTCGGCTGGACACGGGATCCTAGTGCCCGCGTTCCTGCTATCGATGCCGAAGTCGGTACTTCTTCATCTTCTTTTCCACCACCACACACCACTACCGAGATGGACGGCACTCCATCAAATTATAACACTACGCTGCCACCGCCCGAAGGTGCGCAGAATCCACCGCGCATCTCTCTCCAAGAAAGATGCTATCCTATCCATGGTCCTCTTCCCACTTGTCTATCTCTTCCACCACCTAATTGGGATAATTTCGAAATTAAACCCCACTACATCAATCTGCTGCCCAAATTTCATGGGCTTGAGTCGGAAGACGCGTACGTTTTCATCACCAAATTCGAAAACGTATGCGCAATGATGGGTACTTCACAATTGACTTTAGATGCTATGCGCTTACGTCTTCTCCCATTCACACTGTGCGACTTGGCAGAAAAATGGCTTTACAATACTGCCGCACACTCTATCACTAATTGGAATGAATTCGTCATAGCATTTCTTAAGAAGTTTTACCCAAACCATAAGACTGCACGTGTTAGGAGCGAGATCAACCAGTTCACCCAGCTTCCCAATGAACCATTTTGGAAGTGCTTTGAACGTTTCAAAGATCTGCTTGTCCAATGTCCTCATCATGGAATCAATAGATGGGATTTATGTCGGATTATATACGAGGGCATTAATTCAGCGACAAAGCAGATGCTTGAAACAATGTGTCAATGCAATTTCATGTCTAAAGATGATGGTGAAGCTTGGAAGTATCTGGAAGACCTCGCTGAACACACTTTGCAGTGGGAAAGCGTAAGACCACCTTCATCTAGGGGAGGTGTTCACCAGCTCGATGTTTCCATCGCAGTGAAAGCCGAAATGGCAGCGATGCAGAAGAAACTCGACGCTATTGAGAGCAGATTCTCATCAGCCTCCCTAAATCAGGTTACGCTTCCTAAGACCGTCTGTGGTTGCTGTTCGGATCCTTCACACTTAACGGAAGAATGTCCTATGAATGCATCGTTTCAAGCTAATGCTGCATTTCAGCAACGACCTAGAAATGACCCTTATTCTTCCACATACAATCAAGGATGGAGGAATCATCCTAACTTTTCTTGGAATCAAAACCAACAAAGCAATTATCAAAGACCTCCTCCACAGCAACCACAACCACAGAATCAGCCCCCTTTCAGTCACAGAATTTCTAAAATCCGGCCAACATTTCTACACCACAAGTGGCCGGTACTGACAACTCACTTGCATAAACTTTGGATATGTTCATGAAACAATCCATGCAATTGTCGGCTGAGATGAAGTCTTCTATTGATACCATAACGAAAGACTCCGCCTCCCACGGCAAAAGTATTAAATCAATAGAAAACCAACTTGCACAGTTGAATGCCGCAATGAGTGCAAGAGAGAAAGGGAAACTCCCATCTCAACCCATACCTAATCCTGGTCACTCACAAAGTTATAATGTGAATGCCGTTACTACGTTGAGATCGGGAAAAGTGCTGAATAACCGAGTGGGTGAGCAATGTGATGATTGTGACACCAATGATACCCCAGCTTCTTCTTCTTCCCCTAATTCGTCTAGTCTCCCACCTTCACCCGAGCCTATTCTCCGTTTTCCCCAAGGCTCGAACCCTTCGCCCATTTCGCCAAATCTATCTAAGTCGATTCCCACTCCAGTTTTGGGATTGAATCCATCCCCACAGTCTTCTCCACAAACGTTGGACCCAAAACTTATTGATCAAGCACCTTATCCAAACAGGTTAAGGGGCAACAGACCAAGTCCACAAATGGAGAAGATTGTGGAAATTTTAAAGCAAGTTAACATAAACATTCCTCTCCTAGATGATATTCAACAAGTTCCGTCATATGCAAAAATCTTAAAGGACTTGTGCACTAGGAAGAGAAAAGTTCAAGTACCTAAAAAAGTTTTCCTTGCGAGTAATGTGAGCACAGCTTTTACACAACAACTACCCAAGAAACGAAAGGACCCCGGAAGTCCTACAATTTCAATTTCTATTGGGGGTAAAAATATCAATCGTGCTCTACTCGATTTAGGTGCTAGTGTTAACTTGCTTCCGTATTCTGTTTATGAGCAATTAGGGATCGGAGAGTTAAAACCTGCGCACTGCACTCTTCAGATGGCCGATCGATCTATCACCCAACCAAGGGGTGAGCTAGAGGATGTGTTAATCAAAGTCGGGGAATTCATATTTCCTGTGGACTTTATCGTTATTGATACACAACCTGTGGCAAACCCATGCAATCAAATCCCGGTGATACTCGGTCGACCCTTTTTGGCTACTTCCAACGCAGTAATCAATTGTAGAAACGACTCTGTGACCCTATCCTTTGGAAAGAAGTCAATTGAGCTTAACAATTACAAGTTGGGAAGTGAACCCTCCGAACCCTATGCTCATGTGTGTTCTGTCGAATTAATGGATGTCGACAGCAGGAAATTTGATCAACCTCATGATACTGACTCTTTTCATATGTTGTTGTTTGACCCAACCTTGTACTCTTCCACTGAGTTGTTCGGGTCAACATCTAACGCTGATGAGGAACTTTTTATAGAGTCTGACGATCACCCCATTTTTTCTGATGACATTATTCTTTGGGGTATCGATGAAAGCTTTGAGGAAATTTTCGCTGATGAACTCGCATTCTTACAAGACACGGGTGTTGAGATGAATCAACTCCAAGATGAAGAAATTGGACCTCCACCCCTTCTTTTGGACAATCATAATAACGCGAGTGATCCATCATTACTATCACTGTTTCGTCTCTCCAAATTGAGACGCAATTCTTTTCCATTACACCTCTTATCACCTCCCCACTTCTTCTTGTCGAAAGGTGACATGTTCTTCCACCAACCTTGGTGCTTCATCGATAAAATTTTTGAATGGTTGGTGTTGACCTTCGGTCTTTGCAAAGCTTGGTATTGACCAATAACCTCGATCCCCTCGTGTGATTTTAAAAGATTAAAATTGTTTAACTCAAGTTTGGGGGGGGGGTATATTTTGGCTCTTGAAAGAAAATGATTTTTACAAAATTGTGAGCCAAGAAATAAGCTTGGGGGAGGAGTTCACTTGCATTATTTCTTGTCCCCCTTTTCCTCCCAAGTCTACAGGTTTTTGAGCTTAACAGATGACATCAGTGAGGACACTGCTGTAAACAGGTTTGGGGGAGGTTTGTGCTTATTTACGCATCAATTTGCATCATATTTTGCATAAGCACAACATTTTCAAAGAATTTCAAAAACAATTTCTTTTATAACAAAAGAGTAGAAAGTGAAAAATTACATCCAAAAGATAGGAATAGTTTAAGAAAACCAAGAAAATTAGAAGTTTTCTTAAACGAACTAGTAATAAGTAGTTATGAGCTGTTGTCCCAAGGGTTAGTAAGATGAAGGAAGTCACTAATCTGAGAATAAAAATAAGTCTGAAAAATAGTTTCTATTCTGGAAGCCAAACATTTGAATGTTGATACCCTACTATATGCACTTACACACGTCTTGAAACTCGGGATAGTAGAGGATACCTTGAAATGCTCTTGTCTAAAAGCCAAAGTATGAAGGAAATAAAAAAAATGAAGAAAATATAAAAATGGTGAAAAGAAAAAAATGAACACTGGTTTTGTTATCGCCAAGACAGCAATAAAAAAATATAGCGAGGGTGCCTCTTCACCTAGTGCCCTAAGGCAAACTGGTCTGGGAGTCACTGCTAAGCCTTAGGTGGTGCAAGACGAGGAAAATATTATCACCTAATCAGCAAGCACATGAGTAATCGGTCGGTTAGTACCTCAAGAAGTATTAACGGTCGCATGAAAATGTGTGAGCAAATTTAAGTATTCATCAAATTAAAAAGTACCAAGGCAAATGGACAAGAGTATGAAAGCTTGAATTGAATTCTCCAAGTGTAGGGATGTTCTATTCACACACGTAGGGGTATATGATCAATGTTTGAACGAAAGGTAGGAATGAAGAATAAAGACGATGTTTTATTGAGGCATAATGTGATTTCTAACATTTTTTCATGACTATTAAGATAGGGCTCATGACGACTGAAAAGCTAGTATAGTTGGAAACTCTTATTTTCAAAGTCTTTCTTTTATAGTTCTTATCTTTATATGTAAATTTCACTATTTTTCTTTTGTTATGGGATTTTGTGGGTGCAATCCGCTGAAAACCCTCAGGAGACAACACTCCTCCTACTAGGGACACCTAGAGGTTTAACGGCTTGTTGCACGTGCTCAGTGCAATCGTGTCTGCCTACGAAAGTGTGCTTAGTTTTCTCCTTTCTTTTTCTCCTCTTGAATAAACTAGTTTACTCGGGACGATCAAAGATAAGTTTGGGGGTATTTTTTCAGTTGATAAAACTGCACATTTGTATTACATTTTTCCTACTATTTTCATATTAAAGAAGGACTTTATTATAATATATCATACATATGAGAGTTTGTGTGTAAAAATATTATTTTCCATGTGTTGATATATTATAATTAGCATTTGGTAGGAAAATATATGCAAATAAATTCATTGACCAAATCCTAGTAGAACAAAGTCTACTAAATATTATTTGAGTTGTTGTGCAAAAGATTTCCAAGTGTGCAGAATTTTTCAAAGACTAGAATCAAGCAAATCAAGTTGTTGAAGAAGACTTGCCTAATTAAGAATCAAAACTTGGGGACCAAGTCTGGCAGCAACCACGAGAAGATTTCCAAATTCTGAAGATTCCTAGGATCGCAAAATGTCAAAGAGAGCCAGCCGCTAAAAATTGAACAACGGCTGAGATAAGAAGGCCGCGGATCCGCGGCATTAGCTCCTTGATGCCGCGGATCCGCCGCGGTTAAGAAAAGATGGAGGCTGAGGATTTTTGGGGAAAATCTTTTTTGCATTTTACCTAATATGGAAGCAAATGATTCTGGCTTTGCACTATAAAAAGGCACCGAGAGCCTCTTGGAAAATTTATCAAGCCGAAGAGATCACGAAATCCCAGATGCTCACGCATCCAGGATGATCATCAACCGTTCGTCTACCTCCTTAGGAAAGATCGAGAAGCAACTAGTTTTGTAATCATTTTCTACAGAATAAAGTGTAGATTGTTCAAGTTGATTAATAAAGGTAGTTATTTTATTTAATTCTTTTGCATTTTACATTATGTTTTCCTTCAATTTCTTTTCATCTTCTTCTCCCAACATGCGCGAGTAATTCTCCGCTTGTTAGGGTTCGTAGGATTAGGGTAGGCTAATGGATGATGAACATCCCTAAACCCTTTTTAAGTCCTATAAAGTTTATGAACTTTATCAAAAGAATCACTAACATCCTAATCGGGCGCGCTAACAATTCTTTGTTAGTTCCGACCGCGATTAGACATTAGATTAATGATTGTTTTGGTAAAGGCTAGATATGAACGGAGTTCCGTGTCGAGATAAGGGTTAAGAGTAGGATTCCTTTTTCCTCCAGAAAGCCTAATCTACACGCATCACCGTCGTTCTAGTTTTAAATCTATTAAAGGATAAAAAGGGTAACTTTTAATTAATCATTCATAACTACTAAATCCTAACGAACCCTACAAGCCCTCTTATTATATTAACTACATCCCTAAAATAATCTAAATCTATATATTTTGTATTCTTGCTTAACGTAGATCTAGAAACCATTCACAAAATTCTTTATTCCTCCTCTCTTTTTCAACACGTCTAAAGTAAGAGTAAAAGATTCAAAGTTTTCCTGAGGACGACCCGTACTCATCTCGGTCTAGCTATACGCGACACCGTTATTGATTGCGGTTAACTACAAACACACTCTTTCGAACCAATCAATACTTGATACACCTTGAAACCCTAGTAAATGTGCTTTGAAACTCCAACAAGTGCAAGTGGGAGATTGTTAGTAATTTGTATGCCCTAGAGGCCATTGTTGTATATTATAGTGGATGCTTGGACACACGCGTGCGCGCGCGCGCGCACACACTCTCACATAGGACTTTCTTGCTCGACATGATAGTATACTATCTTGTTGCACTTTATCTTAACATGTACCTTTGTATTATTATACCGTCTCTCTAATACATGTTGATGAAGACCTTAGGATATTAGCTTGACTACCAGGACTATGATGCAGATCATACTAATGGGGCTTGTGTAGTCCACAAGCACATCCTTTAATCGTTCCTAGTTGAGGCGATATCGAGATAGGGCATCGATATTCCAGAGTACACTAGTGTGTACGTTTCTTGACCCTGTATGGGGGCGATGGTTGATCCCACAACTATTGGTGTTTGACATCAAAGATTGTACATAGGTGTTCATTAGAGAATGGGTACACCGAACAGGACTCGCCGAGAACTCCTAATTGGTACTATACCTATCGTCAGATAGCAGTTATCTGGTGACACTTGTACATGTTAGTCTGTAGACCGGAGATAGTCTTGTGTGGTTCCCACTGTGCATTGATTTCTTCCCTACCACGGCTCAAAGGAGTCATGCAAAAAGGTGGATTTTGGGTACATTCCCGAGTCATATGGAGGCAATGAGCGATAGGAGGGGTTTCGTCTCTCCCGGTATTGGGAGTTAATGTTGCGCTATGCTCGATTGACTATAACAGCAAGTCCCTGGACAAGGGTGATGAGATTTACTGGTAAGTGTTATCAGTAGTTTTTCGAACGGTTATAAACCACACATCGGCATGACTTATCAAGTTACCGGGGTCTGACGATTCCACCCCTAGACTTGATATGCGACATATTAGACGGAGAGACCGGACTGTACGGTAAGTGTTTCTTATAGGCTTTGCGGGAGTTTGGGCAAGCTTGCTTGTTGATCTTCTATTCGCTCAATATCTAGGTAGCCGTTACGTCCAGCTAGTACCGCTGACGACTTGTGGGTGACTGATGTGATCATTACCTACTGCTGGCGTATTGACGAGTCTTTAAAGTCCTATACAGAGGTTTCCTAGGTCAAGCGAAACGAAATAGGGCACACATGGTGATATGTGCGGGAGCTTGATTAAATACATGTATGTGATACCGTATTATAATATTGTGATATGTGATATCGGTTAGGTTATAAATGATATAATCGGATTATTGAATCAAGTGTCGATTCAATGATATGTTATATATGATATATATAATTGATATTAGTCGGATATATATGATATAACCGAATTATTGAATCAAGTGTTGATTTAATAATTTGATATATATTTTTATATTTGATATATTAATATATATTAACTAATATTTTGCTCACTTAAAGACTTTCTTCTTTTGAAATACATTTAATAGATATGTGATATATATTAATATACGTATTTATATATTGTGTCATGGTGGATAATACATTAGACATGGGTGTATGAGACTCACACCAAAACTAAAGATAATTTTGGTGAATATTTATTTAGAGTTAATTCAAAATGAGGTGGAAATGAGCATGACTTAGATGCTTGTGGAAGTATGTAGAAGCCATGACTCATCCCACTTGTTTTGTTTGCACTCTAAATAATTTTATAACCCTAACCATTATCTTTAGTCCATAGTTAACTCTCATTATCACTAGAGACATTTTCCTCACCCAAGTTCTTCTTCTTCCTCTCTAGGTTTTCTAAAGTGAGAAAAAGAAAAAGAGAAATAAAATTCTAAAGTGAGCAAAATTCCTACTTTATCAACCTACACTCATCTAGCCCATAAGTTTATATTGTTAGCTTCACTAATACTTGATTAGTGAAGCATTATCTTGAGTTATAGAAAGTTCAAGGTGGATCATCTTCGGCTTCGAAGATCCGTGAGCAAGCTCGTTCCTTTCTTCAAGTGGAGCCAAGAAGAGTTCTAGGAACCACTACATGGAGCGTAGGGACTACTACTTAGAGCTAAAGGACTACTACTTGGAGCTTTAGAAGTGAATGACCGGTCTATAAAACTTGTATTCTCTATTCACTTAGTGCAAAGTTTGTTTACATGTTATCAAATCTTAATTCTCTAGTTCGATTCTAAGTTAGTATATGTTCCCCTCCGAAAGACGGCGACGACGACGTGGAGACGTCTTGCCTGAGATTCGGGGCAGATGCTATTTGGTTTTATCCGTTCACAACTACGAAGATGCCAAGTTGATTTATGGCACCGTGTATCGGAGGTTTAGACGGATGCGGCCGATGTAGCAGACTTCGTCAGATTCCCCCTTACTTGAGGGTTTTTTGATTGTGGGGACGCTCTTCCCTGCAGGCGCAAGCCCCTGCAGTTAATTACGCTACCGCATAGCGGTAACAACTTTCTCCTTCTCCAAAATTTCACTTCGTGTTGTGTGTGTTTTTTTTGTTTGTGGTTTCCCGTGGATTGTATACGGAGACTAATTTATGTCGTCGCCCGTAGGACGTGGATTAGTCCAAATCTGTATTTACTTAGATTTGGGTTTGGGGTTTTAGTTTAAGGATACGTTAGCCATGTTTGAGGCTAAGATCAACTTAAACGTTCGTTAATGATACGTTAGTATGATTTGAGACTAAGATCAACTTAACGGTAAGAGCATTTAGGGGGCTCTATTGTTCCAGTTTAGGGACGTAGTGGTCCATTTAATATATGGCCGTAGGGACCCGTCACCTTTCTGACGACGTTGAAGGATTACAACGACAGGTGTCAGAGGAGTTCGGAGATGTACCCTTGAACCAAAGTTGATTGGGGAATCTATAGTCCTATTTAGGACTAAAGTCTGTTTGAAGGTTTAATGATACGTTAGCTATATTTGAGGCTAAGATCAACTTAAACGAGATCGTTTAGATCCGACAAAAGAGCGTTTGGGGGCTCTATTGTTCCAGTTTAGGGACGTGGTGGTCCATCTCCAGTTTAGGGACATGGTGGTCCATCTCCAGTTTAGGGGCATGGTGGTCCAACATTCCCATTTTGGGGACGAATATTGTTTTAAGGACGCATTAGTCCATGAGTTTAAGGACCCCACAGTCCGTAGTAATATATGGTTGTCGGGACCCGTCACCTCTCTGACGACGTTGAAGGATTACAACGACAAATATCAGAGGAGTTCGGAGATGTACCCTTGAACCGGATGTAAATTGATTTAAGAGAGCAATCTTGCTCAGTCAATTTAATTTGTGGACTTACGGCCATGATTGGGCTAAGTCCAGTTGAGAATATTCAACGTTTTTATTTTTGTCCTATTAGGCCTGTGCTAGGGCTTTGCCCCTGTTTAATAATGCACTGCATTTTCTTTTGGCCTGCTAGGCCTTTTTGATTTGGGCTCTGTCCCTTTATTTATGATGCAGAGTATCTGTTTGGGCTCTTCCCTTTTTAAAATAATGCATTGCATTTAATTTGGCTTGTTAGGCCTCTTTTAATTGGGCTTGGCCCTTCTGTAAATAATGCAGTGCATTAATTGTCTGACATTAGCTTGTCAGGCGCTTTGCGCCAATTATTGAGCGCAAGCATATGTGGAGGTGACACGTGTCACGCTAGCGCGGTGCGCTGTGCCAGTGTGCTGCGCTGTTGCACTGTGACACGTGGTGCGCTTTTGTGAGTTGCGCTAACTTTAAAGAGCAATGCTCTATTTTTAAAAGGGCATAGCGCAAGTGGTTATGGTGCTGACACATGGCGCTCTCTGGTGGCTTGCGCCAACCCAGGAGCGCAACAGTGCAGTTTTTGCAAGTGCAAGGCACTGTTTCAATAACTTGATCCAATTTTGGATTCAAGAAAAGAATCTTTAAGATTCCAGAACCAATGGTTCATAAAAAAGTGCAAGGCACTATTATTATTTATTTATTTTTATTGAAGATCATTGATCTTGTTCTTAGATCAATGATCTATTCAGAAGAAATTCTTCTTTTTTTATAAAGGTTTTTACCTTTTTTCTCTTCTTGAGTTTTTCTCAAAATTCTTCAGAGTTCTCTCTATTCTCTGTGCTGTTGTTTTTGATCTTGTTGTTGATGTCGATTGAATTGGGGTCTAGGGGCCTTTATATAGTGCCCATCAATTTGTTAAATTTATTAAAGAGATCATTCTCTGAGTGATTTGGGGAATTTCCCCACCGTTGGATCTTTGATCCAAGGGCTTCTGTTTTACAGAAGAAAATCTTCTTGTTTTAACAAGAACAGAAAGATCTTACTAGAATTTTAATTCTGTTTGGCGCAGATGCACCAGCGCTTGACACGTGTCGCACAGCGCAGAGCGCAGCGCAACTGCGCTACCACGTGTCGCGCAGCGCAACTGCGCCACCACGTGGCGCGCAGCGCAACTGCACCACCACATGTCGCGCAGCGCAGAGCGCAGATCATCTGAAGCGTTGCTTCTTTTAATTTTGTTTTAAATAGAGCCTTGCTCTGATTGGGCGCACTGCCTTGGACGCTGCGCTGACGTATCAGCTTTTGACACGTGGCGCGCAGCGCAAGGAATTTGAAGCGTTGCTTCAATTTTTGAATTTTGAAACTCAAACAGAGCTTTGCTCTGATTGTGGGAAACAAATGCCCCCCCACCGTTGCGCTCACGTGGCGCACACATGAGTGCAGCGGTTGCAAGATTTTGGCCGTTGGATCAACGGGTGAGTTGAAGAGGCGCAGGCGCCTATAAATAGGACACTTGGTCCTTAGTAAATGTTTTACCTTTTTTCAAGAACTTGAGTTTTCAGATCCTTGCTCTTGTTTAAGAATTTTAGAGCCTTGCTCTCGTTTCTTCCCAAGAACTTCAGAGTTCAAAATTTAGAATCATCTTAGGTAAAATTTAAATTAAATTAAATTAAACTTAATTAACAGAGCCTTGCTCTCATAGATCTTTGATCTAAAGGAAATCCCTTTGGGGTTTCATCAACAGAGCCTTGCTCTCAAAAGTCCATAAATCTACAAAGATCTTGTTCATGGGTTTTAACCCATGAACAGAGCTTTGCTCATGGATCAAATGTTGATCTTTCTTGATCTGAAAATGAAGAACTCCTAAGAGTTTTCATGGATCTTTAAGATCCCAAAATTTAAATTCTTTTAAGAGTTAAATTTTCTTTTGATGGATCTTTCCATTATTACCACAGAGCTAGGCTCTTTTTAGGAAATTTTATTCCCTTGAGACCAGAGTTTGACAAATGTCACTCTATGACAGAGCTTTGCTCTAAAAGAGAAAATTTTCTCCTTGTCTCTAGAGATTTCCCATTAATGAGAATATTCTCTTGGGGATCTCTTCATTAATTGACAGTCTCATCCAATGATGGGGATGTCTTATTAACTGGTGCACTGTCATCCAGATTTTGTGGGTCCCCATTTGGTCCCCTACCCACTGCATTGCAGTGTGGTAAAATTTTTAAAACGCCAAGCGTTGGAATTACAACACTGAAGGCTAATTTTTTTTTCTTCCGCAGGAAACATGCCTTTCGATACCTCGTTCCCATTTGTTCGTTCGGAGGGAGGATTCCCCGGAGCACCCATAGACTGGGAGGTCCTAGCTATGATCAGGGACTACGATCCAGAATATAAGAATATTCACCTTTGGGGGTCGTGGTACAACCAAATCATCATGGGTCGACAGAGCTTTTCATGCGCAGTACCATCAAAGCCTATCACGGCGATTCACTATGCTAGCCCACCCCCGGTGAAGTATGCCGTGAAGATGGTCGATTGGACTTCAAAGGGCCTTCTTCTTCCTGCTATAGATGCAATTCCGGTTCAGCCTCCTATGGTTTTGGATATCTTGGGACGCCGTATTTGTCGAGGCGAGGCGCGACCTTGGGGGCAATCATATAACATATGTCTGATCCCCCGCCACCCGATCGGTTATCTGCCATGGGCTCGCTACATTTTATCAGCGAAGAAGTCGCAATTAATGAGGCTCGGGTTGTGCATTGCAGTTTACGTTTCCCTCTTCCAATATCCTATGCTTCCCACCTGGTGGTTTAAGGACTTTTTGGAGTAGTGGAACATCCCTACTCACACTTTCCTCGCAATGGACCGAGAAGTGTCGATTTCTTTGGAGGAATTCACAGAGGTCTCCGGCTTACCGGTTATAGGGGAGCACTATGAGGAGCTGCTTCCTACAGACGAATATGTCTTCGGTGCTAAGCCGGCAATAAGGGGCCTCACTCCGGAGAATGCTGTTCAACATCAATTTCCAAGTTTGATCAAAGTGTTGAACATCTATGAGGACCTTTTTATCGAACGTAGGAGCCGCGGAGTCAGTTTCGAAGATTTCATCGCTCGATTCCTTCACCCAAACGTCCTCTCGGCAGAAGCTGCTAAGTTCGCCACACTTGATGACCCTTTCGGTTTAGGTTTGGAAAACCTGCCGGCGAAGGAAATAGATCAAAAGGGTTTTTTCCTTCCTAACTCCCCGGTTGTCTCTTTTGCGGAGGTTGCAGCCCCTGGGATGGACGAGGAAGTGTTCTTCTTAGGATTTCTTGGGCTATGGCTGAGTTGGTTTGCGTTCCCGATGCATTCTCGCCATATGAGTCCCTCTGTCTTTTACCCAGCTCACCGGATGACCATTAGGGTAAAAGTGGCCGTTGGGATCGCAAGTTTGGCACACTTGTATCACGGCCTTAGTCAAGCGGCGGATGCTAATGAGCCTGGAGTACTGCACGTGATTTTCCCGATGCATTACTTCATATCATGGCTTGAGCTACATACACCGGGCGTCTTTGGTGTGCACAAAAGGCCCTCATTCTATGACAGGTGCAGCTTTCCTCGAATCATGCAACTGATCGGCGCCTCAATTGTAACCCCGTCGCCACGGAATGCCAGAGGTTTGCTCCTTCGCCCCCACACAGTTGGCGACGGGATGTCTTTCACTGACAAAGTGCTGACCATTGGAAAGGCGTCTACCACCACAGTGCGGCCATTGCAAGACACTTTCAAAGATGGAGCCTCAGTTCTGACGGCCCGGGAGACCCTTCATCTATATTCCATCCGACCGAGTTTCCTGGTGTTTAGGAAAAACGGTGCGGCGCTTTTCATGAGATACAACCTGCATCGTTTTGCCCAGCAACTGAGCTACAATCAAGGGGTGTCGTTGGAGGCTTTCTTACCGGAACCTGCTGTTACTGAAGAAGGGATGCAGAGCGCGCTGCATCACTTCATGCGTCTGAATACGGGCTCTCATTTTTTCATCAGCGAGCCGGTTTGCGCCCCATGAATCCTCAATACATATACAGCGTGGTACAATCATTCGACGGGCACCGTTATAAAGGAAGAAAAGTGATTGTTGGTCGACCGTAAGGGTGTGCCTCCCGGCAGCGACCGCAAAGCTCCCTTGGTGCCAAGGACCCCCGTAGTCCCTCCGCTGAAAGATGCCAGAGCCGAAACACCGCGTGTGCTGAGCCCTCCATGCGGATTGCCGCTTCCTGATACTGCGGATGTGCCACCAGCGCCCCGTGCTCCATTGGAGACGGTAAATGTGGATTCGCCGGAGTCTGGCATGGGCGCGGATATCGGGACCCGCCGCCTTAAGGTGCCTGCTAAGCACAAGTCGATCTCGGGTGCACCCAGGGCTGGCGGGCAGAAGAGGAAGAAGAAGTCGCTCCTCTCTCTCGATGCTATCCTAGGTTTAGAGCCTCAGGCCCCTCTTACCGAAGGTATAAGTGAGTATGGCGGCAATAAGGGCTTCTCGGTAGATCCGGCAGACACCGATCTGGCGGCCGCCATTGCGGCTTCTGAGCGATCAGCCAGACTCGAAGCGTGGTTGGATAAACTCGCTCGAGCAGGTAATCATTAGCTGTACTCTTCGTCATTTTATAGCATTTTTATCATTATCTTCGACTAATGCTTTCCCCTTTTTTTAACAGGTGTCACTACCGAAGAAGCCGTCACTGCCTCTTTAAAAACCTTCCAGGAGGAGGAAAAGAAGCGCGCTTTAATGGGCGTTGGTACGTCTCGCCTTATTAAGTTTTTTTTCACTTTTCTGATGGCCAACCTAACCTTCTTTCTTTGTTTCTTTGCAGGGGCTGCGCCAGCTGATGCGGGGATTCTCCCCGGGCCCGCTACTGAAGTCCCAGTCTCTTCGGGGCTGCCGCGAGAGCCTCAACTCGACAAGTCGATGAGGGATGACTTGAAGGATTTGGAGGCATCCCTGTTCACGGACGAGGACGTCTCAATGAAGGAGGCTTTGAAGAGGTCTGTCTCAACGGCTCGGGAGGAGAGAAAGCGGCTAAAGTGCGAGGCGAAGGCACGCAGGGCTGTTTTGGCCGTGGGAGCTGGCCCAAGCACCGTCCCTCGTGCTGATACTCCCTCAGAAGAGCCCCCGGTCGCCTTGTCCACAGCTCGCAAACAGGTGGCACGTGCAGTTCGGGGTGCTAATGATAAGTCCACCTCAAGTAACGTATCTTTCAAGATTTTGTTGTAAGAATTGTAGATTTGCCGGTTTTTATATATCTTGTCTTGCAAGGCCAAGTCCAACCGAAGGGGAGGCGGAAACCGTCGAAGCTAAGGGGACAGAGGAAGAGGCACCGGCCGAACCCGAGCCGACGGTGGGCAACGTCGCCGGGGTTGCTGAACCCGAGCTGGGGGCTGAGGGAGCTGCACCAGAGAAGGTCGTTGATGCCGAGCCTGAGGTGGCGGCAAAAGAGACGACCGCTATAACTGAGCCTGGGGCAGCGGCGGGCGGAGCATCTGAAACTGGTGACCCCATGGTAATGGCAGACGAGACAATGGCAACCGCCGAGCCTGAAGAAGTAGCGGGTGGGATGGGCACCACTCTTGGGGAAAAGCCAGCTGCTCTTTCTCAAGAGTCTGGTAATGCACCAATTATTGCTCTCCCCGTATACGGTCCTTCGCCGTCTTCTGGTCGGGTGAGTACGACGACAGCCCCTGTCGAGTCCGGTGATGAGGCCACGGGAGGTGGACTCGTATCGATGGAGGAAGGAGACGCCTCCGTTCGGTTGGCGGCTCATCAGGTAAATTTCGAGTTACTGCCCCTTTTTTTTATCTTGCAATCCTTTATGACAAGTTTATCCTTATTTTTAACGCAGGTGCGGCCAGTGCCGATGCTCCATTGCTCGAGGGAGTGCCGTCAACTACTGCCTTGGCGGTGGTCACCTCTCAGCCTTCTCTTGTACCATCACAGATGTTGGAAGGTATGGATTTGCAACCCATTAGTTTTATCTTTCAGCCGCATAATTTATGTACTAATGTCGTACTATTGCATCTTTTCAGGAGTGCTTTTTGATCATCTCTATCAGGTGTTGCACCCGCACTTCTCCTTCCCATCTGAACTCGCTTCTTCCTCCGGTGGCGTTGGTGAGTATAGTTTCCAATTGATGTCTTTCTTCTTTTTTCTAGTAATGGAATTATTTCTGAATCTTCTTCGTCCTGATTGCAGTGCTACAAATCGAAGGAGGAGATGAAAGATCGGTCATGCCACCGGCCCTCCCGGCCTTGCCGCCTACTACAGCTGGTATAATAAACTATCTTATCGATGACTTTTTCATATTTCTTGAACCGCCATCTAATCATGTTTTGTTTTCTCAGCTGTCGTTCTGATCCCGGCGCCCTTTGAGTCTCATGTCATAATGCCAGCAGGCCCCTTCCGGAGACGTCCTTCTTCAAAGGGTGCTGTAATGAGCTTAGGTATGCTGAGCGGATACGTCGAGGAGCTTGACGCAGACGCTCTTCCCTCTGCCGCGGATTTTACAGCGGAGGTTAAACCGATGTTGGCGGCGCTTGTGAATTTTCACGATGGAGGCGTCGTCGAGCTTTGGGTTAATCACTGCAGGGAAATCGAGGTCCTCCTGCATCAATCGGAGTTTATGCGCCCTGCTCCCGAGACCTTAGCCGCAAACAATCAAAGAGCAGCATGGATCGAGCAAAGCGCTTCTTACTCCCGTCACTTGGAACAAGAAGCGGTTTTAAGGCTGAGGGAATGCCAAGAGACCTCAAACGAGACGGCTCGTCTGCGCGCTGAGGTTGAGGCAAACGCTGCCCAGGTGAAGGCTATCTTCGAGGGCCTTCTGGAGCGTATCTCTAATGGGATAAACTTGAAGCGGAAGCTTGATGCCGCCGAGCGTGACGCCCAAGGCCGCGAAGCAGCTCAGCAGGTTATCGGGGAGTAGCTTGCATCCTTCTTGCAGCAGCGGGCTCAAGTGGAGGCGGAACTGGCGGTGGTGGCCGATCAGGAAAAGGTATGGAAGGAAGTGCACGGACAACTGATAGGGCTATTTAAGACGCTTCCTTCCCAGAAATTGCCCTTGTATCAATATACTTGTAAAAATTTTTCTTTTTCGAATAAGATGTATCCATTCTTTATTCTTTTGTACGATTCACCTTGTACTTGATTGAATTAATAAAGATACACATTTTTTTTCTTTGCAATGTCTTGTACTATTTCTTTTCTTTCTCCCTTCTCTTATTATCAGCATGCTGTCTTGATAAACATGGTTGACAAATAATAGAGTAAGCATCTTGGTTTTTTCAAGGGATAGCGATGGCTTAGGCCGCAGGTTCAGATCTGCCGTCTAAGACTTTTCAACTCTATAAGCCGTGAGGGTCTCATAAAGACTTTTCAACTCTATAAGCCGTGAGGGTCTCATAGAGACTTTTCTCCCTACGGATCGAGAGGATCTCGTAGGTGGATTTTCTCCTTAGGAATCGTGAGTATTCCTAAATGCGTTTTCTCTTATAAGTCGTAAGGATCTTATAAGAGAATTTTCCCTCCTACGAGTCGAGAGGACTTGTAAGCGGTTGTTTCCCTCCTTGTCGAGATTCGACTTTGGAGAGTGAGACCCGTGGATAGTATGCAAGAGACCGTTTTAGACCGTCTTGCAGGATCCCGATGCCTAGGAAACAATTTTTTTAATCCCTGCTACCTAAGGCTTTATCTTCCAAGTCGAAACGAATCGGGAAGTCCTTGCGAAGACACTAATTTCCTCACGGGTTGAGACGAATCGAGCAGTTCTCGTCAAGGACACTAATTTCCCTGAGCTGAAGTATTTTGCCGAGGACGCTGGTTTCCTCAAGGTTGAAACTAATCAGAGTTTTCCTGCGGAGACACTGGTTTCTCTGTGGGCCGATGCGAATCAGGAGTCTCTCATCAAGGACGCTAGTTTCCCTGAATTGAGTTATTTGCCAAGGACGCTGATTTCCCCGGGGTTGAAACGAATCAATGTATTCCTACAAAGACGCTAGTTTCTCTGCGGGTCGACGTGAATCAGGATGTTCTCATCAAGGACACTGGTTTCCCTGAGTCGAAGGATTTTGCCGAAGACACTGGTTTCTTCGGGGTTGAAACGAATCGGAGTATTCCTGCGGAGACACTGGTTTCTCTGAGGGCCGACGCGAATCAGGAGGCTCTCATCAAGGACGCTAGTTTTCTTGAATTGAGGTATTTGCCAGGGACACTGGTTTCCCTGGGGTTGAAACGAATCGATGTATTCCTGCAAAGACGCTAGTTTCTCTGCGGGTCGACGCGAATCAGGATGTTCTCGTCAAGGACACTGGTTTCCCTGAGTCGAAGGATTTCGCCGAAGACACTGGTTTTTTCGGGGTTGAAACGAATCGGAGTATTCCTGCGGAGACACTGGTTTCTCTGCGGGCCGACGCGAATCAGGAGGCTCTCATCAAGGACGCTAGTTTCCCTGAATTGAGGTATTTGCCAGGGACACTGGTTTCCCTAGGGTTGAAACGAATCGATGTATTCCTGCAAAGACGCTAGTTTCTCTGAGGGCCGACACGAATCAAGAGGCTCTCATTAAGGACGCTAGTTTCCCTGAATTGAGGTATTTGCCAGGGACACTGGTTTCCCTGGGGTTGAAACGAATAGATGTATTCCTGCAAAGTCGCTAGTTTCTCTGCGGGTCGACGCGAATTAGGATGTTCTCGTCAAGGACACTGGTTTCCCTGAGTCGAAGGATTTTTCCGAAGACACTGGTTTCTTCGGGGTTGAAACGAATCGGAGTATTCTTGCGGAGACACTGGTTTCTCTGCGGGCCGACGCGAATCAGGAGGCTCTCATCAAGGACGCTAGTTTCCCTGAATTGAGGTATTTGCCAAGGACACTGATTTCCCTGGAAGTTGAACTGATCTGTGGCGGTCTTTCAGGTTTTATATAAGTTACCGTTAAAACCGTGAAGCTAGGAATTTGATCTTTGCTTTTTTTTGCTGGCACTGCGTCTGCTGTATCGAGACGAATGTCGCGGTTGCCTCTAGGTTGTTGGTGAACCGTCGAAATTTGGCTTTGCTTTCTGGCGGAGCCCGTTGGGAAGGTATGGTTCCCTCTTTGTTTGTGCCCTTGGATTGTATACAGGGATCGATGTGATCTCACCTGTAGGGCAAAAGTTTCATCATTTTTTTATTGCTTTATTTCCGCGATGCTCTATCATTTCAGCTTTTATATCGCGAAGGTCGCGATTGCCTAATCATTTCGGCTATTTTTCGCGGTGCCCAATCATTTCGGCCGTTTAATTTTTTTTTACTCGCTGCTTTTTATTGTGAGTTGCCCAATCATTTCGGCTATTTTGTGTGCATACGTTTTTACTTGCTGCTTTTTCATTGCAAGTTGCTCCATTATTTCGACTATTTCGTATGCATGTGCGGCCTACTGGCTTTTCGCCGTAAACCTGAAATTAGACACCGATTTCGGCATCAGCACCGCTACAACTGAGATGTTGCCAGGAGCGATCATCATTTGCCTCTGTCGATGTCGAACAAAGGTGGCTTAGCGAACAGGGTTAAGGTTCTGTCGACTAAGGCTTTTAACTTCATGAGCCGTAAGGGTCTCACAAAGGTATTTCTCCCTACAAGTCGTGAGGATCTTGTAGGTGTATTTTCTCTTTAGGAATCATGAGGATTCCTAAGTGTATGTTTCTCTGTAAGTCGTAAGGATCCTACACGATGGTTTTCTCCTTGTAAGTCGAGAGGACTTTATAAGGGTTGTTCATCATGCGTACATATCCCCAGTCACGGATGGGACTTGGTTAGGAAAATGTTTATTCGCGCCCGTGGATTGTATACAAGGGTTAGAATTAAACCACTTGTAGGGCAATATCAAAAGTTATGGGGGTTGCTTAAGCACAGGTTTAGGTCTCTGTAACTTAAGACTTTCAAATCTTATGAGCTGTGAGGGTCCCATAAGGAAGTTCTCCTTACGAGTCATGAGGATCTCGTAAGTGTATTTTCTCCTTAGGAATCATGAGGATCCCTAACCGTGTTGCTCCCTTATGAGTCGTAAGGATCTCACGCGGGTGATTTCTCCTTACAAGGTCGAGAGGACCCTGTAAGTGTCCTTTAATGAGGTTGCGCCCTTTCGGATTTTCACAAACACTCGCCGGTAGCCCTGCTGTTTTTACTCACGGAGCCCTTTCGGGTTTTCATCCGTGCCCATTTTGCTTATAGATATACCGTTTTTTTTATTCTTTTTATTCTTTTTTCTAACGAGGTTGCGCCCTTTCGGGTTTTCACAACACTCGCCGGTAGCCCTGCTGTCGTTACTCACGGAGCTCTTTCGGGTTTTCATCCGTACTCATTTTGCTTATGGGCATACCGTTTTTATTTATTTTTTTATTCTTCTGCTTCTTTTTTTTATATCGGCTTTGGGATATTGCAATCCACCGTAGTTTATCGACAATCTTGGTCAACAGATAGTTTTAGGACGTAGTGGTCCGTCATTAGTTTAAGGACGTTTCGGTCCGTCATTAGTTTAAGGACGTTTCGGTCCTTCATTAGTTTAAGGATGTTTCGGTCCGTTGCTGAAGAAGGCCGATTACTACTTATAGAGTTTGGGCTTAGGAAGATAGCGAGAGGACATAGTTGTCGTCATCTATCATTGACCTAGGCTGTGGCTCATTAAGCGTAGTATTTCTTCAGGAAACGACCGTTTATTGGCCTGAAAGGCCTTTCACCGTGCATATCCATGAGTAGATAGGCTCCACCCTAGTAGAACTTGTCTATTATGTACGGTCCTTCATAGTTCGGCTCGAATTTTCCCCGCTTGGCGCGATTGGGGATCATAGGCCTTTTGACCACTAGCACGAGTTCGCCTTGGCGGAATGTCCTCGGCCGGGTCAATCTTTCATATGAGCATGTCATCTTTGCTTTATAAGCCTCCAGATTTTGTTGCGCTATGAGCCGTGTTTCATCAAGGGCATCAAGCTCCTCAAGCCGAAGGTGAGCATTTTCTTCATCCGTCTGCTCGTAGTGGACTGCCACTCGTAGAGAAGGTAACTCTATTTCGAGGGGGAGTACTGCTTTCGTACCGAATACCAACGCGTATGGCGTTGTGTTCGTGGCCATTTTGAACGTAGTTTGGTACGCCTAGAGAGCTTCTTGCAGTCTCTCATGCCAGTCTTTCTTGTTTCGGGACACCGTTTTCTTCATGATCTTTGTCAAGGTCTTGTTGAAGGTCTCGGCTAGACCATTAGCTCGTGGATTATAAACCGAGGAATATCTCCAGTCTATATTATGCTGCTGCGTGAAGCGACTGATCTTGTGGCTTCTGTAAGCTGGCCCATTATCGGAGATGATCCGTCGCGGAGTTCCAAACCGATAAATGACATGCGTTTTGAAGAAATGGAGGATATTCTCCATTTTCGCTTCCCTCAACGGTACCGCTTCTGCCCATTTGGAGAAGTAGTCAGTCGTCGCCAGGATGAAACGATGTCCTTTAGACGATGCTGGTTCGATGGGGCTGACTATGTCATGTCCCCACATTTCGAATGGCCAGCTAGCCACTGTTGGGTATAGAGGATTTGGGTGTTGATGGATGAAGTCCCCATGAATTTGGCATGAGTGGCATTGCTTCGCATATTCAAGGCAGTCCTGAATCATCGTTGGCCTATAGTAGCCCATCCGTTTAATTTTCAATTTCATCTTCGGGCCTACTTGGTGAGAACTGCAGAGTCCGTCGTGAACTTCCTGAATGACTCTTTTCGCTTCGTCAGGTCCCAGGCATCTCAGCCACAAATAATCAAACGACCTCTTGTACAGAGTATCATTGACGAAGACGAAAGACAAAGCTCGTTTCATAAGCTAATGTCTTGAGGACGCATCTTCGGGCGTTCGACGGTATTTGAAGTAGTCTATAAAGACTTATCTCCAATCCTCAGCCTTTTCCCGGTCTTTTATTTGCAGGGTCGTCTGCTCAGTCGTTCCCTTTTCTTCGGATGATTCCGGAGATATTTCTGCTGGGGCAAGCACCCGACGGCTTTGTACCACGATTCTGACGTCATCAAGGTTCTCGTCAGCCAATTCTTTAGTGAGCTTGGCTAATGCGTCCGCTTTACTGTTTTTCGCGCGCGGTATGTTTTCCAAGGTGTAGGAAGGAATTTGGGTCAAGAGTTGTTGCACCTTTTCGCCGTACTTCACCAATTCTGGTTTGCACGTTTGGTAGTCGCCATTTACTTGGCTGACGACCAGTTGGGAGTCTCCGTATATGAGGAGGTTTTCAATTCCCATGTCGATGGCGATCTCGAGGCCTGCTATCAAAGCTTCATATTCGGCTTCATTGTTTGTCCTCGGTTCTGTTATGGAGAAAGCAAAGCGCATTATCCCTCCTTTTGGAGTCACGAAGATAAGGGCTACCCCCGATTTGATTATGGGCGTACTTTGTTTGCGCTTCTTCATGGAAGATGCTCCATCGAAATAAATCTCCCATCGGGTATCACCACCGTCGATCGCTTCAAACGAATGTTCGTTTGGCAGCTCGCAATTCAGAGGAGAATCGGCAGGTATCGGATGCTCAGCGAGGAAGTCGGCGATGGCCTGGCCTTTCACTACCTTTAGAGCTTGATATGTTATCGAGAACTCCATCAAGAGCAGGGCCCATTTAGCGAGTCGACCAGTCAGTATAGCCTTCGACTTTAAATACTTAAGGGGGTCTACCTTCGATATGAGACGGACTTCCTGCGCCAACGCATAGTGCCTGAGCTTGGTTATCGCAAAGATCAACGCCAGGCAGTGTTTTTCAATGGGAGAATAGTTACTTTCTGCCCCCAGCAGAACTCGACTCAAATAGCAGAGTGCTCTTTCTTTCCCTTGGTTGTTCTCTTGTGCCCATAATACGCCTAAGGAGCCTTCGAGGGCAGTTGTATAAAGAATGAGAGGCTTTTCCTTGACCGGAGCAGCCAACACTGGCGGATTCTGGAGGTACTGCTTGATTTCGTCCAGCGTGTCTTGGCATTTATGATCCCAGACGAACGGGGTTCCCTTCTTCATCAGGTGGCTGTAAAGACGGCACTTGCCTGAAAGGTTGGCTATAAATTGTCCTATATACGCGAGCTTCCCTTGGAGAGACCACAGCTGTTTGAGAGTTCTTGGCGGAGGCATTTCTATGATCGCCTTAATCTTTGACGGATCTATCTCAATACCTCGGTGTCGGACGATGAATCCCAGGAATTTGCCCGAGGAAACTCTGAATGCACACTTGAGAGGGTTCATCTTCAAGTTGTATTGTCGAAGGCGTTGAAATACGGTCTTCAGATGCTCGAGATGTTCCTCGAATGATTTTCTTTTAACCACGAGATCGTCGATATAGAATTCGACGATTCCATGTATAAGGTCATCAAAGATCTTCGTCATGGCCCTCTGATAGGTGGCACCAGCATTCTTTAAACCGAAGGGCATCACCTTGTAGCAGAATATACCCAAAGGGGTCCTGAAGGCGGTGTGCTTCTGGTCTTCGGGATGCATCTTTATCTGATTATATCCCGATGAGCCGTCCATGAAGGATAAAACCTCGTGAGTGGACGTATTGTCTATCATCAGTTCGGTGACTGGCACTGGGAAATCGTCATTCGGACAGGCTTTATTGAGATCCCGGAAGTCCACGCATATGCTCACTGTCCCATTTTTCTTCATCACAGGGACGATGTCGGCGATCCATTCAGGATATTGAACCTCCTGGATAAAGCCAGAGTCGATTAGCTTCTTGACCTCACCATTGATACTCATCTCAAGCTCGAGCCGCATTCTTCTTGGCTCCTGTTTGACCGGCTTGACGTCCGGAGATATCGCCAATTTGTGCACAACAATTTCTGGATTTAGTCCCGGCATTTCGGAATAGTTCCATGCGAAGCAGTCTCTATGCTGTACAAGCACATCTTTTAACGCAACCACCCTTTCTTCAGATAGCAGCTCGCTGACGAATGTCGGTCGCGGGTCGTTCGCCATCCCCAACTCAATTTTCTTGAGGTTATCTGCAGTAGTATGTATTCCATCCTCGAGCTCTTTCGGTGCTGGTGGAAATTCTGAGATCACCTCGTCGTTGCTGTTTTCGAAGCACCAGGGAAGGTTATCCATATTATCGGGCTCTTCTTTTGATATTGTTATCATATGACAAGTGCGAGCTCGCTTCGAAGACCGATGTGGGTCTAGCTCTGCTTTCATGGCTTTGGGTTCGTGCTTCTGTGGCGGCGTTACCCTCCAACGGTCAGATAGAGCGAACTTGCCGAGCTGATACTGATCTTCCACCCAGTTCTTGAAGGTGAAGCAGTCTTCGAGAGGATGCCCTATCACTCGGTGATAAGAGAAATAGTTTGGGTGTGATACTTCGCCTGCTTGTTCGGGGTGTTTAGACTCCGGCAGCGTAAGCATCTCGTATTTTATAGCTCGGTCAAGTATCTTCTTCTTCTTGTCCCGAGGAAAAGAGTATGCTCGACTCATCTTCTTTACAAGGGACAGATCTGGACCGCTCGATTCCTTCCTGCGTGGCTTTTTAGTCCCGCTTTGTTGCTCTCGAGCGCCTCTTTCGCTTTTTGACTTGTTTCTGCCTCTGCGTCGAGCCTTTTTTTATAGCAGGTTGACAGGGAGCGGCACTTTCATCTTTCACGGCCTGTTGGAGGAGGTGTTGCGTTTTGGCCTTCTCGTAGATGGCCATTTCGCGGTTGTGGTCGTCTCGGACTTTTTGGCCAGCTTCTCTTATAAGCTTGTCCATTTGTTCTTCGAACGACGGACTGGGCACTTTTGCATCAGAACTTTTACTGGTTCAGGATTAGCGTCCTCCCATTGAGCATCCGCTTCTTCATTGAAGTCATGCATGACGTAGCAATCGTAGAGTAGCTCTCGTTTCTTGGACCGAATGTATCCAAGTCCGATTGTTTCCATCCTCCCACTAGGCAACTTGTGCTGAGTTCCGGGGACGTTCCAGACCCTGTCATAGAATTTGGCTTTTCGAGCGGTCTGTTTGAAGGATATCCCCTGGCGTTTCAGCAGCCTCTTCAAACCTTCTGTATAATATCTGGGCAGACGGATGGGCTGAAGCCTGTCAAGCGTAGGATCTGCACCGTGCCAGATTTCTTTCTCCACTTTGGTTTCTTCAGAGCGGTAGAATAGAATTGCCTTTTCGCCTTCTCGCCTGGGAGGGACATAGAACGTCCGCAGCTCCTCTACACTGTAGGTATTGAGTGCATCCAGTTCTTTATTATGTTTAAGTGGAACCATGGAGACTTATAGACTTTGCTCTTCGTCAGTGGATGTTTGTATTGAAGGTCGAGCAGAGAATACAGCATGGACCTCATCTTCTGAGTCACTACCAAAGATCAACGTAGGAGCGGATGGTCCCGGCTTATTGTATTAGGGTGGATCCGAATAAACTATCTCCTCTTCCTCATCGGTATCACTCTCGAAGACAGGGATAGTGGCGTTAGCTTTGTTCTCCGACTTGTGACACCTCTCCGTGTCTTCGAAATCCGGTAAGAAGTATTTGGCATCTTCATATTTGCGGACTTCGTTCACGGAGAACGGGTTCAGTTCTCCTGTCACGGTATACTCGAGACCATCCTTAAAATATTTCATACACTGATGCTGTGTAGAAGGGATGATATTATGCTCGTGTAACCATGGTCGACCGAGCAGAGCATTGTAGCATGTCTTGGCGTCTATGACGTAAAATTTAATATCTTTGACGAGCATCCCAAAGTGTAACGTCAGTATCACAGATCCAAGAGTTCGTGATGATTGAGAATCGAACCCGGAGATGGTGATCTTATCCCGAGCAAGGTGCTGGATGCTCATGCAGATTTCCTTAAACACCCACACGTTAAGGAGATTAACGGAGGATCCATTGTCAACCGGGATTTTTCCTATCTTTATATCATGGCAGTATCCTGAGACATAGAGGGAGAGATTGTGTTCGCACGTCCCAACGAGAAGGTCTTCATCGCCAAAAGTGACATCGGCCGTGTGCACTTCCTCCAATTCATCCTTCATCTTTTCCTCAGCAAGGAAAGCTTGGAATTGTTCCGTCTCCTGTAATGCCTTGATTAATGAATCCCTTGCCTCTTTTGATAGTAAAAGGGCGTCAAGAATGCTGAGCTGCGAGGGTAGCCTTCTCAGATGCGCGAAGATGTTGTAATCCACCTTATTTTTCTTTGGCGGGTCTTTGGCAGTTAGCTCTTCCATGACTTGGTCATCTAGGGCGATATCCTCAGAGACCTTTTCTTTCCCTTTATCTTTTTTGTTTGAGGATCCGAGATTCTTTTTGGGTAGCGTACGATTACGCAGCTGGATATTTTCGCAGACCTACGGCTCTTCCTCTTTTCCCGAGGTGGACTCTTTAAAGAGGGGGCTAAGAGCCAGCTCCTCGTCAGAATCGCTCCCGAATGTGAGCACTTGCGATCCCCCGGCGTTAACCATGCGACAATCGCCGGTAGTTCTTTTAAACCCCTTGGTCATACTTTTCTGCTCCCGAAGAGTTTTGCGCTTTTCCCGCTTAAAATGTTGTCGGTGAGCAACATATCCCTGCCACCATTTATTGAAAGCTTTTCACTCTTCGGTGGGGTGCGAAATCTTCCGATGATACAAGCAGTAGGAGGGGTGCATTTCCGCTTCACCAGTAATGTTTACTTCAGAGGATGGTAGCTTCATACCCATTGATATGGCCATAGCAAACCTTTTCCTCGTCTTGAATTTGATTTTATCTGCGGTGGATGTATTCTACTCCAGCGGGGGTGTCTCAACTCTTTCGTCAAGTCGCTGGCGCTTGGCCCTTTCAAATATGGCCATCTCGTGTTCCCGATCAGCTTTACTTTTCAACAGAGCTTCTTTGAGGAATGCGTCAATTATTTCATCCGATGGCCCCAGAATTTCCGTTTTAAGATCTGCCCCCAGCTTCTCAGCGCAAGGAATTTCCTCATCGTCTGTAAACGAATGGGAAATCATATGACAGCTCGCCACGTATTCCTCGGATTCATCCGATGAACTCTCTCCCTCATCTTCCTCTTGAAAGACGTGGTTGAGAAACTCCTGGAGTGTAATGGGAGTCCGCGCTTTCTGGTTGTACTCCTCCAGTGCGTCAATCTACTTTTGTAAGTCCGTTCGCTTGTCGCCAGGCTTCACGGGCTTCTTGGATTTCTTTTTCTTCTTCTTTGAAGATTTTGACGGCTGGTTGTGAGTGCTTGGGCTACCACCATCGATCTTTGGAGTTGGGCGCGGCTTCAACATCCCTTCAATGATCTGAGGTTCCAACGGGTTCTTCCACCTGATTGCTGGGCATGTTTGAAGATCGTTCAACATCCTCTTTGTTTTGGATGATAGCACAACCTCCCATGGAGCTTCTTCAACTAGAGAGCACGTTGCCCCCGGCGTATTCATCCTTTTAGAGGTGTGAGGTTGCGGCGGATTCACCTTACATCTGTCGGACAACGCGAACTTCCCCTGTTGGTACTGGTCCTCAATCCAATTTTTGAAGACATAGCAATCTTCAATCGGATGACCCAATACTCGGTGATAGGGACAGTAATTAGGATCATTGACGTCGTTTGGCTGCGACGGACGTCTTGGATCCGGCAGGTTTATGAGTCGATTGCGCAATGTCAGCTCAAACAGTCTTCTCGTTTTATCTTGAGGAAACGAGTAAGGACGTCCAAGCCTCTCTTCAAGGGGTACGTGTGGACGTGTATTATTTTGACGGACAACCGGCTTCAGGTTGCTCGGCTGTTGTTGAGCATTGGTGACGACAATCGCTTTTCCCTCCCCCTTCTCGTTTCGAGAGTCCGGCTTTGGAGGAGACGGTCTATGGACCATCTGGTCCATTTAAGCTAGTTTGTCTATCAGGGCCTAGAAGGTAGTCGGCTTTAAGAACATCATGAATTGAGATATGGTCGCCTCCGGGTTGAGGGTTCCCACGAACATGCCTACTGCAGGAGCCTCTTCTATGCGTTGTTCGCATTTTGACCATAGGTTCCTCCACCGTATCGCATATTGGACCCACGTCTCGTCCGGCTTCACCCTGGCATTAATCAATGCCGTTATCGGGGTGCGTTCGCTGGCGCTTGCGAAACGCTGGGTAAATAGCAGCTCCATCTCGGCAAATGTCTTTATAGAGTCGTTTGGGAGCTCGGAGTACCACTCGAAAGCTGTATCCGATAAGATACCGACGAACTGGCGAAGCAACAATTTATCATCACCGCCGGTGTTGCCGCAAAGCGCTCTGAACTGGGCAACATGCTGGTGGGGATTGCCCGTCCCCTTATAGACATGGAATTTCGGTATCGTATAGCCCGGCGGGTACTTGATCTGATCGTACCAGCTCAGATATGGTCGTCCTGTTTTTACGACCTGACCGGCTGCCTCAGTCGCATGATGAACCCGTATCTGTTTGGCTATATAGTCGTCCAAGTCAGCTTTGGAGATTGTCTCCTCCTTGGCTGTTGACAGAGCCGGTGGAGGATTTGACGTTTCTCCCATGTCGTCTTCAAGGACGATCGGAGGATCTTCTTCAGCAGGAGGATCTTGCTGGATCATCATACCCACCATGTACTGGAAAAGAAGAGCCATTCGTTTTATATTGGTTGCTTGTTCTGCAGCCTCTTTGTCCTTCTTTTCCAGTATCCTGCGAAGGAATTCAGCGTCGGTTTCTTGCTCCTGGCGTTGATTCGAGGACGCTTCGGGGCTTTCTTTCGGCCCTGTGAGCGCGGCCATCATTTCCTGGAGCTTCTGCTGTTGCTTCTGAGCTTTGGTCAGTGACCGTGTAAGCGGTTTATGACGTGTAGATGCACGGCTGTCCTCCTTTCCCGACGCTATGTATACAGTATGGACTACAATGCCCCCGGAATTAGGGCGTTTAGGCTCGCCACCTTTGACATTTGCCGCAGGCGTGGGAATTTTCTCCGGCCTCCTTCTCTTGTGGGCTGTTGAAGTTGAGGGGGCCATTGCAGTGGGCACCCTGGTGGTGGTCGTCCTTTGCTGTTTAACAGGACGGTTCTTTTCTTCCTGCACTTTCGCCCTCTTCTACCGGCGAGAGTGATCTTGGTCTATTACTGAGTCTTGAACCCTCCGCCAGACCTTATAAATTTTGTAGGATAGCCGTTGAGGGGGCTGCTCCAGCTTTGTATCTGTAACACTCTCCGCAGGTGGAGGAGATCTTTTTAGCGTGGCAGTCGGAGAGTTCTTGCGTACCCTCCTTAGCAGTTCAAAACTGTTCCCAGTTGGAACAACATCATTAACTTCCACCATTGAAGCGGGTGGAGTTAGCCCTGAGGGGGAGTTACCCCCGGCCTTCCTTACTCGGCGCCAGTGGCGACGTCGAGCATGACGAGCCGTTGGGACTGGATCGGCGATAGAGACAGCTTCTTCTTGCCCCCTATCCGAATGTGGTGCTGCTGGTGTCAGCCTCTTAAAGACTGATGTTGCCCTTTGAGTGGCGATGTTCAATCTGTCAAAGACAGATCCTCGAGCAGGAGCAGGAGCCGGAATAGTCAGCCTTGAAAAGACTGACTCTTTAACAGGAGAAGCCGCCTTGAAGACTTCTGGAGCAGGGGTGGCTGTCTTTCTCGGGACGGCTATTTCAGGGTTCATGGGCTTCCTGGCGGGCCCATCAGGGTTCTGGCTCAGCTTGGCAAAGACGGAGGCTGCCGGTTTGATATTGGACGATACGTTGAAAGGGGCCGTTATAGCAGTGAGCCGATCGAAGACCGACTTCTTGTGCGCTTCTGGTGCGGGCAATGGAATAGTGAAGCTTGCAGGAGGGAGCATGGTCCCGAAAAACAGACCGGTGGTGGCCTGGGTCACTTGTTCCACCGGCATAGCAAGGATGGAGGCCGCTTGAGGCCCATAAGCTACACCTCCAGGTGAGGTGGAGCGTCGGTTGCACTTGCATTTCGAGCAGCTCGAGAAGTTGGAGGCCATTGATGCTTGATTTCTGCGCTAGGAAAAAGACCAAATCTTAGTAACTTAAAATCCAAAGGCAACCATTAACAAACCACGATTCGTTCGCGAAGACGACACACAAAGTGTGGAGTGGAAAGAGGAAAAGGTCCCACCGGGCGTGCTAGAATCTGTTCCCCTCCGAAAGACGGCGACGACGATGTGGAGACGTCTCACCTGAGATTCGGGGCAGATGCTATTTGGTTTTATCCGTCTACCTCTCCGAAAATGCCAAGTTGATTTATGGCACCGTGTATCGAAGGTTTAGACGGATGCGGCCAATGTAGCAGACTTTGTCAGATTCCTCCTCGCTTGAGGGGTTTTTGATTATGGGGACACTCTTCCCTGCAGGCGCAAGCCCCTGCAGTTAATTACGCTACCGCATAGCGGTAAGAACTTTCTCCTTCTCCAAAATTTCACTTCGTGTCGTGTGTGTTTGTTTTGTTTGTGGTTTCCCGTGGATTGTATACGGAGACTAATTTATGTCGCCGCCCATAGGACGTAGATTAGTCCAAATCCGTATTTACTTAGATTTGGGTTTGGGGTTTTAGTTTAAGGATACGTTAGACATGTTTGAGGCTAAGATCAACTTAAACGTTCGTTAAGGATACGTTAGTCCGATTTTAGACTAAGATCAACTTAACGGTAAGAGCATTTAGGGGGCTCTATTGTTCCAGTTTAGGGACATAGTGGTCCATTTAATATATGGCCGTCGGAACCCATCACCTCTCTGACGACGTTGAAGGATTACAACGACAGGTGTCAAAGGAGTTCGGAGATGTACCCTTGAACCAAAGTTGATTGGGGAATCTATAGTCCAATTTGGGACTAAAGTCTGTTTGAAGGTTTAAGGATACGTTAGCCATATTTGAGGATAAGATCAACTTAAACGGGATCGTTTAGATCTGAAAAAAAGAGTGTTTGGGGGCTCTATTGTTCCAGTTTAGGGACGTGGTTGTCCATCTCCAGTTTAGGGACATGGTGGTCCAACATTCCCATTTTGGGGATGAATACTGGTTTAAGGACGCATTAGTCCATGAGTTTATGGACCCCACAGTCCATAGCAATATGTGGTTGTCGGGACCCGTCACCTCTCTGACGACGTTGAAGGATTACAACGACAAATATCAGAGGAGTTTGGAGATGTACCCTTGAACCGAATGTAAATTGATTTAAGAGAGCAATCTTGCTCAGTCAATTTAATTTGAGGACTTACGGCCATGATTGGGCTAAGTCCAGTTGAGAATATTCAACGTTTTTATTTTTGGCCTATTAGGCCTGTGCTAGGGCTTTGCCCCTGTTTAATAATGCACTGCATTTTCTTTTGGCCTGCCAGGCCTTTTTGATTTGGGCTCTGCCCCTTTATTTATGATGCAGAGTATCTGTTTGGGCTCTGCCCTTTTTAAAATAATGCATTGCATTTAATTTGTCCTGTTAGGCCTCTTTTAATTGGGCTAGGCCCTTCTATAAATAATGCAGTGCATTAATTGTCTAACATTAGCTTGTCAGGCGCTTTACGCCAATTATTGAGCGCAAGCATATGTGGAGGTGACACGTGTCACGCTAGCGCAGTGCGTTGTGCCAGTGCGCTGCGCTGTGCGCTGTGACACGTGGTGCGCTCTGGTGAGTTGCGCCAAATTTAAAGAGCAATGCTCTATTTTTAAAAGAGCATAGCGCAAGTGGTAATGATGCTGACACGTGGCGCTCTCTGGTGGCTTGTGTTCATAACAGAATACTGCATTTTATACCGCCCATTCTTATGCTCGTGTGTTTATAGGTAGGTGCTTTTAATTCGTGTTTGTTACATATTTACAGATTACAGGTTTCCAGTACAAATATTGCAAATCAAGAAAAAATCTCCAAAGTTACACCAAATACAGAACATCTGTTGATAGCAGATAAAAGCCGGGTTCCAGTCATCCATATCCGTCCGGTGCCGAGTACCAGTTCCTGAGACAAGACATGTGACAGTGGTCATTCGTGTCTGGGACAAGCACAGAGCACGAGGGGGGCTGCACAAGAATCAATGGGTGCGCGGAGCTCGAGGGAGAGAGAAGTCAAAAGTGAAAAAGATAATGCAATCTTGGACTTGGAAATCTGCAGATATTCTGGAAGACTTTTGTGCAGTATGAAGTTTTCAAATACGAGGAAAAGCCAAACCAGGGAAGCACCCAAAGTTTGACCAACTAACCCCACTAGATGGCCGCGGATCCGCGGCCAATAGGGGGTATTGGCCGCGGATCCGCGGCCAAGTGGGCCCCTCTCAATGACAAATTTTGGGGTTATTTTGGGTATTTCATGTTATATCAGATTGTTACCCTAGGTTTCTCATTCCCCTCCTATAAATACCCCGGATCTGAGCAAAGCCAAGAGAGCACTTCTTTAGCCTCTTTTTTGTTAGTTTTTCTTCTTCTTTCTTCTTCTTCTTCTTCATTCTTCCTCCATGAAAATTGTAGTGAGAGCTTTTTGAGTGGATGTTAATGAAGATGAGGGTTTTTGTATCTTTCTTGTTGGTTTAGCTCCCCCTTGAGATTCTTGCTTCCTCTTGATCTTTCAACCTGTTCATTGAGCTTGAAAGGTTAAGGGTTAGTTATTGATCTCAAGGGTCGTATTTTCTCACGGGACTAGCTCTTCACTTCACATGCGTTCTCTACCCTTCTCTTGATCTTGCAACCTCTTAATTGAGCTTGCAAGTTTAAGGGTTGGCTATTGATTCCATGTTTGTCTTGAACTCTAGTTTCTCGTTCTTTTTATTGCTTATTTATTACTTGCTTTATATTACCTTGTCTTTAATTACTTGCAATTTATTTCATGCACTTACTTACTTGTAATCTTTTCTTTTCTTTGTTCTTTTCTTTTGCTCTCTTTTGTTCATTTTGTGAATGGTTGTAATTATCGTCGTTGTTAAGAATCAATACGGTATTGTAAGTTAACACTTTTTTCCTCATTTCCTTTTCCCGTTATTTTCCATTTGAACTCCGCCCAAACGTTACGCAAGCGCTCCGTTAGGCACCCTACCCTAACAAGGTAACGGTGATTCCTAACCGCGACCGGTTGCGTTCGGTTTGGCCGGAGGCAAAAGCAAGAGACAAGAACGGAAGGACAAGGGTAAATAAGCCGGATTCCATGAATACCGCGCTTAAATCCCCTAATCCACATTGTTGCCGATTGCTCTAGCTTCAATTGGTCAAGACTCGGCTCAAAGGTTTTGAGTACGGATTTCTTTAGCTTACAATTTCGTATCTTTTCTTAACAACTTTATACTTGCAAATAAAACACATAGGTTAAAACCGAACAAATATATACAACATTCTTTATTGACTCGTCTAAGACAAGGAAGGACATACAACCATCTCCCTGTGGATCGACCCGTGCTCAACCGGCTAGCTGCAAAGCGACACCGTCTTGATTGCGGTTAACTTAAATTCTTTCAATCAAATGGCGCCGTTGCCGGGGAGACGGTAGCGTATTTTCTTTCTTGTTATTCGGGTTAATATTCTTTTTGTATATATTTATAAAAAAAAAATTCTTTTTGTTTTTTTTTGATCATTTTTGTGGGCAAGAGTGCAGATTTTTGCGGATTTGCAAACTGCGATTGTAGGGAGCAAAGCGTACGTTCAAGGTTAAGGTGATTACGAAGTACAGTGCCAAAGATCCGGGAAGTTTGACCCGCGCAAGCGAACTTTTCAAGCTTACAGGAATTGATTCAACGGGGGTTTCCTAACCCAAAAACTTAACGGTACGTATTTCTTAAACACCTTCTTCTCAAATCCGACGCATCCAATATTCTATTCTTTGCAGGATTCTTTGCAAGTTCGCTAGAAAACGCTAAAAATTGACTAACCCGTATTTGTTGCAGTGCCGCGCTTAAACTAAAAAACGATTGTTTGATTCTTTATAGAATTTTTATTGAATTGCGCATTGCATACATTAATACGGACTTAAGGGCAAGCGAACCCCACAACATACGGTAAAGGATTTCATCACCTTTTCCGTGGCCCACAAATCACGAACTTGAGCATAACGTTTACCCGCAAAAAATTTAAAAGAAACTAGACTTTAAGCCTTAAGGACTTCGCGCTCACTAGGAGAAGTTAACTGTGTTTAGAACCTTGCTTAACGGTATATTGTTTACGGGGTGTCTAGGAAAGTGTTAACGGCGAAACCGCCAAAAGAGAAAGGGTTATTTAATTAAGGAACTTCGCGAAAGCGTTGGAAAACCTCCCCTTATCTCTGCACTTACCTGGCCTCGTGATCAGTGTATCTTGAGCCTGTTTCTCGACACAGTTTTACTTCGACAATCAAGTTTTGGAGCAGGTCTAGTTGACCTAGGTTAACCCTAGAACGATTAGGTGTGTGGTATTTTTGTGTCGTGATTGTTTTTGTCCATATTCTTTTTGTGTGTATATTTCATTCTTTTGTTAATAATAAAAAAAAATCACATTCTTTTTCCTCTCCTTTTCTCTTCCTTTCTTTCATTCTCTCTTCATAACATGGGTACCCCACCTCGCAAAACTCTTGCCGAACTTTGGTACCCACAACCAGACATTACCTCATACGGTTCTTGTTTTGGTCGAACTTCGAACGACCCCTCCATGCCAAAAATTTCTTTGAAAGATCGGATAGACGCGTCTAGGACGAACAACTGGACCCCGCAATCCACTTCGTATCAACCGTTTCAAACATTCACCCCTTCTTACGTTGATACCCCTTCTTCGAGTCATGTTGCAACTCCAAGACCTATGTCTATTGCAGAACGTATTGAACAATCTCGTAGCCGATCTTTCACTCCTGTCACCACTTCAAATTCTTGGGATCAACAATTACATTCACCTTCTTATCCAACTGTTGATCCTACCCCTGTCCAACCTTTTAATTCCTACCAGTCCTACCCAACTTTTGCACCTTCCCTAGACATTGCTTCTACACAGCCGTTTGGGAGTTTTCAGTATCCAAATAACTTTGAATCTTTTACTGAAACCCCATCACAATCTATGTCTAGTCTGGAACAGTCGTTGGAAGATTTTAGGGTAGCGTCAAGCCAACAGATGATGGATTTGAATGCGTCCATGGCCGCCCTCATACAACCTAGTGATCCGGTAGCTAGTTTTCAACTAGCTCCAAATTTTTCAATGTATGATGAGGCGGCAGGACAGGCTGTGAATTTGAGTGGAGAGAGTGAGATGTACCCCCTTCCAAATCAAACCTACCCGTCCCAAATTGAATCCCACAACTCCTTTTTTGAAAGTCTATCGAGTATCCCACATGATTTATCAATTGAAGATAGAATGATGAATGAGTTGTGCGACTTCGTAGTGTTTGATTTGCCCGATTGTGAAGGGTCCCCTATAAGTGAAACCATACCTAATCCTTTTGACCTCTACACCTATATCTTAGAACCAGAATCGATTAATATCCATGCTTTTGATGAGGTGTCAGAGAATTTTGATTTTCACTTGATTGAGGATATTGACGCTGGGGATATTTTGGATGATGAACCCGTAGATTTGGCTGAGTTTGTCTCTTCAAATCATCATCCCGAGTCATTAAATGTTTTTCCCGAACCCCATATGCGTCTGGACTTTGAAGAGAAGAGCATGGATGTGCTAAATTTTGAGGAGAATATTGAGGATAGTTTTGAGGATGAACCAGTTTTGCTTGATGAGTCGGATTTTCCAATTCATCCTGTTCCTTCCACTGACTGTGTACACCCTCCTGAACCTTTAACCGATACCCTTCCTCAACCACTTCCCTCCATCCTTTCCATCGTTCCGACCTTGAAAGAACCCGTCTCACTTTCATTTACTGTGTCTGGTTTACCAAGTTCGGCGTACCCATGGTTTCTCACGAATCTTGAAGGATTTGACCCTATTTCTCGACGGATAAATATATTAGCACAATCGCTTTTTACACATCGCTCATCACAAATTGTGCTAATCTATTTACTTCATTTGCACCCTCAAGTTCGTATTCCAGTTCTTTTTCCCTTCCGTCATTCTTCTTCCTCTCATATACCGAGACCATATCCCGCTTCTCTCCGCATATGGTCTCGCGTATTCTCCATCTTTTTTCTCTACGCCTTCTTCCACCAACCGGTACATTATAGCGATAAAATCTTTGAATGGTTGGTGTTAACTTTTGGCCTGTGTAAGGCCTTGTATAGCTTGATACTGTTCTTTTTCCCCTCTAATCCTGAATTTCAACGCTTAACAGTGGAAACACTGTTTTACTTAAGTTTGGGGGGGACACCTTTTTTGTATATATTTTTTGTTTTCCTTTTTTGTTTTGTATATAATTTGTTTTTAGGGAGCGCCGACAATTTTGACCCTCTTGGTGTAGCCTGACAGTGAGGGCACTGTTAAGTTTAAGTTTGGGGGTGTGCTCGGTAAGCTTTCTTCCTTCGCATTCATTTGTATATTTTGCATTTGCATACCTTATTAAAAACCCACAAAAATCGAAAATTTTCCAAAAATATAAAAACTTTGTCGTCAAGTTAGCTAATAGGGTAACTTAGATCTTTATTCCGAAAGTTTAGTTGATATGATAGAAATAACTAAATTCTAGGCTTAGGAATTGAAAACCCTAAAAATAACCCTCATTCTGTTTAAACTTGGTAAGTATACGTCCTTACAGTTTTTTTGAGAAATAGGTAATCTTGAGTTCAGTTCTTGAGTTAAGTTAAGATGAAGGGAAAGTATTGAAGCTTTACTGGAGGATAAGTCTGAAAAATAGTTTCTTTTCTTGAGTTCAAATTTAGAAAGTATATACCCTACAACTGCACCTACACGTACCTTGAAACTTGGGATAGTAGAGGATACCTAGAAATACTCTTTCCTGAAAGCCTAGTATGAAAGAAAAAACGGTATTCAAAGCTAAACACCAAAAGAGCATGTTGAAAAATATATCCGGTCTTGAAAAAAAAAAGAGAAAAAAGAAAAAGAAAAAGAAAAAAATAGAATAAAGTCAAGACCTGGAAACTGCTATTTACGCTTTAATGTTCACACATTCAGTAATCGGCCGTTAGTGCCTCAAGAAGCATTAATAGTCGCATGAAAGGTGTGTGAGCAAATCCGTCCATCCTTAATGAAAAGAAGTAGTATTAGGTATTAGGGCAAGGGTATTATAGCTTGAATTGAATTCTTGAGTGTAGGGGTGCAAATATACATACACGTAGGGGTATACAATCGATGTTTGAATAAAAGGTAGAAATAAAGAATAAGACTTGTGTTTTCTGTAAAGTTGATAAAAATCCCTAATTTGAGGCCGCACTTTAGAAGGAAAACTCAGGGGAACCAACATCTTTCTAAACTTTTTTGGAACGTATATGATCTAAGAATAAATAGATTAGAGGTGTGAAGCATAAGGGTTGGATATTTCTAACTTAGGATGATAGAATTTCTAACGTAAATACTAAACTGTAGGAGTAGAATCGACGTTAACTTATGACACTAGCTTGACGGGATTTTGTGGGTAGTATCCGCTGAAAACCCTCAGGAGACAACACTCCTCCTACTAGGGACACCTAGAGGTTTAACGGCTTGTTGCACATGCTCAGTGCAATCGCGTTCCCTGCGAAAGTGCGGTTAGGATTTTCTTTTTTGTGAATAATTGGTTTTGCTCGGGACGAGCAAAAATTAAGTTTGGGGGTATTTGTTCATAACAGAATACTGCATTTTATACCGCCCATTCTTATGCTCGTGTGTTTATAGGTAGGTGCTTTTAATTCGTGTTTGTTACATATTTACAGATTACAGGTTTCCAGTACAAATATTGAAACTCAAGACAAAATCTCCAAAGTTACACCAAATACAGAACATCTGTTGACAGCAGATAAAAGCCGTGTTCCAGTCATCCATATCCGTCCGGTGCCGAGTACCAGTTCCTGAGACAAGACATGTAACAGTGGTCATTCGTGTCTGGGACAAGCACGGAGCACGAGGGGGGCTGCACAAGAATCAATGGGTGCGCGGAGCTCGAGGGAGAGAGAAGTCAAAAGTGTAAAAGATAATGCAATCTTGGACTTGAAAATCTGCAGATATTCTGGAAGACTTTTGTGCAGTATGAAGTTTTCAAATACGAGGAAAAGCCAAACCAGGGAAGCACCCAAAGTTTGACCAACTAACCCCACTAGATGGCCGCGGATCCGCGGCCAATAGGGGGTATTGGCCGCGGATCCGCGGCCAAGTGGACCCCTCTCACTGACAAATTTTGGGGTTATTTTGGGTATTTCATGTTATATCAGATTGTTACCCTAGGTTTCCCATTCCCCTCCTATAAATACCCCGGATCTGAGCAAAGACAAGAGAGCACTTCTTTAGCCTCTTTTTTGTTAGTTTTTCTTCTTCTTTCTTCTTCTTCTTCTTCATTCTTCCTCCATGAAAATTGTAGTGAGAGCTTTTTGAGTGGATGTTAATGAAGATGAGGGTTTTTGTATCTTTCTTGTTGGTTTAGCTCCCCCTTGAGATTCTTGCTTCCTCTTGATCTTTCAACCTCTTCATTGAGCTTGAAAGGTTAAGGGTTAGTTATTGATCTCAAGGGTCGTATTTTCTCACGGGACTAGCTCTTCACTTCATATGCGTTCTCTACCCTTCTCTTGATCTTGCAACCTCTTAATTGAGCTTGCAAGTTTAAGGGTTGGCTATTGATCCCATGCTTGTCTTGAACTCTAGTTTCTCGTTCTTTTTATTGCTTATTTATTACTTGCTTTATATTACCTTGTCTTTAATTACTTGCAATTTATTTCATGCACTTACTTACTTGTAATCTTTTCTTTTCTTTGTTCTTTTCTTTTACTCTCTTTTGTTCATTTTGTGAATGGTTGTAATTATCGTCGTTGTTAAGAATCAATACGGTATTGTAAGTTAACACTTTTTTCCTCATTTCCTTTTCCCGTTATTTTCCATTTGAACTCCGCCCAAACGTTACGCAAGCGCTCCGTTAGGCACCCTACCCTAACAAGGTAACGGTGATTCCTAACCGCGACCGGTTGCGTTCGGTTTGGCCGGAGGCAAAAGCAAGAGACAAGAACGGAAGGACAAGGGTAAATAAGTCGGATTCCACGAATACCGCGCTTAAATCCCCTAATCCACGTTGTTGCCGATTGCTCTAGCTTCAATTGGTCAAGACTCGGCTCAAAGGTTTTGAGTACGGATTTCTTTAGCTTACAATTTCGTATCTTTTCTTAACAAGTTTATACTTGCAAATAAAACACATAGGTTAAAACCGAACAAATATATACAACATTCTTTATTGACTCGTCTAAGACAAGGAAGGACATACAACCATCTCCCTGTGGATCGACCCGTGCTCAACCGGCTAGCTGCAAAGCGACACCGTCTTGATTGCGGTTAACTTTAATTCTTTCAATCAGCTTGCGCTAACCCAGGAACGCAACAGTGCAGTTTTTGCAAGTGCAAGGCACTGTTTCAATAACTTGATCAAATTTTGGATTCAAGAAAAGAATCTTTAAGATTCCAGAACCAATGGTTCATAAAAAAGTGCAAGGCACTGTTATTATTATTTTTTTTATTGAAGATCATTGATCTTGTTCTTAGATCAATGATCTATTCAGAAGAAATTCTTCTTTTTTTTATAAAGGTTTTTACCTTTTTTCTCTTCTTGAGTTTTTCTCAAAATTCTTCAGAGTTTCTCTATTCTCTGTGCTGTTGTTTTTGATCTTGATGTTGATGTCGATTGAATTAGGGTCTAGGGGCCTTTATATAGTGCCCATCAATTTGTTAAATTTGTTAAAGAGATCATTCTCTGAGTGATTTGGGGAATTTTCCCCACCGTTGGATTTTTGATCCAAGGGCTTCTGTTTTACAGAAGACAATCTTCTTGTTTTAACAAGAACAGAAAGATCTTACCGGAATTTTAATTCTGTTTGGCGCAGATGCACCAGCGCTTGACACGTGTCGCACAGCGCAGAGCGCAGCGCAACTGCGCTGCCACGTGTCGCGCAGCGCAACTGCGCTGCCACGTGTCACGCAGCGCAGAGCACAGCGCAACTGCGCTGCCACGTGGTGCGCAGCGCAACTGCGCTGCCTCATGTCGCGCAAATCATCTGAAGCGTTGCTTCTTTTAATTTTGTTTTAAATAGGGCCTTTATCTGATTGGGCGCACTGCCTTGGGCGCTGCGCTGACGTATCAGCTTTTGACACGTGGCGCGCAGCGCAAGGAATTTGAAGCGTTGCTTCAATTTTTGAATTTTGAAATTCAAACAGAGCTTTGCTCTGATTGGGGGAAACGGTATAGCTTAGACTACTAGTTTTTTTTTAAATTGCATACTTGATGCCTTTAGAAAACTAGTAGTGGTGCTAAGACATACCTTCAATTTATCTATACAGGGCCTTACACAGACCAAAATTTAACACCAACTATTCAAATATTTTATCATGATTAGCCCAATGTTGATGAGAGAAGGCGTAGAGAAAGGAAGTGAACAAGACGTAGAGAAAGGAAGTGAAGAATACACGAGACCGTGTGTGGACGGCAGTGGTATACGGTCTCGGTAGATAGAAATGAGAAGATGAACGAAAGGTGGAAAGAAATGGAGCACGGACTAGAGATTGAAAATCGATTGAATAAATTAGTGCAGTTTGTAATGATTTGAAACTGGAATTTACTAATTGTACTAATTTATCAATATTTTGAGAAATGGGGTCAAATTGATGTTCAGACGCAGTGTTTAGGGAAGGCGTGAAAGTCGGGTAATATTAATAGGAATTGAATGGTTGTGTGAAGGGTGGGATTAGGATCAACATATTGATAGGAAAATGATTGGAATTGTTGACCTAAAGTGTTCGGAGTGGTGAAAGGCGCGAATGAACGCCTATGGGATTATTCAATGTGCTTAACAATGGGCATGGGTTTAAGAGTCGCCCCATTATCCTTAGAAAGGGTAGGAATTAGAAGGCTTAGTATATTACGATGTGTGATTTGATCGAAATTTGCATTTTACAGATTCGAATTAATAAACTGTCATCCCATTCAATCTGATTGGGATGCCCCCGACTCTGACATGTGTCTTGGAAGGAGTAACATGAAGCTCAGAATTATGGGTGTATTCAATACTTCCAAACAAAGGGGGAATTGATCCATGGTCGATTCCGTAAGAGATAAATGGGAATTGCTAGTTATACCTCGTGAAAAAAAAGACGAAACTTAATAGTATACCACTTCTACGAATGGCCCGTAATGCTGCGTCTCTTCCGAGACCGGGACCTTTTATCATAACTTCTGCTCGTTGCATACCCTGATCAACCACAGTATGAATAGCATTTAAAGCCGCGGCTTGAGCAGCATAGGGTGTCCCTCTTCTTATGCCTTTGAATCCAGAAGTACCGGCGGAGGCCCAAGAAACCACCCGGCCTCGTACATCTGTTACAGTTACAATGGTATTGTTGAAACTCGCTTGAACATGAATAACTCCTTTTGGTATTCTACGTCCATTCTTACGTGAACCAATACGTCCATTCCTACGCGAACCAATTCTTGGTATAGGTTTTGCCATATTTTATCATCTCATAACGTAGGAAGGTGTGAAAATTTAAAACGGTTGACAGGAAGTGGATTGCGGTGTCTAATTGGTTTTTCGAGAAGCGTCTATTCGATCTTTCAAAGAAATTTTGGGCAAGGATGCATCGTTGGAAGTTCTACCAAAGAATTATCTGGTTGAGGGCACCAAAGTTCGGTAAGAGTTTTTCGTTTTAGGGTATCCATGATATGAACAGTGAAAAGACAACGGGATAAAAAAGGAGGTGAACAATTTGTTTTTTGTTGTTGTTAGTTATTAACAAGAGAATGAATTGAATTTATACACAAAAGGTAAAACAAAAACTGTAACAACCCTAAACTTTCTGTACAATTTTTTTTCAAAAATATAGAAAGGGGTATTTAAGCCTGAACAAAAATTATAAATTTGATTTGCTTTTGAACAGCAAGAAGGAGCTTGTAGCTCATTGGTATGACCTTGCACGGCTGAAGAAAAGCACCAGAGTTCAAATCACATCAGCCGCAATATTTTTTATTTATTCTTTTAATCTTTTAGAAGCCCAAGAGTCTACATAAGCACAACACGTAAACTGTTCACACATATAACAAACGAGTGCAATACAGTAGACCAACCAATCTCGACACGAGCCCCCAACTCGCGACTCGGGCCGGCGAGATGGCGACTCGGGCCGGCGCCACCGGTATGACTCGGAGCAAACCCAAATTTTCTTTAACTCTGGCGACTCTTGGACTCCCTCCATAACTCCTGCATTATTTGTTTTTCCTGCACATTTACAGAACACATTAAAACACACATTTAATCATTTTAATACAAATTTTTAATACACCTTTTCACTACCCAAAAATCCTAATTTTTCCTATAAATACCACCCCCAAATCACCCCTCCTCACTCATAAATCCCTGCCCAAACTCTCAAGAAAATTCCAAGATCTTTTTGTGTGCAAGTGGAGTTAGCAAAAGTGCGAAGCTCCGACGAACTTCCGGCGACAACTCAAGGAGTTTCCGACGACGAAATGATGCACCGACAACTCCCACCTCTTCCTCTTTCTCTTCTCTATCCAATCATCTAATAAGTCCCTACTTCTCCATCCTTTTTCTATTCTAAAAACTTTCAAAACTAAAACCCGACGGAAGCGGAGTTAGTCCGACATCCGATTCGGTTTTCTTTAAAAACTATAATTTTCCTTAATCAGGATACCTTCATATCATCACATATTGTTCATTAAACATTAATAAACATCTTTAACAAGTTTCATCACAAAAGATTGTTATATGCATCTTTTATCGCAATTTTACATTAAAATAACACAAACTTTAGTTTCTGACATAAACACTATAATACCTTTATACCTTTAGATAATTCATGAGTTAATGACCTAACTCCTCACAATATTCATATCTAACATAGCACGATGGAAATTGGGAACATAGATTTGGGATAATACGACATTATATATAACTACCTTCAACTTATAAAACCTTTTTCTATAAGAAGTGTATTTAACAAATCTTTGCAATTGCGCCTCTACAACGCATTTTGGGGAACCCGTTCGGTATGGTGCAGATTATCACACATCCTTGGACCTAGTAGAGTGAGATGCAGACCTCCGCAATGACCATACGATCTCGAAAGATTTTTAATATATTTTTCTTTATAAAATATGATTTCTATTATCAATAAAACATATATTTTTAATTAATATATATATATATATATATATATATATGTAATTAATATAAAAATATCTATTTTTAGTATTTATAATATTTCTCATTTCCAAAATTCAAGAAAACCATCTCATTTACAAGAAAATACCATACAATTCCAATATTTTAAATAAATACCTTATACTTTAAAACTAGGTCATATTCACTAGAAATTTCACATTTAATAAAAGAAACATTTAAGAAAACTCTAAAGACGATAATTAAATACTTGAGATATATTTTGTAATTATGCCATAACTAATTTACAGAAAACCACATCAAGTTATACTAAATTACAATAAGGACCCTAGTAAACATAGGTTTAAGCGGGACCGGTCTCTTGAGCTTCAGGGAGCCGGAGATATGGGTGCTTGCCTATTTAAGGTAGACAACTTAACAAACGGTGTTATCAATACGGTAATTTTCTTTGAAAAAGACACAAATCCTGCCGTCCATGTGTAGCAGTTACCGATAACACCAAAACCTAATTCATGACTTCAAATTTCTTTTCTAATTGTCTGACTCAGACTGAGTCTCAATCTAATCAATCTGACTTGAATGTGATTCAAGTACAAACTACAATATAACATGATTCAATATGAATTCATCCATTCAATCTATATTGATTGACCGAACCATGGATATATTCCATCTACATGTTCATCCGTTATATCCGTTCCATTACTGATATCATGGTTTCGGCAATTCATCTATCTGTATTCAATTTACAATACAAGACAATATAACACAATACATTCCATACAATTAGTACAATCAATAAAATAAACATTACGGGGTTATAAAGGGGTAGACTGGTACAGAACATGTTAAAAGTGGCACGAGGTGGTTACTGAAAGACGTAATTACATTCATGCCGTTGTTCCGTGGTATTATCGACGGAGTCTTGTAATACGGGTTACCAAAGTCTACGGTGTAAATTGGACTCCTCTCGTATACACTGGCATCTTCTGTACTTAGCTAAATACAACCGCGCTAACATTATAATAAAACATTATAAAACTATACTCTCTCTGTCTATTCTACTTCTCTCTCATCATTGAGACTTACCGAGCGATTGTTCGCTGGCGACATTCCTATTTCTCTTCTTCTTTGGAATGTTGTCAGGAGGACCCGGCATTGAGGATTACGAAACCAGTCAGGAGCATTTGGAGCAGGCCCCTGAGCAGTACGCCGAAGACCCAGAGCTGTTGCCACTTGTACTTATTCCATTTATATTTCTGTTATGCCACTGTTTAGGCATTGCTTTCCATTCTATGTATTTACTTTTCAGGTGTATTGTAAAAAGAATGTTAATAAATAAAGTTGATGTCCATTTACATTTTGTCTTTTGTGTACATTTACTTTTATATTGCTTAGATACGCTTAGCGTGTTTACTTCTGAGTAAATACGTAGCGACCTCGTCGCGTTTTCTGCCTGTATACTGGGAAGCGGGGCATGATAGAGTTTCGAAGAGACTCATTTCTACCTCCTCTTGGGCCTATCCAGTACGGGCTATGGTCGTGTTCTTTGTTGGTGGTCCATGCAGGTCAGAACTGTATAGAATCCTACCATGCAGTTCAGTTCTGTGTGGACAACCTAAGCAATATAACACAAGAACCAGCAACTAAAAATATTCTTTAAAATTCATATTCCTTGAATCTTCCAATTTCATATATTTTGAATCCGTCATAACCCAACATTTTCTTTTAAGATTATGGATTCTCGAAACAACACCAGCACCAACTTCAACAACACTCCACCACCCCTACCAATTACACCTGCCATAGCTGCTCCGATCAATGAGCAGACGGTACTGCTTGAGGTGATCCACAGCCTCCTGGAGGGACAACAACAGCAGACTGCTATTCTCTTGAACCGTCCAGAAGCGGAAGCACCCGCAGTGAAGCAATTCCGGGCACTGCACCCCAAGAACTTTTCGGGAAAAGAGAGCCCTCTGGAAGCGGAGGAATGAGCTCAAAGCGTTGAAGATGATCTGGAAGCGGCACAAGTTCCAGAGATCGCTTGGGTTCGAGTTGCAAAGCTACAGCTCACTGATAATGCACGGGTTTGGTGGAAGGCGTAAGAAAGCCGTCTTCATTAGCCTATCGAATGGAAGACTTTCCGTGACATGTTCGATGCAAAGTACTTCCCTGAGACTGCCCGCTTTGATATGGAACAGCAGTTTATCTATTTACAATAAGGTTCAATGTGGACCAAATCAGTAGATGAGTTTGATGCTGAGCTTACCATTCTCAGCAGATAAGATATGTCTCAATGTTTGATTTTATATCACATACTGCACAGCTAACACAAGACCGTAACAGTTTTGCGGCCCATCTCATACCGACTGCTGAGATCAGGTCTAGCAGATTTCAGCAAGGGTTGGACCCGAAAATCCAACCTGCATTAGCTATAGGGAATTTCCCAACCCATCATTTGTCTTTGAAGGCTGCCCGACAATATGAGTTAGCGGTGAAGAGGAAGGGCAGACCTCAATCTGCCGGAGTGAAGCGTCCTGCCACTCAGATGGCAGGAGGAGCCTCTTCAAGGCCAACTGTTGAACCTAGGAGACCGGATGGAACCCATAACCAGCCAAGTCCCAATTTTTGATTTTATTGCAAGAGAGAAGGACATTTGTGGAAGGACTGTAGGTGCGCAAAAGGCTTGTGCTTAGTTTATGGCGCATCCAATCACGGAATTGGAAACTGTCCTTATAGACGCAACCCAGCTCACACACCCATCAACTACCCGCAGCGGACAGCTATCCAGGTTCCTGCACCTCGCCTTGCAATCCCTGCTCCACCACCATCACCGTCTACTCGCCAATTCCATCAGGCTCTGAGGAACATGCCTCGAGGGCATAGAAACATGCCTCAAGGAAAGATGAATGTGCCTCTAGTTAGGAGGAATGCACCACGGCGTCAGGCTTTTCTTTTAGCGTCCGAAGAAGCAGAGGCTGTAAACCAAGGTAACACTGGTAATTCTCTTCAACCTTTTCAAACCCTTATACCACTTTGTTATTTTTTTATACACTATTAGTACTTCTATCACCAAACTTTCCTTGAATCTGTTACACTTTCCTTTTACAAATTTCGAGGACGAAATTTTTATAAGGAGGGCAGAATGTAACAATCCTAAACTTTCTGTACAATTTTTTTCAAAAATACAGAAAGGGTACTTGAGCCTGAGCACAAGTTATAAATTTGATTAGCTTTTGAACAACAAGAAGGAGCTTGTAGCTCATTGGTAAGACCTTCCACTGCTGAACCAAAGCACCAGAGTTCAAATCCCATCAGCCATAATATTTTTTATTTATTCTTTTAATCATTTAGAAGCCTAAGAGTCTACACGAGCACAACACGTAAACTGAAGAGTCACACATACAACAAACAAGTGCACTGTAGTAGACCAACCGACCCCGACACGTGTCCCCAAAATGAGCCCCCAACTCACGACTTGGGCCGGCGAGATGACGACTCGGGCCGGCACAGCCAGTCTGACTCGGAGCAAACCTAAATTTTCTTTAACTCTGGAGACTCTTGGACTTCCCCCATAACTCTTGTATTATTTTTTTTCCTGCACATTTACAGAGCACATTAAAACACACATTTAATCCATTTTAATACAAATTTTTAATACACCTTTTCACTACCCAGAAACCCTAATTTTTTCATATAAATACCACCCTCAAATAATCCCTCCTCACTCACAAATCCCTGTCCAAACTCTCAAGAAAATTCCAAGATCCTTTTGTGTGCAAGTGGAGTTAGCAAAGGGCGAAGCTCCGACGAACTTCCGGCGACAACTCAAGGAGTTTCCGACGACGAAACGACGCACCGGCAACTCCCACCTCTTCCTCTTTCTCTTCTCTAACCAATCATCTAGTAAGTCCCTACTTCTCCTTCTTTTCTCTATTCTAAAAACATTCAAAACTAAAACCCGACGGAAGCGGAGTTAGTCCGACTTCTGATTCGGTTTTCTTTAAAAACTACAATTTTTCTTAATCAAGATACCTTCATATCATCACATATTGTTCATTAAACATTAATAAACATCTTTAACAAGTTTCATCACAAAATATTGGTATATGCATCTTTTATCGCAATTTTACATTAAGATACCACAAACTTTAGTTTCCAACATAAACTCTATAATACCTTTATACTTTTAGATAACTCACGAGATAATGACCTACCTTCTCACAACACTCATATCTAACATAGCACGATGGAAATTAGGAACATAGATTTGGGATAATACGACATTACATATAACTACCTTCAATTTATAAAACCTTTTTTTATAAGAAGTGTATTTATAAAATCTTTGCAATTGCACCTCTACAACCCATTTGGGGAACACATTCGGTATGGTGTGTATTATCGCACATCCTCGGACCTAGTAGAGTGAGATGCAGACCTCCGCAATGAGCATACGATCTCGAAAGATTTTTAATACATTTTTCTTTAGAAATTGTGATTTCTATTATCAATAAAACATATATTTTTAATAAATAAATATATATGTAATTAATATCAAAATATCTATTTTTATTATTTATAATATTTCACATTTCCAAAATTCAAGAAAACCATCTCATTTACAAAAAAATACCATACAATTTCAATATTTTAAATAAATACCTTATAGTTTAAAACTAGGTCATATTCACTAGCAATTTCACATTTAATAAAATAAATATCTATGAAAACTCTAAAGACGATAATTAAATACTTGAGGTATATTTTGTAATTATGCCAAAAATATTTTACATAAAACCCCTCAAGTTATACTAAATTATAATAAGGACCCTAGTAAACATAGGTTTAAGCGGGACCAATCTCTTGAGCCTCAGGGAGCCGGAGATATGGGTGCTTGCCTATTTAAGGTAGACAACTTAACAAACGGTGTTATGAATACGGTAATTGTCTTTGAAAAAGACACAAATCCTGCCGTCCATGTGCAGCAGTTACCGATAACACTAAAACCTAATTCAGGACTTCAAATTTCTTTTCTAATTGTCTGACTCAGACCGAGTCTCAATCTAATCAATCTGACTTGAATGTGATTCAAGTACAAAATACAATACAACATGATTCAATATGAATTCATCCATTCAATCTATATTGACTGACCGAACCATGGATATATACCATCTACATGTTCATCCGTTATATACATTTCTTTACTGATATCATGTTTTCGGCAAGTCATCCGTCTATATTCAATTTACAATATAAGACAATACAACACAATACATTCCATACAATCAATACAATCAATACAATAAACACTACGGGGTTATAAAGGGGTAGCCTGGTATGGAACATGTTAAAGGTGGCACGAGGAGGTCACTAAAAGACGTAATTACATCCATGCCGTTGTTCCGTGGTATTATCGACGGAGCCTTGTACTATGGGTTACCAAAGTCCACGGTGTAAGTTGGACTCCTCCCGTATACACTGGCATCTTCTGCACCAAGCTACAAACAACTGCGCTAATATTATAATAAAACATTATAAACTATACTCACTATGTCTATTCTACTTCTCTCTCATCTTTCGGACTTACCGAGCGATTGTTCGCTGATGACATTCCTATTTCTCTTCTTCTTTGGAATGTTGTCAGGAGGACCCGACGTTGAGGATTACGAGACCAGTCAGGAGCATTTGGAGCAGGCCCCTGAGCAGTACGCCGAAGACCCAGAGCTGTAGCCACTTGTACTTATTCCATTTTTATTTCTGTTATGCCACTGTTTAGGCATTGCTTTCCATTCCATGTATTTACTTTTCAGATGTTTTGTAAAAAGAATGTTAATAAATAAAGTTGTTGTCCGTTTACATTTTGTCTCTTGTACACATTTACTTTTATATTGCTTAGATACACTTAGCGTGTTTACTTCTGAGTAAATACGTAGCGGCCTCGTCGCATCCTCTGCCCATATACTGGGAAGCGGGGCGTGACAAAAACAATTACGACATGAAAACTACACACCTAAATAATATAGGGTTCACCTAGATCAACCAGACTTGCTTAAGAACTTGATTGTCGAAATAAAACCGCGTCGAAAAATGAGCTTAAAATATACTGATCACGAAGTTAGGTAAGTGCAGAGATAAGAGGAAGTTTTCCAGTGGTTTTGCGAAATTCCCTAATGAGAATAACCCTTACACTTTTAGCGGTTGCACCATGAACGCTTCCCTCGACACCCCATGAACGATATAACGTTAAGCGGTATTCTAAATACGGTTAACTTCTTCTAATGAGCGCGAAATCCTTAAAGGCTTAAAATCTAATTTCTTTTAAAATTTGTGTGGGTAAACGTTATGCTCAATTTCGTGATTTATGAGCCACGGATAAAGGTGATGAAATTATTTTTCGTCTGTTGTGGGGTTCACTTGCTTTTAAGTCCGTATTAATGGATGCAATGCACAATCAATGAAAAAGTTCAAAATATCAAACAATCGTTTTTTAAGTTTAAGAGCGGCGCTGCAACAAATACGGGTTAGTTCTTTTTAGGAGTTTGGCAGCGAACTTGCAAAGAATCCTACAAAGATAGAATATTGGATGCGTAGGATTTGAGAAGGAGAGAGTTAGAAAATACGTACCGATAGATTTTGGGTTAAGAAATCCCAGTTTGAATTGAATCCGGCTAGCTTAGAAAGTTCTCTTACGCGGGTCAAACTATTCGGATCTTTGGCACTGTACTTCTCTATCACCTTGGTCTTGAAAATGCACTTTTCTCTGCACGATCACTGCTCGCAATTCCGTAAAATCTGCAAATGTCGGAAAAACAGATATTATTGGCAAAAAAGAGATATATGTGGCCAATCTTCTGCACACACAAAATTATGAAAATCAAACTATAAAAATGGGATAATAATAGAACAAGTGAGTATCACACAAAAAAATTGAGCATTCTGGGCATTTTAAGCCGCCAGTTGCGGCCAAAATCATTAAATTGGCGGCCAAGTTCTTGAATTTGGGCTCCAACTTCTTATGGTATCCTTTATGTTCTTCCAGTGTCCCAATTCTATAGTTTAAATTTTCCAATTAATCACAAAGTGATAGCATATCAAAATAATAGAGAACAGAAGTCAAAAAAATTTAATTTATTGTTTTTTTTTGAATTTTTTTTCAGTTTTTGTCTTGTTTTTCTGAAAGTTAGTTAGTTTTATACACAAAATATGCAAAAGTTAACCCGGATCACATGAAGAAAAGTGTGATTTATCTATGTCGTTCTAAGTTTTAAGATACCGCAATTAAGACGGTGTCGCGTATAGGTAGCCGAGATGAGTACGGGTTGTCCGCAGAGAAAATGCATGTTTTTCAATTATTGTTCTCACGATTCAAGTCAATAGTCGGAAAGTTCGTTTCTAATCTAAGTGTTATATATATGCAATAAAACACTTGTTAGGGATAGAGTTAGCTTAGTTTAAGTTAGAAAAATCCATACACTTTCCTATATGCCTCACTTGACTATTGACGCTAGGGTAATCGGCAATAATGTAGATTTGGGTGTTGTAGTACGGTATTTACGATTGTGCGCAAAATTCGTATTTATCGACTCTTGTCTTTCCGTTCTTGTCTCATAACCATTGCCTCCGGCCAAAACAAACGCAACCGGTCACGATTAGGAACCACCGCTATCGTGAAAGGATAGGGTGCCTAACGGAGCGGATTGCGTATGTTTCAAACGGAGTTCAATTCATAAGTTGTTGGGAAAAGAAAAAGAGTAAAGAAAATCCTAACCCAAATACACCATTTTCTTTTCCTAACAAGAAAGGAAACTTATTCACACATCATCAGAAAAATGAAAAGAAAAACACAAGATAGAAGAGATCACAAGAAAAACATTGCAAGTTAAATAAAGAACATCTTAAGAAAATTGCAAGTAAAAGTAAGAAGATATTAGGAACCAAAGTGCGAGAATGAAAGCTTTATTAAAGTTTAATTGAAGGTACAAAATAATGAATTAAAATACTAGAATTTAACATTACAAGCTCTGTTAGGAGATTGCAAGATCAGAAAAAAGCAAAGAACTCAAGATTAGACTTATCTACTATGTACAAAACTAAAACTAACATTGTATTCAAAGTTGCAAAAGTAGGATTCAAAGCTTGCCCTCGGTATTTATAGGGTACTCATCACCAAAAAAACAATAAAAGTGAGATGATGCGACATAGAGGAGTTCCCAGAATAAATTTGGAGCTAAATAGGGACAATGGGGCTGCTAATTGTGGAAAATATGAATATTTCGGCGGCCGTTCTGGTGCCCGTCTTGGTTGTGTGATCATTTGACCTGTCCACCATCTCTCTGGCATGTTTGTTTTTTTAAAATCAAATTGGGTTTTTCTCAGGCGATTTGGATGGAAAATATTAAGCTTTGAATACATCACATCACATCTTTTTAAAGCACTTATCACAAGCCCACTTCCATTAACCACTTGTCCACTTGATCAAAATGAGTTCACACATGAATCATGGCTGGTTCATGCATCTAAAATGTTTGTTAACACTTGTAAAATCTTTGCACAACATGTATCATGTTGGACCATTTGGATAAAAATATTGTACACACATGTTTTTTTGCAAAATCTTCTTAAATAAAGATCGGTTCACTGTTCCGGTTGCAGTATCGGCTCATATATATTGTATCCGTGTATTTGAGTGTGTTTTCAGTATTTCATCATGGATAGCTGTATATTTTACTTATTGACACGGGTTAATAGCACCGATTATTCATAAAAATAATATCGAATGAGCGGTATTGAAATGTAGTTTTCCGTGATGAACAACACCTCATGGAGAAGCGCACAGATCACCGGATTCTAGAATACAGCAGGTGGCAATCTCAAGAAGTTGAGATCCGGGTTACCCTCTTCTAGAATTGGCGGATGGTTTACCGTGCTTGTAGGGGGTTAGGTATGACCCACGAAAGAGCGTCCAAGTTATTGGGTTCTAGATAGCGATGGGTGGCCCACTCATGACATTGAGTGCAAGTTTCCTCGCCATTAGGATTGGCGGGCGGCTTGCTGCGCTTGTAGGGGCCGGGGATCGGCGATGTACGGGTTATTCACATGACCGTGGAATTTTGTGTTTCGTGATCAGCTCAATCGAAATGTGTTATTCCTAGAATATCCGCTTTTCCATATTCTGTGATGTTCATTGCATACCTGTAATATGATTACCATCCTGTTATGATATTTACCGCATTCCTATGATATTGATTATTTTCCCGCGATGATATATATATATATATATATATATATATATATGATATATAAATAAATTCTGTATATGTTTTATACTCGCGCTAGTCCTATCCCCGCCCTGCCGTAAGTTAAGTAATCTTACGGTGAAGACCTGGGGCCCTGTGGTGAATGCAGATGGCGTATATGTGTATTTTTTTTCCTTTTCATATCATGCTTTTTCTGTAATGGTGTAAGAAGATACTAGATAATATGTCATTATCTAATTGATGTGATTACATTAATTCGGATCAATGCAAAGAAAACAAATCTAAATTGCGTTGATGGAACCAACGTTTTATAAAAAAGAAATTATAGCCGTATTATTTTGTTTTATATAGCGATATTAGGTTAGGAATATCCTGCATCTCATTTGATGGGGGAAGAGCGTTGATCCCTTCACGGGGAGTTCGCTCTTAAGCAAAAAATAATGTTACTATAAATTTGCAAAACCACTCGGTTCCTTTAATGAAAGAGTTCATTACGTTGAAGGTTTTCTTCAAAACCAACCATAGCCCTGTATCATTTCATTAAATAGAGTACTTAGTATACATGCCGTGTTTGTTGGCATCTATCAAGACGTAGTGTACGGTAGCTATATGATGTCTTCATATTTGCATAAGATGTGGTTAGCTAGGACAGTCACACAACTTTGTTGGCATCTGTCAAGGGCTTGTGTGGATGGGTTTGAGTTAATCAAGAAATGGTGGGTAGAACTTGAATAGCGTCCTATGATTTCTTGGCATCGGTCAAGGTCATAAGTCGTTAGGGGTAAAAACCGATATTGGAAGTTTCAAGCCTTGAAACTTGCATTATGATTGCATATCTTCTATGGAGTTGGGTGACTTGTTGGCATCCGTCATGGTTTCATGAAGGTACCTTGACACATGTTTTCAAGGCTCTGTTTAGTGTTAGGGTTACTGCCCTCATATATGATTCGGCAAAGCTCCCATCTCGGGATGCCATGATGAGGACATTGAACCAATAGATCCTTGAAACGTTCAAAGCATTTAGAGAATGGTTCAGCGGGGAGCTGGGAAAATTGATTCAGTTCGCTACGGATTCGAGCTGTCTTTTGTATTGGGTAAAATTTCTTAAGGAATGCCGTGACGAATTCTTCCCAATTCGAAATAGAGTGTGCGGTAGTGTTATATAGCCATTTCTCGGCTATATCGTACAAGGTAAATGGAAGAAGTCGTAGACGCATAGCATCCACTGAAAGTTGTGACGTACCCATCATTGCGCACACGTTTTCAAATTTGGCAATGAAAACGTAAGCATCCTCAGTTTCGAGTCCGTGGAATTTGGGTAAAAGATTGATATACTGGGGCTTAATTTCAATGTTATCCCCATTGGCTGGTGGTGTGGATAAGCAGGTCGAAAGAGGACCTCGAATAGGGTAGCATCTCTCATGGAGAGAGATGCGGGGTGGATTCTGCGCACCAACGGACGGCGGCAGATTAGGGTTAAAGAAATTTGATGGATTCGAATCCATCGGTGTGGGTGTGGTAGTGGTTAAAGGAAAGGTAAATGGAGAAATATCGACTTCGGGGTCGATAAAAGGTACGCGGACTAAACGGGCACTAGAATCCCGTGTACAGCCTATCTTGTACTAAAAAGGGTTAGTACAAGTGGCAGCGTTGGCTTTATAATTAGGGGTATGAATGCGGTGTTTGCTTTTGAAAAAGGGACGGATTTTTGAAAACTATGATGCGACACAACAAATGCAGCACACAAACCCTAGAATCTAGTGGTCACCTAGGTCCGGCTCTAGACCGCTCCTAACTGCCAAAAGACAAGTCGCAGGATAGAATCCTCCACTGCCTCTTTGTTCCCCTGTGGCCGGATAAGTGCCAGGTAAGTGGGAAGGTACTCCACTACGTAAGTAGTGGGTCTAATTAATAACCACTAGCCTTAGACACACTCGCCTTAGGCACCACAGGAAAACGCGGATAAGCAATGAATTACCCATGGCCTTCTTCTGTCCTAATTGAGCGCGACAGTCCTTAGAGTCATCTCTAGATTTCTTTTAGTTAATGTGGGTCAATGCGGATGCAAGTTTGGTGGTTTTCGGGGCCTAGGAAGGGTAATGAAATCCCCACCTAATTTGGATTTGGCCGTGCCCCTTAATTTCCGTATTTATAATGCAAACAACCAAGAAACAAAATCACGCACAATTTTAATTTGCAATTTGCTAGCTGCTGTTCTTTGCAAAGAATCCTGCAGAAAAGTATTAGTTGGAGCTAAAAAGAAGAGAGAGGAGAAGCAAAGAAGTCACCTGAGAGAAAAATTTTGCAGAGAACCCCCTAAGAGGCCGCGGTTCCGCCGCGTATGCACTCTAATACCGCGCTTCCGCGGTGGTATTGTAGGAACAATGCACCAAACTTCTTCAGGGAGTCTCTGTACACTCCCTCAGCTCTCTGGTATTTTCCAAATTTTTTTATCAATTTCCAGCAAGCTCCAGATCTCCTTGCAATGAAACACAGCAAATTGTTTAGGGTTTGCACGAATTTTGATCTCAAAATAACAATGGAATAATTCTTTCAATTCAAACTTTGATATACAACGAATTAGCGCGGATCCCCGGCAACGGCGCCATTTGATTGAAACAGATTCTTGTTTGTGTAATATCGAATCAAATAGTCCCCGGCAACGGCGCCATTTGATTGATCATTTCTTTGTGTGTCGTTTTAGAAAATGAATAGAATCACAATCAAAGAATTATTTGACCGCAATCAACTACGGTATCGGATGTAGTTTGTAAGTGAGTGCGGATCGTCCACAGGGATTGCACGATTCGTTTGTATTATGATATGCTTGAATTGAAAAGTTAAGCTAAGATAAACGAAAACATGATTCAAGAGTTTTGATTTTCAAGTGTCACTATTCTATTCAAGAATCAAGAAAAAGATAAACAGTCAAGAATCGGTGTATCGATGATATTTCCAATCAACAGTCAAGAATCTAAAAGAGGCTCGTAGGAATCGATCGGATCTATAGACGTGATGTAATCTAAAGATTTCGTATTCTTGTCCTTCGAAGGATTGATACTAGATCGATGATGATCGACGAGAGTTAGGGTTTTCTCGTGAAACTAGGGTTTCATCTTATCCCTTGTTCTGTTGTCGATATCATTCACATTCTAGCCTCTAGAAATTTCAAGAAACGATCGTAACTCCCCAATTTCGAGCGATATCATTTAAGAAAGTATCGTAACGAAATGGGTTGTCGGTTCTTGAACTTGCTAGGGTTTACAAAACTTGTAGGAATCAAGAATCGTTTTAAGCTATGTTACATCATCATTCTATTGACCGTCTCGACTCCTCGACGAGCGGAGTTTTATTCACACATCACCACACAGAAAATATTTACGAATTGTAAAGATATCATGATGCAGAATTTAAAGAAAACAAGATAAAAGAATATCACCTTTATTTATCTCAACAATTTTGATTACATTCGCTTCAAGAACTACAAGAGGAAGAATCTAAATTGTTGATCAGGCGTCGCTCGGCTTCGTGAGTCGTGGATCGGCTCGGATCGCTTGCTCCGTTGAAGATCGGCTCCGCTACTAAAGGTTGTAGGGCTTCTTGCTTAATGGGTACTCGGGATCTTGATTTTGATTGGAATTAGGGTTAGGGTTTCACACAAGTCCTGTCACTAGACTTGTGGAAGAAGAAGATGAATGGGGTAAAATGAAAAAGTATCTAAGTCTTGGATAATGGATCCAAGTATCAAAGTATATCCTTAACCCTAGGTTTAGGCTTCTATTTATAGACTTCCCAAACCCTAGGTCTAGGTTTGAAATTACAATTCCCTCCAAAAGTTTGTTGAGGAGTTTCTAGAAAGAGTTTGTTAAGAGCTAGCTTAGGGTTTAAGCTAGGTTTAATTAGGCTTGGAAACCCTAGTTTGCTGATCTGGCAGAAACCTCTGGAGTCTTCTAGAAGTTGACATGTCTTTCTGAAGTCTGGACCCAGAGATAGGAGTTATGCACCAAAAATGAGGAGCTGATTCCTTGGACCCACCGCGGATCCGCGACATTAGCAAGCCCCTGCCGCGGATCCGCGGCTCTTTGATGGGCTTGGCCTTTGGGTCTTCTGGTGTGGACTTGTTCTGGAGTTTGGGGCTTCTTCTGATATGCTGAATTGTTATTGCTACTTTGTATTGATACCAGATCTGAAGTTAGTGAGTTGGCGTATCTTTTGAGCAGTGTATATTTGAGCAAGCTTCTGATTTTCCTGCACAGACTTCGAAACACGGGTTTCGACATATAGAAATATTGCGATGCCATGCAATGCAGTCAATTTCCTTAGAAATGCCGGTTTTAAGGTCTAATACATGTAATCTGATAATCTGTGATAGGTTTTCTAATATGTAGAATATGAATGCCGAACACTCCTATATGAATGCAAATGATGAGGAAATTGCCGGTTAAAATATACAATATTTTCGACTAATCAAATCCCTACCAGCAAATCTCGCTTGCCCTGGCCAGGGACTTTGTGTAATGGCTTTCCGAATCACAGCGCGACATCAACCCCCAATACCGAGAGAGACGAATCCTATCTAACTGTTAGTTGTATGTATGCCCTAGAGGCCAGTATTGTACAGATGATGTGTTGGAGATAGTGCCCTCAGAGTCAATTATTGGATCACAGGCACGTGATTGCAATGATTGAGGGAGGACCTATCCCGGTAGGACAGTCTTACTCGAGATGATAGTATGCTATCTGGTTTATCTTTATCATCGTGTACTGCTTTAGGTGACCTGACATGTCGCTATTACACGTTGATAGAGCCCCTAGGATTCTTGCTTGACTACCAGCAGTATGATGGCGATCATATACGTGGGAGCTGTAGTCTATAAGCACATCCTTAAAAGTTCCCTAGTCGTAGGAGTTTCGAGACAGGGCATCGATACTCCATTAGTAGACTAGTGTATACAGTCGAGACCCCGACGAGGGGCGGTGGTCGGTCTCACAAGCCACTGGTGTCAGTTGGTTCACCTAAGATGTATACAGGTGCTCATTGGGTTATGAGTACACCGGACAGGACTCGCCGGGAACCTGCTAGTTGGTCTTATACCAGACGTCAGATAGCAGTTCCCTGGTGACATGTGTACAGGTTAGTTCATCGACCTGAGATCGTCATTTGTCTCGTGTGAGTTCCCACTGTGCTTTGATTACTACCCTACCACGGCTCAAAGGAGTCGTGCAAACAGGTTTTAGTTGGGTACAGTCCCGAGCCACATGGAGGCAGTGAGCGGATCTGCAGGGGTTCGTCTCTCCCGGTATTGGGGGTGAGGTCGCGCTGTGTCTAGGAGAGCCATTACACAAAGCCCTCGGCCGAGGCAGGAGATTTACTGGTAGGTATTCCAGTAGTATCTCAGGGTGTTCTGGGCTACACTCCGACACGACTTGTACCGCTTTTGGGGGTCTGACTTTTACCAACCCCCTAAGCCCGACATGCGATGCTCATAGACGAACGGACCGGACTGTACGGATATTGTCACTGACAGGCTCAGTGGGGTGTCAGGATGAGTTCGCTCATCGACGTCCCTTTTGGTCAATAGCTGGTGGCCCGTCACGTATTGGCTAATACCTCTGACGTGCTAGTGGTTAAATCCACAGCCATAGTATTGACGAGTCTTTAGAGTCCACCACACTTACAGTTACTCAAGCTTTCGGGCGAAACGCTGTAGAGGCCGTATGGAGATATGGCAGGGTCCGATCAGACACGTGCGGTATTGCACGGATCAGGATCGGACAGTTTTGTACTAGTGGCCGTATAGTTATATGGCAGGGTTCGATCTGATACGTGCGGTATTGCACGGATCAGGATCGAACGGACATTACTAGCCGGCTTTGGCTTAAGCCGGTCCTAGTTTAGTACAGTGTAGATTTTGTCTCATTGCATTTGTATCCGGACGGAATACAGATGCGGGTGTGTATGCACAGTGTCGGGGTTTTCCTGTAATTTATTGCGGGACCAGTTTTCTGGAGTTGCCAGTTTGCATTCCGTTCCGGCCGGTTTTTCCTTTGTTCTTTCCCGGCCGGACTTTTCCGATGGAGGGGGTAATTTGCAGTTTTGCAAATTACTTTTGGGGAGGGGGTTTCTTGCATATGTGGGATTATGATATGACCATCTTCATTCTCTTTACATCACTTGCATTATTCATGATGGTTTTTTTCATTAATGGGATTTGATGTGAATAGATGTTATAAGCATGGTTGATGTTTGTTTGTGGTCACCATTCTCTTTATCCTACACTCACCTTCCTTCTAAGGTTATGGTTTCATATTCTTTTCCTCCACCATTCTTCTCACTTGATGAAAATGGTTGAAAAACATTTGAGAGAGAAAGAAGAAGAGAGCTTCATCTTGAGAGTTTCATTCTTGATCTCATTTTCAAGCTAGAAAAATGCAAGCACCATTTTTCTATTCTTGATTCCTCCATCACCATGGCAACAAACCCCAAATGAGATATAGCCTCTACACTACACATTCTACAGCATATCTTGAGCATGTCGAGTTGCCGGCTTCATGCCCGAGTTGCCTCGGTATTGAGGCGGGAGCCCGTAAAAGACGCAGGCGATGTGGTGCCCTTCCGGCGAGGAGGCGACGATGTGGAGCCAAGACTTTCCGCGGGAGATCGGGACGATGAAATGAATACCGGAGGACTCGGATCACTTGGTATACTTTTCTTCCCATCTCTTGTTTGCTAGCATTAGGTTAATGGTTAACGATCCGGGTTTTCTTTGTCCGCGGTAGCGCCGGTTTCCAAGTAAGGAAAAATTTTGATTCCGCAATTTGGCCTCGGAATAGACGGCCGGGGCGCTGCCGTAGCGCAACATGGTATCAGAGCCACGCCATTAACCTTACCTAGCTTGTTCTAATGTGTTTTGCTTATCCGATCGACCGAAATTCCTAAAACCGCGTTTTTGCTCACATCAGTTTTCTGTTGAAATTTTTTGATGTCTAAAAATTTTTCAGGTTGTAAAAATCTAATGTACTGGAAATTTTAAGACTTCTGTGAAAATTCGACAGTGTCAGTCGATCAGTGGAGCGCGGAACCGCGGCCAAACCCCCCTTGGGCCGCGGTTCCGCCGCACTCTACTGTGCTCACTTTGTCCAATTTACACAGTGGCCTTATGGGCTTATTTTAGGGGTTTTGGGATATTAAATTTGGGCCCAGTTTCTCTGTGAGTGCTACAGTATTTCTTGGGGGCCCACTTGTTAATAGTTTGATCGATCGGATATTTTTTAAACATATTATTCCACAGTATTTACATTATATCTGCGACCGTGAATGTCACTTGATCGGTAAATCCTGTCTAACTGCTATAGCCCGGTTAGACGGATTTGCGAACGTGACTTTCACGTTGATGTTCTATGTTTATGCTGTGTTGTTGCGGATCGGTCGTGGGGGATAGCCTGGATGCAATGCTAGTACAGTTTTGTTGTATTATGTACATTTGATATTGCGGGGCGAGCGTCTGACATGTGGACTGCCGTCACTGCCTGTTTGTATTATTCTTTTGGGGCACGACCTGGTTGCGGTCGATGTACCCGGTGTATGTATATTTTACTTTCTGTACTAGGATTACCCCGCGGAGGGGTGCACGGATAGCCGGGTTCTAGAGGGCAACGGGCCCGCATCTCATGGCATTGAGACGGAGGGGGCTTCACTCTAGGATTGGCGGGCTGTTCGCCGCACTCGTAGGGGGTAGAGGTTGACCCAGGAGGGGTGCCCAAGTTACCGGATTCCGTGAAGTGCTGGGTGGTCCATTCACGGTACTGAAGGGGGCTGCCTCGCTTCAGGTTTTGGCGGGTGACTTGCCGCGCCCGTAGGGGTCTAGGATTTCATTGCACAGGCTATCCACACGACCAGGGGAACGTCGGGTTTCAGCAGCAGCTCTGTGAAACCCGGGGCTTCCAGATATCTGTATTGTTCTGTGATGCTGTACATTTCTGTGATGTTGCATTTTATCACGCCTTGAGCGAAATATAATATATTGGTATATAATATATTTCATTGCACAGGCTATCCGCGCTAGTCCAGTCCCCGCTCTGTCGTTAGTTAAGTAACCTAACGGGTGATGACGGGACCCAGTGGCGAATGCGGATGGCATATACGTACATCATTATTTTCGTTCTTTATTGGTGTGATCAATTGATGGGACTGCGTTGATTCGGATCAATGCAACATAAACAAACCTATTCTGATGTTGTTGGAACAATTTTTCAAAAAGCTGTTATTGCAAGGACGTTCACTTTTGTTTTGCATCGTGGTATTCATTTGGAATATCTTGCTCCTCAGTCGACGAGGCAAGGGCCGAGATCCCTTCATCGGGAGTGACCCCTTGGACAGAAGTTTGCGTCAGAGCATTAACTTCACTATAGCCGATTACTTTTGCTTTGCATCGTGGTATTCAGTTGGAATATCCTGCACCTCATTCTACGGGGAAAGAGCCGAGATCCCTTCACCGGGAGTGACCTCTTTAGTAAAGGTTTTCGTCACTATATTTTTATAAAAGGCTATGCAGTTCCTTCAACGATATCAAGTTCATTACGTTAAAAGTTTTTCGCCAAAAACCAGTCGTAGCCCTCCGTCATTTCAGATTAGTATTACTTAGTATTCGTGCTGCGTATGTCGTGCTTAGCCGAGGCGTAGTGTTCGGTAGCTATGTAGTGCTTTTCTGTTGCATGGATATGTGATTGGTTAGGACAGTCGTGCGGTCATTTTGGCTCAGTCAAGGATTCGTGCGGGTGGGTCTAATGCAATCAAGATAATGACGGGTTGAACTTGACTAGGACCCTTTGATATGTTGGCTCAGTCAAGGTCACTTGGGTCCTAGGGGTAAAAACACACATCGGGAGTTTCAAAAGAACTGAAACTTGCCAGGCATGCGCATACCTTCTGGAGTGTGGTGACTTGAGTGGATTCCGTCATGTTATCATGCGATGATAGTTGGATCCCGATTCCCACTGATGAGTTAGTTTACTCCTCGGGTGACCCCGACTAATTCTTCTTTCAGGTTTGGAGGAGAATTTGAGGTACAGTGGGAGGTTTCCAGATTAGAAAAAGTGATAACCATTCTGATCTAGGTTAGAGTGCACGCTGAGTGTTTCTTTTCTCTCTCTCTTTGGCAGCGACCATTGACCCGACCCTAAGACTATGACTCAGTGACCAAGTTGACCGAACCTTCTTAACACAGGCTTTTGGATTGTCAGAGTTGCAGACCTCATTACCACTCCTACTTTTACCCTTTTCTCCAGGACACCCCGCATTACTGCGAACGTCCACTTCCATTGGACAAAACCATCGTATGGTTATATACGAACTCGAAGGACTTCGAGGATGGTTTCTGGTTCTGGAGAAAACGAATAGGATTATTCAGTTGTCTTTTCTTTTCACCTTCTCTCATTGCGAGTACTCCTTGGTTTAGGAGATAGTACACCTATTACGCAAATTGGATAGTCTTCTTCCAAACCTTAGGCTGGTTCCGAACGGTGGGGAATGAAGAAAACCAATTAGCATAACGATGGTGTGCAGAAGGTATTAAGTTAAGACAAAGCAAGGGATTAGTAAGAGGGCAAAGTAAATTGCGACTGCTATTCACGACCGAACCAAGTATTTCTTCGCCAATCCTAAATCACCTTTGTATTTCTCCAGGACACTCCGTATCACTACGAAGATCCACAGTTTATTTGGATACTCCATCGTATGGTTATATACGAACTCGAAAGGAACTTGTTCCAGTTCGGGGATGGATTCTGGTTCAGGAGAAATAGGAATAAGGTTTATTCGGTTGTCTTTTATCTTCACCTTCTCTCACTTTGCGAGTGCTCCTAAGATTAGGACAGTACACCTTTTATGCTTATTGGATAGTCTTCTTCCAAACCATAGGCTGGTGCCGAACGGTAGGGAAGGAAGAAAACCATTTGGCCTAAAGGGGTGTGCAGACGGTAATGACTAAAGACATATAAAGGGATTTGGACAGATGGCAAAGAGATTTACGGTTACAGTTGTGAATCTGGATAATGGAAGAGGCATTACTAAGAATACCGGAATACCCCACCGAAACATTTCAATGTTTCAGTTTCACTGTATGATGTTAAAAGAAAACTGATTTCCCGATTAGATACTTACTCCAGGGTATGTATTTACCAGGTATGATTCTCACATCTGTATGGTTTTACAGATGATGAGTGGGAGTAAGTCATTGGGAATAGGGTGATCATCCTCATTATATCGGGATTCGTTGTAATCGGTGATATTTGAGGAGATCATCTGGGCTGTTTGCCGGTTGGCAAATATTTGGTTTTGAATATCCGCTGTTGTGCACCAATTTCAAATTGATATATCTGTACGTCTATTTTCATAGAGTTAGATATACCTTTTGATATTATGTCGATGACATTTACCTATATCAGTGGATGGTTAGGTAAGGAGCATTAAACAGCGGTGTAATTCTTCTTAACCATAAGTACAGTTTTCAACCTACGACGCACAGTGAAAGAGTTGTTAAACTCAGCGGACTTATACAGAGTATTGTATGTTGTCCAGTGTCCATTAGGACAGAGGGGTTGGTCCTCATACTATATTCTGTTTACTTTTAACTTCTCTAGTTCTTAGACATGTGTTTCGGAGGAACACAGGGTCTAAGTTTTGAGGAGTTATAGGTATTTGAATAGAGTAGAGAACCAGGTGTAGCAAGTATCGGGATTCTTCAAAGTGATCGAAGATGTAGATACTTGTGTATGGTGTTCAGTTGATAGTAATGATTAAAGAGAAATTGCTTCTCTTTCAGGTTACTCATAAATGGAAGCATTCCTAAGTTGAGTAACGCTGATCGGCCTCCTTCCATTTAGTTGACATGCACTGGAGACAGCTGCATGATTTGAATCTGGTTCGATTGAATCAGTGCCTCTGGTTCTATATTGGATATAGTACAGTTCATATCTTAACATTGTTAAGGTACGGGGAGTTGTCCGGCTTATGATTAAAACCAGACTCTGGATAACTCAAGGCACGTTTCTGTAATGGCTGTTTGTGGGTTGACCCAGGCTATGACGAGGGTTGATTTTCTACCATCTTGACTCGCCACAGTTTTAACAAAAATGGATTTTTTCAGAAAACAGCAATGGGAGTATGGTAGAACTGGAAGTAATTCCAGAACCACAAACGATTACTGAAGATTTGATAAGGAACCTAAAGATTCAATCTGATTTGACATTCCATTGGCCACTCCGCAGATACGGTGGGTAACTTCAGGCACCCGAAAGGTACTCCGGTAGCCTCAAGGACGGTGACAGGGAAGTTCTTGTTTACCCACACTTGCCATTGTTGTTGTTCCAGGCTGCGAGACCCGGCAGGAGGATGAGTATAGCGTCGTTCTAAACTAGCTTTAGAAGTGCACGTCTATATGACTCTGCCAGAGGGTTGTCGTAGTCAGTGGGAGCAGCGGAAGCATTGGTGGACATCAGGCTTATGTCTATTTATAGACTAAAGTAGATGTAGCGGAGATAGATCATCTATTTCTGACGTGACAGTCATAGGTTTGACTTCATCAGAATAGGAGATGGATCTGTTGAGAAGGTAGTAGGGTGTGATATCCTGGTATTTGGATGGCATACACAAAGTAGGAAAAGAAACTCCTATACTACGATCGGTTATACTTTGGTCGTCACACAGTGGTTTCTCCACAAGGGACTTGGACATTATAAAAGACATACTGGTTACTAGATCTATGTTTTTAGATCTAGATTTGGGTGGTTTCCCAATCAGGGTACCTTGACAGCATTCTAAGAGTATTTAGAATGGACGACTCCTGGCATGGTAGTACACCTGCAGGTAATGGAGTCACCCTCTCTAAAGGTGTCTTATAGACTAAAGGGGAGAGGGATACGCATGATTGACAGATCACTTGCTTAGGCGTTGAGTCAATCATAAGATGTCAAGTACCACACCAGATGTTGTTCTTGCACTAGATGCAATAAGTTGACATTGATCCAATCCTGGAGAAAAAGTCGGAAGCAGTTTTAGAACATAAGTGGATGTTCTAGGGATATGATAACGACAGCCTTATTTGGGAGACAGCTATCATTCCAGGCTTCCAAGGTGACATGGACGACAAGGAGGTTGTCAGAGTTATAATTTTCCTTCTGACGAGGGGCAGTATTTTGGACAGGTGGTCCAAGGCAATACTGAGGGTGGCATGGCGCAGGATACTGATTAAGTTCAGTTGACGATACAGTCTAAGAAGTTTGGATTTGGAGTTCATTTATGAGCTAGGTCCCATCAGACATCCAGACATTCTAAGACAGGTATTGCTCATTTCGGGAGATGGCTTTCTCCGCGAACTTGAGATATAGAGAGACATAGAAAGAAACATCACAGCGGATCCACTCACTGAGGCTATTCCTCGAACGCAATAGTTTCGCAAACGGGTTTTGTGAGACTGACTAGTAGAGGAGTTGGGTGTTCGGTATCACACGGGCTGTGAGTATGCAACATCGCAATAATTAGCCTTGAGTGCAAGTGGGAGATTGTTGGAGATAGTGCCCTCAGAGTCAATTATTGGATCACAGGCACGTGATTGCAATGATTGAGGAAGGACCTATCCCGGTAGGACAGTCTTACTCGAGATGATAGTATGCTATCTGGTTTATCTTTATCATCGTGTACTGCTTTAGGTGACCTGACATGTCGCTATTACACGTTGATAGAGCCCCTAGGATTCTTGCTTGACTACCAGCAGTATGATGGCGATCATATACGTGGGAGCTGGTAGTCTATAAGCACATCCTTAAAAGGTCCCTAGTCGTAGGAGTTTCAAGACAGGGCATCGATACTCCATTAGTAGACTAGTGTATACAGTCGAGACCCCGACGAGGGGCGATGGTCGGTCTCACAAGCCACTGGTGTCAGTTGGTTCACCTAAGATGTATACAGGTGCTCATTGGGTTATGAGTACACCGGACAGGACTCGCCGGGAACCTGCTAGTTGGTCTTATACCAGACGTCAGATAGCAGTTCCCTGGTGACATGTGTACAGGTTAGTTCATCGACCTGAGATCGTCATTTGTCTCGTGTGAGTTCCCACTGTGCTTTGATTACTACCCTACCATGGCTCAAAGGAGTCGTGCAAACAGGTTTTAGTTGGGTACAGTCCCGAGCCACATGGAGGCAGTGAGCGGATCTGCAGGGGTTCGTCTCTCCTGGTATTGGGGGTGAGGTCGCGCTGTGTCTAGGAGAGCCATTACACAAAGCCCTCGGCCGAGGCAGGAGATTTACTGGTAGGTATTCCAGTTGTATCTCAGGGTGTTCTGGGCTACACTCCGACACGACTTGTACCGCTTTTGGGGGTCTGACTTTTACCAACCCCCTAAGCCCGACATGCGATGCTCATAGACGAACGGAACGGACTGTACGGATATTGTCACTGACAGGCTCAGTGGGGTGTCAGGATGAGTTCGCTCATCGACGTCCCTTTTGGTCAATAGCTGGTGGCCCGTCACGTATTGGCTAATACCTCTGACGTGCTAGTGGTTAAATCCACAGCCATAGTATTGACGAGTCTTTAGAGTCCACCACACCTACAGTTACTCAAGCTTTCGGGCGAAACGCTGTAGAGGCCGTATGGAGATATGGCAGGGTCCGATCAGACACGTGCGGTATTGCACGGATCAGGATCGGACAGTTTTGTACTAGTGGCCGTATAGTTATATGGCAGGGTTCGATCTGATACGTGCGGTATTGCATGGATCAGGATCGAACGGACATTACTAGCCGGCTTTGGCTTAAGCCGGTCCTAGTTTAGTACAGTGTATATTTTGTCTCATTGCATTTGTATCCAGACGGAATACAGATGCGGGTGTGTATGCACAGTGTCGGGGTTTTCCTGTAATTTATTACGGGACCAGTTTTCTGGAGTTGCCAGTTTGCATTCCGTTCCGGCCGGTTTTTCCTTTGTTCTTTCCCGGCCGGACTTTTCCGATGGAGGGGGTAATTTGCAGTTTTGCAAATTACTTTTGGGGAGGGGGTTTCTTGCATATGTGGGATTATGATATGACCATCTTCATTCTCTTTACATCACTTGCATTATTCATGATGGTTTTTTTCATTAATGGGATTTGATGTGAATAGATGTTATAAGCATGGTTGATGTTTGTTTGTGGTCACCATTCTCTTTATCCTACACTCACCTTCCTTCTAAGGTTATGGTTTCATATTCTTTTCCTCCACCATTCTTCTCACTTGATGAAAATGGTTGAAAAACATTTGAGAGAGAAAGAAGAAGAGAGCTTCATCTTGAGAGTTTCATTCTTGATCTCATTTTCATGCTAGAAAAATGCAAGCACCATTTTTCTATTCTTGATTCCTCCATCACCATGGCAACAAACCCCAAATGAGATATAGCCTCTACACTACACATTCTACAGCATATCTTGAGCATGTCGAGTTGCCGGCTTCATGCCCGAGTTGCCTCGGTATTGAGGCGGGAGCCCGTAAAAGACGCAGGCGATGTGGTGCCCTTCCGGCGAGGAGGCGACGATGTGGAGCCAAGACTTTCCGCGGGAGATCGGGACGATGAAAAGAAGACCGGAGGACTCGGATCACTTGGTATACTTTTCTTCCCATCTCTTGTTTGCTAGCATTAGGTTAATGGTTAACGATCCGGGTTTTCTTTGTCCGCGGTAGAGCCGGTTTCCAAGTAAGGAAAAATTTTGATTCTGCAATTTGGCCTCGGAATAGACGGCCGGGGCGCTGCCGTGGCGCAACATGATGTATATTATATTGGATGCTTGGGCATATATAGAGATGACTTTCTTGCTCGATATGATAGTATGCTATCTGGTTGCTCTTTATCTTAACATGGATACTTGTCTCTTTATACTGTCTTATAGTTACATGTTGGTAAAGCCCTTAGGATGTGTACTTGACTACCTGGACTATGATACGGATCATACTAGTGGGGACACGGTAGTCCATAAGTACATCCTTCAAGGTCCCTAGTCGTGGGTGTATCGAGACGGGGCATCAATATACCAGTGTAGACTAGCGTATACGCTTCTCGACCCATGAGATGGGCGATGGATGATCCCATATCCATTGGTGTTTGACATCAGAGATGGTATACGGGTGCTCAGTGGAGACTGGGTACACTGGACGGACTCGCCGAGAACTCCCAGATGGTATTATACCTCACGTCAGATGGCAGTTCTCAGGTGACACTTGTGCAGGTTAGTCTGTAGACCCGAGATCGTCATAGAGTCTTGTGTGATTCCCATTGTGCTTGGATTTCCACCTTACCACGTCCATGAGGGCATGCAAAACGGTGGTTTTTTGGTACCATCCCGAGTCATATGGAGGCAATGAGCGATAGGAGGGGTTTCGTCTCTCCCGGTATTGGGGGTTGATGTTGCACAGTGCTCGATTGGCCGTAACAGGGAAGTCCCTGGCCAGGGCTGATTAGAGATTTACTGGTAAGTGTTACCAGTAGTTTCTCGACCCGTTATAAGCCTTACATCGGCACGACTTATCGGTTATTGGGGTCTGACGTTTACCACCCCTAGACTTGATATGCGACATATCAGACGAGGAGACCGGACTGCGCGGGTAGTGTTGCCGGTTGGCTCGACGGGAGTTGTAGCAGGTTCACTTGTTTTCTTCTGATCGCTCAATACCCGGGTGGCCGTTACGTTTAGCTGACCGCTTGCGGCTTGGGGGTGCTTGATATGATCATCACCCACTGCCGGCATATTGACTAGTCTTAGAGTCCCACAAAGGAGTTACCTAGTCCAAGCGAAACGTTGTGGTGCGCGTATGCGATATGCACATGGACCCGGTTAAAATGCGCGTATGAGATACCGTACATTAATCGGGCGGCTTGCTTTTGGTTGGGTCGTATGTGATATGGCCGGATTGATAAATCAAGTGTTGATTTATCACTTAACCATTAGATTCTCACTTGAAATCCTTTCTTGTATTTTTGGATGTATGCATGCATGTATGCATTCTTTCTTGATTCATGCACATATGGATGTGAATGCACACATACATACATACATCATCCTTCATGGTTGTATATACAAAGAAAATGGTGGCAATATAAGACTCACACCATGGTTTTATATATATGAATTATTATTGCATTTGCTTTAAAACAAAAAGAAAAAGGAAAGGATAATTCATGGTTTCTTTCTACACTCTTCTTTGACCTAACCATGCTCACCCACCATTTAACCATGGATTAACTTTCCTTTTGGGTTTTAACTCAAGTTCAACAATACATTTATTATTTAACCATGGTTTGAGATGAGAGAAGAAAAATATATATAGATATATTTTTATTTTCTCATGAGAGTTTTATCTTTTCTCTTATTCTAAAAGGCCACCATCTTCTTCCTCCTTCATCTTTTGCTCTCTAGATTTATCTAGTGAGAAAATTACTCATCAAGTTAGGATTTTGAAGTGAGAAAAGCCACCACAACACCATTCTACACAAGTCTTGCCCACTTGTTTAGAGTGTTAGCTTCATTTCATTCTCTTGATAAAGTGAAGTTGCAAGCTTGGACAAAGAGGACTCCGGGTGGATCATCGTGGACCTAGAGGAGTTCAAGCGGACTTTTTCCAAACCCTAAGTAGCCGAGGAGTCTAGCGTAGGGAGCTACAAAGGTTATACTCTCAAAACCCTAGCTTAATCTACTTGTGATGAAGTGTTGTTTTAGAAACCCTAATTTTTCTAGGAATGATTCTTTGTATGCTTACTTAGCACCCTAAAATTTTAATCTTTGGTACATGTGATGCTTCCAAACCCTTCATGAGGTGCTAGGTAAACCCTACATTGGTATCAGAGCCGACCTAGAACATTTGGCGACACTTTAGCGAAGTTAAAACCCCGATCGAAACAAAATACGGCTTTTTGGGACACTCTCTGGACATTTTTTCAAAACAGTGATTTTTCAGTATTAAAAATATGTAATAATATCAGCTGGGAAATCTAAGACAAACTGGAAAACACGATGCAGTGAACAGTCATTATCGCCGTGGAAACGCGGCCAAAGCTTGCTTGGGCCACGGTTCCGCGGCCGTACAGATGAGTCAACGCATACTTTTTGCATGGTAATACTTATAACTGCATGTTGATATTTTTGGATATTTTTAATCTGGTCTTAGTATTATTTGTTCTGGAGATTGTTTTGAGTTCAATGATTCGATCGGAATTTTAACTTCATGTTTTTCCGGATAATTAGAAAGTGTTGAATTGTTCGAACGAGTATCATTTACTCACTCTTTCACGGGGTTTAAATCTTTCAGAAATACGTGCAAGTTTGTTTGTGGTGGACCCTCTAGAAGACAACAAACCTTAACTCGATTATGTGACCGTCTTGAACTGCCTTTTGAACCTTAGGGTTTGGAGCAGTACGGCGTGCCACATGTGAGGCGTTGGCTTGACCCTTCTACGGCTGGACCGCTACTACTGTGTCACACTCCGGGTTTTTGAACTCCGCTCAAGTGTTGAGCTTTAGGGAATTTTGAGTATTTGATCATTCGTTCGAAAACTTTAATACCGTCTATTTATCTGGAATGTGATGCAATATGTGGAATTCATATAGCTAGATATGAAATACGAAATATGTGATATTTCGCATTTACAATGTCTAAAGAGAATGTGGATTCCAGATATTGCAGTTTTACACTTTCTTTTCTGTGACTGTAAGTGTAGTATGTTTGATATCGCCGGTTTCGTTGCTATACATCAACGACAATTGGGGTACGCATACTTACTTACGTTGATGATATATGATATTATGTGTTGCTGAGATATGATGTGCATGATTGTCGCAATTGAATAGCCAGGGGGTTTTATGTGAGATGAGAGTTTTATATTTTCATTCATGTAAATTCAAATATAATGTAATATTCTTTTATTTGGGGAACTTCCGGGTTGAGGTCGATGCCACCAGTGTTGTATATTATTTACTTTTCCGCATTAGGATGGACCCAAGGAGGGGAGCACAGGTGACCGGGTTCTGGGGTTCAGTGGGAGGCCATCTCGAGGAGTCAAGATCGGGTCTCCTAAACTCCAGAATTGGTAGGGTCGCTTGCCGCTCTCGTAGGGATCCAGGGTGTGGGCTTGGCTATTCATCGCGACTGTGGAATCCGTATTTTCTATTGTTGGCTAAATACTAAATATGGACGTCCTAGTATATCCCACATTATATCTATGTTTCTGCTGCGATATCTGTGATGTGATCATTAGATATATTCTGTGATAAATACTGTATATAGTATATATGATATATTATATAGGCGTTACTTATGTTTTACACCCGCGCTAGCCCTGCCCTGCTCTGCCGTTAGTTACCTAACCTAACGGTGCACGAGGGGACATCGAGGCGAATGCGGATGGCATAAGTGTACGTCGTATTTATCTGTGATGTTTAGGTGACTTAAATGATGGGATTTCATTAATGTGATTAATGAAAGAAAAGAAACCTAAAAGATGTTGTAGAATCAAATTTTTTTCAAAAAGGGTAGCTACAGTCTTGCTTTGCATAGCTGTATATATGATATACCCTGCACCTTATTCGATGGGGAAAGAGCCGAGATCCCTTCACCGGGAGTGACCTCTTTAGCAAAACTGGCAGATGCTACAAAACACGGTTTGGTTTTTGATTGCTTTTGGAGTTTTGCTTTGCACAGTGATATATATGATATATCCCGCACCTTATTCGATGAGGAAAGAGCCGAGATCCCTTCACCTGTAGTGACCTCTTTATCAAAACTAATGAAAGCCTCAAAATCACTCCATTTGAAAATTCACATGATTCTACAACGATATCAAGTTCATTACGCAATAGGTTTTTCAGAAAAACCTGTCGTAGCCCTCCGTCATTTCAGATAAGTCCTGCTTAGTATTCGTGCTGCGTTTGTTGACCTTGTCAAGGCGCAGTGTGCGGTAGCTGACCAGTATTTATCTGCTTATGCATATGATGCAGATTGGATTAGGGTAGTCGTACGGCCTTGTTGACCTTGTCAAGGGTCGTACGGGTGGGTTTAATTCAATCAAGAAGTGACGGGTTGAACTTGACTTACGGTCTATGGTTTGTTGACCTTGTCAAGGTCATAGATCGTTTGGGGCAAAATATTATCGGGAATTTCAAGTGTTGAAATTTGCAATGAGATTGCATACCTTCTATGAGATAGTTGGATCCCGATACCCACTGCGAGTAATTGTTACTCCCGAAAGAGTTTTACACAGGACAATTAGTCGATCAAGTAGGTTTCTAGAAAGGTGTCAACTGGGTTACGCCTCTGGGAAAACGAGGTTTACTTTAATTAGGTCCGTGCAAAAGCACGGGGAACCTCCCTCAAAGTACCGACACTGGCCTGGCTGAAAGATCGGCGAAGTTGTAGGGTGTAATTAATCCCAGCTAGTCTTTTCCTTTTAGGGTTTGAAGGAAGATTTGATAAAAAAAACAGTGGGAGCCATCCTGATTAGATAAGATAATAACCAATCTGATCTTGCAAGAGCATACGCTAAAGTTTTTTCTTCTCTCTCTCTCCAGGTAGCGACCATGTCATGCCTTAATCAAGATAATAATATGGATGTATTGACTGAACCCGCATGTTATACTGTGCTGGGGAACGTTGGTTCCGTTCTATCTTATAAGAGTTATAGGACTGAACAGGACATAGGGGAATACCAGGATTCCTATTCCACCCGAATAAAGAAAGTACATGTTGATGCATTTTCTTCGGGTGTGTTCGTTACAGAGAACTGTTTCTCCATTTGCCCTACGTCCTGGGTATTAGATACCGGGTCAGGATCCCATATATGTAATCAGCTACATGGGCTTAAGAAAGGTAGAGAACTTGGAGAAGGTGATAAAGACATAAGGGTTAGAAATGGTGCAATTGTTGCAGCTAAAACCGTCGGGGAATATCACCTTGTATTGCCAACTGGTAATACATTGATTCTGAACGAATGCTATTACATGCCGAACCTGATATGCAACATTATATCGGTTTCTTTGTTGACTAAAAAGGGATATAATTTTGTATTACAGGATAATGTTATGAACATTTTCCGTAACCAAAAGTTGGTTGGATCAGGCACGTTGTGCAATGGCATTTATGTTCTAAATCAATCAACAGTTCTGAGTATAACAAATATACACAAGAGGAAGAGTTCAGAACTGAACGAATCCTTCTTGTGGCATTGTAGACTGGGTCACATCAATGCGACACGACTAGCTAAGTTGCATAAGGATGGATATTTGAAACCGTTCGAATTTTCATCTTATGACACTTGCCAGTCATGTCTCAAAGGCAAGATGACCAAAACTCCATTTACGGGACACGGAGAAAGAGTTACTGAACTCTTGTGACTGATACATAGTGATGTATGCGGTCCCATGTCTACACATGCCAGGGATGGTTCTTCGTACTTCATTACATTCACTGACGATCTCTCTAGATTCGGATATGTGTTCCTGATGAAACAAAAATCATAAGCATTTGAGAAATTTAGAGAATATAAACAAGAAGTCGAGAATCAAACCGGAAAAAGTATTAAAATCCTTCGATCTGATCGAGGAGGTGAATACTTGAGCAATGAATTCCTGGAGTTCCTAAAAGAGAATGGGATTCTCTCTCAGCTGACTCCTCCATATACACCACAGCACAACGGTGTATCGGAACGGAGGAACCGCACCCTATTAGATATGGTGCGCTCTATGATGAGCACAGCTGAGTTACCTATTTCCTTCTGGGGATATGCGCTGGAGACAGCAGCGTACCTATTGAATCAAGTTCCATCTAAATCTGTACCTACCACACCATATGAGATATGGAGTGGGAAGAGGCCATATCTTAAACGAGTTAAGATATGGGGTTGTCCGGCCTATGTCAAAAGACAAAATCCGGACAAACTCGAGGCACGGTCAGTTTTTTGCAAGTTTGTGGGATATCAAAAGAACTCATATGGGTATTTTTTCTACCACAGTGAGGAACAAAAAGTGTTTGTTGCTCAACATGCCATCTTTTTAGAAAAGGAATTTCTTGTAAAAGAAATTAGTGGCAAAGTGGTGGAGCTGGAAGAGGTTCCAGATACACAAACCACGACTGAAGATTTAGTGGAACCAGAGGATTCAGTAGCTCCCAACGAACCTCAGCCTCTCCTCCGATCTAGTAGGGTTTCTCACCCACCTGAGAGATACTACGGTTTTCTCATGGATGGTGGGAGCGAGGACAGCATCATGGAGGATGATGACCCAACTAGCTTCGAGCAGGCCATCACGAGTGGGGACTCAGTGAAATGGATGGATGCTATGCAGTCCGAGATGGAATCTATGTACACCAACAAAGTATGGACTTTGGATGTTGCTCCTGAAGGGGTAAAACCCATTGGGAGCAAGTGGATCTTCAAGAAAAAACTTGGTGTAGATGGGAAAGTGGAGACTTTCAAAGCTAGACTTGTTGCAAAGGGTTTTCGTCAAAGACCAGGTGTGGACTATGAAGAGACCTTTTCTCCAGTGGCTATGCTTAAATCCATCCGGATCATGCTTACCATCGCTGCATATCATGATTACGAAATCTGGCAAATGGATGTTAAGACCGCCTTTCTAAACGGTGATTTAGAAGAGTGCGTGTACATGACTCAGCCAGAGGGCTTTGTAGATAGTGGGAGCAGCGGGAAGGTGTGCAAGCTGCTTAAATCCATTTATGGATTAAAGCAAGCATCGCGGAGATGGAACATCTGCTTTGACGTCGTTATCAAAGAGTTTGATTTCGTCAAAAACATAGATGAACCTTGTATCTACAAGAAGGTAGCAGAGAGTAAGGTTATCTTCCTCGTATTGTACGTGGACGACATACTCTTGATAGGAAATGACATTCCTATGCTGCAATCGGTCAAGCTCTTCTTATCACAAAGATTCTCAATGAAAGATCTTGGTGATGCCTCCTGCATATTGGGAATAAGGATCTATAGAGATAAATCCAAACGGATATTGGGATTGTCCCAATCCAGGTACAATGACACCATACTAAAGAGGTTTAGTATGGAAGAATCCAAGCGTAGGAACATACCCACGATCTCTGGAGTCACTCTCTCCAAAGAGATGTCTCCCAAGACTGATTTGGAGAGAGCTCGCATGCAAGGGATACCCTATGCTTCGGCTGTAGGCTCTATCATGTACGCGATGCTATGTACCAGACCCGATGTAGCATACTCACTAAGTGTAGTGAGCTGGTATCAAGCTGATCCTGGAGAGGCGTAACCTAATTAATGTAAACCTCGTTTTCCTATAGGCGTAACCTCGTTAACACCTTTCTAGACACCTACTTGATCGGTTAATTGTAATGTGTAAAACTCTCCCAGGAGTAACTCTTACTCGCAGCGGGTATCGGGATCCAACTATCTCATAGAAGGTATGCAATCTCATTGCAAATTTCAACACTTGAAATTCCCGATAATATTTTGCCCCGAACGATCTGTGACCTTGACAAGGTCAACAAACCATAGACCGCAAGTCAAGTTCAACCCGTCATTTCTTGATTGAATCAAACCCACCCGCACGACCCTTGACAAGGTCAACAAGGCCGCACGACTACCCTAACCCAATCTGCATCATATGCATAAGCAGATAAATACTGGTTAGCAACCGCACACTGCGCCTTGACAAGGTCAACAAGCGCAACACGAATACTAAACAGGATTTATCTGAAATGACGGAGGGCTACGACAGGTTTTTATGAAAACCTATTGCGTAATGAACTTGATATCGTTGTAGGATCGAATGAATTTTGAAATGGAGTGTTTTTGAGGCTTTTCTAGTTTTGCTAAAGGAGTCACTCCCGGTGAAGGGATCGTCGGTCCTTTCCTCGTCGAATGAGGTGCGGGATATATCATATATATCACTGCGCAAAGCAAAAACTCTTAAAAGCAATCAAAAGACAAACCGAGTGTGTAGCATCTGCCAGTTATTGCTAAAGGAGTCACTCCCGGTGAAGGGATCTCGGTCCTTTCCTTATCGAATAAGGTGCAGGATATATCATATATACCGCTGTGCAAAGCAAGAACTGTAGCTACCTGTTTTATTTTGAAATTCGATTCTACAACATCTTAGGTTTCTTTTATTTCATTAATCATATTAATGAAGTCCCATCATTTAAGTACCTAAACATCACAGATAAATACGACGTACACTTATGCCATCCGCATTCGCCTCGATGTCCCCTCGTGCACCGTTAGGTTAGGTAACTAACGGCAGAGCGGGGCAGGGCTAGCGCGGGTGTAAAACATAAGTAACGTCTATATAATATATCATATATACTATATACTGTATCTATCACAGAACATCACATGATCACATCACAGATATCGCAGCAGAAGAAACATATGAAATATTGGATATACTAGGACGTCCGTGTTTTCAATACGAGCCAGTATAAAACACGGATTCCACGGTCGTGATGAATAGCCAAACCCACACCCCTAGACCCCTACGAGAGCGGCAAGCAACCCTACCAATTCTAGAGTTAGGAGACCCGGCCTCGACTCCTCGAGTTGGTCTCCCACTGGACTCCAGAACCCGGTTACTTGTGCCCTCCTCCTTGGGTCTATCCTAGTGCGGAAAAGTAAATAATATACAAAAGGTGACAACTTCCGCAATCTGGAAGCGCCCCAATAAAAGAATATTACATACAAGTTTTTACATGAATGAAAATGAAAAACACTCGTCTCACATAAAAACCCCCGGCTATTCAAACACGACGATCCAATATAACATATCCAGCAACACATAACATCATATGTCATCAACATAAGTAAATATGCGCATCCCAATTGTCGTTGACATATAGCAACGAAACCGGCGATATCACATATTACACTTACGGTCACAGAAAAGAAAGTGTAAAACTACAACAGTTGGAATCCGCAACCTCCTCAGACATCGCATGCCTGACCAAATGAATTACTTAGACATCGCATGCCTAACAATTATAAACCCCGCACTTTAGTCTCATTATCGAAAACACTTTTCAATATCAAATCGGGCAATTCAACAAGATTCCCGAAATTCTGATCGAATGATCGTCGCAAACTTTAGTAGACAGTCGCACCCCCGATACCGTCGACGAAGTGCACCAAGGCGGAACACCGCTACCGGGAGCACCCGAGCGGATGCTTTCGGCGATGGGGTTCTCCTACAGTCACTTGGTCGGGGCTATGGAGTGAGGCTGTCTATTAAGTTTACCCGGGAAGTATCCGCGTATGCTACGTGATTGCGACGGACTTTTGATCACATCAAAATTCCGTGGCAACCGATCAAGTGAGACTAAACTGCTATGTTTATAATATTCATTCAGTTATCTCATAACTTATTGTGAATTCCAAGTATTGTATCACATTCCAGATAATTAGAAAATGTTAAACTTTCCGATCGAACAATCGAACACCCAAGTTTTCCCGATACAGATCAACACATGAAACAAGTCTAAAAACATTCAGTTCGTGCCTCAGTACCAACGGTCCAGCCGTAGAAGGGTCAAGCCAACGCCTCACATGTGGCACGCCGTACTGCCCCAAACCCGAAGGTTCAAAGGGCAGTTCAAGACGGTCACATAATCGAGTTAAGGTTTGTTGTCTTCTAGAGGGTCCATCGAGTTACTTGCACTACTTAGAATGTCGTTAAACTACGGAAAAATCCAACACTTGGAAATTTCCCGACAGGGGAAAAATTGGGTATTTATATCCGGTCGAACTTTTTAACATATTCTAAAATTTATCCGGAGAGACAAATAGACAAAATCTGATAAACCCGATCGAATCATCGAATCTCCAAAACATCCCAGATTATTCAACTCTTGAATAAATATTAAAAATACCCAGAGAACTCATCACTGTTAAATAGAAATTACTGTGCAAAAGTCAACGCAAGAGGAGACCATGAGGCCGCGGAACCGCCGCACATGCCAAGCTCGTGCCGCGGTTCCGCGGTGGTTTAATTGAATTAGGCCCCCGTATTTCACAGTAATTCATATAAAACCCTGCTTAATTTTCTGCATATTTTTAATGTGGAAAAATGCACAGTTTTGAAAAAAGGACAGAGAGCATGGGAAAAATGAGGTTTCGGGTTCGATCGGGATTCAAACGTCGTCTAGACTTCGCCTAAGGCTCTAGCTAGGCTCTGATACCACTGTAGGGTTCTTAGGCACTCTCAAGAGGTCACACAAGGCATCAACCATGCCAATTTCAAAAAATCTAGGTGCCGAGAAACCCGACTACGGATCGTTGGCTAGAAATCTAGGCGAAAATGAAATCTAGTTAACAACTTAACAAAAAGGAAACGGAAATACAACCTTTGTAGATCCGGTGCTCCACCTCCATAGCTCCGCAACGAAGTCCCCTCGCCGTCCTAGTGAATTCCCGGGCTCTAGCGTCGGCTTCATCGGAGAATAGGCGAGCTAGGTCGTCGATGTCCATGCCGAAGATGATCTACGTCGAGGCATCGCTAGATCAAGCTCCACCTTCACCAAGCCATGAAAACTTGTGAAGGAAAAACCCTATACTACTTGGCAAGAGGTAGAGGATGAAGAAATAGGAGTTGGGTTCACTTTAGAATTGGATTTCTCACTCAAATACATCAATCACCATTGATGAAGAAAGCTTTCTTCTTGTGAGGAAGAAGAAGAAGAAGATGATGAAAAGTGTTATGATAAGTTATTGTTAAAATAATAAAGAAAAAGAATACTTATCATAACATTAACTATAGTTAGGTGTAGAGAATTGACTAAGGTTAAAAGAATGGTTAGGGTTAAGCTTGAAGACAAAATGGTCATATGGTCAAAGCTTCATGAAGCTTCATCAAGCTTCATGAAAGAAAGAAAGAAAGAACAAAACCATTTTGTTTTCTTTTGTCATTTCATTTTCATCCAAAATAAAAAGATAAATGAATGGACAAATAAATAGAAACCTTAACCATTTACTTAACCTAGGTTTAATTCTTTACACAAACCAATTTTGTATGCATCATCAAACAAGATACAATCGAGTGTACAAAAGTATATCACATATACAATGTGTACACCCGAGTGAGAAAATCCATTTAAAGTAAACCGATACTAGTTGATGCAAACTAATATATCAAATATACAATTATGCATTAAATCATTAAATCAACACTTGATTTAACGATCCGGTCATATCGCATATAACCGACTAGTATCTTATGTATCGGCTTATCGAATCAATACTTGATTCGATAACTAGGTTATATCGCATACAACCAATTGATACATACATCGCGAGAATAGAATACGGTATCACATACCCGCATTATTCTCGGTCCCGCACATATCTCATACGTGCTCCTATTTCGTTTCGCTTGAGCCAGGAAACCTCTGTGTAGGACTCTAAAGACTCGTCAATACGCCGGCAGCAGATGATGATCATATCAAGCACCCACAAGCCGCAAGCGGTCTGCTAAACGTAACGGCCACCCGGGTATTAAGCGATCTGAAGATCGACGAGCAAGCCCGCTCACACTCCAGTGAATCCAACCAGTAACACTACCGTACAGTCAGGTCTCGTCGTCTGATATGTCGCATATCTTGCCTAGGGATGGTAAACGTCAGACCCCAATAGCTCGATAAGTCCTGTCGATATGAGGTCTATAACAATTCGAGAAACTACTGGTAACACTTACCAGTGAATCTCAGCAACCCTGGCCAGGGATTTCCTGTTATAGCCAATCGAACACAGCACAACATCAACTCCCTATACCGGGAGAGACGAATCCCCTCTTATCGCTCATTGCCTCCATGTGACTCGGGACTGTACCCAAAAACCACCGTTTTGCACGCCCACTTGGACGTGGTAAGATGGAAATCAAAGCACAGTGGGAACCACACAAGACTCTATGACGATCTCGGGTCAACAGACTACTCTGTACCAGTGTCACCAGAGAACTGCCATCTGACGTAAGGTATAATACCATCTGGGAGTTCTCGGCAAGTCCGTCCAGTGTACCCAGTCTCTACTGAGCACCCGTATATCTCCTCTGATGTCAAACACCAATGGATATGGGATCATCCATCGCCCATCTGTATGGGTCGAGAAGGTACATGCTAGTCTACTCTGGTATATCGATGCCCCGTCTCGATACACCCACGACTAGGGACTTTGAAGGATGTACTTATGGACTACCCTGTCCCTACTAGTATGATCCGCATCATAGTCCAGGTAGTCAAGTACACATCCTAAGGGCTTTACCAACATGTAATAGGGAGACAATCTTTGTACACGTTAAGGTAAAGAGCAACCAGATAGCATACTATCATGTCGAGCAAGAAAGTCCTCCCTATATATGTCCCAGCATCCACTACAATATACATCCAATGTACAGTAATGGCCTCTAGGGCATACATATAACTAACAATCTCCCACTTGCACTAGGGCCATCTGTAGCAGTGGTTGTAGTATCTCATACTCAACCATCCCATAAAAGTCTCTCTCTGGGAACAGGCCTTCGTGAGTGGATCCGCCGTGTTGTCCTTTGAGTCTACTCTCCTAACCTCGATCACCTTGGAGATAAACCATCTCCATGATCAGGTGATACTGCCTTAGATTATGTCCGGATCACTGATGGGACCTGCGTTCCTTGGCAAAAGCCACAACTCCATTGTCACACAATGGGAGGAACGTAGTTCATCTCATGAACCAATATACACCACAGCCTCTTTGGTAGCATCTTAAGTAGCGATGTATCCTGCCGTTATCGTCTAGTATGTCACGGTATCTAGCTTGGAACTCTTCCAACATACCGTCCCTTTACTGAGGGTAAAGACAATGCCTGTGACTGACACTCAGTCATCTTTATCACTCTGGAACACTTCCAGTGATTTTCCCCAGGATCAACTGATACCATCTCACTACAACTCGTGAGTATTCTAACACCCAAAAAACATCTATCTCATAGATGAAAACTCAGGATTTAAGAGGTATTACTTTGATCCTATATGGAGAATCATGTGATAAGCGGAGATTGATCGAGCGTAGCATAGGAAACTCATTCCCTATCAAGAGTATGTCATCCACGTACTCTACGAGGATCACCACCATACTCCCTACTACCTTTTTGTTTATACAAGGTTCATCTACCATTTTGATGATGTCAACTTCTTTGACTAATCCATCAAAACAGATGTTCCAACTCCGCGATGCCTGCTTTATCTTATAAAGCATCTTGCAAACGTTTCCGCTGCTCCCATTGTCTACGAAGCCCTCTGGCTGTGTACTTATAGACGCACTCTTCTAAAACATCATTTAGAAAAGCAGTCATGACACCCAACCACCAGATATCGTAGTCATGGTATGTAGCCGTGACAAGTAGGTTCTGGATGGACTTAAGCATAGCTACTTAGAAAAGGTTTCAACAAAATCCATACCTGGTCAATGATGTAAACCTTTAACAAGTCTAGCTTTGAAAGTCTCAACTTTTCCAAGTACACCAAGTAATCTTCTTAAGATATACTTGCTCCTGATGGGGATTTAACCCTTCAGATATAGCAACTAAAGTCCATACTTTGTTGGTGTATAAGGATTCCATCTCAGATCGATAAGCATCCAGCCATTCTTACAGAGTCACACTCCTGATGGCCAGCTCGAAATTAGTTGGGTCGTCATCTCATGATGCAATCCTCGCTCCCACTGTCATAAAGAAACAAAATTATCTCTCAGGTGGGTGAGGAACCCTACTAGATCGGCGGAGAGGCTGAGGTTCGTTGGAATCTACTGAATCCTTTGGTTGTACCAAATCATCTGCTGTCATTTGTATAGCTGGAACCTTTCCAGTTGTACATAACAGATCTTGCCTCGAGCTTGTCCGGATTTTGCTTTTAGACATAGGCCGGACAACCCCAAATCTTCACCAGCTTAAGACATGGGCTCTTCCCTTTCCATATCCCATATGAAATGGTAGGCAACTGATTTGATTGGAACCCTATTCAATAGGTATGCAACTTCTCAAGTGCATAACTCCCGAAAGGAAACAGGTAACTCAGTAGTACTCATCATAGAGCACACCATATCAAATAGGGTGTATCTGCTCCGCCCCGATATTCCATAGTGCTATGGTGTATTCGGAGGAGTAATGCCGAGAGAGAATCTCTTTCTCCTTTAGAATAGTCCAGGAATTCCGTGCTCAAGTATTCTCCTCCCTGATCTCATCATAGGACATAATACTTATACCCGTATTTTGGTTCTCTACTTCTAACTTATATTCTGTGAATATCTTAAAAGGTTCGGACATGTGTTTCAACCGGAACATAGGTCTGAATCTCGAAAGATTATCAGAGAATGTAATGAAGTAAAAAGAACCGGTCTTGGTATGTGTAGACAGGGGACTTACATACATCAACATGTATCATCCCAAGAGTTCACTAACTCTTTCTCTGCTTCCAGTAAACAGAGCTATGGTCATTTTATCTTTGTGACATGACTGGTGAGTTCCACAAGATGTAAATTCAAACTGATTTATATATGCATCTAAATGTAACTTAGCTAGTCGGGTCGCATTGATATGACATAGTCTACAATACCTCAAGAAGAATTCATTCATTTCTGAACTCTTCCTCTTATGTGTGTTCCATATACTAAGAACTGTAGTTTGATTTAGAACATTAATGCTTTTAGATAACGTGCCTGAACCGATCAACTTTTGATATAGGAAATGTTCAAAACATTATCCAACAATACAAAATTTTATCGTTTCTTTACTAATAAAGAGACAGATATGATTTTGTATATCAGGTTCGGTATCTAATAACATTCATTCAGAATCAATGTATTACAATACAGGGTGACAGTGACCAACAGACTTGGCTGCAACACTTGCCCCGTTTTCTGCCTCATGAAACTTATCACCCGATCTCAGTTTTTCTACCCTTTTGTAGCCCTATGTAACAGATTACATATCTGGGATCGTGATCCGGTATCATATACCCAGGATTCAGAGGATACTGAGAAACAGTTCTGTGTAACGAACACACCCGAAGATGATGCATCATCATACACTCTCTTCGTTTGGGCGGCACGGGAAATCCGGTATTCCCCAATTTCCTGCTCTGTCTTATAACAATTATAAGTTGGAGCGGGACCAACGTTCCCCAGCTCAGTATAACAAGCGGGTTCGGTCAATATTCCGTATTATTATCTTGATTAAGGCATGACATGGTCGCTACCAGGAGAGAGAGAGAAGAAAACACTCAGCGTGCGCTCTTGCAAGAATAGATTGGTTATTATTTTATCTAATCAGGATGGCTCCCACTGCTTTTTATCAAATCTTCCTTCAAACCCTAAAAGGAAAGACTAGCCGGGATTAATTACACACTACAAGTTCGCCAATCTTTCAGCCAGGCCAGTGTCGGTACTTTGAGGGAGGTCCCCCGTGCTTTCGCACGAACCTAATTAATGTAAACCTCGTTTTCCCAGAGGCGTAACCTCGTTAACACCTTTCTAAACACCTACTTGATCGGCTAATTGTAATGTGTAAAACTCTCCCAGGAGTAACTCTTACTCGCAGCGGGTATCGGGATCCAACTATCTCATAGAAGGTATGCAATCTCATTGCAAATTTCAACACTTGAAATTCCCGATAATATTTTGCCCCGAACGATCTATGACCTTGACAAGGTCAACAAACCATAGACCGCAAGTCAAGTTCAACCCGTAATTTCTTGATTGAATCAAACCCACCCGCACGACCCTTGACAAGGTCAACAAGGCCGCACGACTACCCTAACCCAATCTGCATCATATGCATAAGCAGATAAATACTGGTTAGCTACCGCACACTGCGCCTTGACAAGGTCAACAAGCGCAGCACGAATACTAAACAGGATTTATCTGAAATGACGGAGGGCTACGACAGGTTTTTCTGAAAACCTATTGCGTAATGAACTTGATATCGTTGTAGGATCGAATGAATTTTGAAATGGAGTGTTTTTGAGGCTTTTCTAGTTTTGCTAAAGGAGTCACTCCCGGTGAAGGGATCGTCGGTCCTTTCCTCGTCGAATGAGGTGCGGGATATATCATATATATCACTGTGCAAAGCAAAAACTCTTAAAAGCAATCAAAAGACAAACCGAGTGTGTAGCATTTGCCAGTTATTGCTAAAGGAGTCACTCCCGGTGAAGGGATCTCGGTCCTTTCCTTATCGAATAAGGTGCAGGATATATCATATATACCGCTGTGCAAAGCAAGAACTGTAGCTACCTGTTTTATTTTGAAATTCGATTCTACAACATCTTAGGTTTCTTTTATTTCATTAATCATATTAATGAAGTCCCATCATTTAAGTACCTAAACATCACAGATAAATACGACGTACACTTATGCCATCCGCATTCGCCTCGATGTCCCCTCGTGCACCGTTAGGTTAGGTAACTAACGGCAGAGCGGGGCAGGGCTAGCGCGGGTGTAAAACATAAGTAACGTCTATATAATATATCATATATACTATATACTGTATCTATCACAGAACATCACATGATCACATCACAGATATCGCAGCAGAAGAAACATATGAAATATTGGATATACTAGGACGTCCGTGTTTTCAATACGAGCCAGTATAAAACACGGATTTCACGGTCGCGATGAATAGCCAAACCCACACCCCTAGACCCCTACGAGAGCGGCAAGCAACCCTACCAATTCTAGAGTTAGGAGACCCGGCCTCGACTCCTCGAGTTGGTCTCCCACTGGACTCCAGAACCCGGTTACTTGTGCCCTCCTCCTTGGGTCTATCCTAGTGCGGAAAAGTAAATAATATACAAAAGGTGACAACTTCCGCAATCTGGAAGCGCCCCAATAAAAGAATATTACATACAAGTTTTTACATGAATGAAAATGAAAAACACTCATCTCACATAAAAACCCCCGGCTATTCAAACACGACGATCCAATATAACATATCCAGCAACACATAACATCATATGTCATCAACATAAGTAAATATGCGCATCCCAATTGTCGTTGACATATAGCAACGAAACCGGCGATATCACATATTACACTTACGGTCACAGAAAAGAAAGTGCAAAACTACAACAGTTGGAATCCGCAACCTCCTCAGACATCGCATGCCTGACCAAATGAATTACTTAGACATCGCATGCCTAACAATTATAAACCCCGCATTTTAGTCTCATTATCGAAAACACTTTTCAATATCAAATCGGGAAATTCAACAAGATTCCCGACATTCTGATCGAATGCTCGTCGCAAACTTTAGTAGACAGTCGCACCCCCGATACCGTCGACGAAGTGCACCAAGGCGGAACACCGCTACCGGGAGCACCCGAGCGGATGCTTTCGGCGACGGGGTTCTCCTACAGTCACTTGGTCGGGGCTATGGAGTGAGGCTGTCTATTAAGTTTACCCGGCGAGTATCCGCGTATGCTACGTGATTGCGACGGACTTTTGATCACATCAAAATTCCGTGGCAACCGATCAAGTGAGACTAAACTGCTATGTTTATAATATTCATTCAGTTATCTCATAACTTATTGTGAATTCCAAGTATTGTATCACATTCCAGATAATTAGAAAATGTTAAACTTTCCGATCGAACAATCGAACACCCAAGTTTTCCCGATACAGATCAACACATGAAACAAGTCTAAAAACATTCAGTTCGTGCCTCAGTACCAACGGTCCAGCCGTAGAAGGGTCAAGCCAACGCCTCACATGTGGCACGCCGTACTGTCCCAAACCCGAAGGTTCAAAGGGCAGTTCAAGACGGTCACATAATCGAGTTAAGGTTTGTTGTCTTCTAGAGGGTCCATCGAGTTACTTGCACTACTTAGAATGTCGTTAAACTACGGAAAAATCCAACACTTGGAAATTTCCCGACAGGGGAAAAATTGGGTATTTATATCCGGTCGAACTTTTTAACATATTCTAAAATTTATCCGGAAAGACAAATAGACAAAATCTGATAAACCCGATCGAATCATCGAATCTCCAAAACATCCCAGATTATTCAACTCTTGAATAAATATTAAAAATACCCAGAGAAATCATCACTGTTAAATAGAAATTACTGTGCAAAAGTCAACGCAAGAGGAGACCATGAGGCCGCGGAACCGGCGCACATGCCAAGCTCGTGCCGCGGTTCCGCGGTGGTTTAATTGAATTAGGCCCCCGTATTTCACAGTAATTCATATAAAACCCTGCTTAATTTTCTGCATATTTTTAATGTGGAAAAATGCACAGTTTTGAAAAAAGGACAGAGAGCATGGGAAAAATGAGGTTTCGGGTTCGATCGGGATTCAAACGTCGTCTAGACTTCGCCTAAGGCTCTAGCTAGGCTCTGATACCACTGTAGGGTTCCTAGGCACTCTCAAGAGCTCACACAAGGCATCAACCATGCCAATTTCAAAAAATCTAGGTGCCGATAAACCCGACTACGGATCGTTGGCTAGAAATCTAGGCGAAAATGAAATCTAGTTAACAACTTAACAAAAAGGAAACGGAAATACAACCTTTGTAGATCCGGTGCTCCACCTCCATAGCTCCGCAACGAAGTCCCCTCGCCGTCCTAGTGAATTCCCGGGCTCTAGCGTCGGCTTCATCGGAGAATAGGCGAGCTAGGTCGTCGATGTCCATGCCGAAGATGATCTACGTCGAGGCATCGCTAGATCAAGCTCCACCTTCACCAAGCCATGAAAACTTGTGAAGGAAACACTCTATACTACTTGGCAAGAGGTAGAGGATGAAGAAATAGGAGTTGGGTTCACTTTAGAATTGGATTTCTCACTCAAATACATCAATCACCATTGATGAAGAAAGCTTTCTTCTTGTGAGGAGGAGGAAGAAGAAGATGATGAAAAGTGTTATGATAAGTTATTGTTAAAATAATAAAGAAAAAGAATACTTATCATAACATTAACTATAGTTAGGTGTAGAGAATTGACTAAGGTTAAAAGAATGGTTAGGGTTAAGCTTGAAAACAAAATGGTCATATGGTCAAAGTTTCATGAAGCTTCATCAAGCTTCATGAAAGAAAGAAAGAAAGAACAAAACCATTTTGTTTTCTTTTGTCATTTCATTTTCATCCAAAATAAAAAGATAAATGAATGGACAAATAAATAGAAACCTTAACCATTTACTTAACCTAGGTTTAATTCTTTACACAAACCAATTTTGTATGCATCATCAAACATGATACAATCGAGTGCACAAAAGTATATCACATATACAATGTGTACACCCGAGTGAGAAAATCCATTTAAAGTAAACCGATACTAGTTGATGCAAACTAATATATCAAATATACAATTATGCATTAAATCATTAAATCAACACTTGATTTAACGATCCGGTCATATCGCATATAACCGACTAGTATCTTATGTATCGGCTTATCGAATCAATACTTGATTCGATAACTAGGTTATATCGCATACAACCAATTGATACATACATCGCGAGAATAGAATACGGTATCACATACCCGCATTATTCTCGGTCCCGCACATATCTCATACGTGCTCCTATTTCGTTTCGCTTGAGCTAGGAAACCTCTGTGTAGGACTCTAAAGACTCGTCAATACGCCGGCAGCAGATGATGATCATATCAAGCACCCACAAGCCGCAAGCGGTCTGCTAAACGTAACGGCCACCCGGGTATTGAGCGATCTGAAGATCGACGAGCAAGCCCGCTTACATTCCAGTGAATCCAACCAGTAACACTACCGTACAGTCCGGTCTCGTCGTCTGATATGTCGCATATCTTGCCTAGGGGTGGTAAACGTCAGACCCCAATAGCTCGATAAGTCGTGTCGATATGAGGTCTATAACAATTCGAGAAACTACTGGTAACACTTACCAGTGAATCTCAGCAACCCTGGCCAGGGATTTCCTGTTATAGCCAATCGAACACAGCACAACATCAACTCCCTATACCGGGAGAGACGAATCCCCTCCTATCGCTCATTGCCTCCATGTGACTCGGGACTGTACCCAAAAACCACCGTTTTGCACGCCCTCTTGGACGTGGTAAGATGGAAATCAAAGCACAGTGGGAACCACACAAGACTCTATGACGATCTCGGGTCAACAGACTATTCTGTACCAGTGTCACCAGAGAACTGCCATCTGACGTAAGGTATAATACCATCTGGGAGTTCTCGGCGAGTCCGTCCAGTGTACCCAGTATCTACTGAGCACCCGTATATCTCCTCTGATGTCAAACACCAATGGATATGGGATCATCCATCGCCCATCTGTATGGGTCGAGAAGGTACACGCTAGTCTACTCTGGTATATCGATGCCCCGTCTCGATACACCCACGACTTGGGACTTTGAAGGATGTACTTATGGACTACCCTGTCCCCACTAGTATGATCCGCATCATAGTCCAGGTAGTCAAGTACACATCCTAAGGGCTTTACCAACATGTAATAGAGAGACAATCTTTGTACACGTTAAGGTAAAGAGCAACCAGATAGCATACTATCATGTCGAGCAAGAAAGTCCTCCCTATATATGTCCCAGCATCCACTACAATATACATCCAATGTACAGTAATGGCCTCTAGGGCATACATATAACTAACATGTTTGACATCAGAGATGGTATACGGGTGCTCAGTGGAGACTGGGTACACTGGACGGACTCGCCGAGAACTCCCAGATGGTATTATACCTCACGTCAGATGGCAGTTCTCAGGTGACACTTGTGCAGGTTAGTCTGTAGACCCGAGATTGTCATAGAGTCTTGTGTGATTCCCACTGTGCTTGGATTTTCACCTTACCACGTCCATGAGGGCGTGGAAAACGGTGGTTTTTGGGTACAGTCCCGAGTCACATGGAGGTAATGAGCGATAGGAGGGGTTTCGTCTCTCCCGGTATTGGGGGTTGATGTTGCACAATGATCGATTGGCCGTAACAGGGAATTCCCTGGCCAGGGCTGATTAGAGATTTACTGGTAAGTGTTACCAGTAGTTTCTCGACCCGTTATGAGCCTCACATCGGCACGACTTAACGGTTTTTGGGGTCTGACGTTTACCACCCCTAGACTTGATATGCGACATATCAGACGAGGAGACCGGACTGCGCGGGTAGTGTTGCCGGTTGGCTCGAAGGGAGTTGTAGCAGGTTCGCTTGTTTTCTTCTGATCGCTCAATACCCGGGTGGCCGTTACGTTTAGCTGACCGCTTGCGGCTTGGGGGTGCTTGTTATGATCATCACCCACTGCCGACGTATTGACGAGTGTTAGAGTCCCACAAAGGAGTTACCTAGTCCAGGCGAAACGTTGTGGTGCGCGTATGCGATATGCGCATGGACCCGGTTAAAATGCGCGTATGAGATACCGTACATTAATCGGGCGGCTTGCTTTTGGTTGGGTCGTATGTGATATGGCCGGATTGATAAATCAAGTGTTGATTTATCACTTAACCATTAGATTCCCACTTGAAATCCTTTCTTGTATTTTTGGATGTATGCATGCATGTATGCATTCTTTCTTGATTCATGCACATATGGATGTGCATGCACACATACATACATACATCATCCTTCATGGTTGTATATACAAAGAAAATTGTGGCAATATAAGACTCACACCATGGTTTTATATATATGAATTATTATTGCATTTGATTTAAAACAAAAAGAAAAAGGAAAGGATAATTCATGGTTTCTTTCTACACTCTTCTTTGACCTAACCATGCTCACCCTCCATTTAACCATGGATTAACTTTCCTTTTGGGTTTTAACTCAAGTTCAAGAATACATTTATTATTTAACCATGGTTTGAGATGAGAGAAGAAAAATATATATAGATATATTTTTATTTTCTCATGAGAGTTTTATCTTTTCTCTTATTCTAAAAGGCCACCATCTTCTTCCTCCTTCATCTTTTGCTCTCTAGATTTATCTAGTGAGAAAATTACTCATCACGTTAGGATTTTGAAGTGAGAAAAGCCACCACAACACCATTCTACACAAGTTTAGCCCACTTGTTTAGAGTGTTAGCTTGATTTCATTCTTTAGATAAAGAGAAGTTGCAAGCTTGGACAAAGCGGACTCCGGGTGGATCATCGTGGACCTAGAGGAGTTCAAGCGGTCTTTTTCCAAACCCCAAGTAGCCGAGGAGTCTAGCGTAGGGAGCTACAAAGGTTGTACTCTCAAAACCCTAGCTTAATCTACTTGTGATGAAGTGTTGTTTTAGAAACCCTAATTTTTCTAGGAATGATTCTTTGTATGCTTACTTAGCACCCTAAAATTTTAATCTTTGGTACATGTGATGCTTCCAAACCCTTCATGAGGTGCTAGGTAAACCCTACACTAACCACCACTGCCTCCAAGCGCTTCAGGACCGCACCCAAGTACTACCTGTTTGCACGACTCAATAGAGCCGTGGTAGGGTAGTAATCTAGGAACAGTAGGAACACACTTGAGGTGAAGTAGCAGTGTCAAGTCAACGGACTATGCTGTACTCATGTCACCTGGGAACTGCTACCTGACGATAGGTATAATACCAATTGGTAGTTCCCCATGAGTCCGTCCAGTGTAACTCATAACCCAATGAGCACCTGCATACTATCTCCAGTAAGACATACTGATGGCTGTAAGGCAGACCATCTCCCCTCCTGGGATGAGAAGCATATACACTAGTCTACTCTGGAGTATCGATGTCCTGTCTCGATAATCCTACGACTAGGGACAATTATAAGGATGTGCTTATAGACTACCCAGCCCCCACTTGTGTGACTGTCATCACAACGCTGGTAGTCAAGCAAAGATCCTAAGGGCTCTACCAATATGTATTAGCGATAAGTCAAGTGAAACATATTCAAATATTAAGATAGATACAAGCCAAGTAGCATACTATCATATTGAGCAAGACTGTCATAAATCCGTGTATATATCCCAAGCTTTCAAAATGTAATATAAAAACTAGTACTATACAATAATGACCTCTAGGGCATATTACACTAACAATCTCCCACTTGCACTAAGGCTATGTGCTGGCATATCGCAGACCTGTCATCTCGAATAGTCTCTCGAACTACGTCTGAGAGATGACCTTTGGGAATGGATATTCAGTGTTGTCCTTGGTAGAAACTCTCCGTACCTCGATCTCCCGGCGATCCACGATCTCTCTGATCAGGTGATACCGCCTTAAGATGTGTCTGGACATCTGATGGGACCCGGGTTCCTTTGCTAAAGATATATCCCCGTTGTTGTCACAATACATAGGTATTGGATCAACAATGGATGGAACCACCTGAAGTTCTGTTAAGAACTTTCTTATCCAGACTGCTTCTTTTGCGGCATCAGAAGCTGCGATATACTCCGCTTCTATCGTCGAGTCAGCAACGGTGTCCTGCTTGAAACTCTTCCAACAGACCGCCCCTCCATTGAGGGTAAAGACATAACCCGACATGGACTTAGAGTCGTCCTTGTCACTCTGGAAGCTGGAGTCAGCAAAGGCCTCGATCTGGAGGTTATTTCCACTGTATACCAAGAACATTTTCTTAGTCCTACTCGGGTACTTGAGAGTGTTCTTTACTACTATCCAGTCCTTCTCTCCAGGGTTTGACTGATACCGGCTTACCACGCTTAGTGCATAAGCTACATTTGGTCTAGTACACAACATCGCATACATTATAGAGCCTACCACAGAAGCATAGGGTATAATAGACATGTGATCCCTTTCCAAATCAGTCTTGAGAGACATCTCTTTGGAGAGGTTGATTTCGTGACATGTCGGTAAATTACCGCACTTTGAATCTTCTATACTGAATCTCTTCAGTATGGTGTCGATGTATCTGGACTGTGAAAGTCCCAACATCTTCTTAGATCTATCACGATAGATCTGGATCCCCAGAATATAAGCAGCATCACCTAGGTCTTTCATGGAGAACCTTTGTGACAAGAACCCTTTGATAGATTGTAGCATATGAATGTCATTTCCTATCAAAAGAATGTCATCCACTAACAAGACGAGGAATACTACAGTTCTTGCTACAATCTTACTATAAATGCATGACTCATTTGGATTTTTAATAAAATCAAATTCTTTGAATGTCTCATCAAAATAGATGTTCTAACTCCGCGACGCCTGCTTTAGTCCATAAATGGATTTAAGCAAGTTGCACACTTTCCCGCTGCTCCCACTCTGAATGAAACTCTCTGGCTGGTCCATATATACGCATTCTTCCAAATTTCCATTTAGAAAAGCGGCCTTTATGTCCATCTGCCAAATCTCATAACCGTGGAAGGCAGCAATGGCAAAAAAGATCCGAATGGATTTGATCATAGCCACTGGAGAAAAGGTTTCATCATAGTCCAAACCAGGTCTTTGACGAAATCGTTTTGCAACAAATATAGCCTTATAGGTGTAAGCCCGCGGGGGCGCCCCGGCCGTCTATCCGACGCGGGAAACGCGGAAACAAAAACTTTGCAAAAACTTGCAACCGGCACCACCGCGCACTTTTCACCCGGATCGGGCCATTAACCTAGCTAACTAGCAAACAAGAAAAGAGTAGAGAAGTTTACCAAGCGATCCGTATCCTTCGGTCTTCGTCTCCACTCCGATCTCTTGCGGAAAGTTCGTCACCTCCTCGCTCGTCGGAAAAGCACCACGTAGGCGGAATCTTTTACGGGCTCCCGCCTCTTGACCGAGGAAACTCGGGCGCGAAGTTGGCTAGCCGACGCGTCCAAGGAATGCTATAGAATAATGTAGAAAGCTTGTCTCTTTTGGGGTTCTTGAAGTTGCCATGGATGGAAGGATGTGAGGAGGAGAAAGAATGAAAGAGAGAAGCTTAGAATCTTTAGCAAGCAAAGAAGTATATAATGAGATGAATCAAATCCCTCACTCAAATGAGCACTCTCATCCTCTCCTCACAAAGTGGCCGGCCCTCTCATTTCTTGGTGAAGATTGGAGAGAGAAAAAGGCAAGTGTGTTAAAAAACAAGTGTAGAAAAATGGTGTGTATATTAAAAGGAATATTTTTCACAACCATTTTCCAAACTCATCAAATCAAAGCACCATCAAATGAAAAGCAATGGAATGGACCAAAAGGGAATCTCATGATTATGAAGCCACATATATGCATGAAACCCCTCAACAAATAAGTTAATTGCAAACCTGCAATTAACCCCCTCCATCAGAAAGTCCGGCCGTGAAGGAATAAAAGAAAACCGGCCGGAACAGAATGCAAACTGGCAACTTCAGAAAACTGATCCCGTAATAAATTACAGGAAAACCCCGCTACTGCAAATACATGCCCGCATTTGTATTCCTACTGAACACAAATGCAAAGAGACAAAATCTACACTATCTAATACTAGGATCCGGCTTAAGCCAAAGCCGGCTAGTAAAATCCGTCCGATCACGATCCGTGCAATACCGCACGTATCTGATCGAACCCTGCCATATCTCCATACGGCCTCTACAGCGTTTCGCCCGAAACTTGAGTAACTGTGTGTGGTGGAATCTAAAGACTCGTCAATACTATGGCTGTGGATTTAACCACTAGCACGTCAGAGGTATAATCCAATACGTAACGGGCTACCGGATACTGACTAAAAGGGACGTCGATGAGCGAACTCATCCTGACACCCTACTGAGCCTGTCAGTGACAATATCCGTACAGTCCGGTCCGTTCGTCTATGAGCATCGCATGGCGGGCCTAGGGGGTTGGTAAAAGTCAGACCCCCAAAAGCGGTACAAGTCGTGTCGGAGTGCAGCCCAGAACACCCTGAGATACTACTGGAATACCTACCAGCAAATTTCCTGCCTTGGCCAAGGACTTTTCATGTTCTGGCTCTCCTCGACACAGCGCGACCTCACCCCAAATACCGGGAGAGACGAACCCCTGCAGATTCGCTCACTGCCTCCATGTGGCTCGGTACTGTACCCAACTAAAACCTGTTTGCACGACTCCTTTGAGCCGTGGTAGGGTAGTAATCAAAGCACAGTGGGAACTCGCACGAGACAAATGACGATCCCAAGTCGATGAACTAACCTGTACACATGTCACCAGGGAACTGCTATCTGACGTCTGGTATAAACCCAACTAGCAGGTTCCCGGCGAGTCCTGTCCGGTGTACTCATAACCCAATGAGCACCTGTATACATCTTAGGTGAACCAACTGACACCAGTGGCTTGTGAGACCGGCCACCGCCCCTCGTCGGGGTCTCGACTGTATACACTAGTCTACTCTGGAGTATCGATGCCCTGTCTCGAAACTCCCACGACTAGGGACCATTTAAGGATGTGCTTATAGACTACCAGCTCCCACGTATATGATCGCCCTCATACTGCCGGTAGTCAAGCAAGAATCCTAGGGGCTCTATCAACGTGCAATAGTGACCTGTAAGGTCACCTAAAGCAGTACACGATGATAAAGTTAAACCAGATAGCATACTATCATCTTGAGTAAGACTGTCCTACTGGGACAGGTCCTTCCCTCAATCATTGCAATCACGTTCCTGTGATCCAATAATTGACTCTGAGGGCACTATCTCCAACAATAGGTTTCAACCTGTCCATCTACACCAATCTTCTTTCTGAAGATCCATTTGCAGCCTACGGGTTTTACCCCTTCTGGAGCAATGTCCAAAGTCCATACTTTGTTGGTGTACATGAACTCCATCTCGGTACGCATTGCATCCAGCCATTTTATCGATTCTGTGCTCTGAATGGCTTGCTGGAAGTTAGTTGGCTCATCATTATCAATGATGCAATCCTCTCAATTCCCGTCTACGAGAAAACCGTAGTATCTTTCGGGCAGATGAGACAGCCTACTACTCCTGCGGAGTGGTGCGGGAATGTCTTATTCTTTTGAAACTTCTGGTTCTACCAAGCTTTCAGTAATAGCTTGTGTTTCTAGAATTTCTTACAGTTCTATTGCGCTCCCACTAGTTTCTTTTTCTAAAAATTGATATTCCAAAAGTGGGCATGACGAGAAATAAAAACCTTTTGTTCCTCTGCGTAATAGAAAAGAAACCCCCTGGACTTCTTTGGGTATCCCACAAACTTACACAGTATTGAGCGTGTCTCGAGCTTGTCCGCATGCTGCTTTTTAACAAAAACCGGACATCCCCATATCTTCAGATATTGAAGATAGGGTTTCTTCCCACTCCACATCTGATATGGTGTGGTAGGCACGGTCTTGGTAGGAACTTTGTTCAAAAGATATGCAGCTGATTTTAGTGCATAGCCCAAGAATGATCGCGGTAACTCAGCGTTACTCATCATGGAACGTACCATATCCAATAAGGTTCGGTTCCGTCTCTCCAATACACCGTTGTGTTGTGGCCTTTATGGAGGAGTAAGCTGAGAGATAATTCCATTCTCTTTTAGATAATCCAGGAACTCGGCACTTAAGTATTCACCACCTCGATTAGATTTCGGTGTCGTAATACTTTTACCGGTTTGTTTTTTCACTTCATTCTTATATTCTAGGAATTTCTCAAAGGCCTCGGATTTATGTTTCATCAAGAAAATATGTCTATACCTAGAGAAATCATTCATAAAAGTAATAAAATAGGAATAACCATTTCTTGCATGTGTAGACATTAGACCACACACGTCACTGTGTATGAGTCCTAAGAGCTAGCTCGTTCTTACTTCGTATCCAGTGAATGGATTTTTTGTCATCTTTCCTTTAAGACATGATTGATAAGTTGCATAAGTTTGATATTCAAACGGATCCAAATATCCTTCTTTATGTAACCTGGTCAACCTTGTTTCGTTGATGTGACCCAGTCTACAGTGCTATAAGAAAGCTTGATTTAATTCTGGAGTCTTTCTATTATGTGTGTTCTGGACATTGAAAATTTGCAATTGGTTTAATACGTATATACCGTTGTTTAGAGTACCTGACCCAATCAGACCATAATTAAGGTGGATGTTTACGACATCGCTTACAAATGTAAAATCATAACCTTCTTTAGATAACAAAGATACAGAAATGATATTCCAAATCAAACTAGGCACACAAAAACAGTTGCGCAAAACAAAAATATGTCCACTTATCAACCTTAAATGATATTCCCCTACGGACACAGCATCCATGCTCGCTCCGTTAGCAACCCTGAGGGTCATATCACCGATCTTCAGAACCCTACGGCTTCTCAGTGCCTGCAAAAAATTACAGATACGAGATCCTGATCCGTTATCTAATACCCAGGAAGTAGAGTTGATTGAAAGACAGTTTTTAATTACAAACACACCTGAAGCCGAAGCCACAACTTGCTTCGTGTCCTGGTTCTTGGCCTTCCATGCCCTGCAATCTTTCTTCCAATGGCCCTTCTTATGACAGTAGAAGCACACTTCCTTTCCTACTGTCGGCCCCGATACCCTTGCCTTGCCCTTTGCTTCCACCTTACTAACATCGCCTCTCGTCTTGGTGAGGGCCTTCTTCTTCTTTCCTTTGGCTTTCTCCTTGGATCTAGAAGAGAAAGCTCCACCAACAAGTAAAGCGGGTGTTTTCCTGGATTTCTTCAGGGTGCCCTCAACACTCCTCAACATGTTGAGGAGTTCCGGAAGTTCAACTTCTTTACCTTGAATATTAAAATTCAAGATAAACTGGGCGTAGGTGAAAGGGAGGGACTGCAGAATTAAGTCTGTATACAACTCATTCTCCAACGTGGTCCTAAGGTCCATGAGCTCCTCAATATAGCCGATCATCTTAAGGACGTGTTCCCCTACAGATGGCTCTCCATATAATTCCTTGGTATGGAGGAATATGAATTCAAGATCCATATTCCCGTGCCGCCTATGGTGCTCATTGTCCATAGAGGCCAGCACGAGGCACTTGGCCTTCGCGCAGCCAATCTCCCAGGTCTTACGGATTTCCCTATCCGCGACGCTGGACACTGGACCTGGAATGGAGGGGGCTTTAGTAGTAAGGACATAGCCCAATTTGTCAGACGTAATTGCCATTTTGACAATCCTTAACCAATCTTTATAGTTTGGCCCTGTCAATATATTTTTATCTAATAGTAACTTAAGGCCCGTCATCTTGGTTGCTGCAATTAGAAGAGAGAGAAGAAACACTTTAGCATGATACTCTTGCAAGTTTAGATTGGTTTTTAGTTTATCTAAATAGGATGGCTCCCACCGTTTCTCAAATCCTTCCTCAAACCATAAAAGAAGAATTAGTCAGGATTAATCTCACCGTACAATACTTGCTTAACCTTTCAGCCAGGCTAGTGTCGGTACTTCGAAGGAGGGTTTACGACGCTTTCGCGAAGTTTCTTAATTAAATAACCTCTTTTCCCTGGAGGCGTAGCCCTGCTAATACTGTTCTAGACACCTACTTGGTTTATAACATTGATCGTTAAGTGAAAAAAATCTCCCGAGGAGTAGCATATACTCACAGTAGGATCGGGATCCAAATATCATTGTGTGATAAATTCGAAGAAATCCTACAAAAATTATCACACTCCAAATGGTATGCAATACTAGCAAGTTTCGGTTTCTTTAGAAACTCCCAATGTGGATTTTTGCCCTATGCTCTTTTGACCTTGACGAAGGCCAACATATCATAAGTCACATATCAAGTTTTACTCATCATTATACAGGTTAATTTGAACCCACCCACACATACCCTTGACGAAGGCCAAAATAGTAGTACGACTGTCCCAAACTAACGCATCTATCTATGCTATAGATGAATATTGAGCAGCTACCAATCACTATGCCTTGGCGAAGGTCAAAATACATAGCTTGAATACTACTGAATATCCAACAGAAATGACGGAGGGCTACGAATGGTTTTGGTGAAACCGTGAACGTAGTGAACTTGATATAATCGAAGGAACCTGATAGGTTTTAAAAGGAGTGGTTTAAACTCCGTATTTTAAAATTTTTACTGTTTTGGAAAAAAACCGAGTGGTTTAAAAATTGTTCCAACGATTCAATTTTGGTTTGTTTGCTTTGCATTAATGTAACACAGTCCCATCAATTAACCTACCATTGTAGAAAATGACGAAAATACAACATATGCTTATGTTATTCACATTCACCACGGGGCCCCGTCTTACACCGTTAGGTTAGATAACTAACGCCAGAGCTGGGGGCTGGACTAGCGCGGATGCAAAACATAAGCAACGTCTATTATATAATATATATATATATATATATATATATATATATATATATATATATAATATCCATTCGCCAGACGCAATAATAGGCATTCCAGATCACAGATGAATATATTGGATATACTAGGAATTCCGCGTTTCGTTTAAGCCTATAACGAAAGACGGATTCCACGGTCGTGATGAATAGCCAAAACCCTACCCCAGACCCCTACGGGTGAGGAAAACTACCCGGTAAATACCCGAAGTGAAGCAATCTCCCTCATCAACGTGAGTAGGCCACTCGGCACTTCAATGTGCCTGGTAGTTTGTGCACGCCACCTTGGGTCTATCCTAGGAGCAATAAACAGTAAATGAAATAATACAAAGGTGGCTACAATCTCAACCCGGATGTGCCCCACGAAAAAATATTACATCAATTTACAATTTATATTTGAATGAAATAATATAACACCTCACATCCCCTGCTATTCATTTACGACAATCCAACAATATTCATATACACAAACCATAAAAACATCACAGATATGTGCAACCCCCAATTAACCGACATATTGCAATTAGCGGAAGTTTACGAGCACATATATCACAACTTGAAACATTAAACGACATTAAAACTACGACTTCGAAACACCCCATATTGCCACAGTAAAGAATTGACAGTATGTTCAAAATTGGCAGAAACAAACAACTCTTGAAACCCTAGATCCAAGTAACAAGACCACAGAAAAAAAACACGAAGCATTCCCTCACAAAAAAACGGGTGAGGCCAGATTTTTTTGCATTATGGCCAGTCCATTTCAGAGGGAATCGTCTCATTTTTGGCGTGTGTTCATTTTACAAGTAAAGGAGTACTCTGCAGTTGCTAAAAAAATTTTTAGAGCCTCGTAAAAAAACAACAGAGACTAGGATCTGCGTTTCGATGTTTTGGGGTTATTTTGGTTTCGTAGTTTTACTTGTCGTTTAATCTGTTAGTTATGGTTTAGTCGGCTCTGATACCACTGTAAATCGATGCCACGCTCCCCAGGTGTTCGCTGGAAGGCGGAGTTTGCAAAAACAATTTTTAAGTGCTTCGTAATATCGACTAAACTCCAGGATCGATACTAAAGCCTAACTAACAAACTTAATCGGAGGTTTAACTACTGTGTGAGAAAGTTATACCAAAAGTCACCGCTGTCCTTCTCCTCCTCGCTGTCCTTCTCCACGTCATGAGCTCCTCGAAGTGAGAACGGATCGCACCTCCTCGTCGGCTTCTCCAAATCGTAGAAGATCCACCAAAGAGTTCTAACTTTAAGCTTAACCTCTAACTTGAGGTAACTAGGTCACTTGGTGTGCTAAACTAAGTAGCTTAGGATGTGTAGAGAGTGATTAGGAGTCTAGTAGTCTCACAAACCCTAGGATTCTCAACTCATGAGACAATTAGGGTTTGAAACTTGAGATGGGAGCTTGAGGAGAAAGAGAGAGAGGAAAGTATCTGTAGAATGACAAAAAGAAAAAGATAATGTGAAAATGGATTATGTTTTTGACTTTAAACAAAAAGAAAATATCTCAAGAAATATCTCAAAATATCTAAGTCTTCATCTCTCACAAAAGTCCAATGAAGTCAACACAAAGCCATGTTCACATTTCACTAAAATACCACAAAGTTTCCCACCTCATTTACTCAACCTCAAAAGCGATTTCACTAATAAAGAAAAACCCTAATTGAGGTGTCTCACTTCAAGAAACAATCTTGATCAAATTACAAGAATGCTCCTCTCATCCGTATATACATACCTGCATCCGTATTCCGAGAAACACGAATGCAATAAGACGAAACTAATCCAATAATCAAATACTAGGATCCGGCTTAAACCAAAGCCCACTAGTACTGTCTGTCGGAACATCATATGCGCACAATTACACGTATATGATCGAACCTTGTCGTAAAACCATACGACTTCTACATCGTTTTGCCCGAAGCTGGGAAACCCTCTGTGCGGGACTCTAAAGATTCGACAGTACGCTGGCTGTGGGTTTAACCATAGGCGCGTCAGCGGTACTAGCTGCACGTAACGGCTACCAAGGTATCTGTCGATAAGAAGGACGACGAGCAAACTCATCCGTACCCCTACTGAGTCTGTCTGTGGCAATCTCCGTACAGTCCGGTCTGTTCGTCTAAGAGTATCGCATATCAGGCCTAGGGGGCGGCAAGCGTCAAACCCATAATAGCGCAATATGTCGTGTCGGAGTGCAGCCAAAAACACCCTGAGAAACTACTGGAATTCCTACCAACAAATCTCCCTTTTCCTGGCCAGGGACTTTGTGTAATAGCTTTCCGAATAACAGCGTGACATCAACCCCCAATACCGAGAGAGACGAATTTTATCTAAAAGCCATTGCCTCCAAGCGCTTTGGGACTTCACCCAACTACTACCTGTTTGCACGACTCAATAGAGCCGTTGTAACATTTCAAAAAAATAAAATATTATTTTTGGGATTTTTTATAATTTAATATTAATTTTTAATGAATATTTTAATATTTCGGTATAATTAAATACCGATAAATGGTGAAAATTTTGGAAAATTCTAAAATAGGGTATTTTATGGAATCTTGCCATTTTAAAGTTTTTATGACTAATTATATGCTAATTTAGTCCTAATCGCGATTAAAAATCGCTAATCGAGTTTTTAGTATTTTTGGTGCAAAACATGCACATTATCATTTTTCCACACTTGTTACATTTTCTTACATGTTGTGGGTAGATGGTGGCCTAGGGTTACCATTGAGTGAGAAGGAATAAAAGAAAAGAAAAAGGAAAGGAAAACGTAAAGTATGATGATAAGAGAGAGTGTGGGTTACTTTTGACTTGTTTGACCCTCCCCCATCATTTTATCATCTCATTTCTCTCTCCCCCTTCAAAGAGCTGCTGCTGCTCCTTTCCTTTCCCTCTTCCTCCTCCCTCTTCAAGCTTAGATCCACCATGGAAACAACCCCGAAACCCCATTTCGACTTCACAAAACTTGTTCACAAGCTCGAGAGGATCGCATTGGACTAAGAAAGAGGGGATCTTAAGGACTTTGAGCAACTCAAGAAAATTCTTGAGTTGCCAAAGGAGGTAAATTCTGCACCACTAGCGTAGTATTTCAATTTCTTTATACATCTATACTAGTTTCATGTCGATATGGTGTCGTTTGATGGACTTTTGAAATTTCAAGTTAGGGTTTAGGGTTTGATCTAAAATCAAGGTTGAATTGTGGTGTAATTAGAGACTATAACCCCTGGTGTGATGTTATATTGGACCAAACTAGAGAATTTAACCCAGAATACGGATTTATAGAAACGGTATCGGGGAAAACTGTAAATCTGTCACTGTTTTTGGAAATTTGCTTTCACCTGAGCCACCTGAAAATAATTCTGGGTTGACAGAGAGATGTGCAGGAACCTAGGAACCGCCACCCAAAGCCCTAGCCCCTATCTCCTTCCCCAGGCAGCAGATTAATTCCTTCTGGACGCAAATTGCGGCCAGAGTAGGTTGGAACCCCCTCGTTTTTGTTCTGTAGCCTTATACCCTATAAATTAGACCCTTGGTATATGCAACTTTGACTGATTCCACATAGGGTAGAATCTGGGGTAGTTTTCGTATGTTGGCGCATAATTTACGACTTGTTTTAGCATGGATTTTAGTATTTGGTGATTCGTTTCTGTCGGGTGGCGTTTGAACGTCAACGGCAATGGGTTATTGGTCGTGTTTGCATGCGAGACTATAGGTTTGTACCTATGGGCGTAGCGTATGCCGTTTTGGTTTTCGATGAGATTTTTATGTGCTTTAGCGTTTATGATATCCTTGTAGGTACCCCACGTGACGACGAGGCGTTGAAGATGAATACAGCGACATCGGCATCGGAACACAAGAAGAAAGGTGAGTAGATTTATATCTACGGGGAGAAGTCGGGAGGATGGCGTATAGCACCCCCGTAGTTCGTGGTGATGTATACGAATACGTATACATACATATATCGATTATATATTGTTTGAGATTACTAATGATATATATGGATATTTAGTGTGATTGGATTGGTTTAGTGTTGCGAAACCCTAGAGTAGTGGTTGCACCACACATACACACACACACCCCCATACGTGCATACATTCTTCTTTCATATGTGCTTATATGGGAATATATGGTTATGTGTTCACATGGGTATGAGACTATGTGTTCCTATACTGGATTTGAGGATGATACTTGGGATTGAGATGAGTCGATGAGATGTGATTTGTGACCGTGAGATCGGTGATATGGCAGGATTCATACTTGAGATACGTCCTGATGTTTTAGCGGATTTTTGGAAGACGATACCATGTGAATATTGATATATATAAAATGGTTGACATGAGATCAGATATGTTAAGATATTCATAATAGGTCGCATTGGGCGATGTACACCTCTTTATGACGATATATGATGATGATATCGGTTTGTATGAGGCTGTAGATCAGCAGTCAGATCATGATTGGATTGATGATATTAGAATTGTACTAGACGTAGATCAGTACCTCGGATTATGATCTTTGATAAAGAGGATACCAGATGAATAAGATGATGAATGTAATACTGACGTGTACCCAGATTTGGGGATGCCGTACGACGGATTTACGTACGAGCTATATAATGATGATTGATCCGCACTCTCGACTTGGGATGCCTGATTATAGATATTGTATCGGATGTGATACTATTGAGGCGGAATCACCGACTAATATATATATGTATATGTATCGACTCAGATGTAAGGCGGTTTCCTTACCTTCAGTTAGCCTGTTAGCTCATTCCTATAGTTTAGTGTAGTTTTTAGACTCGATTGATATTAAATGCAGTTTAGCTATCATTGTATTTAGTATTCAGCTCCCGCACATTATTGTTGTTCGCTCCGCATCGCATACTCATATTGTGATTTCATATGCCATTGTTGATATTATGCTGTTAGGACACCAACACCATTACCGATGATGCGTATGTACCACGTACACTTACTTGCCGGCTCACGCACTTCTTCATCGGTAATTGCCATGTCACGTACACTTAGAGAATATTATTGCTTGACTTAGCTTGTTAGCTAGTAGTTTTGACATGATATTAGTGTACTTGCCTTATATGCCAGTTTAGACATTGTAGTTATTACTTGTCACTTCATGCATACTGTTATTCGTTGTTATGCCGCATTCATGGATTCTCATGCCTATATTCACTATTTTACGTGCTATTGAGGTTTTGGATTCAGATTTCCATGAGATTTTCTGGATTTGGGGGAAAACCGCAAAACTTATACAAACTTCTTCTCTCTCTTTTAAAATAAAAAGTGCGGTTTTCCCATGATGTATGAGTCGTCCACCATGAGTTTTGCTGATGGATTTCGAGACCCGAGTCCGAGGAGATGGAGGAACCATTTCGGGTACATGGTGGACCCGGTAAGGTACCCCGGGGCAAGAAGCTCGTGGTGATGATGATGAGCCTGGCAGGGGAGCACTACCTACCGGTGATTTTACCCGACGCATCGGATATCCGGAGGATACCGTCGTGGTCTTGAGATTGATGGTAGGGGCCGGTATGGATTGACGGCGCCCTAGATAGTGAGATTGAGACGTTGAGATTTTGAGATATTGAGGTACAGAGATTGCGACACAGAGATATCGAGATATTTGGATATTTGTTTTGTGTCGATGCTAGGCACTGTTTATGCTGATTTCATTTATGATACCTCGTTTTCAAAAAAAGATACAGAAATCTCACTAAGTTATGAACGCAGTTTTCTTCAGTACATGCATTCTGTTTCATGCATTCATACATCATCCATATGATACATTGCTATCCGAGGCACTGACACGAGCACTTGGTATTACCGTTGTTTAGAGGTATACCCTAGCCATTGTTATTAGGCTGCTGGTTATATATTTGAGGATATATTATGATCGTATGACCTAGGATTGCGTCATACATGCGATTTCTGTTCGTAGATGTTTTCTACTCACGAGTTGGCAACTCACCCCCGTTGTGCCACAGTTTCTTGCAGGTTTTGCCGTACAGATTTCATTACGGCTTTGCTGGCACTGCTTCTTTTCGGGTGACTTGCTAGTAGGTGGGTTTATTTGTATCGTACCCATCATTATACCTTGTATATTTTTATTCTGTTGTATCTAGAAGTTCCATCAACCAAACATGTATTTATTTCAGATAGAGACTAGTGATGTTTATTCTTTCGACCTTAGAGTCGCGCGTTGTATTCCTATGGATTTTATGTTGTTTTGAGTTTCCTTTTCTGTTATGATCCTCGCCTTTCGGCGTTGTATATTATATTGCTTGCCTGGTTGTGACCGTCGATTGACGAAGAGCTAGCTCCCGCTTGGGGATGCATTTTTCATGATATATGCTTTATCAGGTTTTGTACCCGTTTGGGGTCAGTTTTTACAAAGGAAACTCTGCCGAAATTTTTAGAAAAGACTTGTGATTTTAAAATGCACATTTCGGCGTGTGTTGCAAACTATCCGATTTAAAATGGTTTTTCCTTCACTCTACTACTTTTCTTGGTTTGGATTTCTGGGTTTTCGGATTACTTAGATTACGTACGCCTCGAGACGTTTCGTAGTTTAAGTGCCGGTCATGTTCCGTACCTTTGGGTCGTGACAGCCGTGGTAGGGTAGTAATCTAAGAACAGTGGGAACACGCTTGAGGCGAAGTAGCAGTGTCAAGTCAACGGACTATGCTGTATTCATGTCACCTGGAAACTGCTACCTGACGATAGGTATAGTACCAACCAGCAGTTCCCCACGATTCCGTCCAGTATAACTCATAACCCAATGAGCACCTGCATACTATCTCCAGTACGACGTACTGATGGCTGTAAGGCAGACCATCTCCCATCCTTGGATGAGAAGCGTATACACTAGTCTACTCTGAAGTATCGATGCCCTGTCTCGATAATCCTACGACCAGGGACAATTATAAGGATGTGCTTGTAGACTACTCACCCCCCACTAGTGTGACTGCCATCACAACGCTGGTAGTCAAGCAAAGATCCTAAGGGCTCTACCAATATGTATTAGGGATACGTCAACAGAAACATTTTCACATATTAAGATAGATACAAACCTAATAGCATACTACCATATCGAGCAACAATGTCATAAATCCATGTATATATTCCAAGCTTCCAAAATGTAATATACAAACTAGTACTATACAATAATGGCCTCTAGGGTATATTACACTAACAGCTACAATCAATGAATTTGGAATGTCATGATTGCCCTAACTCATAACAAAATTGCATATGTTCTTGCCGCTCCTACTTCCACTTGGTTGCTCTAAAACCCTCTGTATTCGGTACTGAGATCCATATTGCTTGGAAAGCCATCGTATAGTTAGATACGAACTCGAAGAAATTGTTTTAGTCTGAGGATGCCCACTGGTTTTGAAACAAATGAACTGTTCATTTGTCTTTCCATTTTACCTTATCTCAAATTTGAGAGCTCCTTAAATAAGGAAAATATACCAGTTATGCTTATTGGATAGTCTTCTTCCAAACCTTAGGTTGGTGCTGAAAGGTAGGGAAGAAAGAAAACCAACTAACCTAAATTAGTTATACAAAAAGTAAGATGGAGTGACATCAAAATGGGTTGAAATGAGCGGAAAGGAAAATGCAACTACTGTTATGACTCTGGGCAGTGAAAGAGATATTATTAGGAATACCCGGCCATCCCTCGAAACATTTTGATGTTTCATTTTTTCTATGTGATTGTAATCGAAAACTGTTTTCCAATTAACTCTGACTCTTAGGTATAATAGATACCGGATTAGTATTCCACATCTGTAAGATCTTACAGATACTGTGAAGGATTAGAGTATTGGTAAAGGTGATTTGATCTTCAACATTAGAAATCGAAGCAATTGTTGCTATTGGGGAAATCACCTGGGTTTGCCCATTGGCAAACTTTTGGTTTTGAATAACAGTTATAATGCACCAATTTTTAAAACTCATATATCCACCTCTTTATTTGATAAAAAGGGATATAAATTTTGAAAAACATGTTATGAACATTTGCCTTTATCATTTGATAATTACGTAAGGTGCATTGAATAACGAGATAAACATTCTTAACCAAAATACAGTTTTCAAATTACAACACATAGAGTATGAGTTGGTGAACTCATAGGACTTATACATAATGATGTATGTTATCCGGTGTTCACATGGACAAAGGGTTGGTACTCATATTTTGTTTTGTTTTCCTATGAGTTCTCTGGTTATAGACACACATTCTTATTGAAATGCAAAGTCTAAATATTTTGAGAAGTTTATAAGATATAAGAATAAAGTAGAGAACCAAACGTCGCAAGTATCAAGATTTTTCGAAGTGTTCGAAAATGTAGATACTTATTCCAGGTATTCCGTAATCGAGAATTTGATTTTCCCTCAAATCACTCGTCTGTGGGTGTGCTTCTTGTTGAGTAATACCGAGTGGCCTTTTTCATTTAGGGATATGCACTGGAAACAGTTGCATACCGATTGAATATGGTTCCATCTAAATTAGTGCTTGTGATTCTATATGTGATATAGAATGAGAACATATCTTAAGGGTGTTAAGATATGGAGTTATCCGGTTTATGCTTAAAAACACAATCTGGACAAACTCAAGGCACATTTTAGTAATTGGCAGTTTGTGGGTTATCCCAAGTTTTAGCAAGGGTTTAACTTTTACCATTTTCGGGATCAAAAGTTGTTTTGTTCTCGATATGCCACCTTTTAGAAAAGGAATTTCTCACAAAAGAAATTAGTACGAGTATGGTAGAACTGGAAGTGACTTCAGAACCACAAACGGTTACCGAAGATTTAGTAGAATCTACAGATTCAATTGACCCTGACAATCCTTAGCCACTCTGCAGATTTAGTAGGTAACCTAAGCCATCCGAGAGATACTTCGGTTTCCTCGTAGACGGTGATAGGGAGGGTTGTATCATGTGATGATGACCCTACTATATCAGCAAGCCATAGGAAGTGGTGACTTTCGACTGATGGCTGGATGCCAAGTTATTCAAGTTGAACTCCATGCACTACAAAAAAATATATAATTTGTTGCGTACTCCTGAAAGGGGTAAAACCCATAAGGAGCAAGTAGATCTTTCAAGACCAGTGCAAATGGAAATGTATTAACCTAATAAGGCTTGAATTGTAGTAAAAGATTTTCATTAAATTCCCGATGTGGATTGTGATGAAACCTTTACTTAATGGTCTGTGCTGAAGTCTATACGGATATAACTTACCATTACCGTTTTCCGATGACTATGACATCTGGCAGGTGGATAAATATCTCATCTTTCTAAATAGGGATTTAGAAGTGTACATATATATGACTCGGCCAGAGGGTTATCGTGGTCAGTGGGAGCAGCGAAAGGTGTACAAGTTGCTTATGTTTATTTGTAGACTAAAGTAGGTATATCAGAGAAAAGGATCATCTGTTTTTGATATTACGGTCAAAGTGTTTGACTTCATCAAAATGATTGATGAACCTAGTATTTGTAAGATGCTTGTAGGGAGTAGTTTCATGTTTCACATATAGTATATGGATGACAAACTTCTAATAGGAAGTGAAATTTCTATTCTACAGTTCGGTTAAACCACGGTAGTTAAAAATGTTTTTACATATAGGATTTGGATAATATATCAACTGATTCTGGAAATTAGCTCTATATAGATAGATCTAGTAGGAGTTTTTGGTATTTTCCCAACTCAGGTAAGATGACACCATTTTAAAGTGGTTAAGAATGGACGATACATAGCGTGGTAGTTTACCCGCCTGTGGAAGAGTCACTCTCTCTAGACAGATGTCATGTACCTGACCAGATTTTGCTTTTGCACTTGATGTAGTAAGCAAATTTTATTCCGATCCTAGAGAAACAAAGGAAACCAGTGAAGGGCATATATGGATGTTTTTGGTGTATAGTAATGGTAGCCTCCATCATGAGGTAGTTAATGATTCTGGTTTCCTAGGTGACATAAAAGATAGAGTGTCTATCATGAGTTATAAGTTTGCTCTTTTTAGTGGGAGCATTATATTGGAAAGAGTTCCAAGCAGGATACTGGTATAGTCATAGTGCTGGGTGCTGATTATGAATCACCTAAGGATACAGCCTAAGGAGTTGCTGGATAAAATTTGTTCATTTATGAAATTTGTCCCATCATCTATACAAAAGAATTCTAGGGCAGATATCACTCAATTCGGGAGATAGTTGATCTCCGCGAATTTGAGATATAGAGCGATAAAAATATATTCTTTGTAGTGGATCCATTCACTGAGGCTGTTTCTCGAATACAGTTTGTGAAACTGTTAGTAGAGAAATTGGTGATGCGATACCGTAATAATTGGCCTTAACTGTAAGTGGGAGATTGTTGGATATAGATACCCTCAAGGCAATTATTGTAATTAAAGGAGGACCTATACGAGAGAACAATTTTACTCTAGGGGATAGTGTGCTATCTGGTTTGTCTTTATCATTCATGTGAATACGTTTTACTCGTTATCACGTATCACTAATACATAATGATAAAACCCGTAGGATCTTTGCTTGACTATCAGGAATATGATAGGGAGCATACTGGTGGGGCCTGGTTAGTCTATAAGCACATCTTTAAAAGTCCATAGTCGAGGGAATATCGAGACTGTGTATCGATACTCAAGAATAGACTGGTGTATACGTTTCTTGACCCCGACCGGGACGATGGTTGATTCCATAACCATTGGTGTTTGACACCAAAGATCGTATAGAGGTGCTCATTAGATAAATGAGTTTCACTGGACGGACTCACCTGAGAACTCCTAGATGGTATTGTACTTATCGTCGGATAGCAGTTCTCATGTGACATGAGTACATAGTAGTTTGTAGACCTAAGATTGTTATAGCGTCTTGTGTGTGTTCCCACTATACTTTTATTACTACCCTCCAATGGATTTAAAGAGTCGTGCAAACATATTTTAGTTGGGTACAGTCCCGAAGCACATGGAGGCAGTGAGCGATCGAAGGGATTTTGTCTCTCCCGGTATAGGGAGTTGAGATCGTGCTGTGCTACATCAACTATTGTTGGGTTACGGCAGCGCCCCGGCCATCAATCCGTGAACAAATGCGGAACAAAAATATATAAAACTTGGCGCTAACACAACCAATTACCCAGATCTACCCATAAGCCCTAGATAACAAAATATGCAAAGGAGTTAGAATGGTTATACCGAATAGATCCATGTCCTTCGGTCTTCAACCATCATCCCAAGCTCCTAGGGGCTTCCTTGATCAAGCTTGATCTCCGGTCTCCCTCCATCGAAGATGATCCACCCGAGAGTTTATGCAACGAGCTCTAACCTCATATCCGAGGCAACTAGTGCACCTAGATCGCTACTCTAGATACCGTAGATGAAGTAGAGAGTGATGAAGGATTAATTTGTCTCAATACACTCAAGGATTCTCAACTCATGAGAGGGTTTGGGTAGAGCTAGAGGAGGAAGAAGATGCCATAAGAATGAGGTGTTGAGAGCAACTCAAGAGAGAGAAAGTGAATGAATGAATGGCTTAATGTTTTGTGTGATGTGAGTGTTGATAAGAAATAATAGAGCCATCACAATAAATATGTCAAGTCTCCAAAATATTTAGAGTCAACAAAAATATCTCAAGTCAACAAACAATCTCACAACAAACAAAAACCCTAAGCATTCATGAATAGTAACCATGAGTCACTAATTAGCCATGCCACAAAAATGCAATAAACACCTCATCCTACACCTCAATAACCTTTTGATCCAAAAAGGTCTAAATTATGATGAGGTGTAATCTTCTAAAAGTAATATTGTAATAAATTATAAGAATACCCCTCAAACTTATATACATACCCGCATCCGTATTCCGAAGAATACGAATACAATGAGACGAAAATAATCCAACAAATATAATACTAGGATCTGGCTTGAACTAAAGCCCACTAGTATTATCCGTACGAACATCATGCATGCACAAGTACACGTATATGATCGAACCCTGCCATAAAACCATACGGCCTCTACATCATTTCGTCCGAAGCTGGAAAAGCCTCTGCGTGGGACTCTAAAGAATCGTCAATACACTGGCAGTGGGTTTAACCACAAGCACGTCAGCGGCACTAGCTGTAAGTAACGGCTACCCAGGTATTGAGCGAAAGGAAGGCCGACGAGCAAACTCATCCTGAAACCCTTACTGAGCCTGACAGTGACAATATCCATACAGTCCGGTCCATTCATCTATGAGTATCGCATATCAAGTCTAGTAGGTGGATAAAGTCAGACCCCTAATAGCGCGACATTTAGTGTCGGTATGAAGCCCATCACCACATGAGAAACTACCTGTTTTCCCCAATCAGAGCAAGGCTCTGTTTGAATTTCAAAAATTCAAATTTTGAAACAACGCTTCAAATCCCATGCGCTGCGCGCAACGCGCCACGTGTCAGAAGTTGATGCGTCAGCACAGCGCCCAAGGCAGTGCGTCCAATCAGAGCAAGGCTCTTTAAAAATAAAAGTAAAGGAAGCAACGCTTCAGTTGCGCAAGAGCTGCGCTGTGCGACACGTGTCTGCGCAGTTGCGCAGGCACGGTTGCGCAAGCGCTGCGCTGCGCGACGCGTGTCTGCGCAGTTGCGCACACACGGCCGCGCAAGCATTGCGCTGCGTGACACGTGTCTGTGCAGTTGCGCAAGCACAACTGCGCTGCGCGACACGTTTCAAGCGCTGGGGCGTTTACGCCAAACAGAATTAAAATTCTAATAAGATCTTTTTGTTCTTGTTAAAACAATAAGATTTTCTTCTGTAAAACAGAAGCCCTTGGATCAAAGATCCAACGATGGGGAAAATTCCCCAAATCACTCAGAGAAAGATCTCTTTAACAAATTTAACTAATTTATGGGCACTATAAAAAGGACCCTAGACCTCAATTCAAAGGCATCAACATTTGGGAGAAATCGAAATTTTCAAACAGAGAGAGAGCTTTGAAGAAATCTCAAGAAGAAAGGTAAAAAAACCTTTATGATAAAAGAATTTCTTCTGATAGATCATTGATCTAAGAACAAGATCAATGATTTTTAATAAAAAATAAAATAAAAAATAGTGCTTTGCACTTTTTATGAACCTCTGGTTCCCTGAAATAAGAAAAACAAGAAAAAACTTGTTTTCTTTGATCTAAAATTGATCCAAAAGAATAAGAACAGTGCCCAACACTTGCCAAAACTGTACTATTGCGCAAGCCGCCAGGTAGCGCCACGTGTCAGCAGTGCAACAGCGCAGCGCACTGACGCAGCGCACCGCTCTGTTGCGCTTGCGCTCACCAGAGCGTGACACGTGTCACCTCCACGAGCGCTTGCGCTCATTAATTGGCGCAAAACGCCTGACAAGCCACGTGGGGCACTGTCAGAGTATTTAATGCTCTACATTATTAAGAAAAGGGACAGAGCACAATTAAAAGGCCTAACAGGCTTAATAAAAAATGCTATGCATTTTAAAAAAGGGGCAGAGCCCAACCAAAATAAAGAAAAATAATACAGTAAACGGGAAAGGGCCTAGCACGGGTCTAATAGACCAAAAACAAATAAAAATGTTGAATATTTTTTTTAACTGGACTTAGCCCAATCATGGCCGTAAGTCCTCAAATTAAATCGAATGAGCACTACTGCTCTCTTAAATCAATTTACGACCGGTTCAAGGGTACATCTCCGAACTCCTTTGACTCTTATCGTTGTAATCCTTCAACGACGTCAAAGAGGTGACGGGTCCCGACAACCACACGTCAACACGGACTGCGGGGTCTTTAAACTCGTGGACCGAAACGTCCTTAAACTAATATTTACCCCAAAATGGGAATGTTGGACCGAAACGTCCTTAAACTAATGATGGACCACCACGTCCCTAAACTGGAATATGGACCACCACGTCCCTAAACTGGAATATGGACCACTATGTCCCTAAACTGGAGCAATAGAGCCTCCAAATGCTCTTTTGTCGGATCTAAACGATCCCGTTTAAGTTGATCTTAGCCCCAAATACGGCTAACGTATCCTTAAACATTCAAATGGACTATAAAACTCCAAATCGAGTTTGGCTCAAGGGTACATCTCTGAACTCCTCTGACACCTATCGTTGTAATCCTTCAATGACGTTAGAGAGGTGATGAGTCCCGATGGCCATATATTAAACGGATCACCACGTTAAGTCGATCTTAGTCTCAAATAGGACTAATGTATCCTTAACAAACGTTTAAGTTGATCTTAGCCTCAAATATGGCTAACGTATCCTTAAACCAAAACCCAAAACCCAAATCTAAGAAAGTACGGATTTGGGCCAATCCACGTCCTACGGGCGACGGCATCACTTGGTCTCCGTATACAATCCATGGGCAATCACAAACAAAAAAAAAACACACACGACACGAAGTGAAATTCTGGAGAAGGAGAAAGTGACTACCGCGATGCGGTAGCGTAATTAACTGCAGGGGCTTGCGCCTGCTGGGAAGAGCGTCCCCACAATCAAAAACCCCTCAAGCGAGGGGGAATCTGACGAAGTCTGCTACATCGACCGCATCCGTCTAAACCTCCGATACACGGTGCCATAAATCAACTTGGCATCTTCGGAGAGGTAGACGAATAAAACCATATAGCATCTGCCCGGAATCTCAGCGTCAGGACCTCGCAGTCTTGTGCGCAGCCATTCGGAGGGGAACATATTCTGGCACACCCGGTGGGACCTTTTCCTCTTTCCACTCAGCACTTCGTGTGTCGTATTCGCGAACGAATCGCGGTTTGTTAATGGTTGCCTTTGGATTTCAAGTTTACTAAGATTTGGTATCTTGCTTAGCGCAGAAAGAAATCAAGCATCGATGGCCTCTACCTGTTCGAAGTGCTCTAACTACAGCCGCAGCTCGCGTTCGGCCTCAACTGGGGGCATAACCTACGGGCCCCAAGCGGCCTCTCTATTCACCATGCCCGTGGAGCAGATTACTCAAGCCACCACGGGATTGTTTTTCGGAACTATGCTTCCGCCAACAAGCTTCAGCACCCCCGTGCCCATACAAGAAGCTCCTAAGAAGTCGGTCTTCGATCGACTTTCAGTTACTGCGGCCCCTCTCAACGGGTCGCCCAACACCAGCGCCTCGGTCTTCTCCAGACTGGGCCAAAACTCCTGTGGGCCTACAATGAAGCTTGCGGTCCCAGAAAAGGTTATTCCAAAAAGAGTAGCCAAACCTGCTCCTAAAGTCGTCAAGGCGGCTTCTCCTACTAAGAGATCGGTCTTTACAAGACTGACTGTCCCAACTCCCACTCCTGCTCCTACTGCTCAAAAGATATCAGTCTTCAATAGGCTGACGCCGGCAACAGCCCCACACCTGAACAGGGGGCAAGAAGAAGCTGTTTCTGTCTCTGAGCCAATACCGACAACTCGTCGCGCCCGACGACGCCACTGGCGCCCGACGACGCCACTGGCGCCGGATAAGGAAGACTGGGGGCAACTCCCCTTCTGGGATGACTCCGCCAGCTCCAACGGTGGAAGTTAACGCTGCTGTTCCAACTGGGAACAGCTTCGAGCTACTGAATAGGGTACGCAGAAACTCGCCAACTGCGGTCCTTAAACGATCTCCTCCACCGGTAGAGATCGCCGTGGAAGGAGAAAAGTCGGAGCAGCCTCCTCAATCGCTGTCCTCCAAGATCTACAAGACATGGCGACGAGTCCGAGAATCTGTGATTGATCCTAAGTTCTCTCGCCAACAGAAGAAGTCGAAAGGTCGGCAAGAAGAAAATCCCCCGGTCAAGCAACGAAAGGTGACGACCGCTTGGGTGCCCAAAGCAACGGCCCCCTCAACTTCTATGGCCCATAAGAGAAGAAGGCCGGAGAAAGTGCCTACGCCGACGACGAACGTCAAAGGTGGTGAACCCAAACGCCCCAAGTCTGGGGGCATTGTAGTTCATACCGTCTACGTGGCGTCTGGTAAAAAGGACAGTCGCATATCTACGGGTCATCGACCGTTTACGCGATCAGTGACCAAAGTGCAGGAGCAGCAGCAGAAGCTCCAAGAGATGGTGAACGCTATGGCCGCACTTACTGGGCCAAAAGAAAACCCTGAAACGTCCTCGGATGAACGCCAAGAGGAAGAAACCGACGCCGAATTCCTTCGTCGAATATTGGAGAAGAAGGACAAAGAGGCTGCTGAACAAGCAGCCAACATAAAACGTATGGGCCTCCTATTCCAAGACATGGTGGGGATGATGATCTAACAAGATCCTCCGGTCGAAGATCCCCCGATCATCCTTGAAGACGATAGGGGAGAGACGTCAAATCCTCCGCCAGCTCTATCAACAGCTAAGGAGGATACAATCTCCAAAGATGATTTGAACGAGTACATAGCCCAACAAATACGGGTTCATCATGCGACTGAAGCAGCTGGCCAGGTCGTAAAAACGGGACGGCCATATCCAAGTTGGTACGATCAAATCAAGTACCCGCCCGGTTACACAATTCCCAAGTTCCATATCTACAAGGGGACGGGCAATCCACACCAACATGTTGCCCAGTTCAGGGCACTCTGTGGCAACACCGGCGGTGATGACAAGCTCTTGCTTCGCCAGTTCGTTGGAAGTTTATCAGATACGGCGTTCGAGTGGTACTCTGAGTTCCCGAACGAATCTATCAAGACCTTCGCGGAGATGGAGCTGTTGTTTACTCAGCGTTTTGCAAGCGCCAGTGAACGCACCCCGATGACGGCACTGATTAATGCCAGGGTAAAGCGAGGCGAGACATGGGTTCAATATGCTATACGGTGGTGGAACTTATGGTCGAAGTGCGAGCATCGCATTGAAGAAGCTCCCGCGGTGGGTATGTTTGTGGGAACACTTGATCCGCAAGAAACCATCTCGCAATTTATGATATTTTTCAAGCCAACTACCTTCCAGGCCTTGATTGACAAGCTAGCGCAAATAGATCAGATGGGCCATAAACCCTCTCTTTCAAAGCCGGACTCCCGAAATGACAAAGGGAAAGGAAAAGCGATTGTTGTCGCTAATGCTCAACAACAACCGAGCGACTCGAAGTCGGTTGTTCGTCAAAATAATATGCGCCCGTACGTATCCCTTGAAGAGAGGATGGGACGCCCTTACTCGTTTCCCCGAGATAAAACAAGAAGGTTATTCGAGCTGGCGTTGCGCAACCGACTCATAAATCTGCCGGATCCAAAACGTCCGTTGCAACCAAGTGATGCCAATGAGCCCAACTACTGTCCTTATCATCGAGTACTGGGTCATCCGATCGAAGATTGCTACATCTTCAAAAATTGGCTCGAAGACCAGTACCGACGAGGCAAGTTCGCGTTATCTGACAAATGGAAGGTGAATCCCCCGCAGCCCCACACATCTAAGGGGATGAATACGCCGGGAGCAACATGCTCCGTTGTTGAAGAAGCTCCTTGGGAGGTTGTATTATCAGCCAAGACAAAGAAGATGCTAAATGATCTTCAAGTGTGCCCAGCGATCAAGTGGAAGAACCCATTGGAACCGCAGGTCATTGAAGGGATGTTGAAGCTACGCACAACTCCAAAGACCGATGGTGGTGGCTCAAGCACTCGCAACCAGCCGTCAAAATCTTCGAAGAAGAAGAAAAAGAAATCAAAGAAGCCCGTAAAGCCTGGCGACAAGCGCACGGACTTGCAAAAACAAATTGACGCGCTGGAGGAATACAACCAGAAGGCACGGACTCCCATTACATTCCAAGAGTTCCTCATTCATGTCTTTCAAGAGGAAGATGAGGGAGAAAGTTCATCTGATGAATCTGATGAATATGTGGCGAGCTGTCATGTGATTTCCTATTCGTTCATGGACGATGAGGAAACTCCTTGTACTGAAACGCTGGGGGCAGAGCCTGAACCAAAAATTCTGGGGCCATCAGATGAATTAATTGACGCATTCTTTAATGAAGCTCGGTTGAAAAGTAAAGCTGATCGAGAACGCGAGGCGGTCATATTTGAAAGGGCCAGGCACCAGCGACTAGATGAAAGAGCTGAGACGCTCCCGCTGGAGCAAAATACCTCCACTACCGACAAAAGAAAATTCAAGATGAAGAAAAGGTTTGCTAAGGCCATGTCAATGGGCATGAAGCTACCATCCTCCGAAGGAAAAATTACTGGTGAAATGGAAATGCACCCCTCCTATTGCTTATATCATCGGAATATTTCGCACCCCACCGAAGAATGCAAAGCTTTCGATAGATGGTGGCAAGGATATGTTGCTCATCGACAACATTTTAAGCGGGAGAAACGTAAAACTTGTCGGGAGCGGAAGGATATGACCGAAGGGTTTAACAGAATTACCGGAGATTGTCGCATGGTTAACGCCAGAGGATCACAGGTGCCTACATTCGGGAGAGATTCTGATGAGGAGTTGGAACTTGCCCCTCTCTTTAAAGAGTCCACTTCGGGAAAAGAAGAAGAGCCGACGGTTTGCGAAAATATTCGGCTGCGGAATCGGATGCTGCCTGAAAAGAATTTCGGACCCTCAAACAGAAAAGATAAAGGGAAAGAAAAGGTCTCTGAAGATATCGTCTTAGATGACCAAGTGGTGGAGGAACTAAGTGCCAAGGACCCGCCGAAGAGGAATAATGTGGATTACAACGTCTTAGCGCATCTGAGGAAGCTACCGTCACAGCTCAGCATTCTTGACGCTCTTTTGCTATCAAAGGAGGCGAGAGATTCGTTAGTTAAGGCACTACAGGATCCGGAGCAATTCCAAGCTTTCCTGGCCGAGGCAAAGATGTAGGATGAATTGCAGGAATTGCACACGGCCGATATCTATTTTGGTGATGAAGACCTTCTCCTTGGGACGTGCGAACACAATCGCCCCCTTTATGTCTCAGGATACTGTCACGATATAAAGATAGGCAAAATCCTGATCAATAATGGATCCTCCGTTAATCTCCTCAATGTGCGGGTGTTGAAAGAAATCTGCATGAGTGTCTAGCACCTTGCTCGAGAAAAGATCACTATCTCCGGGTTTGACTCCCAGTCATCAAGAACTCTCGGGTCTGTGATACTGACGCTACTGTTTCCCCCAATCAGTAGCGCACTAGCGCAGCGCACTGCACTGCATGACACATGTCATCATCACAAGCTCTTGCGCTCTTTGATTGGCGCAAAGCGTCTGAAAAATGCAATGCATTTCTTTTGTTAAAGGGCCAGGCCCAAGTCAAAAAGACCTAGCAGGCCAAAAATAAATTGCAAAGTAATAAAAAGGGCAGAGCCCAAGTAAAATTGATGCTCTGCATCATTTATAAATGGGCAGAGCCCAAAACAAATTGATGCTCTGCATCATTTATAAATGGGCAGAACCCAAAACAAATTGATGCTCTGAATCCTTTATGGGTAGAGCCCAAATAAAAATAAAAAGAAATGCAATGCAAAAGCAAAAGCAAATAAAATGTTGAACATTTTCAACTGGACTTAGCCCAATTTTGGCCGTAAGTCCTCAAATTAAACTGACTGAGCAAGATTGCTCTCTCATAAATAAATTTACCTCCGGTTCGAGGGTACATCTCCGAACTCCTCTGACACCTGTCGTTGTAATCCTTCAACGACGTCAGAGAGGTGACGGGTCCCGACGACCACATACGTATATGGACTGCGGGGTCCTTAAACTCGTGGACCGAAACGTCCTCAAACTAATATTGGACCGAAACGTCCTTAAACTAATATTGGACCGAAACGTTCTTAAACTAATGATGGACCACTACGTCCCTAAACTAGCGATGGACCACCACGTTCCTAAACTGGAACATGGACCACTACGTCCCTAAACTGACGATGGACCACCACGTCCCTAAACTGGAACATGGACCACTACGTCCCTAAACTAGCGATGGACCACCACGTCTCTAAACTGGAACATGGAACACCACGTCCCTAAACTGGAATATGGACCGCAATGTCCCTAAACTACCTATGGACCACTACGTCCCTAAACTGGAACAATAGAGCCCCCAAATGCTCTTTTGTCGGATCCATATGATCCCGTTAAGTTGATCTTTGTCTCAAATCAGACTAACGTATCCTTAACGAACGTTTACGTTGATCTTAGCCTCAATACGGCTAATGTATTCTTAAACCAAAACACCAAACCCAAATCTAAGTAAATACGGATTTGGACTAATCCACGTCCTACGGGCGACGGCATTACTCAGTCTCCGTATACAATCCACGGGCAACCACAAACAAAACAAACACACACGATATGAAGTGAAATTCTGGAGAAGGAGAAAGTTGTTACCGCGATGCGGTAGCGTAATTAACTGCAGGGGCTTGCGCCTGCAGGGAAGAGCGTCCCCACACTAAAAAAAACCCCTCAAGCGAGGGGGAATCTGACGAAGTCTGCTACATCGGCCGCATCCGTCCAAACCTCCGATACACGGTGCCATAAATCAACTTGGCATCTTCGGAGAGGTGGACGGATAAAACCAAATAGCATCTGTCCCGAACCCCAGTGTCAGGACCTCGCAGTCATGTGCGCCGTCTTTTGGAGGGGAACAGATTCTGGCACGCCCGGTGGGACCTTTTCCTCTTTCCATTCCACACTTCGTGTGTCGTCTTCGCGAACCAATCGCGGTTTGTTAATGGTTGCCTTCGGATTTTCAGTTACTAAGATTTGGTCTTTTGCCTGGTGCAGAACTCAAGCATCAATGGCCTCTAACTGCACCAACTGCTCGAAGTGCCACTGCAACAGACGCTCCACCTCCCCTGGAGGTGTAGCATATGGGCCCCAAGCGGCCTCCTTCCTCACTCTGCCGGTAGAACAGGTGACCCAGGCCTTCACCGGCCTGTTTTTCGGGACCATGATCCAACCTACAAGCTTCTTTATACCAATACCTGCACTGGAAGTGAACAAGAAGTCGGTCTTCGACCGGCTCACTGCTACGACGACCCCTGTCAACGGGTCGCCCACTACCAAACCAACAGCTTCTGTTTTCTCCAGGCTGGATCAGAACTCTAAATTGGCTGTCCCAAGGAAGGCAATAACTGCTGCTCCAGAAGTCGTCAAGGCGGCTTCCCCTATCAAAGAGTCAGTCTTTTAAAGACCGACGATTCCTGCTCCTGCCCCTGCTCGAGGATCTGTCTTCGACAGGTTGAATATCATCCCTCAAAAGACAACCTCAGTCTTCAAGAGGTTAACACCAGCGGCGCCTCATTCAGACAGGGGGAAAAAAGAAGCTGTCTCAATCTCCGAGCCAGTCCCAACGGCTCTTCATGCTCGACGTCGCCATTGGCGACGAGTGAGGAAGGCAGGGGGCAACTCCCCCTCAGGGCTAACTCCACCGGCTCCAGTGGTAGAAGTCAACGCTGCTGTTGCAACTGGGAACAGCTTTGAACTGATGAAGAGGGTACGTAAGAATTCTCCAACCGCTACATTGAAAAGATCTCCTCCGCCCGTGGAGAGAGTTCCGGAAACAAAGCAAGAACAGCCCCCTCGACGGCTGTCCGCAAAAATATACAAGGTTTGGCGAAGGGTTCAAGACTCCGTGATTGACCCAGATCACTCTCGTCAACGAAAGAAGACGAAGGTGCAAAAAGAAAAAGACCGTCCTATTGAACAGCAGAGGACAACAATCGCTAGGGTGCCCCCTGCAACGGCCCCTTCAACTTCAACGGCCCACAAAAGAAGAAGGCCGGAGAAAATCCCCGCGCCGGCGACAAATATCAAAGGTGGTGAACCCAAACGTCCTAATTCAGGGGGCATTGTAGTTCATATCGTCTATGTGGCGTCTGGTAAAGAGGGCAGTCGCATATCTACAGGTCATCGACCGCTTACCCGATCAGTGACCAAAGCGCAAGAGCAGCAACAGAAGCTCCAAGAGATGATGCACGCTATGGCCGCACTTACGGGGCCAAAAGAAAACCCTGAAATGTCCTCGGATGAACGCCAAGAGGAAGAAACCGACGCCGAATTCCTTCGTCGAATATTGGAGAAGAAGGACAAAGAGGTTGCTGAACAAGCAGCCAACATACAGCGTATGGGCCTCTTATTCCAAGACATGGTAGGGATGATAATACAACAAGATCCTCCGGCTGAAGATCCCCCGATCGTCCTTGGTGACGATAGGGGAGAAACGTCGAATCCTCCGCCAACTTTGTCAACAGCTAAGGAGGATACAATCTCCAAAGCTGATTTGGACGAGTACATAGACCAACAAATACGGGTTCATCATGCTGCTGAAACAGCTGGCCAGATCGTAAAAACGGGACGGCCATATCCAAGTTGGTACGACCAAATTAAGTACCCGCCAGGTTACACAATTCCCAAGTTCCATGTCTACAAGGGGATGGGCAATCCTCACCAGCATGTTGCCCAGTTCAGGTCACTCTGCGGCAACACCGGCGGTGACGACAAGCTTTTGCTTCGCCAGTTTGTTGGAAGTTTATCAGATACGGCGTTCGAGTGGTACTCTGAACTCCCGAACGACTCTATCAAGACCTTCGCAAAGATGGAGCTGCTGTTTACTCAGCGTTTTGCAAGCGCCAGTGAACGCACCCCGATGACGGCACTGATTAACGCCAGGGTAAAGCCGGGCGAGACGTAGGTTCAATATGCTATACGGTGGCGGAACTTATGGTTGAAGTGCGAGCAGCGCATTGAAGAAGCTCCCGTAGTGGGTATGTTTGTGGGAACCCTTGATCCGCAAGCAACCATCTCGCAATTTATGATGTTTTTCAAGCCGACTACCTTCCAAGCCTTGATTGACAAGCTAGCGCAAATGGATCAGATGGTCCATAAACCCCCTCTTCCAAAGCCGGACTCCCGAAATGACAAAGGAAAGGGAAAAGCGATCGTTGTCGCTAATGCTCAACAACAACCGAGCGACTCGAAGCCGGTTGTTCGTCAAAATAATATACGTCCGTACGTAACCCTTGAGGAGAGGCTAGGACATTCTTACTCTTTTCCCCGCGATAAAACGAGAAGGTTATTCGAGCTGGCGTTGCGCAACCGACTCATAAATCTGCCGGATCCAAAATGTCCATTGCAACCAAGTGATGTCAATGAGCCCAACTACTGTCCTTATCATCGAGTACTGGGCCATCTGATCGAAGATTGCTACGTTTTCAAAAATTGGCTTGAAAACCAATACCGACATGGCAAATTCACGTTATCTGACAAATGGAAGGTGAATCCCCCGCAGCCCCACACCTCTAAAGGGACGAATACGCCGGGGGCAACATGCTCCGTCGTTGAAGAAGCTCCTTAGGAGGTTGTATTATCAGCCAAGACAAAGAGGATGCTAAACGATCTTTAGACATGTCTAGCGATTAGGTGGAAGAACCCGTTGGAACCGCAGGTCATTGAGGGGATGTTGAAGCCACGTCCAATTCCAAAGACCGATGGAGGTGGCTCAAGCATTCGCAACCAGCCGTCAAAATCTTCGAAGAAGAAGAAAAAGAAATCAAAGAAGCCCGTGAAGCCTGGCGACAAGTGCTCGGACTTGCAAAAACAAATTGACGCGCTGGAGGAATACAACCAGAAGGCACGGACTCCCATTACATTCTAAGAGTTCCTCAATCACGTCTTTCAAGAGGAAGATGAGGGAGAAAGTTCATCTGATGAGTCTGAAGAACACGTGGCGAGCTGTCATGTGATTTCCCATTCGTTCATAAACGATGAGGAGACTTCTTGTACTGAAACGCTGGGGGTAGATACCGAATCAAAAATTCTGGGGCCATCGGATGAAGTAATTGACGCATTCCTCAATGAAGCTCGGTTGAAAAGTAAAGCTGATCGGGAACGCGAGACGGCTATATTTGAAAGGGCCAGGCGCCGGCGACTTGATGAAAGAGCTGAGACGATCCCGCTGGAGCAAAATACCTCCACTACCGAAAAAAGCCAATTCAAGATGAGGAAAAGGTTTGCTAAGGCCATATCAATGGGCATGAAGCTACCATCCTCCGAAGGAAACATCACTTGTGAAGTGGAAATGCACCCCTCCTATTGCTTGTATCATCAGAAGATTTCTCACCCCACTGAAGAGTGCAAGAACTTCGATAGATGGTGGCAAGGATATGTTGCTCATCGACAATATTTTAAGCGGGAGAAGCGTAAAACTCGTAGGGAGCGAGAAAATACGACCGAGAGGCTTAAAAGAACTACCGGCGATTGTCGCATGGTTAACACCGGCGGGTCACAAGTGCCTACATTCGGGAGCGATTCTGATGAGGAGCTGGAACTTGCCCCTCTCTTTAAAGAGTCCACTTCGGGAAAAGAAGAAGAGCCGAAGGTTTGCGAAAATATCCGGCTGCGTAATAGGACGCTACCTAAAAAGAATCTCGGACCCTCAAACAGAAAAGACAAAGGGAAAGAAAAGGTCTCTGAGGATATCACCCTAGATGACCAAGTCATGGAAGAGCTAGCCGCCCAGGACCCTCCAAAGAAAAATAAGGTGGATTACAACGTTCTAGCGCATCTGAGGAAACTATCCTCGCAGCTCAGCATTCTTGACGCCCTTTTATTATCAAAGGAGGCGAGAGATTCGTTAATCAAAGAACTACAGGATCTGGAGCAATTCCAAGCTTTCCTGGCCGAGGAAAAGATGAAGGATGAACTGGAGGAAGTGCACACGGCCGATGTCGCTTTTGGTGATGAAGACCTTCTCCTTGGGACGCGCGAACATAATCGCCACCTTTATGTCTCAGGATACTGCCATGATATAAAGATAAGCAAGATCCTGATCGACAATGGATCCTCCGTTAATCTCCTCAATGTGCGGGTGTTAAAAGAAATCTGCATGAGCGTCCAGCACCTTGTTCGAGACAAGATCACCATCTCCGGGTTTGACTCCCAGTCATCAAGAACTCTTGGGTCTGTGATACTGACGCTACGCTTCGGGCTACTCGTCACAGACATTAAGTTCCACGTCATAGACGCCAAGCCATGCTACAACGCTTTTCTCGGCCGACCATGGTTACACGAATACAACGTCATCCCTTCTATACAACATCAGTGTATGAAATACGCTAAGGATGGTCTCGAGTATACCGTGGTGGGAGAACTGAATCCGTTCTCCGTGAACGAAGTCCGCAAATATGAAGATGCCAAGTACTTCTTACCGGATTTCGAAGACACGGAAAGGTGTCACAAGCCGGAAAACAAAGCTAATGCTACCATTCCTGTTTTCGGCAGTGATACCGAGGAGGAAGAGGAGATAGTTTATTCAGGTCCGCCCCAGCAAAACAAGCCGGGACCATCTGCTCCTACGTTGATCTTTTGTAGCGACTCGGAAGATGAGGTCCATGTTGTATTCTCTACTCGACCTTCAATACGAACATTCGCTGATGAAGAACAAAATCTACAAGTCGCCAAGGTGCCGCTTAAACACCGTAAGGAACTGGATGCGCTTGATATCTACAGTGTAGAAGAGCTGCGAATGTTTTATATCCCTCCCAGGAGAGAAAGCGAAAAAGCAATTCTATTCTACCGCTCTGAAGAAACTAAAGTGGATAAAGAAATATGGCATGGCGTGGATCCTACGCTCGACAGGCTTCAGCCTATCTGTCTTTCCAGATATTATACGGAAGGTTTGAAAAAGCTGCTGAAACGCCAGGGGATATCCTTCATGCAGACCGTTCGAAAAGCCAAGTTCTATGACGATGTCTGGAACGTTCCCGGGACTCAACGCAAACTGCCTAATGGGAGAATGGAGACAAAAGGACTTGGATACATCCGGTCAAAGAAACGAGAGCTACTAAACAGCTGCAATGTCATGTATGACTTCGATGAAGAAGCGGATGCTCAATGGGAGGACGCTAATCCTGAGCCAGTGAAAGTTCCAGGTGCAAAAGTGCCCAGTTCGTCGTTCGAAGAACAAATGGACAAGCTAATAAAGGAAGCGGGTCAAAAAGTCCGGGACGATCATAATCGCGAGATGGCCATTTACGAGAAAGCCAAAACGCAACGCCTCCTCCAACTGGCCGTGAAAGATGAAAATGCCGCTCCTTGTCAACCTGTTATAAAGAAGGCCCGACGCAGAGGCAGAAACAAGTCGAAACGCGAAAAAGACGCTCAACAGCAACGAAGCGGGGCTAAGAGGCCACGCGAGCGAAAATAGAGCGGTTCCGATCTATCCCTTATAAGAAAAATGGGTCGGGCGTACTCTTTTCCTCGGGACAAGACGAAGAAAATACTTGACCTCGCTCTAAAACATCAGATGCTTACACTGCCGGAGTCTAAACACCCCGAACAAGCAGTCGAGGTCTCACACCGAGACTATTGTTTTTATCATCGAGTGGTAGGGCATCCTCTCGAAGACTGCTTCACCTTCAAGAATTGAGTCGAAGATCAGTATCAGCTTGGCAAGTTCGCTCTGTCCGACAAGTGGAGGGTAGCGCCACCACAGAAGCACGAACCCAAGGCCATGAAAGAAGAACCAGTTCCGCACTGGGATTGGAAGAGAATTCGTACTTGTCACGTGATAACGATGTCAAAAGAAGAGCCCGAGAACATGGATGACCTTCCCTGGTGCTTCGAAAACAACAACGATGAGGTGATCTCAGAGTTCCCACCAGCGCCAAAAGAGTTGGAAGATGGAATCCATATCACGGCGGATAACCTCAAGAAAATTAAGTTGGGGACGGCAAACGACCTGCGACCGACATTCGTCAGCGAGCTGTTATCCGAAAAAAGGGTTGCAATGCTAAAAGACTTGCTTATGCAGCATAAAGATTGTTTCGCATGGAACTACTCCGAAATGCCGGGATTAGATCCAGAAATTTCTGTGCACAAATTGGCGATATCCCCAGACGTCAAGCCAGTCAAGCAGGCACCAAGAAGAATGCGGCTCGAGCTTGAGATGAGTATCAATGCCGAGGTCAAGAAGCTGATCGACTCTGGCTTCATCCAGGAAGTTCAATATCCGGAATGGACGCCAACATCTTCCCGGTGATGAAGAAAAATGGGACAGTGCGCATATGCGTAGACTTACGGGATCTTAATAAAGCTTGCCCGAAGGACGATTTCCCAGTGCCAGTCACCGAACTGATGATATACAATACGTCCACTCACGAGGTTTTCTCCTTCATGGACGGCTCGTCAGGATATAATCAGATAAGAATGCATCCAGAAGACCAGAAGCACACCGCCTTCAGGACTCCTCTGGGTATATTCTGCTACAAGGTGATGCCCTTCGGTTTAAAGAATGCCGGTGCCACCTACCAAAAGGCCATGATGAAGATTTTCGATGACCTTATACACGAAATCGTCGAATGTTATATTGACGATCTCATGGTTAAAAGAAAATCATACGAGGAACATCTTGAGCATTTGAAGACCGTATTTCAACGCCTTCGACAATACAACTTGAAGATGAACCCTCTCAAGTGTGCATTCGGAGTTTCTTCGGGAAAATTCCTGGGATTCATCGTCCGACACCGGGGTATCGAAATAGATCCGTCAAAGTTCAAGGCGATCATGGAAATGCCTCCGCCAAGGACCTTCAAACAGCTGCGGTCTCTCCAAGGGAAGCTCGCATATATACGTCGATTTATAGCCAACCTTTCAGGAAAGTGCTGTCCCTACAGCCACCTGATGAAGAAGGGAACCCCGTTCGTTTGGGACCAAAAATGCCAAAGCGCGCTAGACGAGATCAAACAATACCTGCAGAACCCGCCAGTGTTGGCTGCTCCGGTTAAGGGAAAACTTCTCATTCTTTATACAACCGCCCTCGAAGGTTCCTTAGGCGCATTATGGGCACAAGAGAACGATCAAGGGAAAGAAAGAGCATTCTACTACTTAAGTCGAGTTCTACTGGGGGCAGAAAGCAACTACTCCCCCATCGAAAAACACTGCCTGGCGTTAATCTTCTCGATAATAAAGCTTAGGCACTATGCGTTGGCGCATGAGGTCCTTCTCATTTCGAAGGTGGACCCTCTTAAATATTTAATGTCAAAGGACATATTAACGGGACGACTCGCTAAATGGGCCCTGCTCTTAATGGAGTTCTCGATAACCTATCTGCCTCTCAAGGCAGTAAAAGGCCAGGCCATCGCCGATTTCCTCGCTGAGCATCCGATAGCCGCCGATTCTCCTCTAAATTGCGATCTTCCAGACGAACATGCGTTTGACGCGATCGACAGTGGTGATACCCGATGGGAGCTTTATTTCGATGGAGCATCTTCCGTAAAGAAGCGCAAACAAAGTACCCCTATAATCAAATCGGGGGTAGGACTCATCTTCGTAACTCCACAAGGAGGGATAATGCATTTTGCTTTCTCCCTGACAGAGCCGAGGACAAACAATGAAGCCGAATACGAAGATCTGACAGCAGGCCTCGAGATCGCCATCGACATGGGAATTGAAAACCTCCTCATATATGGAGACTCCCAACTAGTTATTAGTCAAGTAAACGGCGACTACCAAACGTGCAAGCCAGAGTTGGTGAAGTACGGCGAAAAGGTGCAACAACTGTTGACCCAAATCCCTTCCTATGTTTTGGAAAACATACCGCGCGCGGAAAACAACAAAGCAGACGCGTTGGCCAAGCTCGCTAAGGAACTGGCTGATGAGAACCTCGACGACGTAAGAATCGTGGTACAAAGCCGTCGGGTGCTTGCCCCAGCAGAAATATCTCCGGAATCATCCGAAGAGAAGGGAGCGACTGAGCATACGACCCTACAAATAAAAGATCAGGAAAATACCGAGGATTGGAGAGGAGTTTTTATAGACTACTTCAAATACCGCCAAACGTCCGAAGATGCGTCCTCAAGACATCAGCTTATGAAACGAGCTCTGTCTTTCGCCTTCGTCAATGATACTCTGTACAAGAGGTCGTTCGATTCTTTGTGGTTGAGATGCCTGGGACCTGACGAAGCGAAAAGAGTCGTCCAGGAAGTTCATGACGGACTCTGCGGTTCTCACAAAGCGGGCCCAAAGATGAAGTTGAAGATCAAGCGGATGGGCTACTACTGGCCCACGATGATTCAGGACTGCCTCGAATATGCGAAGCAATGCCACTCATGCCAAATTCATGGGGACTTCATCCACCAACATCAAAATCCACTCCATCCAACAGTGGCTAGCTGGCCATTCGAAATGTGGGGGACTGACATAGTCGGCCCTATCGAACCAGCATCGTCCAGGGGACATCGTTTCATCCTGGCGACGACTGACTGCTTCTCCAAATGGGCAGAGGCAGTATCGCTGAGGGAAGTGAAGACGGAGAATATCCTCCACTTCTTCAAGACGCACGTCATATATCGGTTTGGAACGCCGAGACGGATCATCTCCGATAACGGGCCAGCCTACAGAAGCCACAAGATCAGTCGCTTCGCACAGCAGCATAATATAGACTGGAGATATTACTCGGTTTATAATCCGCGAGCTAACGGTCTAGCTGAGGCCTTCAATAAGACCTTAACAAAGATTATGAAGAAAACGGTGTCCCGGAATAAGAAGGACTGGCACGAGAGATTGCAAGAAGCTCTCTGGGCATATCGAACTACGTTCAAGACAGCCACGAATACAACGCCATACGCGTTGGTATTCGGTACAGAAGCAGTACTCCTTCTCGAGATAGAGTTACCCTCTCTACGAGTGGCAGTCCACTACGAGCTAACAGATGAATAGAATTCTCACCTTCGGCTTGAGGAGCTTGACGCCCTTGATGAAACCCGGCACATAGCGCAACAAAATCTAGAAGCTTATAAAGCAAAGATGACGCGCTCATATGAAAGATTAACCCGACCGAGCACATTCCGCCAAGGAGAACTTGTGTTAATGGTCAAAAGACCTATGATCCCCAATCGCGCCAAGCGGGGAAAATTCGAGCCGAACTATGAAGGCCCGTACATCATAGACAAGGTCTACCAGGGTGGAGCCTATCTGCACATGGACATGCACAGTGAAAGGCCTTTCAGGCCAATAAATGGTCGTTTCCTAAAGAAATACTACGCTTAGAAGGTTACCGCCTAGGTCAATGCTAGATGACGACGACTATGTCCGCTCGCTATCTTCCTAAGCTCAAACTCTATAAGCAGTACCCAATCTTCTCCATGGCGGACCGAAACGTCCCTAAACTAATGCCGGACCGAAACGTCCTTAAACTAACAGTCGGACCGAAACGTCCTTAAACTAATAGAGGACCGAAACGTCCTTAAACTACTACCGCAGCATTTTTGGGCTGACGAGATGAATAAAAAAAACATATAAAATATATATATATATATATATATATATATATATATATATATATATATATATATAAACGGTATGTCCATAAGCAAAAAGGGCACGGATGAAAACCCGAAAGGGCTCCGTGAGTAAAAACAGCAGGGCTACCGGCGAGTGTTCGTGAAAACCTGAAAGGGCGCGACCTCGTAAAAAATATGTATAAAAATAAAAAGAATTAAAAAAATCGGTATGTCCATAAGCAAAATGGGCACGGATGAAAACCCGAAAGGGCTCCGTGAGTAAAAACAGCAGGACTACTGGCGAGTGTTTATGAAAACCCGAAAAGGGGCAACCTCGTTAAAAGACACTTACAGGGTCCCCTCGACCTTGTAAGGAGAAACCACCCGCGTGAGATCCTTATGACTCACAAGGGAGCAACACACTTAGGAATCCCCACGATTCCTAAGGATAAAATACACTTGCGAGATCCTCACGGCTCGTAAGGAGAACTCTCTTATGGGACCCTCACGGCTCATAAGATTTGAAAGTCTTAAGTTACACAGACCTAAATCTGTGCTTAAGCAAACCCCCCACAATTTTCGATATTGCCCTACAAGTGGCTCAATACTGACCCTTGTATACAATCCACGGGCGCGAATAAACGTTTCCCTAACCAAGTCCCATCCATGACTGGGGATATATATGCATGAACAACCCTTATAAGTCCTCTCGACTTACAAGGAGAAAACCCTCTTGTAGGATCCTTACGACTTACAGAGGAACATACACTTAGGAATCCTCACGATTCCTAAGGAGAAAATACACCTGCAAGATCCTCACGACTTGTAGGGAGAAATACCATTATGAGACCCTTACGGCTCATGAAGTTAAAAGCCTTAGTCGACAGGACCTTAACCCTGTTCACTAAGCCACCTTTGTTCGACATCGACAGAAGCAAATGATGATTCGCTCCTGGCAACATCCCAGTTGCAGCGGTGCTGATGCCGAAATCGGTGTCTAGTTTCAGGTTTACGGTGAAAAGCCGGTAGGCCGCACATGCATGCGAAATAGCCGAAATGATGGGGCAACTTGCAATAAAAAGCAGCAAGTAAAATGTATGCATGCAAAATAGCCGAAATGATTGGGCAACTCGCAATAAAAAGCAGCGAGTGAAAACAAAATAAACAGCCGAAATGATTGGGCAATCGCGACCTTCGCGATATAAAAGCTGAAATGATAGAGCATCGCGGAAATAAAACAAAAAAAAATGATGATAAAATTTTGGCCCTACAGTTGAAATCATATCGATCCCTGTATACAATCCAAGAGCACAAACGAAGAGGGAACCATACTCTCCCAACAGGCTCCGCCAAAAAATGAAGCCAAATCTCGACGGTTCATCCCAACTCCGAGGAAACAAATAATCCTTGGCAAATACCTCAACTCAGGGAAACAAACAATCCTTGACAAGAGCCTCCTGATCCGCGTCGACTCGCAGAGCAACCAGTGTCTCCATGGAAAATTCTCGACTCGTTTTAACACCAGGGAAACAAATAATCGTTGGCAAATACCTCAACTCAGGGAAACAAACAATCCTTGATGAGAGCCTCCTGATCCGCGTCGACTCGCAGAGCAACCAGTGTCTCCGTGGGAAATTCTCGACTCGTTTCAACACCAGGGAAACAAATAATCCTTGGCACCAGGGAAACAAATAATCCTTGGCAAATACCTCAACTCAGGGAAACAAACAATCCTTGATGAGAGCCTCCTAATCCGCGTCGACTCGCAGAGCAACCAGTGTCTCCGTGGGAAATTCTCGACTCGTTTCAACACCAGGGAAACAAATAATCCTTGGCACCAGGGAAACAAATAATCCTTGGCAAATACCTCAACTCAGGGAAACAAACAATCCTTGACGAGAGCCTCCTGATCCGCGTCGACTCGCAGAGCAACCAATGTCTCCGTGGGAAATTCTCGACTCGTTTCAACACCAGGGAAACAAATAATCCTTGGCACCAGGGAAACAAATAATCCTTGGCAAATACCTCAACTCAGGGAAACAAACAATCCTTGACGAGAGCCTCCTGATCCGCGTCGACTCGCAGAGCAACTAGTGTCTCCGTGGGAAATTCTCGACTCGTTTCAAAACCAGGGAAACAAATAATCCTTGGAGCTAGGGAAACAAATAATCCTTGGCAAATACCTCAACTCAGGGAAACAAACAATCCTTGATGAGAGCCTCCTGATTCGCATCGACTCGCAGAGAAACCAGTGTCTCCGCGGGAAAATTCCCGATTCGTCTCAACTTGAAAGATGAAGCCTCGGGCAGCAGGGACTAAAAAACTTGCTTCCTGAACAATGGGACCCTGCAAGTCGATCTAAAACGGTCTCTTGCATATTATTCACGGGTCTCACTCTCCGAAGTCGAGTTTCGACAAGGAGGGAAATAACCGCTTACGGGTTCTCTCGACTCGTAAGAGGGAAAAATTCTCTTATAGGATCCTTATGACTTACAAGAGAAAACACACTTAGGAATCCTCACGATTCCTAAGGAGAAAACCCACCTACGAGATCCTCTCGATCCGTAGGGAGAAAAGTCTCTATGAGACCCTCACGGCTCATAGAATTGAAAAGTCTTAGGCAGCAGATCTGAACCTGCGGCCTAAACCATCGCTATTTCTTGAGGAAGTCAAGATGCTTGCTCTAATTATCTGTCAACCATGTTTACTAAGGTGGCATGCTGATAATAAAAGAAAGAAAAGGCGGATAAATGACACAAGACATTACAAAAAAAGAAATGTGTATCTTTTATTCATAAACTTAATTGGGTACGGGATACATCGTGTTAAAGAAAAAAATATATATATATACATTTTCTTTATTTACAAGTACAAATGATACAAAGAGGGATAGCTACTGAGGAGGAAGTGTCTTTAACAAATCCGCAAGCTGCTCTCGCACTTCCTTCAGCGCCTCCTCCTGAGTGGCTGCCGCGGCCACCTCCGCTTCCACCTGGGCCCGCTGCTGTAAAAAAGATGAAAGTTGCTCCTCGGCCGCCTTCTGGGCTGCTTCCTGGCTGGGTGCATCCCGCTCAACAACGTCAAGCTGTTGCCTCAATGATAACCCTTCGGAAAGACATTGCAGAAGGCCCTCAAAGAAAACCTTCAGCCGTGCAGCATTGGCCTCCACCCGAGCATGCGGTTGGGCAGACTTGCTCAAAGTCTCACCGCGCTCCTTAAGCCTTGAAATGACTTCTTGTTCGAGATGGCGGAAGTAAGAAGCGCTCTGCTCAATCCACGCTGCTCTTTGATTACTGGCGGCTAAGGTCGCGGGAGCGGGATGCATCGACTCCAGCTGATGCAGGCGGGCCTCGATCTCCCTACAATGGTTAACCCAAGATGCGATGACGCCCTCGTTATGAAAGTTCATGAGTATCACCAGCATCGGGTTAACCGCCGTGGCGAAGTATGCGGCAGATGTAGGAGTTTCAACGTCGAGTTCCTCGATATAGTCACTAAACATGCGCAGACTATTCACGGCGCCTTTCGAAGATAGACGTCTCAGATAAGGACCCGCCGGCATTGTAATGCGAGGATCGAAGGGCGCCGAGACCGGAACGACGGCTGAAAAGAAACAAGATGTGATCAGATAACAGTACAAAAAATAAAAGGGGGGAGTTATCAATGTGATAGTCGCCGTACCAGCTGAGACAGGTGGCAAGGCCGGAAGGGCCGGTGGCGCAGCCGATCTTTTATCCCCTCCTTCAATCTGTAGCACTGCAGTCGAGATGAGAAAAAAGGTTAGAAGTAATTCCATCAACGAAAAAGAAAGATATCAATGGGAAAACATACTCACCAGCGCCACCAGAGGAAGAAGCGAGTTCAGATGGGAAGGAGAAGTGTGGGAGAAACACCTGATAAAGATGGTCAAAAAGCACTCCTGAAAGGCACGACAGTATGGCTTTAGTACACAAATTATACGTCTGAAAGATAAGATTAATAAGTTGCAAACCCATACCTTCCAACATCTTCGATGGTATGAGAGAGGGCTGAGAGGTGACCACCGCCAAGGCAGTAGTTGAAGGCGCTCCCTCAAGAATGGCGCATCGGGACTGGCTGAACCTGCGTTACGAACAAATGTGAACTTGTCAGAAAAGGTCGTAAGATAAAGAGGACAGTAACTTGGGATTTACCTGATGAGCTGCCGGCCGAAACGGAGGCGACTCCCTCCTCCACCGACATGAGGCCACCGCCCGTGGCCTCATCACCCGACTCAATGGGAACCTTTGTCGTGCTTGCAAGACCTGGAGACGGCGGGGGACCATAGGCGGGGAGGGCTATGACTGGAGCATTGCCAGATTCCTGAGAAGGAGCGGTTGGCTCGTCCTCAGGAATCATGGACACCTCACCCGCTACTCCCTCGGGTTCAGCAGTCACGGTTATCTCGTCCACCGTCACCACAAGGTCATCAGCCTCAGGCACTCCGCCCGCTGCTACCTCGGGCTCAGCAACAACCGCTTGCTCGGGCATAGTGGACATGACCGGTTCGTCAGCCACTATCTCGGGCCCAGCAATCCCAGCTGTGTCATCCGCCACCGACTCGGGCTCGACTAATGTCTCTCCCCTCAGCCCCTCAGGTTCGACAGTCTCCGCCTCCCCCTCGGTTGGGCTTGGCCCTGCAGGGTAGAACATATAAGAACCGACAGTTTATAAGTCTTATAACAAAATTCTGAAAGAAGTATTACCTGAAGTAGACTTGTCGTTAGCCTCTCTATTGGTGCGGATCGCTTGTCTATGAGCTGTAGACAGGGCGACCGGGGGCTCTTCTGACGGGGTGTCGGCACGAGGGACGGTGCTTGGGCCTGCTACAATGGCCAAGGCAGCCTTGCATGCCTTTGCTTCGCGCCTCGACCGCTTCCTTTCCTCCCGAGCTGTCACGATGGACCTCTTTGACGCTTCCTTCATCGAAGCGTTGTCGTCCTCATTTAAAGATGCCTCCAGAGCCTTTAAGGAATCTCTCATCGGCTCTTCAAGACGAACCTCCTGCGGTAGCCCAGAGGAAGCAGGAACATCGGCAGCTGGCAGAACATTTGCGTCACTTAGCGGGAACGGCATTGAGGTTTCTGCAATAAAAAAGGGAGAGATTAGATTGACCATAACACAAGGAGAATAAAAACTTGATGAATCGAAACTTACTGAGTCCTAAAGACGCCCTAAGGCGTTCCTCCTCTTGGAAGGTCTTGAGTGAAGCGGCAATGGCTTCTTCAGTGGTGATGCCTGTTAGAAGAAAAGAAGGAAAAATATTAGTCAAAGGCAATAATAAAGATATGATGCAATAGAAAATGCGACTAGTGATTACCTGAATCCACAAGCTTAGCAAGCCATGCGTCACGCCTTGCCAACCACGCTGAAGTTTCGAGAGCGGCCTCCAAGTCTGTATCATTCGGCGGCGGCATGACTAATCTTTCGTTAGTCCCATATTCACTCAAGCCCTCGGCATAGGGAGCATGGGGTTCCTGACCGAACGCGATGTCTGCAGCAAAGAGCGATTTCTTTTTCTTCTGCCCTCCGACCCTAGGTGCACGTGGGATCGACTTACCCTTAGCAGCCACCTTGGGACGGCGGGTCCCGATGTCTGCACCCACGCCAGACTCCGGCGAGGCTATAACCACTGTCTCCACTGGAGCACAGGGTGCTGGGGCTGCATTTGTAATATCGGGGAGCGGCAATCCGTGCGGAGGACTTTGCGCATGCGATGGCCCGGTTCTAACCTCTTTTAGAGGGGCAATTACTAGAGTCCTAGGAACCAAAAGAGCGTTGAGGTCACTGCCTGGAGGCGCACCCTTACGGTCGACCAGCAGTCGCCTTTCCTCCTTTATAATGGCTCCTGTTGCATGATTGTACCAGTCTTTGTATACGTTGAGGAGTCGTGGAGAGCAAGCCGACGCACTGATAAAAAATTGAGAACCCGTATTCAGGCGCATGAAATGCTGCAGCGCGTTCTCCATCCCTTCTTCAGTGGCAGCGGGTTCCAGCAGGAAAGATTCCAAGGGGACCCCTTGATCATAACCGAGTTGTTGGGCGAAACGATGCGGGTTATATCTCATGAAAATCGCCGCACCATTCTGCCTGAAGACTAGAAAGCCCGGTCTAATAGAATATAAGTGAAGGGTCTCCCGAGCCGTCAAAACTGAGGCTCCATCCTTAAAGGAGTCTTGTAATGGTCGCACCGCAGTGGTGGACGCCTTTCCAATAGTCAGCACCTTGTCAATAAAGGACATCCCGGCTCCAACGGTGTGAGAGCGAAGGAGTAAACCCCTAGCGTTCCGTAGTGATGGGGTCACAATTGATGCGCCGATCAGCTGTATAATGCGAGGGAAACCACACTTGTCGAAGAACGAGGGCCTTTTGTGCATGCCGAAGACACCCGCCGTGTGTAGCTAGAGCCATGATACAAAGTAGTGCATCGGGAAAACCACGTGCAGTACCCCGGGCTCATTAGCATCCGCTGCTCGACTGAGGCGATGATATAGGTGTGCCAAGCCAGCGATCCCAACGGCCACCTTTACCCCGATGGCCATCCGATGGGCTGGGTAAAAGACAGAAGGCCGCATACGGTGCGAGTGCATTTGGATCGCAAACCAACTCAACCACAACCCAAGAAATCCTAAGAAAAAGGCCTCCTCGTCCATCCCGGGGGCCGCAATTTCCGCAAAAGACATAGTCGGGAAGTCCGGAAGGAAAAAACCCTTTTGGTCTATCTCCTTCTCCGGCAGGTTGTCCACACCTAGACCGAAAGGGTTATCCAGGGTAGAGAACTTGGCAGCTTCTGATGAGAGGAAGCTTGGGCGAAGGAACCGAGCGATGAAATCCTCAAAGTTAACTCCCCGACTCCCATGTTCGATAAAAAGGGACTCATAGATGTTCAACACTTTAATCAAGCTTGGGAATTGGTATTGAACAGCATTCTCCGGCGTGAGCCCCCTTACCACCGGCTTAGCACCGAAGACGTACTCGTCTGTTGGGAACAACTCCTCATAGTGTTCCCCTATGACTGGTAAACCGGATATCTCTGTGAACTCCTCCAAAGAAATTGACACTTCCCGATCCATGGCAAGGAAAGTGTGGGTAGGAATGTTCCACTGTTCCAAGAAAGCCTTGAACCACCAAGTAGGGAGCGTGGGATATTGGAACAGAGAGACGTAGACCGCGGTGTACAATCCTAACCTTATCAACTGCGACTTCTTCGTCGACAGGATATACCGGGCCTACGGCAGATAACCGATCGGGTGGCGGGGGATCAGACCAATGTTATATGATTGCCCCCAAGGTCGCGCCTCACCCTGACAGATACGGCGTCCTAGGATATCCAAAACCATAGGACGCTGGACCGGAATCGCATCCATAGCAGGATGAAGAAAGCCCTTTGAGGTCCAATCAACCATCTCCACGGCATACTGCACCGAGGGTGGGGTAGCATAGTGAATCGCCGTGATAGGTTCTGACGGTACGACGCACGTGAAGCTCCGTCGATCCAAGATAATCTGGTTATACCACGACCCCCAAAGGTGGAGAATCTTATATTCCGGGTCATAGTCGCTAATCATAGCCAAGACGTCACGGTCCAAGGGCGCTTCAGGAAATCCCTCCTCTGAACGAGCAAACGGGAACGAGGTGTCGAGAGACATGATCGCTACAAATGAACAGAAATTAGCCGTTAGTGCTGTAATTCCAATGTTTGGCGTCTAAAAATTTTCAATTAACTGAATTTAAAAATTAATTAAATTAAAATTAATCACACTACACTGCAGTGCAGTGGGTAGGGGACCAAATGGGGACCCACAAAATCTGGATGAAAATTCCTTATTTAATAAGACAGCCTCATCATTGGGTAAGACTGTCAGTTAAAGAAAAGATCCCTAAGAGAATATTCTCATCAGTGGGGAATCCCTAGAGACAAGGAGAAAATTTCCTCTTTCAGAGCAAAGCTCTGTCACAGAATGACACTTGTCAAATTCTGGTCTCAAAGGAATAAAATTCCTTAAAAGAGCATAGCTCTGTGGTAATAATGGAAAGGCCCATCAGAAAAAATTTACACTTAAAAGAATTAAAATTTTTGGAATCTTGAAAAATCCATGAAAAAACTTATGAAAGATTCTTCATTTTTCAGATCTAAAAGATCTACAGTTGATTCAAGAGCAAAGCTCTGTTCATGGGCTAGAACCCATGAACAAGATCTCTGCAGATCTATAAGTTTTTTAGAGCAAAGCTCTGTTTATGAAACCCCAATGGGGATATCTTTAGATCAAAAGATCTGTAAGAGCAAAACTCTTTGGTTAAGATTAATTTAAATTAATTTGATTTAAATTAATTTTTACCTAAAGTTTCTAACTTTGGAAATGAGCAAAGCTCTGAAGTTCTTAAGCAAGAGCAAAGTTCTGTTGAAATTAAAAATCTTGAAAAAGGGTGAAGATTTTTAAGGGCCAGAGGTCCTATTTATAAGGCGCTTGCGCCCCTTCAGCTCACCCCTTAATCCAACGGTCAGGAGCTTGCCACCGCTGCACTCACGTGCGCGCCACGTGAGCACAACGGTGGGGTGGCATTTGTTTCCCCCAATCAGAGCAAAGCTCTGTTGGAAATTCAATATTCAAATTTTGAAGCAACGCTTCAAATCCCGGGCGCAACGCGCCACGTGTCAGGCGCAGATACATCAGCGCTACGCCCAAATCAGTGCACCCAATCAGAGCAAAGCTCTATTTAAAGCAAAATTAAAGGAAGCAACGCTTCAGTTGCGCAAGCGCTGCGCTGCGCGACACGTGTCAGCGCAGATGCGCTAGCGCAGTTGCGCTGCGCTGTGCGCTGCACGACACGTGTCAGCACAAATGCGCTAGCGCAGTTGCGCTGCGCGACACGTATCAGCGCAGATGCGCTAGCGCAGTCCCGCTGCGCTGTGCGCTGCTTGACACGTGTCACGCGCTGGGGCATTTGCGCCAAACAGAATCAAGATTCTAAAGAAATCTTTCTGTTCTTGTTAAAACAAGAAGATTTTCCTCTGTAAAACAGAAGCCTTTAGATCAACGATCCAACGGTGGAAAAAATTCCCCAAATCACTCAGAGAAAGATCTCTTTAACTAATTTATGGGCACTATAAAAAGGACCCTAGACCTCAATTCAAAGGCATAAACATTTTTTAAGAAATCAAGAGCATCAAACAGAGAGAACTCTGAAAAAGTTTCAAGAAAAAGGTAAAAAAAACTTCATAAAATAGAAGAAATTTCTTCTAATAGATCATTGACCTAAGAACAAGATCAATGATCTTCACATAATAAACAGTACGTTGCACTTCTTATGAACCACTGGTTCTTTAAACAAGAAAAACAAGAAATACTTGTTTTCTTTGATTCTCATTAGATCGAAGAAAACAAATAGTGCTTTGTACTTCTTTTATGAACCATTGGTTCTTGAATCTAAAACATTCTCAAATTAATAGTGCTTTGCACTTATAAATCTGCACTGTTGCGCTCTTGGGCTGGCACAAGCCACTAGAGGGTGCCACATGTCAGCATCTGAACCATTTGCGCTATGCGCTTTTGAAATAGAGCTTTGCTCTCTGAAATTGGCGCAACTCACCAGAGCGCGCCACGTGTCAGCAGCGCAAGCGTAGCGCACTAGCGTAGCGCGCTGCACTGCATGACACGTGTCATCATCACAAGCGCTTGCGCTCTTTGATTGGCGCAAAGCGCCTGAAAAATGCAATGCATTTCTTTTGTTAAAGGGCCAGGACCAAGTCAAAAAGACCTAGCAGGCCAAAAATAAATTGCAAAGCAATAAAAAGGGCAGAGCCCAAGTAAAATTGATGCTCTGCATCATTTATAAATGGGCAGAGCCCAAAACAAATTGATGCTCTGCATCATTTATAAATGGGCAGAGCCCAAAACAAATTGATGCTCTGCATTCTTTATGGGTAGAGCCCAAATAAAAATAAAAAGTAATGCAATGCAAAAGCAAATAAAATGTTGAACATTTTCAACTGGACTTAGCCCAATTTTGGCCGTAAGTCCTCAAATTAAACTGACTGAGCAAGATTGCTCTCTCTTAAATCAATTTACCTCCGGTTCGAAGGTACATCTCCGAACTCCTCTGACACCTGTCGTTGTAATCTTTCAACGACGTCAGAGAGGTGACGGGTCCCGATGACCATATACCTATATGGATTGCGGGGTCCTTAAACTCGTGGACCGAAACGTCCTTAAACTAATATCGGACCGAAACGTCCTTAAACTAATATTGGACCGAAATTTCCTTAAACTAATGATGGACCACTACGTCCCTAAACTAGCGATAGACCACCACGTCCCTAAACTGGAACATAGACCATTACGTCCCTAAACTGACGATGGACCACCACGTCCCTAAACTGGAACATGGACCACCACGTCCCTAAACTGGAATATGGACCGCAATGTCCCTAAACTACCTATGGACCACTACGTCCCTAAACTGGAACAATAGAGCCCCCAAATGCTCTTTTGTCGGATCCATACGATCCCGTTAAGTTGATCTTAGTCTCAAATCAGACTAACGTATCCTTAACGAACGTTTAAGTTGATCTTAGCCTCAATACGGCTAATGTATCCTTAAACCAAAACACCAAACCCAAATCTAAGTAAATATGGATTTGGACTAATCCATGTCCTACGGGCGGCGGCATTACTCAGTCTCCGTATACAATCCACGGGCAACCACAAACAAAACAAACACACACGAAACGAAGTGAAATTCTGGAGAAGGAGAAAGTTGTTACCACGATGCGGTAGCGTAATTAACTGCAGGGGTTTGCGCCTGCAGGGAAGAGCGTCCCCACAATCAAAAACCCCTCAAGCGAGGGGGAATCTGACGAAGTCTGCTACATCGGCCGCATCCGTCCAAACCTCCGATACACGGTGCCATAAATCAACTTGGCATCTTCGGAGAGGTGGACGGATAAAACCAAATAGCATCTGCCCCGAACCCCAGCGTCAGGACCTCGCAGTCCTGTGCGCCGTCTTTCGGAGGGGAACAGCTACGCTTTGGGCTACACTTCACAGATATTAAGTTCCACGTCATAGACGCCAAGACATGCTACAACGCTTTGCTCGGCCGGCCGTGGTTACACGAGTACAACGTCATCCCTTCTACATAACATCAGTGTATGAAATACGCTAAGGATGGTCTCGAGTATACCGTGGCGGGAGAACTGAATCCTTTTTCCGTGAACGAAGTCCGCAAATATGAAGATGCCAAATACTTCTTGCCGGATTTTCGAAGACACGGAGAGGTGTCACAAGCCGGAGAATGAAGCTAATGCCACCATTCCTGTCTTCGGCAGTGATACACAGAGAGGTTTTGTGCACATGACATGCACCATGTCACATTTACAAATATTTGTTATATTTTTTTCATGGCTTTTCTTTAAGTTTTTCATGCATGGATTTTTAAATGAGAACAAAAGAAAAAGAAAAGAAAAGAAAAAGAAAAGGAAATGATAAAGAAAGAGGTATGGGCATGAGAGAGAGTGAGGTGAGGGGTCTCTTTGACCATGAACTATTGTTTCTTCCTTCATCATCTTCACCATTTCTCTCCTCTCCCTTAACATGGCTGCCCTCTTCATCCTCCCTCCTCTACCTCTTCATAACATCACCAAAAACAAGTCAAAACTTCATCTCCCCTTCATTAAAAACATGCACAAGCTCATCACAAGCACTTTGGACCAAGAAAGCAAGAATTTTGGGCACTTAGGGCAACTCAAGAAAATTCTTGAGTTGCCAAATGAGATAATCCCTACACTATTAGATTAGTATTTGAGTTTCCTAACATCTATTGTTAGTTTAGAACTGTTTTAGTGTAGATTAGTGGACTTTGAAAATTCTAGAAGAGGTTTTAAGGAATTCTTGAGTTGTGTTTATGCTAGTGAGCTTCATTGGTGACCTTAAAACCCCCCATAGTGTTAGAAACCCAGACCAAACCCAAAATGAAACATGAAAACCCAAATCTGAAACTTGTCATGTCGGTTTTGTGATGAAATTGAGGCCTGCAAGGAATCTTGTGTAACCTGGGATGATTATGAGAAAAGCAAAAAGCACCACTAACCTAGATGGACCACAAGGAAGCCACCCTGACAATATGAAGCCATTCTGAGCCTTTCCAACAGAAGTGGCCGGATTTTCTAGGTGTGTGGCCGGCCACATGGAGGTGTTTGGTGCCCAGATTTCTTCTGTAGATCATATTCACCCTATACATCACCCCAGTGTTGTTTGTTCACCTTGTTTTTCCGTGAACTAAAATCCGGAGCATGTTTTGTAAGTAGCTGTTTTGAAATCCTCGATGTTTATGGATTTAAGTTTTGATATTTGTGTGTTATCTCGGTCACTTGGCGTTTGCACGTCTATATCGAGTGTTATTTGGTTGAATTGCGACAGTAGACCATAGGTTTTTACCTATGTGAGATACGTGTGTCGTTTTGGGTTTCGTGCATGATTTCGATTTATGATACTACGTGTGATGTGTAGGTACTCTCGAGTGGACTTGAACGATAAGCAAGCGCATGGCGACATCGGCAAGCGAAGATCAATGTGAGTAGATATATATCTACGGGGGAAGTCGGGTGGATGGCGTTTAAAACCCCTGCAGTTTCGTAATGTCGTATACGAATACGTATACCTATATTTATAAATATGTTTATTGTGAGATTAGATGATTTTCAAGATAGATCGTACGAGATCATGGTTCAATTTTAGTAGAATTGATTGACAGTGTCGTAGTTAGTTGTAGTCGCGAACCCTATAGTAAAGATTTGCATACACGCACACACACACACTAGCATACATTTTACTTTCTTGTGCGTATATGTGGATATGTATATATATACACACATAGGTATGGGACTATGTGTGTGTGTGTGTGTGTATACATGGATGATGAGGATAGTACATGGTTTTTGGAGATGAGTCGATGAGATTGGGTATGATGCCATGAGATCGGTGATGTGATTTGGTTCGTATATTGAGATACGACATGATATTATAGCGGCTCCTTACGCGATGTGTTTATACACACGCATATATATATGTAGATGGTATCGGTATTGTACTAGACTTAGATCAGTACCCCAAGTTCACGAGATGTGATGATAAGGATACCAGATTAATAATGAGATATATGTGATATTTGACCCGTACCCAGATTTGGGGATGTCGTACGATGGATTTACCGAACGAGCTATATATTGATGATAGATCCGCACTCTTGACTTAAGGATGTCATATTATATATATTGTATCGTATGTGATACTATTGAGGCGGGATCACCGACTATATATATATATATATATATATATATATATATATATATATATCAACTCAGACTTAGGTGATTTTCCTTACCCTTTCGATCAGTCTGTTAGTTTAGTCCAGTAGTTTACTTGTAGATGTTAGACTAGACTCGGGTCATACCTATTTCAAACTAACGAATCGTGAGTATTTTAAAGACAGGCCAAGGGATTCTACGGATATTTCAAAGGACGTACCTTTTCTTAAAAACATCGTAGCCCTATTTTCTAAACACCACGATTCGTGTTATTTCAAACGGCAAAACTGTATGACCCATATATAAATGTAGATTCCTTATTGTTGCATTTACTATTCATTGTAGTATATTCGGTATTGCTGCTTTTATTATTCATTCTCCGTTTATCCATGTTGTTATCATCGCATTGCATGTTTATTGTGTACTGTAGTGATTATGAAACTGTGCTGTCAGGACACCAGCACCATTACCGATGATGTGTATGCTCCACGTACACTTGCTTGCCTGCTCACACACATCATCATCGGTAATTGCCATGCAATGTGCACTTTAGAGAATATTACTTTATTGATATCGTTTGCTAGCTGATAGTTCCAATATGTTATTGTTTCATATGCTAGTTCATTATTGCATTCATTACTTGATATTTCATGCATATTATATATTCATTGTTATGCAATATTATAAGGGCCAGTCCGGATTGTCGGAGCCCAGTATTCATTATTATTGACTTTTCAGTTTGGATTTCGGATTTTCCATGAGATTTCTGGATTTGGAGAAACCGCAAGATTTTATAAACTCATTATCATTTTTAAAAGATAAAAGTGCAGTTTTCTCATATTATGATTTGAGATATGTACACCATAAGTTTTCTTGGCTCTTGAGCGATATCATACACCCGATTCAAGGAGGAGGAGGAACCGTCTGTGGGTGCATGGTGGACCACGTGCGGTACTCCAGGGCGAGAATGTCGCAGATGATGGCGTTGAGCCTGAGACAGGGGAGCACTACTTACCGGTGATTTTATTGTGACAGGCCGGATATCTGGAGGATACCGACGTGGTCTTGCGATTTATGATACAGGCCAGTCCGGATAGCCGGAGCCTGAGATATTGAGATTTGATGGTACAAGCCAGTCTGGATAACCGGAGCCTGAAATTTTGAGATATATTTTGTGTCGAGGTTTGACACTGATTTATGATGATTCCATTGATGATACGCAAACTTATAAATACAGAAATCTCACTAAACTAAGAAAACAGTTTTCTCATACATGATGCATTCTGTTTTCATTATATTACATTCATACCTCATGTTTATGATATGTTACTACCTGAGGTACTGACACGAGCACTTGGTATTATGCATATGTATAGATGTTTACCCATGCCATTTTTAGATGCTACAGACTTTATCATATTGAGGATATTACTGATTGTATGAATTAGGATTGAGTCTTACATTCGATTTCTTCTCTGTGATGTTTTCTACTCACGAGTTGGCAACTCACCCCCATTGTGCCACAGTTCTTGCAAGTTTTGCCGTACAGCTTTCGTTGCGGCTTTGCTGGCACACTGCTTTCATTCCGGGTGATTGCTTTGGTAGGTGGGTTCACTTGCATCATGACCACCATTGTATATTTATTTTTTTCAGTTGTATCTAGTAAACTCCATCAACCAGACTTGTATATTTTATAACCTTAGCAGACCAGTTGTATTTTTCTTTCGACCTTAGAGTCGCGTGTTGTATTATTATGAGTTTTCTTGTTGATATTGAGTTTCCTTTTGAGTTTTGATCATCGCCCTTCGGCGTTGTATATTATATTGCTTGCGTGGTTGCAACCGTCAATTGACGAAGAGCTAGCTCCCGCTTAGGTATGCCTATAGGGTTCCTAGGCACACACATGAGGTTCTACAACTGATCAATTATGTCCAATTCAAAATTTTCTATGTGCCAAAGAACCCTAAACTAGATCGTTAACTAGAGGTAAGGCGAAACTACAAGCAAGTTAACAACTTAACTAAAAAGTGAAAGGGGATACAACCTTTGTAGATCCGGTCCTCCACCTCTTTAGCTCCGTGATGACGTCCCTCCGCTGAGATCATCGGATCCCGGACTCTAGCGATGGTTTCGTTGGAGAAATGATCGGGCTAGGTCGTCGACTTCGATGCCGAAGATGATCTACGTCGAGGCAACTCAAGATCAAGCTCCATCTTCACTTGGTCATAAAACTTGTGAAGATAACACACTCTACTACATGGCAAGTGGTAGAGGATGAAGAAATAGGAAGTGGGTTCACTTTAGAATTGGATTTCTCACTTTTTTTCTCAATACACCATTAGAGGATGCAAGGTTTCTTCTTCTTGAAGAAGAAGAAGAAGAAGAAGAAGAAAAATATGATAAGAATTATGAATAATAGAAAATAAAATCATTCTTATCATAATGCAACCTTGGGTTAGTCTAACAAGTGTAGAGAATAAACTAGGGTTTAGGAGAATGATTAGGTTTAGGAAAGAAAAAAAAATGGTCAAAGCTTCATGAAGCTTCAACAAAAGAACAAAAGAAGCAACCATTTCATTTTCTTTCCAAATAAAGAATAAAAGAAAAGAAAATAAATAAAACAATTATAAAACCTAACCATAATCCTAAACATGGTTTAAAATAAACACAAACCCAAGTTTGCATGTATCATCAAATATGATACAAACTAGTGCACAAAGAAATATATCACATATACAACTTGTGCATTTCAAGTGAGAAAATCAATCTTGAGTGAACCAATACTAGTTAATTCAAAGTAATATATTAAATATATAATTATACATTAAATCATTAAATCAACACTTGATTTAATGATCCGGTCATACTGCATATAACCGACTAATATTATGTGTATCAATGTATCGAATCAACATTTGATTCGGTAACCCGGCTATATCACATATAACCGTCCCATGATACATATCGCGAGAATAGAATACAGTATCATATACTTGTATTATTCTCGTTCCCGCACATATCTCATATGCGCTTCTATTTCGTTTCGCTTGAGCCAGGAAACCTCTGTGTAGGACTCTAAAGACTCGTCAATACGCCGGCAGCAGGTGATGATCATATCAAACACCCACAAGCTGCAAGTGGTCTGATAAACGTAACGTCCACCCGGGTATTGAGCGATCAGAAGATCGATGAGAAAGCCCGCTCACACTCCTGTGAATCCAACCAGTAACACTTACCGTACCGTCCGGTCTGTTCGTCTGATATGTCGTATATCTCGCCTAGGGGTGGTAAACGTCAGACCCCAGTAGCTCGATAAGTCATGCTGATGTAAGGTCCATAACAAGCACGAAACTACTGATAACACTTACCAGTAAATCAGTGCAACCCTGGCCAGGGATTTCCAGTTATGGCCAGTCGAGCATAGCACAACATCAACCCCCAATACCGGGAGAGACGAATCCCCTCCTATCGCTCATTGCCTCCATGTGAATCGGGACTGTACCCAAAAACCACCTGTTTGCACAACTCAGTAGAGCCGTGGTAGGGTGGAAATCAAAGCACAGTGGGAGACACACAAGACTCTATGACGATCTCGGGTCAACAGACTAAGCTGTACCAGTGTCACCAGAGAACTGCCATCTGACGTGAGGTATAATACCATCTGGGAGTTCTCGGCGAGTCCGTTCAGTGTACTCAGTCACCACTGAGCACCCGCATACCATCTCTGATGTCAAACACCAATGGATATGGGATCATCCATCGCCCATCACATGGGTCGAGAAGATATACGCTAGTCTACTCTGGAATATCGATGCCCCGTCTCGATATTCCCACGACTAGGAACATTGAAGGATGTACTCATGGATTACCCAGGCCCCACTAGTATGATCTACATCATAGTCCTGGAAGTCGAGTACACATCCTAAGGGCTTTATCAACATGTAACAGAGAGACAGAAAGTATACATGTTAAGATAAAAAGCAACCAGATAGCGTACTATCATGTCGAGCAAGAAAGTCCTACCTATATATGTCCCAGCATCCACTACAATATACATCCTATGTACAATAATGGCCTCTAGGGCATACATATAGCTAACAATGCCTTTATTCATATTATGCATGTTGTATCCTTTTGGGGCCAGTATTTACAAAGGAAACTCTGCCGAAATTTTCAGGAAAGACTTGAGATTTTAAAAATGCATATTCGGCTTATGTTATTAAAACCACTTGCTTTAAAATAAGTTTTCTTCACCTTCTTCTTTTAAAATGGTTTAGATTTCTGGGATTTTTTGGTTTACTTGAATTAGATGGGGCCCTATAGACTTCATATGATTCAAGTGCTAGTCACGTGCCATTTCGGGTCGTGACACACTCATCATCTGTAATACCATACATATATGAGAATCAGATCTGGTAAATACATACCCTGGAGTAAGAATCTAATTGGGAAATCAGTTTTCAATTAACAACTCACAGTGAAACTGAAACATGAAAATGTTTTGAAGGGGTGTCCGGGAATTCCTAGTAATGCCTCTTCCATTATCCAGATTCATAACTGTAACCGTATATTTCCTTTCCATCTTTCCAATCCCTTTATTTGTCTTTACTTATTACCTTCTGTACACCGTACTTAGGCAAAATGTTTTTCTTCCTTCCGTATCTTTTGGCACCAGCCTAAGATTTGGAAGAAGACTATCAAATAAGCGTAATAGGTTTACCTTCCTAATCTTAGGAGTCCTCGCAACCCGAGAGAAGGTAAAAAGAAAAAGACAACTGAATAATCCTTATTCTATTTCTCCTGAAGCAGAATCCATTCTCGAACTGGAACAAGTTCCTTCGAGTTCGTATGTAACTATATGATGGATTATCCAATAAATGTGGATCTTTATAGTGATACGGGGTGTTCTGGAGAAATGCAAAGGTGAAGTAGGGATGGCGATGAAGTATGCAACTCTGATAACCCAAAAGCCTGTGTGTATTAAGAAGGTTCGGTTAACTTGGTTCATGAGTTCTAGTCTAGGGTCGGGCCATAGCTGCTTCCAAAGAGAGAGAAAAGAAACACTCAGCGTGCACTCTAATCTAGATCAGAATGGTTAATCACTTTATCTAATTAGGATGTCTCCCACTGTATCCTTAAATTCTCCTCCAAACCTGAAAGAAGAATTAGTCAGGATCATCTAAAATCACCCGAGGAGTAAACCAACTCATCAGTGGGAATCGGGATCCAACTATCATCGTATGATAACCTGATGGAATCCACTCAAGTTATCACACTCCAGAAGGTATGAGCATGTCTGGCAAGTTTCCTGTATGTTTGAAACTCCCAATGTGATTTTTACCCCATGCTCTTATGACCTTGACGAAGGTCAACAAATCATAAGTCACATGTCAAGTTCTACCCGTCATTGTCCAGGTTAATTTGAACCCACCCATACTCGCCCTTGACGAAGGTCAATAAGGCTTTACGACTGTCCCAAACCAACGCATCTATCTATGCAACAGAAAGGTAACAAACAGCTACCATATATTATGCCTTGACGAAGGTCAACAAACATAGCATGAATACTAAGTGCTACCCGTTTGAAATGATGGAGGGCTACGAATGGTTTTTGGAAAAAAAACCTTTAATATAATGAACTTGATATCGTTGAAGTAACCAGATAGCTTTACAAATATATAGTGGCGAAAACTTTTTCTAAAGAGGTCATTCCCGGTGAAGGGATCTCGGCTCTTTCCTCGTCGAATGAGGTGCAGGATACTCCAAACTGAATATCACGATGCAAAGCAAAACGTAATCGACTATAGTGAAGTTATTACTCTGATGCAAAATTCTGCCCAAGAGGTCACTCCCGGTGAAGGGATCTAGGCTCTTGCCTTGTCGAATGAGGTGCTGGATATTCATAACCGAATACTGCTGTGCCAAACAAAAGAAAATGTCCTTGTAATAACAGCTTTTGAAAATTGTTCCAACAACATCAAATAGGTCTGTTTTTCTTGCATTGATCTGAATCAACGCAGTACCATCAATTAATCACACCAGAAAAGAACGAAAATATGATGTATGTATATGCCATCCGCATTCGCCACTAGGCCCCGTCATCACCCGTTAAGCTACTTAACTAACGACAGAGCAGGGGCTGGACTAGCGCGGGTGTAAAACATATACAATATCTACTAGTATATATATAATAATATATAATAATGGTTCCAGGCATGATATATGCAACATCACAGATAAGCGATAAACATCACAGAACAATGGGATAGTCAGGGAGCCCCAGGTTTCCTTTGAGCCGCAAGTGAAACCCGACGTTCCCCCGGTTGTGTAGATAGCTTGTGCAATGAAAACCTAAACCCTTACGAGTGCGACAAGTTACCCTCCAATCCCAAAAGTGAGGCAACCCCAATCAACAACATGAATGGGCCTACCTGGCACTTCACGGAATCCGGTAACTTGAGCACCCCTCCTTGGGTCAACTTGTACCCCGTACGAGTGCGGCGAATAGCTCGCCAATTATAGAGTGAGGCCCCCTCCTTCTTAACGCAATGAGATGCAGGCCCATTGATCTCTAGAACCCGGCTATTCATGCACTCTACCGTGGGGTAATCCGAGTACAGAAAAGAAAATAAGTACAAGGGTGGCATCGATCTCAACTCGGTCGTGCCCCAAACAAATAATATACAAACTGGCAGTGACGGCAGTCTACATGTTAGATGCTCGCTCTGCATTATCAAATGTACAAATAAACCCAAACTGTACTACCATTGAACCCAAGCTATCTACACGACGATCCCACCACAACTACAACACAACACAGAACATCAATGTGAATGTCACGTTCGCAAAACCGTCTAAAAGTCATATATCAATTAGACGAGTTGTACCGCTCTAATGACATTCATGGTCGCAGATAGTAATATATGTACTGAAAACTACGACATTACAATTCCGCACACAATTAGCAAACTAAACCAATTTCCAAAACCATGAAAAAATAGTGAGCTAAAGTTCCAAAAACCGACCGTTTAAAGCCAATTCGGAAGTCCGAATCAAACTGAAACGCGCCCAAACCTTCGCGGGGAGTTAGAGCACAAAATTAACTTTGAGTAATGGGGCCTATAGGGGGTACCCCCACCCGAGGCCACCACGAGGTGGCCAGGGGGTGAGGCAGACCCAAAACAGCCCAAGGTAAGGCAGTTTCGGGTCCCCACTGCCAAGACCACCTTGTGGTGGTCTTGGGGAGTGGGCCCAGCCGTGCGGTCCCCCTTGGGATTCCCCGGGATACCCATGCACCACCCCGCGGCTTCTCAGTTCAAACCGTGAGCCCGCGGGGTGTGAAAACATCTCAAACTTTCAGTTTTCGGAACTTTTTTTGTCGGCAGTTTTGCACGACAAAAACGACGGATTTCTAATGTTGCAAAGAGTTAACTAAGGCTTATGGAGTGGCTATGATATCATGTTGGGTTACGGCAACGCCCCGACCATCAATCTATGACCAAATGCGGAACAAAAATTTATAAAACTTGGCGCTAACACAACCAATTACCCGGATCTACCTATAAGCCCTAGATAACAAAACATGCAAAGGAGTTAGAATGGTTATACTGAATAGATCCATGTCCTTCGGTCTTCAACCATCATCCCAAGCTCCTAGGGGCTTCCTTGATCAAGGTTGATCTCTGGTCTCCCTCCATCGAAGATGATCCACCCGAGAGTCTATGCAACGAGCTCCAACCTCATATCCGAAGAAACTAGGGCACCTAAATTGCTACTCTAGATACCGTAGATGAAGTAGAGTGTGATGAAGGATTAATTTATCTCAAGACACCTAAGAATTCTCAACTCATGAGAGAGTTCGGGTGGAGCTAGAGGAAGAAGAAGATACCATGAGAATAAGGTGTTGAGAGCAACTCAAGAGAGAGAAAGTGAATGATTGAATGGGTTAATGTTTTGTGTATTGTGAGTGTTGATAAGAAATAATGGAGCCATCACAATAAATATTTCAAGTCTCCAAAATATTTAGGGTCAACAAAAATATCTCAAGTCAACAAACAATCTCACAGCAAACAAAAACCCTAAGAATTCATAAATAGTAACCATGGGTCACTAATTAGCCATGCCACAAAAATGCAATAAACACCTCATCCTACACCTCAATAACCTTTTAATCCAAAAAGGACTAAACCATGATGTGGTGTAATCTTCTAAAAGTAATCTTGTAATAAATTACAAGTATACCCCTCAACCGTATATACATACCCGCAACCGTATTCCGAAGAATACGAATACAATGAGACTAAAATAATCCAACAAATATAATATTAGGATCCGGCTTAAACCAAAGCCCACTAGTATTATCCGTCCGAACATCATGCGTGCACAAGTACACGTATGTGATCGAACCCTGCCATAAAACCATACGACCTCTATATCGTTTCGCCCGAAGCAGGGAAACCCTCTGTGTGGGACTCTAAAGACTCGTCAATATGCTGGCAGTGGGTTTAACCAAAAGCACGTCAGCGACACTAGCTGTACGTAACGGCTACCCAGGTATTGAGCGAAAGGAAGGCCGGCGAGCAAACTCATTCTGAAACCCTTACTGAGCCTGACAGTGACAATATCCGTATAGTCTGGTCCGTTCGTCTATGAGTATCGCATATCGAGTCTAGGGGGTGGATAAAGTTCGTCCCCTAATAACACGACATTTAGTGTCGGTATGAAGCCCATCACCACCTGAGAAACTACCGATCCTAAATTAGTAATTCTCGACTACCTTGGCCAAGGATTTCTGGTGATGGCCACCCTTGCACTCCGCGACATCAACCCCCAATACCGGGAGAGATGAATCCTATGACGATCCGCTCACTGCCTCCATGTGGCTCGTGACTGTACCCAACTAAAACCTGTTTACATGACTCCTTTGAGCCATGGTAGGGTGGTAATCAAAGCACAGTGGGAACTTATACGAGATAAATGACGATATCGGGTCGATAGACTAACTTGTACACATGTCACCAGGGAACTGCTATCTGACAATAGGTATAATACCAACTAGCATGTTCCCGGCGAGTCCGTCCAGTGTACTCATAACCTAATGAGCACCTGTATACATCTTAGGTGAACAAACTGACACCAATGGCTTGTGAGACTAGCCACTGCCCCTCGTCGGGGTCTCAATCAGTATACACTAGTCTGCTCTGGAGTATCGATGCCCAATCTCGAAACTCCCACGACTAGGGACATTCAAGGATGTGACTATAGACTACCCAGTTCCCACGTATATGATCTCCATCATACTGCTGGCAGTCAAGCAAGAATCCTATGGGCTCTATCAACATGTAATAGTGATCTGTAATGCCACCTAATGTTATACATGATGATAAAAACTAACCAGATAGTATACTATCATCTCGAGTAAGACTGTTCATAGGTATAGGTCCTCCCTCAATCATCATAATCACCTGCCTGCGAATATGATAATTGCCTTGATGGCACTATAGACAAAAACTATAACTACAAGTCCTTGGCCAAGGCAATTGAGATTTACTGATAAGTGTTATCAATAGTTTCTCAGTTGGTTATGAGTTTATGATCGACACAACTTATCGGGTTACTAGGAGTTTGACGGTTTTCAGCTCCCAGACTTGGTATGTGACACTCTTAGACGAAGAGACCGGATTGTACGGTGATTTTCACTGATAGACTTTGCAGGGTTCAGATGAGCTGGCTTATTGACTTTCTTTTGATCAATATCTGGGTAGCCGTTACGTGCAGCCATTACCGCTGACGTGCTTGTGGGCTATGGATATAATCTCAACCCATTGCTAACGTATTTTCGAGTCTTTAGAGTCTCACACATAGGTTTCTCAGGATAGGAGAAATGATGTAGGGCACGTATAGGGATACGTACAGTAGTTCGATTAAACACGACACATATTATAATCGGGCGTTTATTGATATTAGTTGGGTTATATATATGATATAACCGGATTATTAAATCAAGTGTTGATTTAATAATTAAATATTTGTATATTTATATCTCTATATATATATCATGCTGTCTTTATTATTTCTTCTTCTTTTAATATATATCTATATACGTTATATATGTGTGTGTATATGTGCGTGTGTGTGTTATGGTTAATGATACATAGGAGATGGGTGTATGAGAATCACATTAGAATTGAGATTAAGAACTAAGAGATTTATCTTTTATCTTTTAAAGATAAAAAGAATGAGTCATTTTGAAGATGTGTGTAGATTTTAGTGACTCATTCCCGTTTTATTTTAAAAAGATAACCATGGCTTGAAAAATCTAAGGGGTTCATATTATTAATTCTAAGTTGATTCTCTCTTCACCAATCACTCATCAAGATCTCTCTTGAGTTTCTATTCAAGTGAGAAATAAAAGAAAATTAGTGAGCTAAATATCCTACATCATTTTTAATATTTTTTTTAGCAAACTAGTGTTATTAGTTAAATCCATATACATCTAGTTTGTGGATTTGGAGCTTTAGTGGGAGTTACTTCAAGGTGGATCATCTTCGACATGGAGATCACCGAGTAAGTTTATTCCGGACTTCATGGAGACTAGCCAGAGTCCAAGAAGAGGTGGCTAATGCTCTACAAAGGTTGTAGCCCGCCAAATTTCTATCTTTAGCTTACTAGTTTGTTTACAAGTTTAGGTTTTTTGTTAGATTCTTGATTGTGGTTACTAAAGCTCTCTAGATTTTTAAAATTACCACTTCCACTGCGTTTTAAAACCTTACTAGGTAGCCTAACATCCCATCATGCATATGGCAATTATTTGATACATGAGCATGTCAATATGGTATAGCATGTGTTGGTCAACATAAGAATGTAATAAGGGTATATGGTTAACATGAAATGAATGTCAATGTGTCTTAAAAGGGTCTCTATAAGCATAATCTAACTAACGTAAGTTTAAGTATGAGAGTCAAACAATCTCAAAAGTATTCTCAAACCCGAGACTATAATCCAGAGGTAAGGAATCAGAGGCCCTCAAGAGAGTGTTAGTATTCATATCATTAGTATTCATGTGTAAGTATTCATGTTGTTAGTATAAGACTCCTGAGATTATATTGAACTCAAAACTCAAACTACCCCAACACTCCACGTATTTTAATCTACAGTTAATATAACAAGTCTTGATAGAATCCGTGAATACAAGAGAGATTGTACGAGTTCAATGTTAAGTTTTCGAGTCGAGTTCAAGTATTCATGTCAAGATCAAGTATTCATGTCGAGTTGTATTCATGGTTCGAGACATGTCAAGTCAAGCATGTTAATAGGTTTATTCATGTAAGTTATGTAGATTTAGCAATAAAGATTACATAGCATGAATGAGACACGTATAGTGTAATAAATCAAGCAATATATTTTGGATCAACTACAAGTCAAATATTGAGTCAATTTGTATAACAGTTTGAGACGGTTCAAGTATGATTGAGACGACTCAGTAATTTTGGAAAACCATATTTTATTTCTGGTATATGAGATGGCTTATGTTAGGTTGAACCGGCTCGACACTTAACTTGATACGGCTCAATCAAAATTGAGTCGGCTCACATTAAGACAAGACAGTAGGTTTAATCTCTTTGTTTATAAGATGGCTCATGTTCTATTGAGCCGGCTCAATGCATGTTCATTCAGACGATCAAGTTTAAGGTATCGTATATTTAATGATGCAGTATTGGTTTTATGTTCAAAATCGTAATATCACTAATTAGTGTTGGGGTTATCATTATGCATGGAAAACAATAAGTGATCATGGTGTTTTAAATATTAAGCATAACTACATTTGGCAAACCGAATATAACTGTTAGATATAGTGTCCTTAAGGCAATTATTGTAATTGCAGGAAGGTGATTATGATAATTGAGGGAGGACCTATACAGGTAGAACAGTCTTACTCGAAATGATAGTATACTATCTGGTTTGTCTTTATCATTGATGTGTATACATTTTACTTGTTATTAAGTGTTGCTAATACATAATGATGAAGCCCGTAAGAATCTTACTTGACTACCAGTATTATGATAGCGATCAAATACATGGGAGCTGGGTAGTCCATAAGCACATCTTTAAATGTCCCTAGTCATGAGAGTATCGAGGCTGGGTATCGATATTCCAGAGTAGAAAAGTGTATACGTTTCTAGATCCCGATGAGGGGCGGTGGCCGGTCTCATAAGCTATTGGTGTTGTGTCACCTAAGATAGTACACATGTGCTCACTGGAGGGGAGTACACTGGACGGACGCACCGAGAATTTCTAGATAGTATTATACTTATCGTCAGATAGAAATTCTCTAATGGCATGAGTACAAGTTAGTTCTTTCACACGAGATCGTAATTTTTCTCGTCTGAGGTCCCACTGCACTTAGATTACTACCCTACCATGGCTCAAAAGAGTCATGCAAATATGTTTTGGTTGGGTACTAGCCCGAGCCACATGCAGACAGTGAGTGATTGTCAGGTATTCGTCTATCCTGGTATTAAGAGTCAATGTCATACTGTGTTTGGTAGGCCATCACCCTAAAGCCGTAGCCACGGTGGATGAGATTTACTGATAGGAGTTCGGTAGTTTCTCGATTGGTGATGAACTTGACTCCGGCTTGACTTATCGGGTTATTAGGGGTCTGACGTTACCACCCCTAACCCGGTATACGATACTCTTAGACGAATAGACTGGACTATACGGAGATTGTCACATTCAGGCTCACTAGGTTACGGAGGGACTTGATTGTCGACCTCCCTTTCGGCAGATACCTGGATAGCCATTACGTACAGTTAGTGCCGTTGACATGCTTGCGATTTTGGATTTATCCAGTAAAACACTGCCAGCGTATTGTCGAGTGTTTAGAGTCCCACAAGAGGGTTTTCCCCGTTCAGGCGATATGATATAGAGGCCGTATATTGATATATGCAGAGGTCCGATTAAATACGTGTACAGGCTACACGGGTTTTAATCGGACGGTTGATAATACTAGCGGCTTAGTATTAAGCCAGATTATTAAATCAAGTTTTTGATTTAATAATTTATATATAATATATATATATATATATATATATATATATTCTAGTATTATGTTCACTATTAATTTTCTCTCTTGGCTATTCATATTTTTATAAAAATACATATTTCTATACGTATACTGGGTTATATTCCGTATTTATAAGAAATACTTTCTAGAAGAAGGACAGCTCATTTGTGATTATTCATTTATGCATATTCATGAAAATAGGGTGGACGGTGAGATGACTTTCGGTATGGTTGTGGGAATGTAAAGATGGATGGGCTTCATTTGTTTATTCAAAATTGGTGTGATATTTTTTTCATGGTTGTAAAAATATGAAGCCATTCTATTCTCTTCTTCATACAACCCTTAGCTCATTCTTTTTATGGCAACCTCTACATTCTCCTCCTCCTCCTTCTTCATTTTCTCTCTTGAGCTTTGTGTTTGAGAGAATGATTGTGGAAAATTCCTACATCCCCACTCTCCTTTTCTAGCAAGCTTGGAGCGTCAATTGCTTTAGATCTTGGATCGGTTCTCCCGGATGGATTATCTTCGGAAAGGGTTGTCGTCTCTCAATCTTGTTCCCGACGGTTTATGAGGAGCTTGGAGGGGTTTTCCCCGATTGGGTGGACACGCGACAAAGGTTGTAATCCTTTAACCTTGCATGCTTTATTTCTAGTTTAGTGTTTGGTTTGATTGCAAGGGATTAGTTCCTAGTGCTTCTCTTAAAATTTTTATTTTTCAATTCCGCATTAGTTGTGATAGTAGCGGTAAGGGCACTAGGAACTTTCAATAACTAGTTCTACGCATTTAAAAATTAATTTAGTTAGGGATTACAATGAGATAAGAACAATGATTTTATGGAGGGGACAAGACAAAGGAATGGGAGTTAGAGTTGAAGTGTTGATGGGAGAGATCGAGAAAGGAAGGGATGGGAACTTACTCGTGTTGCGATACAGTATAACAACTCTACCGCCGTTTACAAACGAGAAGAACACGAACTTGATAGGCGCTCGTCTAGACGTGAGATTGGTGATTGAAATTTTGGGAGATCTTCTATTTTGAAGAGAACTTCATGAGGGGAATTTTTAGATAGGAAATTTTTAGAGAAGAAGAATTTTGGGTAGTCAAAATAATGAGGAAGAAGAAAAAACAATTAAAAGGGTTTTGTATTAGAAAGAATTAAAAGGCATTAAAAGTAGATGAATGACATTAAAAGAGAATTTATGGAGGAAATGATGAGTTGTGGGGTTAATGAACTGAAGGGGCAGTTTTAGAAGTGAAACGAACAGTTATGAGTCCCCTGAACTCGTCCTTTCGATGTTTGGAACATTTTAGGGCCGAGAGTGTGCATGAGATGGCTCAAAATTCTCAAGGGAACAGAGAATGAATTAGGCAGTTTGGAATATGAATCGAAGAGTTTCTGGCCAAAAAGAACTCATGCTGACGGGCTGAGTATGAGTGGTGCCCACCTGGCCACCCGAACCCGCTGAAAGACCGCCCTGGTTGGTCCCATCTTAAGCAATGGACTCAAGTCTCGAACCCAAGGCTTCGGTCGATTTTTTCGGTCTAAAAACATATATCATTTCTTTTATAAAGTTTTGTAACTTCGTGCATCGCTCGTGAAATTGTCGGGGCTCGAAAACGTTAAAAAGAAAATGAAATAAAAGAAAAGAATTTGGCTGCAAAGATTCGAACATGCGGACTGAAAGACAACAGTGTAAAAACTTAACCAATTGACTACAAGCTGATTCATGTATATATACAATAAGTATTAAATATATACCAGATTTCTAAAGGAAAATAATATTTTATTAAAGAAAGATGATACAAAGGCATATGAATTTGGGTTCGTTACACTATGGGTCGGCCGACCTGACCTGTTATGGGAAGCTGAGTCCAAGTCGGACCCGGGCTCCATGATGAGTTCAGCCAAGGAGGTGGTCAGACACTATTAAAGGTTTAGGCCCGATGCAATCTCAACCGTTCGTCTGCCCCTCTACCTATATATATGCTAGGTAGAGGCTAAGGTGTTTGCACTAATGATCATAAGGCTAACTACTGATGGATGATCATAATTGTAGAGTGTTTTTCGTCATCCTATTGAGATAAAAATACGCATCGCTTTTCAGGCGTATTACATATTCTCCTTACCTAGAGTAGGCCGTGATTTATTTATTGTAGGGATCCGAATCTTCGGCAGCCGCGGACTAAGTTGCCGTTAATTACCTCTCAATTTTAGAGCGAGGGAATCTTCATTTTATGGGTAAAACTGGTCATGCGAACTCAATGTGCAGTATGCATGTGTTGTGTTTTGAAGGAGTTTTGGACATATCGGGGGCCTCGCAGAATTTACGGGAGTTCCGCTACCCGGATAGTAGGCTAGGGGTCAAGGGGGCTAGCAGCCCCCTTGCAAGGTGCGAGAAAGCGCTTCGTTAGAAAAAAATTTCTAACGGGGTGTGTGTTTTGAGTGTGGAGCGTGTGGGAAAAAATGAGTAAGGAGCGTCCTAAGGACGCATGAGACAACACGTGCATGGGATGCGGCCGCTGGGCGCCGGCGGGACACGTGCACGGTGCGCGGCCGACCGCTGGAAATACCAGCAGAAGAAGGGGCTTAGCCCCTGGGCTTGGAGTTGAACTCCCGAGGGGCTTGGGAGTTCAACTCCTAGAGAGAAATTGGATATGGATTTGGAGTTAAACTCCCAACAGATTTGGATTTGGAGTTAAACTCCCAAAAGGTCTGGATTTGGAGTTAAACTCCTTTGAGGATTTGGATCTTGGAGTTGAACCGCTCAAAGATCGATTTAGAGTTGAACTCCCAAAAGATTTAGATCTTGAATGGTGAAAGGAGGTCCCTTTTCATCCTCTTCAAGCCTTGGACTTCCCTAAAATGGGTTCTTCTGAGATGGGTTCTTTCTTCCTCCTCTTTTTTGTTGGATCTTAGAGAAAAAAGGACGTTGAGATTAAAAGTCTCACTTCTAGAGATTTGATGGGAGATCTGAGCTCCCCTTCGAGGGTTTTATGGTGAAAAACTATTTCTTTTAGGAAAAAAAGAGTTAAACTCTTGATTTAATTTAAAAGGAGAGAAGAAGGTTTAAAACCTTAATGAAGGAGAAGGTGCAGAACCCTAGAATTTTTGAGTGAAAGAAAGTCCTCTTGATTTTCTCATCATGCTTGCTTTTATAGACTACACATTTTACATATAGCTCCTTGGGCTTCGCCAAATGGCACTTGTGCAACACCATGCCTTATGTGCTTATTTGTTTTTGCACATAAGCCATGGGGTTTACAAAATTTTGGCTTTTTGCCTATTTTACATACATTTATTTCGAAAAATTGCATTTAGACTAATTTATTTCCTTCTTTTTGGCATAGAGCCGGCTCTTTCCATGCTTGGTCTTGACTTGGGCTCGGGCTCACTTAGCTTGTTGGATGTATATGCCCTAGAGGCCAATATTGTATATGTATACATATGGATACTAGGGATATGTATGTGCAGAACAATCTTGCTCAGTTTTATAGTATATTATTTGACTTGTCTTTATCGGGATATGTGTATTCATTTGTATTGTTGTTATATCTAGCTTGCACATATTGATAAAGACTCGATACGGTGGTATACTATAGTGGTTTGTCTTTATCTTAACATGGCATATGTCATACTAGTTATTACATATTGCGGTTACATGTTAATAAAGCCCATAGGATCTTTCTTGACTACCCGCGTTGTGATGGTGATCATACTTGTGGGAGCAGGGTAGTCCATAAGCGCATCCTTAAATGGTCCCCAGTCGCGTGAGTATCGAGACTGGGCACTGATACTCCAGAGTAGACTGGCGTGTACGTTTCTACCCCCGTTAGGGGGGATGGTTGGACCCGCAGCCATTGGTCTGATGCACCTAAGATCGTATACAGGTGCTCACTGGGTGTGAGTACACTGGACGGACTCACCGAGAACTTCTATGTGGTACTATACCTATCGTCAGATGGAAGCTTTCAGGTGACATGTGTACAGGTTAGTCTTTGGACCCGAGATCGACATTTGTCTCGTGTGAGTTCTCACTGAACTTTGATCACTACCCTACCACGGCTCGACTGAGTCATGCAAACAGGTTTTGGTTGGGTTCAGTCCCGAGCCACATGGAGGCAGTGAGCGATTGTCGGGGATTCGTCTCTCCCGGTATAGGGAGTCGATATCGCACCGTGATTCGATTGGTCAGGACTATAAGACCTTGGCCAAGGCACTTGGGATTTACTGATAGGTTGATCAGTAGTTTCCCGGATTGGTCCTGAGCCACATCGGCACGACTTATCAGGTTATTAGGGTCTGACGTTCACCATTCCCTAGACCCGGTATACGATACTCTTTGACGAAGAGACCGGACTGTACGGATATTGTCATGGATAGGCTCAGTAGGAGTTCGGACGAGCTTGCTCGTCGGCCTTCCTTTTCGACAGGTATCTAGGCAGTCGTTACGTACAGCTAGTGCCGCTGACGTGCTTGTTGTTAAACCCACTTCCAGAGTACTTTCGAGTCTTTAGAGTCCCACACAGAGGGTTTCCCTGATTCAGGCGAAATGATGTAGTAGCCGTATTGGATACGTGCAGTGTTCGATCGATTGATGTACTTTGTACTCGGATTTTCGATCGGACAGTTGGTAATACTAGCCGGCTCGGGTTTGAGCCGGATTTTTAAATCAGGTATTGATTTAATAATTTACGTATATGTATTTTAATATATATATTCTAGTATTACGTTCTTCGTGTTACTCTATCTCTTTAGGCGTTCGGATTTTTATCTGATTGCCGGTATATATGTACAGTAGACCGAAATCCGTATTTATTACAGATTTCCTTCTAGAAGGTGGCCACCTCATTTAGTATTTTGCATTTATTTCATAAATGGAAATGAGGTGTAAAGTGATAGGAATGTGAGGAATGGAGATGACCATGCTTCAATAGTGAACGAATGAATTTATAATTCATTTGTAGTTACTATTGAAGCATGGTTGTGGATTTTTTATTTTAAAAATTCATATACAAAACATTGGTATTGATTTTCTCTCTCCAAGGATGCTTCATAATTTCTTGAGCTCTCATTCCTCTCTTTCTCTCTAGCCTCTTCCACCTTCATCTTCTTCCTCTTCACTACCTTCATGAGTTGAGAATCAAGTGAAGATGCAAGAAAGAGATAGCTTGACACTTAGATCTCTAAACTACATCCTAAACTACTTGGTTTGGCAAACCAAGTCCTCTAGTTACTTATTTTGTTACATAGCCATGGATCATACTCCCCGGGTGGATCATCTACGACCAAGGAAGGCCGGAGAACAAGCTCGATCCTGGAGAACCGATGGAGCCGGAAATGGAGCACAAGAAGAGGAAAGAAGACCAAAGGACTTAGATCGTTAGGTATAGCTTCTTTCATAGTAGTTAGCATCTCTTTGTTTGCTAGTTGGTTTTATGGTAAAGATCCGGGTTTTGAGTTATCTTTGCGCCCCTTTTAAAACCCTAGAAAAAATTTTGTTCCGCAAACCGCCTCGTTTGGAGGCTCGGGCGTGAGTATAACCCAACATGGTATCAGAGCCATCCCATAAAACATACACTAGCTTGTTTAAACGTGTTTAGAATAACGATCGACTGAAAATTCCAAAAACTGCATTTCATTTCATGTAGTTTCTGTCGATTTTTAAAAGTGCTCGAAAAATCAATTTTATGGTCTAAGAAAATCATGCAGGCTTTTTTAAGACCCCTGAAGAAATTTGGTCACATGATCCTTCGAAACCACCGCGGAACCGCCGCGCAAACCCCCTATTGGAGGCGGTTCTGCGGCCGTTTTGGGGCCCACGCGGACAAAATTTCTTCTAGGCTTCTTATTTTTGGAATTATGGTTTCTGGAATAATTATTTTTGGGCCCAGATTTGTTACAGTGTTGGTTTCATACTTGGGGCCCACTTGGAAAGTTTAGTCGATCCTAATTTTAAAATACGTATTTTATTTTCAGTACATTCACTTTTATCTACGACCGAGAATGTCACTCGATCGGTAAAACTCGTCTGATTGCTATATGTTCCTTTAGACGGGTTTTGCGAACATGACATTCGCGTTGATGTTGTGTGCTTGTGCTGTGATTTTGGTTGGATTGTCGTGGTGGATAGCATGTGGTGCAATGCTAGAAATACAATTTATAATTCATTTGTACATTTGTTATTTCTGGGCGAGCGTCCGACATGTGGACTGCCGTCTTTGCCGTTTGTATATTATCTTGGGGCACGACCGGGCTGAGGTCGATGTCACCGGTTGTATATATTTTTTTAATATTATGTACTAGGATTACCCCGCGATGGGATGCACGAATAGTCGGGTTCTAGAAGAAAACAAGCCCGCATCTCAAGGCGCTGAGACGGAAGGGTCTTCATTGTAGAACTGGCAGGCTATTCGCCGCACTCGTAGGAGGTGCAGGTTTTCATTGCACAGGCTATCCACACGACCGGGAACGTCGGGTTTTATTTGCGGCTCAAATGAAACCCGGGGCTCCAAGATTATCCACCATTCTGTATTGTTATCTGTGATGTTGTTTATTATCATGCCTGGGACGAATGTTATATATACTTATATATATACTAGTAGATGTTGTATATGTTTTGTACCCGCACTAGTCCAGTCCCCGCTCTGTCGTTAGTTAAGTAACCTAACGGGTGATGACGGGGCCCCGTGGCGAATGCGGATGGCATATACGTACATTTTATTTTCGTTCTTTTCTGGTGTGATAGGTTACAAATTGATGGGACCGCATTAATTTTGATTAATGCAAGATAATAAACCTAAAAGATGTTGTTGGAACCAAGCTTTAAAAACTGACATTACAGACGTTCTCTTTTGCTTTGCATAGTGATATTCAGTTTGGAATATCCGGCACCTCATTCGACGAGGCAAGGGCCGAAATCCCTTCACCGGGAGTGACCCCTTGAGTAAAAGTTTGCGTCAGGGTAATAACTTCACTATAGTCGATTATTTTTGGTTTGCATCGTGATATTCAGTTTGGAATATCCTGCACCTCATTCGACGAGGAAAGAGCCGAGATCCCTTCACAGGGAGTGACCTCTTTAGCAAAAGTTTTTGCCACTATATATTTACAAAAACTACTCAGGTTCCTTCAACAATATCAAGTTCATTACGCTAACGGTTTTTTCGCCAAAAACCCATCCGTAGCCCTCCGTCATTTCGGATTGGTATTGCTTAGTATTCGTGCTTCGTATTTCGTGCTCAGCCGAGGCGTAGTGTTCGGTAGCTATGTAATATTTTTCTGTAGCAAATAAAGCGATTGGTTAGGACAGTCGTACGGTCATTTTGGCTCAGTCAAGGACTCGTACGGGTGGGTCTAATGCAATCAAGATAATGACGGGTTGAACTTGACTAGGATCCTTTCATATATTGGCTCAGTCAAGGTCACCTGGGTCCTAGGGGTAAAAACCACATCGGGAGTTTCAAATATACAGAAAACTTGCAGATTTAGCATACCTTCTGCAGTGTGGTGACTGGAGTGGATTCCATCTAGTGCATCACACAATGATAGTTGGATCTCGATCCCACTGATGAGTAGGATTACTCTTGGGTTATTATCACACTTAACAATCAATGCTATAAACCAAGTAGGTGTGTAGAAAGGTGTTAGCGAGGCTACGCCTCCAGGGAAAATAGGTTATGTAATTAAGGAACTTCGCGAAAGCGTTGGAAAACCTCTCTCGAAGTACCAACACCAGCCTGGATGAAAGGTTAAGCAAGTATTGTGACGTTCGATTAATCTAGACTAGTTCTTCTTTTAGGGTTTGAAGAAGAATTTGAGGAAACAGTGGGAGCCATCCTGATTAGATAAATTAATAAATCAATCTAATCTTGCAAGAGCGCACGCTGAGTGTTTTCCCTCTCTCTCTAGGTAGCAACCATTTCACGCCCTAATCAAGATAATAAAATGTATCGATTGACCGATCCGATTTCTTATTCAGGGCTGGGGAACATCGGTTCGGCTCTAACTTACGACAACTGTCATAAGTATGAGCAAGGGAAAGAGGAAAGCTTGAATTCCTTGATAACCCCATCGAAGAAGAAACATATTGTTGCGTCTTCTTCAGGTGTTCTTGTTATTGAGAACTGTTTTTCGGTCAGTCCTACCTCCTGGGTACTCGATACCGGATCCGGATCTCATATCTGTAATTTATTGCAGGGACTGAGAAAAAGTAGGATAGCTGGACCTGGTGATATGTCCCTCAGAGTAGGGAACGGAGCACAAGTTAATGCTGCAGCCATCGGTGAATATCACCTAGTATTGCCAAATGGCAATTCTATGATTTTGAACAATTGCTACTATGTACCTTCCATGCTTTGCAACATCATATCAGGTTCTTTACTTGATAAAGATGGATATAACTTTGTTCTTGATAGAAATATCATGAACATTTACCTTGATAATGTATTGGTTGCAGAAGGAACACTGTGTAATGGTATCTATGTTCTGAATCAAAATACAGTTCTCAATGTACAAAACACACACAAGAGGAAGAGTTCAGATACGAACGAATCCTACTTGTGGCATTGTAGACTTGGTCATATCAGAGAGAAAAGACTAAGTAAGTTGCATAAAGATGGACTCTTGAATATGTTTGAATTTTCATCTTATGAAACTTGTCAGTCTTGTCTCAAAGGAAAGATGACCAAATCTCCATTCACCGGGCATGGAGAAAGAGCAGCAGAGCTCTTGGGACTCATACACAGTGATGTATGTGGTCCGATGTCTATACATGCAAGGGGTGGGTTCTCGTACTTCATCACATTCACTGACGATCTCTCTAGATTCGGGTATGTGTATCTTATGAAACACAAATCTGAAGCTTTTGAGAAATTCAAAGAATATAGAAACAAAGTAGAGAACCAGATTGGCAAGAGTATTAATATCCTCGGATCTGATAGAGGAGGGGAGTACTTAAGCACGGAATTCCTAGATTACCTAAAGGAGAATGGAATTCACTCTCAGCTTACTCCTCCGTATACACCATAGCACAACGGTGTATCGGAGCGGAGGAATCGTACCCTATTGAATATGGTTCGCTCCATGATGAGTAGTGCTGAGTTGCCTCTTTCATTTTGGGGACATGCACTTTTAACAGCAGTATATCTATTGAATGATGTTCCGTCCAAATTCGTGCCTAAGACACCATTCGAGATATAGAATGGCAAAAGGCCATATCTTAAACGTATTAAGATATGGGGTTGTCCGGCCTATGTAAAAGTACAAAATCCGGACAAATTAGAGGCACGTTCAGTTTTATGCAAGTTTGTAGGATATCCTAAAAACTCAATAGGATATCTGTTCTACCACACCGAGGAACAGAAGGTGTTTATATCTCGCCACGTCACCTTTTTAGAGTGGCAATTTCTTGCAAAAAAAACAAGTGGGAGTTCGGTAGGACTGGAAGAAATTCCAGAGGAACAAACTATAACTGAAGATTTAGTCGAACCTCAGGATTCAATAATCCCGAACGAACCTCAACCACTCCACAGATCTAGTAGGATTTCTCATCCTCCCGAGAGATACTATGGTTTTCTCATTGACGGGGATCGAGAGGACTATATCTTGGAAGATGATGATCCTACTAGCTTCAGACAGGCCATTATCAGTAGGGACTCTGATAAGTGGCTGGATGCTATGCAATCTGAAATGGAGTCCTTGTACACCAATAAAGTGTGGACCCTGGAAGTTGCTCCACCTGGGGTAAAACCCGTTGGATGCAAATGGATCTACAAGAAGAAACTTGGTGTAGATGGACAGGTAGAAACCTATAAGGCTAGACTCGTTGCAAAAGGTTTTCGTCAAAGACCAGGAGTGGACTATGACGAAACCTTTTCTCCCGTAGCTATGCTCAAATCCATCAGGATCCTGCTTGCCATTGCTTCCTTCCATGACTATGAGATCTGGCAGATGGGCGTAAAAACGGCTTTTCTAAATGGAAGTTTAGAAGAGTGCGTTTATATGGATCAGCCGGAAGGTTTTGTAGACAGTGGGAGAAGCGGGAAGCTGTGCAAGTTGCTCAAATCCATTTGTGGATTGAAGCAGGCATCGCGGAGCTGGAACATCTGTTTTGATGATACATTCAAGGACTTTGACTTCATCAAGAACAAAGATGAGCCATGTATATATAAGAAGATTGTAGGACGAACTGTCGTATTCCTAGTCTTATACGTGGAAGACATTCTTTTGATAGGAAATGACATTCCTATGCTACAATTGGTCAAGCTATTCTTATCACAAAGATTCTCTATGAAAGACCTAGGTGATGCCTTGTACATTCTGGGGATCAAGATCTACAGAGTTAGATCCAAGAGACTACTGGGACTTTCACAGTACAGGTACATAGAGACCGTACTAAAGAGATTTAGTATGGAAGATTCCAAGCGCGGTAACATACCCGCATTGCACGGAATCACCCTCTCCAAGGAGATGTCTCCCAAGGATGACGAGGAGAGGGTTCGCATGAGCACTATACCCTACGCTTCGGCGGTAGGATCTATAATGTATGCGATGCTATGTACAAGACCAGATGTAGCTTACGCGCTAAGCGTGGTGAGCCGGTATCAGTCGGACCCAGGTGAGGACCACTTGACAGCAATAAAGAACATTCTCAAGTACCTGAGAAGGATTAAGAAGATGTTCTTGATTTACGGTAATGGAGACCTCAGGGTCGAGTCCTTTACCGACTCAAGCTTCCAGAGTGACAAAGATGACCGCAAGTCTGTCTCGGGTTTTGTGTTTACCCTCAACGGAGGGGCGGTATGTTGGAAGAGTTCCAAACAGGATACCGTCACAGACTCGACGATGGAGGCTGAATACATTGCTGCAAGCGATGCCGCAAAAGTGGCGGTCTGGATGAAGAAGTTCATAGCTGAACTTCAGGTAGTTCCGTCCATTGTTGATCCAATACCAGTGTATTGTGATAACAATGGGGCTATAGCTTTAGCGAAAGAACCACGGTCCCATCAGAAATCCAGGCACATCTTAAGGCGGTATCACCTGATCAGGGAGATCATAGATCGTCAGGAGATCGAGGTCTGGAGAGTGGATATGAAAGACAACACGGCGGATCCATTTACAAAGGCCCTCCCTTAAGCACAGTTTGAGTGACTTTTTGGGATGTTGGGTATGCGGTACACCAGCAGCTGGCCTTAGAGAAGACGTTGGGTATTCAGTACGCCAATCACTGGCCTTTAGTGCAACTGGGAGATTGTTGGATGTATATGCCCTAGAGGACAGTATTGTATATGTATACATATGGATACTAGGGATATGTATGTGCAGAAAAATCTTGCCCAGTTTTATAGTATATTATTTGACTTGTCTTTATCGGGATATGTGTATTCATTTGTATTGTTGTTATATCTAGCTTGCACATATTGAAAAAGACTCGATACGGTGGTATAATATAGTGGTTTGTCTTTATCTTAAAATGGCATATTTCATACTCGTTATTACATATTGCGGTTACATGTTGATAAAGCCCCTAGGATCTTGCTTGACTACCCGCGTTATGATGGCGATCATACTTGTGGGAGCAGGGTAGTCCATAAGCATATCCTTAAATGGTCCCCAGTCGCGTGAGTATCGAGACTGGGCACTGATACTCCAGAGTAGACTGGTATGTACGTTTCTATCCCCGTCGGGGGGATGGTTGGTCCCGCAGCCATTGGTCTGATGCACCTAAGATCGTATACAGGTGCTCACTGGTTGTGTGAGTACACTGGACGGAGTCGCTGAGAACTTCCATGTGGTATTATACCTATCGTCAGATGGAAGCTCTCAGGTGACATGTGTACAGGTTAGTCTTTGGAACCGAGATCGGCATTTGTCCCGTGTGAGTTCCCACTGAACTTTGATCACTACCCTACCACGGCTCTACCGAGTCGTGCAAACAGGTTTTGGTTGGGTTCAGTCCCGAGCCACATGGAGGCAGTGAGCGATTGTCGGGGATTCGTCTCTCCCGGTATAGGGAGTCGATATCGCACTGTGATTCGATTGGTCAGGACCATAAGACCTTGGCCAAGGCACTTGGGATTTACTGATGGGTTGATCAGTAGTTTCCCGGATTGGTCCTGAGCCATATCGGCACGACTTATCAGGTTATTAGGGTCTGACGTTCACCATCCCTTAGACCCGGTATGCGATACTCTTTGACGAAGAGACCGGACTGTACGGATATTGTCACGGATAGGCTCAATAGGAGTTCGGACGAGCTTGCTCGTCGGCCTTCCTTTTCGACAGGTACCTGGGCAGCCGTTACGTACAGCTAGTGCCGCTGACGTGCTTGTGGTTAAACCCACTGCCAGAGTACTGTCGAGTCTTTAGAGTCCCACACAGAGGGTTTCCCTGATTCAGGCGAAATGATGTACTAGCCGTATTGGATACGTGCAGTGTTCGATCGATTGATGTACTTTGTACTCGGATTTTTGATCGGACAGTTAGTAATACTAGCCGGCTCGGGTTTGAGCCGGATTATTAAATCAGGTATTGATTTAATAATTTACGTATATGTATTTTGATATATATATATATATATATATATTCTAGTATTACATTTTTCGTGTTACTCTATCTCTTTGGGCGTTCGGATTTTTATCTGAATGCCGGTATATATGTACAGTAGACTGAAATCCGTATTTATTACAGATTTCTTTCTAGAAGGTGGCCACCTCATTTAGTATTTTCCATTTATTTCATAAATGGAAATGAGGTGTAAAGTGAGAGGAATGGGAGGAATGGAGTTGACCATGCTTCAATAGTGAACAAATGAATTTATAATTCATTTGTAGTTACTATTGAAGCATGGTTGTGGATTTCTTATTCTAAAAATTCATATACAAAACATTGGTATTGATTTTGTCTCTCCAAGGATGCTTCATAATTTCTTGAGCTCTCATTCCTCTCTTTCTCTCTAGCCTCCTCCACCTTCATCTTCTTCCTCTTCACTACCTTCTCATGAGTTGAGAATCAAGTGAAGAGATAAGAAAGAGATAGCTTGACACTTAGATCTCTAAACTACATCCTAGACTACTTGGTTTGGCAAACCAAGTCCTCTAGTTGTTTCTTTTGTTACATAGTTAGAAGTTAGAGCCATAGATCATACTCCCCGGGTGCATCATCTACGACCAAGGAAGACCGGAGAACAAGCTCGATCCCGGAGAACCGATGGTGCCGGAAATGGAGCACAAGAAGAGGAAAGAAGACCAAAGGACTTAGATCATTTGGTATAGCTTCTTTCATAGTAGTTAGCATCTCTTTGTTTGCTAGTTGGTTTTATGGTAAAGATCCGGGTTTTGAGTTATCTTTGCACCCCTTTAAAACCCTAGAAAAAATTTTGTTCCGCAAACCGCCTCGTTTGGAGGCTCGGGCGTGAGTATAACCCAACATAGCTTGGGCTTGGGCTCGGGCCCACTTGGTTTGGGGTTGACTTTGACTTTGATTTAGTCAACTAGGGTGTAATTTTTAACCCCAACAATGTGCCCCCATCAATAAATGCACGCCGCATGTATGGGTTGTGTGCATGAGATTGATGGATCTTGTTCTATATGGAGATTGATTTGGTTTGGTTCCCTGTGTAAGGTCGATGCTGCCCTTTAAGCGACGTAGACAATCGATACTGCCATTTTTTCAATTTAGACGGTCGGTGCTGCTATTTTTGTGACTTGAACGGTCGATACTGCCATTTTTTCGACTTGGGTGGTTGATGCTGCCATTTTTGCCACTTGGGCGGTCGGTGCTGCCATTTTTGCGACTTGGACAGTCGGTGCTGCCATTTTTACGACTTGGGCGGTTGGTGATGCCATTTTTGCGACTTGGACGGTCGATGCTGACATTTTTCCGACTTGGACGTTCGGTGCTCCCATTTTTGCGACTTGGATGGTCGATAATTGATTTGACTTGCTCCGCTTCTTGCGGTGTCGGGATTTGATTTGACTTGCTCCGCTTTCTGCAGTGTTGGCATTGAAGTTGACTTGCTCCGCTTTTTGAGGTGTTAGGATTGATTTTTTTTTCGGGGTGGAGTTTGATTCCACCGATGAGGTGGTTGGTTGACTTGTTTGATTTGATTTGTTTTGGGAGTTCCCTACCCGTCCAGCAGGACTTTTGAGCTTAGAAGTGCTGCCGGGTCGGCCGTTGATTTGATCTGTTTGATTTCTGCCTTATTTGGAAGGATTTTTGAATTTGAGAGGAACTTGTAATTTGGATTTTGTTTAACATCAGTATTGCTGCACTGGAATAATGCCAGGAGCAACCCATCATTTGCCCCGAAAGGACTTGGGATTTGGTTTTTGGGTCGACATCAGCATCGCTAACACTAAAGCGAAGTGCCGGGAGCGACTCGTCATTTTCCTTTGGGAAAACTTGGGATTTGAGTTTTGGGTCGGCATCAACACCGCTAACACTGAAGCAATGTCAGGAGCGACTCATCATTTGCCCTGGGAAAACCTGGGATTTTGGTTTTGGGTCGGCATCAACAATGCTAACACTGAAGCATAATGTCAGGAGCGACTCATTATTTGCCGTTGCCCGTTGGGGAGCGATGGCTTTGGGGACAGGTTTAGATCCCTATCACCTAATGCTTTTCAATTTTATTAGCCGTAAGAGTCTCATAGAAGCATTTTCTCTCCACAAGTCGAGAGGATTTCGCAGGTGTATTTTCTCCCTAGGAATCGTGGGGATTCCTGAGTGTGTTGCTCCTTTGTGAGTCGTAAGGATCTCATACTGGGATTTTCTCTTTACAAAGTCGAGAGAACTTTGCGAGTGTATTTCATCTCTTTTCATTAGTTTGCACCCTTTTAGGTTTTCACAAACTTGCCGGCGGTCATGTTGTTTCTACTCACGGAGCCCTTTCGGGTTTTCATTCTTGCCCGTTTTGCTTGTGGACATACCTTTTTTTCTTCTTCTTTTTTCTTTCTTGTTTTTTATGCTTCATCGCCGGTAGGATTTCAGATATAGTTTCGCCGGTAGGACTTGGGAGAGATAGGGGTTATTTGCGTCCGTGGATTGTATACGATTTTACAGGATGTATGATCCATACCGTAGAGCCGGTGTGCACAATTAGCCTGCGACATGGAGCATTCATGCGTAGTATTTCTTGAGATATCGATCATTGATGGGTAGCATAGGCCTTTCTCCCTCGGCATTTATTAGCTGGTAGGATCCTCCATCAATCACTTTCTTGATGATGTATGGTCCTTTCCAGTTTATCTTGAATTTTCCCTTGGCATGTCGATTGGGGATGATCGGACTTTTGAGGACAAACACCAATTCGCTTTTCTTAAAAGCATGGAGATGGGTCTTCTTATCATAGGCCCGTGACATTTGGGCTCGGTACAGCTGCAAATTTTGCTATACCGCGAGCCTCTTTTCTTCGAGGATGTCGAGCTCTTCGAGCCGAAAGAAGACGTTTTCCTCCTCCGTCAACTTGTGCTGGACGGCTATTCTTAAGCTTGGAACTTCAACTTCGAGGAGGAGGACCGCCTCCACTCTGAAGAGTAATGAATATGGAGTGGACTGAGTTGGGGTGCGGGGCGTGGTACGGTATGCCCACAACGCCTCGTGGAGCTTGAGACTCCAGTCTCTCTTGTTGGCTGAAACATTTTTCCTCAGGAGCTTGCATAGAGTTTTATTGAAGGTTTTGGCTAGTCTATTGGTTCTTGGATTATAAATGGAGGAATACCTCCAGTCTATCTTATGTTGTGTGGTGAACCTTGATACTTTGAAGCTCTTGAAAGAAGGCCCGTTATCAGAAATGAATTTTCTAGGTGTACCAAAGCGGTATAGAATATTATACCGGAAGAACGTCAAAATATCTTCTGTCTTGACTTCTTTTAGCGGGACAGCTTCAGCCCACCTGGAGAAGTAGTCAGATTTAGCCAATATGAACCGATAGTTTTTGGATGACGGAGGATCAATTGGACCAACTATGTCAGTTCCCCAAACTTTGAAGGGCCATGAAACCACCGTAGGATGCAACGGATTGGGATGCTTTTGAATGAAGTCACCGTGAATTTGGTAGAGATAACATTTCTTTGCATGCTCTTCGCAATCCCTTATCATGGTAGGCCAGTAATACCCATGCCGTTTGACTTGAAGCTGCATTTTAGGGCCGAACTGGTGAGCTCCGCAGACGCCCGAGAGAACTTCTTTCATGACTTTTTGGGTTTCGACTAATGACAGACACCTGAGCCAGAGTTGGTTATATGATCTACGGTATAGCGTATTATTTACAAACATGTATCAGAGAGCTCTCTTCTTCAGCTGAACCCTCGCAGATTTTTCTTCAGGCAGCTTGTCATATCGGAGGTACTCTATGAAGGGCTCTCTCCAATCGGGCTCGTCTTGAATGATCAGAGCTTTTTCGGCAGGATTTTTCTCTTCTTCTATGCTATCTTCTTCACGCAAATAGACAGGAGGCTGAATTTGCCGGCTTCTGACTGTTATCGGAATTTCATCCATATCGAGATCAGCCAGCTCCTTGGCTAAGCGAGAGAGTACGTTGGCTTTTCCGTTCAACGCCCAAGGAACTCTCATCAGTTCAATGTAGGTGAACTGTTTCATGAGCTCCACCACCCGGCTTCTGTACTGAGCTAACTTGGGTCCGTATATTTTATAGTCACCACTTAATTGGTTGACGACTAGCCGAGAATCACCGTAGACCCGTTTCCGAAGGATTTCCATTTCTATAGCGAGCTCCAGACTAGCTATTAGAGCTTCATACCCAGCCTCGTTGTTTGTGCGAGGATCGTTGAGAGCAAAAGAACATCGTAGGGTTCCCATCGATGGCGTGATGAACACCAATCCTATCTCTACGTTTATCTGCAGGATGCTTGATTTGCAGGACTCCTTATTGATGAGGCTCCATCGAAGTAGAGCTCACATCATGGTTCGTTATCTTCGAGATGCAGCACCTGTTACTCGGGTAACTTGCAATTGAGCGGCGACCTTACAGGTATGGGATAAGCAGCGAGCAAGTTAGAGAGGGCTTGCCATTTTACTGCTTTCTGAGGAGTTTAGAATATGTCGAACTCAAGGAGCATAACAACCCATCTTGCCATTCTGCTGGCTAGGCTTGCCTTGGTAATTAAGTATTTAAGCGGGTCGACCTTGGAGATCAGCATAACCCGATGGGCGAGCAGATAGTGCCTTAGCTTCTTCAAGGCGAATATCAGGACCATGCATTGCTTTTCGATCAGGGAATAGTTGTGTTCTGCTCCGACTAAAGTTCGACTGAGGTGTTAGAAGACATTTTCTTTTCCCTTCTCGTTGTTCTGAGTAAGGCGTGCACCGAGTGACTCATCTAGCACGACAATATAGAGAATCAACGGTTTATTTGGAGTAGGAGCAGCAAGCACTGGAGGATGCAACAGGTACTATTTGATACTTTCGAACGCTTCTTGACATTCGAAAAACCAGACAGAGGGAGCTCCCTTCTTCATGATCTTTGAGAAAGGCCGACATTTCCCCGATAGATTCGAGATGAACCTTCGTATGTAAGCGAGTTTGTCTTGAAAGGATTTTAGCTACGTCGGATTCTTTGGAAGAGGCATGACCATGATGGCCTTTATCTTTGATGGGTCAATTTCGATCCCCTGATGTCGAACTATGAAGCCCAAGAATTTTCCCGACGACATTCCAAAAGAGCACTTCAAAGGATTCATCTTTAGATCACATTCTCTCAGTCTGGTGAAAACGGTCTTGAGGTCTTAGATGTAATCGGCCTTGGCTTTAGTCTTGACGACCAAATCATCAACATCACATTCGAAGAATTATGGATTAAGTCATCAAAGATCTTGGTCATTACCCTTTGATATGTGGCACCTGCGTTCTTTAGTCCAACCGACATCACTTTGTAACAGTATATGCCGATTGGGGTTCGAAATGCTGTATGCTTCTCATTCTCAGGCGATATTTTTATTTGATTGTACCTTGACGAACCATCCATGAAAGTGAACAGCTCGTAATTTGAGGTGTCATCGACCATCATTTCCATGACCGGAAGCGGGAAATCATCTTTAGGGCATGCCTTGTTAAGGTCTCTGAAATCAACACAGACTCGGATCTGCCCATTCTTATTTGTCACTAGGACAATGAATGTGATCCAATCCGCATATTTCTCTTCTCTGATGAAGCTGGCATCGATGAGTTTCTTAGTTTCCTCGATGACCTTTTCTTCCAGCTCCCTTCTCATTCTTTGAGGAGCTTGTTTGACTGGCTTGGCATCTGGAGATATATCCAGCTTATGCATGGCCACCTCAGGAGAGAGGCCCGGCATTTTTTGTACGTCCACGCGAAGTAGTCGACAAACTCATGCAGCAGGGAGAGCATCCGCTCATTCATTCCCTCTTACAAGAGTGAGCTGATGTAGGCCGGCCTTGGATTATCGGGCATTCCTAAATCAATTTTGGTTAGCTCGTCAAAGGTTGCTTGTCCGCTATCTTCGAGCTCTCGAGGGGCTTCTTCTGGCTCGGCTAGCTTGTCGTCATCATTTGACCTTTCGTTGGCTTCACTAACATGGATCATGTAGCATGCTCTGATATCAGGTTGAATGAAACCAATTCCCCGTCTGTCTGGGATTCGTCCATCAATGAGTGCTCGGACCCGGGGCGGATGCCACAACCCCTTATAAAACTTCTCTTTGGAGTTCGTTTGATATAACCGACATCCGCACTTTTTAAAATATTCTCGGATCTTGGGTGCATAATATCTGGGATTGAGGACGGCTCATATGCCTCTTTCATAGGGAAGGCATGTCACAGACAAATTGTCTGGGTGCATGATAGGACTTGACACATAAATCAGGATCCCCTTTTATCCACCCTTTCTCCTGGGAACGTAGAAGGTTTTCAGCTGATCCGTGGTGGAGACTAACAATGCATCGAGCTCTTTACACATTTTCTCCGGCACCCTTATAATGGCTAGGGATCCTTCTATAACTTCGAAGGCTTCTTTTAGCTTCACTTTTTGCATGAGAGCCCAATCTGCACAGCTGTTACAAGACGGGTCCTCTTCCTATGATTGTTCAATGTAGCTGCCTAAACGAGGGTGAATTTTGTTGCCGGATGGACCTTTAATTTCAGACTCATCCGTGTCTCTACCGAAATGATGGCGATTTTTACGGAAGGACGAACTTCCATCGTCGGACTTATCAGTGTCACAGCCGAAACGCGGACGCAATTGGTTTTTTTTCTTTTGAAGGTGATAACCGGCTCAGATTTACCTTTGAGTTTCAGGGCTGTTTTGTCCTCGGTCAGTTTTAGCTTAGCAGTTTAGGGGTTCACAAAGTACCGAGAATCTTCATATCGGATTTCAGGCACATCGAACGGCTGGATGTCTCCGTCAATGCATTTTTCTTCATCATTTTTAGTATACTTCATGCATTGATGGAGAGTTGACGGAACGATACCGTAATCGTGGAGCCATGGCCATCCTAGGAGAATCTTATAAGATGTGTCGACGTTGATCACGTATATTTTAGCTTCGGTTTGCAAATCCCCAAATTTAATTGGTAGAGCTATGGACCCCAGAACTTGCTGGCAGTTTTGATTGAAGCCTTGAATGACTATCCTTTCCCTTGACAGGTGTCGGATGTCCATTGATAAGCTCTTCAAAGTCCGCAAGCAAGCTCATGATGTTCATTGAGGATCCCAGGTCAATCAATATGCGATTAATCCGATCTCCATTGCTGTACCTGGTTACGTATAGTGGTCGGTTATGCTTAGTTGTTCTTAGTAACAGGTCTTCATCTTTAAATGTGACGCAGTTGTATGCAGAGTGTATTGGGTCTCTTTCATATTAATTTACATGAAACGAGCCTGATACCGCTCGGTGTTTTATAGGGAATGAATGAGAACATCTCTAAGCTTCTTGGATAGGACCAGAGCATCATAGATGCTTAAGAGAGACGGAAGCTTCCGTCGATGAGCCAAGACATTATGATCCACTGTGGAGGGACTCGAGTCTTCATGAGCAAGCTCTCCGCCATCTTCTTTATTAGCGAATTTTTTCCCTTCCTTTTTGAGGCGTTGCCTTGATTTGGCGGTAGAGCCTTGCCGCTTATGAGCTGTATTTGCTTGACCTTCGTGGCATGCTCCTCTTCCTCTTCAGGAAAACAAAGCTCTTCCTCAAAGTCGTTACCAAGATGGATGACGTAGCAGGTCACGACAGGGACCTCATCATTTGAGTCTTCTTCCAGCTCTTCCAGAAGCTCAGCTGCTTCTATGAGGAAGAACTCCATCAATTGAATTAAAGTTCTTTTCTTTTTCTCATAGTTTTTTAGGGAATCGATATGCCTTTGAATGATCAATTTTCATGCCAACTCCCTTTCTCTTCGAGCTGCACCTTTCTTTTTCTTCTTCTTTAGCTTTTTAGATTTTGAGCCTGATTGAGCCAATTGGTAACTGGAACAGTGGGCTCATTTTGCCCCTCCCATTCTATTCTAGGCTCTTTCTGAAGTAACTTAAGCATCTTCTTCGTCTTATTAGATATGTGCATACTCCATAGAGGCTGCGGCGAGTCAGATTCATTTCTCGGGGCAGCGGATTCAGCTGTCTGCTCCTAGATGGTTTCAGCCTTTTTCTGTATAAAGTTGGTGGTTGCAGCTAGATTGTTCACAAACACACTCTTGAACAGCTCGATCTCTTCGGTCTTGTATTTCTTTTCGACCCAGTCTTTGAAAATGTAGCAATCCTCGATCGCATGGCTCACTACTCTGTGGTAAGGGCACTACAGGGAATTGTCGGTCATTTTTTGCTTCGTGAGGTATCTTCGACTCTGGCAACTGTAGACTGATGTTCAGGGCATCCTTAAATATCTTGCGGATCTTGTCTCTCTTGAATGAGTAAACCTTGTTCTTTTTCTCCTCCTAGCACTGGATTTCAGGACTGGTCCATTTTTTGTCCGCTTGCCTTTCACTTGTCTTCATTGTCAGACGCATTAAAGGCGTTGGTCTTGTTGGAGTCCTACTTTTACGGTTGTCGTCTTTTCTTCTCTTCCAAGGCTTGTCATTCCGAGAGTCCAAGGTAGTCTCTTGCTTTGAGCGTTCCAAAATTTGAACTCTCTTGGTCAGCTCTTGAAACGTCTTGAGGCCTACTGTATATAATAATGGGACCATCCAATTGCTGAGGTTCGTAATAAGAAGGCTGACGGACTAGTCCTGTTTCTGTGGCGGTTCACACTTGACTATGAGATTATGCCATTGGGCGATAAAATTCATGTTGCTTTCGTTCTTCCTCGGCTTAGTCCTCATAAGGTTAGCAATAGAGATTATATCACTGAAACTCATAAATTTATGCCGAAACAGAGACTCCATTTAGGCAAAAGTAGTGACGGACCCGTCTGGTCTACTCGCGTACCAGTCGAAAGTGACACGGGTTAGGATATTGACAAATTTACGAAGAAGGAGTGCATCATTGCCCCTGTATTTCCACATGACGCTTTAAAGTGGGCGACATGCTGATTTGCGTTTCCCGTCCCATCAAATCATCTGAACTTAGGAATGACGTAGCCGCTGGAGAACTCGATCAGATTGTATTGTGCGGGATATGACCGCCCATTACTGCCAATTTCTTTCTAATTTTCGGCTTCGGCTACCAATTCTTTAACCTTGCTAATGATCAAATCCATTATCTGATCTTGTGTTAGCAGGATAGCACCATCCGGGGCCAAGGCGTCCCCAGAAGTGGAATGTGGCCAGTTTTCGTGCGGCTCGCCCATACTTGGACCTAAAGGTACATGCATTGGTTGCTTCGGGTCGTTATCACCTGGCTCATGAGTGGAAACTTGCGCTAGATTGGAGGGTGTCCGGGCAATTTGAGCCATGAGCTGCATCACGACATTGGTCAAGTCGTTGATTTTGGAGTAAAGCTTGGCCATCTCTTTATCTTTGCTCCTGAGCCGTTTTCGCGTTTTCCGAGCTCTTGAAGGAGCTCTTGCTCTGCGGTCCTGGGGCGGAATGTCAGCTCTTCCTCTCTATTCGATCTTGACTCCACATGGTTCTTCCTATCGGCCTCATCAAGAGGGTTTTCATCGTCATGCAGAGGCTGATCTTGGGGAGTGGCGGACACATTCAAACCAGATTGGGCTTGGGATGTGGTGGCTCTCTCCTTGCTTTTGCTACACAGGTTGTCGCTGGGATGCATTCCTACCATTTAGACCATGTGGATAACATATCTGGTGGTATTTTCATCATTGGCAGTTGATTTCGCGGACCGTTGTCGTAGCCCTTCTATTTCCATAACAGACAATCGATTGAATACGGCTGGCTTGACAGGGTCCTTGAGTGGTGCTAGTGCTTCTTTTCTGGTTTTGCCCTTCCGCCTTCACGCCGCGCAAAGCGCCTGATAAACTCTTGAACAGACGGTGTCATGCTTTCTATGTTGGGGCTGGGACACGTCTCTATATAGCATTGTTCAGATTGTTGTCTTCTTGATTTTGGCGGTCATGGAGTTTTTCTGAACCCACTTCAGAGGTTCGAAGGAGTTGCCGACTTTTACGGTCGACTCAGCTGTCGTCGTGGGGTAACCCTATTCTCAAAACCTCATGAAATTCTACTTGGCCAGAGTTCTAACCTTCTTGTTGGATCTATATCTAAGCCGCTTCTATCTCAACTTTTCTCTTTTGAGCACCTGGCAGGCTTCGGTTCTTCGGGAAGCCGTCGTAGACCGAGCGATGGAGAGCTTTGGAGATAAGCTTGATTGTGCACTTGTTGGAGTCGTCACCTGATCTCGTCCGCGACGTTTGATGATGCCCTTTGTTCTGGCAGTGTTGCCCCCAGCCGGAGTTCCAGAGAGTTATTCGAACACCGTCTGAAGTTTAGGTTGTGGTGTCTTAGCGATCAAAACGTTCGGCCTCTTGCCCCTTGAGACCGGTTTGGCCACCTGGTTTGCCAGGATTTCTGCTAAACGAGTGCTTCCGACAGGGTAGATGATGATGGAACCAAATTGGCGGGGCGGTTCCTCCTACTGCCGACCGAGGCTTGCAGGGAGAACTACGTGAGCATTGATCTTGATCACGTATGGGATCGGGGTCGCATCAGAAGCTGAATTCATCTTAGAAGATATTGTCGTTGAAATTTGATTGCTACACGGAAAAGCATTATTTCAGTACAAATATTGGTGTATATGTTAAATGAGTTTGCATGAACGCTTGACCCGAGATATGAAAGGAGAGAAAGGTCCCACCAAGCGTGCCAGAATCTGTTGAGTGTTTTTCGTCACCCTATTGAGATAGGAATACGTGTCGCTTGTCAGACGTATTATAGATTCCTCTTGCCTAGAGTAGGCCGGGGTTTATTGATTGTGAGGATCCAAATCTCCGGCTCCCGCAGACTAAGCTGCTGTTAATTGCCCCTCATTTTTAGAGCAAGAGAACTTTTGATTGACTGGTAAAACTGGTCATACGAACTCAATGTGTAGTGTGCGTGTGTTGTGTTTTGAAGGGGCCTTGGGCTTATCGGGGGCCTGTAGAGTTTACGGGGGTTCCGCTACCTGGATAGCGGGCTAGGTGTCAAGGGGGCCGGCAGCCCCTTGCGGGGTGCGGGGCAGCACCTCGTTAGAAATTTTTTTCTAACGGTTCTAACGGGAGGTGTGTTTTGAGTGTAGAGCGTATAGGAAAAAAGATGAGTGAGGAGCGTCCTAAGGACTTGTAAGACAACATGTGACCGCTGGACGCCAGCGAATCGCATGCGTGGTGCGTGGACGCTGGACGCCAGTGGGTCACGTGCGTGGTACTCGACTGCTGGAAATATCAGCAGAAGAAGGGGTTTAGCCCCTGGGCTAGGAGTTGAACTCCCGAGGGGTTTTGGAGTTAAACTCCTAGAGAAGAAATTGGATGTGGATTTGGAGTTAAACTCCTAAAAGGTCTGGGTTTGGAATTAAACTCTTTTGAGGATTTAAATCTTGGAGGTGAACTCCTAAAAAATCGAATTGGAGTTAAACTCCCAAAAGATTTAGATATTGAATGGTGAAAGGAGATCCCTTTTTGTCCTCTTCAAATCTTGGACTTCCTTAAAATGGGTTCTTCTGAAATGGGTTCTTTCTTCTTCCTCTCTTTTTGTTGGATCTTGGCGTAAAAGTGTGTTGAGATTAAAAGTTTCCCTTTTACAGATTTGATGGGAGATCTGAGCTCCCCTTTGAGGGTTTTATAGTGAAAAAACTATTTCTTTTCGGGAAAAGAAGAGTTAAACTCTTGATTTAATTCAAAAAGAGAGAAGAAGGGTTAAAATCTCGAGGAAGGAGAAGGAGGTACATAACCCTAGAATTTTTGAGAGAATGAAAGTCCTCCTTGATTTTCTCATCATATTTGCTTTTATAGGCTACACACTTTATATATAGCCCCTTGAGCTTTTCTAAATGGCACTTGTGCCACACTATGCCTTATTTGCCTTTTTTTTGCAGATAAACCATGGTGTTTACAAAATTTTGGCTTTTTCTCATTTTACATACATTTATTTCTTAAAATTGCATTTAGACTAATTTATTGCCTCTTTTTTAGCATGGAGCCGGTCATTCTATGTTTGGTCTTAACTTTGGCTCGGGCCCATTTAGCTTGGGCTTAGGCCTGCCTGTTTGGGCTTGGATCCACTTGGCTTGGGGATGACTTTGACTTTGATTTTGACTTGGTCAACCGGGGTATAATTTTTAACCCCAACAATAATATTGCCCAATGAAAATATTGATGGATTATCATAATATTGTCTAATGAAAATATTGATGGATACATGTGAGTACAACCATTGGAGATTAGGGTTCTAAGGGTCTTGGTCGTCTTCCTCAAAGTCTCTAGCAGCCGCGGTGGATTAGGAGACTTTCCGAATAATACCATTATTGATCCGCACATGGATATCTGAAGAAGAAGACAAGTATGGAGAAAATATTGACGATCCAACGATTATATGTGATCTTCTACCCTGTAAAGGTACACAGATCTCAGTGCTTGTAGGACACTAATCGTTTATTTTCTTCCGCTGTTTATATGAGTTTCTCTTATGAATCAGATCTGCATGATTTGATCGCCGATCTAGGGATCACTCTACCGTTATCCTACATTTATATTAGAGCTATTAGGGTTTGCTAATCCGTTTATCGAAGTTTTAATCATGTTTTTAGGTTATATTCGGATCGTAATAATTGTATTTTTACTATATCTGTTTATTATGAAAACCATTAATCCATTTAGATCAAGAATTATTTTATTAGATCTATAGAAAACGCATGATAAAAACACGATTTTTCTTTTTGATCGATCCGATGAGGCTTATTTAAAAGTTTATGTTTTCAATTTGGGAAAACTTATTTTTTTGGCGATAAAATAAAAATTAAATTTTGTATGTGCTGATGGTGCCGCGATGAATTGGCGACGTCGGCGGCCATCATCTTTGCAATCGTGCCGTCGCAAAGAGACGATAGGGACGATGATAGCACACCCTAACCCCAATTTTTTAAAAATTATTTAGACTTTTGTGCAAAAAAACAAGTGTACTTTCTTAAGAATTTTAAATTGCAAGGGATTTTTCTAGAAAGATGAGAATTTTTTTTATAAATTTATTAAATCTATAAAGATTAGATTTAATAAATACATATTTTAAAAAATATTTATTAAATATTTTATAGATTTTAGTACAGATTTTTAAAATTGTTTTTTTAAAAAAAATTGGCTCGGCTCGATCCGGATCCGAAGCCAGAGTTCGGCTAGGCTTGATCCAGAGCTCACATCTCGGCTCGAGATGAGCCGGCGGCTTAGCTCCGGTTCGAGCCAAAGCCGGCCTGGCTCAGCTCGACCCTGAGCCGGGTTAGGCGGCTCGGCTCGGATAGGAGCCGGCTCGGTTTGGGCTCAGGCTCCAATAGGCCTTGGTGTTATTTTAGCGGCTTGGGTTAGCTATTTTTTGAAAATCGTTTTTCTGGTTTTTAAATTATTTTAAAATCGGGAAAAATTTAGAAAAATGCAGAAAAATTACAAAAAATCCAGAAAATTATTTAGAAAATTCAGAATTTATTTTTGGATTTTGGGAAATACTTTTGTCTAATATGAGCCAAATAAAATTAATTTATGACGCTGAAAATAATATTTATTTTAATCCTAAATAATCTAGGGTTGTATTTGATAGTCAGCTTCAGTGGGAGAGCCTATAAGTGTGGGTCGATCCGTGAAAAAAGTTAACACCTTAAATTTACAATTTAGGATAGTTAATAAAGATAGTGAAATAATTAGAGTTAGGTCTCCTAACACTAAAGATTTCAAATAGGAGATTTCGGGTGAAGTAATGGATGTAACTGCACATTTAAACTTACCTTTGAGATCGAGATTCCATTACTTTAACGAATATCTATAGACTATTTTTATTTTTATATCTTATGGATTGTAGTTCAAGAATAGCCTAGTTTCTCTTTCCTTAATTATGAAAATAGACTTGTTTCTATTCTTTTTCGTTAAATGATGGAATAGATTAATGTTGCAAATTACTCCAAACTAAAATTCCTTAGAATTTGTAACGACCCTAAAATGCATATACCCTTGTATATTATTTCTTTAATAAAATGTCATTTTCTTTTCGAGTACTAAGTTATAATTATTTCATGATAACTAAGAACAAGAACAACTTAAAACCCATTGGTTAAGTATTTACATCGCTGTGTTACAGTCTACATGTTCGAATCTTTACAGCCCCTTTTCTTGTCTTTTAATTTCTTTTTAACATTTTCGAGCCCAGATAGTTCACGAGCGATGCATACGGGGTCCAAAAACCATATGGGAAATACAAGATATGTTTTTGGACCATAAACGATGACACGAGCCTAGGGGTCGAGGCTTGAGCCTATTGCTTGAGCCAAGACCGACCCGGGCGGTCACATAGCAGGTTTATGCAGTCCCATGGGGCCTACTCATGCTCAGACTTTGAGCACGAGTTTGTTTGGATGAGTGGTTTTTTGTTTCATATCCTAAAACTTCCAATTCAATCCAGTGAACCCCCAGCCTTTGAATTCCTCCATTAAGTTTATTTTTAATATCTTTTACTCACCTTTCAATAAACCATTCTTTTTAATTGCATTCTTCTCTTTCCATGGCTGTACAATCCTCCATTCATCTCTGAAATTTTGCTCCAAAAATCCTCCCAAGGCAAATTGATGATCTCATTACAGCCAAACGACGAAACTCCTAATCAACTCATTGTTTCCTTACAAATAACAATACGGTTGTTACACCGTATTGCAACGCGAATAAGTCCCCATATCTTTCTTCTCCTCTTGTTATGCTTCCATGCCCGCTGCCCTTGATCTTATCATAGTCTCTAATATTGGATGCATTAATACACATAGCAATATAAAGAGATATAGTCACATATAGATTGATCAAAACCTATTGATTGCCTTATGTTAAGCCTTATGTTTAAACCTGTTCTCTTGTATAGTACCATGCATTCATGTTGTAAGATAAATTTCACCCTAATTTTTGATACCTTGAAACAAAGATAGACAAATAAATATCGACCTCATATATTGTATGATAATACATTGACAAATGAAACCTCATGAAAAATTGAAATTCTTGGAATAGATTCTTGTCAACGTTCGAGAATCGTATATTAAGATTCATACAGCTTATATCGTTTTGTTTTTAGTTAATTATACCCAAGTTTTGTTTAAAAGAAATAAAGTTACGAATAAATACCATAGCATTGTCATTTTCAAATACGACCCAAAATACTTTGATCTTTCTAATAAAATTTTATAGTCCAATTGGACTTGTAGAAATTTTAAGAAAATTATTTAATTTAGAAGATATTTTTTTGAACGCATTGTAAAAAATTTAGGATGAAACAAAAGTCGTTTAGGATTTACATCGTTTTTACTCACTGTTTTTAAAATCAGAAAACTATTTTTATCGGTCACCTTCGAAGAACCATAACTTAGTCTTCTGAGGCCCTTTTTGAGAAAAATCAAGTGTTATAGATATCTAGATTGAATGATCTAGATTTTATTAGTTTTAATATTTTCCTAAAAATCGACATAATTTATATAATTCTTCCTTTTAAAATTATGTGACGAATCTGGAAAGAATCTATCATGAGTCCCACATTGTTTTTAAGCTTTATATAAATCGAGCTCCCGATGTCGGTTCATGAAAAACTTTATATGTATGGATGAGTAATTGCAGACCTATAACTTTCCTATATATTTGGTGACTCAGAAACGTATAGAACGTCCCGATATATGCTCTGCAAGACAACCTCGAGTTTTTGTACAGAAATTATAAATTCTGTTTTAAACCCTGATGTTAATAGGACCAAAACTAGAGCTTCAGGAATCCAAATCGTGTAGAACTTATCTGTTTAGATAAGTAGACCGAAAGGCCCATAAGTTTTTAATAATTTTCGAAACCTAAAAACTGACGGAAATTAATGGAAACCATGTTTTAAAAAGACGCGTCAGGGATGGACATATTTTGATATGTTTTGCGCCATGATACGAAAATTTGTATATCTCCAAAACTAGTAGTCATTAGTAGGTGAGACTTATAATCACATTTGTGTAACACCTAATACCTAGGGCTATGTTTCTTTTTAATTTCTGAATTCTATTGACTTAGGTAATTAGTAGTTCACAACACTTCCTTACAATACCGTTTATGAATATTAATTGAATATTTTACTTACCTCATTTCATGCTATGTGACTTCGCATTTTGTTATACCATATAAATAATGTGAATAATCTACTACATGCATGACATGACTTGACTTGAACCATGAATGCAATGAACTCGATTTGAACTGGACATGAACACGACTTGAAACTTAACATGAAATTTGACTTGAACTCATACCCTTTTAATGTATTCATAGATTTGTATAAGGCTTGTGTAATTATTTATAATTTAAAATACGTGGGTGTTTAACTCCAAAGACCGGTCAAACGAACAGGTGTCGAACGTCTTGCCTGAATTTGGGGGCGGTAATATGGGTATGATTTATCCACCTCTCCAAAAATGCTAAGTTGATTTATAGCGCCGCATATCGGAGGTTTGGATGAATGAGACCAATGTAAATACTTTAGATTCCCTCCCTCGGATGAGAGGTTTATTGATTGTGGGGATGCTTTCTCCTGCAGGCGCAATCCCTTGTAATTAATTATGTTGTCCCGTACGAAAACAACTTTCTGCTGCTCCAAGGGAGCGCATCCAGCCTGAATACGGGGGTATATTCTATTTGGAACATATCCATCCACCTCTCCGAAAATACCAAGTTGATTTATGGCACCGTATATCGGAGGTTTGGATGGATGTGAGCTCTTTAGCTGAACTTTTCAGATTCCCGTACAATGATGATGGGATTTTGAGTGTGGGGACGCTTTTTCCTCCAAGCGCAAGCCCCTACAGTTAATTACATTATCGCAAAGAGATAACAACTTTATTTACTCCAAGTATACCAGTTCGTGTCGTATAATAGTTTGTTTATTTTGGAGTTACCATTGATTGTATAGAGGCTAATATTGTCGTCACCCGTAGGGCGCAGATTAGTCCAAATCCATATATATCAGATTTGGGTTTAAACCTAGGTCATATTTTTCATCGGTTCATGATACATAAGTTTGAACTATGTATCGTTAGTCGTATATGGGACTAAGAACAACTTAGGATTATGGTTAATGATCGTCAATCTTATTCTAGATTAAAATCGGCTTAACAAGTATGGACTAAGAATCATTAGTCGTCTTTGAGACTAAGGTCAACATCGGTTTATTGATATTTTGATCAATAGATCATACATGAGAAGAAAAGCTTCTATACTTGGTCTATTTTAACTAAGTGATCAAGCAAAACCTTGATGTCTAAGTCGCAAGTACAAATAGGATGCACATGTATATATATTCTTTTTGAAAAGAGTGTGCACATGCTTTGCACGTATTGCAAACCTAATTGATGGGATATATATATATATATATATATATATATATATATATCATTTTTACTTGCTCTCACGAGTTTAGCACGTGATGCACATGTAAGCAGTATCTTCTGTTTGCGCTCACGTGTACGTTACGTTACACGCATACCCTCATGGACAATATTTATCATCTGCGCTCTCGTGGATATCACGTGATGCGCATGCCTTCATAGACAATTTTTATCAAGTGCCCTCATGTGGATATCGCATGACACGCATGCCTTCATAGGCAGTATTTGTCAAGTGCTCTTAGATTAGGGTGCAGACTATAAAGGAAGCAAAGACTTTCAAAAGAAGCAAAGGTTTATGGTCTTTGATTTTTCTTCTTCTTTCTCTCTTCTTTTTTTTTTTTTTATCAAGAAACAACAGCTTCAACTTTTATGATGCATAAGCATCCTTAACGGGGGTTTTCTTAAATCTTAGGATTAATTTTTCATAAAAGTTGAAATTTTTTTAAAAGGAAGGATCAACCCTAAGATCTCTTGATCTTTTATATTGTGAATCAATAGATTCAAAAAGAAGCAAAGGATTCTATGTAAAGCAAAAACTTTTTAATTTATTTTTTTAAGTCATAGCTTTTTGAAAGAGAAGTCTTCTTCTTATTTTTTTTCCTAGTCGAAGGTTGAAGAAGATAGTTTTTTTTCCTTAAGCTTATGGGGGGCCTACGGTATCCTTTTACTGTGCATGAGACATCTATTTATAGGAGAGGAAAAATTAGAGTTTATTCCTAATTATTAGATCGTTTTAATCTCAATTTGATTTTAAATTTATTTAATTGATTCATATCAATTAAAAGTGGTGTGCGCACAGTTGGATTAAGATTCATCGATATGTTTGTTAAGGTATTTTAATTAACTTATGATTTTTGTTTTAAATAAAAATTTAAATCATTATTAACAAGATTTATTTCTTATTAGAAACGTTTATTTCATGGGGTGCGCTTGCGCGCTGTTGGATTGATTTGTGACGCATGCGCACCGTTGGACCTTCGATCCCCGAATTCATTTAATTTGATTTGTTGTTATTATTATATATATATTGTTATTTAATAGAACATTTTCTTCTATAATAGGACCGGCTATGGTCAGTGTGCGCATGCGCACGTATTTTGCATGTGTCGCATGTCTCGAAAATGGTACTTTGCTACTTGGGAAGATACTAAATGCACATTCTAAAGATCTAGCGTTTGCCCACGTGCCTTTCATATGCTCATGACACTCAATGATTTTTGTCAAATGCTCATATGTATGGTTGCGTACATTTTGGGTAGGAACAAATGCTCCCCACCAATCTTGTGCACGTGTCTTGCACGTGATACGCATCGGTGTCAAGCTGTCATTTGTTAGAATTGCTCCGAGATCCGTGGGGACACAAACCGACTTTTAAATTCTATAATTATAGCTCCATCTCTTTCATTTCATTTGCGCCTTCTTTCTCTCTCTCTTGATTTTTTAGAGTTGCGCTCTTTCTGAAGCCTTTGCTTCCTGTTAGAAACCCTTACTTCTTTATTAACTTGGTAAGTGTGCATGTGCACCTATGACTTTGTTTTATGAATGCATACCCTTTGGTTGCGCACTTGTTTTTTCAGCGCCCCCTTTGAGTTGCGCACTTGACTTAACTCAAAATTGTGCACCCTTTGGATTGCGCACTTGTCTTAACTCGAGATAGCTTTGAAAATTTTCTTAAGTTTAAACATGTAATTTAAATTTTTATTTTAATTAACCAATTTTATCCTTTATCTTCGAAGTCAGATACTCCATTCCTTTATAGGACTTCTCAAATTTGCGGACAAATGCCTTTTCGGCTTCTTTCCCTTCAGGTACCATAGCTAACTATGAATATGATCGTCTAACAGACTTGCGTCCCAACGAACTTGTCAAAAGGGAAATCCGTAAGATGATTCTGACTCACGATCCTGCCCGGAAATATTTTCATCTTTTGGTTACTTGGTATAATCAGATAATCGAGGGTCGTATCAGCTTCTAGTGTGAGGCACTGTCATGACCCGGAAATGGAACGTGACCGGCATTTAAATCACGTAACGTCACCGCAACCCAAATAAGCTAAAAACCAATATCTAAAACCTTTTAAATGAAATAATGGAGGTGAAATTATCGAAAGGGTATACTAAATGGAATAAGGTGTAGCTGAAAAGATTGTTTGTATAAAAGTATTCATATGTTTATTTTATAATCTAGTTTGAAAAAAAATTCGTTGTGTAAAATTTGGACATCACCTCCTTTGTAAATTTTTAAATAAAAAATTTACAAAGATGTAGTATATATAAAAGCATCCACAACGGGAACTAGCTTCCATGCCCCAATGGCAGAGCAACCATGCTGTTAATATACGACGCCTAAGGCGAAAATCAACACAAGCAATAAGCAATATATATAAATATTCATCAACAAGTGGAATTAATTAAGTTCGATATCCAAAAGAATAAATAGAAGTCTCGACTCGATCTAATACCACGAATATACAAGTTTTGGTGTGATGGAGAGACACTAGATACAAGAAAATATACATATAAAGGTGGTTACTACACATCATAACCCACCTAACAAAAGAAATGCGATATCCCAAAAGATGTTCTGAAGAGCCGCTAAGTATCCATACGATCTGTCCTACAAGAAATTTTGGCACAATAGGGTGAGTTGCCAACTCAATGAGTAGAATAATCATCATAAGATATGTACATCAAAGGCATTATGTATGTATGTATGTATGTATCAAGCGCATCATAAGTGGATCGTGCAAATGGAAACACAACATCAACTAAATCATCAAAAAACCGTACCAATCATCGACACGTAAAACTCATGTGTTTCCTTAGGCATTATCCTTTGGATCGGTCCAATCTCTTTTTTTCTCGTACCGGTCGGTATTATCCGGATAACTGGCATGCCCAATATTATTACATGTCGTTATTCATCTTCTCTAGGCTCACCTCGTCTTTCTATACGGGCTTCTTTCCCCTTGGTACCGTACCGGATCCACCATGTATCTGAAATCAGTGTAATCCTCCCCTGCCTTGAAATCAGGTAATCTAAACATAAAATCCATTGAAAACTCATGGTGGACTCCCAAATCATCATATTAAGAGAAAACTGTGCTTTTACAAATACAAGCGAGTTTTATAAATTGTTTTGCGGCTTCTTGAAATCCATGGAAAACATCAATTCATCATTTATTTATTTAGCAATTGGAAACTATCGTATAAGAATCTATATCGCAATGTGATTCGTATACTAAAATCATGGTAAGAATTTATACTAGCATGGAAGTCATTTATTTAAAAATAGCACGGCAGTTCTAAGTGTCATGGCAATATTAATGATATGTAGTGTAGCATACGCGACTATGATTTTGCCTTATGTCGATCATTAGTAATTGTGCTTGTGTTATATCAAGTGTATGCATAAAGGCATGTCAATTCTATTAATGAGTACATATATCATGCGTTTATAAATTGATACAAAGTTTTTTAAATTTATGGTAGTCATGGGTTCTATACGTCATCCGTCCGATTTCCCACTTTCAGATGCTCATCTAGTCGAAGCCAACGACCTTCTTTCCCTATCTCGCCGCGTCGAAATTCTCCGCAGCCGAATCTACAATTAAAACAATAACGAAATCATATAAATATATAGACCGTAAATTATATTAGCAAACTAAACGTCTAAAGGTTAAAACTAAAGGTTAATGTTTGCTAACTATGTAGAACCACCCCCCGGAGTCATCGTCTAAACCCAAAAAAGTCAAATCGAAGTTTAGAAACCGTTTTAAAAACTCAAACTCAAAACTGTCAAAAACCCTGAAAGACAGACGCCTGAACTTATACAAGACAGACGTCTGACCAAATGATCTCAATAACACAAAAAGAAAGCAAACGTCTGAAAAAAGGGTCCCAGACATCTGACCACAAGCTCTCAAAAGCACAGAAAGTAAGCAGGCGTCTGAAGAAGGGGTCCCAGGCATCTGACCAAAAGCTCTCAAAAGCACAGATCTAAAGAAAGCAGACATATGAAGAAGGGGTCACAGATGTCTGAAGGCTAAAACAATATTTTCAAAATTAAAGGCAGACGTCTGGATACTTGAGCTTCATATGTCTGTTTATCACAAACACAATACAGATATATCCACGATAGACGTCTGCGGCTCTATGGGGCAGATGTCTGAAGAAGGAATCCGTTGATACGAAAATTCACAAAACTTGAAATTTCTAAAACCTTAAAAATCTATTTCTTTACACCTAAATACTCTTAAATTCCTAAAGTAGGGTGTAGTCACCAATTATACCATACCAATATTCACCACTACTAGTGGTTCACATAAAAGCTAAATTTTTAAAGAAAAAACCCATCAAAATATGACTTTATGGCTTGAAATACAAAGATAACATGGCAAGACTTATAAATACTTAATAAAGATGTGATATTTATCTATTTTGGTTTGAGATGAGGGTGGTCCAATCTCTAGGGATGTCCACTTGAAGCTCTTGGAGTTTGTGATGGCTTCTCTTGAAATCTAAATGAATCTAAATTAAGTATTTTGTAGGATCCATAGGATTTTATGGATGAAAGCTAGAATTTTTCATTTGGGGTTAGGAGTTAGGGTTTTGGATTTGGGATATTTTGAGATGAGAAATTATTGGGATGAATGAAGAAAGAGAAAGGTAGGTGAGAATGAGTGATGAAGAGAGAGGGTATAGGTGTGTGTAGGTATATGGCTCAACTCTCTCTCTCTACAATTAACTTAACCCCTAACACCCAACCATGGTAAAAACCAACATTTGTAAAATGATAACATAAATTTTTGCTTGCCATTTAAAATATCAGTTTATTTTGCAAACTATACGGATATATTCATAGGGTATTTTGTGAAAACCAAACACACCTTGTTTTATAAAATTAATTAAAGTCCAAAATAACATTATAATGTTTGAAATGTTACAGGCGCCCTTTGATCCGCTTGAGCCTATCTCTTATTTATAAACTTCGCCGACTATCTTTACAGTAGAGATGGATGATTGGACCGCTCATAACATCCTACAACCTTCACAGAGTGGGGTTATAGGGCTGAAGACTATTGATCTTCTGCGGCCTCGCATCAGCTAAGAAGAGGCAAGGCCATGGGGAGTACCTTATGGCATGGGAATGATTCCTCGATATCTTCCTGGCTATATTGCTTGGGCTAGATACATCTTATTTGCCAAGAAGGCCTTATTGCAGCGTACCGGACTTTACCCAATGGTCTTCGTGTCTCTGTTTGAATATACTAAGACCGAGCTTTAATATGTCAAGTCTCTCTAGGAACAGTGGAACATTCAGACAAACACCTTTATGTTATCTAATCGGGAAGTATCCATATCTCTGTTTGAATTCTAGCGGATCTCCGAATTACCTATCAAAGGGGAACGTTACGAAGAGATAGTTCCCTGTGACGAATTTGTGTTTGTTGCAGACCTGGCCGCGACGAATTTGACGGCCAGCAATGCTATAATTTTCATCTGACTAGCTCTCCGGAACGTGTTGTGCATATTTGAAGAGCTAAATATAGCCTCTCAAGGACGGAGAGTTACCTTTGAAGCTTTCGTTGATAGATTTTTCTACTCAAGTGTTTTAAATGCGGATCGTGGATAGTTTGCCGACATTAACAACCCCTTCAGCCTGAATATGCAAGGATTAATGGACGATCCTACATTGTTAGAGAAATGTTTTCTTCCGTGGAGGCCCTCTTATGAGCTTCGGGCCATTACTGCTCCGGGGATCGACTGGGAGACTTTTTTTTATAGAGTTCATCGGCTTATGGTTAAGTTGGTTCTTGATCACCGCACACTCTCGACTGATGCGGGCTTTTGTTTGTTTATCCAGCCCACCGTATTGCTTCCGGTGCTACCCTATCCATCGGCATTGCAAGTAGCATCCTTGTATCAGGGTTTCTATGAGCTGGCCACCTTAAATGATCCAGGATGAGAGCGTATGTATATGCCACTCCATTATTTCGGCTCTTAGATTTAGATGCACGTCCTTGGCGCATATGGTGAACGTACGGGACTCACATTCTTCGACTCTGACCGCTTCCCGTTGATAATGAAACTTGTCGGGGTCACAGGAATTGCGCCAGACAGAGATATTCATTAATTTTTTCTTAACCCGTTCACTTACTGGAAGAACAAGAACATTTATTTTGAAGATTGGGTGTATATTACTGGCATAAGACCTATTCCCGCCAATCGACCTTTGCTGGACATTATAAAGAACGCCACTTTGGCTTTGTCGGATAGGGAGATAGCCTATCTATATTCTATCAAGCCTAGATTCTTAGTATATCGATGGGACGATTATGTCGCTCATAGGCCTTATAACCCTCATCGCATTGCTCGGAAATTCGGATATGATCAAGGTGTTCCTCTCAAATCTTTTTACTGCCAACCTGCTCTTACCGAGGAGTCGATCAAGAAAGCCATTCATCACTTTATAAGGTTGAAAACCGGATCTTGCTTCATTATTCCTGATATGAAGCGCGTTCCCAGATCCTTTTCCTCCTACGGGGATTGGTACGTAGAGTTTATGAACGGGATCATTGAATGCGAAAAGAAGTTCTTTTTTGGTCGCCATGGGGCAATGAAGTTGAGAGATCGCCAGTTTTTCTTAAAATATCAGTCCATCTTTGTTCCCCTTCTGTCGCGGGAAGGGAATTTGCCAGCGAGTTCCTCTATCATCTGAGCTTCGAACAACTTGAACCATTAGTGGTGATCATCTGAAACACACCTCTGACTCTAGAAAGACGGAACCAAAGGGAAGAATCAAGCTTCGTTAGCTGCTGCTTCTGGGTCTTCTGGTAAATTGCCGTCTTATAGAAGATTGCACTCCTCTGGCGGTGCTTCGTCAATGCATACTATAGCTCCCTAGGTTCTTTTAACAACGACAACATCTCGCCCGGTGGGCATGATGGCTCGATTAAAGTCTGCTGCTGCTGCTAGTAATGCGACGACTATGACGGCGTCTGATGAGATGTTTGAAAAAGAGCTTGAAAAGTGTCGTCCAAAGGTACCCGCGGTGAAGTGGAAGGCTTCTAAGGCTGCTTCAAGCACTTGGAAGAAAAATAAATCTGCACATTCTATTGATACAATACTTTTTGAACATAGGGATATTTCTTTGGAGGATAAAATAGACCAATTTGGGTCCAATATGAGTCTTTCCCCCTCAGAGATGTTTTCCCCTTTTAGGACGACCGCCGAAGAGGATGTTGATATAGCTGTGGCCATTATAGAGTCACAAGAGGAAGCCGAAGGTACCGACCTTCAGGTAGCCATAAAGGAGTCTAAGCTATTCTGGCCTCGATTGATAATTTTCCTTTTCCAACAGTGATTTCTACTAAGGAAGCTATTCAGGCCTCGATTAATACTCATCGGGAAGAAGAAGAAAATCTTGCTGCCATGGATATTGGTATAACCTATCTTTTTTGTCTACACCTTTTGTATCGAACAATTTCTTTCTGTCGACACTTTAATCCTCTTTTCTTTGCATTGACTTCCACATCAGCGGATTCCATAGATGGTGTTGGTCCAGGAAGGATACGGCTCTTCGGCATTCATATTGCGGATGCTTCCCAAAAAACTATCGTGCCGCCGACAGCTCCTTCCACGCTAGTACAAGAGAGGGCCTTGAAGCGACTGATGCCAGCTATTTCCGAAGAAGAGGCTTCTCGAGAAGAGAATGAGCCTTTGTTGACCGCTTATCGAAGGTTTGCATGGACGGCCCAGATAGAGAGAGCGTCGTGCTGCCGAGGAATTTGCACTTCGGGCCTCCCTGGGCACTGGTATAACTTTTATCTTGTGTATCTCATCATGAACGCTTTATCTCTTCTGTGTCTTTATATCTTTTCTTTATAGGTACTTCCACGGCGGGTCTATTTCTGGTCAATAGCTTCTCCTCAACGCTCTTATAGAGAGTGTGATTCCTCGAGTTGGGGTTCCTGTTCCATTGCCGGGCCCCTTGAGTGTTAGTAATGAACCAGTTGGTTCTTTTCCGAACGTATCGGAATTTGGAGTTTCATGGACGGAGAACAATAACCCTACTGCTCATGTTCCTGAGCCTATGGACATTGCTCCGGGTGCCACTTCTTCCATGAGTGAGTACCGTGAATTTATGGGTGAAACTAGCATGATGATGGCGAGCCCTGCTCTGATGAATGAGGGTACCCATCTTACTTCAATTTCTCCTGCAACGATGGAGACTGATTCCATCGAGACCGGTGTCGAAGTCAGTAGTCCTTTGGCAGTAATTGTGGTTGCTTCTATGCCGATCACCGAATGTCCTTCTGAATTCCAACAGGCCTCAACAGAATCTGAGGGGATCATCGAAGGTGATTCTTTCTTTATTTTGTTATCTTTTGATTTTTGTAGTGAACTGATTCACTCTTTGTCGGATATATCAGAATCTCAGTTGATGGAAGCTCATATGTTGTCGCACGCCCCATCTTTTTTTCATGGACGACTATGTGATAGGTTAGCCATACGCAAGGGCTCCCAATTGAGGCTCACTACTCCTTCCACTGTTGGTTAGTATATTTTCTCTTCCATTACCCCTCTTTTTAGTAACATTTATAACAAAAGTGCTTTCTACTTACAGTTCTGCAATTTATGGGGGGGGGGGGGGAAGATTTTCCAGAACCCTCTGCGCTTCCTGACCAACTCCTCGCAGCTATCAGTAAGTTGAGCCTTAGGTTCTCGCTTAGCATTTTGATTTTTCATTGGGATCAACCGGCTTTTCTCAGGCTTGTTTGATTTGTAACTGCTCCACTAGCTCCAGCTCCTTACGAATCCTGCATACTTATGCTGGTAGGGCCTTATGCCAAACGTGAATCTCTCAGGTTGGCAGAGCATGGCCGAAACTGACTAATTGCTCTCCTCGAGGAGTTGGGTGTAACATTTCAGAAAATAGAAAATATTATTATGGAATTTAAGTAATAAAATAATGAATTTCATGGGTATTATACAAGTATAGATTTGAGTTTTCGTAAATTGGTATAATTATATACCTCTATTTTAGAAAATAATTTAAAATTTAAAATGAATTATTAATTATGAAGGCATTTATTTTGATTTGGGCTTTTTATAAATTAGTGTGTGTGTATACAAGTTTAAACTTGATTAGTGTTTTACTAATTACTACACTAAACCATATTTTATTTTGTTAACTATGTTTAGTGTTCATGACATATTGTCATATGTAACATTTCATTTTATGATATTGGTTTTGTGTTTTGTTTAAAGAAAAGAAAAAGAAAAGATAAGAAAATGAAAATGAAATAATAAGGGACAAAGAGTCAAATAGACATGGGCAAGTAAGAGAGTGAGAGAGTGAGAGAGGGGTATGGTTACTTCAACCATGAGCATTCTTCACTTCTCTTCCTTACCTCCTCTCCTTCTTCTTCTTCTTCCTCTCATTTTCTCCACCTCTTCCATCTCTTTTACCACCATACAACACCTCCCAAACCATCTCAAAACTCTTATTAGCCTTCACAAAAAATACTCCTAACCTCATCCTAGGCAACTTGATGGGATCAAGTTTAATTTTTGAGGAACTCTTGTCATCTGGGAATTTTCTTGAGTTGCCTTTTGAGGTAATAATTTCACCTTTAAATAAGTTTTCAAGTGTTCTTGCCTTCACAACTAGTTTAGACTTTAAATGCGCATGTTTTCTAGACTTAGAATTTCTAAAGTGAGATTTAGTGAGTAGAACTTGTAGTGGTGGTTTAGTAGGGGGTTAGAGAGTGACCACAATCCTATTAAGTGATGGATAAGGGCTTGTTAGTGCAAGTATCATTGGTAGACATGAGTTTAGAACTTTTCGACATCGATTTTTCAATGAGTTTTGATGATCAAATGTAATCTGGAATAACTAGGGGACTCTGAAAATTAAATAGAGAATACAAAGAGATGTATAGACCAATAGAAAGCCACCGTAGAAGCCCGAGCCCAAACCACCATGTTGTGGCCGCAATTTTAATGGGAATGGTCGCAATTTGTGGGTCCACTTTGGAGTTAGGGTTTGAATTTTGTTAGGTAGCTCACTCACTATATAATTAAGGCTACCTTATACGCTAAAAAGTCCCAGATCACTTTAAGAAAAATCTGGGAGCATTTTACTAGGGTTTGGGTGATATTTTATGATATTTGAAAATTGGTTTTTCGGTTTTCTTGATGTGATTTGGTCGTTCAACGTTCGTACGTCGACGTCGGAAAGTATTTTGTTGTTTAAGCACGCGTTGACCATATGTTCTAATCTATGCGCCCTGCGTTTGTCATATCAGTTTTTGGATATGGATTTCTATGCAATTCGATTCGGGTTTTTATTTGATTTTGGTTATGGACTCGATTGTAGGTACATTCGCGTGGACTTCTGAGATGAAGTAAGAGAGCAAGGCATTCATCGACTTCGGCTTGAGCGAGAATATTAAGTGAGTAGATGTATATCTACGGGGAAAGTCAGGTGGATGGCATATAGCACCCCCACAACCGTAGAATTAAGAAACGATATAGATATTAAAGTAGTATACTTAGTCTATAGGTTATGCAAGACTATCATATTAGTATATTTCTATACTTAATAGAAGATATATCGCTAGTTCTATTTCTTGCCATTAGGCTATTTATCTATATGATATAAGGATATTTAAGATATGATAATATAAGTCGATATGATACGAGATGATGATATGAGACGATATGATATGATATGATACGATATGATATAATATTATATGTCATGGTAGAAGATGAGATGATGTACGCAACTATAGATCCGTACTATTGATTTGATGATATCGTATAATGTATTTTCCGTACGTGTTATGATGGGGTGGATCGCCGATATTTATTTTGACTCGAGAAAGTCTTGTTTAAAATCATTAAAGTATATATTATGATATGTTTAGAGCCATACCTACTTTCAAAATTAACGAATCGTTACGAAATTTTAAATGATAGTGAAAGGGGGACTTTACGACTTTTCAAATGTTATCTTCTTCAAAAACATCGTAGCCCCTATATTTTAAAAAAACATTTCGTACTATTTTGAACTATAACCGTATGGCTCATACGTTGTTGCGTATTTTTATGCTTGTTTACGTTATGAATTCTTTATTTCTTTTACGCTCGCATTTTGATTTCTTATTTCTGTATACGCTCGTGCTTCGATCATTTACGATATATACGTGTTTCATGCCTTTATCTTTTCATGACTTCGTTTGTTAGGACACAAGCACCATTACCGATGATGCACATGTTGCACGTACACATACTCGCATGCTCACATACACATCATTGGTAATTTCCATGCCACGTACACAAATAGAACTCGCTATATTACCGTATCATCTTATAACCTGTTAGCATTTTAGTTACTGTTTAATACTCAGTACCACATATTATTTCAGATATTGCACTTTCCTTACAATGCTATAAGAAACGCTTATATGAACACAATTACTATGAATTACAGTATTGTTGTATGCCTGTACATATCTTTTCATGATTGCCATATATTTATGAGATTTTGCTTTCATGAGATTTCTGGATTTGAGAAACTGCCGATATTATTTAAAAAATTTGTGAATGTTTTGAACGCAGTTTTCTCTTGATATGATATTTCGGCGTCATTATGAGATTTCGCGGTTCTGAGCTATGATTATTATCCTGATCGAGGTAGAGGGATAGAGACCGTTTGCGGATATATGGTGGATCTGGTACGGTACCCCGGGATAAGAAAATCGTATAGAAAGGCGTTGAGCCTGGCAGGGGAACACTACCTACCGGTGACAGTATTGGACTTGGCGGATATCCGGAGGATACCGACCGGAGTGATATGAGAAAGATGGATATGAGGACTGATATGATGAGACGGTGCCTGAGACATGAGGGCCGATCCGATGAGATGGCGCCTGAGATATGAGGATTTACGTGTCGATGCTGGACATGGGATTTATGATGATTTCGAGTGTCGATACTGGGCACTCAGGATTTTATGATGATTTCGAGTGTCGCTGATGAACACTCCTTGGATTATGTGTATGTGTGGATGACATGGTACCACATATTGACACGTGCACGATATTATATATTTATATACATGTGTATACACGATTACCTTTGATACCACACGGTATGCTACTATTATTATGGTATGACTGTTCACACCATAATATTGCATTATTATATTCCCCATTCTTATTCTTTTTATAAATAAACAGGTGCTTTTGACGCATGTCTGCTACATGTTACAGGTTACAGGTTCTTGGACAGAAAACAGTGAGAACGATGTAAAGACGATGCAAAAGTGGACTTTAACCAATAAACAGAAGACTCTTGATCAAGCCTACATAAGGAACAATTCACAAATCAAGATTCAAGACATCGACTCAAAGCGAACGGGTAGAAGTCCACTACAATGTTCACTGGAAATCTGGAAAAGAACCAGAAGCTAAATTGAGAAAAAATATAAAGAAATAAGAAGATAAAAAGCACCAGAGCCTGACCACAATGTCACATGGGCCAACTCCATTGTTTGGTCGCGGAACCGCGGCTAAACCATGCCTCGGGCCGTGGTTCCGCGGCCATATAGGGCCCATATGCAAAATAGTTTTTACCAAAATGCAGTGGTGGCGTTAACTAGTCTTTATAGGGCTATTTTTGTAATTGTAGACATGCGGATCAAAATGTAACCTAGGGTTCTATCTCTATAAATAGGAACTCTAATCATTGTAATTTCTTATGCCTCCTTTTAATAATAATTTCAGAATTCTTTATGGAGAGCATCGGTGTTTCTTTTCAATTCATGAATTCAGATCTGACAACCCAGAGTTGATGTTTGGAGAGATGCATCTGTAAGTAGATTTAATTCCTTACTCTAGTTTAGATTTTAATTTTTTGTCCTAGGTAGATTTAATTTCTTGCCGTAGATAAATTGTTTAGAGTTAGGTTTGTGGAAGGATTTTGAGAGATGAGATCTCTCATCCCTTTCTTACCCATAATATATTTTCAATAGGACTCCATGCATACACGCACACACCGCGCCCTACGGCACCCTATCCTTCGAGGTAGCGGTGATACCGTAGTATAAAAGCCCGGTTGCGCGCGTTTTCCATGGAGGTTAGGGTAAGGATCTCTAAAGGAAGGAAAAGAACCTAGAGGAATGAACACCTTCCCGAATGGATCTAATCCCCTTTATTGATAATTACCATAACTCCTCATAGATCCTAAATTGGGTATAGAAAGCGTTGAGATTTAATGCATTTCCAAACCATCCCTAAACCTAACCCTAACAAGACTAGATCTAGATAATCGTAGTATAAAATAATTTAGGTTTTTAGATTTAATAATCACTCCGAACACTCTTCGGAATTAACTCGTTAGCGCGACTAGGAGATTCACAACATCCCTGTGGACCGACCCGTACTCACCGGCTAGCTTCATGCGACGCCGTTCTTGATTGCGGTTATAGATAGTTTTTGAGACAAATCAAATGGCGCCGTTGCCGGGGAAGGCGTAGAAAATTCCTTTTTGCAATTTCGGGTTAATCTAAATTAAAAAAAAATCATAAAAATCTAAAAAAATCCAAAACTTATAAAAATATATCAATTGTTATTTTTTTGGAAAGGGTACTTTGTTGTGTGAATCTTGCAGGAACAATCGAGACGGATCTGAAAATCTACAGAGAGAGAAACAGAAAACCAAATATCAAAACAAAAGAGGAATTCAAAATCAGAGCAGCAGAATTTTTCCCGAGACCCGAGCCCTCCATTGCGCCGCCCTTCCGCCGCGCTAACCCACTTTAGACCGCGGATCCGCCGCGGTCTTGGAGTTTCAGAACGTCAGAAAAAATCTTGGGAACCGTACCTGCTTGTTGACCGCGAAAACGCGGCATTAAGGCTCTTAGACCGCGGAAACTCGGCGGTACAGTGACATCATCTCATGGAATTTCCTCTGTAAGTTCCTCTGTTCTTTCTCTGGAGATCTATATGTATCTTTTCTGAAATATTCCTGCAGAATTTTGTGCGCTTTAAAAATATTCTTCCTTCCAAATAACAATCTTGTGCAGGATTTGTGGCCCCCGCTTAAAATAGAAATTGATTGCAAGTAATCTAATCTATTGCATATCTTTTATTAAAAATATTTTTGCAACAAATCAAATAAAGATAAAAAGGAAAAGAAAAAAAAATTTATTAGACAACTTGCCAACTTTTGCCGCAAATAAATCCTTGCACCACAACAAACATTCTTTCTTTTCCCCTTTCTTCTAACATGGGTACCCCACATAATAAATCACTAGCCGAACTTTGGTATCCCGAACCTAATTTTGCGTCGTACGTCAATGTGTTCGGTCAATTTAAAGACGATCCTTCCTTGCCTAAAATATCTTTGAAAGATCAAATAGAGGCGTCTAGGAGAAACAATTTGACTTTTCAACCCACTTTGTGTCAAACAAGTCAACCTTTACCAACTCTATATGTTGATACCACTTTTTCAAGTCCTTCTGTCACTCCTAAGCCGATGTCCATTGCTGAGCATATTGCTCAATCTCGTAGCCGATCTTTCACCCCTCTCCACTCATCTAGTTCTAGGGATCCACACGACTATTCATCTTTTTATCCATATGTTGACCCTCCCCCTGTCCAATCACCCACTTCCTACCAGTCCTACCCGACTTTCCCACCTTCACTAGACACTGTTTCTATACTGCCTTTTGGGAGTTTCACATATCCAAACAATTTCGAATCTTTTACCGAAACCCCCTTACCACCAAAGTCTAGTTTGGAAGAGTCGTTGGAGGCTTATATCTTAGCAACAAACAAAATGACTAGGAATGTGGAAGCGTCCGTGGCCGCCCTTATGCAACCTGCTGAACTGGTAGCTAGTTTCCCGCTGGCTCCAAATTTTTCAATGTATGAGGAGGCGGTTGGACAGAGAGAGAATGTGAGAGGATTTCCAAATCAAACTTACCCATACCCAATTGAACCCAACAACTCCAATTTTCAAACTTGTGTCCAAAATGATGAGTTGTGCGACTTTGTAGAGCTTGATTTGCCAAACTGTGAAGAACCCCTTTCAAGTGAAACCACACTTAATCCTTTCGATCTTTACACCTCCACTCTAGAACCGAAAGTGATAAATATCCATGCTTTTGATGAGGTGTCAGAAAAAATTGATTTTCATTTGATTGAGAATATAGACGCCGGGAATATTTCGGATGATGAACCTGTCGATTTGATTAAAATTTTATGTCCAATTCATCATCCCGAGTCATTAATTGTTTCTCCCGAACTTCATATGCGTCTTGATTATGATGATAATAGCATGGATGAGTAGAATATTGAGGAGAATTATGAGGATGGTATTGAGGATAGTTTTGAGGATCATATTGAGGTTGAACCGTTTTTGTTTGATGTGTCTGATTTTCCAATTCATCCTATTGAACCTTTAACTAATTCACTTCCTTTCGTCCCTCCTATTGTTCCGACAGTACAAGTGACCGTTACTCTTTCATCTCCTACACCAAGTTCGGCGTACCCATATTTTCTTGCGAATCTTGAGGGATTTGACCTCATTGCATGACGAGTTGATAGATTAGCACAATCAGTTTTCACACTTCGATCATCCCAAATTGCGCTAATTTATTCACTCGATTTACACCCTCAAGATCGTGCTACCCTTCTTTCTCCTTCCCGCCATTCTTCTCCTCCACCGAGACCATATTCCAATCTTCTTCCCATTCGGTCTCGTGTGTTTCTCATTTCTTTCCTCTACGCTCCATTCTTTCACCAACTCGACCATTACCACGATAAAATTTTTGAATGGTTGGTGCTAACATTTGGCTTGTGTAAGGACAAGCTTAAGTTTGGGGGGAATCTTGTTGTATATATATTTTTGTTTTTCTTTTAACAATAAAAAAAATTTAAAAATGAAAAAGAAAAAAAATAAATAAATAATAAATAAACAGGGGAGTACCGGCATTTTGACCCTCTTGGTTTAGCATGACAGTGAGGACACTGTCAAGTTCAAGTTTGGGGGTATACTCGGTCGTCTTCTTCCTTCGAATTCATTTGTACATATTTTTGCATTTGCATACTTATTTGAAAACCCATAAAAATTGAAAAATTATAAAAATTATTGTATTCAATTTTGGCTAATTGACTTGAGTTTGACGAATAGATCAACTGGCTAGGAACAACTAGATCTTAGACTTAGTGAATTAAAAACCCTAAAAATAACATTCCTTAAAGTTTAACGGTAGAAAGTATATGCCTTGCAGTTATTTAGAAATAGGCAAATTTTGGGTCCACTTCTTGGGATAAGTCGAAACAAGGGATGAGCATTGATGTTCTTATTAGAGTATAAGTTTGAAAAATAGTTCCTAGCTTAAATCTAGATTCTGAAAATGTATACCCTATAATTTGCACAATCACGCACCTTGAAACTTGGAATAGTAGAAGAGACCTTGAAATGCTCTTGTCTAAAGTCCTTAGTACAATGAAAATGAAAAAAATATATATATAAGTGTGAATAAAGAATAAAAAAAACGGACACTGGTTTTTGTGATTACTTAAGGCTGCAAAAATAGAAAAATATTTAGCGAGGGTGCTTCATCACCTCGTGCCTTAGACCAACTGGTTTGGGAGTCACTGCTAAAAGCCTTGGGTGTTGAAAGACTAGGAATTACGCTTAAATGTGCAAACGCATCTTGTAATCGGTTGTTGGTACCTCAAGAAGTATTAACGGTCGCATGAAGGATGTGTAAGCAAATTTCATTTAGAAATTCACCAATTAATAAGTGCTTTAGACAATGGACAAGAGTACGATTGCTTGATTTGAATTTCCAAGTGTAGGGGTAATTTATACACACACGTGGGAATACGTGATTGGAGTTTAGATGATAGAAAGGAGTGAAGAATAGAACTTGTATCTTTAGTAGAGTTGATAGAAATTCTTAAGTGGAGATGGAACCCTAGAATGAAAACTTAAGAGATTCCGAAAGCTAAGTAAGTCTATAAAATATATATAATCTTAAGTTAAATAATGAGGAAGTGTGAAGAATATGGATGGATAATTTACGAGTCGACGATAATAGAATTCCTTGTTAGAAGACCTAATTGGAGAATTAAAATTAATGGACCGAATTGATAGGATTTTGTGGGTAGTATCCGCTGAAAACCCTCAAGAGACAACACTCCTCCTACTTAGGACACCTAGAGGTTTAACGGCTTGTTGCACGAGCTCAGTGCAATCGCGTTTCCCTGCGAAAGTGAGTCTAGGTTTTTTGTAGAGAATAAAAAAATAAGTTTGCTCGAGGACGAGCAAAAGATAAGTTTGGGGGTATTTGTTCACACCATAATATTGCATTATTATATTCCCCATTCTTATTCTTTTTATAAATAAACAGGTGCTTTTGACGCATGTCTGCTACATGTTACAGGTTCTTGGACAGAAAACAGTGAGAACGATGTAAAGACGATGCAAAAGTGGACTTTAACCAATAAACAGAAGACTCTTGATCAAGCCTACATAAGGAACAATTCATAAAGCAAGATTCAAGACATCGACTCAAAGCGAACGGGTAGAAGTCCACTACAATGTTCACTGGAAATCTGGAAGAGAACCAGAAGCTAAATTGAGAAAAGATATAAAGAAATAAGAAGATAAAAAGCACCAGAGCCTGACTACAAAGTCACATGGGCCAACTCCATTGTTTGGCCGCGGAACCGCGGCTAAACCATGCCTCGGGCCGCGGCCATATAGATATGCAAAATAGTTTTTACCAAAATGCAGTGGCGGCGTTGACTGGTCTTTATAGGGCTATTTTTGTAATTGTAGACATGTGGATCAAAATGTAACCTAGGGTTCTATCTCTATAAATAGGAACTCTAATCATTGTAATTTCTTATGCCTCCTTTTAATAATAATTTCAGAATTCTTTATGGAGAGCATCGGTGTTTCTTTTCAATTCATGAATTCAGATCTGACAACCCTGCGTTGATATTTGGAGAGATGCATCTGTTAGTAGATTTAATTCCTTGCTCTAGTTTAGATTTCAATTCTTTGCCCTAGGTAGATTTAATTTCTTGCCGTAGATAAATTGTTTAGAGTTAGCTTTGTGGAAGGATTTTGAGAGATGAGATCTCTCATCCCTTTCTTACCCATAATATATTTTCAATAGGACTCCATGCATACACGCACACACCGCGCCCTACGGCACCCTACCCCTCGAGCTAGCGGTGATACCGTAGTATAAAATCCCGGTTGCGCGCGTTTTCCATGGAGGTTAGGATAAGGATCTCTAAAGGAAGGACAAGAACCTAGAGGAAGGAACACCTTCCCAAATGGATCTAATCCCCTTTATTGATAATTACCATAACTCCTCATAGATCCTAAATTGGGTATAGAAAGCGTTGAGATTTATTGCATTTCCAAACCATCCCTAAACCTAACCCTAACAAGACTAGATATAGATAATCATAGTATAGAATAATTTTGGTTTTTAGATTTAATAATCACTCCGAACACCCTTCGGAATTAACTCGTTAGCGCGACTAGAAGATTCATAACATCCCTGTGGACCGACCCGTACTCACCGGCTAGCTTCATGCGACGCCGTTCTTGATTGCGGTTATAGATAGTTTTTGAGACAAATCAATGACCTAGGTAGATCGTTATACATTCAATTTCTACCTGATGATTTCTTCTACTCATGAGTTGGTAACTCATCCCCTTTGTGCCATAGTTTTCTTGCAAGACTGACCGCTCGGATCTGTAGCGGCTTGCTGGCACATTGCTTTTTTTAGGTGATTACTTGGTAGGTGGGTTACACTATAGATCATAACCACCATTGTATATATATTTATATTCAGTTGTATCTAGTTAAAAGCTCCATCAACCGGACTATTTATATTTGGTAGACCTACAAATCAGAGACCTGTATATTCTTTCGGACATAGAGTGAGATTTGTATATATTCTTTATACTTGAGTTCGAAGATGTTTTAGTTTTCTTTAATCTTTTCTGTGTTTGATCTTCGCTATGGGCTTCGTATACTTATTTGCGTGGTTGTGTCTCCGCCGATAGGCGAAGAGCTGGCTCCTGGTTGGGGATGCCAATATTATTATTATTATGTATTGGTTTTGATCAAAATTTACAAAGAAGGCGCTGTCCAAATTTCAAATGACGAAAATGTCTTCAAATTATAGTATATAATCCACTTGCATTTCAAACAAACTTTATTTATATTTTAGAAAGAAAGAACTTGATTTCTTTTATTCCTTTTTTCAAAACTTCACCTCTGCTATTTTCTTAAAAAGGTTTAGGTTCCTGGTTTTCGGCTTACTTGGGATACGGTGGGGTCTTATAAACTTCACACGATTCAATGCCAGTCATGTGCCATTTCCAGGTCATGAAATTGGGTGCCGGGACTTCGTTTACTATGGAGGATTATTTCGCGGAGATCAATTCCTTGTTAATCACTTTCTGCACTTATCATAATGAAGTCTTGGTCCGTACTTGGGTTGAGTATAGTCAACAAATCGAAGCCTTTTTGCACGAGCTTGCATCCACATCTATCACTCCCGAAACACCTTCATTAAAAGCTCAGCTGAGTGAACTAATTGCGCAGTATGCTGCCTTTACTCGATTTGACGAGAAAAGTTTGCCCAAAAGAAGTCTGAAGGCTTAATGGCTTCTAATGATTTTAGGCATTTAAGAATCGAAAGTAGGGAAAACGCCATGGAAACCTAACACATTTTCCATTTTCTCCAACAGAATCTATTTAGAGGCTTGGAGTTAGACAGGGATATGACTGCCAAGGCAAAGAAAATAGAGGGCTAATGAGCGGACAAGAAGAAGATTGACGAGCAACATGCCTTACACCGGCAGCAGGAGAAAGAGGCGAAAGCGATGCTGACTTTGCTGACGGAGCTCGAGACAAGGGTCCAGAACGGGAACCATCATCTGGCCGACTTATTAAGGTCTCCGCTACCTTAGGTTGCTGCCATTGTATCTCTTTTTTTGTATGACATATATTTCCCAATTCTGATATATAAATGGAAAATACTTTTTTTCTTGTATCCTAATTTCTGTGAGTATGCTAAAATATTTTAGCTTAGTTTATTTACTCATTTCGGAGCGTTTAGTTTACCCTTCCCTTTGGCATACGGGTAAAATCATCCTAATGTTAAACATACATAACCCCCTTTTATCATTGGATTCCATTTGGTTTATAGTACTGGGTTAATTCCATCATACCTTCGTGTTGGCTGATATCTTCTCGACGTGCAGTCCCTTAGGTTGTGGCTCAAGTAGCTACGCATTTGTTGTGTCCCTAATCCCTTCTAAGGGTGGGCACGACATCTTCAAGTAATCTTCTTAGGTTGGAATATTCATATTACCATCGGAAGATTCAGCATTAGGCATCACTATGATGCTTTACCATAAGGTTAGGCTCTATTTAGAGCCCCCGGGGAGTCATGACCGCAACCTTTTGAGGTGGGATGGCATCCAATGGTCTTCAGGCATGTATAGAGTTCCTTTAAGAGCAGAAGTTAGGAATATACCATTACTTCACTTTTCTTTTGATGATGTTGCGCCGATTCTTGACTGAAGTAGGGTAGACATCCATATAGTCTCTAAACTGTATATATCGCCATTGAGATCTTGAGCTAGGAATATACCATCACTCCACATTTGATTTGGATCGTTAGAGCTTTGTTGACACCACGTCTGTACTCCGCTGGAGTAAAAGAAACGTCCAAATAGTCTCTAGGCTGTATGTATGCCTTCAAGACTTGGTTCTTCATTTGGCGAAGCATGGTGGAATATATGGTTTCCTTTCATTCATTTGTTCACATAGATTGTGTACAAGAGTTGGTATTGAACTACATGCAGGGCAAAAATTACATATATATTTAATTTTTTTTCTTTAGATCTGCGATGCTCTATCATTTCATCTTTTCTTATCGCAAATTTCACGATTGCCCAATCATTTCGTCTATTTATTCGCGGTGCCCAATCATTTCGGTTATTTCAATATATTTTTACTCACTGACTTTTATTGCAAGTCGCCATATCATTTCGGCTATTTTTCTTTTCCATACTCATCAGTTTTATTATGAGTTGGAGACTTAGGGTCTGATACGTTATTCGACATCAGTATTGATACAACTGGGATATTGCCAGGAGCAACTCATTATATCACATTGCCTATTTTAGCAAAAATGGTTTAGAAGACAGGTTTAGATCCTTACCAACTAAGGCTTTTTGACTTTATGAGCCGTAGGGTCTCATAAAGGTAGTTCTCTCTACGAGTTGAGAAGATCTCGCAGGTGTATTTTCTTTTTAGGTGCTGTAAGGACCCCTAAGTGGGTTTCCCTCGTGAGTCGTAAGGATCTCGCAAGGGTGTTTTCTTCCTTGTAGGTAGAAAGGACCTACAAGTGGTTTTCATCATATTGGAAGTACTGATCGCCTATGGTGGGATTTTGAAATCTTTACTTCTTTTCTTTTCACGAGCTTGCGCCCATTCAAGTTTTCACAAGTTCGCAGGAAGTCCTGCTTTGTTTACTCACGGAGCCGTTTCAGGTTTTCATTCGTGTCCATTTTGCTGATGGACGCACCTTTTTTTTTGAGGTAGCTTCGCCATGAAAGTTTCTAGTGCCATTGCCACTATAACCATGGCCAATGCTAAATCAAAAAACAAAAAAAAATTCAAGGGAGCACTAAAAACTAATCCCAAATGATCGTTCCAAACACTAAACTAGAAAACTATAAATGCAAGGTTTAGGAATTACAACCTTTGATGCGTGTCCACCCAATTGTGGAAGACCCCTCCAAGCTCCTCGTAGGCCGTTTGGATCATGCTTGAGAGACGACCGCCCTTACCGAAGATGATCCATCCGAGAAAACTGATCCAAGCTCTAGCTTCACCTAGTGAAACAACCGACGCTCCAAACTTGATAAAAATGGAGAATGGGGATGTAAGAATTTTCCACTATCATTTTAACTCTCAAACTCAAGCTCAAGAGAGCAAATGAAGAAGATGGATGAGGAGGATGAAGCAGTAGCCATCACACACAAAAATAAGTTAAGGGGTGAATGCATAAGAGAATAGAATGGCTACATATGAATTTTTCAACCATCCAATAAAAATCTCGCAACCATTTTGCAAATACACAAATAAAAACCATCCCTCTCTACATGTCCACAACCATACCCAAAGTCACCTCACCCTACACCTCATTTCCAATTGAATTTCTAAAAGGAAATTCAAATAATTAGGCGTCCTCCTTCTAGAAGTATTCCGCATAAATACGAAATAGAACCCGGTATATATATCGAAATACATATACGCGTATCCGTATAAAAATACGAATAGCCAAGAGAGAGAAAATAATAGTGAACAATAATACTAGAATATATATATATATATAAATTATCAAATTGATACTTGATGTAATAATCCGGCTTAATCCTAAGCTGGCTAGTATATTAACTGTACGATTAAAGTTCGTGTTGAAAGTACATGTATTTAATTGGACCCCTGCACGTATAAATATACGGTCTCTATATCATATCGCCTGAACCGGGAAAACCCTTTGTGTGGGACTCTAAAGACTCAAAAATACGATGGCATTGATTTACTGGATAAATCCAAAACCACAAGTATGTCAGCGGCGCTAGCTGTACGTAACGGCTACCCAAGTATCTACCAAAAGGGAGGTCGCCAATCAAGTCTTTCCTTACTATATTGAGCCTGAATGTGACAATCTCCATATAGTCCTGTCTCTTCGTCTAAGAGTATCGCATACCGGGTCTAAGGGGTTGATAATGTCAGACCCCTAATAATATGATAAGTCATGCCGGAGTCAACCTCATCTCCAACCGATAAACTACTCCTATCAGTAAATCTCATCCATCGTTATCACGAATTTAGTGTGGTGGCCAACCGAACACAACGTGATATCGACTGCTAATACCTGGAGAGATGAATCGCTGAATATTGGTCATTTCCTCCATGTGGCTCAGGACTGTACCCAACTAAAACTTTTTTGCATGGATCCTTTAAGCCGTGGTAAGGTTGTAATCTAAGTATAGTAGGAACTCACACGAGAAAAATTTTGATCTCAGGTCAAATGACTAACATGTATCATGCCATTAGAGAACTACTATCTGACGATAGGTATAATACCATTTAGAAGTTCTCGGCGAGTCCGTCCTGTATACTCACCTCCGGTGAGTACCTTTATACTATCTTAAGTAATACAACACCATCATCCACCGTCCCTCGTCGGGGTCTAGAAATTTATACACTAGTCTACTCCCGAATATCAATACTCAGTCTCGATATTCCTTCGACTAGGGATATTTAAGGATGTGCTTATGGACTACCCAGCTCTCACGTATATTATCGCCATCATATTGTTGTTGTCAAGCAAGAATCCTACGGGCTTTATCATTATGTATTAGCGGCACGTAATAATAAGTAAAATATATACACATCAATGATAAAGAAAAACCAGATAGTATACTATCATTTCGAGTAAGACCGTTCTACCTGTATAGGCCTTCCCTCAATTCTTATAATCGCCTAAATGAAATTACAACAATTGCCTTGAGGGCACTATATCTAATAATCTCCCACTTGCACTTAAGGATAATTATTACAGTATTGCATACCCACAACCCGTATACTATCGAATACCTAATTTCTCTACTAATCAATTTCATAAACCGTGTTTGTGAAACATCCGAGTTTGAGAAATAACCTCAGGGAGCTGCTACGATGTTCCAATTTCATCTCTCTATATCTCAACTTTGCAGAGATTAACAATCTCCCGAACTGAGTGATACCCCGCCTCAAGAATTTATCTGGATACTTGATGTGACCAAGTTCATAAATGAATAATTTTATCCAACAAAGCTCTTGGGTTGTATTCTCCGTTGATTCATAACCAGCATTCTGCACCATGTTGACTTTTGTATCCCAATTGGAGCCCTATCCAATATACTACTCCTCAAAAAAGGATAAACTCAAAACACTGACAATGTCTCTATTATCCAGGTCACCTAGGAAGCTAGAATCGGTAATAGCCTCCTTTAGGAGGCTGCCATTACCACACACCAAGAACATCTTCTTATATTCTTAACTGCTTCCCTTTATTTTTCGAGGATTGGATTAATATCTTCTTACTACAGCTAGTGCAAAAGCAATATCTGGTATGGTACATGACATCGCATGATTGAATCAATTGCCTAAGAAAATGATATGTCATTCATGCCAGTCTCTCTCCTCATTAGTCTGAAAGATATCTCTTTAGAGAGGATGACTCCATTACCTTCGGGTAGACTACCACGCTAGGAGTCATCCATTCTAAACTACTTTAGAATGGTGTCTAAGTACCCGAATTGGAAAACATCCCAAATCTTGATCTATCGATATAGATCTAGTCACCAGAACCCCTGATATCTCAGCAAGTGCAAAAGCAAATTCCGGTTTGCTACACGACATCACATGATTGACTCAATTGCATAAGCAAGTGATATGTCATTCATGCAAGTCACTTTCCTCATCAGTCTAGAAGACAACTCTTTAGAGAGGATGGCTCCATCACCTGCGGGTACACTACTACACTAGGAGTCGTCCACTCTAAAACACTTTTAGAATGGTGTCTAAGTACCCGGATCGGGACACTTCCCAAATTTAGATCTAAAACCGTAGATCTAGTCACCAGAATTTTAGATATCTTATCCATATCCTATGTTGAGAAACATTTGTGACAACCTAAGTTTGAACGATTATAGTATAGGAATGTCACTTCCTATCCGGAGTATGTTATCCAAATCTCAGGACAGTACTCCCTACACCCCTCTAACTAGGTTCATTTGTTGTTTTGATGAAGTCAATCATCTTGACTGTCACATCAAAACAGATGATCTATCTCCGCTATGCATATTTTAGTTTACGAATAGACATAAGCAACTTGCACACCTTCTGATGCTTTTACTGACTACGATAACCCTCTGGCAGAGTCATATATACGTGCACTACTAAATTTCCATTTATAAAGACGTTATAGTCATCCACCTACTAGTTATCACAGTCAAGAATAGCTGCAGTGCCAACTCATATCCGTATGGACTTCAGCGTAGGCACTGAAGTAAAAGTCTTATCACAATCCACACTGAGTATTTGACGAAAATTTTGCAACAACTCTAGCCTTATTAGGTTAATACCTTTCTACCTGCATTGATCTCGAAAGATCTACTTGCTCCTGGTAGGTTTTACCTCTTCATAAGCACCTAATTAAATTCTTAGATTCTACTAAATTTTCAGTAACCGTCTGTGGTTCTGAAATCATTTCCAGTTCTACCATACTCCTACTAGTTTCTTTTGTAAAAAGATTCTTTTTATAAATAGGTGGCGAGTCAAGAACATTGTAACTATTAATCTTGAAAATGGTAGAAGAAAATCTCTCGCAAATGCTTGGGATAATCCACAAACTGCCATTATCGAAGCGTGCCTTGAGTTTGTCCGGATTCTGCTTTTAACCAGAAACCGGATAATTCCATATCTTAATAACCTCAAGATATGCAACCAATAACGACACCAATATTACTATACATTCGTATTTTCTTTTTTTAGTAAATTATTGTATTTATTTATTCTTAGTATTTTCTGTATATTTTGTTTTCTATTAAATATATTATTTTATTATTCCATCTATTTTTCTCAAACACATTTCTTTAAAACTAAATCTTAATCTTTTTCAAATTAAACATAAGACCTAACCCAGCCCATAAGCCAAATCCAATCTCATTTTCATTTTCTTTTATAAAACTATGAGCCCAGAAACTCACTTTCTTTTCAAGAAACAGTATATATTTAATTCTTGTTAAATTTGTGCATGAACAATCTTTTAGCTCGTTGGTTAAGTTCTTACATTATTATTCCGTAGGCCACATGTTCGAATCTTGGGTCTTATAATCATTTTTATCTATTTTTTTACTGTCCCATAATCTACAAATGAGACCTTTCATTTTCTTTAACTTCCTAATGAATGGGCACCTTTTCAATTTCTATTTAACTCTCATTCTGAATTCATAGTAATTTAAATTAATATGACATAATTATTTTATATACTCATCTTACTTTTTTATTCTTCTTTCTCTTAAAAAAAATTAGAAATAAGAACAACTCCTCTCCTTTCTTTCTTCCTCACAAAATATTTTCATCTCATATCTCAAGTGGACAAGTAGTTTTGTTTATCTTCGCGGTTATTACAGTTTTCCTTTTAGGATACCACATGCTTAGGCTCTTTACCTTCATTTTATGTTTATTGTTTAGTTATATTGTATCAGTTGAAAATTATGAAATCTTGAATGCAATATATCGATGTTTAATTTTATTACTCTTGTTATTCTTACACATTGTTATATTGCTTACTTACGCTTAATATATTTATTAAAGAAAATGATATTCTTATAGTAAATACGTTGCGTGTTTGCCATGTCTCCGTTTCCGTCTACTGGGAAGCGGGGCATGACATGTTTTCTTGGCGGCCCATGCAGGTCAGTTTTGCATGAATATCATAAGCAATGTAATACATGAAACATGAAATTCAACTATTACATTCAAACTTTTCTTTGAATTCCATCATATTCTTTGAATCCATCTTAAATTTAACTTTCGACTTTCCTAAATACAATCTTTCGATTTTTGAATCCTTAGCCTTATTTCACCCTTCTACTTATATCTTTTAGACTTTTCATAGAATTTCGAGGACAAAATTCTTTTTAAGGATGGTAGAATGTAACGACCACAATATTACTATACCTTCGCATTTTCTTTCTTTAGTAAAATATTGTGTTTATTTATTCTTAGTATTTTCCATATGTTTTGTTTTCTATTAAATATATTATTTTATTATTACATCAATTTTTCCCAAACAAATTTCTTTAAAACTAAATCATAAACTTTTTTAAAATTAAACACAAGACCTAACCCAGCACATAACCCAAATCCAATCTCATTTTCTTTTATAAAACTATGAGCCCAAAAGCACACTTCTTTTCGAGCAATTTCATATATTTAATTCTTTTTAAATTTATGCATGAACAACCTTGTAACTCCATGGTTAAGTCCTTACATTATTATTTCATAGGCCACATGTTCGAATCTTGGGTTTTACAATTATTTTTATCTATTTTTACTCTCTCATTATCTATAAATGACACCTTTCATTTTCTTTAACTTCCAAATGAATGGATACCCTTTCAATTTCTCTGTAACTCCCATTATGAATTCATATTAATTTGAATTAATATGACATAATTATTTTATATACACATCATACCTTTTTATTCTTTTTTCTCTTAAAAAAATTAGAAAGAAGAAAAACTTCTCTCCTTTCTTTCTTCCTCATAAAATATTTTCATCTCACATCTCAAGTGGACGAATAGTTTTGTTCATCTTCGTGATTATTACAGCTTTCCTTTTAGTATACTACATGCTTAGGCTCTTTACCTTCATCTTATGTTTATTGTTCAGGCATATTGTATCGGTTGAAAATTATGAAATCTTGAATGTAATATATTGATGTTAAATTATATTACTCTTGTTATTCTTACACATTACTATATTGCTTATTTACGCTTAATGTATTTATTAAGGGAAATGAGCTTCTCATAGTATATACGTTGCGGGCTTACCATATCTCCGTTTCTGTCTACTGGGAAGTGGGGCGTGACACAACCATTCTATATCCATATATAATCAAATACACTAATTTAGATGGAACAAGATTCAAATATCATGCAGCTGTTTCCATTGAATATTACCAAATGGAAAAAGCCCATAAGACATTACTCACCAAAGAGTGCACCCATGGATGAGTAACCTGTAAGAGAATCAATTTCTCAATATTATTATAATGGAATAGCTCGTATAAGTATTTACATCTTCGATCACTTCGAAGAATCCTAATACTTCCAACATATGCTTCTCTGCTTTATTCTTATACCTATAAACTTCTCAAAAATATTTAGACCTTGCATTTCAACGAATGCGTGTCTAAAACCAGAGAACTCATGAGTAAACCTGAATGAAGTAAGAGTACTAACCTCTTGTCCTTAAGGACACCGGCCAATATACATTACCATGTATGAGTCTCAAGGGTATACTAACTCAAATTTCGTGTCTTATAAGTTGATAACTATATTTTGGTCAAGAATGTCTTACAATGTTATTCAATGCACCTCACCTTTTCTTCAACTGATAAAGGTAAATGTTTGGAACACAATTTTTAAAATTTATATCTCACTTTATAAAATAAATATACAGATATTCAATTTTAAAATTGGTGTATAACAACGGTTATTCGGAACCAAATATTTGCCATTAGGTAAAGCTATGCGATTTAATCCAATATCGCTAATTGCTACGAATTCCGATGTTAAGGATCAAATCTTCCATTTTCTAATATTATGTTCCTACTTAGCATCTGTAATACCGTACAGATATGAAATCCAAATATGGTACATACATACCTTGGAGTCAAAATTAATTGGGAAAACAGTTCTCATTTACAAATACATAGAAATACTGAAACATGAAAATGTTTCAAGGTGGTGGCCGGATATTCCTAGTAATGCCTCTTCCATTATCCAGATTCATGACAGCAGTCGCAATTTCTTTTGCCCTCATTTTAATCTCTTTATATGTCTCTATATCTTATCTTCTGCACACTGCACTTATGTTAATTGGTTTTCTTCCATTCCAACCTTTCGGCACCAGCCTAAGATTTGGAATAATACTATCTATTAAGAGTAATAGGTGTACCCTTCTAATACAAGGAGCTCTCGCAATCTGAGAGAAGGTAAATGGAAGAGACAACCGAATAATCCTATTCAATTTCTCCAGAACCAGTGGCCATCTTCGACTGAAGTAACTTTCTTGAGTTCGTATGTAATTATACGATGGCCTTCCCAAGCAATATGGATTATCGTAGTCATATGGAGTGTTCTGGAGAAAAGCAAAGGAAAAGTAAGAGTAGAAGGGATATATACGACTTTGTCGTGAATCATGAAAATCCAAAGCCAAAGTCTGTAAGAAAGTTCGGTTAACTTGGTTAATGAGTTTTAGTTTAAGGCAAGTCATGGTCGCATAAGTAGAGAGAGAAAAGAAACACTCAGCATGCACTCTATCAAGATTAGATTAGTTAATCACTTTATCTAATCAGGATGGCTCCTACTGCTTCCTCGAATTATCTTTCAAACGCTAAATGGAAAACTAGTCGGGATCATATACACCTTACAAGTTCGCTAACCGTTCAGCCAGGTCAATGTTGGTACTCAGAGGGAGGTCCCCCGTGCTTTTTCATGGACCCAATTAAATAACCCCGTTTCTGCAGAAGCGTAATCTCGTTAACACTTTCTAGACACCTAATAGGTTATCTAATTATGAAGTGAAAATCTCCCGAAGAGTAATACCTACTCATCGGTGGGAATTGGGACCTAACTATTATTATATGATAACTTTGACGGAAGCCGACCAAAATTACCACACTGCAGAAGGTATGCGTAAACTCGAAAAGTTTCTCTTATATTTGAAACTCCCAATATAGTTTTTATACCCAAGCGCTTATGACCTTAACGAAGGTCAAAACACCATAAGTCATAAGTCAAGTCCAAACCGTCATTGTCCTGATTAATATAGACCCATTCATACTAGACCTTGGCGAAGGTCAAAACAGTTGTACGTCTGTCCTAGATTAATGCATCTATCTAAGCAATAGACAAGTATCTCCTAGCTACCAAACACTATACCATGGCGAAGGTCAAAATACATAGTTTGAATACTAGTTGATACCCATCTGAAATGACGGAGGGCTACGGCTGGTTTTGGAGAAAAACTTTTAACGTAATGAACCATAATATATTTGAAGGAACTCGAGTGGCTTTCAAAAGGAGTGGTTTAGGCTCTGCTTTTTGAAACAATTATTTTTATAAAAAACGATTGGTTTTGAAGAGAACCGAGTAGTTATAGAAAAATAAACTTTTGCTTAAGAGCGAACACCCTGTGAAGGGATCGAGTCTCTTTCCACATCGAATGAGGTCCAAGATATTCCTAACCGAATACATCTATGCAAAGCAAAATAATATAACTATAGTTTTCAAAAATTGATTCCAACAACATCATTTGGGTTTATTTTCTTTGCATTAAACATATAACGCAGTCCCATCATTCAAGTTTCTAAACCACACCAGAAACAACCAATATAGCATGATTTTATATGCCATCAGCATTCGCCATGGGGTCCGGGTCTTTATCGTAAGATTGCTTAACTTACGGCAGGGCGGGGACAGGTATAGCGCGGATACAAAACATATAGAAGCATCAAATATATATATATATATATATATATATATATATATATATATATATATATATATCAACATCACAATCATGTATTAATATCACAGACATGCAAAAAAAAATATGGAATAGCGAATAAAATAGGAGCCGTGCATTTCATTTGAGCCGCAAATGAGACACGACGTTCCCCGATCGTGTGGATAGCTCGTACAATATCGGTCCTAGACCCTTACTGTCATGCCCCGCTTCCCAAGATACTTAAATACAGTACGTGACAATACCAATCATGTTATCTATGGCGTGGAAAAAACCTTCCATAGTCACATTATAGCTGTCAATCAGATATCAAGAACAGTAAATAAAAATCTAACTAACTCATGTCCAATCGCCACAATAAAACAATAACGAGAAAGTAGTGGAAATGAATAATGATCCAATAAGAAATAATATCTTAATCATGTCCCTTATAAAGCGCAACGTTAAGCCTTAACTAGAAAATAAAAATAAACTAAACATCTCTAAACTAATCGTCAAAGCTCCTAACTGCTTAGCTTGCATGCCAAAATATTCGCGATCTTCCCGCGACAAGGTTAAATGAACTGGGTCATGCAGAACCCAGATGTCAGTGCGTCATAAATATCATAATAATAAACTAAACAATATATATAGGGTGTTATGTGCAAAATAATGTATAATTATAAACAAACAATCACAAGTGATATATCAGCAGGCTATAAATATCTCATGTGTATCCTAAAGTCTTTGTTTCTAGCTTATCTATCATAACGGTTTTTGAAACCAATTAATGGAATCCTCGACGTAACTCAATAGTATCACGTGCGTACCCGGGACCACGGTCATGAATCTCGGTGTTGAATCCGAGACGTGCCGCTAGGCAGTAAAAACAATATCATGTACAGACGAATGATGTCAGCATCATCATTTTGGAGCCCGAAGCCCGTATCGACTGATCAGTCTCTAGAAAGTTGTGAACTGTTGAGTTACAAATAGGGTTTCATTATTGATTTCCCCTTTTCCCCCAGGTTTCGTGTTCAAGTCAGGTATTAATGACATCTACCTAATACTAACACAGGAACAAGCAAGTACATGTTATGTTTACTAGACAACAAGTCACGTCCATCTGGAAAATAAGTCAGGATTGTCAGCATTAGTAAATGATCCAAGTAACAGGTATGGTAACGATAAGATAACGTGTCGTGCACATGTCAGGTAGTGTGTATTAAACAGGATAAATATTTGTTTGTGTAACCAATTACAATAAAAGCAATAGTATAACTGTCATAGTTATCTAGCTATAACAGGATGTATATACTCTGTATTACTTGTTTAAACATGAATATCAAACCGTATTTATTTCATGATTGTTAATTAATGTAAACTAAATGATATCTATTAGAATAGTTCAAATAAGTAATTTTGCACAACTTCAACCCTTGTGACTAAACACGTGCTAGAATTAGTAATATGAATTAATTGTATTTCGATAATAATTCTCCATACTATAATTATAGGTAATTATATTATACTTGATATATTTTAGTCTAGGTAAAAGATGATGATACTATAATGAAATCATATTGACACTATAATGAACTAGCATATAGCAAGATAAACTTGCCTCGATCGATAAAATATGATGAAGAATACAGATACCCACGTTTCGAACACTTAGGACATGACATAACACTTCGACGTAAGCAAGATCTTAGCTTCGACAGCTACAGGGGCTCGGCTTGGGCTAGCTTGAGGGTGGTAGAGCCAGAAGGAGTCGTCAGCGGTGGTGGTGCCAGAAGGAGTCGTCGGCGATGGTGGCAGAGGCCAGTGAGGGATGAAGTCGAGGGTTTTGATCTCGGGTGCTTGGGTTTTAGAAAGAAAGGAGGTGATGATGGTTATATGGGTCGGAGTTCAGGCAAGAACTACGGGGGAAGAGGTTTGGTGATTTAGATAGGGTCTAGGATCGACGGCGAGGGGAGTAGGTGGTCGCGGCGGTTGACAGAGCAGAAGAAGAAGGTTTCGGTGATGGGGTGCTCTGTGCAAGGATATACTAGAGGCAATGATGATGGAGGCGTAGGCGAGGACAGAGGAATGCCGCGGCAAGGGGCCGCGGCAAGGGGAGGAGATGATGGCGAAGTGGGGAAAGGGAGGAATCTTGGGTCGGCAGTGGTGGTGGTGTTGGGTCACGGGGATAGAAGAAGATGACAATGAGGATGATGGTGGAAAGGATGAGGTCGGAGACGAGGTGAGGTAAGGGGTGAGGGCGAGTAGGCAGGGTCGGAGGTGAGAAAGGAGGTGCGGTGGTGTCGGCGTGGATTCGGGCTCGGGGACGAGGGATGCAAGAGAGAGAGAGAGAGAGAGAGAGAGAGAGAGAGAATAGAGGGATATATGATTGTTTAACAATAAATAAATATAAACTGTATATTAACTATATATATATATATATATTGTGTGTGTGTGTGTATTATAGTTTTAGAGTATGTAAATAATATCAAATTACAACCAAATTTCACCAGAATCTCCTCAAAAATATATTTAGGAGAATAATGCATATACGTAGAATTTTAAGCCATAATGTAAGAATAGAATTTTAAATACATAAACCCCCTAATATAAGATTTAAAAGGATTTTATATAAATATATAGATTTAATAAATGTTTGGTTATATGATAACTTGAGAATTAAACGAGATAGATAAAAGCAAACTAAGATATGGGATGATTAACCAAGTGATGGTCGTTAGCAGAAAATATAATTTATCCTTAACTTATGGCTACTAAAAGATATATGATGATCTAGATTTATGATATGTATATTATACTAGATTCACATAAATTCAGTTCACTGATAAATATCAGATATAATTTAGCACCATACTGGATTTCACATATGCGGGTCAGGTCGGATAACCATTACTACTATTCGAATCGCTCGCAACCTAAATGAATAAAATAGAGAAATACAAAGAAAATGTTAAAAATACCAACTAATATTGTATAAACGTATTAGGGTGTTACATTATACCTAATTACAAAAGAATTTCGTTCTCGAAATTCATGAAACAGGAAAAGACAAGAAGATACGGATCCAAGGGAAGAGATGTAGATACTTTTGTCAAATATCGTCTTCACGTTTCCAAGTAGATTCTCCATGCGAACGATTTCCCCACGAAATGAGTGCTAGAGGGATTACTTTATTCTTGAGAACCTTTTCTCGTCGATATATAATAGCCATTGGTTGCTCATCAAAATTTAAATTTTCTCTCACTGTCAGTTCTGAGTGATCAAAGACGCGCATCTCATCTCGAATATACTTATGGAGTTGAGATACATGAAACATGTCAGGAACACCCGCTAAGGATGGTGGTAAAGCCAATCGATAAGTTACCTCTCCAACATGCTCAATGATATCGGAAGGCCCCAAGAATCGAGGACTAAGTTTGTCTCGACTACCAAATCGGATTATTCCCCTAGTCGGTGATATCTTCAAGAACACAAGATCACCAACTGCAAACTCCAAAGGTCTTCTTCCAGTATCAGCCAAACTTTTCTGTCGATCTTGTACCACATTCATATGATCACGAATCAACTTAACTTTCTCCATAGTTTACACAATGAGTTCCGGTCCCAACAATTTTCTTTCTCCAATATCGTCCCAACATACTGACGAGCGACACTTACGATCATAAAACGCTTCGTATGGAGCATTCTGTATAGTCGCCTAAAAACTGTTTTTGTATGAAAACTCCACTAAATGTAAATGGTCATCCCATGAACCATTGAAGTCAAACATGCAGGCTCTTAAAATATCTTCAAGTGTTTGGATCGATCTCTCAGACTACCCGTCTGTCTGAGGATGATAGGTCGTACTAAATTTCAAGCGATTTACTAAACTTTCTTGTAGACTCTTCCAAAATTGCGATAGAAACCGAGTGCTATGATCAGAAATAATACTCACCAGTACCCCATGCAATCTCACAATCTTCTGCATGTATCGCTCTGCTAAAGCCTCCGTCGACTGACCAACTCGAATTGGTATGAAATGAGCTACCTTTGTCAGTCGATCGACAATTTTTTGAACCGCATTATTTCCCTTTAGACTCTGTGGTAAGGATATCACGAAATACATGGTTATATGTTCCCATTTCCATTGAGGAATCGGAAGTGGTTGCAAAAAAACAACTACCTTTTGATATTTAGCTTTGACTCGCTAACACACCAAGCACCTCGATACGTAGCGAGCAATCTCTCTTTTCTTGCCTTCCCACCAAAAGTGTTGTCATAAATCTCTACACATTTTTGTGCCTTCTGGATGTACTAAATATGTATAACAATGGGCCTCCTTCATGACTTCTTCACGAACATCTCATTTAGGTAAACACAAATGACTTCCATATCTTAACGAACTATCTTCATGAATCAAAAAATCTGTTCAAAGTTCCGCTTCTACTTGTCCTCGAAATTTCTGCAATCTAAGATCGTGCGACTGTGCCGCCTTCATGCTATCAATTAATGATGACTGTATTTGCAACTACATCAGTTGTTCTAAAGAATCTGGTTGTACAAACTCTAACTTGAATCTTTAAAAATCTTCTATAATCTCTTTCTATACAGTCAACATCCGTATCGCTGGCAACCAACTTAAAGCATCTGGTGCTACATTAAATTTTCTTGGATGGTACTTTAGATCAAGATCATAGTCAGCCATCAGTTCAAACCATCTGCGCTGCCTCATGTTGAGCTCTTTCTATGTGAACATGTACTTTAGGCTCTTGTGATCAGTAAACACCTCTACACTTTCGCCCAATAAATAGTGTCTCCAATTCTTCAATGTAAAGATCACTGCTACTAGCTCCAAATCATGAGTTGGGTAGTTCTTCTCATGTGTCTTCAATTTCCTCGATGCATAAGTTATAACCTTCCCATGCTGCATCAAAACACATCATAAGACTTTTCCAGATGCGTCGTTGTGAATAACTAGTCCCTCGGAACCATCTGGCACCGATAAAATAGGAGCGGCTGTCAATTTTTGCTTTAGCGCTTCAAAAGCTGACGCATACCCCTCAGTCCATACGAACGGTACCTCCTTTCGTGTTAGCTAGGTTAATGGTTCTGCTATTCGAGCGAAGTTCTATACAAACCTTCTATAGTATCCAGCAAGCCCAAGGAAATTTCTGATCTACCCTACATTCTTTAGAATTGGCTAATCATGAACAGCTGCAACCTTTTCGGGGTCAACTACAATTCCATCTCCAAATACAACATGACCCAAGAACTTCACATCTTCGAGCCAAAACTCGAACTTGCTCATCCTAGCATATAACCTTTCTTGTCTCAATGTCTGTAGTGTAATTCTCAAGTGTTCTTCGTGCTCTTCTTTTCTCCTCGAATAGACCAAAATGTCATCAATGATTACTACCACGAATTGATGTAGAAATGGTGAAAAGATTCGGTTCATCAAGTCCATAAATATCGCCGGTGCATTAGTAACTCTAAATGGTATAACTAAATACTCGTAATGCCCATATTGAGTTCAGAACATTGCCTTGCAAATGTCTCCTTCTTTCACCTGAACTTGATGATACCATGATCTCAAATCCAACTTCGATAAAACTCTCACGCCACTGAGTTGATCGAATAATTCACCTGTGCGAAGGATTAGGTACTTATTCTTAATAGTCATCCGATTTAACTCTCGATAGTCGATGCACAGCCTCCGCGCGCCATCTTTCTTCTTGACTAGAAGAATTGGAGCTCCATATGGTGAACTGCTGCTGCGAATCCAGCCCTTCTCTAGTAATTCGGAAACTTATTTCTTTACCTCTTTCAGTTCCACCGGTGCCATCGGATTATAAGCCTTTGAAATCGGCGCTGCTCTGGGAATAAGATCAATCACGAACTCCACATCTCGTTTTGGAGGTAAACCCAAGATGTCCTTGAACACATCCATGAAATCCCGAACTACTACTGGTGCTTCCTCCTTGATTTCCTCCATTGGCGAAAGAGCGGCACTTGTCGGCTTAGCCCTAAATTCGACTGGCCTGATATATTTTCTACCTTTCAAGAATACGAACTGCGGATGTCTAGGAATTTAGAAAATTACTTTCTTTGCCCTACAATCAATGTGAGCGTGGAAAATGCTAAGAAAATCCATTCCCAAGACAACGACATAACTGCCAATATCAATCACTAAGAAATCCGCGAATAACTTCCGTACGCAAATAACAATCGAGCAACCTTTACACTCACTACTAGATATAATTCTCCCAATCCTAGTATGTATGTCCTAATAGCTAGATAGGGCCATGTGTGGGATAAAGTGTGCACTAATAAACTTGGACGACATAAAGCAATAGGATGCACCAGAGTCGAATAATGCCAATTGTTCATATCAGAATTTTGCACTTTTATACCACCCATTCTTGATCGCATTGCATATAGATAAGTATTTTTAATCCGTGTTTGCTACATAATTGCAGGTTACAGGTTCTCAGTCTAAAACAATGAAAATCATGAACAGTCACAACAAATTCAGGACAACTCTGCCAACAATTTATAAAAAATACGGGTTCCTCTCACCATCCGCCAGGTGTCGCTTACTAGTTCAGGAGACAAAATTCAAGCATGGGTCATTCAAGCACAAAGAACGAGTGAGGCAGCACGAGAATCAAGTTGACAACACGGAGCTCGAGAAATCAAGGCAAAAAGTCCACCCATTTTTTTTAACTTTTGGACTGTTGAATATTTGGGAGTAAAATGGAATGATTCTGAAAATTCAAGTGCACTAGACAGAAGATAAAATCAACACAAGATAGCCCAAGAAAAATGACAAGCTAAACTCTCCAAAGGACCGCGGAACCGCAGCCAATAGGCCTTTTGGGCAGTGGTTCTGCGGCCAAGTCATGTCATCTCTTGATCGTTTTTCAGGGGTAGTTTGGTAATTGTATATGGGCTCAGAATATGGCCCTAAGGTTTCACTTCACTGCCTATAAATACTCCAGATGAGAGCCATATGAAGGATGTATATTTTCATTAGTTTTTTGTTAGAATTTAGTGTAACTTCCCTTTCTTCTTCATCTTTCCTCCAATAAAATTGTAGTGAGAGCTTTTGAGTGGATGATAAATGAAAATGAGTTCCTTTTATATGCATATCTTGTAATTTGTTAACTAGTTTTTATATATGTTGCTTGTAATTTTCTTTGTTAAGTAGTTGTTGGTTTTCTTGTTCTTTTTCTTGTTCTTTTTGCTTTTATCCTTGCAACCATAATCCGCTTCCTAGGGCAACATATCCTATCGGATAGCGGTGACACCCTAGTGAGACCAGTTGTGGTTGAATTGACCGGGGGTTATGGCTAAGAGCCAGGAACGGATGGACATGGACCAAAAGGAAGGAACCAAGTGTTGGAAATCCTAATTTATACTCGCAAGTTTCCTTCTTAGTCATGTGAATCCCTGTTTTTGCCAATTACCGTAATATCGATATCAAGAGTGGCAAACGAAAGAAGCGAGCGAACTCCTAACTCAAACTAACCTAATCCTAACCCTAACAAGTTTCTATTAAGCACATAGTTAACTTTGAACAAAATCGTACAATTTGGACTTAACTCGTTAAAATACTAAGAAAAAAATTCCTATCTCTCTGTGGATTGACCCGTACTCAACCGGCAAGCAACCAAGTGAAACCGTCTTGATTGCGGTAATTAAAACTAGCATAAAACCTTAACAATCAAATGGTCCCGTTGCCGGAGAGACGTTAGTTTATTTCTTTGTGTAGTTTTGGGTTAATTTGTGAATATATATATGAAAAAACAAACAAAACTATAAAAATCATTATGCTATTTTTGATTCTTTTTGTGCGAGTGTGCAGAATAGGGAGAAGATCATGTTCGGTGCCAAACTTGTGGGGAGTTAGACTCACATCTAGTGGCTACACCGTGGCGGATCAAGATGAAACCGCGGCTAACCGTACAAATTCTGGAGCAATTTTAGTGAACAATTCAAGACTCAGAGGCTCCAAACCAGAAGAGGAGATCAACTTCAGCACAGAGTAGAAATTTAGGGCCCGATATTGACCAACGGACCACGGAACCGCCGCTGAACTGTGCATTTGACCACGGAACCGCGGTCAATGAAGTGCATCAGAGCCTAAAATGTTTTGTGAGAATTTATTTCTTCTGTCTACCCGATCTAAACTCCACTGAACCGTTTTTTCTGTAGTATTCTTTGCGCAAACTCTCTCCCCCTGTCCAAAAAACTGTTTTTATGCAAGATTTGTTGCGCCGCCAAATAAAATTTTTGCAAGTATTTTAGATTTTTGTTTGTTATCGTTTTGCATAAATATACAGACTTTAAGGGGCTATAACAACAATTCAGATTGAGTGGGGATTTCATCACCCTTCCTAAGACTCCAAAATCACAAAAAGTATACGCATTACCCATAAGCTTAATTAAAAAAATATCTTGACTCAGCCAACTAAGAACTTGTCGTGCTCAATAGGATATAGGAAGGTTGTGGGCATTCGTTCGTTTATCTAAACTTGACTTTTGTGGTGCCTAAGGTTAGACAAGTGAGGAGGTAATTTTAAAAGGCCCATCTCACGGTGATTCATGAGCGGAACCCTCCATACCTCACTTGTGCTTACCTGGCCACAATTGGTAGAGGTGCGATTGATCTTTTCTTGATGTGTTAAGTAAAATATTTCACAACTAAAGAAATTTGTATCGCCGCAATCAATAATGGTGTCGCATATAGCGCTTGTTAGTGAGCACGGATCGTCCACAGAGATTCGTGTTTTGATCGATCTTGTTTTAGATGAATTGAAATGAAAATAGTAAAGGAAATGATTCAAGATTTGTGAGATTTAGTTCAAGAAACATAAAGAAAATAGATCTAGAATCAAGAATTTATGAATTTATCCAATATCAAATTGATTTATCAAGATAATGAAGAATGGCTTGTAGGATTCGATTGAATTAATAGCTAATGATGAATCTAATAGTTCATAATCTTATCTATTGATAATTTGTAGCTAGATTAATGATGATGATTGAAGATTAGGGATCAATTGAAGAAACTAGGGTTTCTCCTTCACCATCCCTTATCTTTTCAATCATAATCATTCGGATCTAGCCTCTAGCAAAGAAAATCATCGATCATTTGATCCCTAATTTGCAACGAAATAATCAAGAAGTGATCTCGCTCCAAATTAGGTTATCAACGTTTTTTTTTTGCTAAAGTTCACAAATCTCATAAGACTTAAGATTAGTATGAAGATTTGATCATCATTAGATCTATCAATTCTCTCGAATCCTTTACAAGCGGAGATTTCACTCACACATCATGAAATATGAAAGAATCAAGAATCGATAAATTTTCATAACGCAAGAATGTAAAGAAAGCAAGAATTACAATTATCACCTTTATTTATCGATGACTAGGTACACATTTACTCAATTCTTGGTTACAAGATTTGAGGAGGTAATTAGATCCGTCGAAATTTGCTTCGCATCGATCTTCATGAGTCGTGGAACAGTTGAGATCACTTGCTCTTGATGAAGACCGGCGTCGCGATAAAGGATCGTTGATGGCTTGCTTGATTCGCTTCTCGATGAATCTTGATTTGGCTTTGGAATTGGATTTGGGCTAGGGATTGGATTACAAGTTGTGTCACTTAACTTGTGTGTGGAATTGATGAATAATGATCAACAACAACAACTTTTTGAATGAATCCCTAAGTCTCCTTTTATAGTCCTCCTCTATCTTCCCCTAGAAGCTAGGTTTATCTTCCGCTAGAAGTTAGGTTGTTATGAAGCTTTCATAAGAAGCTAGGTAGGTATCAAGCTTGCACAAAAGTTGGAGGTTTGAAGGGAAGCTTTTGGAGAAATATACACAGTTCAAAGCGTCTTGAGGAATCTTGGACGTTAAAAGGGGAGCCTCGGGAAAAAGTTCGACCGCCAACGAGTCAGATCGGTCGCGGATCCGCAGCGGATCGGCCTGGATCTGCCGCAGTTCCGCGGCCGTTTAGTGAGATCTCTGAATGGATTTTCTACAGTTGTTTGGTTTTGGCATTAGGGTCTTCTTCTGATTTCTGGAATCTTAATATCCTTTCTTGGTTTCTGCCAGATTTGCAGTCTTTGACTTGCTGCATTTTATCAGCAAATGTATGATTCCGGTTCTTTGACCTGAATAATTTTCTGCAAAAAATCTCACTGAAACGTGTCGAGATGTATAATATCATGCATGAAGTAATAAACACACAATTTCTCTCATAATGCCGGTTATAATGTATAACACATGTTATTCGATATTTTGCAGACGAATTGCTAATATGTGCTATATTTATACCTAACACCTTTAGATAATTAGAAAAAGTAAGAAAATTGATTTGTTAAGAATGCAATATTTTCGAATGATCAAATCCCCCCAGACTTAATTTTGATCGTCTCGAGCAAACATTTTTTATTCAAGAGAAGGGTAAAATAGAAAGAAAGAGAAAAACTAAGTAGCACATTTTCGTAGGCAAACACGATTGCACTGAGCATGTGCAACAAGCCTTTAAATCTCCAGGTGTCCCTAATAGGAGGAGTGTTGTCTCCTGAGGGTTTTCAGCGGATTGCACCCATAAAATCCCATAATAAAAAGAAGTCCGTGAAAGTTATATGTAAAGATAAGAATTGTAAAATAAAGACTTTGAAAATTAGAGTTTCCACCTATACTAGCTTTTCGGTTGTCATGAGCCCTATCTTAATAGTCATGAAAAAATGTTAGAAATCGCATCATCCCTCAATAAAACATCGTCTTTATTCTTCATTGCTATCTTTCTTCCAAACACTGATCATATACCTCTACGTGTGTGTAAAAGACATCCCTACACTCGGAGAATTCAATTCAAGCTATCATACTCTTGTCCATCTACCTCAGCACTTTTTAATTAGTGAAAATTTAGATGGATTTGCTCACACATTTTTCATGCGTCCGTTAATACTTCTTGAGGTATTAACCGACCGATTACTCATGTGTTTGCTGATTAGGTGTATTAGTATTTTCATCGTCTTGCAACACCTAAGGTTTAGCAGTGACTCCCAAACCAGTTGGTCTAAGGCACTAGGTGATGAGGCACCCTCGCTATATTTTTTTATGCTGCCTTGGTGATTACAAAACCATTTTTCATTTTTCTACACCATTTTATCCTTTCTTCATTTATTATTTTCTTCGTACTTTGGCTTTTAGACAAGAGCATTTCAAGGTATTCTCTACTATCCCGAATTTCAAGACGTGTGTAAGTGCGTATAGTAGGGTATCAACGTTCAAATGTTTGGCTTCCAGAATAGGAACTATTATTCAGACATATTTTTATTCTTAGATTAGTGACTTCCTTCATCTTACTAACCCTTGGACAACGACTCATAACTACTTATTACTAGTTCGTTTAAGAAAAAATCTAACTTTCTAGGTTTTCTTAAATTTTTCTAATCTTTTGGATGTAATTTTTCACTATCTAATCTTTTATTATCTTATTTATGTACAATTGTTTTTAAATATGTTTTGTGCTTATGCAAAGTATGATGCAAAGTGATGTGAAAATAAGCACAAACCCCCCAAACTTGTTTAGAACAGTGTCCTCACTGTTGCCATCCGTTAAATCTCAAAAACCTGCAAACTTGGGAGGAAATTTATTAACTTGGGCAATAACATGTGAACATGAAAATCTCCCCCAACCTTATTCTTTTCACTCACCTCCATTCTAAAAATGATACAGTATTTTTCAAGACATGGAGGTGAGATGGAGGAATTTTAGTCAAGATAATGTGGCTCTTGTAAAAACAGGAGCTCCTCCATGGGGTCAGTGGAAAAATACGGTTTTAATGTATGTCCATTTACTTTGAAAATTGTACCGTTTTTAACATTTTCAACCTCAACTGTACGGGTATATATACCGCACAACAAAATGTTCTTTCCACCGAGATTTTAGCTTACCCGCATGAAGATGGAGACGTAAATCATAAAGAAGGACTTTTTGACCAGGTGTAAAATTTTTTCTCAAAATGTTTTTATCGTGAAATACCCTAGTCCGGTTCTTTACAATTACAGCATTATCGTAAGCTTCATTGCGGAGTTCGCTTAGCTCGTTTAATTGCAGCTTCCGAAAGTTGCAGGCATGATTTAAGTCAAAGTTCAGTTCTTTAATTGCCCATAATGCTTTGTGCTCAATCTCGACTGGAAGGTAGCAAGCCTTACCAAACACTAGACGGTAAGGAGACATACCTAGATTAGTTTTATATGCGGTACGAAATGCTCAAAGAGCATCCGTTAATTTGGTTGATCAATCTTTTCGATTTTTAGAAACAGTTTTCTCCAAAATTTGTTTGATTTGTCTGTTGGAAATCTCCGCTTGCTCGCTCGTTTGGGAATGATAGGGTATGGAAAGTTTGTGGTTGGTTGCATATTTCCGCATCAAAGTCTCGAAAGACCGATTATAGAAATGCGTCCCGTTATCGCTAATGATAGCACGAGAGTGTCCAAATCGTGAAAAGATATTTTCTTTTAAGAACTTAATGACAACCTTTTTATCATTAGTGCGACAAGAAATAGCTTCCACCCATTTCGAGACGTAATCAACCGCAAGCAATATGTACAAATTCCCGAAAGAGTTGGGAAAAGGACCTATAAAATCTATACCCCAAACGTCAAAAATTTCAACCACCAGGATCGGTTGAAGTGGCATCTCATTTCTCCGAGAAATCCGACCCGTGTGTTCACACTGTGGATAGGTTTTTGCAATGAGAAAATGCATCTTGGAATAAAGTCGGCCAATAAAAACCGCATTGCAAAACCTTCTCCGCCGTCTTTCGAGGACCAAAGTGACCTCCACATGCCTGATCATGACAAAAAGATAGAACACTCTTGAATTCATCATTGGGGACACACCGGCGAATGATCTGATCAGGACAATACTTAAACAGATAAGGTTGATCCCAGTAAAAATGTTTTACTTGGGATAGAAATCGTTGTTTGTCCTGTTTAGACCATTTTCTAGGAATTAATCCCGTAGCAAGATAATTCACAATATTCCCGAACCAAGGTTCGTTGGATACGTTCAAGAGTTGTTCATCCGGAAAAGAGTCATTAATTGGCAGGGTCACAGGAGAAAAAGAGATGCGTGAAAGATGGTCGGCTACTACAATTTCACATCCTTTCTTATCTCGAATAACAAGATCAAATTCTTATAATAGAAGGATCCAACGTATTAGCCTACCTTTAGCATCTTTCTTCGCCAAAAGATGTTTTAAGACGGAATGGTCAGTGTACACAACTATTGGTGAGCCAATCAAGTAAGGCCTGAATTTTTCTAATATAAATACAACTGCCAAAAGTTCCTTCTTAGTAGTTGTATAATTAATTTGAGCATCATTCAGGGTCTTGCTTACATAATAAATCACGTGTGGTATTTTTTCAATGTGTTGTCCTAAGACTGTACCAACTGCAAAATCTGATGCATCACACATAAGCTCAAACGGGTGGTTTCAATTTGAAGAGGATAGAACAGGGGCTGTAGTGAGGGATTTCTTAAGTGAGTCAAATGCAGCCTCACAATCCTAGTCAAAGTGAAAGATTGTGTCCTTGGCCAAGAGAAGAGTTAAGGGTCTAGCAATTTTGCTAAAATCCTTAATGAATCTCCTGTAAAAGCCTGCATGGACAAGAAAAGATCGTATATCTTTGACACATTTGGGATGAGGAAGGTTATAAATGACATATGTTTTAGCTCTGTCAACCTCAATGCCTTTTCGTGAAATAACATGTCCAAGCACAATTCCTTCTTGGACCATGAAATAGCATTTTTCCCAATTCAAGGTTAAATTCTTCTCTTTACAACGAGTAAGAACCGAGTCAAGATGTGATAGGCAGTCATCAAAAGAATCTCCAAATATTGAGAAATCGTCCATGAAAATCTCCAGAAAATTCTCGAACATGTCCGAGAATATCCCCATCATACACCGCTGAAATATAGCGGGAGCATTGGATAACCCAAAGGGCATGCGTCTATAAGCAAAAGTACCAAAAGGACAAGTAAATATGGTTTTGTCTTGATCCTTTTCGGCAATAGGGACCTGGTTATAGCCAGAGTATTCGTCCATAAAGCAATAATATTCCCGTCCAGCTAAGCGTTCTAACATCTGGTCAATAAAAGGTAGAGGAAAGTGGTCTTTCCTCGTTGCGGCACTGAGTTTTCTATAATCAATAATGTCATGCCACCCAGTTTGAGCGTGTGTCACGAGCCGAAAAGTACAGAACATGACCGGCATTTAAATTAAGAAATGTCTCGAGGCGTACGTAATCTAAGTAAGCTAAAAACCCAGAAATCAAAACAAAGAAGCAGTAGAGTGAAGGAAAAACCAATTTAAAGTAAGTAGTTTTAATCAACATAGGCCGAAATATGTATTTTTAAAATCTCAAGTATTTCCTGAAAATTTCGGCAGAGTCTCCTTTATAAATACTGGCCCCAAACGGGATACAACATGAATAGTATACGAAATAAGTAAAAAGGCATCTCCAAGCGGGAGCTAGCTCTTCGTCAATTGACGGTCACAACCACGCAAACAATATAATATACAACGCCGAAGGGCGAGGATCAAAACTCAAAAGAAAACCCAAAATCAGCATGAAAACCATAATAATACAACGCGCGACTCTTAGGTCGAAATAATAACAAGTATGGTCATCTATCTCTATCAAATATACAATCTGCTTGATAGAGTTTCTAGATACAACTGAAATAATAAATACACAAAGGTGATCCTTATGCAAAGAACCTACCTGCCAAAGCAATCACCCGGAAGGAACATTGTGCCAGCTAAGCCACAACGGAACCTGTACGACAAAACCTGCAAGGAACTGTGGCACAACGGGGGTGAGTTGCCAACTCGTGAGTAGAAAACATCTACCAGCAGAAATCGCATGTATAACGTAATTCTAAGTCTTACGATCAGTAATATCCTCAAAATAATAGTATGGCCTGAAGCATAATATATTGGTAAGGGTAAACATCTATCCCTAAGTGTAATACCAAGTACTCGTGTCAGTGCCTCATGTAACAACATGCCATGAATATGATGTACAAATGTCAGGTAACAATATGTCACTAAAATGATGTGCAATGCATATAATGAGATTAGAGTACATCATGAATCGAAGAACTGTTTTCCTTTAATCAATGAGATTTCTGTATGTATATAAATCGAGATATCATCAATGAAATCAACATAGAATCCGTATCAAGTATTGACACAAAACACTAATCTCAATATCTCAATATCTCAGTGTCTCAAATCTCAATATCTAAAAACCTCGGGCTCCGTCAGTCCGGAGTGGCCCATATCATCAATCCCACAACCACGAATGGTATCCTCCGGATATCCGCCGCTCCAGGTAAAATCACTGGTAGGCAGTCTTCCCCTGCCGGGCTCATCGTCTACTACTCAAACTTCTTGCCCCGGGGTACCATACCGGGTCCACCATGTACCCGAGACGGTTCATCCAACTCCTCGAATCGGGTCTCGAAAACATCTCAGAACCGAGAAAACATCATGGTGGACGATACTCAACATATCAAGGAAAACCGCATTTTTCTCTTTAAAATGGTTCATCAGTTTACAAAACTTTCACATGCGGTTTCCAAATCTATACAATATCAAGAAGAATCCGAAATCATCAAGTCACCATGTCAATAACAATGAAAACCGGCATAAATCTCCATAATACCGCATAACCAATGAATATATGGATGCATCTGATATCATGCAATAATCAAACTAGCATATGAAAGCTATAACATGTAGGAACTACCAGTTAGCAAGCAATGTCAATGAAATAGTATTTTCTAAAGTGTACGTGACATGGAAATTACCGATGATGAAGTGTGTGAGCCGGAAAGTAATTGTATGTGGAACATACGCATCATCGGTAATGGTGTTGGTGTCCTGACAGCATGGTTCATAATCACTAAGTACACAATAAATATGCACTGAGACGATGACAACATGATAAATGACAATGAATAGTAATTGCAACAATAATATGCGAAACATGAATGATAACGTAACAATATAGAATCTACATCGCTACACCTGTGTTATACTGTTTTGCCATTTAAAATAGTACGAATCGTGGTGTTTTGAAAATAAGGGTTACGGTGTTTTTAATAAAAGGTACGTCTTTTGAAATATCCGTAGTATCCCTTGACATGTCTTTAAAATCCTCACGATTCATTAATTTTGGAAATAGGTATGACTCGGGTCCAGTCTGACACCTACTAGGTAACTACAGGTCTAACTAACAACCAATCGGAAGGCATATGGAAACTACCTAAATCTCAGTCGATATATATATATATATATATATATATATATATATATGTGTGTGTGTGTGTGTGTGTGTGTATGTGTGTGTGTGTGTGTGTATAATAGTCGGTGATCCCGCCTCAATAGTATCCTATACGACACCCTATATAATATGACATCCTCGAGTCAAGAGTGCGGATCTATCATTAATATAGCTCGTACGGTAAATCCGTCGTACGGCATCCCAAATCTGGGTATGGGTCGATATCACATCAATCACACTATTCACCTGGTATCCTCTTTATCAATTATCATGATCGGGGTACTGATCCACGTCTAGTACACTGCTGATACCATATATGTATATGCATGCGTGTGTCTGAAAACACCATGTAGAAAGGACCCGCTACAACATCACGTCGTATCTCAAATACGAACCATATCACATCACCAATCTCACGGCCTCAAGCCCAATCTCATCGACTCTATCTCCAATCCCTAGTACTATCCTCATAATCCGTGTATATGTATACGTGTATATATATATATATATATATATATATATATATATATATATACATATCCCCATATACACACAGGTAATAAAATGAATGCAGGTGTGTGCGTGTGGGTGTAAACCTATTCTAAGTTTCGCGACTAAGAAGCTATGCCAGTTCCCTTCTAATAACACCAAACTAACCATAAACACATAATCATAACTTGATAATCATCCATGGATCATAAACCACATATATATCCAATTATATATCATAATTATACTATGAACTGCAGGGGTGCTATACGCCATCCACCCGACTTCTCCCCATAGATATAAATCTACTCACCTGATTTTCGCTCGCCGGTGCCGACGTCGCCCCGCGCTTGCTTATCATCTTGAAGTTCACATAGGGGTACCTACATGTCACAACATATCGTATCGCATAAAAACCCAATTCGAAATCAAAGCGGTATATGAAAACCAAATCGGCACGCGTATCACGCATAGGTCAAAACCTATCGCCTACGCATGCAAGAATAGCCAAACCAACCCGCGATGTCGATGTACAAACGTCAACCATCGAGAAAAAACCCAACACACCAATCGTGATTTCAAAACTCACTAATTATATAAGAAATATGGTTTAATTCATCAAAACCATAAAATTAAATAAATCGTTTTATTTCCCAAAAACCTAGTTACCACAAATTCCCATTTCGGTTCAAAACTTGATGTTTTAACGAATCTAAATATTTTAACGATTCTAATGGCCAAAATGCTCATTAAATAACAAAACTAGGTCATACAAATCACTTCCATATTTTTAATCTCATTAATTATCATTAACTCAAAATTCAAGTTTGCAAAAATATCCAATTTTAACAATTTTAAAGCAACAATACACAATCAACCACTAAGCTTGGTTTTGCATAACCTAAAGTATTAAACCACTCATTATAATGTTAATGATGTGATGAAACCCTTACTATATTTTAAATTCTCAATTTTGAATTAATTATCAAAACCTAGTTTGCTAAAACTCCAATTTTAACAATTTACAAGTATCAATTGGTAAACTAGCAACTTGATTAGTTTTAGCATATCATTAAAATGTTAAACTACATCACACAACCATAATCAATGCTAGAAACCCTAATTTGTTTTCAGAACTCTTTCATGAATTTTTCAAGTTTGAAATTAGCGTTATAATAATATCTATTTAAAATTAGATTTTAAACATACAATTAACAAGTAACAAATTTAGATGAAACTTTATACCTCAAAATCAAGAGACCAAACATGCAAAATCATAGCCTCCAAAGTGCCAACCTTTCTCCAAGATCCATACTAGATAGGACAATGAGAAATGGGTAGGGATTAGATTTAGAATTTGATGAGGTTTTATTTGGATTTTTGAGGCAAAAATGATGAACTTTTTGAGAGAAAATGAGATGGGAAATTTAGGGGCTGTTGTAGGGAGGCTCGGCCAGATCTAGAGGTACAGGAGAGAGAGTGAGGTGAGGAAATAACAAGTGGGGAAAGTCCAAAGTCAACACAAAAGGTCAAAGCCCATACCTCTTTCTTATTCTTTTCTTTTCATTTCTTTGTTTCCTTTTCTTTTCTTTTTGAAGTGGGGAAAAGAGTGGGAGTGGGGGTAGCCCATGGCCGGCCAAGCCCATAGGGAGGGGGTGAGAGGGTGTGGGTGAGTGTGGGTGAGTGTGGGTGAGGAAAGAAAATGATAGATATTGCCCCAATTTCTATTTACACTAATTTCACTATTTAAGCCTTTTCCTTCGATATTTTCTAACACCGTTTGACAATTCATTTCATTTCAAAAACAGTATTTTACATGTTAGTTTAGTGTGTCATGATACATAAAATTTGTATTAACCCATTCCAATTTATAATTTTCCCTAATTAAATGTATTAGTGACGGCCTAAAATAATATTAAAATAATTAATTTCGGAAAAAATTTCAGTAATTTAGAAATTTTACAAGTGGCTCAATAAACAACAAATACTAACAACTACATAGCTAGAATATATATTTAATTTTATATTAAAAGATATTTATATCTTGATTTTTACAGAAAACACCCGTTATTTTACCGATTAACCGAAATTTCACCAGAACGATCTTCAAAACGTTACAATCTTCCCCCCTTAAAGAAATTCGGTCCCCAAATTTAAATTAAAACACCCCCCCAAATACTGAAACATTTAAGCAAAACCATCAAGTCGTCGGGGCTCTGAAATCATAAATACATAAATCACATCTTAGCGCAATGCATGTGCATGAAAAACAGATATATAAACCAAAATCAAAACTCCGTCAAGCATCCCGCAATCATCAGAGTTATGGGGAAGATATCAATATCAAGATCCAACGCGAAAACCAACATAATATACATTATTAAAACATCTGTAAGCAATGCATGCCAGCCCTTTTTCAAATCGTTGTGCGATATTCGTAACATTGCACAGTGGCGGACGTCTATTGTAAGAAAATAACTATATATATATATGTATATATATATCCTTTGTTTAAAATGCACGTCCCGCCGTTTTGAAAGCAATTTAGAAGGGTTTCTCTTTTAAACAGTTTCGTGTCATCACTGACAAGTAGGTAAATACTGAGACTATAGCTCCTCTTTGGGAATCCCTTCGATAACTATCAATGCATGCAAAAATATACTCATGTACTATCCTCTGACTAGTCCTGCTTAGTACTAAACCAAATAGCAAGTATCATAAAATATACTGCTCCAAAAGAAATCAATCCCAAATATATATGAATGCGACGTGCGTCTGGTGCGCACGGAAATCGAAATCCATGGATGTGCCATACATGTGCATATAAACAAAATCTAAGTGCAACGGGTGTGCCAGACAGCAATACCAAGTGCATCTGATATGCACAAAAATCTCGATTTGGTGCATCTGGTGTGCATCTAAATCACATCAAGCGCCTTAAGTATGCGGAAAATACAAATCAAGTGCACAATTTGCACGATAAAGAATATCGAATATCATGATCGAAATCGACGGTATACAACACATCTCAATCCAAAATCCCAATCAGGTATACCGTGGTATAAAATCTCACCATCCTGTGCATCGGCGTGCACAAAAGCAAATCAACATACTAAAAGTGCATGAAAACTATACGGAAAGCATAATTCAAATCATTTGTATGCCCTAGGCATGAAATCAAATATCATGAAACTCGGTCATCAAAACTCAATCATGAAATAAATCACCCACAATACTGAAATCCAAAGTGACGGATACGTGATAGTCAATCACAAAATCACAAATCATAAATACTGTCGTCGATATGTCCGTCTTTCAAAGTCGAGAAGGTGTCGGTGCATCCAATGCTAGCAGAGCAAGATATCTACCTGCCTTCTGATCATGGCCTGTCGCCTGGTGCCCTTAGGCTCTCGTCTCTCACTGCGAACTGCTAAGTACATAGCTCCCCGGCTCAACGGTCTAATATGGAAACGATAATGGAAGTAGTCCGCTCTGGCACATCCTCTAAAGATCTCTGGCCAACTCTTATGGTCACTCATAACATGTCTTGTCAACGATAGTGAACTTTGGCCTGCTGGGCGTGTGCAATATGACTGATTCTGGGTCCAAGCCTTCTCGTATAGTATCCTAGAAAGGTTCCGTCCAAGTCTCTCCCAAATCTCGTTTCTGTCGAACTGCCCGGAACTCATCATCCTTACCAAATCTATTTCTTATTCCGGAACGGCTGCATACTCATGACGACTCCTCCTGGAAGATATATCCGTATACAATGCTTCTAAATGTGTATCTCATCTCTGATGTCGGCGGAGTGGAACGTCATCTCATCAAGATCTCGTACGAACCTCTTACTTCACTTTTCTCAAATGTCGACTGCTTCGGACTCGTCTCTTCATAGCTGCATGGACTGTGCTCCAACGGCTATACTCGTATCTGGAGCCTCCCAAGCAATGCATCCCTTCGCATGATATCCGAATGATGCCGAACCATCCGATCGACTCGTCAAAACCTCATAATCCCCCATGAGCTCAACATCTTGGGTACAATTTAATAGTATCGAATATATGCCACAGCACCTATGGACCAACTGTAGAAGGGCAGACCCAAGCCTCATTAATGGCACCGCTGAACTGCCGCAAACCCTAAGGTTCACCGGCGTTCCATGGTCATTAAGTCGAGTTAGGGTTTCATTCTTCTAGAGGGTCCGTAGAATTGTTTGCATTGTTTTCCGAATACTTTAAATTTGGAAAATGGGCCTTGTTTCCCCAATCAGAGCAAAGCTCTGTTCAAATTCCAAGATTTGAAATGAAGCGACGCTTCTGTTTCCCCCAATCAGAGCAAAACACTGTTTTAAAATTCAAAATTTAAAAATTGAAGCAACGCTTCAGCTAGGCACGCTGCGCGCCACGTGTCAAACACGGATGCGCTAGCGCCAGGTGCGCTTCGCCCTAGGCAGCGCATCATGAGTGCGCTTGCACTAGGCGCGCTGCGCGCCACGTGTCAAACACGGGTGCGCTGGCGCAGGCGGCGCTGCGCTCTGCGCTGTGCACCCCCAATTAGAGCAAAGCTTTGTTTCCAAGATTGGAAAGCGAAGCAACGCTTCATGAAAAGTGCTAACATCAAATGCGACTGTAATAAGAATCAAAGACTCTGAAACGGCGCTCACGTGCAAAGCACGAGAGCGCTAAGCCCCAGGAGCGCTAAGCGCCAGAAACGCTTCACCCTTGCAAGAATTACTTGCACCTGATTATAGCAAATTAAATCATGCAGCGCATAAGCGCCTTATAAAGGAATAACAAAGAATTAAAAATAAAGGAGCACTTGGCGGATAATAAAATACCTAATTAAGACATCTTTTTATTATTACAATGTAAACAGGTCACCAAACATGGGATCAAAAGGACAGAGGTTTGCAAAGCTAAGAATGAGATTGTCCAGTTCCCTCTCCGTCTTCTCCACCATGTCAAAACGGAGATCCTCTCGAGAAGTAGCTATCCATCGATCAACGCCGCACTCACCAGAGAAAGTGGAGATAACGACCCGACGAGCCCGTATCTGGCTCAGCAAGTGGACAGAGCAATCCTTCAGGGCTTTAGTGATCAAATGCGCCTCGAAGAAGCACTGTATCTTGTCTTCAGCGGCATCGAGCATTGTCGAGGACATCTCTGCTGGAGGAGGGGGAATATCAGAGAGCACAGACGCAAGGATCATCCGAAGCCAAATAGAGTGTGGGGGTAGAGGAGACCCTACACGAGTCAAGAGCTCGTACAGCGCTACGTCACATTGGTCATCCGTAAGAGAAGGATCCACCAAGAGCGCAACAAAACGAGGAACAATGTCCTGGATAGGCACTTCCCATGGTTGTCGACGAGCATGTGGACGGTTACAAGCCATAACTGAAAGGATTATTTGGAGGCGGGAAAAGAAAGAAGCTTTGCTTCAGATTATAAAGACTAGGCATAGAAAATTTTATATGCACAGTGGAGCTATTTCCAAGACTTGGGAAATGAAAGTTCTGGGGAATACATGTTTGACTTGAAAGGAAGGTGAAAAGACACCTCTGTTAAAGCAACGCTTCAGATCCAGCGCTAGGCACGCCACATGTCAAACACGGATGCGGCTGCGCCAGGTGCACTGCGCCCTAGGCAGCGCACCATGAGTGCGCTAGCGCTAGGCGCGCTGCGCGCCATGTGTCAAACACGGGTGCGCTAGCGCAGGCTGTGCTGCGCTATGCGCTGCGCGCCACGTATCAAACGTAGGTGCGCTAGCGTAATGTGCGCCAGCGTTGGAATTAAAAATTCCCCACCGTTAGATCAAAAGATCTAATAATGATAAATCATTTATTAATCAGAATTAAAATTCTGCATGGAAAGATTTCTCAATCTTATTAAAACAAGAAGATTATCTTCTGTAAAACGGGAGCCCTAGGATCAAAGATCCAACGGTGGGGAAACATCCCCAAATCAATCAGAGAAAGATCTCTTTAACTGATTCAACAAATCAATTTGCCCTATATAAAGGCCCCATGACCTAAAGTCTGATATAGAGAAACCCCTATACAAACTTTGAGAAAACTCAAAGAAAGAAAAAGCAAGCTTTTAGCAAAAGAAGATCATTTCTTCAAGGTAAAGAACTTGAACAATGAACACAGAGATGAAATCATCTCATGAAAAGAAGAATCATCTTCTTAAAAGATCATAGATCCGCAAAAGACTAAGGTCTCTTATAAAAAGATCAAAAGATCTAATCATAAAAACAAAAAGAAGTATTTACTTCATTCATAGATAATTGATCTACAAAGGCAAAGCCCTTTATAAATAAGAACTTTTATTCTTAAATCTTGAGGCAAAGCCTCCTTTTTAAAAGAACATAAACTTATTTTCTGATCATAAATTTGATCAAATGCGCTTTGCGCTACTGGAAAGTGCCTTGCACTCATAAATTGCGCTTTTGCGCTCCTGGACCGGTGCTCAGCGCCAAAAAATGCCACGTGTCAACCACGTATACGACTTTCGCTTTGCGCTTCTGAAACAGCGCACTGCGCTCATGGGCTGGCAATCCTAACTATTGCCCTTACCACCGAATGTTGGGCCATCCGATTGAGGATTGTTACATCTTCAAAAGCTTGATAGAAGATCAATACCAGCAGAGCAAATTCGTATTATCTGAGAATTGGAAAGTGAACCCGCCTCGGCTACACACTCCCAAGAATACGGATACACCGGGGATATCAAGCTCTTTTGTAGAAGATCCATGGGTGATCGCTCTTTCAGCCCAGACAAAAAGAATGCTGAAGGATCTACAAACATGCCCGGCGATCAGGTGGAAAAACCCACTCGAACCTGAGATCATCGAGGGAATGTTGAAGCCATTCCTAACTCCAAAAATCGGTAGCGATAGCCAAAACACTCACACCCAGCCGTCAAAATCTTCAAAGAAGAAGAAGAAACCCAAGAAGCCCATGAAGCCTGATGACAAGCGCACGGACCTGCAAAAACAGATTGACGTGCTGGAAGAGTATAACCAGAAGGTGCGGACTCCAATCACACTCCAAGAGTTTCTCAGCCACGTCCTTGAGGACGGAGATGATGGGGAAGACTCGTCGGATGAATCTGAAGGTTACGTAGAAAGTTACCATGTGATCTCTCAATCGTCGATAGACGATGAAAAAGCTCCTTGCACCGAGACACTGGGGGAAAATCCTAAACCAGAACTTCTAGGGCCATCAGAAGAAATGATTGATGCATTCCTGAACGAAGCTCTTTCAAAAAGCAAAGCTGCTCGAGAGCGTGAAATGGTCATATATGAAAAAGCCAAATGCCGGCGACTGAACGAAGGAGTTGAAACACTCCTACCAGATCAAAATACATCCGTCGCAAATAAAAACAGATTCAAGACGAGGAAAAGGTTCGCTAAAGCCATATCGATGGGAATGAAGCTACCACCCTCCGAAGGAAATATTCTTGGTGAAGCGGAAACACATCATAGCTACTGCTTATATCATCAAAAGATTGCGCACCCCACCGAAGAGTGCAACGCTTTTAAAAGATGGTGGCAGAGATATGTTGCTCACCAGCAACATTTCAAGCGGATGAAACGCAAAACTTGTCGGGAGCAAAGAAGTACGACCGAGGAGCGTAAAAGAACTACCGGCAACTGTCGCATGGTCAATGCCGAAGGATCGCAAGTTCTCACCTTCGGGAGCGACTCTGACGAAGGAATGACTCTTGGCCCTCTCTTTAAAGAGTCCACCTTGGGAAAGATGAAGAACCGAAGACCTGTGAAAATATTCAGCCGCGCAATCGTATGCTTCCTGAAAAGAATCTTGGGCCCTCGAACAGTGGGTCAAATAGAAGAGATAAGGGAAAAGAAAAAGTCCCTGAGGATATCATCCTTGATGACCAAGCCGTCGAAAAGCTGACAGCCAAGGACCCGCCAAAAAAAAGTAAGGTGGACTGCAACGTTCTGGCACACTTGAGAAAGCTACCTTCGCAGTTAAGCATTCTCGAAGCCCTTCTGTTATCCAAAGAAGCAAGAGATTCTTTGATCAAGGCATTACAAGAGCCCGAGAAATTCCAAGCTTTCCTCGCCGAAGAAAAGATGAAGGACGAGCTGGAAGAAGTACACACAGCTGATATCACCTTCGGCGATGAAGATCTCCTCTTTGGGACATGCGAGCACAACCGTCCCATATATGTCTCCGGATACTTTCATGATATCAAGATAGGCAAAATCCTAGTTGACAATGGGTCCTCCGTCAATCTTCTCAATGTGAGAGTGTTGAAGGAAATCTGCATGAGCGTCCAACATCTCGCTCGTGATAAAATCACCATCTCCGGATTTGACTCCCAGTCATCACGGACGTTTGGGTCTGTAATATTGATACTACGTTTTGGGCTGCTTATCACAGACATTAAGTTCCATGTCATTGACGCCAAGACATGCTACAATACTTTGCTCGGCCGGCCCTGGTTACACGAGTACAACATCATCCCTTCTACACAACATCAGTGTATGAAGTATTTCAAAGATGGTCTCGAGTATACCGTAACAGGAGAGCTGAACCTATTCTCCGTGAACGAAGTCCGAAAGTATGAAGATGCAAAATACTTCTTACCGGATTTCGAGGACACGGAAAGATGTCACAAACCAAAGAACAAAGTTATCACTACTATTCCGGTCTTCGGGAGTGATACCGAGGAGGAAGAAGAGATAGTTTACTCAGGTCCGCCCCAGTGCAACAAGCCGGGACCGTCCACTCCTTTGTTGATCTTCGGCAGCGACTCGAAAGATGAGGTCAATGCCGTATTCTCTGCTCGGCCATCAATACAAACCTTCGCTAATGAAGATCAAAGTTTGCAAGTTGCCATGGTTCCGCCCAAGCATCATAAAGAACTAGACGCGCTTGATACCTACAGTGTGGAAGAACTGCAGACATTCTACGTCCCTCCCACGCGAAAAGGTGAAAAGACGATCCTATTCAACCGATCCGAGAAAACAAAAGTGGTGAAAGGAATCTGGAATGGCGCGGATTCTACACTTGACAGGCTCCAGCCCATCCGTTTGCCCAGATATTACACGAACGGACTAAAGAGACTCTTGAGACGCCAATGTATACCCCTTAAGCAAACTGCGCGACAAGCACGGTTCTATAACAGGATCTGGAACGTTCCCGGAACTCAACGAAAGTTTCTCAACGGGAGAATGGAAACGATCGGGCTTGGATATATTCAATCCAAGAAACGGGAGCTATTCCGCGACTGTTACGCCATACATGACTTTGATGGAGAAAGTGATGCTCTGTGGGAAGATTCCAACCCTGAACCAGAAAGAGCTCCCACCGTGAGAATGCCCAGTCCGTCGTTCGAAGAACAAATGGACAAGCTTATAAGGGAAGTGGGTCAAAAGGTTCGAGACGACCATAATCGTGAAATGTCCATCTACGAGAAAGCCAGGACGCAACGCCTCCTTCAACAGGCTGCGAAAAATGAAAATGCTCCTCCTTGTCAACCTGTTGTACAAAAAGCCCAACGCAGAGGCAGAAACAAACCAAAGAACGGGAAAGGCGTTCGACAGCGACAAAGCGGGTCCAAGAAGCCACGTGATCAGGAATCGAGCAGTCCGGATTCGTCTCTTATAAAAAAATATGGGTCGAGTATATTCTTTTCCCCAAGACAAGACAAGGAAGATATTCGATCATATTATAAAACATCAGATGATTATCCTCCCGAAGTCCAAGCACCCCGAGCAAGCAGGCGAAGTCTCGCACCCGGACTATTGCTTCTATCACAGGGCAATAGGACATCCTCTCGAAGACTGCTTTACATTTAAAGACTGGGTAGAAGACCAGTATCAGCAAGGCAGGTTCGCTCTATCCAGCAGCTGGAGGGTAACCCCAGCGCAGAAGCATGAACCCAAAGCCACGAGAGTAGAGGCGGTTCAACATCGATCTTGGAAGCGAGCTCGTACATATCACATGATAACGCTGCGAAGAGCCCGAGAATATGGATGACCTCCCCTGGTTCTTCGAAAACGATGATAACGAGGTAATCTCAGAGTTTCCAACGGCGCTAAAAGAGCTGGAAGATGGGATACATACTACTGTAGATAACCTCAAGAAAATTGATTTGGGGACGGCAAGTGACCCGCGGCCGACGTTCGTCAGTGAGCTGTTGTCTGAAGAAAGGGTGGCTACGCTAAAGGACGTGCTCATGCAGCATAAAGATTGCTTCGCATGGAACTATTCCGAAATGCCAGGATTAGGTCAAGAGATTGCTGTGCAAAAATTGGCAATATCTCCGGACGTCAAGCCGATCAAACATGCACCGAGAAGAATGCGGCTCGAGCTTGAAATGAGCATCAATGCCGAGGTCAAGAAGCTAATCGACTCCGGCTTCATCCAAGAGGTTCAATATCCTGATTGGATCGCCAACATCGTCCCAGTAATGAAGAAGAATGGGGCGGTGCGTATATGTGTGGACTTTAGGGATCTCAATAAAGCCTGCCCGAAATACGACTTCCCAGTACCGGTCACCGAGCTGATGATAGACAACACATCCACTCATGAAGTTTTCTCCTTCATGGACGTCTCGTCAGGATATAATCAGATAAAGATGAATCCCGAGGACCAGAAGCGCACCGCTTTCCTGACCCCTTTGGGCATATTCTGCTACAAGGTGATGCCCTTCGGTCTAAAGAACGCCGGTGCCACCTATCAGAGGGCCATGACTAAGATCTTCGATGACCTCATACATGAAATCGTCGAATGCTATATCGACGACCTAGTGGTTAAAACCAAATCATACGAGGAACATTTAGAGTATCTGAAGATCGCATTCCAATGCCTTCGGCAATAAAATGGTTCCGCCTACTCAAAACTCGGGGGGTGCCGCCTACTACTCAAATCCCGGTTTTTGCAAAGATGAACCCTTTCAAGTGCGCGTTCGGAGTTTCCTCAGGCAAATTCCTAGAATTCATCGTCCGACACCGAGGCATCGAGATAGATCCGTCAAAGATCAAGGCGATCATGGAAATGCCTCCGCCAAGGACTCTTAAGCAACTGCGGTCTCTCCAAGGGAAGCTCGCGTACATCCGGCGATTTATAGCCAATCTCTCCACCAAGTGACTCCCTACAGTCACCTGATGAAGAAGGGAACCCCGTTCGTCTGGGATCACAAATGCCAAAGCGCATTGGACGAAATCAAGCAATACCTGCAGGATCCGCCAGTACTGGCCGCTCCCATTAAGGGAAAACCTCTCGTCCTGTACACAACAGCCCTTGAAGGTTCTTTGGGCACGCTATGGGCACAAGAGAACGACCAAGGGAAGGAGAGAGCCCTTTATTATCTGAGTCGAGTTCTCCTGGGGGTAGAAAGCAATTACTCCCCCATCGAAAAACACTGCCTGGTGTTGATCTTTGCAATAACGAAGCTCAGACACTATGCGTTGGCACATGAGGTCCATCTCATATCAAAGGTGGATCCCCTCAAATATTTGATGTCAAAGGCCATATTGACGGGGCGTCTCGCTAAGTGGGCCCTGCACTTGATTGAGTTCTCGATAACTTATCGGCCTCTTAAGGCAGTGAAAGGCCAGGCCATCGCCGACTTCCTCGCTGAGCATCCGATACCTGCTGACTCTCCTTTGAATTGCGAACTGCCAGACGAACATGCATTTGACACGATCGACAGGGGTGGTACCCGGTGGGAACTTTATTTTGATGGGGCGTCTTCCATGAAGAAGCGCAAACAAAACACCCCTATAATCAAATCCGGGGTAGGCCTCATCTTCGTGACTACACAAGGAGGGATAATGCGCTTTTCCTTCTCCTTAACAGAGCCGAGGACGAACAATGAAGCCGAATATGAAGCTTTGATAGCAGGACTTGAGATCGCTATCGACATGGGAATTGAAAACCTCCTCATATACGGAGATTCCCAACTGGTCGTTAGTTAAATAAACGACGACTACCAGATGTGCAAGCTTGAGTTGGTGAAGTACGGCGAGAGGGTGCAGCAAATGTTGACCCAAATTCTTTCTTACACTCTGGAAAGAATACCACTTGCGGAAAATAGCAAGGCGGATGCACTAGACAAGCTCGCTAAAGAACTGGCTGACGAAAACCTCGATGATGTGAGAATCGTTGTGCAAAACCTTCGGGTTCTCGCACCAGCAAAAATATCTCCGGAGTTATCCGAAGAAAAAGGAGCAGCCGAGCAAATGGCCCTACAAATAAAAGACCAGGAAAAGGCTAAGGATTGGAGGGAAGTCTTTATATACTACTTCAAATCCCGTCGAACACCTGAAGACGCGTCCTCAAAACATCAGCTCATGAAGCGAGCTCTATCTTTTGCTTTCGTCAATGATACTCTGTATAAAAGGTCATTTGATTCTCTGTGGCTAAGATGCTTGGGACCTGAAGAGGCAAAGAGAGTCGTCCAAGAAACTCACGACGGACTCTGGGGTTCTCACCAAGCCGGGCCGAAGATGAAGTGAAGATCAAACGGATGGGTTATTATTAGCCCACGATGATCCAAGACTTCCTCGAATATGCGAAGCAGTGCCACTCGTACCAGATTCACGGGGACTTTATCCATCGGCATCCGAATCCGCTACATCCAACGGTGGCTAGCTGCCCGTTCGAAATGTGGGGAACCGACATAATCGGCCCCATCGAACCAGCATCGTCCAGAGGACATCGATTCATTTTGGCGACAACTGATTACTTCTCCAAATGGGCAGAAGCGGTACCGCTGAGGGAAGTGAAGACGGAGAATATCCTCTATTTCTTCAAGACACACATCATTTATCGGTTTGGCACTCCGAGACGGATTATCTCCGATAACGGGCCAGCCTATAGAAGCCACAAGATCAGCTGCTTCGCACAACAGCATAACATAGACTGGAGATACTCCTCAGTCTATAATCCCTGAGCTAACGGTCTAACAGAGGCTTTCAACAAGACCTTGACGAAGATTGTGAAAAAGATGGTGTCTCGAAATAAGAAGAACTGGCACGAGATACTGCATGAAGCTCTCTAGGCATATCGAACTACGTTCAAAACGGCCACGAACACAACGCCGTATACATTGGTATTAGGTACGAAGGCGGTACTCCCCCTCGAAATAGAGTTACCCTCTCTACGAGTGGCAATTCATTATGAGCTAACGGACGAAGAGAATACTCACCTTCGGCTTGAGGAGCTCGATGCCCTCGATGAAATCCGGCTCATAGCGCAACAAAATCTGGAGGCTTATAAAGAAAAGATGACACGCTCATACGAAATATTGATTAGGCCGAGAGAATTCCGCCAAGGCGAACTCGTGCTAGTGGTCAAAAGGCCTATGATCTCCAATCGCGCCAAGCGGGGAAAATTCAAGCCGAACTATGAAGGCCCGTATATCATAGACAAGGTCTACCAGGGTGGAACTTATTTACTCATGGACATGCATGGTAAAAGACCTTTCAGGCCAATAAATGGTCACTTTCTGAAAAAGTACTACGCTAGACGAGTCACGGCATAGGTCAATGATGGATGACGACGACTATGTCAGCTCGCTATCTTCCTAAGCCCAAACTCTATAAGTATTAGCCGAACAACGGACCAAAACGTCCTTAAACTAACAACGGACCAAAACGTCCTTAAACTAACAACGGACCAAAACGTCCTTAAACTAATAGTGGACCGAAACGTCCTTAAACTAAAGACGGACCGAAATGTCCTTAAACTAACAATGGACCGAAACGTTCTTAAACTAATAACGGACCGAAACGTCCTTAAACTAACGATGGACCACTATGTCCTAAAACTAGCTGTTGACCAAGATGTCGATAAACTAGGATGGATTTCAACATCCCAAAGATGATAAAAAAAACGGTATGTCCATAAGCAAAATGGGCACGGATGAAAATCCGAAAGGCTCCGCGAGTAAAAACAGCAGTGCTACCGGCAAGTTTTGTGAAAACCCGAAAGGGCGCAACCTCGTTAAAATAAAAAAAGAGAGAAAAAAGAAAACTGTATGTCCATAAGGAAAAAGGGCACGGATGAAAACCGAAAGGGCTCCGTGAGTAAAAACAGCAGGGCTACCGGCGAGTTTTGTGAAAACCCGAAAGGGCGCGATCTCGTTAAAAGACACTTGCAAGGTCCTCTCGACTTTGTAAGAAGAAACCACCCGCGTGAGATCCTTACGACTCACAAGGGAGCAACACACTTAGGGATCCCCACGACTCCTAAGAAGAAATTACACTTACGAGATCCTCACGACTCGTAAGGAGAACCCTCTTATGAGACCCTCATGGCTCATAAGACTCAAAAGTATTAAGCTACAGGGATCTGAACCTGTTCTTAAGCGGCCACTACAACCTCCAATGCTGCCCTACAAGCGGCTCAATATTGACCCTTGTATACAATCCATGGGCGCGAATAAACATTTCCCTATCAAATTCCCATCCGTGACTAGGGATATGTTTACACGGTGAACAGCCCTTGTAAGTCCTCTCGACTTATAAGGAGAAAGCACTCTTGTAAGATCCTTATGACTTATAAGAGACCATGCACTTTGGAATCCTCATGATTCCTAAGGAGAAAATGCACCTACAAGATCCTCACGACTCGCAGGGAGAAATACCTTTATGAGACCCTTACGGCTCATGAAGTCAAAAGTCTTAGTCGTCAGGATCTTAACCCTGTTTTCTAAGCCACCTTTGTTCGACATCGACAGAGGCAAATGATGATTCGCTCCTGACAATATCCCAGTTGTAGCGGCGCTGATGCCGAAATCGGTGTCTAATTCCAAGCTTGCCACAAGAAGCTAGCGAGCCATACATGCATACGAAATAGCCAAAATAATGGGGCAACTTGCAACAAAATCAGCAAGTAAAAATGTATGTATGCAAAATAACCGAAATGATTGGGCAACTCGCAATAAAAAGCAGCGAGTAAAAATAAAATAAATAGCCGAAATGATTGGTTGTCGCGAAAAATAGCCGAAATGATTGGGCAATCGCGACCTTCGCGATATAAAAGCTGAAATGATATAGCATCGCGGAAAAAAATTGATGAAATTTATGCCCTACAGGTGATATCACATTAATCCCTGTATACAATCCAGGGGCGCAAACAAAGAGAGAATCATACCTTACCACTAGGCTTCATCGAAACGAAGCCAAATCTCAACGGTTCAGGAATAGCCTAGAAATCATCAACAGCATTCCTCTCCATTCCAGCAGGATTCAGATGCTACAATCAACCCTGGAGCCACGGCAAAGCCCCTACTCCTAATCTCGATGGTTCACAGACAAACTGGAGACCACTTCGATATTCGTCTCATTACAACAGATGCAACGTCATCCAAATGACCCCATCGCGGAAATACGTCATCTACATGACCCAGTCTCGGAAATACGTCATCGACATGACCCCGTCGCGGAAATACGTCATCTACATGACCCCGTCACGGAAATACGTCATCCATATGACCCCGTCACGGAAATACGTCATCCACATGACCCCGACGTGGAAATACGTCATCCACATGACCCCGTCGCGGAAATACGTCATCCACATGACCCCGTCGCGGAAATAAGTCATCCAAATGACCCTGTCGCGGAAATACGTCATCTACATGACCCCGTCTCAGAAATTCGTCATCCAAATGACCCCGTTGCGGAAATACGTCATCTACATGACCCCGTCTCGGAAATACGTCATCTACATGACCCCGTCGTGGAAATACGTCATCCAAATGACCCCATCGCGGAAATACGTCATCCACATGACCCCGTCGCGGAAATACGTCATCCACATGACCCCGTCTCGGAAATTCATCATCTAAATGGCCCTGTCGCGGAAATACGTGATCTACATGACCCCGTCTCGGAAATACGTCATCCACATGACCCCGTCACGGAAATACGTCATCAACAAGACCTCGTCACGGAAATACATCATCCACATGACCCCGTCTTGGAAATACGTCATCAATATGACCCCGTCGAGGGAATACATCATCAACATGACCCCGTCTCGGAAATACGTCATCAACATGACCCCGTTCGGAAATACGTCATCCACATGACCCCGTTCGGAAATACGTCATCCGCATGACCCCGTTCGGAAATACGTCATCCGCATGTCCCCGTTCGGAAATACGTCATCCCCATGTCCCCGTTCGGAAATACGTCATCAACATGACCGCGTCACGAAAATACGTCATCCACATAACCCCGTCAAGGAAATACGTCATCAACATGACCCCGTCTCGGAAATACGTCAGCAACATGACCCCGTTCGGAAATACGTCATCAACATGACCCCGTTCGGAAATTCGTCATCCACATGACCCCGTTCGGAAATACGTCATCCATATCCACATGACCCCGTTCGGAAATACGTCATCCACATGACCCCGTCTCGGAAATACGTCATCTATATGACCCCGTCGCGGAAATACGTCATCAACATGACCCCATGACCCCGTCTCGGAAATACGTCATCTACATGACCCCGTCTCGAAAATACGTCATCCACATGACCCCTTCTCGGAAATACGTCATCCATATGGCCCCGTTTCGGAAATACGTCATCTACATGTCAATCCCACTAAACACTTACGGGTCCTCTCGATTCGTAAAGAAGAAAACTCTCTTATAAGATCCTTATGACTTATAAGGGAAAACGCACTTAGGAATCCTCACGATTCCTAAGGAGAAAATACACCTACGAGATTCACTCGACTCGTAGGGAGAAAGTCATCATGAGACCCTCACGGCTCACGAAGTTTAACAGTCTTAGGCAACAGATCTGAACCTGTTTCCTAAGCCATCACTACCCCTCGAAGAAGCCAAAACAAGGTGCTCACCCTATCATCTACCGGCTATGCTTGCTAAGGTGACATAATGACAACAAAGAGAAGAGAAGAAGGCGACAAGGAGAACATTTGATTCACATTTGATTAAGCGTGCGAAGCATACTCGTTCATGCATGTGCAAAAGATTTAGTACATAAAATAAAACACGCTGAAATGAGGAATTTTCCATTCATACTTCGAAAAAGATCTTACAATTATGAAAGCAATAAACGAAAACATCATGAAAATGATTACAATGGTAAAACCTCAGATCCAGGGCATGGATTGAGGAATTCAAAAGTGAAGCCGTCTAGAATCTTTCTGGCCTTTCTGACCATTCTCGTGTGCATCATCTCGCGCTCACGAGTGTCGAGATCCTCAGCAATGTCCCCCTCCCTTCAATAAGAAGCGATTATCGTCGTTTGTTGGAAAACCTGATGCAGAATATCAATGAGGTTATCTCGCCGCTTCTTCGAGATCATCCCCGACAGGTACACTGAATGCACCTTTTCTTCGGCATCATCCAGCGCATTAAGCGGCATGGCCTCATGAAATCCAGGAAGTGCTCTCCAAATTGCTCCCACTACGATTTTGAAGAGAGCGGAACGGCGAGGAAGCAGCCAACCGACGCATGCATACAGACGATCCATAATCTTCGCACATTGGGCATCTGTAAACTCTTGGTTTTGGCAACGACCCTGTACGCGGATATCCTCATAAGTAATGAACTCGTTCAGACTGTATAAATGAACAGCCATAGTGCCTGAAAAGAAACATAATTAGAAGATCGGTAATGAAGAAAAACAGATACGGAATTTAAACGACTCTTGATATCCCTATGGAGAGAACAAATCCTAATTATGACTCCTAACAAATTTGAATTTGCGGGAAATCCTATAAAAAAAGGAATCTCGTTTAATGAGCGACCCCTTGGATCTAGGAGTTAAACTCCTCGAGAGCAATGCTCTGCAGATAGGAGTGACACCTGTCAAAGCCAATTATGAGGGGAATTTAAAGAAACTCCCCGAGAATGCTAAGAGCCTTGCTCTGAAAAATAAAAAAAGATGATGATAAAAATAAAGGACATCAGAGAAATTGAAATCAAATTTTTGTATATATGAATTGAAATTCTAAGATCTTCAAGATCCATGAATAAACTCTTAAGAGTTCTTCATGATTTGAAGAGAGCAAAGCACTATTAATGAAACCATAAATGTGTTTCTTTAGATCAAAGATCTATAAAGAGAAAGGCTCTGTTAATGGGTAAAACCCTAATTTATTAAAAAATTCTTAACTTTACCTAAGTTTTGGCAGAGTTTTACTCTTAAAAAGTTTTCTAAACAAGAGAGCTATGCTCTGTGGGAGAATGAAATTCTCAGAAAACAAGAAGGAGATGAACAATGATCATCTCAGAGGGCCAAAGGCCCTATTTATAAGCATTGAAAGTCGTTTCAACTTCCAAAAGTTGATCCAACGACTGAGATGCTGCCACCGCCGCACTCACGTATGGGCAACGTAAGCGCAACGGTGGGGGCATTTGTTTCCCCAATCAGAGCAAAGCTTTGTTCAAATTCCATGATTTGAAATGAAGTGATGCTTCTGTTTCTCCCATTCAGAGCAAAACTCTGTTTTAAAATTCAAAATTTAAAAATTGAAGCAACGCTTCAGATATAGCGCTAGGCACACTGCGCGCCATGTGTCAAACACGGATGCGCTAGCGCCAGGTGCGTTGCGCCCTAGGCAGCGCATCATGAGTGCGCTAGCGCTAGACGCGTTGTGCGCCACGTGTCAAACACGGGTGCGCTAGCGCAGGCGGCATTGCGCTCTGCGCTGTGCACCCCCAATTAGAGCAAAGCTCTGTTTCCAAGATTGGAAAGCGAAGCAACGCTTCATGAAAAGTGCTAACATCAAATGCGGCTGCAATAAGAGTCAAAGACTCTGAAACGGCGCTCACGTGCAAAGCACGAGAGCGCTAAGCGCCAGAAGCGCTTCACCCTTGCAAGAATTACTTGCACCTGATTATAGCAAATTAAATCATGCAGCGCATAAGCGCCTTATAAAGGAATAACAAAGAATTAAAAATAAAGGAGCACTTAGCGGATAATAAAATACCTAATTAAGACATCCTTTTATTATTACAATGTAAACAGATCACCAAATATGGGATCAAAAGGACAGGGGTTTGCAAAGCTAAGAATGAGATTGTCTAGTTCCCTCTCCGTCTTCTCCACCATATCAAAACGGCGAACCTCTCAAGGAGTAGCCATCCATCGATCAACGCCGCACTCACTCAGCAAGTGGACAGAGCGATCCCTCAGGGCTTTAGTGATCAAATGCGGCTCGAAGAAGCACTCGATCTTGTCTTCAGCAGTATCGAGCATTGCAGAGGACATCTCTGCTGGAGGAGGAGGAATATCAGCGAGCACAGACGCAAGGATCATCCGAAGCCAAATAGAGTGTGGGGGTAGAGGAGACCCTACACGAGTCATGAGCTCGTACAGCACTACGTCGCATTGGTCATCCATAAGAGAAGGATCCACCAAGAGCACAACAAAACGAGGAACAATATCCTGGATAGGCACTTCCCATGGTTGTCGGCGAGCATGTGGACGGTTACAAGCCAAAACTGAAAGGATTCTTTGGAGGCGGGAAAAGAAAGAAGCTTTGCTTCAGATTATAAAGACTAGGCACAGAAAATTTTGTGTGCACAGTGGAGCTATTTCTAAGACTTGGGAAATAGAAGTTCTGGGGAATACAAGTTTGACTTGAAAGGAAGGTGAAAAGACACCTCTGTTAAAGCAATGCTTCAGATCCAGCGCTAGGCACGCCACATGTCAAACACGGATGCGGCTGCGCCAGGTGCACTGCGCCCTAGGCAGCACACCATGAGTACGCTAGCGCTAAGCGTGCTGCGCGCCACGTGTCAAACGTAGGTGCGCTGGCGCAAGGCGCGCCAGCGCTGGAATTAAAAATTCCCCACCGTTAGATCAAAAGATCTAATAATGATAAATCATTAATTAATCAGAATTAAAATTCTGCGTGGAATGATTTCTCAATCTTATAAAAACAAGAAGATTATCTTCTGTAAAACGGGAGCCCTAGTGTCAAAGATCCAACGGTGGGGAAATATCCCCAAATCAATCAGAGAAAGATCTTTTTAACTGATTTAACAAATCAATTTGCCCTATATAAAGGCCCCAAGAAGTCTGATATTGAGAAACCCCCTACAAACTTTGAGAAAACTCAAAAAAAGAAAAAGCACGCTTTTAGCAAAATAAGATCATTTCTTCAAGGTAAAGAACTTGAACAACGAACACAGAGATGAAATCATCTCATGAAAAGAAGAATCATCTTCTTAAAAGATCATAGATCTGTAAAAGACCAAGGTCTCTTATAAAAATATCAAAAGATCTAATCATAAAAACAAAAAGAAGTATTTACTTTATTCATAGATCATTGATCTACAAAGGCAAATCCCTTTTATAAATAAGAACTTTTGTTGTTAAATCTTGAGGCAAAGCCTCCTTTTTAAAACAACATAAACTTGTTTTCTGATCATAAATTTGATCAAATGCGCTTTGCGCTACTGGAAAGTTCCTTGCCCTCATGAATTGCGTTTTTGCGCTCCTGGACCGACGCTCAACGCCAAAACATGCCACGTGTCAACCACGTATACGACTTGCGCTTTGCGCTTCTGAAACAGCGCACTGCGCTCATGGGCTGACGCTCAACGCAAAGCGCGCCACGTGTCACTCACTTGTGCGCCAACAAACTAGAGCAACGTGCTCATAAATTAAAAGCGCAATGCGCTTATAAACTGGCGCTTAGCGCTAAGCGCGACACGTATCCTCTTCGTGTGTGCTACTTGGCAGAAGCGCAATGCGCTCTTTAATTGGCGCAAAGCGCCTGGCGCCCTACATGGCGTACTGTCAGAACACACATTGTTCTGATGAATACTATGCATTCGATACAGAAAAAAAATGTCAGGACCAAGCCCAAATAAAGGCTCAACAGCCCAGAACAATAAAATGTTAAACATTTTAATCTTATTGGACTTAGCCCAATTCTGGCCATAAGTCCTCAACTTATATTGAACTGAGCCTATCTGCTCATGAATATTCAACAGATCTTAGTCCTAAACTGGGCTACAGATCTTCCAATCAATTCACACCGGTTCAAGGGTACATCTCTTTACTCCTCTGATACTCGTCGTTGTAATCCTTCAACATCTTCAGAGAGGTGACGGGTCCCGATAACCACACATTTCTACGGACTGTGGGGTCCTTAAACTCATGGACTATGATGTCCTTAAACTTCATAGACTTCGATGTCTTTAAACTACGGACTGTGGGGTCCCTAAACTCATGGACTAGATGTCCTTAAACTTCATAGACTACGATGTCTTTAAACTATGGACTGTAGGTTCCCTAAACTCATGGACTATGATGTCCTTAAACTTCATAGACTACGATGTCTTTAAACTACGGACTGTGGGGTCCTTAAACTCACGGACTACGATGCCCTTAACCTGGACTGTGGGGTCCTTAAACCCATGAACTATGATGTCCTTAAACTTGGACCGAGATGTCCTTAAACTAACATTGGACCGTAATGTCCTTAAACTAATCGACCGCAATGTCCCTAAACTAAACAATAAAGCTCGAATGCTCTTTTGTTGGATCTAAACGATCCCGTTAAGTTGATCTTAGTATAAAAATCAGACTAACGTATCCTTAAAACCAACCCCAAACCCAAATCTAAGAAGATATGGAATTGGACTAATCCACGCCCAACAGGCGACAACATAAATTAGTCTCCGTATACAATCCATGGCAACCAAAAACAAAACAAACACCCACGACACGAAGTGACCATCTGGAGAAGGAAAAAGTTGTTACCGCAATGCAGTAGCGTAATTAACTGCAGGGGCTTGCGCCTGCAAGGAAGAGCGTCCCCACAATCAAAAACCCCTCAAATGAGGGGGAATCTGACGAAGTATGCTACATCGGCCACATCCGTTTAAACCTTCGATACACGGTGCCATAAATCAACTTGGCATCTTCGGAAAGGTAGACGGATAGCACCAATTAGCATCTGCCCCGAACTTCAGGCAAGACGGACCTGTGCGGTCGTGTCTCCATGTTCGGTGGGGAACAGGTCCCTGACATTCGATCGTCTCTATCGACTCTCAACGTATCAGCGTGAAGTTGTCTCTAGCTGGAATCAATCTATCTGATGATCTAGCATCGGGGTAGGCAATGAATCACATATCCTAGTCTTTCATCTCTAGTGTCTAGCGATCTTCTATCATATCTCGAAGTATAACTTGTGTGGCATTAGCTTCAAACATCTGAAGCGATATCTCCTCATTCGTAACAACAACTGGCTCTTTCGTCTGCACGCTGAACAGTGTCTCAATCATCAAAATGATATGTGCTCTGACGGTCATCACAATCTGGCTGGCCTCTTGAAGTGGCCCAATCCTCTGGTGCTGATCTGCACGTCCGATAAATCTCGTAAAAGCGATCCATCAAACGCTCGTGGCGCGAAAACACAATGAAACGACGCCTCCCTATGCAATCGTATGTCCCTGGAATCACGCCCTGGTCAGTTCTCGTCCGAGACGAGCTCGTGCTGACACAACTCTAGCCGTAGCTCTCTCTCCCCGTACAACCGTGATAACAAAACCATAAACTGGTACCGATGAGGCTAGATCAAAGGAAAGGAATATAATATTGTGCAAGGAAATGTACACCCTAAGGCTTCTTAAGCATAGTATCGTATCGTAAGTATACCGCGGAACATACACACGGTACGTCACTCTACTTGAGTCACCAACACCATCAACCAAGGGCCATCCTACACTCCGAAAGTAAAACCTAACGCTCTGATACCAATTTTGTCACGACCCGAAAATTACGGAACATGACCGGCACATAAATTACGAAACGTTTCGAGGCGTACGTAATCTAAGTAAGCCAAAAACCCAGAAATCAAAACTAAGAAGCAGTAGAGTGAAGGAAAAACCAATTTAAAGCAAATAGTTTTAATCAACATAGGCCGAAGTATGTATTTTTAAAATCTCAAGTATTTCCTGAAAATTTCGGCAGAGTCTCCTTTGTAAATACTGGGCACAAATGGGATACAACATGAATAGTATACGAAATAAGTAAAAAGGCATCCCCAAGCAGGAGCTAGGTCTTCGTCATTGACGGTCACAACCACGCAAACAATATAATATACAACGCTTAAGGGGGAGGATCAAGACTCAAAAGAAACCCAAAATCAGCATGAAAACCATAATAATACAACGCGCGACTCTAAGGTCGAAATAATAACAAGTCTGGTCTTCTATCTCTATCAAATATACAATCTGGTTGATGGAGTTTCTAGATACAACTGAAATAATAAATACACAAAGGTGGTCCTGATGCAAAGAACCCACCTGCCAAAGCAATCACCCGGAAGGAACAGTGTGCCAGCAAAGCCGCAACGGAACCTGTACGACAAAACCTGCAAGGAACTGTGGCACAACCGGGGTGAGTTGCCAACTTGTGAGTAGAAAACATCTACCAGCAAAAATCGCATGTATAACGCAATCCTAGGTCATAAGATCAGTAATATCCTCAAAATAATAGTATGGCCTGAAGCATAATATAATGGTAAGGGTAAACATCTATCCCTAAGTGTAATACCAAGTACTCGTGTCAGTGCCTCAGGTAACAACATGCCATGAATATGATGTACAAATGTCAGGTAACAATATGTCACTAAAATGATGAGCAATGCATATAATGAGAATAGAGTACATTATGAATTGAAGAACTGTTTTCCTTTAATCAATGAGATTTCTGTATATATATAAATCGAGATAGCATTAATGAAATCAACATAGAATCCGTGTCAAGTATCGACACAAAACACTAATCTCAATATCTCAATATCTCAGTGTCTCAAATCTCAATATCTAAAAACCTCGGGCTCCGTCAGTCCGGATCGGCCCATATCATCAATCTCACAACCACGAACGGTATTCTGCGGATATCCGCCGCGCCAGGTAAAATCACCGGTAGGCAGTCTGCCCCTGCCGGGCTCATCATCTACTACTCGAACTTCTTGCCCCGGGGTACCATACCGGGTCCACCTTGTACCCGAGACGATTCATCCAACTCCTCGAATCGAGTCTCGAAAATATCTAAGAACCGAGAAAATATCATGGTGGACGATACTCAACATATCAAGGAAAACCGCATTTTTCTCTTTAAAATGGTTCATCGGTTTACAAAACTTTCACATGTGGTTTCCAAATCCATAAAATATCAAGAAGAATCCGAAATCATCAAGTCACCATGTCAATAACAATGAAAACCGGTATAAATCTCCATAATACCGCATAACCAATGAATATATGGATGCATCTGATATCATGCAATAATTAAACTAGCATATGAAAGCTATAACATATAGCAACTATCAGTTAGCAAGCTATGTCATTGAAATAGTATTTTCTAAAGTGTACGTGACATGGCAATTACCGATGATGATGTGTGTGAGCCGGCAAGTAAGTGTATGTGGAATATACGCATCATCGGTAATGGTGCTGGTGTCCTGACAGCATGGTTCATAATCACTAAGTACACAATAAACATGCACTGAGACGATAACAACATGATAAATGGCAATGAATAGTAATTGCAACAATAATATGCGGAACAAGAATGATAACGTAACAATATGGAATCTACATCGCTACACTTGTGTTATACTGTTTTGCCGTTTGAAATAGTACGAATCGTGGGGTTTTGAAAATAAGGGCTGCGATGTTTTTGAGAAAATGTACGTCTTTTGAAATATCCGTAGTATCCCTTGACATGTCTTTAAAATCCTCACGATTCGTTAGTTTTGGAAATAGGTATGACTCGGTTCCAGTCTAACACCTACTAGGTAACTACAGGTCTAACTAATAAACAATCGGAAGGGGTATGGAAACTACCTAAATCTGAGTCGATATATATGTGTATAATAGTCGGTGATCCCGCCTCAATAGTATCCCATACGATACCCTATATAATATGACATCCTCGAGTCAAGAGTGCGGATCTATCATCAATATAGCTCGTACGGTAAATCCGTTGTACGATATCCCAAATCTGGGTATGGGTCAATGTCACATCAATCACACTATTCACCTGGTATCCTTTTTATCTATTATCATGATCGGGGTACTGATCCACGTCTAGTACACTACTGATACCACATATGTATATGCATGCGTGTGTCTGAAAACACCACGTCGAAAGGACCCGCTACAACATCACGTCGTATCTCAAATACGAACCATATCACATCACCAATCTCACGACCTCAAGCCCAATCTCATCGACTCATCTCCAATCCCTAGTACTATCCTCATAATCCGTGTATATGTATACGTATATATATACATATCCCAATATACACATACATAATAAAATGAATGCAGGTGTGTGCGTGTGGGTTTAAACCTATTCTAGGTTTCGCGACTAAGAAGCTATGCCGGTTCCCTTCTAATAACACCAAACCAACCATAAACACATAATCATAACTTGATAATCATCCACGGATCATAAACCAAATATATATCATAATTATACTACGAACTGCAGGGGTGCTATACGCCATCCACCCGACTTCTCTCCGTAGATATAAATCTACTCATCTGATCTTTGCTCGTCGGTGTCGACGTCACCCCGCGCTTGCTTGTCGTCTCGAAGTCCACATGGGAGTACCTACATGTCACAACGTATCGTATCACATAAAAACCCAATTCGAAATCGAAGCGGCATACGAAAACCAAATCGGCACGTGTATCACGCATAGGTCAAAACCTATCGCCTACGCATGCAAGAATAGCCAAACCAAGCCGCGATGTCGATGTACAAACGTCAACCATCGAGAAAAAACCCAACACACCAATCGTGATTTCAAAACTCACTAATTATATAAGAAATAGGGTTTAATTCATCAAAACCATAAAATTAAACAAATCGTTTTATTTCCCAAAAACCTAGTTATCACAAATTCCCATTTCGGTTCAAAACTTGATATTTTAACCAATCTAAATATTTTAACGATTCTAATGGCCAAAATGCTCATTAAATAACAAAACTAGGTCATACAAATCACTTCCATATTTTTAATCTTACTAGTTATCATTAACTCAAAATTCAAGTTTGCAAAAATATCCAATTTTAACAATTTTAAAGCAACAATACACAATCAACCACTAAGCTTGGTTTTGCATAACCTAAGGTATTAAACTACTCATTATAATGTTAATTTTGTGATGAAACCCTTACTATATTTTAAATTCTCAATTTTGAATTAATTACCAAAACCTAGTTTGCTAAAACTGCAATTTTAACAATTTACAAGCATCAATTGGTAAACTAGCAACTTGATTAGTTTTAGCATATCATTAACATGTTAAACTACATTACCCAACCATAATCAATGCTAGAAACCCTAATTTTTTTTCAAAACTATTTTATGAATTTTTCAAGTTTGAAATTAGAGTTATAATAATATCTATTTAAAATTAGATTTTAAACATACAATTAACAAGTAACAAATTTAGATGAAAATTTATACCTCAAAATCAAGAGACCAAACATGCAAAATCATAGCCTCCAAAGTGCCAACCTTTCTCCAAGATCCATACTAGATAGGCCAATGAGAAATGGGTAGGGATTAGATTTGGAATTTGATGAGGTTTTATTTGGATTTTTGAGACAAAAATGATGAACTTTTTGAGAGAAAATGAGATAGGAAATTTGGGGGCTGTTGTGGGGAGGCTCGGCCAGATCTAGAGGTAGAGGAAAGAGAGTGAGGTGAGGAAATAACAAGTGGGGAAAGTCCAAAGTCAATACAAAAGGTCAAAACCCATACCTCTTTCTTATTCTTTTCTTTTCATTTCTTTGTTTCTTTTTCTTTTCTTTTTGAAGTGAGGAAAAGAGTGGGAGTGGGGGCAGCCCATGGCCAGCCAAGCCCATGGGGAGGGGGTGAGAGGGTGAGAGGGTGTGGCTGAGTGTGGGTGAGGAAAGAAAAGGATAAATATTACCCCAATTTCTATTTACACTAATTTCACTATTTAAGCATTTTCCTTCGATATTTTCTAACACTGTTTGACAATTCTTTTCATTTCAAAAGCTACTGGGCTGATTCTTCTGCCCCCCCCAACAATATTTTACATGTTAGTTTAGTGTGTCATGATGCACAAAATTTGTATTAACCCATTCCAATTTGTAATTTTCCCTAATTAAATATATTAGTGACGGCTTAAAATAATATTAAAATAATTAATTTCGGAAAAATTTTCAGTAATTTAGAAATTTTACAAGTGGCTCAATAAACACCAAATACTAGCAACTACATAGATATAATATGCATATTTAATTTTATATTAAAAGATATTTATATATTTATTTTTACGGAAAACACCCGTTATTTTACCGATTAACCGAAATTTCACCAGAACGATTTTCAAAACGTACAGCGCGTGTTTGGATTAACTTATTTGCCTCATTTGTTATGACCGTGATGCCAAATTTTTTAGGGACTTCATGAATTGGACTTACCCATTGGCTATCTGAGATTGGGTAAATGATACCACTGTCAAGGCATTTGACGATTTCTTTTTTTACCACATCCTTCATGACGGGGTTTAACCGTCTCTGTGGTTCTCGAGTTGGCTTGGCTTCATCCATCAGATGTATATGATATTCAACAATCAAGGGACTAATCTCTTTGATGTCAGCCATAGTCCAACCAAAAGCCTGCCTATTAGATCTCAATACCGTCAAAAGCGAATTCTCTTGCTCTTAGGCTAGAGAAGCTGATATGATCACAGGTAAAGACTTATTCTCATCTACATATGCATATTTAAGGTGAGAAGGTAACAATTTGAGATCTAATGCTGGCGGAGAAACTATTGAAGGTGGGGTAAGCGAATAACATTCAGATTCACGAAGAAACTCGTAGCCTGCAAAGAATACAAACTCGGAAAGTGGGGAGTCAAAAGTTTCAGACTCAGGAGTGGAAAAAGTGTCATCACTAAGATGTGCAAGATCAAACATTGATGTGCTAATGTTGTCGAGATTATCGAAGCAAAGTTCATCAACCTTGCAACTTTCGGGAGCAATCTCGTGGACAGAACAGACATCAAGTATGTGAGCAGAGGGTTCAGACGGCTGACTTCCAATTTTGTAAATGTTTAGCTCTATGGACATCTTCCCAAAGGATAGAATCATAGAAACATTTCGACAATTTATTACAGCATTGGAAGTGGCAAGGAATGGTCGACCCAGAATCACCAGAATTTGGTTCTGTGGGTTTGCTACAGGTTGTGTATCAAGAACAATAAAGTCCACAGGGAATATAAATTCCCAGACTTTAATCAACACATCCTCGAGTTCACCCCTAGGTTTGGTGATTGATCGGTCTGCCATTTGGAGAGTACAATGAGCTGGTTTCAACTCTCCAATCCCTAACTGCTCGTAGACAGAATATGGAAGAAAGTTAACACTTGCAACAAGGTCAAGTAAAGCACGGTTAATGTTTTTACCCCCAATAGAAATCGAGATTGTAGGACATCCAGGGTCCATACTTTTCTTTGGTAACTGTGGAGTAAAAGCAGCGCTAACATTATTTGTCATGAATACCTTTTTGGGCACTTGAGTCTTCATCTTCCTAGTGCACAAGTCCTTTAAAATTTTCGCATAAGTCGGGACTTATTGAATAGCATCTAGGAGAGGGATGTTGATGTTAACCTGTTTAAACATTTCCATAATCTTCTCCATATGTGAACTCTTTTTGTTTCCCCTTAACCGATTCGGATAAGGAGCTTTAGCAATAATAGCTGGGTCCAACATTGGAGAAGGTGGTGTGTGTGCAACTGATCCCGGAATAGGAGTGGGGAACGTCTTTGGTGGACTAGAAGAGGTTTGCTGAGGGTTCGAGCCTTGAGGAAGACGAAGAATAGGCTCGTAAGAAGGGGGTGGAGTAGAAGAACAAGGGTCAGAAGTAGAAGTAGATGCGGAAGGAAAAGTGAAAGTGAAAGCCGGGGTGTTATTGATAGATTCATCATGATTATCAATCTCTTTACCGACTTGATTATTCAGCACTCCTCCGGATCTCAATGTTGTAATTGCATTCACATTGTAGTGTTGTGAATGTCCAGGATTCGGTAGGGGTTGAGACGGAAGTTTCCCTTTCTCTCTAGCACTCATTTCGGCTTTTAATTATGCAATTTGTGCTTCCATCGATTTTATACTCTCAGCTTGGGAGGCGAAGTTTTTCTTTATATCATCGACAGAAGACTTAACCTCAGCCGAAACTTGCATGAAATTTTTCAGAATCAAATTCATGGTTTGTGCGAGTGAAGAGGAGTCATCAGTACTGGTCAATTGCAAAGGATTGTTACGGTGCAGAAGTGTTGACCGGATTTTGAAAATTTTGTGATTGATAGGGTGCTGAGTCAGTTGTAGTGGTTGCTGTTGTTATGGAGGGACCCTTTAAAAGTTGTTTTGGTTTGGAACTGTGTTTTGAGTTTGTTGTTGGTTCCAAGCAAAGTTAGGGTGATTCCTCAAACCCTAATTATAAGTGGAAGAATATGAATCATTTCTAGGTCTTTGCTGGAGAGCAGTATTAGTGTGCTCTTGACCTTGAAACGGAGAATTCAAAGGGCATTCTTCCGTAAGATGTGATGGATCAGAACAGCATCCACAGACAGTTTTGGGGAGTGTCATCTGATTTAGGGAGGCTACTGAGAATTTATGTTCCATAGCTTCGAGTTTCTTTTGTATTGCTGCCATTTCAGCTCTAACTCTATGGAAACATCAAGTTGGTGAATACCACCCCTAGATGATGATTGACTTACACTCTCCCACTGTAAGTTTTTTCAGCGAAATCTTCTAAAAATCTCTAGGCTTCACCATCATCTTTAGTCATGAAGGTGCCTTGACACATGGATTCAAGATTCTGTTTTGTTGTAGGATTAATGCCCTTATATATGATTCTGCACAGATCCTATCTAGGGATTCCGTGATGAGGACATTGAACTAACAGATCCTTGAAGCGTTCAAACACTTCGAAAATAGTTCATTGGGAAGCTGGGTAAATTGATTTATTTCGCTACGGACTTGGACTGTCTTATGATTTGGGTAGAATTTCTTTAGGAAGGCTGCGACGAATTCATCCCAATTTGAAATAGAATGTGCGGCTGTGTTATAAAGCCATTTCTCGGCTAAATCACACAAAGTGAATGGGAGAAGACGTAGACGCATAGCATCCACAGAAAGCTGTGAAGTACCCATCATAGCGCATACGTTTTCAAATTTGGTAACAAAGACATATGCGTCTTCAGACTCGAGACCGTGAAATTTGGGTAAAAGATTGATGTATTGAGCTTTGATTTCGAAATTTTCCCCATTGGCTGGTGGAATGGAAAGACAGGTAGAAAGAGGACCTCGAATAGGGTAGCATCTCTCTTGGAGAGAGATGCGGGGCGGATTCTGCGCACCTGCGGACGGTGGCAGAGTAGTGTTAAAGAAGTTCGATGGAGAACCGTCCATCGAAGTGGGTGTGGTATGTGGGTGAAGAAAAATAAAATGTAGAAATACCGACTTCGGAGTCGATAGAAGGAACGTGGACAAGACGGGCACTAGAATCCCATGTCCAGCCGAACATGTACTAAATGGTTTAGCACAAGTGACAACGTAAGTGATAATTAGAGAAAATGTGGATTTGGTGTTCGGTTTGAAAAAAGACGGATTTCTGAAAAATCAAATCACAAAATATGCACAAGCAACCCTAGATCTAATGGTTACCTAGGTCAAGTCTCCAGACCGCTCCTAGACTTCCAGAAGATAAATTGCAGGATAGAACCTCTACTGCCTCTTTATCCCTTCTGTGGCCAGGTAAGTAGGAGGTTCTCCACTACGTAAGTAGTGGGCCTAATTAAGTAACCACTTTCCTCAGACACACTTGCCTTAGACACTACAAAAGAAATGCAGATAAACAGTAGATTACCCACAACTTCCTTCTATCCTAAGTGAGCGCGACGGTCCTTAGAGTCATGTCTAGATATTTTTTAGTTAATGAGGGTGATGCGGATGTAAGTTTTGTGATTTCCGGGGTGTAGGAAGGGTAATGAACTCCCCACCAAATCTGAATTTGGTCTTTGCCCTTTAATTTCCGTGTTAAAATATGCAAACAACCAAGATCAAACACGCAATAATTTTTCTTTAGAAGCGCTGCGAATTTTTGCAAAGAATCCTACAGAAATTGGTTAGTGGACAAGAGCATGGAGGAGATAAGAAAGTACATAATATACCAGAGAAGTTTGAAGCACTGAAGTGTCAATATCGCCGCGGTTCCGCCGCAATTTCAAGGAAATGGCCGCGGATCCGCGGTTATCCAGCAAGATCTTTGCACGAAAATTTTTCCAGCTGCTCTTTTTATTTCACTGGACTTCCTGAGATGATCTGAATATTTTTCCCTTTGCTCCAACGATTCCAGATTCCCTTACAGAAATCACAACAAATCGTTAAGCACTTGTGCGATTTTGATCTAAAAAAATTCTGATGGAATAATAAAATTTCAACTCAAATAACAAAAACAAACAAAATAGCACGCAATCCCCGGCAACGTCACCATTTGATTGATCTTTTCTTGACGTGTTAAGTAAAATGTTTCACAACCAAAGAAATTTGTATCGCCACAATCAAAAACGGTGTCGCATATAGCGCTTGTTAATGAGAACGGATCGTCCACAGAGATTCGTGTTTTGATCGATCTTGTTTTAGATGAATTGAAATGAAAATAGTAAAGGAAATGATTCAAGATTTGTGAGATTTAGTTCAAGAAACATACAGAAAATAGATCTAGAATCAAGAATTTATGAATTTATCCAATATCAAATTGATTTATTAAGATAATGAAGAATGGCTTGTAGGATTCGATTGAATTAATAGCTAATGATGAATCTAATAATTCCTAATCATATCTATTGATAATTTGTAGCTAGATTGATGATGATGATGATTCAAGATTAGGGATCAATTGAAGAAATTAGGGTTTCTCCTTCACCATCCCTTGTCTTTTCAATCATAATCATTCGGATCTAGCCTCTAGCAAAGAAAATCATCGATCATTTGATCCCTAATTTGCAACGAAATAATCAAGAAGTGATCTCGCTCCAAATTAGGTTATCAACGATTCTTTTTGCTAAAGTTCACAAATCTCATAAGACTTAAGATTAGTATGAAAATTTGATCATCATTAGATCTATCAATTCTCTCGAATCTTTTACAAGCGGAGATTTCACTAACACATCATGAAATATGAAAGAATCAAGAATCGATAAATTTTCATAATGCAAGAATGTAAAGAAAGCAGGAATTACAATTATCATCTTTATTAATCGATGACTAGGTACACATTTACTCAATTTGTGGTTACAAGATTTGAGGAGGTAACTAGATCCGTCGAAATTAGCTTCGCATCGATCTTCGTGAGTCGTGGAACAGTTGCGATCACTTGCTCTTGATGAAAACCGGCGTCGCGATAAAGGATCGTTGATGGCTTGCTTGATTCGCTTCTCGATGAATCTTGATTTGGCTTTGGAATTGGATTTGGGCTAGGGTTTGGATTACAAGTTGTGTCACTCAACTTGTGTGTGGAATTGATGAATAATGATCAACAACAACAACCTTTTGAATGAAGCCCTAAGTCTCCTTTTATAATCCTCCTCTATTTTCCCCTAGAAGCTAGGTTGTTATGAAGCTTGCATAGGAAGCTAAGTAGGTATCAAGCTTGCACAAGAAGCTTGGAGGTTTGAAGGGAAGCTTCTGAAGAAATATACACAGTTCAAAGCGTCTTGAGGAAGCTTGGACGTTAAAAGGGGAGCCTCGGGAAAAAGTTTGACCGCCAACGAGTCAGATCGGCCGCGGATCCGCGGCGGATCGGTCTGGATCGGCCGTGGTTCTGCGGCCGTTTAGTGAGATCTCTGAATGGATTTTCTGCAGTTGTTTTGTTTTGGCTTTAGGGTCTTCTTCTGATTTCTGGAATCTTAATATCCTTTCTTGGTTTCTGCCAGATTTGCAGTCTTTGACTTGCTGCATTTTATCAGCAAATTTGTGATTCTGGTTCTTTGACCTGAATAATTTTCTGCTCAAAATCTCACTGAAACGTTTCGAGACGTATAATATCATGAATGAAGTAATAAACACACAATTTCCCTCATAATGCCGGTTATAATGTATAACACATGTTATTTGATATTTTGCAGACGAATTGCTAATATGTGCTATATTTATACCAAACACCTTTAGATAATTAGAAAAGGTAGGGAAATTGATGTGTTAAGAATGCAATATTTTCGACTGATCAAGGTGATATGAGGGTTATCTCACAACTTGTCAGTTTGGAACAGTTAGGAGCAGTCTAGTGGAGTTTGAAGACCATAGCTCTAGGTGTGATTGTGCATATTGTGACTGTGATTGTTTGAAGTTGTGTCCATAAATTTGTATATATTTTGTAAAAATCTGTATAAAAAAATTATAAAAAACCAAAAATTTCATAAAAACTTGCCAATTATCGCCAAATTTCCTTTCCACATACCTTTCACCAACTTTTCTCCATTGACATTTTCTTACCCTCAGATTCTATCCTTTGACTACACTAAACTCCCTCTAGTGTATGTCCGTTTGGACTCGGGACACTAGTGTCTGCCTAGTCCGTGTTACGTTAGTCTCTACCTACTGTGCGATCAACTTCGACGTCGAAACTCCTTCTACGCCTCTTTCACCCTTACCATTGCCGGCCGACTCCGACGTTGACCGTGATTCTGTTCATACATCTTCACTTTCACCTTCACCCAACTCTTCTTCCGAGATGTCGATATTTCCTCCTAACATCACTTTGCCTCCCCCGGGAATAATTCCATCTCCACTTGGTGCGAATAACCCACAACCACCTCCAGTAGCGCCGCAGTGAATCACGCTCCAAGATCGTTTCTATCCTACCCACGTTGCATTCCCCACTTTTCTTTCTCTCCTACCGGCCAATGGGGATAATTTCAAAATTAAGCCCCACTCCATCTACATGTTGCCCAAATTTCACGTGCTTGAATCCGAAGATACCTACATCTTCATCAATAAATTCCAAAATGTGTGTGCGATGATGATGACAACCCAACTGTCTGATGATTCTATACGGCTATGAGTTATTCTTTTCACTCTTTATGACCTTGCTGAAAAGTGCTTTATAGCACCGCATCTCATTCGATAACCAGTTGGGAAAAGTTTGTGAAAGTGTTTATGAAGAAATTCTACCCAAATCACAAGACCGCATGGATCCGAAACGAGATAAACTAATTCACCCAGCTTCCAACTGAACCTTTTTGGAAGTGCTTTGACCAGTATAAGGACCTCCTTGTTCAGTTTCCTCATCACGGTATAAAGAAATGGAAACTTTGCCAAACTCTGTACGAGGGCCTGAATCCAGCAACTAGACAGTTGATGGAGACCATCTATCAAGTCCATTTCCTGTCCAAATCTGATGAGAAGGCTTGGCAATTCTTTGACTATCTTGCGAAAAAGACGCTACAATGGGAGAGCACCCGACCGAATGCTTCAACTTCTTCTTCTTCAAGTCTCTCTAGGATAGGAGTTCACCAACTCGATATATTGCAATGAAGGCCGAGATTGCTGCAATCACGCGGAAAATGGAGGCAATTGAGAGTAAATTCTCATCTCCTTCTCCTACCCCTGTTCCTCCCCGTCGTACCATTTGTGCTTGTTATTCGGATCCATCTTATTTGACCGAAGAGAGTCCTTACAATCCACCATCTCAAGAACAGGATCAGGTTAATGCTGCATTTCAGCAAAGACCAAAAAACGATCCATATTCTTCCACATACAATCCCGGTTAGAGGAACCACCCTAATTTCGCCTAGAATCAGAACCAGTATCAATTCTAAGGCCAAAACAACTTTCAGAGGCCTTTTCCTTCTCAACAACAAGTTCAGTAACAATTTCAGCAACCTTTTTAACCCCAACTTTTTCAGAATCAGACGAACAATTTTGCACCTTACAACAATTCTTTTCCTCAAAAAAACTTTGTTCCGTTAAATAACGATAAGATTTCCTCGCTAGAACGGAGTCTAGAGGCATTTGTAAAGCAATCGACTCAATCCATCGCCAACATCCAATCTTCTATTCAGTCCCTGGTGCAACACACCGCTGCACATCGGCAAAACATCAAGACCATCGAAGCCCAAATTGTACAGCTGAACGCGGCCTTGAGCGAGTGAGAGAAAAGAAAGCTTTCATCTCAACCATTCCCAAATCCTAATCACCCACATAATGTACATGTTGCTCTTGAACAACAGAACCATAATGTGCGTGCCGTGACTGCATTAAGATCTGGAAGAATGCTGAACAAAAATATTGGTGCACGAATTGATGATGATGTCACCCCAACCGTTTCTTCCTCTCCTTCTTCTTCTTCTTCTTCTTTAGAGCCTATTTTCCATTCTTCAAAAGGCTCTTCTTCTTCAACTGCTGCTTCGAACGGATCCACATCTCACTCCACTCAAACTCCAATTTTGGATTCCGTTCCATCTCCACAATCTCCTCCACAAGTATTGGACTCAACCAATTTCAATAAAGCTCCATTTCCAAACCGGTTGAGATCAAATAAACAAAATTCATAATTGGAGAAGATTATGGAGTTGTTCAAACTGGTTAACATTAATATTCCCCTCCTAGATGCAATTCAGCAAGTCCTGTCTTACGCAAAATTCTTGAAAGACTTGTGCACTAGGAAGAGGAAATCTCAGGTACTAAAGAAAGTTTTCTTGGCCGGTAATGTGAGTGATGTTCTTACCTAAAATTTACCACAAAAATGGAAGGACCATGGCTGTCCTACGATTTCAATAACAATTGGGGATAAGAACATCAATCTCTCTCTTTTGGATCTTTGTGTCAGTATTAACCTTCTTCCTTATTCAGTTTATGAGCAACCCGATGTAGGAGAACTAAAACCTACACATTGTACTCTTCAAATGGCACCCATCCAAGGGGTGAGCTAGAGGATAAGGTTGGGGACTTCATATTCCCGGTAGATTTTATTGTTTTAGACACACAATTTATAGCCAACCCCCGGAATCAAATTCAGATGATTCTCGGTCACCCATTCCTTGCAACCTCAAATGCGGTGATTAATTGTCGAAATGGTTCCATGAACCTATCTTTTGGTAACATGATAATTGAACTCAATATTTTTAAGTTATGGAATCAGCCATCTGAATCGAACGCTCATATACTAGATGTCTATTCCATTCAGGAAATCTCCCCCGAGGACTGTGAATTTGAAGAATTCATGTTTGATAACAGTGATCTTGATGCCATTAGTGCGTTCTTCTTTAAACCTGCTGCTTCCGACTCTGACAACGAATACGAGTGCTTCACGTTTTTAAACGATCTTGGCTTGTCACCACCCGAGTTTAAATTTTTTGAATTTTCGGATGCGTTGGTTGAACCATCCAACTCTATTGCATACACTCGTTTTGAGCCCCTCTTGGAATCCTTTGAGTTCGAGACATTTTCTCCGATCTTGCTTTCAAATGTTTCTCCTCCGACACTCGAACTCAAATCTTTGCCGTCTCACCTCATGTATGCTTACTTAGGTGAAAATGAGACCCGCCCAGTAATCATCTCGGCTTCTCTAGCACTAGAGCAAGAGAAAACCCTTCTCGCGGTCTTGCAGTCAAATCGGCAAGCTTTCGGCTGGACGATGGCGGACATCAAGAGGATTAGTCTCCTAATCGTTGAACATCACATTCATATGATGAATGATGCCAAACCAACTAGGGATCCACAAAGGCGATTGAATTCAGTTATGAAGGAGGCTATGAAAAAGGAGATCGTCAAATGTTTGGATAGTGGTGCCATTTACCCTATTTCAGACAGCCAATGGGTCAGTCTTATACACATTGTCCCTAAAAATTCGGGCATTACGGTCATCACAAACGAGGCAAACGAGTTAATCCCTACTCGCACCCAAACTGGATGGCGAGTATGCATTGATTATCGAAAACTCAACGCTGCAACGCAAGAGATCATTTTCCGCTACCATCCATTGACCAAATGCTCGAAAGATTAGCTGGACATGAGTTCTACTGTTTTCTGGACTATTACTCAGGCTACAACCAGATTCCCATCGCCAAGAAACAACAAGAAAAAACTACTTTCACTTTTCCTTTCGACACGTTCGCATATTGCCACATGCCCTTTAGGCTATGCAATGCTCCTGCCACTTTTCAACGGTGTATGATGGGAATATTCTCTGACATGGTTGAGAAATTTCTGGAGATATTCATGGATGGTTTCTTCATCTTTGGCAATTCTTTTGACGGGTTTCTACAACATTTTGACGTTGTCCTTACCCGATGTAAGGATAAAAATCTCACTTTAAACGGGGAGAAATGTCATATCATAGTGCGTGAAGGTATTGTCTTAGGACATATCATTTCGCAAAACGGAATCGAGGTTGACAAAGCAATGATTGATGTCATTTCCAACCTCCCTCCTCCCAAATGCGCCAGAGATATCAGATATTTTCTTGGCCATGTCGGTTTCTATAGACGGTTCATCAAGGACTTTAGCAAGATTGCTAGACCCTTGACTCTTCTTCTGGCCAAGGAGACCACGTTCAATTTCGACTCGAGTTGTTTGACTGCTTTTGAATCACTGAGAAGCTCACTCAACACTGCTCCAATTCTTTCTTCTCCCGAATGGACGCATCCTTTCGAGAATATGTGCGATGCATCCGACTTTTTTTATCAGTGTGTTCCTACAATAGCACATCGATAAGATACCGCACGTAATATACTACGCGATCTGGGCCTTGAATGATGCACAAATGAACTGTACGACAACCGAGAAAGTATTCTTGGCGGTTGTATTCGCTTTGGAGAAATTCAGGCCATATCTCATTGGCTCCCCAGCCATTGTCTACACTGATCATTCCGCTTTGAGACATCTTTTTGCAAAAAAGGATGCTAAATCTCGGCTAATACGTTAGATCCTTTTACTTCAAGAGTTTGACCTTGTCATTAAGGACAAAAGAGGATATGAAAACGTAGTGGCCAATTATCTTTCACGACTTCCTTCTTCGCCGACGCTTCCTCTCCCAATTAACGGTGTTTTTCCTGATGAACAACTCTTGACAGTATCTTGCGAACCGTGGTTCGCAGATATTGTGAACTATTTAGTGACACGACTCATACCAAACGAATGGTCGATTCAAGAAAAACTTAGATTTTTATCCCAGGTAAAACACTTTTACTGGGATGAACCCTACCTGTTCAAGTATTTTCCAAACCAAATCATTAGCCGGTTATCCCTGATAACGAGTTCAAGAGTGTGTTGTCATTTTGCAATTATCAAGCGTGTGGCGGGCATTTTGGCCTAAGAAAGACAGCTGAGAAAGTCTTGCAGTGTGGCTTTTACTGGCTACAACTTTTCAAAGATGCCCATGATTACTGCAAGACATTCTCCCAGTGCCAACATTTGGGCCGGATTTCTAGGAGAAATGAAATGTCGTTCTAACCAATTCTGGTTGTTGAGAAGTTTGGTATTTGAAGGATAGATTTCATGGGCCCGTTTCCCAACACTTTTAGGAACTTGTACATCCTTTTAGCTGTTGATTATGTCTCTAAATGGGTCGAGGCAGTATTGAGCCGGACGAACGACAACAATGTTTTTGTTAGATTCCTTAAAGAAAACATATTTTCCTGGTTTGGGCACCCTCACGCTATCATTAGTGACAATGGGACACATTTCTGCAATAGGTCTTTCGAGTTCTTGATGCAGAAATACTCGATTAATCACAATCTATCCATGCCCTACCACCCTCAAACTTTTGGGCAATCTGAAATTTCAAATCGGCAAATCAAGCAAATATTGGAGAAAACGGTTTCTAGGAACCGCAATGATTGGTCTTTGAAATTAACCGATGCCCTTTGGGCATTTCGAATTGCGTACAAGACTGATCTTGGCATGTCTCCCTATCGTCTTGTGTACGGAAAAGGCTTGCCACCTCCCTGTGAAAATCGAACATCGCGCATTTTGGATGATCAAAGAGCTGAACTTCAATCTTGAAGATGCAGGAAGCTATAGGAAGCTGCAACTTAACGAACTAAACGAGCTTCGGGATAAGGCTTACGAAAACGCGGTTGTTATAAAGAATCGAACGAAGCTGTTTCATGATAAAAACCTTATGCACAAAACTTTCACGCCTAGACAACATGTACTTTTTTTACGACACTAGACTCTATTTCCATCTCGGTAAGCTTCGATCTCGCTGGAAGGGACCTTTTCTTGTGCGGTGTGTATACCCGCATGGCGCGGTGGATTTGGAGAATCCGAAGGACGATTCACTATTCAAAGTGAATGGATACAGAGTAAAACCGTTCCTTACAGCAGAACCTATTAGTCATATGTATACCCTAGAGGTCATTATTGTATATTATAGTGGATGCTGGGACATATATATATATATAGAGGTCTTTCTTACTCGACATGATAGTATGCTATCTGGTTGCTCGTTATCTAAATATGTACACTTATATTATTCTTTCTCTCTGATACATGTTGATAAAGCCCTTAGGATGTTAGCTTGACTATCAGGACTATAATGCAGATCATACTAGTGGGGCTTGTGTAGTCCGTAAGCACATCCTTTAACCGTTCTTAGTTGAAGGATTATCGAGACAGGGCATCGATATTCCAAAATAGACCGGTGTGTATATTTCTTGCTCCTGTATAGGGCCGATGGTTGATCCTACAACCATTAGTGTTTGACATCAAAGATTGTACACAGGTGCTCATTAAAGAATGGGTACACCGAACAGGACTCGCCGAAAACTCCTAGATGGTACCATACCCATCGTCAGATAGCAGTTCTCTGGTGACACTTGTACAGGTTAGTCTGTAGACCCAACATCGTCATAAGATTCTTGTGTGGTTCCCACTGTGGTTTGATTTCCTCCCTACCACGGCTCAAAGGATTCGTGCAAACAGGTGGATTTTGGGTACAGTCCCGAGTCACATGGAAGCGATGAGCGATAGGAGGGGTTTCTTCTCTCCCGGTATAGGGAGTTGATGTTTTGCTATGCTCGATTGGCTATAACAACAAGTACCTAACTAGGGCTGATGAGATTTACTGGTAAGTGTTATCAGTAGTTTCTCGAACGGTTATAGGCCACACATCGGCATGGCTTATCAAGTTATTGGAGTCTGCCAATTCCACCCCTAGACTTGATATGCGACATAACAGATGAAGAGACCAGACTGTACGGTAAGTGTTACTTATAGGATTAATGGGAGTTTGGACAAGTTTTCTTGTTAATCTTCTATTCGCTCAATACCTGGGTAGCCGTTACGTCCAGCTAGTACCGTTGACGGCTTGTGGGTAACTGATGTGATCATACCTACTGCTGGTGTATTGACGAGTCTTTAGAGTCCCACACAGAGGTTTCCTAGCTCAAGTGAAACGAAGTAGGGCACATATGTGATATGTGCAGATGATTTATTAAACACGTGTATCTGATGCCGTATTCTAATCTCGCAATATATGATATCGATGAGGTTATATGTGATATAATCGGGTTATTGAATCAATTGTTGATTTAATAAATTGATATACATATAAGTGATATTAGTTGGTCATATATAATATAACCGGATTATTGAATTAAGTGTTGATTTAATAATTTGATATATATATTTATATAATTGATATATTAATATATATTAACTAATATTAGCTCACTAAACAATTTCTTCTCTTGAATATATATGTTGATATATATATAATTATGTGATACACACACACACACATTTATATACATATGTTATATTTACTATTGTATCATAGTGGATGATACATAGAACATGGGTGTATGGGACTCACACCAAGCCAAGGATAATGTTGGATGATTTATATTTAAGGTAAAAAGAAAATTAGTGGAAAATGAGCATGACTTAAGATGCTTCAAGAAGCCATGACTCATCCCACTAATTTTGTTTTACTCTAGATATTTTATAACCTAATCTTTATCCTTAGTCATGGTTAACTCTCTACAAATATCACTTGAGATATTTTTCTTCACCCTAGTTCAAGGTTCATCTTCTTCTCCTCTAGAATTTTCTTGAGAGAAAAAGAAAAAGAGAAATAGAATTCTAAAGTGAGAAAAATTTCTACTTCATCAACCTACTCTCATCTAGCCCATTAGTGTAGCCTGTTTGCTTCACTAATTCCTTAATTAGTGAAGAGCTAGCTTAAGTTAGAGATTCTTCAAGGAGGATCATTTTCAGCCTCGAAGACGACTAAGCAAGCTCGTTTCGCTCACCAAGTGGAGCTTAAGATGAGTTCTAGGGACTACTACTTGGAGTTTTAGAAGTGAAGGACCGGTCTACAAAGGTTGTATTACCTTTTCACTAAGTATAGAATGTCTTTACTTGTTTACAAACCCTAATTCTCTAGTTCGATTCTAGGTTAGCATGCTTTAGCACACAGGATTTTTTAAAATTATATACTTGATGGATGTTTAAACCTAGTTGTGGTGCTACGGCATACTTTCAGAACCATCAGAGGTGCTCCTGATGTTGCAGGAGCCTGTTTACATTACCTAATCTTCCTTCGTTCACCACCAAACTTCGGTTATCCAGCCATAAACAGTGGAAACACCGTTTCAGATAAGTTTGGGGGTATGTATATACCATCTTGTGTGTGTGTGTATATAAATATATATATATATGGATATGGATATTCTTGTCCGGTGTATATCCATTTTTGTTCTTTTGACGAGCATCCCGGTCTTCGAAACACTCAGTTTTGTGTGTCGGGGTATTTCTTGCCTGGTGAAATGCCTTTTTGTATAAAATTAATAATAAAAAAATATTTTAAAAAAGAATAAAAAAAGGGTGACGGGTTCTTTTGTAAATATTCGAGAATATGTGAAAAGAGGAAAAAAATTTAGAAGGGTTTTTATGCAAAAAGAGGTCACATTTTGACCAACCTTTAACTTTCCCTTTTAAAAACCCCTCTTCTCTTATTTTTCTTAAACCAGAGTCTTCAGCCCCCATCTCTCTCAAATCCCTAGCCAACAATACCACAAGCTCCACCAGAGATCCCACGACGCGACCGCGGAACCTCCGCTGACAGCTCCCTAGACCACGGATCCGCCGCCGATTCACCACTTCACCCTCCAAAAATTTCACAGGAGGTTTGCTTTTTTTTTTGTCTTCTCTCTGTAGAATTGTTAAAATTATATCTTATGTTCAATGGCTCACAGTTTTCAATTTGAGAGGGATTTCTCTGAAATGTTCGCCCACGACTTGTATGGTAGTTATTTTAGCGACGAAATCCGGAAACGCGGATGGAATTACTTATTGTACAACCATCCAAACGTATTTGCGCTTCCGGTTCTCGTTGATCATTTTTTTGAGAGCATGGAGGAGGGATGTTTATCCAAATATAGGTTTATACATTTGTTTTGGGAGGATCAGGAAATTGTGGTAGATAGAAACTTGATTCATGAAGTAACTTTGATATTCCTTATCCCCGCTCATGACCAACCCCTTCGATTTGAGGATTATATGTCATTGATGGGCGATAGTTGTTCTAGAGAACCTAAGAAAGGAATTCTTAGAAATCCTCTATATGCGAATGTATTAACCGTGTGCCGTTGGGCACAAAATAACATGTTTAGTAGTTCGCATAACACCACTTTTTTTACTCCATCCCTACACATTGTGCACACACTGATGATGAAAAACCCAAGGTATGACATGTGCACCATACTGTTACATTCGATTGGTGCCGGCAAAATGGGCAGCCAATTATCTGTTCCCAATGTTAGTGACACAATTGTGTCGCTATTTCCTTCCTGTAGATGATTTTGATGCTTTTATGCATATAGGGGTTCCCATTCGACACCTAGTTGAGAGTGTGTCCATATCATACACTAGACTTCACGGGTTATGGTCGCGCATCGAACCGGCTGAGGATGTGATGGAAGAGACCCCAGCTCGAGTTTCACAGTGAGCGATGATGAGCTGACCCACGCTGAGCAAGCACTCTTTCTGCGGCGTACTCATAAGGGGGTCAAGAGAGTGTTAATAATGCTGACGAATTTTGATCAGCGTATTACGAGTTTAGAGCAGGGAATGTCTATCATATTAGCACTAGGGTGAGAGTGTGAGATCGAGGGGTCGAGGTGCTGACACCAGTGAAGCTGACACGAGTAGTGCTGGCATGAGTGGTACCGCGTCTGGTTCTAGGAGACGTAGTAGAAAGCAGTGAGGGCACTGCTGTGAGTAAGTTTGGGGGTAGGCTTTGTTGTAAATAGCTATTCATGCATTCTGCATCTGCACGTTTTTTTGTAAATATTTGTTCTTTTGTTTTCATGTTTAAATTCCGTATCGCATCATATATATATATTTCTATATTGCATTGTTATCCCTAAAAAAACCAAAAAAATGTGTCTAAGTTGGCTATTTAGACTCGAGTTCGACATGAAGGTCGACTAGTTAGAAATAACTAAATCCTATACTTAGTAATTGAAAACCCTAAAAATAATCTTCCTTGAAGTATAACTGTAGTAAACATACGTCCTTGCAGTTTGTTTAGAAGTAAGTAATCTTGAGTTCAGTTCTTGAGTTAAGTTGAAATGAAGGGAAAATATTGAAAGCTTTATTGAAGAAAAGTGAAAAATAGTTTCTATTCTCAAGTCCAAATTCAAAAAGTATATACCCTACAAACTGCACTTACACACACCTTAAAACTTGAGATAGTAGAGCATACCTAGAAATACTCTTGCCTGAAAGCCTTGTATGAAAGAAAAAATGGTATTTGTAACTAACCACCAAAAGAGCGTCGCTGAAAAATATATCCGATCTTGGAAAAAAGAAGAAAAAAGAAAAAAAAAGAGAGAAAAATTGTGTATATTACAAGACCTGGAAACTACTGTTTACGCTTTAATAAGCTCACATACTCGGTAATCGGTTGATTAGTGCCTCAAGAAACAGTAGTAGCCGCATGAAAAGAGTGTGAGCAAATCCGCCCATCATTAAATGAAAATATGTAGTACTGAGTATTAGGGTAAGGGTACTACAGCTTTAATTGAATTTCTAAGTGTATGGGTGAAATTACACACACATAGGAGTATATGATCGATGTTTGGAGGAAATATAGGAATGAAGAATATGGCTTATATCTTCCTTAGAGATGATAGAAATTTCGGATTGGAGACTACGCTTTAGAAGTAAACTCAAGAAAAACTGAGATCTTTATAAACTGACAAAATGTATAGGATCTTAAGTTAAATGTATAGGAGATGTGAAGAATAAGGGATGTATATTTCTAATTTAGGATGAAAGAGTTTCTAGCTAGAATGCTGAACTATAGGATTAGAGTCGACGACCAAATTGACAGGATTTTGTGGGTAGTATCTGCTGAAAACCCTCAGGAGACAAAACGCCTCCTCTAGGGCAACCTAGGGGTTTAACGGCATGTTGCACATGTTAAGTGCAACCGTGATGCCTACGAAAATGAGCTTTTTGGAAGAAAATAGTTTTCCTCCAGACGGGCAAAGATAAGTATGGGGGTATTTGTTCATATCAGAAATTTGCACTTTTATACCACCCATTCTTGATTGCATTGCATATAGGTAGGTACATTTGATCCGTGTTTGCTACATAATTGCAGGTTACAGGTTCTCAGTCCAAAATAATGAAAATCATATACAGTCACGACAAATTCAGGACAACTGCCAACAACGGATAAAAAATACGGGTTCTACTCACAATCCGTCAGGTGCCGCTTACCAGTTCAGGAGACAAAATTCAAGAAAGGGTCATTCAAGCACAAAGCACGAGTGAGGCAGCACGAGAATCAAGTTGATAACGTGGAGCTCGAGAAAATCAAGGCAAAAAGTCCACCCATTTTTTTTATCTTTTGGACCGTTGAAAATCTGGGAGCAAAATGAAATGATTCTGAAAATTCAAGTGCACTAAACAGAAGATAAAAGCAACAGACCAAGAAAAACGACAAGCCAAACACTCCAAACGACAACGGAACCGCGGCCAATAGGCCTTTTAGGCGGCGGTTCCGCGGCCAAGTCATGTCATTTCTTGATCATATTTCAGGGGTAGTTTGGTAATTGTATATGGGCTCAGAATATGGCCCTAGGGTTTCACTTCACTTCCTATAAATACTCCAGATCAGAGTCATATGAAGGATCTATATTTTCACTAGTTTTTTGCAAGAATTTAGTGTAAGTTCTCTTTCTTCTTCATCTTTCCTCCATTAAAATTATAGTGAGAGCTTTCGAGTGAATGATAAATGAAGAGGAGTTCTTTTTATATGCATGTCTTGTAATTTTTTAACTAGTTTTTATATATATATTGCTTGTAATTTTCTTTATTAAGTAGTTGTTGGTTTTCTTGTTCTTTTCCTTCTTCTCTTTGCTTTTATCCTTGCAAGCATGATACTTAAGAGTGATTCTTTCCTAAGTGGGGTCCTAAGTAGCTAGTTGTAATTTTCTATCTCATTTCTTTCTATTTTCTTTACTTGTTTTATTTTCTTTTATTTTATAATGAGTGAGTAATTTCTCACTTGTTAGGGTAGGATAAGAAAAGTTTGAGAGAAGAAAATCTCTCACTTTTTCTTTTGCCTAACAACTTGATTCGAACTTCCGTCAAGGTAACCACAATCCGCTCTCTACGGCACCCTATCCTATATGATAACGGTGACACCCTAATGAGACCAGTTGTGGTTGAATTGATCGGAGGTTATGGATAAAAGCTAAAAACTGACGGATAAGGACCAAAAGGAAAGAATTAAGCGTTAGAAAGCCTAGCTTATACTCGCAAGTTTCCTTTCTAGTTGTGCTAATCCCCGATGTTTTTGATTACCGTAATATCGATATCAAGAATGGCAACGAAAGATGCGAGCGAACTCCTAACTCAAACTAATCTAATCATAACCCTAACAAGTTTCTATTAACATACATATCTAAGCACATAGTTAACTTTGAACAAACTCGGAAAATTTGGACTTAACTCGTTAAAACACTAAGTAAAAGGTTCCTATCTCTCTGTGGATCGACCCATACTAAACTGGCTAGCTACCAAATGAAACCGTCTTGATTGCGGTAATTAAAAATAGCATAAAACCTTAACAATCACCAATGCGGTAAAATCGTCTGAAGCTTTGGCCTCCTCGGCTGTATGTCTGCTTCTGCGGTGGTCTTTGAGTAATCTGCATGTCCCTGATCAGGCCTCTAAGTAATCTGCTTCTGCCCATATGTCTGCTTCTGCGGTAGTCTTTAAACACCGTCTCTCAATCGTAGTTTCGAAGGGCGCACACCAATGGTATGTTCAGCTGATCCACAGACTAAACAAAGTCCAAGCCTCCTTTGACATTGTTTCTGCGTATGGCCGGGAAAACGGCAGAAGTCACAAATCACAGCCTTTTTTATACAAAAGGCTTTTTCATAGGTACTATCTCTCATTTGTTTACAGGAATGCTTCTACATCAAGGAACTATGGTTGGCGCATATGGAGTCTTCCGCACTACAACCTCTTGTTGTTGATTACCCTTTATTTTTACGGATAAACTCTGTTGTTCGCTAGCCACCTTGAGAACTTAAGAGAAGGTGGTCAATCCCAACGATATGATGTGTCTCTGAATCTCCACATCCAAACTATGCATAAACCGCCTTACCCTATCCGCCTCGTTGACCACCAAGGGCCCTATAAATCATCTGAGTCGGGTCCACTCAGCCACATGTATATCAACGGATCCGCCATTCTGCTTCAAGCTAATGAACTTCTCTTCTATTTCCTCCCTAGCAAATTGGTGAAAGAACTTCTCTAAGAAACTTCACAAAAAAGTAGCACAGCTGATCGGATTGGTCAGACGGGTATCCTCAACAAACCACCACTCGCGAGCATAATTAACCAATTGGATGCGCACTAAATCCACCATTTTCACATCTGGAATCTGTGCGGCAAAAAGAAGGTTCTCTTTATCTACTGGCCACTGCTCCGTTGGCAATAGCTCCTCTAATCTTGTAAATATGGACGGACTGAGCTTCCTGAAGTCTGCCACGGTGCCCTCACGCTGTGTTGGTCTGGGAGCTGCCACCCTATGAGCTGCTGTGATAACAGTTTGTTGGACGGTCCTCAGACCCTCTTGAAAAGCTTCGGCCTGTTGTTGATTCAGCTCTGTTTGATGCTTCTAGTTTTCCAGCATACAACGTACGACCCTAAGTAATGCGGCGGCATCTACATGCCTCTGGTATGCTCGCAAATCTCTATCGACCATGATTCTGAAGCCAAGAACACTGAAAATGATTAGCAACGGTAAAGATAATTCAATAAACAAGAAGTCGAGAAACTATAGATTCAAGACTAGCAAGGTAGTAATGTGGCAGGACATGTTCCTAATTCCAGAATTCTGGTCAATGTATTGGGTTCAATACCCAACTACAAATTGAACCAAACTCGACTAATCCTAACCTATAAGGCTTTGATACTAATAAAGCCTTGTCATGCCCCGCTTCCTAAGATACTTAAATACAGTACATGACAAAGCCAACCATGCTACCTATGACGAGAAAAAAATCCTTTCACTGTCAGATTACGGCTGTCAATCAGATATCAAGAACAGTAAATAAAAATCTAACTAACACATGTCCAATTGCCATAATAAAATAATAACGAGCAAGTAGCGGAAACGAATAAGGATCCAACAAGAAAGAATATCCTAATCACTTCCCTTATGGGATCACAATGTTAAGTCATAACTAGAAAATAAAAATAAACTAAACATCTCTAAACTAATCCGCAATGATCCCCACTTCTCAGCTTCCTTTCCAAAATATTCTCAATCTTCTTGCGATAAGGTTAAAGGAACCGGGTTATGCAAAACCCAGACATCAGTGCGTCATATATATCATAATAATAAACTGAGCAAAGTATATATAGGGTCTTAAGTGCAAAATAATGTATAATTATAAACAAACAATCACAGGTGATATATCAGCAGGCTATAAATATCTCACGTGTATCCTAAAATATGTGTTTATAGATTATCTATCCTAACGGTATTTGAAACCAATTAATGGAATTCTCGATGTAACTCAATAGTATCCCGTGCGTGCCCGGGACCACGGTCGTAACTCTCGAAGATGAATTTGAGACGTGCTGGTAGGCAGTAAAAACAATATCATGTACAGATGAATGATGTCAGCATCATCTTTCCAAGGCCCGAAGTCCGTATCGACTGATCAGTCTTTGGAAAGTAGTGAACCGTTAAGTTACAAGTCGGATTTCATTATCGATTTCCCCTTTCCCCCAGATTTTATGTTCAGTTCAGGTATCAATGACTCTACCTAATGCCAACACTGGAACAGACAAGTACAGGTTATGTCTATCTAGACAACAAGTCATGTCCAGTAGGACAACAAGTCAGGATTGTCAGTATTGGTAAATAAACTAAATAACAAGTATAGTAACGGAAATATAACGTGTAATGCACATGTCAGGTAGTGTTTATTAAACAGGATAAATATTTGATTGCGTAACCAATCACAATAAAAGCAAAAGTATAACTGTCTTTGTTGGTTGGGTTTTAGAAAGAGAGGAGGTGATGACGGTGATATGGGTCGGAGTTCAGGCGAGAACCATGAGGGAGGAGGGTTGGTGATTCAGATGGGGTCTAAGATCGAAGGCGACGGGAGCAGGTGGTTGCGGCGATTGACAGCTGTCGATGAAGGGGTGATCTGTGCAAGGAGATGCTGGAGGCGATGATGATGGAGGCATAGGTGAGGAAAGAGGAATGCGATGGCAAGGGGAGGAGATGATGGTGAAGTGGGGCGAAGGAGGAAGCTGGATTCGGCAGTGGTGGTGGTGTTAGCTCACAGGGATAGAAGAAAATGACGACGAGGATGATGGTGTAAGTCGATGTCACACACCTAACATGGTTTGTGGGGAGGAAGAATTTACAAAAACGATTTTTAAGACAAGCAATATCGACTATACTTCCAAGATCGTTCAGAAACCCAAACTAGCTAAACACACGGAGATTCTAAATGACTATGATAGAGTTTTATACCTCCTAGATATAAGTCCTTCTGGTCTTCTTCTCCTCTTCTTGAGCTCCTAGAAGGTGCGGATCAAGCTCGGTTATCGGCATCCTCGTGTCGAAGACGATCCACTCGAGATTTTATGGTTCAAGCTCCAATCTCAAGAATGAGGTAACTAAAGTACCTAGTGTTGGGATCTGGTGCCCATACCGACGAAGCCGCGGTGGAAGCAAAAAAAATTCTGACGAGCACCGGACTCCCGTAAAACCCAGGATACAGTCCTTAAACCAAAGCTAGCTAATCTACATCTGCTATATGTTGAGAAAATACAACCTTTGTCGCATGTCCGCCCAATTGAAGAAGTCCCCTCCAAGCTCGCAACCGCGGGGATCACGCTTGAGAATCGACCATCCTTGCTGAAGACGATCCACCCGAGGGAATTTGAAGGAGGCTCTAACTGATGATCCAGACTTGCTAAGTTTGGATGGTCGGTGATGTAGGAATACTTTACTAAATTTTTTTCTCTAGAGTCTGTGCTCAAGATGAGAGCAAGAAGAAGAAGGTGAGGAAGCAACCATGGAGCATCCATGGTGCATGAGCAAGTGAGGAATGAAGCATGAAGCAACAAGATGAAAGAATCTCATCATCAAGTCAAACTCATGAAAATGAGAATGGCTACATATATCCCACTATGCATCAATAGTGCACAATAAATGCTAGAACCATATCAATCACCATTGTAACGACCCCAATATTACTATACTTTCGTATTTTCTTTCTTTACTAAAACATTTGAACTATTTATTCTTAGTATTTTCTGTATATTTTGTTTTCTAATAAATATTTTATTTTATTATTCTATCTATTTTTCCCAAACAAATTTTTTTAAAACTAAATTTTAACCTCTTTTTCAAATTAAACACAAGACCTAACCCAGCCATAACTCAAATCAATTTTCATTTTCATTTTCATTTTCTCTTATAAAACTATGAGCCCAAAAGCCCACTTTCTTATCAAGCAACGACATATATTTAATGCTTGTTAAATTTGTGCATGAATAACCTTGTAGCACATTGGTTAAATCCTTGCATTGTTATTCCATAGGTCACATGTTCAAATCCCTATTCTTGCAATTATTTTTTTTTTAATCAATTTTTAACCTTCTCATAACCTACAAATGAGACCTTTCTGTTAGTGATATATTCCTTAGAGTCCATTATTGTATCATACTGGTTTGTATATTACTTAATGGAAGCTTGGGATATTCACAGTTGTATTGACAGTCTTACTCAAAATGGTAGTATGCTACTTGGTTTGTTTCTACCTCAATATGTGCATGTGTCTCTTTCAACATATCGCTTATATATATTGGTAGAGCCCTTAGGATATTTACTTGACTACCAGCGTTGTGATGGAAGTCACACTAGTAGGGGCTGGGTAGTCTATAAGCACATCCTTATACATGTCCCTAGTCGTAGGATTATCGAGACGGAGCATCGATACTCCAGAGTAGACTAGTGTATACGCTTCTCATCCCAGCAGAGGAGATGGTCTGTCCTACAGCTAATAGTACGTCGTACTGGAGATAGTATGCAGGTGATCATTAGGTTATGAGTACACTGGACAGGACTCGTTGGGGATTGCTGGTGGGTATTATACCTATCGTAGGGTAGCAGTTCCCAGGTGACATGAGTGCAACTTAGTCCGTCGACTTGACACTGCTACTTCGCCTCGAGTGTGTTCCCACTGTACTTTGATAACTACCCTACCACGGCTCAAAGGAGTCGTGCAAACAGCTAGTAGTTGGGTGCAGTTCCGAAGCACTTGGAGGCAGTGTCGGTTAGATAGGATTCGTCTCTCCCGGTATTGAGGGTTGATATCGCGCTGTGTTTGGAGAGCCATTACATAAAGACCCTAGCCAGGGCAAGCGAGATTTACTGGTAGGTATTCCAGTAGTTTCTCAGGGTGTTTTGGGCTACACTCTGGCATGACTTATTGCGCTAATAGGGGTCTGACGATTACCGCCCCTAGCCCGATATGCGATACTCTTAGACAAATAGACCGAACTGTACGGAGATTGTCACATTCAGGCTTAGTAGGAGTTCGGATGGGTTTGCTCATCGGCCTTCTCATTGACAAATACCTGGGTAGCCGTTACGTGCAGCTAGTACCGTTTGCGGCTTGTGGTTAAACTCACTGCCAGCGTACTGTCGAGTCTTTAGAGTCCCACACAGAGAGTTTCCCTACATCGAGCGAAAGATGTAGAGGCCGTATGGTTTTACGGTAGGGCTTCGATCACGTACGTGCACTTGTGCTTGTATGATGTTCGGCCGGATAATACTAGTGGGCTTTGGTTTAAACTAAATCCTAGTATTATATTGATGGATCAGTTTCGTCTCATTGTATTCGTGTTTCTCGAAACACGGATACATGTATGTATATACGGATGAGAGGGGCATTCTTGTAATTACTCAAGATTGTTTTTAGAAGGAGACACCTCATTAGGGTTTTGACGATTGACTTGATTAAAACACTTATGAGGTGGAGGAAATTATTTGTTATTTTATAAATGATAATTGTGCCATGGCTACTTTGTTTGACTATTTGACTTAGATATTTTGTGAGATATTTTGGATGAGATATTTTTCTTGCCATGCTTGTAGTCATATCATGGTAGCCATCTCAATTATAATTATGAAAAAAACATTTTCTCTTTCCTCAAGTCATCTCCTTCTTCTTCCTCTCAACCCTTAAGTCTCATGAATTGAGAACCTAGAGTTCCAAAAGACAAACCACGCCATCTTCTTCTTCTACATCACCTTTGTCATCTAGTTTAGCAAGCTATTTTCCCTACTTACCTCGTATTTGAGGTTGGAGCTCGGACTATAGACTCTCGGGTGGATCGTCTTTGACTTGAGGAAGCCGATGAGGAAGTATCGATTCGTTTCGATCCGCGGAACGTACGATGACGAGGAGGATAGCGAGAAGACCCAAAGGACATAATAATACGAGGTATAACATTCATCCGAGTAGTTAAATCTTAAGTAGTTTGCTAGCTAGGGTTTATGATCGATCCTTGGTTCTAGTCGGTATTGCGAAGCCCGTAAAAATCATTTTTTCCTATTTCTGCCTCCCCGCGAACATGTGGGGTGCACGACATCGACTTACACTTTCATTTCATCTTCCTTTTAACTTTCAAAATAATTAGAATAGTTATGAGTTATAATTTATTAGAATTATGGTGGCCATAAACCTTTTTTATATATCGCACCTCTTTTTTTTTTCTTCATCACACATTTCTATCATTTCCCATCTCTCTTCATCTAAATTCCTCGAAGAAGAACATGAATAAGTTCTTGGTAGAAACGCAAGGCTATCGGTGGATACACAAGCCCGGTAACAATACCGGCTTGTGTATGTAAGTCCCCCCTCCTCCTCCTTTTCTTTACCTGAAATTCATCCCCCTACCATGCCTCCATCACTCCGAATCTTGAGATAACTAGTTAGTCTCATGATAAAGTTTTTTGTTAAAAAAAATTGTTGAAATAAAGTATATATGTTTAGTTATAAAATCTTGCATGCAATGGTTGATAACATATTAAGTATTATTGTTTTAGATGGTTAATCATGACCGGATCATATGTTTGCTTCACATATGTTAATTCATGTTATTTATCGCTGAAATTTTATTTACTTATATTTATTTTTGCATACAAGAAAACAAAGTTATAAATAAATACCATAAATTTATCATTTTCAAATATGATCTTACAAAACTTTTATCTTTAAAATAATTTTTATAAATTAATTTCCACTTCTGGAAATTCTTGGAACATAAGGATAAAATAATAGATGGAATTCCAAATCTATATTAAAAATTTCATATCAAAACGAATAACAGTTTAGAAGTTACGTAGTTTTTATTCACTATTTTTAAAACAAGAAAACTACCAATGAAGGTCTTTTTCGAGAGATCATAACTCTGTAATCCGTGATCCAAATTCATTGTTTTAAGATGTTTTGAACATCTACATAGAAATATCTATATTTTATTTGTTTTATGTTTTTACTGAAAATTGACGTAAAATATAGAAAACTGCGTTACAATATTAAGCAACGAATCTAGACAGAATCTGTCTTGATTCGCACACTGTTTTTAAATAAAATATAACTCGAACTCCCGATGTCCGTTCGTGACAAACTTTAGATGTGTAGATGCACAATTGATAGATAAATAATTTTCTATATACTATATATTACATAGAAATGGATGAAACAATCCGATATAAGGTTTGCAATACAATATATAGTTGCTGTCCAGAAATCTGAATTTATGTTGTAAACGGTGATGTTAAAATGATCATAATTAGAGATTCAGGAGTCCAAATCACATGAATATTGTTGTTTTGGATAAGTACATCGAAATACCTACAATTTTATATTAATTTTCATAACCTGAAACCTGATGAAAATAAACTCAAACAGTATTTTAAAAATGTGTGACGGTGCCGAATGGATTCTGATCTATTTTGCGCGACGATACGAAAACATGTATATCTCCCACACCGGTAGTCGTATTTAGGCGAGACTGGAACTCACGTGTGCATAACACTTAATTCTATGTTTCCGTTTATATTCTGATTTCAAATGACTTGATTAACTAGTCGTACATATTATATATTTACAATATTGTTTTGGACGTTACTTGTATACTTATCTCATATTATGTTCTTCGATTGCTTATTTATTTTTATTTATATGACTTGTCATTAAATCATTATATGTTAGAATTGACCTGATCTTGACACGACTCAATCATGAATACTTGAACCCAGAATGTACACTTTAACCAATTTGAGTCGAACCATGAATACAATTGGTATGAGTTGCACTTAACATGACTACATGAACTCAATTTTGAAAACTTGAAATCATACATCACCTTTTGTATTCATGGATTCGATCAAGACTCATTGCATTAATTATAGACTAATAAACACGGGGTGTTAGGTTAGTTTGAGTATGAATCCAACGGAATCTCATGAGTCACATTAATACAAATCATGTTGCTGTGGTATCGGGCTAAAACTGTACAAATCATGTTGCTGTGGTACCGGGCTAAAACGATGCAAATCATGAATTCACGAATGAGGGCCTGTGTTTCCAAGCCTCTGGATAATAGCCTGTTGGGTTTGGAATGCTTCGATAACAATGGAAGTTCCGCAATTTTGGGCTCGTGATTCCTTTCCCTTGGACGATAACCTTGGGTTCGAGAATACTTTTGAGATTGGTTGACATTCACACTTAAACTCACGTTAGTTAATTTTACCCTTTTAGAGATCTTTTAGGACACTTACATTCACTTCATGTTCACTATACCTACACTCCACGACCATGCTATACTTGTTTGCTATGCTCATATTACATTTTCATGCTTACATAGTTGTCATTAACATTACCATGTTATACTTGTTCATGTTTTATTTTCATTCATACTATATCACATATCACCTTGCATATTCATTTATATACATTCAGATCCCACCTTTCATGGGGACTTACCGAGCGCAAATTCGCTGACGGGCATTCCACCCATTTCTTTTTTTTCCTTGGAATGTTCGTCAGATGATCTAGAGATTGAGGAGATCGAGCCGAATCTGGAGGATTACTTTTAGCTTGCGGAGCACACCGACTACTTGTTCTTTCTTTTCAGCATTTACTTCCAGTATGCCACCTGTTTAGGCATTTTCTTTTATATATCTTTGTTTTCAGACAGCATGTAATCGGTTTGAAAGTTGTGAAAATTGGGAATGTAAATATATAAAGTTGGATTTTCATTATTATGTCTTTTCTTATCATTTTATATTGTTTATATACACTTAGCGTAATTGTTTTAGGAAATGAACTTCTCGGAATAAATACGTCGTGGGCTTGTCACTTGCCGTTACCGCTCTTTTGGGAAACGGGGCATGACAGGTTTTGTTGGCGGCCCATGCAGATCAGTTCTTCATGAACATCATAAGCAATGTAATCCAAGTAATATGAAATTCAACTATTATATTCAATCTTTTTTTTGAATCACATCATATTCTTTGAATCCATCTTGAATTTAACTTTCGACTTCTTTGAATGTAATCTCTCGACTTTTGAATCATTGGCCTTATTTCACCCTTCTACTTATATCTTATAGACTCCTCATGGAATTTCGAGGACGAAATTCTTTTAAGAAGGGTAGAATATAACGACCCCAATATTACTATACCTTTGTATTTTCTTTCTTTAGTAAAATATTTATGTATTTATTCTTAATTTTTGCTGTATATTTTGTTTTCTATTAAATATATTATTTTATTATTCTATATTATTCCCAAAAACATTTTTTTAAAACTAAATTTTAACCTATTTTTTCAAATTAAACACAAGACCTAACCCAACCCATAATTCAAATCCATTTTCATTTTCTTTTATAAAACTATGGGCCAAAAAGCCTACTTTCTTGTCAAGCAACAACATATATTTAATGCTTGTTAAATTCATGCAAGAATAATCTTGTAGCACATTGGTTAATCTTTGCATTCTTATTCTATAGGTCACATGTTCAAACCCCTATTCTTGCAAAAAAAAATTATCAATTTTTATCCTTCTCATAACCTACAAATGAGACTTTTCATTTTATCTTCCTTTTAACTCTCAAAATAATTAGAATAGTTATAAGCTATAATTTATTAGAATTATGGTGGCCATAAATCTTTTTTATATATCACTCCTCTTTTTTTTCTTCATCACACATTTCTATCTTTTCACATCTCCCTCTTCATCTAGATTCCTCGAAGAGGAATATGAAAAAGTTCTCAAAAAGGTCTCGCTAGAAATGTGAGGCTATCGGTGAATAGACAAGCCCGGTGACAATACTGGCTTGTGTATGTAAGTCCTCTCTCCTCCTCCTTTTCTTTACCTGAAATTCATCTCCTTATCATGCCTCCATCACTCCGAATCTTGAGATAAGTAGTTAGTCTCATGATAAAAAATTTTGTTAAAAAAATGGTTGAAATAAAGTATATATGTTTAGTTATAAAATCTTGCATGCAATGGTTGATAACATATTAAGTATTATTATTTTAAACGGTAAATCATGACCGGATCATATGTTTGCTTCACATATGTTAATTCATATTATTTATCGTTGAAATTTTATTTACTTATATTTATTTTTGCATACAAGAAAACAAATTTATAAATAAATAAAATAGATTTATCATTTTCAAATACGATCTTACAAAACCATTATCTTTAAAATAATTTTTATAAATTAATTTCCACTTCTGGAAATTCTTATAATATTAGCATAAAATAATAGATAGAATTTCAAATCTACAGTAAAAATTTCATTTCAAACTGAATAACGGTTTAGAAGTTACGTAGTTTTAATTCACTATTTTAAAAACCAGAAAACTGCCAATAAAAGTCTTCTTCGAGAGACCATAACTCTATAATCGTTGATCCAAATTAATTATTTTCAGATGTTTTGAAAATCTACATTGAAATATATATATTTTCTTAGTTTTAAGTTTTTACTGAAAATTGACGTAAAATATAGAAAACTGCGTTACAATATTAAGCGATGAATCTGGACAAATCTATCTTGATTCGCACACTATTTTTAAATAGAACATAACTCGAACTCCTGATATCCGTTCGTGACAAACTTTAGGTTTTTAGATGCACAATTGATAGAGCAATAATTTTCTGTATACTATATTTTTTAGAAATGCATGAAACAACCCGATATAAGCTTTGCAATACAATATATAGTTGCTGTCCAGAAATATGAAATTCTGTTTTAAACGCTGATATTAAAATGATCATAACTAGAGCTTCATGAATCCAAATCACATGAATCTTGGTGTTTTGGATAAGTATATCGAAATACCTACAATTTTCTGTTAATTTTCATAACCTGAAACTTGATGAAAATTAACTCAAACTGCGTTTTAAAAATGTGTAACACCCTAGTACATTTATACCAATTCCAGTGGACGTGTTCCTTTATTTTTGGTTTTTTCCTGATTTATTGTGTTTTGGGTGCGAATAGTGAATTTGACATTTGTATTTGCATCCGACCCGACCCGCTTGCTTGAAACAAGTCTTGATTCATGTTTATGATTTATCCTGACCTGTTATATGGACTCGTGCATTTTCATTTATTTGTACATTGCATACTGGCAAGTTATCTGGCATTTGCGTTTTTTACAATATAACATTTTAAGTCACATAAAATATTTTAGAAATACATTGCATGGCCTGTATGATACCCCTAACCCTGTGGTAGCATCCGCACATCTTGTTCTTATCCCGTTCAATGAAACAAACTTATTTTGATGGCTACGCGCACGTACGTGCATCCGTTCTTGGGGGTATGCATTTTCGTTATCCAGACATTCATTTTTAATTTTGGTCGTTGCATATATTTTTCGTATTTTGAAACTAAATTTTTAGACCCGACCCGGGGGTTTTTGGACTAAATCTGTATTTACTAGAAAATCCAAATTTTCTATTTAATATAATGTTTATTTAATCGGTTACATTTAAAATTTACTAAATGAACAAATCTTTTTTTTAAAATTTAAAATCTTTTATAATAACAACTCTCTCTCCCTCTCTCTCCGACCCCACCCGCTCTCTCTCTCTCTCTCTTCTCTCTATCTCTTTCTCTTTCTCTCTCTCCCTGCAGCTCTCTCTCTCCTTTATCTCTCCTCTCGCATTCACTGTTCATTTCTCGGCTCTGGTCACCGCCTGCACGCTTAGCATCACCTCCCTTCACAAATCTCTTATTTCCCTCCTTCTTTTTTTTTTTAAAACCGAGCACCCCCACGAGAAAACCCACAGCTCCTCAACCCTAACCCTAAAACATCATTACCTCCTCACCTCAACCGAGCCTCCATCTCCTCCTACTCCTCATCGTCATCTCCTTCTCCTTCTTCCTCCATTCCCGAGCCCTCAAAAACCCTGCAACCAACCCACAGAACCCATTACCGCCACCCTCACCTCCAGCGCCGCCGATCACATCGTCTTCACCAGCACCTCCTTCTCTCCTCATCTCCATCATCTCCTTCTTCTCGCATCTCCCTTCCACACCCGAGCACCACCTGCAGCCAACCACGACCAAGAAAACCCTAACACCGAAACCCTAGCCTTCATCTTGATCGCACCTCACCGCCGTTGATCTCCTCAAAACCATCACCTCCTTTCTGTCCCCCAGAAACCACAGAGCACCCAATCCAGTGAGCTTCCCTTTCTCTTCTTCTTCTTCCTTTTCTTCTTTTCTTTTTCTTTTCTTTATTTTCTTGAATCTTGTGTAGCATCGCCGAAGTCGCGTCGTTGCCGTTCCAGACGACCCAGCGGACGTACCTTACCTGCGTGATCACCCTCTTGCTTTGCTTGGACCCGTCCCGCGTGTTGTGCGTGCGTTGCGACGTTTTACCGACGTCGGACATGCCGTGCGTATCCGTATCATGATCCATCGAGGCAAGTTAATCTTGCTACACGCTATGTTACTATATTCTATATCCTTTTTGAATAATAACACTCCACAATGATTAGTTACGCATCCACATTATCATTTCGGCATGTTTTACTATTTTCGGACATCCGTATGCGTCCATACAATCTATTTCCTATTTAATGCATACAAAATCATCTTGTTACATACTATACTACAGTATATTGCATTCAATTGAATATTTCCATTTCACATTATTTAGTTGTGCATCCTACATTTTCCAGTTTATCATTTTATGGTTATATGACGTCCGTGTGCGTCCATATCATTATTTAAATGTCTATTCGCATGCTAAATCATCTTGCTACATGTTAGGTATAGTATTGTGCATCCATATGAGTAAAATGTTACCCTTTTATCGCATTGTACATCCATACTGAAGTTTTACTGTTTTCGGATACCCGTTTGCATCCATATCATTTGAAATATATATAACTGCATCTATAGATCACATTAATTCATATTATTATTGTAGTAACACCCCATGCTTAATAAAGTGTATCCTAATTAGTATTGGAACTGTAAATGTAACCTCTAATCGATATTTGTGCATCCATACCATTAATTCTATATTTATTCGCATACCATGGCACATTATTACATATTGTTGTTATATCGACACCCCATGCTTGATATTGTACACCATACATAGTCATGATGTAACCCCTGATCGATATTTGTGCATCCATGCTTTTATTGTACATTCGTACTTTCACCCTGATTCAATACTTGCTACAGTTTGATTATGAGCACCCGTTTAATACATGTGCACTACTTGAAATGACTTGATATATCACTACTTGACATGTTACCAGATCCTGTTTCTAATGCCGACAATCCTGACATGTTGTCCCGATGGACATATCCTGTTGTCTGTATAGACAAACATGTTCCTGCTTGATCCTGTGTTAGCATTAGCTTCAGATTTATCAATACCTGACGTGAACACATAACTTATGGGTATGGTGAAATCAATGATGAAAGCTGACTTGTAACTCGACAGTTCGATACTTATACTGATCAGTTTTACGGGCTAGGCCAGCCCCGGGATGTTGCTGCTGACATCATTCATCTGTACATGTTACCTGTTTACTGCCTAGCGGCACGTCTCAGATTTAGCCCGAAAATCTTGACCGTGGTCCTGGGCATACACGGGATACTATTGAGTTACATCGACGATTCATTAAATTGATTTCAAAGACTTAAGAGTAGTTAACCCGGTATTTAGTTCAGATTACTCACCACACGTCACATGTGCTTATACTCTTTACTGTTCCTTATTCGTGTTACTGTTATACTTTTATTACTATTCATACTCATACCTGCATGTCTTGTTACTTCCTGATTGTATTATTGTTGATATTATGACGCACTGAATTCTGGGTTTTGCATGGCCAATATTCTCTCTCCCTGTCGCAGGCCGTTCAGGAGTATTACAGTCAGCAGGCCGAGCAGTGAGGACCTGTTAGTATTTTAGTTTAGTTTTCTTTCAGTATTTTCATTCCTGATATGAGCCCATATTTGGGATGTACTTTCCAGATTATTATTGTTTATTGGATCTATTGCTTCCACATATTATTTCTTGACTCGCTTATTTTGGCTCATGGACGTGTACTAGATAATTTATTTTTTTTCTACCGTTCTTGATATCTCTAGACAGTCGTAATGTGACTGTGGTGGGATGCTTCCCATCCACAGGTAGCATGGTTGGCTCTGTCACGTGCCTATCTTAGCGCACTCTAGGAAGCGGGGCGTGACAAAATGTGTGAACAGATCTGATCCATTTTGTGCGACGATACGAAAACATGTATATCTCCCACACCGGTAGTCGTATTTAGGCGATACTGGAACCCACATGTGCATAATACTTAAGTCTATGTTTTCGTTTATATTCTGATTTCAAATGACTTGATTAACTAGTCATACATATTACATATTTACAATATTTTTTTGGACGTTACTTGTATACTTATCTCATATCATGTTCTGTGATTGCTTATTTTTTTTATTTGTACGACTTGTGATTAAATTATTACATGTTAGAATTGACTTGATCTTGACACAACTCAATCATGAATACTTGAACCCAGTATGTACATTTGAACCAATTTGACCCGAACCATGAATACAATTGGTATGATTTGCACTTGACATGACTACATGAACCCAATTTTGAAAACTTGATATCATACATCACCTTTTGTATTCATGGATTCGATCAAGACTCATAACATTAATTATAAACTAATAAACACAGGTTATTGGGGTAGTCTGAGTTTGAATCCAACGGAATCTCATGAGTCCCATTAATAAAAATCATGTTGCTGTGGTACCGGGCTAAAACGGTACAAATCATATTGCTGTGGCACCGGGCTAAAACGGTATAAATCTTGAATTCACGAATGAGGGCCGTGTTTCCAAGCCCTTAGATGATAGCCTGTTGGGTTTGGAATACTTCAATTACAATTGAAGTTCCGCTATTTTGGGCCCGTGATTTCTTGCCCTTGGACGATAGCCTTGGGTTTGAGAATACTTTTGAGATTGGTTGGCATTCATACTTAAACTCACGTTAGTTACCTTTACCCTTTTAGAGACCTTTTAATACACTTACATTCACTTCATGTTCACTATACCTACACTCCACGGCCATGCTATACTTGTTTGCTATGCTCATATTATATTGTCATGCTTATATAGTTGTCATTAACATTACCATGTTATACTTGTTCATGTTTTATTTCCATTCATACTATATCACATGTCACCTTGCATATTCATTTATATACATTCACATCCCACCTTTCATGGGGACTTACCGAGCGCAAGTTCGCTGACGGGCATTCCATCCATTTCTTTATCTCCTTGGAATATTCGTCAGATGATCTAGAGATTGAGGAGATCGAGCCGAATCAGGAGGATTATTTTCAGCTTGCGGGGCATACCGACTACTAGTTCTTTCTTTTCAGCTTTTACTTCCAGTATGCTACTTGTTTAGGCACTTTCTTTTATGTATCATTGTTTTCAGAAATCATGTAATCAGTTTGAAACTTGTGAAAGTTAGGATTGTAAACATATAAAGTTGGATTTTCATTATTATGTCTTTTCTTGTCATTTTATATTTCTTATATACGCTTAAGGTATTTGTTTCGGGAAATGACATTCTCTGAATAAATACGTTGTGGGCTTGTCACATGCCGTTACCGCTCTTTTGGAAAGCGAGGCGTGATAACCGTGCTTCATTAAACCATACGTCCACCTCATTTCCCATTTAATTTTCTAAAAAGGAAAATCAAATATGAGGTGTCCTTCTACTAGAAGCATTTCCGTATAAATACGGAATACTTCACCTGGTATATGTATCTCTATATATACGCGTATTCATATAAAAATACGGATAGAACCAAAGATAGAAAATAAATAGTGAACAACAATACTAAAATATATGTATCAAAATACATATATAAATTATTAAATCAAAACCCGATTTAATAATCCGGCTTAATCCTAAGCCAGCTAGTATTATCAACCGCCCGATTAAAGTCCGTGTATCGCGTACACGTATTTAATCGGACCCCTGTACGTACCAACGTACGGCTCCTACATCTGTTGCCTGAACCGAGAAAACCCTATGTGTGGGATTCGAAGACTCGATAATACGTTGGCAGTAGATTTAACCACAAGCACGTCAGCGGCACTAGCTGTACATAACGGCTACCCAGATACTTATCGAAACGGTGGTCGACAATCAAGTACATCCTTACCCTATTGAGCCTGAATGTGATAATCTCCGTACAGTCTGGTCTCTTTATCAAAGATTATCGCATATCGGGTCTAGGGGTGGATAACGTCAGACCCCTAGTAACCCGATAAGTCATGTCTGAGTCAAGCACATCACCAACGGAGATACTACTGATCAACTATCAGTAAATCTCATCCATCGTGGCCATGGATTTTTGGTGATAGCCAACTAAACACAGTGCGACATCGACTCCTAATACCAGAAGAGACGAATCCCCGACAGTCGACCACTGCCTCCATGTGGCTCGGGACTATACCCAACTAAATCCTATTTGCACGACCCTTTTAAGACGTGGTAGGGTAGTAATCAAAGTACAGTGGGAACTCACACGAGAAAAAATATGACATCAGATCAAAGGACTAACCTGTACTCATGCCACCTGAGAACTTCTATCTGACAATAGATATAATACCATCTAGAAGTTCTCGGTGAGTCCGTCCAGTGTACTCACCTCCAGTGAGCACCTATATACTATCTTAGGTGACCAATGGCTTGTGAAACCGACCACCGCCCCTTGTCCGAGGCTTTTGAGAAATTCCAAGAGTATAAGAATGAAGTAGAAAACCAAACCGGTAAAAGTATCAAGACACTAAGATCTGATCGAGGTGGTGAATACTTGAGTGCCGAGTTCCTAGGTTACCTAAAAGAGAAAGGAATTCTCTCTCAGCTTACTCCTCCATACACTCCACAGCATAACGGTGTATCGGAGAGATGGAATCGAACCCTATTAGATATGGTACATTCCATGATGAGTAATGTTGAGTTACCGCGATCTTTTTGGGTTTATGCGCTAGAATCAGCGGCATATCTTTTGAACATGGTTCCTACCAAGACTGTGCCTACCATGCCATATCAGATGTGGAGTGGGAAGAAACCCTATCTTCAGTATCTGAAAATATGGGGATGTCCAGCAATTGTTAAAAAGAAGCATGTGGACAAGCTCGAGGCACGATCAGTAAAGTGTAAGTTTGTGGGATATCCAAAGAACTCCAAGGGGTATCTATTCTATTACGCAGAGGAACAAAAGGTGTTTGTTTCTCGTAATGCCCATTTTCTAGAATATCAGTTTTTAGAAAAGGAAATAAATGGGAGCGAAATAGAACTGGAAGAAATTCCAGAACCACAAACTATTACTGAAAGTTTGGTAGAACAAGTAGTTCAAGAAGAACAGGACATTCTCGCACCCCTCCGATGGAGTAGTAGGCCATCTCATCCGCCTGAGAGATACTACGTTTTTCTCATAGATGGAGATAGAGAGGATTGCATCATAGATGATGATGAACCTACTGGCTTCCAGCAGGCCATCCAGAGCGGCGACTCGGTACGATGGCTAGATGCAATGCGGACCGAAATGGAGTCCATGTACACCAACAAAGTATGGACTTTGGACTTTGCTCCAGATGGAGTAAAACCCATAGGATGCAAATGGATCTTCAAGAAAAAGATTGGTGTAAATGGACAGGTGAAAACCTATAAGGCTAGACTTGTTGCAAAGGGTTTTCGTCAAAGACCTGGTTTGGACTATGACGAAACTTTTTCTCCAGTGGCTATGCTCAAATCCATTCGGGTCCTTCTTGCTATTGCTGCCTTCCATGATTATGAAATCTGGCAGATGGACGTAAAGACGGCTTTTCTGAATGGAAATTTAGAAGAGTGCGTCTATATGGATCAGCCAGAGGGTTTCAATCAGAGTGGGAGCAGCGGGAAAGTATGCAAGTTGCTTAAGTCCATTTATGGACTAAAGCAGGCATCGCGGAGTTGGAACATCTGTTTTGATGAAACAGTCAAAGAATATGACTTTATCAAAAATCCAGATGACCCATGTATATATAGTAAAGTTGTAGCACGAACTGTCGTATTCCTCGTCTTGTACGTGGATGACATTCTATTGATAGGAAATGACATTCCTATGCTACAATCTGTCAAAGGATTCTTGTCACTCAGGTTCTCCATGAAAGACCTGGGCGATACTCCGGAGTAGACTAGTGTGTACGCATCTCATCCCAGTTGGGGAGATGGTCTGTCCCACAGCCGTCAGTATGTCGTACTGGAGATAGTATACAGGTGTTCGTTAGGTTACGGGTACACCGAACAGGACTCACAAGGAACTGTTGGTTGGTTTTATACCAGTCGTCAGTTAACAGTTCCCAGGTGACATGAGTACAGCATAGTCCGCAGACTTGACACTGCAGCTTCGCCTCGAGTGTGTCCCACTGTTCTTAGATTGCTACCCTACCATGGCTCAAACGAGTCGTGCAAACAGGTAGCAGTTGGTTGCAGTCCCGAGCACTTGGAGGCAGTGGCAGTTAGACAGGATTCGTCTCTCCCGGTATTGGGAGTTGATATCGCGCTGTGTCAGAGAGCCATTACGCAAAGTCCCTGGCCAGGGCAAGCGAGATTTGCTGGTAGGTTCCAGTAGTTTCTCAGGGTGTAATGGGCTTCGCTCCGACACGACTTATACCGCTATTAAGGGACTGACGCTTGCCGCCCCCCTAGGCCCAATATGCGATAGTCTTAGACGAACAGACCGGACTGTACGGAGATTGTCACATCAGACTCAGTAGGAGTTCGGATGGGTTTCCCCATCGGCCTTCTTATCGACATCTACCTGGGGACCATTACGTACAGCTAGTGCCACTTGCGGTCTGTGGTTAAACCCATTGCCAGCGTAGTAGTCGAGTCTCTAGAGTCCCACACAGAGAGTTTCCCTACTCCAGGCGAAACGATATAGAGGTTGTATGGTTTTACGACAAGGGTTCGGACGCATACATGTGTTTACGCACGTACGACATCCGGACAGTTTTTACTAGCCGGCTTTGGTTTAAGCCAGTTTCTAGTATCCGGTTATTGGATTTATACAGTCTAAAGTTTTTTCGTGTTTTCACGGATAGGAGGGGCGTTCTCGTAATTACGCGAGAAGCTTCTAGAAGATGGTGACTTGGGGGTTAAGGTGGCATATGCATTAAATGAGATTAGTGAGTCATTTGAGTGATTCATCCATGTCATTAATACATCATAAATGCTTAATGACTCATGGAGATGAATCACCCTCTTATATTTATGAAGCATGATTATTAATGCATTATTTTCTTTTATTGGATAAATGATAATGTTTGATATATATTATGATAGCTCATTATCTCATCTCATTCTCTTGCTCACTTTCTCTCTCCTCAAGCTCTCTCTCTTCAAACCCTAATCCTCCCCTCTCATGTGTTGAGACCAAGGATTAGAGTAGACTACTTAATCCTTAACCATTCTCTATATCACCTAGGTTACTTAGATTAGCGATTTAAGAAACCTAGTTACCTCAAGTTAGAGGTGAAGCTTGAAGTTAAGCTCTCGGGTTGATCTTCTACTACATAGAGAAAGGCCGGAGAGGACGTGGAGAACGACAAGACGAAGGACTCGGTTCTACAGGTATAATCACTTTTCATAGTAGTTGTTAACTTCTATGATTCTTGTTAGTTATAGTTTAACAAAGATTCTCGGTTAGTCGATGTTTACGCCTAAAACAAGATCGTTTTTCATTATTCCGCCTCCCCGCAAGTCGTGGGGTGTTGTACATCGACTTACACTAAGAAACCTCTGTGTAGGACTCTAATGACTTGTCAATACGCCGACAGTAGGTGATGATCATATCAGTCACCCACAAGCCGTCAGCGGTACTAGCTGGACGTAACGGCTACCCGGGTATTGAGCGATCAGAAGATCAACAAGCAAGCTTGTCCATACTCCTTTAAATCCAATAAGTAACACTACCGTACAGTCCGGTCTCTTCGTCGGATATGTTGCATATCTAGTCTAGGAGTGGTAAACGTCAGACCCCAGTAACTTGATAAGTCATGCCGATATGAGGCTCATAACAGATCAAGAAACTACTGATAACACTTACCAATAAATCTCCGTATCAGCCCTGGCCAGGGACATCCTGTTATGGCCAATCGAGCACAGCACAACATCAACCCCCAATACCTGGAGAGACGAATCCCCTCCTATCGTTCATTGCCTCCATGTGACCCGAGACTGTACCAAAAACCGTTTTGCATGCTCTCTTGAATGTGGTAAGGTGGAAATCAAATCACAGTGGGAATCACACAAGACTCTTTGACGATCTCGGTTCTACAGACTAATCTATACCAGTGTCACCTAAGAACTGCTATCTGGTGTCACGCCCCGCTTCCCAATATACAGGCAGAGGACGCGACTGGCTGCTACGTATTTACTCTGAAGTAAATACGCTAAGCGTATCTAAGAGATATAAATAAAAATGCACAAGAGACAAAGACAATAGGTATAATTGAACAACAACTTTATTTATTAACATTCTTTTACAGTACATGGAAAAGTAAATACATCTGAATGAAAGCAATGCCTAAATAGTGACATAACAGAAATGGAAAGTACTGAAATGAAATAGGTACAAGTGGCTACAGCTCTGGGTCTTCGGTGTACTGCTCAAGGGTATTCTCCGAATGCTCCTGAATGGTTTCGTGCTCTAGCGCGTCCGATCCACCTGACAACATTCCAAAGAAGAAAGAGAAGGAATGTCGTCAGCAAACAATCGCTCGGTAAGTCCTAAAGATAAGGGAGAAGTAGAATAGACAGAGAGAGAGCGTAACTTTTAAAATGGTATTATATTTTATAATGTTGTATTTAGTGTTAAAGCTGTCGTTTGTAGTTTGGTACTGAAGGATGCCAGTGTATACGAGAGGAGTCTCAGTATGCCAGAGACTAAGGCAACGGAATATAGAGTACAAGGCTCCATTAGAATGCCTGGAACAACGGCGATTGAATTCAGGTTAGGTGTCTTAAATCTTACGGTCTCGTGCCACTTATAACACCTTCCGTACCAATCTACCCCTTAAACCCCGCGATATCTTGTTTATATTGTTTGTATTGTAGTGTGAATTGTATTGTTTTGTATAGATGTATAATTGGATGACTTGCCGAAACCATGATATCAGTAAATGGATGTAACTAGAGAATCATGGATGTAACTGGAGAATCGTGTAAATAGAAGTATATCCATGGTTCGGTTCAGTCAATACAGATTGAATAGATTGAATATATGTATTCATGGATTCATATTGCATTATAGTTTGTACTTGAATCACATTCAAGTCAGATTGTTTATAATGAGACTCAGTCTGAGTCAGAACAATTAGAAAAGAAATTGAATTCCTGAATTAGGTTTTGGTGTTGTCGGTAACTGCTGCATATGGGCGGCAGGATTTGTGTCTTTTTCAAAGACGATTACCGTGTTGATAACACTGTTGTTAAATTGTCTACCTTAAATGGGAAAGCACCCATATCTCCGGCTCTCTGAGGCTCAAGAGACTGGTCCCGTTTAATCTTATATTTACCAAGGTCCTTAGGGTAATTTATACAACTTGAGAGGGTTTTATGTAAAAATAGTTTTGTATAATTTTCAAGATACACCTCAAATATTTAATTATCGTCTTTAGAGTTTTCATAGATGTGGATTTTATATATGTGACATTTCTAGTGAAAATAACATAATTTCATAATATAGGGTATTTAATTGTAATATTGAACTTGTATGGAATTTCATGGTATTTTCATGTAAATGGATTCTTTTGATTTGGAAAAGTTGGAATATTTATATTATATCAAAAATAGATATTTTTATAATACATATATATATATATATATATATAATTTTAATATATTATATTTCTAGAAATCTCACTCTCTTAAGATATTTGTATTTTTAAATCTCTTGAGACCGAATGCTCCTTGCGGGGGTCTGAATCTCGCACTACTAAGCCCAGGGATGTACGATAATCCGCACCATCCCAGACGGGTTCCCCAAAATGGGTTGTAGAGGCGCTTTGCAAAGAATTATTTAAAATACATAATCTTGTGAAAATGGTTGTTATATAAGTTAGAGGTAGTTTTATGTAAAACGGTATTTCTCAAATCTGTATTTCCCAAAAGGTACCGTGCTATGTTGCATATGAGTGTTGTGAAGAGGTAGGTCATTATCTCGTGATCTATCTAAACGTATAGCAAGATTAATGATGTTTTAAAGTCGAAACTAAACTACATGATATTTTACTGAAAGTACGAAAAAAGTTGCAATATGAAATATTTTGCTATGAAACTTGTTCAACATATTTTATTAATGATTAATTGTCAAGATGTAAGAGTTTAGTATGCTTGTATTTGTGAAAAGGTGAGATTTTTAAAGAAAACGGAATCATAAGTCGGATTAACTCCGCTTCCGTCGGGTTTTATAAATACAAGTTTTAAGAATAGAGAATAGAAGAGAGAGGAGGGACTTACAAGCTAACAAGAAAGAGGGAAGATAAAGGTAGAGAGGGGAATCACCGTTGTGTCGTTTCGTCGCCGGAAACTCCTCGTATCGCCGTCGGAAGTTCGCCGGAGTTTCGCCCTTTGCTAACTCCACTTGTACACTATTGAACTTAGAATTTTCTTGAGAGTTTTGGACAGAGTTTGGAAGTGAGGAAGGGTGTGTTTAGGGGTGATATTTATAGGAAAAACTAGGGTTAGGGTAGGTGAAAGGGTGAGAAGAAAATGTATTAAATTTTTGTATTAAAAAATTGTTTAATGGAGTTTGAAAGAGTTCTGTTAGTGTGCAGGTATTTTAAAGTATACAGGGGTAACGAGAAGGCCAAAAGGCACAACTTCACAGAAGACACCTCGGCGATCCAAGCTGAATCAGCCGGCGGCGGCGACTGAGTCGGCCAGTCTGCCTGCCGAGTCAGGCCGAGTCGGCCCCCCTTGCTGCCACGTGTCCAGTGTCTCTTGGTGTAGCTCCTGGGTCAGTTGTTTTATTTATGTCTTTTGGTTTTACGGGTTTAGCACTTGTAGACTCTTGAAATTCTAAAAATATTAAAAGAAAACAATATTAAAAATAATGTGGTTGATGGGATTTGAACTCTTGTGTTTTGGTTCAGCAGTGCAAGGTCTTACCAATGAGCTACAAGCTCCTTCTTTCTATTAAAAAGAGAAAAAAATTTATAACTTGTGCTCAGGCAAAAATACCCCTTTCTGTAGTTTTTGAAAAACTTTTGTACAGAAAGTTTAGGGTTGTTACATCTGGTGTCAGGTATAATATCATTTAGGAGTTCTCGGCGAGTCCTGTTCAGTGTACCTAGTCTCCACTGAGCACCCGTATACCATCTTTGATTTCAAACACCAATCAATATGTGATTATCCATCGCCTATCAAATGGGTCAAGAAGCGTATACGCTAGTCTACTCTGGAATATCGATTCCCCCGATCGATACACCCTCGACTAGGAACAATTAAAGGATGTACTTGTGGACTACCCTGGCCCCACTAGTATGATCTGCATCATAATCCTGGTAGTCAAGTACATCCTAAGGGCTTTATCAATATATGAGAGCAAGACAGTATCACAATACAAGTCTACATGTTAAGATAAAGAGCAACCAGATAGCATACTGTCATGTCGAGCAAGAAAATCCTCTCTATATATGTCCAAGCATCCACTATAATATATAATCATGTACAATAATGGCATCTAGGGCATACATACAACTAACAATCTCCCATTTGCACTAAGGCCAATTGTTGTAGTATCTTATACCCAACATCCTGAAGAGTCTCTCAAATTGTATCTGGGGTATGGCCTTCGTGAGTGGATCCGCCGTATTATTCTTCGTGTCAACTCTCCTGACCTCGATCTCCCGGCGATCAACTATCTCTCGGATCAGGTGATACCGTCTCAGAATATGCCTGGATCGCTGATAGGACCTGGGTTCCTTGGCCAAAGCCACAGCTCTATTGTTGTCACAATACAAAGGTACTGAATGCTTGATGGATGGAACCACTCCAAGTTCAGTTATGAACGTCTTCATCCAGACAGCCTCTTTTGCAGCATCGTTGGCAGCGATGTATTCAGCCTCCATCGTCGAGTCTGCCATGGTTTCTTACTTAGAACTCTTCCAAAAAACCGCCCCTCCTTTGAGGGTGAAGACAAAACCCGAGACCGGCTTAGAGTCGTCCTTATCACTCTGGAAGCTTGAATCGGTAAAGAACTCCATTTTTAGTTCACCGTTACCATACACCAAGAACATTTTTTTAGTCCTTCTCAAGTACATAAGAATGTTCTTCACAGCTATCCAGTGATTCTCTCTAGGATCTGCTTGATACCTACTCACTACACCTAGTGAGTATGCTACATCGAATCTGGTACACAACATCACGTATATGATAGAGCCTACTGCCGAAGCATAGGGTATCTCTTGCATGCGAGCCCTTTTCAAAATCAGTTAGGAGACATCTCTTTAGAGAGAGTGATTCCTGAGATCATGGATAAATTCCCATGCTTGGAATCTTCTATACTAAACCTCTTTAGTATGGTGTCAATCTACTTAGATTGAGAAAATCCCAACATCCGTTTAGATCTACCTCTATAGATCTTAATTCCCAAGATGTAGGAGGCATCACCTAGATCTTTCATGGAGAATCTTTGTGATAAGAAGAGCTTGACCGAGTGCAGCATAGGAACATCATTTCCTATCAAGAGTATGTCATCCACGTACAATACGAGAAAGACGACTTTACTCTCTGCCACCTTCTTGTATACACAAGATTCATCTACGGTTTTGACGAAGTCAGACTCTTTGACTGCCACATCAAAACAGATGTTCCAACTCCGCGATGCCTTCTTTATCTCGTAGATTGATTTAAGCAGCTTGCACACCGTTCCGCTGCTCCCACTATCTACGAAGCCCTGTGACCGAGTCATGTACACGTCGTCATCTAAATCACCATTTATAAAAGCAGTCTTGACATCCATCTGCCAGATTTCGTAGTCAAGGTATGCAGCGATGGCAAGTAGGATCCGGATGGACATAAGCATAGCCACTGGAGAACGGGTTTCATCATAATCCACACCTGGTCATTGACGAAAACCTTTTCCTACAAGTCTAACTTTGAAAGTCTCAAATTTTCCATCTACAACATGTTTTTTCTTGAATATCCACTTGCTCCCGATGGGTTTTACCCCTTCAGGAGTATCTTCCAAAGTCCATATTTTGTTGGTGTACATGGATTCCATCTCAGACCGCATTGCATCCAGCCATTTCACAGAGTCCCCACTCATGATGGCCTACTCGAAGCTAGTTGGGTCATCATTTTCCATGATGCAATCCTTGCTCTCACCATCAATGAGAAAACTGTAGTATCTCTCAAGTGGATAAGGAAACCTACTAGATCGGCGGAGAGGCTGAGGCTTATTGGGGACTACTGAATCCTCCGGTTCCATTAAATCATCAGTTGTAGTTTGTGCGGTTGGAACTTCTTCCAGCTCCACCTCTTTGCCACTAATTTCTTTTACAAGAAATTCATTTGCTAAAAAGGTGGCATATTGAGGAAAAACCACCTTTTGTTCCTCAGCGTGGTAGAAAATATATCCTTGTGAATTCTTTGGATATCCCACAAACTTGCAAAGAACTGATGGTGCCACGAGTTTGTCCGGATTTCTTCTTTTGACATAGGCCGGACAACCCCATATCTTAACTCATTTAAGATACGGTCTCTTTCCACTCCATATCTCATATGGTGTTGTAGGCACTGATTTAGATGGAACTTGATTTAATAGGTATGCAGCTGTCTCAAGCGCATAACCCCAAAAGGAAATAGGTAACTCAGCGGTGCTCATCATAGAGCGCATCATATCTAATAGGGTGCGATTCCTACGCTCCGATATACCGTTGTGTTGTGGTGTATACGGAGGAGTGAACTGAGAGAGAATCCCATTCTTTTTTAGATAGTCCAGGAACTCTGTGGTCAAGTATTCTCCTTCACGATCAGATCGAAGGATTTTAATACTTTAACCCGTCTGGTTCTCAACTTCATACTTATATTCTTTGAATTTCTCAAAAGCTTCAGACTTGTATTTCAATAGGAACACATGTCCAAATCTCGAGAGATCGTCAGTGAATGTAATAAGGTATGAGGAACCATCCCTGGCATGTGTAGACATAGGACCGCATACATCATTATGTATCAGTCCCAAGAGTTCCGTAGCTCTTTCTCCATGTCTAGTAAATAAAGTTTTGGTCATTTTACCTTTGAGACATGACTGGCAAATTTCATAAGATTAAATTCGAACTGGTTCAAAAATCCATCTCTATGTAACTTGCTAGCTGTGTCGCATTGATATGACCTAGTCTATAATGGCACAAGAAGGATTCGTTCATCTCTGAATTTTTCCTCTTGTATGTGTTCTGTATACTTAGAATTGTGGTTTGATTTAGAACATATATGCCATTGCATAACGTGCCTGATCCAATAAATTTTTGATCCAGGAAAATGTTCATAAAATTATCCTGCAATACAAAATTATATCCTTCTTTACTCAATAAAGAGACTGATATAATGTTGCATATTAGGTTCGGTATGTAATAACATTCGTTCAGAATCAATGTATTACCACTTGATAATACAAGATGATATTCACCAACTAATTTGGCTGTGACAATTGCACCATTTCCAACTCTTATATCTTTATCACCCATTCCCAGTTCTCTATATTTTCTTAGCCCATGTAACAGATTACATATGTGGGATCCTGATCCGGTATCTAATACCCAGGACGTAGAGCACAGTGAGAAACAGTTCTCAGTAACGAACACACCCGAAGAAAATGCATCAACATGTTCTTTCTTCGATCGGGTGGCATAGGAATCCTGGCATTCCCCTATTTCCTACTCAAACTTATAACAATTATAAGATAGAGTGGAACCAATGTTCCCCAGCTCAGTATAACAAGCGAGTTCGGTCAATACATCCAAATTATTATCTTGATTAAGGTGTGACATAGTCGCTACCTGGAGAAAGAAAGAGAAGAAAACACTTAGCGTATGCTCTTGCAATATTATATTAGTTATTATCTTATCTAATCAGGATGGCTCCCACTGTTTTTATCAAATCTTCCTTCAAACCCTAAAAGGCATGACTAGACGGGATTATTTACACCCTACAACTTTGCTAACCATTCAGTCAGGCCAGTGTCGGTACTTTGAGGTAGGTTCCCCGTGCTTTTGCAAGGACCTAATTAAAATAGACCACATTTTCCCAGAGGCTTAACCCCATTGACACATTTCTAGACACCTAATTGGTTAGGTAATTGTAAAGTGCAAAACTCTCCCAGGAGTAACTCTTACATGCAGTGGGTATTGGGATCCAATTATCTCATAGAAGGTATGGAATCTCATTGCAAATTTCAACAATTGAAATTCCCGATAATATTTTAGCCCTAGGCATCTTATGACCTTAACATAGTCAACAAATCATAAGTGCTAGTCAAGTTCAACCTGTCATTTCGTGATTGAATTAAACCCACCCGTACGATCCTTAACATAGTCAAAAAGTTATACGACTACCCTAATCCAATCGCATCACATGTTTTAGCAGATAAGCACTAATCAGCTACCGCAAACTACGCCTTAACATAGTCAACAAACATAGCACGAATACTAAATAGTACTTATCTGAAATGACGGAGGGCTAAGACAAGTTTTTAAGAAAACCTTTTGCGTAATAAACTTGATATCGTTGTAGAATCGAGCGATTTGAATAGGAGTGGTTTAAGCTCCGCTTTTAAAATCATGTGTTTTTCAAAATAAACCGAGTGGGTGTAGTAACTTCTAGCTTTCGCTAAAGAGGTCATTCCCGGTGAAGGGTTCTCGGCTCTTTCCTCATTGAATAAGGTGCTGGATATTCATCAAGGAATAACGCTATGCAAAGCAAGAACTAGAGCTATCTTTCGAAAATTTGATTCTACAACATCATTAGGTTTCTTTCCTTTCATTAATCTGAATAATGAATTCCCATCAATTTTGCTTCCTAAGCATCACAGATAAAGAAACGAAAATATTTATATAATGTATGCTTATGTCATCTGCATTCACCACGGGGTCCCGTCATGCACCGTTAGGTTAGATAACTAACGGCAGAGCGGGGACAGGACTAGCGCGGATGCAAAACATAAGCAATGTTTATTATATATCATATATATAATATAAAGCATTCGTCTCGGGCAGTTATATTATCTCATCACAGAACATTACAGCAGAAGTCAATATATGAAATATTGGATATATTAGGAGGTCCGTGTTTTATATTAAGCCGGAAAAAAAACTCGGATTCCACGGTCGCGATGAATAGCCAAACCCACATCCCTAAACCCCTACGAGAGCGGCAAGCAATCTTACCAATTCTAGAGTTAGGAGTCCGTTCTTCTTATGGGTCCATAGAAAACCCTGCATGATTTTTTGGTCATTTTTAACTTGGAAAAATCCAACATTTGGAAAAATTTCCAGAGAGCATGAAAAAGATGGGTTTTGGAGTTCGATCGAACACTTTAACTTCGCCTAGTCCACTCCTAATGCTCTAGCTTGGCTCTGATACCACTGTAGGATTCCTTAACACCCTCACTATGTTTTATAAGGTATCGGGTATGCAATTTTAAAAAATCTAGAGAGAAAAACAACCCAAACCAAGGATCTAACAAGAGAATTAGGGTATAACTAAACAAGTAAATGACTTTACTCTAAGTGAACAAGGAATACAACCTTTGTAGACCGGTCCTTCACTTCTAAAGCTCCCTGTAGTAGTCCCTTAGCTCCAAGTGGTGGTCTCCTAGACTCTCGTTAGGCTCCACTAGGCGTAAGGAACAAGCTTGCTTAAAGATCTTCGAGGCCGAAAATGATCTACGTCAAGAAATCTCCAACTCAAGCTACCTCTTCACTAATGGAGAATTAGTGAAGCAAACGACCTATATTAAATGGCTAGTTTGGTATAGATTGATGAAGTAGGAATTTTGATCACTTTAGAATTATTTCTCTCTCTCTCTTTCTTCACCTCAATAAAACCTAGAGAGCTAAATTGAGATGAAGAAGAAGATGAAGTGGTGAATAATGGCAATCATGGGTGAGAAAATATCATAGATGATATTTGTAGAAACTTAACCATGGCTAAAGATAATGGTTGGGTTAATAATATCAAGAGTAAAATAAAATTAGTGGACTAAATCAATGGTTTCCACAAGCTTCTACAAGCCTCCAATCCATGACAATTTCCACCTAATTTTATTTATTCTCTAAATAAATAATCACCCTAATTATCTTAAGTATGGTATGAGTCTCATACACCCATGTACAATGTATCATCAAGCATGACAAACAAAAAGAATACATTAACATATATTAAATGTATAAGCAGAAAATAAATTCTACGACTAGGGACACGCTTAAGGATGTGCTTATAGACTACCCAGCCCCCACTAGTGTGACTGCCATCACAACGCTGGTAGTCAAGCAAAGATCCTAAGAGCTCTACAATATGTATTAGCGATATGTTAAAAAAAACATATACATATATTAAGATAAAATAAAACCAGGTAGCATACTATCATATTGAGCAAGACTATTATTATATATGTGTATATCCCAAGCTTCCAAAATGTAATATACAATACCGTACTATACAATATTGTCCTCTAGGGCATATATCACTAACAGATAGTGGAAAGGACGAGATCAGCGATGATGTGAGGTAGGGGGTGAGGGAGAGGAGGCGATGTAGGAGGTGCGGTGGTGTCAGCGTGGGTTAGGGCTCGGGGACGAGGGATGCAAGAGAGAGAGAGAGGGAGAGAGAGAAAACAGAGGGAGAGAGGATTGTTTAATAATAAATAAATATAAACTGTATATTAACTATATATATAGTCTTTGTGTATGTGTGTGTGTATTATAGTTTTAGGGTATGTAGATAATATCAAATTACAACCAAATTTCACCAGAATTTCGTCGAAAATATATTTTGGAGAATAATTCATATATGTAAAATTTTAAGCCATGATGAAAGAAAAGAATTTTAAATACATAAACCCTCTAATATTAGATTTAAAAGGATTTTAAATAAATATATAGATTTAATAAATATTTGGTTATATGATATCTTGAGATTTAAACGAGATAGATAAAAGCAAAATAAGATATGGGATGATTAATCATGTGATGGTAGTTAGCAAAATATATAATTTATTCTTAACTTGTAGCTACTAAAAGATATATGATGATCTTGATATATGATATGTATACTATATTAGATTCACATAGATTCAGTTCAGTGATAAATATCAGATATAATCTAGCACCATACTGGGTTTCACACATACGGGTCAGGACGGATAAGTACAACTACTATTCGAATCGCTCGCAACCGAAATGAATAAAATAGAAGAAATTTAAAGCAAGTGTTAAAATATACCAACAAATATTGTATAAACGTACCAGGGTGTTACACTTATGAGTGCGACAAGCAACCTGCCAATTCTAGAAATTGGATAACCTACCCTCAATAACATGAGTCAGTCACCCGTCACTTTCTAGAATCTAGTAATTTGGGCACTCCTCCGTGGGTCAATCCTATAATCTTTACAATTGCGGCGAGGAACCTTTCAATTCTAGAGCGAGACGGCCCGGCCTAAAATACCATGAGACACCTACCTACCACACTCTAAAACCTGGATACTAGACCACTTCTCCTGGGTTAATCCTAGTACACAAAAGAAATATATACAAGGGTGACAACGACCGCATCCTGGTCGAGCCCCAATAAAAGATATACATAATACAGAAACGGCGGTCACAAGTTGGAGCTTGTCCCGAACAAATGAATACAACATTATAAAATATAAACTGCACAAGAAAATCGCATGAGGGCCTATCCGTAATGACAATCTAGCTAAACCATCACAGAGATATATTTACAACAACATGCAACACAAGCAAATATGCAACCCCGTCTAATTGAACATATAGCAATTAGAGGACATTCAACCATACATACAAACTACGGATCATAAACGATACTAAAATTTCGACCGAAAACGGTCCCGAAATGCCCCTATGTAAAAAACTACACAAACTGAAATCTTTGGAAAAACAAACAATACCAAAATTCAAGTTTCCAACATTCCAAGCAACTAAAAAATTTAAGGACTTTTTGAAAAAATGGGCTGATCAAAATCAAGAACCGGCGGCGAAAAATGGTCTAAAATGCCTTGAATTTGTTTCAAAGTTTTATTTTCAAAAGACAAGTTCTCTGCGGTTATTTAAAAAAAAATTAGGCAAAGTTTTAAAAAAGGACAGTAGCATGGAATCGGAAACAAGTTACGGGAAAAAAAACTGGTCTTGAAACTAAAACATCGTATAAACTAGTCCTTGTATTTATGTTGTCTCTGATACCATTGAAAGTTTCTAGTGCCCTTGGCGCTGCAACCGCGGCCAATTCGGAATCGAAAAACAAAAAAATTCAAGAGAGCACTAGAAACCAATCCCTAGCGATCGTTCCAAACACTGAACTAGAAAACTAAGCACGCAAGATTTAGGGATTACAACTTTTGATGCGTATCCACCCAATCATGGAAGAGCCCTCCATGTTCCTCGTAGACCGTCTGGAACAAGCTTGAGAGGCGACTGCCCTTAATGAAGATGATCCACCTGAGGAAACCAATCCAAACTCCAGCTTCACTTACTGAAGCAACTGACGCTCCAAGCTTGCTAGAAATGGAGGTTGGAGATGTAGAAATTTACCACTATCATTTTAACCCTCAAGCTCAAGCTCAAGAAAGTAAATGAAGAAGGAGGAGGAGCAGGATGAAGAGGTAGCCATCAAACACAAAAACGAGTTAAGCGGTGAATGCATAAGGGAATAGAATGGCTTCAGATTAATTTTTCAACCATCCAATAAAAATCTCACAACTATTTTGCAAATAAAAAAATAAAACCCATCCCTCTCTACATGTCCACAACCATACCCAAAGCCACCTCATTTCTAATTGAATTTCTAAATGAAATTCAAATAATAAGGTGTCCTCCTCCTATAAGTATTCCGTATAAGTAAGGAATACAACCCGGTATACGTATCGAAATACATATACGTATATCCGTATAAAAATATGAATAGCCAAGAAAGAGAAAATGAATAGTGAAAAATTATACTAGAATATACATACATAAATACATACATACATACATACATATATATATATATATATATATATATATATATATATATATATATATATATATATATATATATAAATTATCAAATCAATACTTGACTTAATAATTCGGCTTAATCCTAAGCCGGCCAGTATTATCAGCCGTCCGATTAAAGTCCATGTAACAAGTACATTTATATAATAGGACCTCTGTACGTATCAATATACGGTCTATACATCATATCGCATGAACTGGGAAAACCCTATGTGTGAAACTCTAAAGACTCGACAATACGCTGGCACTGATTTACTGGATAAATCCAAAACCACAAGCACGACATCGGCACTAGTAGTATGTAACGGCTACCCGGTATCTTCCAAAAGGGATGTCGACAATCAAGTCCATCCGTATTATACTGAGCCTGAATGTGATAATCTCCGTATAGTCCGGTCTCTTCATCTATGAGTATCGTATACCGGGTCTAAGGGGTAGATAATGTTAGACTCCTAATAACCCGATAAGTCATGTCGGAGTCAAGCTCATCACCAACCGAGAAACTACTGAACTCCTATCAATAAATCTCATCCATCGTGGCCACCGATTTTGGGTGATGGCCAACCGATCAGAGCGCGACATTGAATCCTAATACCAAAATAGACGAATACCTGACAATCGCTCACTATCACCATATAGCTCGGATCTGTACCCAATTAAAACCTGTTTTCATGACTCCTTTGAGCCGTAGTAGGGTAGTAATCCAAGTGCAGTGGGAACTCACATGAGAAAAATGACGATCTCAGGTCGAAAGACCAACCTATACTCATGTCATTACAGAACTACTATCTGACGATAGGTATAATACCATCTAGAAGTTCTCGGCGATTCCGTCCAATGTTCCCATCTCGAGTGACCACCTATATACTATCTTAGGTAACACAGCACCAACGACTTATGAGATCGGACACCGCCCCTCGTCGGTGTCTGGAAACGTATATACTAGTCTACTCCGGAATATCGATGCTCAGTCTCGATATTCCCTCGACTAGGGACATTTAAGGATGTGCTTATGGACTACATAGTTCTCGCATATATGATCGCCATCATAATACTGGTAGTCAAGAAAGAATCCTACGGGCTTCATCATTATGTATTAGCGACTCATAATAACAAATAAATTGTATATACATTAATGATAAATACAAACCAGATAGCATACTATCATTTCGAGAAAGACTATTCTACCTGTATAGGTCATCCTTCAATTATCATAATCGCCTACCTGCAATTACAATAATTGCCTTGAGATATCTAACGCGCTGTCGGTGATCCAATATTGCTTGCCGGTGGGACTTGAGGAAACAGGCAGCCCGTCAGGTAACACACCATCTGCAGAATGTAGTTGAGATCCTTATCATTTGTGCCTGCGGATTTTCTATGGAGATCATCCATAGGGCATAACATATTTTGGAGGACTGCATCATCGGTGGAGCTTCATAGCCGGTAGGACTTCAGATGTCACCTTGCGGGTGGTACTTGATAGAGGTAGGGATCATTTATTCCCGTAGATTGTATACGACCAGTTATAGGATCCATAGCATAGGGCAACATGCTAGTTTAGGGACATCGCAGTCCATGGGAAACATAGGTTACATATTGTTTATGCCCGTGGATTATATACGGTTAGTTATATGATCCATGATGTAGGGCAACATGCTACTTTAGGGACACCGCGTTCCATCTTTCCGATACATGGGGGTGCAATCTTTTCTATGAATAACTCATGGATAGTATACGGTAGTCAATATGAAAACAGCCGCAGGGCTACATATTAGTTTAGGGACATTACGGTACATCAATCCAGTTTAGGGATATAGTGGTCCATCTTTAATATAATGGAGTGCATATCATTCGGTAAGACTTTCATAGCTTTGACCCAGGAAGATAGGGAGCGGACATATGCGTCATCATCTATCATTGACCCAAGTCGCGACTCTTCAAGTAGAGTACCTTTTGAGGAACCAGCCATTTATGGGCCGAAATGACCTTTCTCCATGCATATACATCAGGAGATAAGCTCTGACTTGGTAGACTTTTTCATGATGTATGGGCCTTCATAGTTCGGCTCGAACTTTCTACGTTTTCCACAGTTGGGGATCATTAGTCTTTTGAAACTAGCACAAGTTCGCCTTGATAGAATGTTCTCGGTATGGTTAGTCTTTCATATGATTGTTTCATCCTTGCCCTGTAAACTTCTAGATTTTGTTGTGCTATGAGGCAGGTTTCGTCGAGAGCATCGAGCTCTTCGAGCCGAAAATGAGCATTTTCTTCATCCGTGAGCTCGTATTGAACTGCCAATCATAATGAAGGGAGTTCTATTTCCAGCGGGAGCACTGCTTTAGTGCCAAACACCAGTGCATACGGTGTTGTATTCGTAGCAGTTTGAACGTTGTTCGATACGCCCAAAGAGCCTCATGCAGCCTCTCGTTCCAGTCTTTCGTATTTTTGGACACCATTTTCTTTATAAGCTTGGTTAAGGTTTTGTTGAATGCTTCGGCTAGACCGTTGGCTCGAGAATTATAGACCGAGGAGTATCTCCTGTGTATCTTGTGTTGCTGTGCGAAATGACTTATCTTGTGGTTTTTGTATGCAGGTCCATTATCCGAGATTATTCATCGTGGAATTCCTAACCGGTAGATGACATGAGTTTTGAAGAAATGGAGGATATTCTCCATCTTCACCTCTGTTAGCGGTACTGATTCTGCCCACTTAAAAAAGTAATCAGTTTTTGCCAACATAAACGGATTTCCTCTGGATAACGCTAGCTCAATAGGGCCCACGATATACATTCCCCACAACACAAACGGCCAACTAGCTACCGTTGGATGTAGCGAGTTTGGGTGTTAATGTATGAATTCCCCATTTATTTAGCACAAGTGACACTGCTTCGCGTATTCGAGGCATTCTTGAATCATCATGGGCCAGTAATATACCATTTTTTTATCTTTAGCTTCATCTTTGGTCCGGCTTGATAGGAGACGTAAATTCCATCGTGTATCTCTTAGACGATTTTGTTTGCTTCCCTCTGCCCTAGGCATCTTAATCATACGAAGTCGAAAGATCTCCTGTATATGGTATCATTGATGAAGGCAAACGACAGAGCTTATTTCATGAGCTGATATCTAGATGACGCATTCTCAGGTGCTCGTTGGGACTTAAAGTTGTCTATGAAGACTCCCTTCCAATCATCGACTTCTTCTTCATTTCCTGTTTGGAGATCATCTTCTTTGGTCGCTTCTTTTTCTTCGAGTAGCTCCATCAGAGCTTCCGAAGGTATATCTGCTGGCGCTAGGATCCTGCGCTTTGGACAATGCTCCTTACATCGTCGAGGTCTTTGTCGGATAATTCTTTAGTCAACTTGGTTAACGCATCTGTTTTGCTGTTTTTTGGTCGCGGCACATTTTCCATAGAATATGAATTGATTTGGGTCAGCAGCTACTGCACCCTTTCGCCATACCTTATTAGTTCTGGTTTTCATGTTTTGTAGTCACCATTTACTTGACTGACAATCAGCTGAGAATCTCCGTAGATTAGGAGGTCCTTAATTCCCATATCGATAGCGATCTCAAGACCGGCTATCAAGCTTCGTATTCAGCTTCATTGTTGGTTCTTAGTTCCGTTAAGGAGAGAGCCAGGCAGTACTTTTTGATAGGGGAGTAATTGCTTTCTGCTCCCAAAAGAACTCGACTTAGGTAATAGAGAGCTCTTTCTTTTCCTTGGTCATTCTCTTGTGCCCACAATGCATATAGAAAACCCTTAAGGGTTGTTATATATTGGATAGGGGGCTTTCCCTTAATCAGGGCAGCCAATACCGATGGATTTTGCAGATATTGTTTGATTTCCTCCAACGCTTTTTGGCATTTCTGATCCTATATGAATAGGTTTCCTTCATCAAATGACCATATGGACGGCATTTTCTCGAGAGGTTGGTTATAAACCATCGGATATATGTGGCACACCCTTCTTCCCAGAGTGCGCAAACTACGACACGTGACAGAGCAAACCATGCTACCTGTGGCTAGGAAACATCCCTCCATAGTTTCATTATACAGCAATTATTCCGTAACGCCCGGAAAAACGGCAAACAGGTAATTATTCCGTAACGTCCGGAAAAACGGCAAACATGTAATTATTCCTTAACGCCCGGAAAAAAGGAAAACATGTAATAATATCCTCTTGAGTTACGTTTCGGTTACATTCTTGATTTCCCCTTTACCTCCAGGTTTGTGTTCAAGTCAGGTATTGTCAATATAGATCTAATGCCAACACAGGATCAAGCAGGTACAGTTCTCATCTATGCAGACAACAAGTTACGTCCGTTAGGACAACAGGTCAATATCATTGGCATTAGTAACAAGATCCAAGTAATAAGTCAAGTAGTGAATTGTGAACATGTCATGTGATGCATATGTATCAATAGATACCCAAATGTGAAACTGTAACGAATATCGGAACACGGTTAATGCACGGATGCACATGTATCCATCTGTAATAACCTTTTATACGTCCATGACTACGCATGATACAACTAGATAACACGTGCTACTAATATAATAGTATAATGATATCATGATGTTCCAGAATGCAACTAGATATGTCATTGTCGGTATGGATACGGACGGATACTGTAAAACTGTAAATCTATAACATTTGCTGTATAATGAAACACATGTATTATTTTTATTCATATGGATATAGATATATTAACATAGGATGTTGTAAGTTAAACTTGCCTGATCGTATCTCACGATGGGGTATGAATGCTACGTCTGACTTCGGATAACCATCGCGATTCAACCTCACGTGCATGCAGGACTGGACCTGGCTGATCAATGAAGTGACTACGCTGGACGACGATGATAACTGGGTTGTTCGGATCGTCGGCGACATGCGCTACTCCGGCGAGACGGTCGAAAAAACCAAGAAGCGAGAAAGAAAAGAAAAGAAGAGAAGAGAAGAAGAAGAAGAATGGGGCTGTGGTGTCGGCACTGGGTGCTAGGGACAGAGGACAGAAGAAAGGGTCGAGGTGACGTCTTGACAACTAAGAGGGATGTCGTCAACGGCGAGGGCAGAAGGATTCTTGAGTTGGTGTTGAGTTGCTGTAGCAGCCACTGGTGATGGTAGTGGTTGTTTATGTTGTCGGGGATCAGAGAGGGTTGTGAGGAGGTGATGGTGGTGACGACGACGAGGTGAGGGTGACGGTGACGACGAGTCTACAGCGAGGTTAGAGTTTCTACAGTTGGGTCGCTGGAGGTCTGGAGGTGCAGGGATAGTCAGGGAACAAGGAGGTGGTAGCGGAGGTGGTGTGGTGATGAAGGTGATGGGGTAAGGTCGTCGACGAGGCTTGGTGATCGGCGGTGATGGCTTGGAAAGGGGTTTCTTGGGTTCTCGGGTTCCAGGGTTGGTGATCGTGGGTGCAGGGTGCTCGGGTAAAGGAGGAGAGAAGGAGAATGTGGAGGTGGTGAGGAGATTGAAAAGACGAGGGTGAGGGTTAGGGCGACGACGAGTCACCGGGGATGAGGGTGGAAGTTCTTGGGTGCTCGAGTTCGTGGGTTCTCGGGGTTGTGGGTCGTCGGGGTTATTGCTGGGTGCTCAGGAGAAGAGAGGAGAAGGTTAAGGTGAAGATGATGGCGGGGAGACGAGGGTGAAAGCGATGAGGTCGGCAGCGAAGGCGAGGGCGCAGGCTAGGGTTGGGTTTTCTCGTGACGAGGCTGGGAAACAGAAAAAGAAGCAAGAGAGATGAGGGGTGAGGTGTTGTTAATTAACATGTTAGGTTTTAAAAATATATAAGATACATATTTAGAGAGAGAGATAAAGATAGAGGAATAGAGAGAGGGAGAGTGTGTGCAAGAGGAAAGAGAGAAACTGTAAAGAGAGAGATAGAGAGAATATATATATATATATATATATATATATATATATATATATATATTATAAACCATATATATATATATATATATAATAGTTATATATAAAGAATATAATAATATATTTTCTTGGATTTAAACAATTAATAAAAAATACTCCGAAAAATACCCAGGTCTCTTCTAAAAATCTATATTTAAAATATGGATAATATACATATCAGCCAAAACTATAATGTGATGTCCGGTTAAATAAAATGCATACCCCAAGAACGGATATACATAAATACACATAGCGATCCAAATGAATCTGTTTTATCAATTTGGATATGAACACGATGTATGAATGCAACTATAGGGTATGGGATATGATAACAGACTATGCTAGATATTAAAAATATTATCTGGTTATAATTTGTATTATTTAAACGATACGCAGATACTAAATATATTGAACATGTATATAGAACCTAGATGTGCATGGTTCGTACTAACGAATATATAATGTAATCTTGAATCATAATGGGTTTCAAGCATGCGGATCGGGTCAGATACTAACCACAGATACCAAATGCACTATCCGCACCCAAAAACAATAATAAATAAGAAGTTGTCGCAGGATTGGAAAATACCCCAAATAAAATATCGTATACATGCACTAGGGTGTTATATTATGCCCAACTATAAAAGAATTTCGTCCTCAAAATTTCCTGAACAAGAAAAGACCAGAAAACATGGATCTAAGAAAAGAAGTGTGGAAGCTTCTATCGGATCTCGTCTTCACGTTTCTAATTAGATTCTTCATGCGAACGATTCCCCCCATGAAACAAGAACTAGAGGGATAACTTTGTTCTTGAGGACTTTGTCTCGTCGATCCACAATCTCCATCGGTCCTTTTTCGTATGTTAAGTTCTTCCTTACTGTCAGCTCCGAGTGATCTAGAACGTGTGTTTCATTTCGAGCATACTTGCAGAGTTGAGATACATGAAAAACGTCATGAACACTCGCCAAGGATGGTGGTAAAACTAATCGATAAGCTACTTCTCCAACGCGCTCGATAATATCAAAAGGCCCCACGAATCGAGGACTAAGCTTGCATCGACTACCAAATCGAATCACTCCTCTGGTTAGTGATATCTTTAGGAATACAAGATCACCAACTGCGAACTTCAGAGGACTTCGTCATGTATCAGTCCAACTTTTCTGTCGATCCTGTGCCGCTTTCATAAGGTTTTGGATCACGTTGACTTTCTCCACGGTTTGCACAATAAGATCCAGTCCCAATAATCTTCTTTCTCCAATATTGTCCCAACAGACGGGCGAGCGACACTTACGACCTTATAATGCTTTAAATGGAGCCATCTGTATAGTCGTCTGAAAACTATTATTATAAGAAAACTCTACCAAGTGCAAATGATCCTCCCATGAACCCTTAAAGTATAACACGCATTCTCTCAATATATCTTCAAGAGTTTGGATCGTTCTTTCTGACTGGCCATCTGTCTGAGGATGACAGGCTATGCTGAACTTCAATCAAGTCCCCAAACTTTCATGTAGACTCCTCCAAAAGTGCGATAATAATCGAGTATCACGATTGGAAATGATTCTCACAGTTACTCTATGCAATCTCATAATCTCCTGTATGTACCGCTCTGCTAAAGGTTCTGTCGACTGACCAACTCGAAATGGTATGAAATGAGCTGCCATTGTTAATCGATCAACAATCACCCAAACTGCATTATTGCCCTTTGGACTCCACGGTAAAGTTGTCACGAAATCAATGGTTATATGTTACCACTTCCATTGAGCTATCATAAGTGGTTGCAATAAACCAGCTACCCTTTGATGTTTAGCCTTGACTTGCTGACACGCCAAGCACTTCGATACGTAGCGAGCAATCTCCCTTTTCATGCCTTCCCACCAGAAATGTTATCGTAGATTTCGGTACATCTTTGTTCCTCCTCGACGTACGGAATATGCGGAACTATGAGCCTCCTTCATGACTTCTTCACGAACTTCTCCTTTCGGCACACATAAACGGCTCCCATATCATAACGAACCATCTTCATAAATTAACAAGTCTGTTCGAAGTCCCGCTTCTACTTGTTCTCGAAACTTCTGCAATCTTGGATCGTGCGACTGTGAAGCTTTAATACTATCAATCAAGGTCGACTTTACTTGCAACTGTATCAACTGTCCCGAGGAATTCGGTAGTACAATCTCCAACTCGAATCTCTGAATATCATCTATAATCTCCTTCTGTGCAGTCAACATCCTTATTGCTGGCAACTGACTTAGAGCATCCGGCACTAAATTAACTTTCCCTGAATGGTATTTTAGATCAAGATCATAGTCAGCCATCAACTCCAACCATCTATGCTACCTCGTGTTGAGCTCTTTCTATTTGAACACATACTTTAGGCTCTTGTGATCGATAAATATTTCTACCCTTTCGCACAATAAGCAGTGTCTCCAAATATTCAAAGAAAAAATCACTGCTGCTATCTCCAATTATGAGTTGGGTAGTTCTTCTCATTAGTCTTCAATTGCCTTGACGCGTAGTCTATAACTTTCCAATTCTGCATTAGAACACATCCCAAGCCTTTTCCAGATGCGTCGCTGTGAATAACCAACCTCCGGAACCATCTGGCACTGTCAAGATAGGAGCGGTGGTCAATCTTTGCTTCAACACTTCAGAAGCCGACACATATTTCTCCGTCCATACGAACGGTACCTCCTTTCGTGTTAGCTTGGTCAATGGGTCTGCTATTCAAGAGAAGTTCTCCACGAACCTTCTATAATATCCGGCAAGCCCAAGAAAACTTCTAATCTCCGCTACGTTCTTTGGAATCGGTTAATTATGAACAGCTGCAATCTTGTCAGGTTCAACGGCAATTCCATCTTTGGATAAGACATGACCCAAGAACTTCACTTCTTCGAGCCAAAATTCGCACTTGCTCATCTTAGCATATAACCTTCCCTGCCTCAATGTCTGCAGTGCGATCTTCAAGTGTTCTTCATGCTCTTCTTGGCTCCTAAAGTAGACTAGAATATCATCAATAAACACCACTACAAACTGGTCCAAATACGGTGAAAAGATTCAGTTTATCAAGTCCATAAATATCGTCAGTGCGTTAGTAACTCCAAATGGTATCATTAAGTACTCGTAATGCTTATATCTACTTCGGAACGTTGTCTTGCAAATATCTTCTGATTTTACCAAAACTTGATGATATCCGAATAGCAAATCCAGCTTCGAGAATACCCTCACGCCACTGAGTTGATCGAATAATTCGCCGATACGAGGGATCGAGTACTTATTCTTAATAGTATCCTGGTTTAATTCTCGATAATCATTGCACATCCTCTACGTGCCATCATTCTTCTTGACTAGAAGAACTAGAGCTCCCCAGAGTGAATTGTTGCTGCGATTCCAGTCCTTCTCTAGCAATTCGGTAACCTATTTCTTTACCTCTTATAGCTCCACCGATGACATTGGATAATAAGACTTTGAAATCGGCATTGCTCCACAGACCAGACCAATCGCGAACTCCATATCTCGTTTTGGCGGTAAACCCGAGATGTCCTCGAACACATCCATAAACTCCCGAACTACTGCTGGAGCTTCCTCCTTATTTACTTCCATCGATGAAAGAATGGCACTTTCGGCCTAGCCCTAAATTCGAATGGCCCGACGGATCTGCTACCTTCTAAAAATATAAATTCTGGATGTCCGGGAATCTGAAAAATCACTTTCTTTGCCCTACGATCGATGTGAGCGTGGAACGTGCCAAGAAAATCCATTCCCAAGACAACATCATAGCTTCCAGTATCAATCACAAAGAAATCAGTGAATAGCTCTTGTCCGCATATAACAATCAAACAATCCTTTCAATTGCTACTAGATATAATTTTCTCATTCTCAGTGTATATGTCCCAGCAACTAGACAGGGCCGCGTGTGGAATCGCGTGTGCACTAATAAACTTGGATGATAAAACAACGGGATGCACCTGAATCAAATAATACCAATGTTGGAAAATTATAAACGAGCAGGATACCTGAAACAACTTTTTCTGAAGCTTTGGCCTCCTCGGCCGTCAGAGTGAAGGCTCGTGCTTGATTAGGCCCCTGAGTAATCTGCTTCTGCCTACGAATCTGCTTCTGCGGTAGCTTCTGAATATCTCCACTCAATCGTAGCTTTGAAGGGCAAGTATCGATGGTATGGTCAGCTGATCCGCAAACAAGACAGAGTCCAAACCTCCTTTGACATTCTGTCCGGAAATGACCCAGTCGTTGGCAGTAGTCAAAAAATACACTTCCTTTCTAATCGGATACCACTGGCTTCTTCATAGGTACGATGCCTCACTTGTTCACCGGAATTTCTCTGCATACAGGAACATAGTTTTGCGTAAATGCCGGTTTCCACACCATAACTACTTGCTGTTGCGTATCCTTCACTTTCACCGATAAACTTTGCTGCTCCATGGCTGCCTTGAGAACTTGGGAGAAGGTGTTCAATCCCAGAGATATAATATGTCTCTGAATCTCCACATCCAAGCTACACATAAACCTTTGTGCCCTATCTGCTTCGTTGGAAACCAAAGGCCCCGCAAATTGGCTAAGCTGGGTCTACTGAGCCGCATGCGCATCAACGGATCCGCTATTCGCTTCAGGTTAATAAACTTCTCTTCTATTTCTTCTCGAGCAGATTGCGGAAAGAACTTCTCCAAGAAACTTCATGAAAATGCTGCCCAACTGATCGGCTTGGGCAAAAGGGTCTCCTCTACGAGCCACCACTCACGAGCATAGTCCACCAATTGGATGCGTACTACATCCACCCTTTTCTCATCTAGAATCTGCGCGGCAACGAGCAGATTCTCTGTGTCAACTAGCCACTGCTCCGCTGGCAATGGCTCCTCCAATCCTATAAATATGGATGGACCGAGCTTTTTGAAGTCTGCCACGGTGCCCTCACTCTGTGCTGGCCTAGGTGCTACTGCGACTACGGACTGCTAGACTGTCCGCGGACCCTCCTGGAAAGCCTCGGCCTGCCACTGATTCAGCTTAGGTTTCCGCTTCTGGTTTTCCAGTATACCACGTATAACTCCAAGCAATACGGCGTCATCAACACGCCTCTGGTATGATCACAAATCTCTATCCGCCATGATTCTGAAACCAAGACACGGAAGAGGATTAGCAACGGTATACAGGATTCAATAAACAAGATAGCTATATATTCAAGACTGGCAAGATAGTAATGTGGCACGACATATTCCTAATTCTGGGTTTTTTGGTTAGTGTATTAGGTTTAATACCCAACTAGAAAAGAACCAAACCCAATTAATCCTAAATCCTATGGCTCTGATAACAAACAAACCCTGTCACGCCCCGCTTCCCGGAGTGCACAAACTACGGCACATGACAGCGCTAACCGTGCTATCTGTGGCTAGGAAACATCCCTACACAGTCACATTACGGCTATCTATAGGATATCAAGAACAGTAAAATATAAAAACTAGCTAGTACATATCCATTTTCCACAATAAACAGAGTCAAGAAAAATGCATAAGCGGAAACGAATCAAATCCAATGAACAACATCTGAAACTTGTCCCAATATGGGCTCACATTAAGAAATAAAACTGTGGAAAGAAACAACTTAACTAAACATCTATAAATAACACATGTTCAATTCCTCACTGCTCGGCTTGATGGCTAAAATACTCTTGTTCAGCCTGCGATAAAGATAAAGAAACTGGGTCATGCAAAACCCAGACGTCAGTGCGTCATAATACCAAAAGAACAGTGATAACTACAATATAATGATATAAGTAAATATGAATATAAATGGTAGACACAAATATGAAACAATGAGGTATGTGTATGCATGTGATGTGTGAGGTGTAACGTAAAACTGTGATTCTAGGTTATCTATTCTAATAGTCTTTAAAATCAATTAATGTAATCCTTATCATAACCCAATAGAATATATCCTGTTCATTCCCCATGGGATCACGGTAACAGGATTTATTCCGTAACGCGCGGAAAAATGGTAAACAGGTAATTATTCCGTAACGCCGGGAAAAACGGCAAACATGTAATTTTTCCATAACACCCGGAAAAAAGGTAAACATGTAATTATTCCGTAACGCCCGGAAAAACGGCAAACATGTAATAATATCCTCTTGAGTTACGTTTCGTTTACATTCTTGATTTCCCCTTTACCCCTAGGTTTGTGTTCAAGTCAGGTATTACCAATATAGATCTAATGCCAACACAGGATCGAGTAGGTACAATTCTCGTCTATGCAGACAAAAAGTTACGTCCGTCAGGATAATACGTCAATATTGTTGGCATTAATAAAAAGATCCAAGTAACAAGTCAAGTAGTTTGTTCTGAATATGTTATGTGATGCATATGTATCAATAGATACCCAAATATGAAACTGTAATGAATATCGGAACACGGTTAATGCACGGATGCACATGTATCCATCTGTAATAACCTTTTATATGTCCATGCCTATGTATGATACAACTAGATAACACGTGGTACTAATATAATAGTATAACGATATCATGATGTTTCGGCATGCAACTAGATATGCCATTGTCAGTACGGATACTGTAAAATTATAAATATATAACATTTGTTGTATAATGAAATACGTGTGTTCTCCGCCGAAAAGATGCGACCGGGACGTTGGGACGTCTGGCCTGAATTTTGGGGGCAGATGCTATTTAGGTTTTATCTGTCCACCTATCCGAAGATACCAAGTTGATTTATGGCACCATATATCGGAAGTTTATACGGATGCGGCCGTGGTAGCATACTTCGTCAGATTCCCCCTCATTTTGAGGTGTTTTTTATTGTGAGGACACTCTTCCCTGCAGGCGCAAGCCCCTGTAGTTAATTAAGTTACCGCATCGCGGTAACCACTTTCTCCTGCTTTAGAAGGTCACTTCGAGTCGTGCATGTTTGTTTTATTTTTGGTTGCCCGTGGATTGTATACGGAGACTAATTTATGTTGTCGCCCGTAGGGCGTGGATTACTCCAAATTCGTATTTTCTTAGATTTGGGTTTGGGTTGGGGTTTAAGGATTGTTAATATCATTTAAGACTAAGATCAACTTAAACATTTGTTAAGGATACGTTAGTCTAATTTTTAGACTAAGATCTACCTAACAGGATCATTTAGATACAACAAAAGAGCATTAGAGCTCTATTGTTTAGTTTAGGGACATTGTGGTCCATAAGTTTAAGGACATCATAGTCCGTGAAATTTAAGGACATCATAGTCCATGGAGTTTAAAGACACCATAGTCTGTAAAGTTTAAAGACATCATAGTCTATGAGTTTAAGGACCCCACGGTCCGTGGAATGTCTGGTTGTCGGGACCCGTCACCTCTCTGAATACGTTGAAGGATTACAACGACAAATATCAGAGGAGTGAAGAGATGTACCCTTGAACCAATATTAGTTGGAGGATCTGTAGTTGGATTGATTTAAGGATCGCTAATCTCGTTTGAGATTAAGATCAACTTAAATATTTTATAAGGACACGTTATTCTAATTTTTAGACTAAGATCTACTTAACAGGATCATTTAGATCCAACAAAAAAGTATTAGGACTCTATTGTTTAGTTTAGGGACATTGTGGTCCATAAGTTTAAGGACATCATAGTCCGTGAAATTTAAGGACAACATATGCCATAGAGTTTAAAGACATCACAGTCTGTAAAGTTCAAAGACATCATAGTCTATAAGTTTAAGGACCCCCACAGTCTGTGGAATGTCTGGTTGTCGGGAGACAACATAGTCTATGAGTTTAAAGACCCCACAGTCCGTGGAATGTCTGGTTGTCAGGACCCGTCACCTCTCTGAAGACGTTGAAAGATTACAACGACAAATATCAGAGGAGTGAAGAGATGTACCCTTGAACCAATATTAGTTGGGGGTCTGTAGTTGGATTGATTTAAGGATCGCTAATCTCGTTTGAGATTAAGATCAACTTAAATGTTTGTTAAGGACACGTTAGTCTAATTTTTAGACTAAGATCTACTTAACATGATCATTTAGATCCAACAAAAGAGCATTAAGACTCTATTGTTTAGTTTAGGGATATTGCGGTCCAAGTTCAGATGCAAACATGGGTTTGGAAATGCACTAGGTAGTTATTGGTCATTGGGACCCACCACCTCTTTGAAGACGTTGAAGAATTACAAGGACATGTATCAGAGGTGTGAAAAGATGTACCCTTGAACCAATGTTGATTGAAAGGCTCTGGGTTTTGGCTTTGAATGCCATATGAGATAATCAATTTTGGAAGACAAGAGTGTATTTGAGGTTCAGTCAAAAGGAAGAGTCCTGTCTCTGGAAGACTTAGCTAATTTGGGCTAAAATTAACTCAAATATAGTGTTAAACACTAGAGTACACTCGTCCATCACGTTCTCCTACGTGATACTCTTAAAATAGTTTTAAACACCAAGGAAGAAACACACAAAATAGTGTTAAACACTAAAAAAGAAGTGCTCACGTGGGGTCACGTGAGGCACCTGAGTGTTGGGCCAAACTTCCTTTATTTAATTCTCAGAATATGCAAGTAAGTGTTAAACACTTAATCTCCATGGCCATCACGTGTGGGTACGTGATGGGTACCCATGCATTGGATATTAAAAGGATGTGTTAAGGGGTCACGTGGGGACACGTGAGGGCGCCCATGCGTTGGATATTAATCCTTCAGTTTTTTCCCATCTTCTCTTTTTTAAAGAGGTGTTTGTCAGGGGTCATGTGGGGACATGTGAGGCACCCAAAATCGATTCTTCCCTTTTCATTTTGAGAAGTCTGTTCAAGGGTCACGTGGAAGCACGTAACCTGATCTTGTTCGTTCTCTTTAAATCATTGAGGGGGAGGGTCACGTGTTGCCACGTGATCATGTTAGGTACTTAATCTTTTTACGTGCATTGAGAGATAAATCCCTTGTTAAAGAATTAAATTCTCTAATAGGGTTAAACCCTAATTTTGTTTAGAGGAGTTAAATTCATATATGTTCGAAAAAATTAAATTCTTTAAACTCAATTCTCCCTCTAAGTTTTGGATCTGCATGGCAGAATCTCCCTGATGAGAATTAAATTCTCAACTTATGGGGAGATCTGCTTCTGCAGATCTATTACCATGAAAAAAGAACTAAGTTCTTATATTAAGAGTTAAACCCTATCTTTGTTGGAGGAATTAAATTCCTATGTGCTTTGTGGGAGAACAAAATTCTCCGAACTTAGGTCCTCCCTTAGGTTTTAGATCTGCATGGCAGAATCCCCCCAATGAGAATTAAATTCTCAACTTATCGGGAGATCTGCTTCTGCAGATTTTCAACCAAAGGAAGAACCAAGTTCTTATTCAGAAGAGTTAAACTCTTAGTTTGAGAATTAAATTATCTTTTTTGTTTTGTGGGAGCTTATAGAATGATCTCTTTCCCTCTCTTACCAAGGGTTTCTTTATTTTCTGAAGAGATCTTCTTTTCTCTCTGGAGAATTAAATTCTCTTTTTTTTTTGTATTCTCTCTCTATTGTTATATCCCTTTTTTTCTATATCCCTTTTTCTTTCTTCTTGGCTCCTATTTATAGAGAAAGAAAAGAATCAGGTTGTTTAGTCAATCTTTCATTGAAAGATTCTGATTGATTTTATAACCAACATGATCTTTTAGATCAATCAGTGAATTTTATTCACCATTGGATTTTTAATCCAAAATATATTTTATTTTTTGTTCCTGGTAAATTTTAGGAAAATATTTCTTTGTGTGGAATCTTTCTATAAATTGGTGATTTTTAATCACCATTGGATTTTCAATCCAACGGTGTTCCCTTTTACAGAATGCAATCTTTTTTGTTTGGAAAGATCTAGGGAAATGTTTTCCAATTTGGGTTTTTGATTCCCTTTTAATTTGAATTTAATTCTATTAACTCAGATGGGTTAGGAGTTTATCACGTATTGGCACGTGCCCTTACTTGATAAAGCATTTGATTAGAATTTCAATTCTATTAGTTCAGAGGGCTCAGAGACCCATGACGTGTTGATACGTGACCCCATTGATTAAGCATTTAACTTAGAATTTAATTTAGTGTCTACAGGATTTTCCTGTAAATGGTCACATGTATGCACGTGAGACCTGGTCACGGGTGGACACGTGATGCCCACCAACACAGCATTTCCATTTTTTTTATTTTATTGAGTGTCTGCAGGCTTTGCCTGTAAATGGTCACGTGTCTATACGTCAGACCTGGTCACGTGTGAGCACGTGATGCCCGGTCACGTGTGAGCACGTGATGCTCCAATTGAGGGTTTTCCTTACTGCTGTATCTGTATTTTATTTAATTCCCATGAGGGAACAAATGCCCCCACAACGTTGTTCTCACGTGTTTGCACGTGAGTGCAACGCTGTAACTTTTGTGGCCGTTGGATCTGCCTAGGGAACAGGGAAGATGAACCGTTTCCTATCATGTCTTATAAATGCAAGGATCTCTTCAGCAGCGTCTCCACTCCTTCATCTTATTCCTTTCTCGTTCTTTCCTTGAGAATTTAATTCTCTTCCTCAGAGCTTAGTTCTCTGTTCATTAAAATAGAATCCAGAGTTTAACTCAGTCAAAAAGGAATCCTTTTTCATGTAAGGTTCTTGAACGGCCAAGGAACTTTTTGTTGACATTTTCTTTGGATTTTAAATCCACACCAAGGGTTTCTTTTTCCTTCAAAAAGAACTCATCTTTCCAAGCTCTAAGAATGCACGATCTTTAGGTAGTAAACCCCCAATGTTGGGCGTTTTTGTCTGATCTTAGGGGACTGATGATGGTACTCATTTTCTCTTGGAATTTGATTCCATTCCAAAGAGCTTAGCTCTGAAAATTTTCTTGGAATTTAATTCCTCTATTTAAAAGGAATTTAATTCCCTTAGAGAACTTAGTTCTAAAAAGAAAACTTCTTGGGATTTAGATCTCCAGTTGTTCTTGACCCAAAAAGTTTTAGTTGGGATTTTGCTTGATCTGCGCAGAGTTCATGATGGGCTTCTTAATCAGCACTTATTTTAATCCATGCGGATATTAAGGGTTGTTCAAATTCCCATGTCTGGATCAGTCTGTCCACTGAACTTTCACTGATTTTCATTTTCAGGTACTATGGCCGCTCATCAGTATAACCTTAACGAAATTATTTCATATGGAGGCATTCGCGCATTAGGCCGCTGCCAAAATTAAGAGTTCACAAATGCTCAGTGCGCCGAAATCATGCGTCGCTTTGATGAATACAATGATCGACTGCTTTCTCGTTGTTCCGCTCTTTTGAAGCTCATTATGAGAGCGATCTGCGAAGCACTCCCTTTATTCTATGCAGGAATGCTGCTTAAGGCATTGGATGATGTCGAAGATAAGGTACACTCAGTGTATCTGATGGGCCTAATCTCAAAGAAAAGGCGAGACAATCTTGTTGATATTCTGCATCAAACTTTCCAACAGGCGACGATAATCGTTGCCTATCGAAGGACTGAGGACATCAGTGAAGATCCTGACGCTTGCGAGCGTGAGAGGATGCATACGAGAATGGTCCGAGGGGCCCGCAACATTTTAGATGGCCTAACTTTTGAATTTCTCAATCCATCTCCTGGATTTGATGTCTTACCATTGTAAACATTTTCTTTTATTTTTGTATGAATTTTAGGAGTATGAATGACAAAACTCTCCCTTCCCCCTTCTGTGTTTATATGTGTTCTTTATGGCATTTTGTTATACCGTTATTGGTGCTTACGCATTTGGCACATGAGGCACTGTTGGGGATTTCAATCTCACATTGGCGCCTGTTCACGTATTATGCATGTGCAGTGCTATTTTAATTTCCAATAAGGATCCAGGCCGGTGCTCACGTGCTGTGCACGTGAGGCTCTGTTGATGGGGTCCCTTTGTTTCCTTACACTGATTCCAACGAATCAACTCTTTGATTTCCCATGCTCTCCCCTTTTCTGGGCCTTGGTAATTATTCCATCATGCACCATATTTTCTGTGCATAGCATTGAATGCTCCCCTTTATAACCCGAAGCTATGCATTCATTTCTCTCTTCATAGAGAAACCTGGTGATCATCTTGAGAAATCAACTAAGTGCCATGGCTTGCAACCGCCCCCATGCTCGTCGACAACTATGGGAGGTGCCCGTCGAGGAGATGATTCCTCGCTTTGCTGCGCGGCTGGTGGATCCTCTTCTCACGGATGCCGAATGCGACACGGTGACGTATGAACTCCTAATTCTTATAGGATCTCCCCTTCCTATGGGTTTCATTTGGCTACGGATGGTCTTTTCATCCATGCTTGCGGGCATCCCTCCCCATCCGACAGAGATGAATTCAGTGATGCTTGATGCGGCGGAGGACGAAATTGAGTGTTTCTATGAGGTATGCTTGCTTAACCGGGCTCTGAAGGATCGCTCGATTCATCTTCTAGGTCAGATGAGAGCCCGGCGGGCTGTCATGTCCGCTTTTGCTGATGGGCATGGTGCTAATCGATGGGGAGCAACCCCTCATGAAAACCATCGCTTCGACGTGTTGGAGAAGGCAGAGAGTGAGCTGGAGAATTTTGTTTTTTGTTTTTTGTTTTTTGTTTTGTTAACCCTAATATCACTGATCCCATGTTTGGTGATCTCTTCCCCATAGAGTAGTATGCTTTAACTCGATGTATTCCTCTTATTATTGGTTGTTGCATGCTTTTTATTGAATCCTTCCCGTTCATCATATATTCGTAGATGCATCCCTCCTATATACATGAGCTTTATACTTTAACTCTAGGGATTTCCTTTAAATGTGAGCGCTATTGTTGCGTTGTCAACACGTTTTAGATATCGTCTCTATTTAAGCTGGCGTATGGTTACAAATGTGCGCTTGATAGGGCACATATAAAGGATCCTTCTTATTGTCTTACATAGCACAGGGTTTGTGCATGTTTTGGTTTGGATACTGTCGTCGAGTGGGGTCTTGTTTTCATGGTCTCGAGTGCACATGCCCTCCTTCAGAGATCGTGGCTGCAAAGACGAGCTTGTTGGGGATGATTGAACGGTACGCCGCAAATCTGCAGTCATGTGAGAAGAGGTTCAACCGAAATTTTTCGGAGAGGGAGCTGGCTTGAAATGCGCTGAGGGAACTTCAAGCTGATCTTATGGCCAAGACCACCCGTGCATATGAACTCTGGCAGGTGCTTCAAGAAGCTATCAGGGAGGTGGTAGCTATTGATAAAGCCGTCATTTTTACTCGCGAAATGGTTGAAGCCCACAAAGTTCCCGAACAGGAGCTTGAAAGTCAGCTCGCCTCGTACCAGGCCCAACAGTCTCAGGCGAAGGCCCGTCTTATCGCAATAAAAAATTATGAGGCTGAGACCTAGCGGAAGAGGGATGAACTGACGACTCTAATAAATTTTTCGTCGGCTTGAAGACAATGTATATGTTTTTTTTATTCTCCTTTTGTATATACTTCTGAATGAGAGTATTTTTTTATTCTTTTATAAATTGTACTTTGTATTCATTTTGATTCATGAATAAAAGACATACTTTGTTTCATGGTGCTGTATCCCTTTTAGCAAATGCCTTTTGTGGATAAGCCATTTTGATCTCTTTGTAGGACAGCGATGGTTTAGGAGTCAGGTTTAGGTCTGCTTCCTAGGGGTTTCCAACTTTATGAGCCGTGAGGGTCTCATAAAGATTTTTCTCCCTACGAGTCGAGAGGACTCGTAGGTGTATTTTCTCCTTAGAGATCGTATGGATTCCTAAGTGTTTTTTTCTCTTGAGAGTCATAAGGACCTCCCAAGAAAATTTTCTTCCTTACAGTCGAGAGGACTCGTAAGTGATTGATGAGTTTTACCTGCTCCCGAATCAAAGTATTGCTTTGACGGGGAGGTCGAGGGTTGACTTTGGTCGTACGGGGTCAGTTGATGACGTGTTTCCGTGACGGGGTCATTGGATGACGTGTTTCCATGACGGGTCATTTGCTGACGTATTTCCAAAACGGGGTCATGTGCTGACGTATTTCCGAGACGGGGTCATTGGATGACGTATTTCCGTGACGGAGTCATTTGATGACGTATTTCCGTGATGGGGTTATGTGCTGACGTTGCGTCTACTGTAATGAGACAAATGTTGAGGTGGAGCTGGGATTTTGCCGTCACTCCACTTTGCTGACGTTACGTCTGCTGTAACGAGACGATTGTCGAGGTGGTCTCTAGGTTGTCTGTGAACCGTCGAGATCTGGAACTAAGGACTTTGTCGTAGCTCCGTTGATTGATTGTCACCTCCGAATCCTGCTGGAATGACGAGGAACGTTGTTGTGGGTCTCCAGGCCGTAGATGTGGCCGTCGAGACTTGGAACTAGGGACTCTGCCGTAGCTCCGTTTCGTTGACGTCGTATATTTCTGCAGATACACTGATTTCTCTGCGGGTCGGCGCGAATTGAGATGTTCTCATCAAGGACACTGATTTTCCTGAATCGAGGTATTTTTCCAAGCACACTGATTTCCTTGGAATTGAGACGAATCGAGGTATTCCTGCAAAGACACTGATTTCCTTGCGGGTCGACGCGAATCGAGATACTCTCGTTAAGGATGCTGATTTCCCTGAATCGAGATATTTGCCAAGGACCCTGATTTCCTCGGGGTTGAGACGAATCAAGAGATTCCTGCAAAGACACTAATTTCCTTGCGGGTCGACGCGAATCGAGATGCTCTCGTCAAGGATGTTGATTTCCCTTAATCGAGGTATTTGCCAAGGACACTGATTTCCTCGGAGTTGAGACGAATCGAGGTATTCCTGCAAAGACGCTGATTTCTTTGCGGGTCGACGCGAATCGAGATGCTCTTGTCAAGGACGCTGATTTCCCTAAATCGAGGTTTTTGCTAAGGACACTGATTTCCTCGGAGTTGAGACGAATCGAGGTATTCCTGCAAAGACGCCGATTTCTCTGTGGGTCGACGCGAATCGAGATGCTCTCGTCAAGGACGCTGATTTCCCTGAATCGAGGTTTTTGCCAAGGACAATGATTTCCTCGGGGTTGAGACGAATCGAGGTATTACTACAAATACGCTAATTTCTCTGTGGGCCGACGCGAATCGAGATGCTCTCGTCAAGGACGCTGATTTCCCTAAATCGAGGTTTTTGCCAAGGACGCTGATTTCCTCGGGGTTGAGAAGAATCGAGGTATTCCTGCAAAGACGCTGATTTCTCTACGGGTCGACGCGAATCGAGATGCTCTCGTCAAGGATGCTGATTTCGCTGAATCGAAGTATTACCAAGGACACTGATTTCCTCTGGGTTGAGACGAATCGAGGTATTCCTGCAAAGACGCTGATTTCTTTGCGGGTCGACGTGAATCGAGATGCTCTCCTCAAGGACGCTGATTTCCATGAATCGAGGTTTTTGCCAAGGACACTGATTTCCTCGGAGTTGAGACGAATGAGAGATTCCTGCAAAGACACTGATTTCCTTGCGGGTTGACGCGAATCGAGATGCTCTCGTCAAGGACGCTGATTTCCCTGAATCGAGATATTTGCCAAGGATACTGATTTCCTCAGAGTTGGTTGACTTGTTTTCGAGACGGAGCGTTGATCCAGCGGGAAGGTCATTGGTTGACTCTAGGTTGTCTGTGGACCATAGAGTCTTGGAAATAGGGACTTTGCCGTAGCTTCGTTTGGTGATGTTGCGTCCGAATCCTGTTGGAATGAGTAGGATCACCGTTGCTAATTTTTAGGCTGTAGATGTTGCCGTTAAGATTTGGAACTAGGGACTTTGCCATGGCTCCATTTCATTGTGTCGCTTCCGTGCCCTGCTGGCATAAGAAGGAACGCCGTTGTTGATCTTCTGGGATGCAGATATTACTGTTGAGATCTGAATTTCCCTTTTAACAGGATCTGATGGGGGACATGTGGTTCCCTTTTCGTTTATACCCATGGATTGTATACAGGTGTCAGTATGGACTGCCTGTAGGGAAAAAATTTCAATTTTTTATTTCTTTCCGCGATGCTTTATCATTTCAGCTTTTTATATCGCGAAAGTCGCGATTGCCCAACCATTTTGGCTATTTTTTGCGGTGCACAATCATTTCGGCTATTTTTTCTTTTTACTCGCTGTTTTTTATTGGGAGTTGCCCAATCATTTCGACTATTTTGTATGCATATATTTTTACTTGCTGATTTTGTTGCAAGTTGCCCCATCATTTCGGCTATTTCATATGCATTTTTGGCTCACTGATTTTTTTTATCGCGAGTGTGGAACTTGGAATTTAGTGCCAATCTTAGCATCAGAATCGCTGCGACTGAAATATTGTCAGGAGCAAATCATCATTTGTCGTGAAAGGACTTGGGATTTGATACTGATTTAGGAATCAACATCACTACAACTGAGATATTGTCTGGAACGAATCATCATTTGCCTCTGTCGATTTCGAACAAAGGTGTCTTAGCAAACAGGGTTAGGATCCTGTTGACTAAGACTTTTTGACTTTACGAGCCGTAAGGGTCTCATAAAGGTGTTTCAATCTAAGAGTCGTGAGGATCTCGTAGGTGTCTTTTATCCTCAGGAATCATGAGGATTCTTAAGTGTATGTTTTCTTATAAGTCGTAAGGATCTTACAAGAGTGTTTTCTCTTTATAAGTCGAGAAGACTTACAAGGGCCGTTCACCGTGTGAGCATATCCCTAGTCGCTGGTGGGACTTTGTTAGGGAAATGTTTATTCGTGCCCGTGGATTGTATACAAGAGTCAATATTGAAACGCTTGTAGGGCAGTCTGGAAAAGGTGATGGCTTAAGAACAGGTTCAGTTCCCTGCAGCTTAAGACTTTTGAATCCTATGAGCCGTGAGGGTCTCAAAGGGGAATTCTTCTTACGAGTTGTGAGGGTCTCGTAAGTGTGTTTTCTCCTTAGGAATCGTGGGGATTCCTAAGTGTGTCACTCCCTTGTGAGTCATAAGGATCTTACGTTGGCATTTTCATCTTACAAGGTCGAGAGGACCTTGCAAGTGTCTTTTAACGAGATTGCGCCCTTTCGGGTTTTCACAAAACCGCCGGTAGTCCTGCTGTTTTTACTCACGGAGACCTTTCGGGTTTCCATCCGTGCCCATCTCGCTTATGGATGTACCATTTTTTTTGCCAGACTTAGGATGCTGCGGTCCGTAGTAGTTTATAGACGTCTCGGTCAGTTGCAAGTTTTAGGACATTGCGGTCAATCGTTAGTTTAGAGACGTTTCGATCTGTAGTAGCTTTGAGGCGATGTTTTGCCGGATGCTTTATGAACAAGTAGGTTTCTCCTTGATAGACCTTGTCACATAATCCAAGTCTTTTGGCACTGCTCCTGCCCCCAGCTCCTCTACGTTATCTCCTAACACCGAGTGAGCTACTTTGTTACTTAGCGACAAATGAGCGATCATGCGGCAACTTGCCACATAATCTTCTGATTCTTCTGACAAGTTGTCTCCCTCATCATTTTCATTATCTTCACTCTCAAGGATGTGATTGAGGAACTCTTGAAGCGTGACTGGGGTTTGCGCCTTCTGGTTGTATTCCTCCAGCGCGTCAATATGCTTTTACAGATCCGTGCGCTTGTCGTCAGACTGCGCGGGCCTTTTGGTATTCTTCTTTTTCTTTGAAGACTTTGACGGCTGGACCTGGGTGTTTTGCCCATCGCTACTAACTCCCGATGTTGGGCGTGATTTCACTATCCCATCGATGATCTCCGGTTCTTGCAGGCTTTTCCACCTGATCGCCGGACATGTTTGAAGATCTTTCAGCATTCTTTTAGTTTTTGCCGAACAACTTCCCATGGAGCTTCCTCTATAAATGAGCATGATACCCTCGGCGTGTCCACCCTTTTAGGGGTGTGCTAGATTTACCTTCCAGTTTTCGGACAGCACGAACTTGCCCTGTTGATACTGATCTTCAACCCAAGTTTTGAAGACATAGCATTCTTTGATTCGATGGCCCAATACTCGGTGGTAGGGGCAGTAATTGGGATCGTTGACATCGTTCGGTTGTAGTGGGTGTCTCGGCTCCAGTAGAGTGATGAGCCCGTTGCGCACTTCTAGTTCGAACTGTCTCTTTGTTTTATCCCAGGGAAATGAGTAAGGACGTCCCAACTTCTCATCGAGGGATTGCCTCTTGTTGCTTTGGCGAACAACCGGTCTCGGGCCACTCGGCTGTTGTTGAGCGTTGGCGACGAAGGTTACTTTTCCTTTGCCCTTTTCATTCCGAGGCTCTGACTTTGAAGAGGAAGGCCTATGGCCCATCTGGTCCATTTGGGCTAGCTTGTCAATCAAGGCCTGGAAGGTAGTCGGCTTGAAAAACATCATGAATTGGGATATGGTCGCCTGTGGATCGAGGGTTCCCACAAACATGCCTACTGCAGGAGCCTCTTCTATGTGTTGTTCGCACTTCGACCATAGGTTGCGCCACCGTATCGCATACTGAACCCATGTTTTACCCGGTTTCACTCTGGCGTTCATTAATGCGGAGATTGGGGTGTGTTCACTAGCGCTTGCGAAACGTTGGCTGAACAGCAATTCCATCTCTGTAAAAGTTTTAACGGATTCGTTGGGAAGCTCCGAGTACCATTCGAACGCCGTTTCCACAAGGCTGCCGATGAATTGGCGAAGCAGTAGCTTATCAACCCTTCTAGTGTTGCCGTAGAGAGCCCTGAACTGGGCGACATGTTTATGAGGATTGCATGTCCCCTTGTACACATGGACTTTAGGAATTGTATATTATGGCGGGTACTTTATTTGATCGTACTAACCCGGATAGGGCCGTCCAGTTCTGATGACTTGGCCAGCCGCTTCATTCGCTTGATGAGCTCATATTTATTGAGCTATATAATCATCGAGCGTGGCTTTGGAGATGGTCACCTCCTTGGCTGTTGACAAATCCGGCAGAGGGTTTGATATCTCTCCTCTATCATCTTCAATTATTACTGGAGGATCTTCGGCCGGAGGGTCCGGCTGGATCATCATGCCCACCATATCTTAGAATAGGAAGGGCATTTTTTTTATGTTGGCCGCTTGTTCTGCGGCCTCTTTGTCCTTCTTCTCAAACATTCTCAGAAGGAATTCAGCATCTATTTCCTGCTCATGACGCTGCTCTGACGACGTCTCCGGGCTTTCTTTTGGCCCAGTGAATGGGGCCATCTTCGTTAACATTTTCTGGAGCTTCTGTTGTTGCTCTTGGGCCTTTGTTACGGATCTGGTAAGTGGTCGATGGCCCATAGAGATATGGCTATCATTTTTCCCGGATGCCATATAAACAGTGGGCACCACCTTGCCCCCAGACTTGGGGCGTTTAGATTCAGTGCCTTTGAGCTTTGTCGCAGACATGGGGATTTTCTCCAACCTTCTTTTATGAGCGGTCGAAGTTGAAGGGGTCGTTGCAGTGGGCACCCAAGTAGACGACATCTCCTGTGATATGACGGTGTGGTCCTTCTCTTGCTGAACTTTCATCTTCTTCGGTTGGCGGGAGTAGTCTTGGTTGATCACCGAGTCTTGGACCTGTCGCCAAACTTCATGAATTTTAGAGGACAGCCACTGAGGGGGCTGCTCTAGCTTCGCCTTTGTGATCTTTTCAACAGGCGGAGGAGACTTTTTAGCACGACAATTGGCGAATTCCTGCGCACCCTTTTAAGTAGTTCAAATCTGTTCCTAGTTGGAACAGCAGCATCAACTTCCACCGTTGGAGCTGGCGGAATCAGTCCAGAAGGGGAACTGCCCCCAACCTTCCTCACTCGGCTCCAGTGGCGACGTCGAGCGTGTCGAGCAGACGGGACTGGCTCGGCTATGGGAGTGGAGACACGTGAGGGCGCCCATGCGTTGGATATTAATCCTTCAGTTTTTTCCCATCTTCTCTTTTTTAAAGAGGTGTTTATCAGGGGTCACGTGGGGACACGTGAGGCACCCAAAATCGATTCTGCCCTTTTTCATTTTGAGAAGTCTGTTCAAGGGTCACGTGGGAGCACGTGACCTGATCTTGTTCGTTCTCTTTTGATTATTGAGGGGGAGGGTCACGTGTTGCCACATGATCATGTTAGGTACTTGATCTTTTTACGTGCATGGAGAGATAAATCCCTTGTTAAAGAATTAAATTCTCTTATAGGGTTAAACCCTAATTTTGTTTAGAGGAATTAAATTCCTATATGTTCGAAAGAATTAAATTCTTTAAACTTAATTCTCTCTCTAAGTTTTGGATTTGCATGGCAGAATCTCCCCGATGAGAATTAAATTCTCCACTTATAGGGAGATCTACTTCTGCAGATCTATTACCATGAAGAAGAACTAAGTTCTTATATTAAGAGTTAAACCTTATCTTTGTTGGAGGAATTAAATTCCTATGTGCTTTGTGGGAGAATAAAATTCTCTGAACTTAGGTCCTCCTTTAAGTTTTAGATCTGCATGGCAGAATCCTCCCGATGAGAATTAAATTCTTAACTTATCGGGAGATCTGCTTCTACAGATTTTCAACCAGAGAAAGAACTAAGTTCTTATTCAGAAGAGTTAAACTCTTAGTTTCAGAATTAAATTCTCCTTTTGTTTTGTGGGAGCTTATAGAATGATCTCTTCCCCTCTCTTACCTAGGGTTTCTTTCTTTTCTGAAGAGATCTTCTTTTCTTTCTGGAGAATTAAATTCTCTTCTTTTTTTATATTCTCTCTCTATTGTTGTATCCATTTTTTTTGTATATCCCTTTTTCCTTCCTTCTTGGCTCCTATTTATAGGAGAAAGAAAAGAATCAGGTTCTTTAGTCAATCTTTCATTGAAAGATTCTGATTGATTTTATAACCAACATGATCTTTTAGATCAATCAGTGAATTTTATTCACCATTGGATTTTTAATCCAAAATATATTTTATTTGTTGTTCCTGGTAAATTATAGGAAAATATTTCTTTTTGTAGAATCTTTCTATAAATTGGTGATTTTTAATCACCATTGGATTTTCAATCCAACGATGTTCCCTTTTACAGAATGCAATCTTTTTTGTTTGGAATGATCTAGGAAAATATTTTTCCAATTAGGGTTTTTGATTCCGTTTTAATTAGAATTTAATTCTATTAACTCAGATGGGTTAGGAGTTTATCACGTGTTGGCACGTTCCCCTACTTGATAAAGCATTTGATTAGAATTTCAATTCTATTAGTTCAGAGGGCTCAGAGACCCATCACGAGTTGACACGTGACCCTATTGATTAATTATTTAACTTAGAATTTAATTCAGTGTCTACAGGCTTTGCTTGTAAATGGTTACGTGTCTGCACGTGAGACCTGGTCACGTGTGGGCACGTGATGCCCACCAATATAGCATTTCTAATTTGTTTATTTTATTCAATGTCTACGGGCTTTGCCTATAAATGGTCACGTGTCTACACGTGAGACCTGGTCACGTGTGAGCACGTAATGCCCGGTCACGTGTGAGCACGTGATGCTCCACTTGAGGGTTTTCCTTGCTGCTATATCTGTATTTTATTTAATTCCCATGAAGGAATAACGTGTATTATTTTTATTCATATGGATATAGATATATTAATATAGTATGTTGCTAGTTAAATTTGCCTGATCGGATCTCACGACGGGGTATGAATGCAATGTCCGACTTCGGATAACCGTCGCGATGCAAGCTCACGGGCGTGTAGGACTGGACCTGGCTGATCAATGACGTGACTACGCTGAACGACGATGATGGCTGGGTCATCCGGATCGTCGACGAAGTGCGCTACTCCGGCGAGACGGCCGGAAAAACCAAGAAGCAAGAAAGAAAAGAAAAGAAAGAAAGAAGAGAAGAAGATGAAGAAGAATGGGGTTGTGGTGTCGGCTCTGGGTGCTGGGGACAGAGGAAAGGGTCGAGGAGACATCATGACGATGATGAGGGATGTCGTCGATGTGAGGGCAGAGGAATTCTTAAGTTGGTGTTGGGTTGCGGTTGCAGCCGCTGGTGATGGTTGTGGCGGTTAATGGTATCGGGGATCGGAAAGGGATGTGAAGAGGTGATGGTGGTGACAACGACGAGGTGAGGGTGACGGCGATGGCGAGTCCACGGCGAGGTTAGGGTTTATGCAGTTGGGTCGCCGGGGGTCTGGAGGTGCAGGGATGGCCGGTGAACAAGGAGGTAGTAGCGAAGGTGGTGTGGTGATGAGGGTGTCGGGGTAAGGTCGTCGACGAGGCTTAGTGATCGGCGGTGATGTTTTGGTAAGGGGTTTCTTGGGTTCTTGGGTTACAGGGTTGTTGATCGGGGGTGCAGGGTGCTCGGGTAAAGGAGGAGAGATGGAGAAGGTAAAGGTGGTGAGGAGGTTGAGAAGACGAGGGTGAGGGTTAGGGTGTCGGCGAGTCACCAGCGATGAGGGTGGAGGTTCTTGGCTGCTCGGGTTCTTGGATTCTTGGGGTTGTAGGTTGTCAGGGTTTTTGCTGGGTGCTCGGGAGAAGAGAGGAGATGGTTAAGGTGATGATGATGGCAAAGAGGCGAGGGTGAAGGAGATGATGTCGGCTGCGAAGGCGAGGGCGCAGGCTAAGGTTTGGTTTTCTTGTGACGAAGCAGGGAAACAGAGAAAGAAGGGAGATAGATGAGGGGTGAGGTGTTGTTAATTAATATATTAGGTTTTTGATTGATAGAGATTTTAGCATGTCATATCTAAGTTTTAAAGTTAACCGCAATCAAGACAGCGTCGTGTGTAGCTAGCCGTGATGAGTACGGGTCGTCCGTAGGGAGATGGTGTGTTCTATGTTCTTGATCTCATGAGTTAAGACGAAGGTCTGAATAGTTCAATTCTAACCTAAGTGTTTGTATATGCAAAATATAAGCTTGTTAGGGATAGAGATAGGTTAGTGTAAGTTAGGAAAATCTGTACTCATTCCTTTGTTCCTAACTTGACTATCTAGAGTAATCGGCAACAACGTGGATTAGGGTGCTTAAGCACGGTATTTGTGAAATCTGGCTTATTGACCCTTGTCCGTCCGTTCTTGTCTCTTGTCTTTTGCCTCCGGCTAAACCAAATACAACCGGTCACGATTAGGGATCACCGATACCGTGGTAGGGTAGGATGCCTAACGGAGCTCTTGCGTGAGGTTTGGGCGGAGTTCAATTAGCAAATATCGGGTAAAGGAAATGAGTAAAAGAGATTCTTAACTTATATAACCATTGTCTTTCCCTAGCAATATCACTATTCACAAACCATAATTAACATCAAAAGATAATGCAAAAGAAGAAGATATCAAAGAAACAACATTGCAAGTAAGTAAATGGCAAGAAATAAAATTGCAAGAAAGTAAAAGAGATAGAAATGCTAAGAACCCAAGTGCACAAATGAAAGATTCATTAAGTTCAAATTGATAATACAAATCATGAGGTCAATAACCAAAACCTAAACTTGCAAGCTTAATGAAGAGGTTGCATGATCAGGGGAAGGCAAAGAAATCAAGGTAAACTAACTACTATATACAAGAACTAAAACAAAATTGCAAAATGAAAATGGGATAAAGTGTCAAACTATTGCCTAAAAGCATATCCTAGCTTGCTCCCAGTTCTGGTATTTATTGGCACAAAATTAGAATAAACAAACAATAAAATAAGGATGATATGACAACATGGAATGACCAGAAGAAAGTTGGAGCTCATTGGCCTTGGTGGGGCCGGCGGTGCCGGTTATAATGGGGTTTCTGCCTGTTGGTGTTTAGCTTTGGGGCTCGTTTTTGTTTAGTAATCTTGTGTGCTCTCCATGATCCTACTAGCATTATTTGATTCTTTTATAAAAGATTGTATTGCACTCTGTAGATTTGGAGGGAAATACAATCTTTAGATCAAATCACAACTTTATTTCCACTCATCACAGCCCCATTTTCTCATCCACTTGCACAAGTCATGATTTGTAGAGACAACTTGTGTGCCCACTTGTGCTATGCTACCCCATTGTTCATACCAGAATATTGCATTTAATACCGCTCATTCTTATGCTCGTTTGATTATAGGTAGGTGCTTTTAATCCGTGTTTGCTACATATTTACAAGCTACAGGCTCCAAGTCTAAAATAACGCAAATGATACAAAATCTCCACTGTTACGCCAAAATACAGAACATCTGTTGTCAACAAATAAAAGCCGGCCGGTCATCCGTATCCGTCCAGTGCCGCATACCAGTTCCAGAGACAAGACATATGACAGTGGTCATTCGTGTCTCGGACAAGCACAGAGCACGAGAGGGGCAGCACAAAACACAATGGGTGCGCGGAGCTCGAGGGAGATAAGGTCAAAAGAATTGTTTTTGAAGCCATTTTGGATTGTTGCAGATCTGATGAAATTGTGGAAGCAATTTGCAATTTGGAACATGTAGAACAATAGAGGAGAGCAACACAAGAAACCATGAGAAAAAAGAAATCCCAATTCCCCCACATGGCCGCGGAACCGCGGCCAATTGGCCACTTATGCCGCGGATCCGCGGCCGAGTTGACTCAGTGTCAACTCGGGTTTTGGGGGTAGTTTGGACATTTCTTTCGGGCAGAGAATATTGCCCTAGGGTTTCAGCACTCAGCCTATAAATAGCTCGGTTTTGTGCCAAGCCAAGTGTCTTCTTTTCATGCTTCTTTTTGTTAGGATTTAGTGTAGTTTAGTTTAGCTGTTGCTTCTTCTTCATTCTTTCCTCCATGAAAATTGTAGAGAGAGCTTTTTGAGTGGAAAATCAATGAAGATGAGGGTTCTTATTATCTTGTCTCTTTTATTTCTTGTCTTGTAATTTTATTATCTTGTATTGTAATTTTAATTCTTGTTGTTAATTAGTTGTTATTTCTTTCCTTGTTTTATTTTCCTTCTCTTCTTATCCGTATTATTTTCAAGCAATAATACTTGACGGAGTTCCTTACTAAGGTGAGGACCCAAGAGTTAGCTTGCTTCACTTGTAAAACCGTATTTTCCTTTTCTCTCTTTTCTTCCTTCTTTTTTTGTTTTCTTTTCATTTTCATGTGTGAATAATTCCACACTTGTTAAGGCTAAGGAAAGTGGTATGAGGGACGGAAAAATCCCTTGTGCTTCTCTTCGCCAAACATCTTGAAACGAACCCTGACCAAACAAATGCAACCCCCTCACTTAGGGGTGCTATACATGACATGTAGCCGCGACCAAAGTCGAGAAGTCCTTTAAGCGCACTACAACATGACATGTAGTTGTGACTTAATTGGATACATGGTTGCGGGTGTTTGGTCGAGGGTTGGAAATAAGCGTATTTAGCGGACGGACAAGGGGCACTAGGAATGGATTTAGCGTTGGAAAGCTCGCTTAAACTCGCAAATCCCATTCCTATGTCCTCCTAACCCCGCTACTTTCGATTATCCCAACATCGTTTTAAAAATGGAAAAAGATAAGCACAAAACTATTCCTAACTCTACTAACCAACGTTAACCTTAACAAGGTTACTTGAATATAAATACGAACACTTAGGATAGAACTGAATAAACACATACACATTTTTTATTGACTCGTCTAAAACACGAACGGATATACAACCATCTCCTTGAGGATCGACCCGTGCTCAACTGGATGAATGCGAAGCGACACCATCCTTGATCGCGGTTAATTTTAGAATTTTGAATCCCGACACGCCAAAAGCGTGTGATCAAATGGCGCCGTTGCCGGGGAGACGGTACCGTATTTCTTTCTTGTTATTCGGGTTAATATTCTTTTTGTATATATATAAAATAATAAATATAAAATAAATTTTAAAAAAATATTTTTGATATTTTTTGTGCAAGTGTGCAGGCGATCTGGAGCAATTGCAGTAATTGAATCAAGAAACAGACGTTTTTATTAGGGTGTACAGAACAAGGGGAGTGCAGGACCAAAAGATCAAGCTCCAACTCAACAATTTGACCATGGAACCGCGGTCAAAGTTTGGATTTAGCGGCGGTTCCCCGGTCCTATTGTGGTTTCAGAGCCCAATTTTTTTTCACCCCTTCTCTTTACTCTAGTCCCCTCTCTGAACTCCACCGAATTGCATTTTCTGCAGGTTTCTTTGCACAGATTGCACCGCCGCCAAAATAATTTTTTGTTGTTTTAGATTTTATTTGTTTACCGCTTTGCATATAATAATACGGACGTTAAAGGGTTGTAACACTAATTTAGATTGGGAGGGGATCTCATCACCCTTCCTGAGACCCCACAAATCACTAATTGCATACGCATTACCTTGAGCTAATAAAAAATATCTGGACCAAACCTATAAGGACTTGTCGCGCTCATTTAGGACAAAGTGAAGGTTGCGGGGAATCGGTCGTTTATCTAAACTTGACTTTGTGGTGCCTAGGCTAGACAAGTGAGGAGGTAATTTTAAAAGGCCTGTCTCACGGTGATTCGTGAGTGGAACCCTCCTTCCTCACTTGTGCTTACCTGGTCATAATTGGCAGTAAAGAGGCGATTCGAGGGTTATCTTGCAACTTGTCTCTTGGAAGTCTAGGAGCGGTCTAGTTGGATTTTGAAGACCCTAGATCTAGGTGTGTTTGTGCATATTGTGAATATGATTGTGCTTATATAAAGTTAGTCCCATAATTCCGTATTCTTTCAAACAAACAATTTCAAAACTCCAAAAACAAACATTTTTTTAATAAAAATAATAAAAATAAAAATAAAAATAAAAAACAAAAAACAAAAAACAAATATATATATATATATATATATATATCTTCCCTCCCTCCCTACCTTTTCACTCTTCTAACATGGGTACCCCACCTCGCAAAACTTTTGCCGAACTTTGATACCCACAACCAGACATTACTTCTTACGGTTCTTGCTTTGGCCGAACCTCAAACGATCCATCCATGCCCAAAATTTCATTGAGAGATCGGATAGACGCATCTAGGATAAACAATTGGATTCAGTAATCCACTTCGTATCAACCGTTTCAAAGATTCACCCCTTCTTACGTTGATATCCCTTTTGAGAGTCCAGTTGTAACTCCAAGACCTATGTCTCTTGCTGAACGTATTGAACAATCTCGTAACCGATCTTTCACTCCTTTCACCACTGCGAATTCTGTGGATCAACAGATCCATTCACCTTCTTATCCGTATGTTGATCCTACCCCTGTCCAACTATTCAATTCATATCCATCCTACCTAACTGTTGCACCTTCCCTAGACATTGCTTCTGAACCGCCATTTGGGAGTTTTCAGTATCCAAACAACTTTGAATCTTTTATTGAAACCCCATCACAGCCCATGTCTAGTCTGGAACAGTCGTTGGAAGACTTTAGAGTAGTGTCATGCCAACAGATGATGGATTTGAATGCGTTCATGGCCGCCCTCATACAACCTAGTGACCCGGTAGCTAGTTTTCAACTAGCTCCACATTTTCCAATGTATGATGAGGCGGTAAGACAGGTTGAGTATTTGAGTGGAGAGAGTGAGCTATATGCCCTTCCTAATCAAACCTGCCCGTCCTAAATTGAATCCCACAACTCCGGTTTTGAATGTCTATCGAGTGTCCCAAATGAATCATAAATTGTCGATAGAACGTTTGATGAGTTGTACGACTTTGTCGTGTTTGATTTACCCGATTGTGAAGGGTCCCTTTTGAGTAAAACCACACCAAATCCTTTTAAGCTCTACACCTCCATCTTAGAACCATAATTGAGAGAAATCCATGCTTTTGATGAGGTGTCTGAGAATATAGATTTTCACTTGATTGAGGATATCGATGCTAGGGATATTTTGGATGATGAACCTGCAGATTTGGATGACTTTTTCCCTCCAATTCATCATCCCGATTCATTAACAGTTTTTCCCGAACCCCATATGCGTCTATATATTGAAGATAAATGCATGGATGGCCTGATTTTTGAGGAAAATTTTGAGGATAGCATTGAGGATGAAGTAGTTTTACTTGATGAGTCGGATTTTCCAATTCATCATATCCCTTTCATTGACTATGTACACCCTCCAGAACCCTTAACCGATACCCTTTTCTCAATCACTTCCCCCAACCTTTCCGTCGTTCCGACCTTGCAAGAAACCGTATCACTTTCATTTCATATGTCTGGTATACCAAGTTCGGTGTACCCATGGTTTCTCACGAATCTTGAAGGATTTGACCCAATTTCTCGCCATATTGATAAATTAGTACAATCCAACTTTTCACATTGATCATTACAGATTGTACTAATTTATTCAATCCATTTCCACCCTCAAGTTTGTATTCCACTTCTTTCTCCCATTCGCCATTCTTCTCCTTCACCGAGACCGGACGTCGCTTCTATCCCCACACGGACTTGCGTGTTTCTTATTTCTTTTCTCTACACTCCATTCTTTCACCAACCGCCGCTTTACAACGATAAAAATTTTGAATGGTTGGTGCTCACTTTTGGCCTGTGTATGGCCTTGTATAGTTTGAAACTGTTTTCTTTCCCCCTAATCCTGAACTTCACCGCTTAAACAGTGGAAACACTGTTTCACTTAAGTTTGGGGGGAACCTTTTTGTGTATATAATTTTACTTTTCTTTTTGCTTTGTATATATTTCTTTTAGGAAGCGCCAACAATTTTGACCCTCTTGGTGTAGCCTGACAGTGAGGGCACTGTCATGTTTAAGTTTGGGGGTGTGCTCGGTAAGCTTTCTACCTTCGCATTCATTTGTATATTTTGCATTTTCATACATATAAAAAAACCATAAAAATCAAACAAATTACAAAAATATAAAAAATTTGTCGTCAAGTTAGCTAATAGGGTAACTTAGATTTTTATTCCGAAAGTTTGGTTGATACGTTAGAAATAACTAAATCCTAGGTTTAGAAATTGAAAATCCTAAAAATAACCCTCATTCTGTTTAACTTTGGTAATTATACGTCCTTACAGTTTTTTTTTGAGAAATAGGTAATCTTGAGTTCAGTTCTTGAGTTCAGTCGAAATGAAGGGAAAGTATTGAAGTTTTACTGAAAAATAAGTCTGAAAAATAGTTTCTATTCTTGAGTTCAACTTAGAAAGTATATACCCTACAAACTGCACATACACGCACCTTGAAACTTGGGATAGTAGAGGATACCTAGAAATACTCTTGCGTGAAAACCTAGTATGAAAGAAAAAATGGAAATTAAAGCTAAACACCAAAAGAGCATCATTGAAAAATATATCCGGTCTTGAAAAGAAAAAGAAAAAAGAAAAAAAAATAAAGTCAAAACGTGGAAATTTCTATTTACGCTTTACGCTCACACATTCAGTAATCGGCCGTTAGTGCCTCAAGAAGCATTAATAGTCGCATGAAAGGAGTGTGAGCAAAACCGTCCATCATTAGATGAAAAGAAGTAGTATTAGGTATTAGGGCAAGGGTATTATAGCTTGAATTGAATTCTCAAGTGTAGAGGTGAAATAATACACACACGTAGGGGTATACAATCGATATTTGGAGCAAAGATAGAAATAAAGAATAAGACTTATATTTTCAGTAAAACTGATAAAAATCCCTGATTTGAGACCGCACTTTAGAAGGAAAACTCAGAAGAACCAATATCTTTCTAAACATTTTTAGAACGTATAGGATCTGGGGTAAAATAAATAGGAGGTGTGAAACATAAAGGTGTGATATTTCTAACTTAGGATGATAGAATTTCTAACCTAGATACTAAACCGTAGGAGTAGAATCGACGTTAACTTATGAAACTAGCTTGAAGGGATTTTGTGGGTGTAATCCACTGAAAACCCTCAGGAGACAACACTCCTCCTACTAGGGACACCTAGAGGTTTAACGGCTTGTTGCATGAGCTCAGTGCAATCGCGTTCCCTGCGAAAGTGAGGTTAGGACTTTTTTGTGGATAATTGGTTTTGCTCGGGACGAGCAAAAGTTAAGTTTGGGAGTATTTGTTCATACCAGAATATTGCATTTAATACCGCCCATTCTTATACTCGTTTGTTTATAGGTAGGTGCTTTTAATCCGTGTTTGCTACATATTTACAAGCTACAGGTTACTAGTCCAAAATAACGCAAATGATACAAAATCTCCACTGTTACGCCAAAATACAGAACATCTGTTGTCAACAGATAAAATCCGGGTTCCGGTCATCCATATCCGTCCAGTGCCGCGTACCAGTTCTAGAGACAAGACATATGACAGTGGTCATTCGTGTCTCGGACAAGCACAGAGCATGAGAGGGGCAGCACAAAACTCAAAAGGTGCGCGGAGCTCGAGGGAGATATGGTCAAAAGAATTGTTTTTGCAGCCATTTTGGACTGTTGCAGATCTGATGAAATTGTGGAAGCAATTTGCAATTTGGAACATGTAGAACAACAGAGGAGAGAAACACAGGAAACCATGAGAAAAATGACATCCCAATTCCCCCACATGGCCGCGGAACCGCGACTAATTGGCCACTTATGCCGCGGATCCGCGACCGAGTTGACTCAGTGTCAACTCGGGTTTTGGGGGTAGTTTGGACATTTCATTTGGGCAGAGAATCTTGCCATAGGGTTTCAGCACTCAGCCTATAAATAACCCAATTTTGTGCCAAGCTAAGGGTCTTCTTTGCATGCTTCTTTTTGTTAGGATTTAGTGTAGTTTAGTTTAGTTTCTTCTTCTTCTTCATTTTTTCCTCCATGAAAATTGTAGTGAGAGCTTTTTGAGTGGAAGATCAATGAAGATGAGGGTTTTTATTATCTTGTCTCTTTTATTTCTTATCTTGTAATTTTATTATCTTGTACTGTAATTTTAATTCTTGTTGTTAATTAGTTGTTGTTATTTCTTTGCTTGTTTTATTTTCTTTCTCTTCTTATCTGTATTATTTTCAAGCGATGATACTTGACGAAGTTCCTTGCTAAGATGAGGACCCAAGAGTCAGCTTGCTTCACTTGTAAAACCGTATTTTTCTTTTCTCTCTTTTCTTCCTTCTTATTTTGTTTTCTTTTCATTTTCATGTGTGAATAATTCCACACTTGTTAAGGCAAAGGTGGTATAAGGGACGGAAAAATCCCTAGTGCTTCTCTTCGTCAAACATCTTGAAACGAATCCCGACCAAACAAACGCAACCCCCTCACTTAGGCGTGCTATACGTGACATGTAGCCGCTACCTAAGTCGAGAAGTCCTTTAAGCGCACTACAACGTGACATGTAGTTGTGACTTAATTAGATACATGGTTGCGGGTGTTTGGCCGAGAGTTGGAAATAAGTGTATTTAGCGGACGGACAAGAGGCACTAGGAATGGATTTAGCGTTGGAAAGCTCGATTAAACTCGCAAACCACATTCGTATGTCCTCCTATTCCCCGCTACTTTCGATTATCCCAACATCGTTTTAAGAATGGCAAAAGATAAGCACAAGACTATTCCTAACTCTACTAACCAACCTTAACCTTAACAAGCTTACTTGAACATAAATACGAACACTTAGGATAAAACTGAACAAATACAAACACATTCTTTATTGACTCGTCTAAAACACGAACGGACATATAACCATATCCCTGCGGATCGACCCGTGCTCAACCGGCTAGCTGTGAAGCGACACCGTCCTTGATCGCGGTTAATTTTAGAATTTTGAATCCCGACACGCCAAAAGCATGCGATCACCCACCAAGGCTCATGCATCAAAAGGGTTATGTGTTCACACTTGTATTGTGTTTGACCATTTTGCATAAAATGTGTTCACTTATTTGTTGCAAAAAGAAACTCTTTGAATATTGATCGGTTTTCTGTTCCGGTTGTAGTGTCGGCTCACAAATGTCTTATCCGTGTATTTGAGTGTGTTTCCAATGTTTTGTCACGAATACCTATAATCTGTATTTATTGAGCAGACACGGGTTAATAGTACCGATATATCACAAAATTGATAATGAATGAGCGGTATTGAAATGCAGTTTTTCGTGATGAAAAATTACCCCCAAACTTATCCTTTTCTCGTCCCGAGCAAAATAAAATCCTAACCTCACTTTCGCAGGGAACGCGATTGCACTGAGCTCATGCAACAATCCGTTAAAGCTCTAGTTATCCCTAGTAGGAGTAATGTTGTCTCCTGAGGGTTTTCAGCGGATTACACCCACAAAATCCCGTCAAGCTAGTTTTGCGAAATATCCGTCGATTCTAACCCTAAGGTTTAGCTTCAATGCTATAAATTCTATTATCCTAAGTTAGAAATACCGAACCCTTAATTTTCGCACCACACTTCTTATTTAACTTAAGATTCTATACGTATTTACCTGCGGTGCAAATAGTGTCATTACATTTCAAAAAAATTTATTAGAGTCAACATGTTACGAAATAAAGAACGGATAAAACTTCAAAAAGGATCACACAGGTTTTATAAAGAGTTAAGTTTTTCTCAAGTTTCATTTTTCAGCTAGCTTTCAAATTCATAGGTCTTATTCTTCACTCAACCTTTTACTTATTTTCATTTCATACACACCTTCGCGAACGTACAATAGTCTTTATCATAGGATAAAACCTTCATATCTCCGTTAAAAATATTTTTATAAAAACTTATCTTCTGTTAAAATTATTTTCACACAAAGAACCGTTAGGAATTTTAACTCGGAGACAATACTTGCTTGACTTTGTTTTAATTTGGACTTTCTAGGCTTCTTAGCGAGTTTTGGGCCAATGCATCCAAACCAGTTGGTTTTAGGGCATTAGGTGTAGAGACACCCCGGCGGACTTAATTACCCAAGTTACCTAGGCCCTAAAAAAAAGACTCATTTTGGCGTGAAAATCATAATAATTCAATGCAAACGGAGATATAGCCAGTTGTTCAATTAATTTCAAGATAACAGACATGTTAGTATAGCTAAGGTGTGTAATCACTCTGATCAAGTTCCAGATGGGTTATTTTTTCAGATTTGGTTCTTATTAAGATTTCAATAATATCCCTTCATATCCACTTCACTTTATAAACTACTCTTGATATTACTTATTTCAGAACAAATCTATTTGATACTCAAAAAATAGTTTATCAATTTAAAAGTTTTAAGACATATCAGACTTGTCATATCATTTTCAAAACTTACGACACGTGTAGTGTGATGCAAAGACGTATATTAGCTACGGTTAAACTCAAAAGAGAGTTATCTTTTAGGTTTTCAAAATCTAAAAAAAAAGGATTTATTTGGTCCTATCTTATCAAACTAAACCGTCGGAACTTTTGAATCTAAGTTCTCCCACTAGCTAACATGACACCAAAGTTTTTATGTTTTTGGAAAATTTTCTGATTTTTATGGGTTTTTTTAATATGTATGGAAATGCAGAATATACAAATGAATGCAAAAGATAGAGATGCTTACCGAGCACACCCCCAAACTTAAACTTGACAGTGCCCTCACTGTCATGCTACACCGAGAGGGTCAAAATTGTTGGGGGGGCTCAAAATAGTCGGTTCTCCCCTTTTTTATATAACAGAAAATATATATATATATATATACATAGAAAACCACCCCCAAACTTAAGTGAAACAGTGTTTCCACTGTTAAGCGTTGAAGTTCACAGTTGGCGGAGGGAATAGTTTCAATTTATACAAGGCCTTACACAGGCCAAAAGTTAATACCAACCATTCAAAAATTCTACCGTGATTCGTCTAGGGTTGTTGGAAGAATGCGTAGAGAAAAGAAATGAAAGATACGCGAGACCGTGCGTGGACAGAAGTGGTATACGGTCCCAGTATATGAGGAGATGAACGGAAGGGAGAAAGAAACGGAGTGCGAACTTGAGCTTAAAAATTGATTGAGTAATTTAGTATAGTCTGTAATAATTGGAAATTGGAGATTTCTAACTGTCCTAAATTATCAATACGTTGAGAGAAGGGGTCAAACCTTACAAGATTCACAAGAAAACATGGGTTCCAACTTGGGGAACCAGATGAAAGAAATGAAGTTAATACGGCGTCTTGCGGTAGCATAACGATGGAGGGAAGTAATCGAGGAATGGTAACAGAAACTCATAAGGATGTTCGCAGTCAATGGAAGGGATATGATGAATCAGAAAATCCGACTCTTCCAACAAAACGTGTATATCCTCAAAGATATCCTCAAAATTCTCCACAAAATCAAGATCATCCATGCATTCGTCCAAATCTTCATCAATAAACTCCAAATATAAATGGGGTTCAAGAGAAACAGTTAAAGGTTCAAGATGATGTATACATGGTTCTAAAGAAAAGTGTTGAATTGGTGAGAAAAGCTCACACAAATTTGTGGGTTCATCATCGAAATCATCCCCAAAATCGATATTCTCAATCAAGTCAAACGTAAAGTTCTCAAATACCTCAACAAAGCATAGTTTTCAATTAGTTGGGTTTATAGAGTGGAGACGTAGAGATCAAAGGGAGTGGTATCGGTTTCACTTGAAAGGGACCCTTCACAATCGGGTAAATCAAACACTACGTAGTCACACAACTCATTAAACATTTTATCTTCAATTGGTGAATCAGTTGGGATACTCGATAGACTTTCGGAACTAGAGTTTTGAAAATCAATTTGGAATGGGTAGTCTTGATTTGGAAAGGTGGATTGCGCACTTTCACTACTCAAATTATCAAATTGCTCTATTGCCACATCATACATGGGAAAATTTTAAGCTAGTTGGGAACTAGCTGTTGGTTCATAAGGTTGTATGAGGGCAGCCATGGATGCATTCAATTCCTCCATTTGTCAGCATGAAGCTACCCGAAATTATTCTAGTGATTGTTTTAGACTAGACATAAGTTGTGAAGGGGTTTCATTAAAAGATTCAAATCCATTCGGATAAACGAAACTCCTAAATTGATGTTCAGAGGCAATGTCTAGTAAGGGTGTAAAAGTCGGGCAGGATTGATAGGAATCGAATAGTTGTATGGAATAGGAAGGATTAGGATCAACTTCTAGATAGGAAGATGGTTGGAATTGTTTTTCCAAAGAGTTCGTAGTGGTGAAAGGCATGAAAGATTGGCTATGGGATTGTGCAATACGTTCAGCAATAGACATCGGTTAAAGAGTCACCACGTTACCCTCAGAATGGGTATCAACAAAAGAAGGGATGAAAGTTTGAAAAGGTTGATATGACGTGGATTGTGGTATCCAAGTGGTGTTCCTAGATGCGTCTATCCGATATTTCAAATAAATTTTTGGCATGGATGGATCATTTGACATTCTACCAAAACAAGAGCCGTATGAAGTAATATTTGGCTGAAAGTACCAAAGTTTGGCAAGAGTTGGTCGATGTGGGGTACCCATGATATGAAAAGAAGAAGAAGAGATGAAAAAGGTTGTGAGGTTTTTTTTATTATGTTTTTTGTTTGTTATTAACAAAAGAATTAAATATACACACAAAAAGTAAAGAAAAACAATCACGACACAAATACCACATACCTAATCAGTCTAGGGTTCACCTAGGTCAACTAGACCTACTCAAGAACTTGATTGTCCAAATAAAACTGTGTCGAGAAACGGGGTCAAGATATACTGATCAAGAGGCCAGGTAAGTGCAGAGATAAGTGGAGCTTTTCCATCGTTTTCGCGAAGTTCCTTAATTAGAATAACCCTTTTTCATTTGGCGGTTTCGCCGAGAACACTTTCCTAAACACCCCGTGAACGATATACCGTTAAACAGTGTTCTAAACACGATGAACTTCTCCTAATGAGCACGAATTCCTTAAAGGCTTAAAGTCTAGTTTCTTTTAAAATTTGTGCGGGTAAACGTTATGCTCAATTTCGTGATTTATGGGCCACGGAAAAGGGGATAAAATCCTTTGCCGTATGTTAAGGGGTGCACTTTCCCTTAAGTCCGTATTAAAGATGCAATGCACAAATCAATGAAAAAGTTGTTCAAAACATCAAACAATCGTTTTTTATGTTTAAGCGCTGTCCTGCAACAAATATGGGTTAGTCACTTTTAGCGTTTAGCAGTGAACTTGCAAAGAATCTTGCAAAGATAGAATAATGGACGCGTCGATTTGAGAAGAAGGTGTTAGGAAATACGTACTGATAGGTTCTGGGTTAAGAAACACCCGTTGAATTAAATCCGATTAGTTTGAAAAGTTCGCTTGCGTGGGTCAAACTACCCGGATCATTGGCACTATACTTCTTTATCACTTTGGTGTTGAATGTAAACTTTTCTCCGCACTATCGCAGTTCGTAATTCCTTAAAATCTGCAAATGTCGGAAAACGAATATTTAGCGCGAAAAAGCGATATGAGTGCCCAAACTCCTACACACACAAAATTATAAAAATCAAACAATAAAATTGGGATAGTAATATAACAATGGAGCAGAGAACAAAACTTTCGAGCAAACAAAGAAGATTTGGCCGGCGGTAGCGGGAAAATAAAGGAAACCGCCGGTCGAATTTTTGAATTAGGGATCCAATTTTCTTCTGTGATCCCAATGTTCTAATAGTGTATCAATGTTATAATTTAACTTTTTTAATTAGTCACAGAGTGTCAGAAGTCCGAATAACTGAGAGCAAAATATCCAAACATTAAATTTTTGTTTTGGTTTTTGAAATTTTTTCGATTTTTTAATTTCGTTTTTAGAATAGTGTTAGTGATATAAACAAGATATACATAGATTAACCCGAAAAAACAAGAATAAAAACGTTACCGTCTCCCCGGCAACAGCGCCATTTGATTGATAGAGATTTTAGCGTGTCGTATCTAAGTTTTAAAGTGAACCGCAATTAAGACGGCTTCGCGTGTAGCTAGCTGTGATGAGTACGGGTCGTCCGTAGGGAGATGGTGCGTTCTAAGTTCTTGTTCTCACGAGTTAAGCCGAAGGTCCGAATAGTTTAATTCTAACCCAAGTGTTTGTATATGCAAAATATAAGCTTGTTAGGGATAGAAATAGGTTAGTGTAAGTTAAGAAAATACGTACTCTTTCCTTTATTCCTAACTTGACTATTGAACCTAGAGTAATCGGCAAGAACGTGGATTAGGGTGCTTAAGTACGGTATTTATGAAATCCGGCTTATTGACCCTTGTCCATCCGTTCTTGTCTCTTGACTTTCGCCTCCGGCCAAACCAAACGCAACAAGTCACGGTTAGGGATCACTGATACCGTGATAGGGTAAGATGCCTAACGGAGCGCTTACGTGAGTTTGGGCGAAGTTCAATTAGCAAATATCGGGCAAAGGAAATGAGCAAAAGAGATTCTTAACTTACATAACCATTCTCTTTCCCTAACAATATCACTACTCACAAACCGTAATTAACATCAAAAGATAATGCAAAAGAAGAAGATAAAGAAACAGCATTGCAAGTAAGTAAATGGTAAGAAATAAAATTGCAAGAAAGTAAAAAAGATAGAAATGCTAAGAATCCAAGTGCACAAATGAAAGCTTCATTAAGTTCAAATTGATGATACAACCATGAGTTCAATAAACAAAATCTAAACTTGCAAGCTCAATGAAGAGGTTGCAAGATCAGGAGTAGGAAAGGAACTCAAGGTAAACTAACTACTATATACAAGAACTAAAACAAAATTGCAAAATGAACATAGAATGAAGTGTCAAAATTTTGCCCAAAAGTATATCCTATCTTGCTCCATGTTCTGGTATTTATAGGAATAAAATAAGAATAAATAAACAATAAAATAAGGATGATGTGACAACATGAAATGACCAGAAGAAAGTTGGAGCTCATTGGTCTTGGTGGGGCCGGCGGCGCCGGTTATAATGGGGTTTCTGCCGGTTTGGTGTTTAGTTTTGGGGCTCGTTTTTGTATGGTAATCTTGTGTGCTCTCCATGAACTCACTAGCATTGTTTGATTCATTTATAAAAGCTTAGGTTGCACTATGTAGATTTTGAGGGAAATACAATTTTTAAATCACATCACAACTTTATTTCCACTTCTCACAAGCCCACTTGCCTCATCCACTTGCACAAGTCATAATTTTTAGAGCCAACTTGTGTGCCCACTTGTGCCATACTGCCCCAACAAGGTTCATGCTGTAACATTTCAGAAAATAAAAAATTATTTTGGGGATTTAAATTATTAAATAATAAATTTCATGAATATTATTAAAAGTGTGTAGCTTGGTTTTAATGATATAGTATGATTATATGTTTATAGTGGGAAAATAATTGAAAATATATATAAATTATTGATTTTGAAGGTGTCTATATGATTTAAACATTTTTATAAATTATTATACGGTTGATTTTATTTAAGTTTAATGTTAAACTTGATTAATTTTCGCTAATTATATATTAATCCGGTTTATGTGCATGACATGCACCATAGCATGTTACAAACATTTGTGATAGTTTGTTGAACCATGTTTCATTTACATATATATAATTGGTTTTCTTTTTAAAAAAGTAAAAGAGGAAAAGAAAATGGAAAATGTATGAGAGATATTTTGGTGACATGAGGGGGATAAGGAAGTATGGGCAAAAAGGAGGGAGAGAGAGGGATTTTATTTGCCATGGCTCATTTCTTCATTGTGTTCTCATCTTCTCCTTCTTCTCTTCCTCAACCTCCACTACGCCTTATGAAACACCTTCCAAAACACCACCAAATACCATGTTATCTTCACAAAAATCATTCCCTACCTTGATACAAACACCTTGGGAAGATCAAGTTGCAACATTGAAGACTTTGAGTAATTCAAGAAAATTCTTGAGTTACCAAATGAGGTATAAATCAACATCTTTAGTCAAGATTGTAGCTTTCCTTGTATTCTATTGTAGTTTTGAGCCAAAACGGTATAGTTTAGTGATGATAGAATTTTCCAAGTTGAGGTTAAGGTTTATTTTGAATTGATATGGTGCAATTGAGGCTTAGTAGTGACCTTAAACCCCTGTAGTGTTAATCTTATAGACTAAACCAGGGAATTAGACCAAGACTTGGGTTAGAATTGTTTCTGATGTCGGTTTTGCGGAATTTTATAGACTACAAGGAATCTGGAGCAACATGGAGTATTATTAGAAAGATCAAACAACTTCAGTGACTTAATTAGACCATTAGAAGACTACTACGAAAAAACGATCCAAGGAATCGCATGTAAAGCAGGCGAAACCGGACGAAAAGGGGATCTCGCCGGGTCAAGTATAGGATTTAGTGTGGGGGTTTTGTCTTTAGCTCACTTACCTGATGATCTATCCCATGTATTGTTTGTTTAGACCTTAATTAGCTGAAGAAAAATCTGAAGCTAGTTTTCTAAGTTGCTGTTTTGGTTTTGTGGTTTTGGTAACTTGAGTTTTGATAATCGTGTTTTGTCTCGGTCAATTGATATTTGTACGTCAACGACGAGGATTGTTTGTTTGTTCTTGCACATGTAGACCATAGGTTCTAACCTATGTGTGTTTCGTGTACCTTATCGGTTTTTCTTGTATTTGATTCTTGTTTTACGATATAACATAATTGAAACTGTAGGTACCCCACGTAGACATCATACGAAAAGGGAGAGCGCGGCATCATTGACTTCGGCAAGCGAGGATCAAGATGAGTAGATGTATATCTATAGGAGAAGTTGGGTGGATGGCGTATAGCAGCCCCGCAACCGTAGAATAGGGTATTACTATATTAGTAAAGTTAGATGCGATATTTGGATACTTAGTGAATAGGGTATTTAGAAGACCTTAGGTTAGATTAGGTTGATCTAGGAAAACCTATCCATAGGATGATTACCTTGGTGGCGAATCGCAAGTTATATGTAGTTACACACACACAAGTTGTATGTGTGTGTATGAGAATAATGGAGGAAAGATGCCATAGGAGGGAATTTCCTCCTATGGCGTCGAAAAAATACACCCTCCCTCAATTTTTCCACCGATCGGCACCCACCATCTTCATCGTTATCATCTAAGATGCGGGTATACCAAATTTAATGTGATTCTATAACATTTTCACTGTTGATTTAGCAATGTAAAAAGTTCTATTGTCGGTAAACTATTAATTTTGAACCCACTAAATCAGCGGTGAAAACTTGTAGAATCACATGAAATTTTGTGTGCCCGCATCTTAGATGATAACAATGAAGATGGTGGGTGCCGATCGTCGGAAAAAATGAGGGAGGGTGTATTTTTTCGACGCCATAAAGAGAAATTCCCTCCTATGGCCTCTTTCCTCCATTAACCTATATATATATATATATATATATATATATATATATATATGCGCGTGTGTGTGTGTACACACACACACACATATATACATATACACAGGTGATGAGGATATTATGTGATATATGGAGATGAGTCGATATTATCGGGCATGATGCCGTGAGATTTTGATATGTGATTGAGTCATGATATCATATATGAAATGATATTATGAAGGATCGTTGGGCAATATGTATTCATACATGCAATAACATATAATTTGATGATATTAGAATGTACGAGACTTTAGAACCATACCCCTGATCATGATATTGTACGAGAATGATACCGTATGAATGATGATTTATTATGATATTGACCCATACCCCCGAATTCGAGGATGTCGTACGATGGATATTACCGTACGAGATGTATATGATAATTGATCCGCACTCTTGACTCGAGGATGTCGCACAATGTATTATTACCGTACATGATGATACGAGGCTGGATCGCCGACTATTAGATATATCGGCTCGGGATATTATAGATTTCTTATTACCTTCAAATAAGTTCTTTGTTTAGTCTTTAGCTGCGTAGATATATGTTAACTTATGTTCGAGTCATACTTATTTTCTAAACCAACGAATCGTAGGCTTTTAAGGGAATAAACGGGGGATGCTACGGATTTTCAAAAGACATCTATTTTCTCAAAACGCTGTAGTCCCTACTTTTCTAAAAACAACGATTCGTACTATTTAAACATGATAAACGGTATGGCTCGTATGTAGTTGTTATACCTTATTGTTTCTATTGCTGTCTACTTTCTGTTCTGATCTCGTCTGCTAGGATACCTGCACCATTATCGATGATGCGTATATTCCATGTACACTTGCTTGCCGGCTCACACACATCATCATCGGTAATTGACATGTCACACATACTGTAGTAATCGTTATTACATCGTACGATTCGATAGTCTGTAGAAATAGTATTGTTTAACATTCATGATCTTGTATGCTAGTGTAGAAATTGTATTTCTTACTTAAATGCCAAATGCATTCGCATACATACATTGCAGTTATGCACTGATCTTTGGTTTTATGCCGGTACTTATTATCTCATTGTATACTGCATATATTGTGATTCTCTTGGAGATTTCCATATTCATGAAATTTTCTGGATTTGGAGAAAACTGGAAAGGAATTTCATAAAACTTATATAAAATTTTAAATAGAAATTGTGGTTTTCTCGTGATATGATGTGTGTGGCGCCCACCATGAGTTTTCTCGGTTATTGAGCCACATATGTACGCATACACGATTCGAGGAGGGGGATGCACCGTCTGTGGGTACATGGTGGACCCGGTAAGGTATCCTGGGGAAATAAGCTCGAGTTGTAGATGATGAGCCCGGCAGGGGAGCACTACCTACCGGTTATTCTTGACCCGGCGGTCATCCGGAGGATAATGACCGGAGTCGTGTGATTTGACAGATTTGAGGGCTGATCTGAGAGACGGCTACTGAGATTTGATATACATATATATTGTGTCGATATTTGATACGGATTTCTGTCGATTTCATTTGATGATACTCCAGTTTTATAATATCAAATTTTACTAAGATAAGAATACAGATTTTCTCATACCAGATGCATACGACTTTCATGATGTTTTCGAGTGTCGATACTGGGCACTCGGGTTTTATCTTGATTTAATGTATCGTTGCTGGGCACACATTCATTTATGCATTTACATTCATGCATAAAATTACATATGTCTGTTACCACTTTATGACAAGGACACGAGTACTTGAATTCACACATATATCTATCATATCACCTCTACTGTTACTTGATGTTATCGTGCTACTATTATTATTGTACTGTATTGTATGACTTAGGAGATCGCCATACATTCGATTTCTACTCGGTGATGCCTTCTACTCACGAGTTGGCAAGTCACCCCCGTTGTGCCACAGTTCTTGCAGGTTTATCCGTACAGGTTCCGTAGCGACTTGTTGGCACTCCACTTTCTTCCGGGTGATTTCTTGGTAGGCGGTTTCACTTGCCTCGTGGCCACCGTTGCACATGTACTTTATATTTTAGTTGTATTGTTAATTATTTCTGTTGTATCTAGTTAAAGACTCCATCAACAAGACTTGTATATTTAGTAAACTTAGATAACCACGGTTTGTAAATTCTTTCGGCCTTAGAGTCGCGTTCTTGTATTCTTTATTGTTGGAATTTTCTTAATGATGCTTAGTTTTCTCGCTATCTTTCTGAGTTTTGATCATCGCCCTTCGGCATTGTATATTTATATTATCTTGCGTGGTTGTTTCCGCCAGTTGGCGAAGAGCTAGCTCCCGTTTGGGGATGCCTTATTTATTATTGCTTGTACCGTTTTCGGGTTAAAAATTACAAAGAAGGTGCTGCCTAAATTTTCAATGACGAAAATGTTTTCAAGTAAAATACATACAATGTGTTTTCATATACTATTATCTATGTTATGTAGAAGGAACTTGACTTCAGTAAAACCTCATTTCAAATAGCACCTCCACTATTTTCCATGAAAAGATTTAGATTTCTGTGATTTTTGGCTTACTTGAATTAGATGGAGTCCTATAGACTTTACATGATTCAAGTGACAGTCACGTGCCTTTTCCGGGTCGTGACGCATGCATCAAAAGGGTTATGTATTCACACTTGTATTCTGTTTGACCATTTTGCATAAAATGTGTACACTTATTTGTTGCAAAAAGAAACTCTTTGAATATTATCGGTTTTCGGTTCCGGTTGTAGTGTCGGCTCAAAATTTCGTATCCCTGTACTTGAGTGTATTTCCAGTATTTTTTCACGAATACCTATAATCTGTATCTATTAAGCAAACATGGGTTAATAGTACCGATATATCACAAAATTGATAATGAATGAGCGGTATTGAAATGCGGTTTTCCATGATGAATAGTTTTTAAAATATATGAGATATATATTTAGAGAGAGAGAGAGACAGAGGAATAGAGAGAGTGTGTGTGCGAGAGGAGAGAGAGAGACTGGAAAGAGAGAGAGAGAGAATATATATATATATATATAAACCATATATATATAACAGTTATATATAAAGAATATAATAATATATTTTCTTGGATTTAAACAGCTAATACAAAATACTCCGAAAAATACCCGGGTGTCTTCTAAAAATCTAGTTTTAAAATATGGATAATATACGTATCAGCCAAAACCATAATATGATGTTCGGTTAAATAAAATGCATACCCCCAAGAACGGATATACGTAAATACACGTAGCGATCCAAACGAGTGTTTTATCAATCTGGACATGAACACGATATATGAATGCAACCGTAGGGTATGGGGTATGATAACAGGCCATGCTAGATATTAAAAATATTATCTGGTTATAATTTGTATTATTTAAACGATACGAAGATACTAAATATATTGTATATGTATATAGAACCTAGATATGCACAGATCCTCTGTACTAACGAATAAAAGACGTAATCTTGAACCATAATGGGTTTCAAGTATGCGGGTCGGGTCGGATACTACACACAGATACCAAATGCACTATCCGCACCCCAAAACAATAGTAAATAAGAACTTGTCGCGGGGTTGGAAAATACCCTAAATAAAATATCGTATACATACAATAGGGTGTTACATATGCGAGCTTTCCTTGGAGAGATTGCTGTTGCGTGAAGGTTCTTGGTAAGGGCATTTCCATAATTGCCATGACCTTTGAGGGATCGGCTTCAATACCACGGTGGCGGATAATAAAGCCGAGGAATTTTCCTAACGAGACTCCAAACTCATATTTTAAAGGGTTTGTCTTCATATTATATTTCCGGAGACGCTCGAACACAAACCTTAAATGCTCCCAGTGCTTTTCATGAGATTTGCTTTTGACCACGAGGTCGTCGATGTAGAATTCGACGATCTCATGCATGAAGTCATCAAATATCTTCGTCATGGCTCTTTAGCAGGTTGCTCTTGCGTTTTTCAAATCGAAGGGCATTACCTTGGAACAAAATACGCCCAACGGGGTGCGGAAGGCTGTATACTTTTGGTCTTCCGGATCCATTTTTATCTGATTGTATCCTGAAGAGTCATCCATAAAAGAGAAGATTTAATGAGTGGAATTATTTTCGATCATAAGTTCGGTAACTGGCACTGCGAAGTCATCTTTTGGGCACACCATGTTAAGGTCCCGAAAGTCCACGCAGATCCAGACCGTCCCATTCTTGTTTATCATCGGAACGGTATAGGAAATCCATTCGGGGTATGGAATTCCATGATGAAGCCAGAGTCTATGAGCTTCTTTACTTCGGTATTGATACTCATCTCGAGTTCAAACAATATCTTTCTTGGTGCTTGCTTGACCGGCTTTATCTTTGGCGATATGGCCAGTTTATGTGCTGCTATGTTTGGATCCGAACCCATTTTCTCGGAGTAATTCCAAGCGAAGCAATCTTTTTATTTCAGAGAACATCTTTTAAAGTGGCTACTTGTTTTTCAGATAGAAGTTCACTGATGAACGTTGGTCTTGGATCATTCTCGGTTCCCAAGTCAATTTTCCTTAGGTTTTCCGCCATGGTATGTATCCTATCTTCCAGTTCTTTTGGTGTCGGTGGAAATTCTAATATCTCTTCGCCATCGTCTTCGTTTTTGAAGCATTTTAAGAGGTCAATCGTATTCTTATCCTCTCCCTCTTTTGAGAGTCTTATCATGTGGCGGATATGAGTCCGCTTCTGTTTGTTCCGTCGAGCAGGTCCCAACCTGATAACATAAGTTTTCTTCGGCTCATGCTTTTGTGCTGGTTCTATCTTCCAGCTATCGGAAAGCATGAAGCTTCCTTATTGATATTGGTCTTCTACCCAATTCTTGAATATGAAGCAATCTTCAAGTAGGTGACTTATTACTCGATGGTAGGTGCAATAATCCGGATGATTGACTTCATTTGCTTGCTCGGGGTGCCGAGACTCCGGAAATGTGATCATCAAGTGCTTCATAATAAGGATGGATATCTTCTTCATCTTGTTTCGAGGGAATGAATATCCCCGACCTATCTTCTTTATGAGGGACGGGCTCCGACCGAACTTCTCTCGATTGAAAGGCAACTTGGGCCTGCCTTGTTTTCTTTGAATGTCTCTTGTGATCATCGCCTTATTCTTATCTCCGCCGCTTCGGGACACTGCTTCTTCATACGAGTAAAAAAGGGATTATGAAGAATATCATAATCTGCTTCTTCCACTGATTGCTTACTGAGTCGCTGTTTTCTATCCCTTTCATATATGGCCAATTCACGGCTTTGGTTGCCTCGGCTTACTTGACAAGCTTTCCTTATTATCCTATCAATCCGATCTTCAAATGGCGGAATTGGAGTTCTTTGAGCAAGGCTTTTCTCCCGTTCGGCGGCATAGTTTCTGTTAGTTATATGTATACCCTAGAGGCCATTACTGTACATGTGATGTATATTGTAGTGGATGCTTGGACATATATAGGAAGGACTTTCTTGCTCGACATGATAGTATGCTATCCGGTTGCTCTTTATCTTAACATGTACACTTATTGTCTCTCTCTCACATGTTGATAAAGCCCTTAGGATGTGTACTTGATTACCAGGACTATGATGGAGATCATACTAGTGGGGCACAGGGTAGTCCACAAGTACACCTTATAACAGTTCCTAGTCGTGGGAGTATCGAGATAGGGCATCAATACTCCAGAGTAGACTAGCGTATACGCTTCTCGACCTATGAGATGGGTGATGGATGATCCCATATCCATTGGTGTTTGACATCATAGAAGGTATACGGGTGCTCAGTGGAGACTGGGTACACTGGACGGACTCGACGAGAACTCCTAGATGATATTATACCTATCGTCGGATAGCAATTCTCTAGTGACACTGGAACAGGTTAGTCTGTAGACCCGAGATCGTCATAGAGTCTTGTGTGATTCCCACTGTGCTTTGATTTCCACTATACCACGGTCAAGAGATCGTGCAAAAAGGTGGTTTTTGGGTACAGTCCCGAGTCACATGGAGACAATGAGCAATAGGAGGGGTTTCGTCTCTCCCGGTATTGGGAATTGATGTTGCGCTATGCTCGATTGGCCATAACAGGAAATCCCTGGCCAGGGTTGCTGAGATATACTGGTAAGTGTTATCAGTAGTTTCTTGAACCGTTATGGACCTTGCATTGGCATGACTTATCAGGCTATTGGGGTCTGACGTTATGCCACCCCCAGGCTGTGATATGCGACATATCATACGAAGAAACTGGACTGTACGGTAGTGTTACTGATTGGATTCGCAGGAGTACGAGCAGGATTGCTTGTTGATCTTCTGATCGCTCAATACCCGGATGGCCGTTACGTTTAGCAAACCGCTTGTGGCTTGTAGGTGTTTGATACGATCATCACCTACTGTCGGCGTATTGACGAGTCTTTAGAGTTCTACACAGAGGTTTCCTGGTTCATGCGAAACGAAGTAGGAGCACATATGTGATATGTGTGGGACCGAGATTGATACGAGTATGTGATACTGTATTGTATTATCGCGATATATGATATCAGACGGGTATATGTGATATAGCCGGGTTATCGAATCAAGTGTTGATTCGGTAAGTTGATATTATTGATATTAGTCGGTTATAAGTGATATATCCGGATCATTAAGTCAAGTGTTGATTTAGTGATTTAATTTATAATTATATATTTGATATATGAATTTACATTAACTAATTTTTCTCACTTAACCATTTCTTTTTCTCACTTCACATACATTATATATATGTGATATATATTATTTATCATGCTAGGTTATATATGCAACTTGGGTGTGTGAGACCTACACCATAACCATGATAAAATTAGGGTTTTATTTATCTTAGTAATTAACAAAATTGGTTGGAAATTGTCATGGATAGAAGTTTGGAGAAGCTTGCTAACCATTGACGAAGTCCACCAAATTTGTTTATTTTCAGATATTTAGTTAACCCAACCTTTATCATATGCCATGGTTAAGTCTCTACAATGGTTAGTGTATGACATTAACTAACCAAGGGTTGCAATTCTAAGCTCATTCTATTCTCTTGTTTATTTCATCTTCATCTTTTTCATGAGCTTGAGAAGCTTACTAAGGTTTGGAGATGAGATGAAACCTTGTGAGAAAAATAAATCGAAAGTGAGCCCACTTCCTACTTCATCATCCTCTACTATTAGCCATTTTGTTTAGGATATTTGCTTCACTAATTTCAACATTAGTGAAGAGGTGGCATGAGCTCGAGTATCCTCGACGTAGATCATCTTCGGCCTCGAAGACATTGAGCAAGCTTGTTTGTCTCTTCAAGTGAACCCTCTATAGAGTCTGGGAGTTCACCATTCGTAGCGAAGGGACTACGACATGGAGCTTTATAAGTGAAAAACTGGTCTATAAAGGTTGTATTCTCTCATTCACTTAGATGTAAAGTGTTTACATTTAGTTTCGTCGGATTTTCTAGTAGCAATTCTAGGGTTAGGGTTAGCTAATACGGCAAAAAATTTCAAAAATAGCATGGACGATACCTCCCGAAACCTTGCTGCCGTGCTAATTAACCCTGCAGTGGTATTAGAACCATGCTATAAAATTAGACGATATTTTTTAGGATTATGAAACCGAAACAACTCCGAAACACCCGATACAAAAAATTGGTTTCTGTCGAATTGAAAAAGTCTTCAAAATTTTTTTTAAACAACTGGAGAATGTTGTATGAGATATAAAATGAACACCATTAAAATTTGAGGGGGTTTTGTGTAAATATGGCCGGCCACATAGGGAGAAAAACTGGCCACCTCGGCCCAAATTTGGAGTTTTGATTTCAAATTTTCAGGGTGTTCCAGTCTCTGGGTTTTAGGGTTTCAGGTGTTTTTTGTTTTTGCTAAATTTGCATGTGATGTTAACTTTCTGCAAAGGCAATTCGGAGTGTTTCATAATCGTAATTCTAACATGTATTCGGGTTATTTAGACGATGTTAAAAAGTTCGAACGGATATCAATAACCCAATTTTTCCCCGCTGGAAATTTTTCAAGAGTTGGATTTTTTCCGAGTTTAAAATTTTCAGAAAATCTTGCAAGTGATTCTGTGGACCCTCTAGAAGAAAGATACCTTAACTCGATTCTGTGACCGTCAGAACCACCATCAAACCCTAGGGTTTATGGTAGTTCAGCGGTGCCACAGGTGAGACATTGGTTGACCCTTCTACGGCTGGTTCATAGGAGCTGTGGCATGTTCTGGGTACTTTTTGAACTCCGCTCAAGTGTTGAGATTGTTGGGAAATTTTGGGTGCTTGCTTATTCGATCGAAAAGTTTAACTTCGTCTAGCTATCTTTGATTGTGATACAATATTTGGAATCCACAATTAGTTATGAGATAGCTAGTTTGAATTTTATAAATCTAGCAGTTTAGTCTCATTTGATCGGTTGCCACGGGATTTTGATGTTGATCGAAAGTCCATCGCAATTATGTAGTGTACGCGGATACTCGCCGGGTAACCTTACTAGATAGCCATGCCCTATAGCCCTGACCAAGTGACTGTAGGAGAACCCAATCGCCAAAAGTATCTGTTCGGGTGTTCGCGGCAGCGGTATTCCGCCTTAATGCACTTCGTCGACGGCATAGAGGGTGTGGCCGTCTCCTAAAGTTTCCGATGAGCATTCGATCAGATTATTGGGAATCTTGTTGAATCACCTGACAGAATATTGGAAAGTGTTTTCAATATCGAGACTAAAATGCGGGGTTTATAATTGTTGGGCATGTGATGTCTAAGGAATTCATTTGGTTTGGCATGAAATCTAAAGTATGTGATACATTGGGTTTATGATGTCACAGGTGGTTGCGGATTCCAACTGTTGTAGTTTTTCTCTTTCTTTTCTGCAACCGTAAGTGTAATATATGGTGTATCGCCGGTTTTGGTGCTATATATCAACGATAATTGGGATACGCATATTTACTTACGTTGATGATATGCGATATTATGTGTTGCTGTGATATGTTATATTGGATCGTCGTGTTCTGAATAGCCGGGGGTTTTATGTGAGATGAGAGTTTTCCATTTTCATTCATGTAAAAACTTGTATGCAATATTCTTTTATCGGGGCACTTCCGGGTTGAGGATGATGTCACCATTGATGTGTATTCTTTACTTTTCTGCATTAGGATAGACCCAAGGCGGGGAGCACAAGTAACCGGGTTCTAGGGTCTAGTGGGAGACCATCTCGAGGAGTGGAGACCGGGTCTCCTAACTCTAGAATTGGTAGGATTGCTTGCCGCTCTCGTAGGGGTCTAGGGATGTGGGTTTGGCTATTCATCGCGGCCGTGAAATCCGTGTTTTATACTTGCTTAATTTAAAACACGGAAATCCTAGTATATCCAATATTTCATATGTTATCTTCTGCTGCTCTGTGATGTGATCACTGTGATATGTTCAGACGAATGCCTATATTATATATGAGATATAATTAATATTGCTGCTTTCGTTTCATATGCGATGCTTGGGAAGCATAATAAATGGGACTTCATTAATGAGATTAATGAAATAAAAGAAACCTAAAGATGTTATAGAAACTTGTTTTAAAAACCGGTAGCTCTAGTTCTTGCTTTGCATAGCGGTATTCCTTGTAGAATATCCAACACCTTATTCGATAAGGAAAGAGCCGAGATCTCTTCACCGGGAGTGACCTCTTTAGCGAAACTAGCAGATGCTATAACCCACACGGTTTGTCTTTTGATTGCTTCTATAGTTTTTGCTTTGCATAGTGGTATTTGTGAACTATCCTGCACCTTATTCGATAAGGAAAGAGCCGAGATCCCTTCACCGGGAGTTAGCTCTTTAGCAAAACTAGTTAAAGCCTCAAAAACACTCCTTTTCAAAATCACTCAATTCTACAACGATATCAAGTTCATTACGTAAAGGGTTTTCTTAAAACCTGTCATAGCCCTTCGTCATTTCAGATAAGTACTACTTAATATTCGTGCTACGTTTGTTGGCCTGTGTCAAGGCGTAGTGTGCGGTATCTAACTAGTGCTTATCTGCAGCATAAGATGCGATTGGATTAGGGTAGTCATGCGACTTTGTTGGCCTGCGTCAAGGGTCGTGCGGGTGGGTTTAATTCAATCATGAAATGTATGGGTTTAACTTGACTGGCAAACTATGGTTTGTTGGCCTGCGTCAAGGCCATAGGACGCTAGGGGCATAATATTATCGGAATTTCAAATGTTGAAATTTGCAATGAGATTGCATAACTTCTATGAGATAGTTGGATCCCGATACCCACTGCGAGTAAGAGTTACTCCTGGGAGAGTTTTACACATTACAATTAGCAGATCAAGTAGGTGTCTAGAAAGGTGTTAACGGGGTTACGCCCCTGGGAAAATGGGGTTTATTTTAATTAGGCCCGTGCGAAAGCACGGGGAACCTCCCTCAAAGTAACAACACTGGCTTGGCCGAAAGATTAGCGAACTTGTAGGGTGTAATTAATCCCGTCTAGTCTTACCTTTTATGGTTTGAAGGAAAATTTGACTAAAACAGTGGGAGCCATCCTGATTAGATAAAATAATAATCAATCTAAATCTTGTAAGAGCGCACGCAGAGTGTTTTCTTCTCTCTCTCTCTCTCTCTCCTGGTAGCGACCATGTCACGCCTTAATCAAGATAATAATATGGATGCATTGACCAAACCTGCTTATTATACTGAGCTAGGGAACGTTGGTTCTGCTCTATCTTATAATTGTTATAAGTCCGAGCAGGAAATAGGGGAATATCCAGATTCTCCTGCCACCAAATCGAAGAAAGTGTATGTCGATGCATCTTCTTCGGTGTGTTCATTACCGAGAACCATTTCTCAGTATCCTCTACGTCCTGGGTATGTGATACCGGATCAGGATACCGCATATGTAATATGTTACATGGGCTATAGAAAAGTAGAGAACTGAGATTGGGTGATATGTCTCTAAGTGTAGAGAATGGTGCAAGCATTGCGGCCAAATCAGTTGGCAAATATCACTTTGTATTAATACATTGATTCTGAACAAATATTATTAGATACCGGACCTGATATAATATTACATCATTTTTTAATGAGTTAAAGAAGGATATAATTCTGTGTTGGAGGATAATGTTGTGAACATTTTCCTGAATCAAGAGTTGATTGGATCAGGCACGTTATGTAATGGCATATACGTTCTAAATCAAACCACAGTTCAAAGTATACCGAACACACACAAGAGGATCAGTTCAGAAATGAACGAATCCTTCTTGAGGCATTGTAGACAAGGTCATATCAATGTAACACGACCAGTTAAGTTACATAAGGATGAATATGAGAATCTGTTCGAATTTTCATCTTATGTTACTTGCCAGTCTTGTCTCAAAGGTAATATGACCAATACTCCGTTTACTGGAAATAGAGAAAGAGTTATTGAACTGTAGGGACGGATACATGATGATGTATACGGACAAATGCCAGGGTTGGTTCTTAGCACTTCATTACATTCATCGACGATCTCTTAAGATTCGGACATGTGTTCCTGTTGAAACACGAGTCTGAAACTTTTGAGAAATTTAAAGAATATAAGCTTGAAGTTGAGAACCAGACGGGTAGAAGTATTAAGTCCATCGATGTGATCGAAGAGGAGAATACTTGCGCATGGGGTTCCTGGAGTTTCTAAAAGGAGAATGTGATTCTCTCTCAGCTTACTCCTTCGAGTACACCACAGCACAACGGTGTATCGAGGCGAAGGTATCTCACCCTATGAGATATGGCGCGCTATATGATGAGTATTGCTGAGTTGCCTGTTTCCTTTTGGAGTTATGCACTTGAGAAGCTGTTAGTGTATATGCCCTAGAGGCCATTACTGTATCATACTAGTTTGTATATTACTTAATGGAAGCTTGGGATATTCACAGTTGTATATACAATCTTGCTCGAAATGGTAGTATGCTACTTGGTTTGTCTCTGCTTTAATATGTGCATGTGTTTCTTTTAGCATATTGCAGGTATACATATTAGTAGAGCCCTTAGGATCTTTGCTTGATTACCAGCGTTGTGATGGCGCTCGCACTCGTGGGAGCTGGGTAATCTATAAGCACATCCTTATACTGGTCCCTGGTCGTTGGACTATCGAGACAGGGCATCGATACTCCGGAGTAGACTAGCGTATGCGCTTCTCATCCCAGTGTGGGAGACGGTCTGTCCCACAGCCGTTAGTACGTCGTACTTGGGATAGTATGCGGGTGCTCGTTAGGTTACGAGTACACTGGACAGGACTCGTCGGGAACTGTTGGTTGGTAATATACCTATCGTCAGTTATCAGTTCCCAGGTGACATGAGTACAGCTTAGTCCGCTGACTTGACACTGTCACTTCGCCTCGAGTGTGTTCCCACTGCACTTTGATTACTACCCTACCACGGCTCAGAGGAGTCGTGCAAACAGGTAGTTTTTGGGTGCAGTCCCGAAGCACTTGGAGGCAGTGACGGTTAGACAGGATTCGTCTCTCCCGGTATTGGGGGTTGACATCGCGCTGTGTCCAGGAGAGCCATTTCACGAGTAGTCCCTGGCCAGGGCAAGCGAGATATACTGGTAGGCTTCCAGTGTTATCTCAGGGTGTTCTGGGCTACACTCCGACACGACTTGTACCGCTATTAGGGGACTGACGTTCACTGCCCCCCCAGGCCCGCCATGCGATGTATCAGACGAACAGACCGGACTGTACGGAGACTGTCACATACAGGCTCAGTAGGAGTGCAGATGGGGTTCACCTTGTCAGTCTTCTTATCGACATCTACCTGGGGACCGTTACGTACAGCTAGTGCCGCTTGCGGTCTGTGGTTAAACCCACTGCCAGCGTAGTGTCGAGTCTTTAGAGTCCCACACAGAGAGCTATTCGCCTTTAGGCAAAACGAGTAGAGGTCGCATGGTTTTTCGACAGGGTTCGTTCGCATCCGCGCACTTGTGCACGGTTGCTGTCCGGACAGTTTATACTAGCGGGCTTTGGTTTAAGCCAGATCCTAGTATATGATTTGAGATTGGTTTTACTCATTGTATTCGTGTTCCTCGGATCACGAATGCGGGTGCGTATGCACAGTTGCTTGAGATTGAGGGAGAGGACCTTGTTTAGGGTTAATGACTATTGTCATTTTATTAACCCTATTGTTTTTTTGTGTGTATTATTGTTAATTAATAATTAGCTTAATTATTGTGCATGGTTGTTGTTGTTGACATTTTGACTTCTTTGACTTGTTGACCATGTTGACAAGTTGACCATGATCATTTCATTTGGAAGATGCTCTTTGATCCTTGCAATTTGCATTAAAAGTGAAATGATAATGGTCACCTCTTGATTAAACCATGACAATTTTCTTGCTAATTAATTAATTAAAATAACACACACATATTAGTGAGAATGGCTCACTAATAATTCATTCTCTCATATCTTTTCTCTCTCTTGCTCATCCTCTCCCTCAAGCTCTCTCCCTCTCATGTGTTGAGAAACAAAAAAAGCTTGAGAAAAACCTTCACTTGATCTTCTCTACTCACTTCTAGGGTTCAAGTCTTAGCATTTCTTGCACTCTAGTTACTCCTAGCTTGGAGTTGAAGCTAAAGGTCGAGGCTTTCGGGTGGATCCTTCTTTGACGGAAGAAGACAAGCAAGGTGAGGCCTTTCTACCATTCCGACGAGCAAGGAGAGAAGGAGTTCGAGCTCAAGGTATAACCTTTCTACAACTTAGCTAGTTGTTAGTTTTCTTTAGCTAGCTTTAGTTTAGTAAAGATCCTCACAAGCAAGGTCCATGTTGCCTAAGTCTTTAAAAATCCAATTTTTATTATGTTTTCCGCCTCCCCGTAAGCACCGGGGTGGGCAACGTGGACTTACAGTGGTATCAGAGCCTAACTAAACTCAAACTAGCTAGGTAGTGAAGTGTAACGAAGTTTCGAAACCGAAAATCCAAAAACCGAACTTTTGAAAAACCCTAGTTTCTGTTGAAATTTTTTCTGCTCAAAATGGTAAACTTTATATTTGTAAATTCGGCTCAGGGTTTTTTATGAACACCCATGAAATACGGTACAGTGATTCGTTCAAACCGCCGCGCTTCCGCCGCACGAGGTAGCCATCTGCCGCGGAAGCGCCGCGGTTTGTCGTCTTCTCTGCATCGTTTTTCGTGCAGTGTCTGTCTGTGTTGATTTTGGGATTTTTAGGATATATTATATGTGCCCAGATTTTCCAGAACTAAAATTTACTTTTGGGGGCCTATAAATCCGTATTTTTTCGGAACTTCACTACACTTTAACTACATCGGTTATATCTGTAATGCTTGCATGTATTGAACGTCGGCTAATCGCTATAAGACGATTAGTCGGGGTTATACATGATCTGTGATTGTTATTGGTTTGTGGATATGAATGGATTGGATTGTCGCGGGTGAATGGCCGGGGTGGATGTGAGATGAGCGTTGTTTTTCTTTCATTCATTTGTAACATGTAAATTGATGTAATAATATTCTTTGTATGGCCGCACAACCGGGTCGGGGTTGTAGCCGTCATTGTATAATTCTTTTTACTGTTTTTGCTCCTAGGATAGACCCACGGAGGGGGTGCACAAACTACCGGGTATCTCGAAGTGCCGAGTGGCCTACTCACGGTGGTGAGGGAGGTTGCTTCGCTTCGGGTGCTTGGCGGGTAGTTTGCCGCACCCGTAGGGGTCTTGGGTGGGGTATTGGCTATTCACCGCGACCGTGTAATCCGCTTTGCGTTGCAGGCTTGAACGCATTGCGGATTCCTAGTATATCCAATGTATTCATCTGTGATCTGTAATGTCTATCATTGCTATATATTTATATATAATAACTATTTAGGCGTTGCTTATGTTTTACAGCCGCGCTAGCCCAGCCCCCGCTCTGTCGTTAGTTAAGTAACCTAACGGGTGATGACGGGGCCCCGTGGCGAATGCGAATGGCATAAGCGTACGTCATATTTTGGTTGTTTTCTGCAATGGTAGGATTAAATGATGGGACGCATTAAAAGAACTAATGCAAGAAATAAACCAAGTAAAAGTCGAATGGAACACTTTGAAAACCACTCGGTTCTTTTCAAAACTAAACTTTTAAACGCGGAGCTTGAACCACTCCTTTTAAAAGCTATCTCGTTCCATCGATTATATCAAGTTCACTACGTTCACGGTTTCGCCAAAACCATCCGTAGCCCTCCGTCGTTTCATATGAATATTCAACGGTATTCAAGCTGTGTTTGTTGGCCTTAGTCAAGGCACAGTGTTTGGTAGCTGGTGGGTATTCATATGTTGCATAGATAGAATGCGTTGGTTTGAGACAGTCGTATTGCCTTGTTGGCCATAGTCAAGGGTGGATACGGGTGGGTTCAAATTAACCTGGATAACGACGGGTAGAACTTGACATATGACTTATGATTTGTTGGCCTTAGTCAAGGTCATAAGAGCATGGGGCAAAAATCCACATCGGGAGTTTCATAAGTACTGAAACTTGCTAGCGTTGCATACCATTTGGAGTGTGATGATTCTGGTAGGATTCCTTCGGTTTTATCACGCGATGATATTTGGATCCCGATCCTACTGTGAGTATATGCTACTCCTCGGGAAAACTCTCACTTAACGATCAATGCTATAAACCTAGTAGGTGCCTAGAAAGGTGTTAGCGGGGCTACGCCCACAGGGAAAAGAGGTTACTTAATTAAGGAACTTCGCGAAAGCGTTGGAAAACCTCCCTCGAAGTACCGACACTGGCCTGGCTGAACGGTTAAGCAAGTATTGTACGGTGAGAATGATCCCGGCTAATCCTTTTCTTTACGGTTTGAGAAGGGATTCGAGAAACAGTGGGAGCCATCCAGTTTAGACAAACTAAAAACCACTCTAAACTTGCAAGAGCATCATGCTAAAGTGTTTCTTTTCTCTCTCCTAATTGCAGCGACCATTCAACATGACCGGACTTAAGTTACTGTTAGATAAAAATATATTGACAGGGCCAAACTACAAAGATTGGCTCAGGAATGTCAAGATGGCTATCACTTATGACAAGCTGGGGTATATACTTACCACCAAAGCTCCCCCTGTCCCAGGTCCCACCTCCAGCGTCGCGGATGTAGAAATCCGTAAGACATGGGAGATAGATTGCGCGAGGGCCAGATGCCTCGTACTAGCCTCGATGGACAACGAACATCAGAGGAGGCACGAGAATATGGACCTAGAGTCCATATTTCTCCATACAAAAGAACTGTATGGAGAGCAGTCTCGTATCGCCAGATACGAAGTGTCGAAGAAGCTTTTTTCGGCAAAGTTGGCCGTCGGATCATCGGTAGCGGACCACGTGCTTAAGATGATCGGCTACATAGAGGAGCTCGCGGACCTTGGGACCACGTTGGAGAATGAACTCTATACCGATTTGATTCTCCAGTCCCTTCCTTCCACTTACGCCCAGTTCGTTCTTAACTTCAACATGCAAGGAAAGGAGGTTGAACTTGCCGAACTTCTGAACATGTTGAGGACTGCTGAGGGCACCCTGCAGAAGGGTAGGGAGACATCCACTTTGTTTGTAGGAGGATCTTCCTCTTCTAGGTCCAGGGCGAAAGCCAAGGGCAAGAAGAAGAAAGCCCCCGCCAAACCAAGAAGGGGTGTCGGTAAAATGGATACGAAGGGAAAGGGTAAAGCAACAAAAGTAGCGGGGAAGATGGTGGGGAAGGAAGAATGCTTCTATTGTCACAAAAGTGGTCACTGGAAACAAGATTGCAAGGCTTGGAAAGCCAGAACACAGGATTTGAAGCGAGTTGCAGCTTCAGCTTCAGGTGTGTATGTTATTGAAAACTGTCTATCAATAAACTCTACATCCTGGGTATTGGATACCGGATCAGGATCTCATATCTGTAATTCTTTGCAGGCGTTGAGAAAGCGTAGAGTTTTGAAGGTAGGTGACATGACCCTCAGAGTTGCGAACGGTGCTAGCATGGATGCAGAGGCCGTGGGGGACTATCACCTGGGATTATCAGATGGACACTTTTTGGTTTTGCGTAGTTGTTATTATGTACCAAATGCAACCTGTAATATCATTTCAGTATCTTTATTATCTAAAGAAGGTTATGAATTTGCATTTGTAAGTAATGTAGTGAACATTCACCTTAATCAAGTTTTGATTGGGTCAGGTACATTAAACAACGGTATTTACGTTTTAAACCAACCACAGGTTTTCAATATCCAGAATACACACAAAAGAAAGTCTCCAGATATTAATCAGGCTTTCTTATGGCATTGTAGACTGGGTCACATCAATGAGACACGGTTGACTAAGTTACATAAAGAAGGATACTTGGATCCGTTCGAGTATCAGTCTTATGCCACTTGTGAATCTTGTCTTATGGGAAAGATGACAAAGGATCCGTTCACTGGACACGGAGAAAGAGCGAGCGAGCTCTTGGGACTCGTACACAGCGACGTGTGCGGTCCAATGTCTACACATGCGCGAAGCGGTTACTCTTACTTCATTACTTTTACGGATGATTTTTCAAGATACGGTTATGTCTTCTTAATGAAACATAAGTCCGAGGCCTTTGAAAAGTTCCAGGAATATAAGAATGAAGTGGAGAAACAGACCGGCAAAAGTATCAAGATTCTAAGATCGGATCGAGGTGGAGAATACTTAAGTGCCGAGTTCCTGAATTATTTAAAAGAGAATGGAATTCTCTCTCAGCTTACTCCTCCATACACTCCGCAACACAACGGTGTATCGGAGAGACGGAACCGAACCCTATTGGATATGGTACGGTCCATGATGAGTAAGGCTGAGTTACCGCGATCTTTCTGGGGTTATGCACTGGAAACAGCTGCACATCTCTTGAACCAAGTTCCTACTAAAACAGTGCCTACCACACCATATCAGATGTGGAGTGGGAAGAAACCCTGTCTTAAATCCTTTAAGACATGGGGATGTCCAGCTTTTGTAAAAAAGCAGCATGCGGACAAGCTCGAGGCACGCTCAGTACAGTGCAAGTTTGTGGGATACCCAAAGAACTCCAAGGGGTATCTCTTCTATTACGCAGAGGAGAAAAAAGTCCTTGTTTCTCGTCATGCCCGCTTCTTGGAAACTGAGTTTTTAGAAAATCAGATAAGCGGGAGCGCAGTAGAACTGGAAGAAATTCCAGAACCACAAACCATTACTGAAAGCTTAGAGGAACCAGAAGGTTCGAAAGAACAGGACATTCCTATGCCACTCCGCAGGAGTAGTAGGCAGTCTCATCCGCCCGAGAGATACTACGGTTTTCTCATTGACGGGGATAGAGAGGACTGCATCCTAGATTGTGATGAGCCTACTAGCTTCCAGCAAGCCATTCAGAGCGTCGACTCGGTAAAATGGCTGGATGCAATGCGGACCGAGATGGAGTCCATGTACACCAACAAAGTATGGACGTTGGACATTGCTCCAGACGGGGTAAAACCCGTAGGATGCAAGTGGATCTTCAAAAAGAAGATTGGTGTAGATGGACAGGTTGAGACCTATAAAGCTAGACTGGTAGCAAAGGGTTTTCGTCAGCGACCTGGTTTGGACTATGACGAAACCTTTTCTCCAGTAGCTATGCTGAAATCCATTCGGATCCTTCTTGCCATCGCTGCTTTCCACGATTATGAGATTTGGCAGATGGACGTAAAGACAGCTTTTCTAAATGGTCATTTAGAGGCGTGTGTCTATATGGACCAGCCAGAGGGTTTCATTCAGGGTGGGAGCAGCGGAAAGGTGTGCAAGTTGCTCAAGTCCATTTATGGACTCAAGCAGGCATCGCGGAGTTGGAACATCTGCTTTGATGAGACGGTCAAAGAATTTGGCTTTATCAAAAATCCAGATGAACCATGCATCTACTGTAGATTTGTAGCGAGAACTGTAGTATTCCTCGTTTTATACGTGGATGACATTCTCTTAATAGGAAATGACATTCCTATGCTACAATCTGTCAAGGGGTTCTTGTCACACAGGTTCTCCATGAAAGACCTGGGTGATGCCTCATACATTCTGGGTATCCGGATCTACCGTGACAGATCCAAGAGGATATTAGGACTCTCACAGTCCAGGTACATCGACACCATACTGAAGAGATTCAGTATGGAAGATTCCAAGCGCGGTAATCTACCGGCTTGTCACGGGATCACCCTCTCCAAAGAGATGTCTCCCAAGACTGATTTGGAGAGGGATCGCATGTCTATTATACCCTACGCTTCTGCGGTAGGCTCTATAATGTATGCGATGTTGTGTACCAGACCGGATGTGGCTTATGCACTGAGTGTGGTAAGCAGGTATCAGTCAAACCCTGGGGAGAAACATTGGATAGCAGTAAAGAACATTCTCAAGTACCTGAGAAGGACTAAGGAGATGTTCTTGGTGTATGGCGGAAAAGACCTGCAGATTGAGGCCTTTGCTGACTCCAGCTTCCAGAGTGACAAGGATGATTCCAAGTCCATGTCGGGTTTTGTCTTTACCCTCAATGGAGGGGCGGTGTGTTGGAAGAGCTCCAAACAGGAAACCGTTGCTGACTCGACTATGGAAGCGGAATACATCGCTGCATCTGATGCCGCAAAAGAAGCTGTCTGGATGAGGAAGTTCTTGAAAGAACTTCAGGTGGTTCCGTCCATTGTTGACCCAATACCTCTGTATTGCGACAACAACGGGGCTATAGCTTTAGCGAAGGAACCCAGGTCCCATCAGAAATCCAGACACATCTTAAGGCGGTATCACCTGATCAGGGAGATTGTGGATCGCCAGGAGATCGAGGTCCGGAGAGTTGCATCAGAGGATAACACAGCAGATCCATTCACCAAGGCCTTGCCCCAGACTCAGTTCGAGCGGCTGATCGAGATGATAGGTCTTCGATACGCCAGTACATGGCCTTAGTGCAAGTGGGAGATTGTTAGTGTATATGCCCTAGAGGCCATTACTGTATCATACTAGTTTGTATATTACTTAATGGAAGCTTGGGATATTCACAGTTGTATATACAATCTTGCTCGAAATGGTAGTATGCTACTTGGTTTGTCTCTGCTTTAATATGTGCATGTGTTTCTTTTAGCATATTGCAGGTATACATATTAGTAGAGCCCTTAGGATCTTTGCTTGATTACCAGCGTTGTGATGGCGCTCGCACTCGTGGGAGCTGGGTAATCTATAAGCACATCCTTATACTGGTCCCTGGTCGTTGGACTATCGAGACAGGGCATCGATACTCCGGAGTAGACTAGCGTATGCGCTTCTCATCCCAGTGTGGGAGACGGTCTGTCCCACAGCCGTTAGTACGTCGTACTTGGGATAGTATGCGGGTGCTCGTTAGGTTACGAGTACACTGGACAGGACTCGTCGGGAACTGTTGGTTGGTAATATACCTATCGTCAGTTATCAGTTCCCAGGTGACATGAGTACAGCTTAGTCCGCTGACTTGACACTGTCATTTCGCCTCGAGTGTGTTCCCACTGCACTTTGATTACTACCCTACCACGGCTCAGAGGAGTCGTGCAAACAGGTAGTTTTTGGGTGCAGTCCCGAAGCACTTGGAGGCAGTGACGGTTAGACAGGATTCGTCTCTCCCGGTATTGGGGGTTGACATCGCGCTGTGTCCAGGAGAGCCATTACACGAGTAGTCCCTGGCCAGGGCAAGCGAGATATACTGGTAGGCTTCCAGTGTTATCTCAGGGTGTTCTGGGCTACACTCCGACACGACTTGTACCGCTATTAGGGGACTGACGTTCACCGCCCCCCTAGGCCCGCCATGAGATGTATCAGACGAACAGACCGGACTGTACGGAGACTGTCACATACAGGCTCAGTAGGAGTGCAGATGGGGTTCACCTCGTCAGTCTTCTTATCGACATCTACCTGGGGACCGTTACGTACAGCTAGTGCCGCTTGCGGTCTGTGGTTAAACCCACTGCCAGCGTAGTGTCGAGTCTTTAGAGTCCCACACAGAGAGCTATTCGCCTTTAGGCAAAACGAGTAGAGGTCGCATGGTTTTGCGACAGGGTTCGTTCGCATCCGCGCACTTGTGCACGGTTGCTGTCCGGACAGTTTATACTAGCGGGCTTTGGTTTAAGCCGGATCCTAGTATATGATTTGAGATTGGTTTTTCTCATTGTATTCGTGTTCCTCGGATCACGAATGCGGGTGCGTATGCACAGTTGCTTGAGATTGAGGGAGAGGACCTTGTTTAGGGTTAATGACTATTGTCATTTTATTAACCCTATTGTTTTTTTGTGTGTATTATTGTTAATTAATAATTAGCTTAATTATTGTGCATGGTTGTTATTGTTGACATTTTGACTTCTTTGACTTGTTGACCATGTTGACAAGTTGACCATGATCATTTCATTTGGAAGATGCTCTTTGATCCTTGCAATTTGCATTAAAAGTGAAATGATAATGGTCACCTCTTGATTAAACCATGACAATTTTCTTGCTAATTAATTAATTAAAATAACACACACATATTAGTGAGAATGGCTCACTAATAATTCATTCTCTCATATCTTTTCTCTCTCTTGCTCATCCTCTCCCTCAAGCTCTCTCCCTCTCATGTGTTGAGAAACAAAAAAAGCTTGAGAAAAACCTTCACTTGATCTTCTCTACTCACTTCTAGGGTTCAAGTCTTAGCATTTCTTGCACTCTAGTTACTCCTAGCTTGGAGTTGAAGCTAAAGGTCGAGCCTTTCGGGTGGATCCTTCTTTGACGGAAGAAGACAAGCAAGGTGAGGCCTTTCTACCATTCCGACGAGCAAGGAGAGAAGGAGTTCGAGCTCAAGGTATAACCTTTCTACAACTTAGCTAGTTGTTAGTTTTCTTTAGCTAGCTTTAGTTTAGTAAAGATCCTCACAAGCAAGGTCCATGTTGCCTAAGTCTTTAAAAATCCAATTTTTATTATGTTTTCCGCCTCCCCGTAAGCACCGGGGTGGGCAACGTGGACTTACAGAAGCTGCATACCTATTGAATGGGGTTCCATCCAAATCCGGGCCTACCACTACATATGAGATGCGGAATGGAAAAAGACCATGTCTTAAACGAGTTAAGATATGGGGTTGTCCGGCCTATGTTGAAAGGCAGAATCCGGGCATGCTCGAGGCAAGGTCATTTATGTATAAGTTTGTTAGGATATCCCAAACATTTGCGAGGGTATATCTTCTACCTAACTGAGGAGAAAAAGTTGTTTTGTTTCTTAGCATGCCACCTTTTTTAGAAAAGAGATTTCTAATGAAGAAATATGTGGACATGAGGTAGAACTGGAAGTTGTTCCAGCTTGACAAACTAACAGCTGATGATTTGGAGAAACCAAAGGATTCAATAGTCTCCAACGAAACTCGGCCTCTCCGTGAATCTAGTAGGGTTCCTTATCCACTTGAGAGATACTATGTTCTTCTCGGTGACAGTGGGAGCGAGGATTGCATCATGGTTGATGATGGCCCAACTAGATTCAGGTAGGCCATCACGAGTGGGGACTCAGTGAAATGGCCGGATGCTATGCGATCAAAGATGGAATCTATGTACACCAACAAAGTATGACTTTGAATGTTGCACCTTAAGGGGTAAAACCTATTGGGAGAAAATGGATCTTGAGAAGATTCTTGGTGTAGATGGAAAAGTTGAGACTTTCAAAGCTATGCTTAGGTCCATCAGGATCAATGCAAGTATCGCAGAGTTGGAACATCTGTTTTGATGTGACAGTTAAAGAGTTTGACTTCATCAAAATGGTAAATGAACCTTGTATATACAGGATGGTTGTAGAGAGTGAGGTTGTCTTACATGTATTGTACGTAGATGACATACTCTTGATAGGAAATGGTTTCCTATGCTACACTCGGTCAAGCTCCTCTTATCACAAGGATTCTCAATATAAGATTTGAATGATACCTACTAAATCTTGTGGATTATGATCTATGGTGATAGATCTATGTGGATGTTGGGAGTGTCCCAGATCCAGGTACATTAACACCACACTAAAGGGGTTTAGTATAGAAGATTTTAAGCGTAGTGGTTCGCCCACTTACTGAGAAATCACTTTCTCCAAAAAGATGTCTCCCAAGACTGATTTGGAAAGAGCTCGTGTGCAAGGGATACCCTATGCTTCGGCAGTAGGCTCTATCATATATACGATGTTATGTACCAGACCAGATATAGATGACTCACTAGGTGTAGTGATCAGGAATCAATCGGATCTTGGGAGAATCACTGAAGAGCTCCGGAGGACATTCTTGAGTACTTGAGAAGCACTAAATGAATGTTCTTGGTTTCAGCTCCCAGAGCGATAAGTTCGACTGAGAGTCAGTCACAGGCATTGTCTTTGCCCTCAATGGAGGGACGGTATGTTGGAAGAGTTCCAAGTTAGATACCGTGACATACTAGACGATAAAGGCTAAATACATTTCTACCATTGATGTTGCCAAAGTGGATGTCTGGGTATTTCTTGTTCATGAGATGAACAAGGTTCCTACCATTGAGCGCCCAATAACTGTTATTATGACAACAATGGAGTTATGGCTTTAGCCTAGGAACGCAGGTCCCATCAGCGTTCCCGACATATTCTGAGGCAAGTATCACCTGATCAGGGAGATGGTTGATCTCCAAGGGATCGAGGTAAGGTGTAATACCCAGTACCTATTTACAGTAAAATACGAATTTAAATAAACTTTATTTATTCTAACTTATTTCTTTAATTCTATTTCCTAATTTTCATCGTACTATAACGTTTGGCCCACAATAAATTTATAGTTATATTGTAATACCCAGTTTTCAACGTACTATTTACATATTGCAATAAAATAATTTTCCTATATTTCTAATATATTTATGTTATATTCCTTTATTTTAATCCCCTAAAATTTTACTGATTATTTCCAATTCATATTTTACTATTTTAATCTAAATCCAAACCCAAATCCAATCTCCCCTCTCTCTTGGCCAGGCCCACACCCTTTTTCCCAAAGCCTATACTATTTCTCTCTCCCTCTCTTTCTTTTCTTTCACCAGCTGCTGTGCATTTTTCTACTCTTTACAGAAAAAAAAGGATGCTTTCACCATTCAAAATCCACTTAGAAATCAAACCAAAATCCCCAATTAAATCCTATTAAATCTAGCTTTAATCTCCTTTAAACCGATTCATTTACCTTTATTACCATGTCTCTCTCTCTCTCTCTCCCTCCCTCTAAATTCAATTAATTATTAAAATTATTACCCACGTTTCTCTCCCTCTCTCTCCCTCTCTCTCTCTCTCACGTCTTTCTCTCTCTCCCTCACTCACGTTCTTTCTCTCTCTCTCCTCTCGATCACCTTCTCTCTCCTTCCCATTCTTTTCTTTCCGCTCCCTCTCTCTCGAACCCACGCTCACGCCCGTGCCCGCCGGCATCCCCCTCTGCATCACCTGAGCCTCGACGTTGCAGCCACTCGACTCCTCACCACCTCAACCTCCACCTTCGAACCCATCGTCCTCACCCCTCCCTCGTCACCCGAGCATCCCCGCCGATCTCCTAACTCCTTACCGACCAACCACCATCACCTCCTCCGACGAACCCACCCCTCTCTTCCACCAACACCACCTCTGCTACTGTCCCCGAGGTCACCGCACTTCCACCTTAACCACCCAAACTTCATCATAGCCTCACACCACCGTTCACCACTTCGCCGTCGACCCATTGCCGTCGACCCCTTCTGCAACCTACTTCCTCCATTGCATCAACCGAGTAACCCATCATCGCCCCATCGACACTAACCTCCACCGCCGACTATCTTTGCCGGCAACCTTCATCATCGTCGGCCAACAACATCGTCGGCTTCCTCTTTCCACTGCGAGCTCCCTTCCAACCCAGCTCCGATCATCCGAGGTTGCAGCTCCAAGCCAGCCTCCCATCTCCAAAGCCAACCCCTTTGCCTCCAAGCTCTAACCCGCACCCAAGCTCCTCCCTTACCACCGGTGACCTTGTCAACGACACCGTGACCGCTCCTCGCCGGCAACCGACTCCTACACCAAGTGCGATACCGCCTCCCCCTCCTCGCAAACTCAAGCCCTGAGCTCCACCGCATCCATGACAGCCAACCGACCCCGAGCTTCCCTCGACTACAGCCCAAGCCGACTCCGACCACCTCACTTTCGACGACGATCCCTTCTCTTCACCCCCTCTTCTCCCTACTGGAGCTACAGTGCCCGTCGCCACCAACACCAGCCGAGTCCAAGCCTTAAGGCTAGCCCAAGCTTCAAACTAAGCACTAGTCATTTCATCGAACACTTGCATCTATCGTAAATCTCCGCTATTTCAGCCGTCGTCGTCGCCATAAAAGCCGTGTCTTTAGTCTCGGTGTCCGTCGTCGTCGTCAAAGTTGTAATCGTCGCAACGCCAGCGCACGTCCATCGCACCCACCGAGCCATCGAGTCCAAGAATCAAGCTCCACCGAGGCCAACCCTTGTCGTGCTCGAGTGGTGATCGCGTCGTAGCCGTAGTTCACCACCGTGCTGTGTCACTGCCGTATCAACATCGATACGTCATCAGGCAAGTTTTACATACTTGCTTCATGCTATTATACAATTATTTCGATTTCGATTCAATATTATTACAAGTATTCGATGTTAGACTTTAAGTGAAAACCCATCTTTAAATGGCGGAACTTATGATCGTTAAACCCTTTTACTATTCATAAAGGTTCCATAGAAATCTGGTTGAAAATAAATATCGTTTCACCTATAAAATATTACCCCCGATAATCATTGCGAAATCAGAATTTTCCTGAACATGCTAGACCGTTAAATTCATGTTAAATCTTTTACAAATCGTATTTTAGCATTACATGGCTTGTATCGAAGCTAACAGATTAACCTACAGTACTATATAGTTGATCTCTAAATTTGAACAAGTTATGATAGAGAAAATTGAGGATAATTACGATTATGGACTGCAGTCTAGAGAAGTAATCCCAGTTAACCCCTGTTTTTAAATCAGTGTATATCCTTATTCAAATGCGAGAATGTGCCAAAACCTATATCTTTACGTATAAAATTGAGTTATCTTTCTTAACCCACTGGTTTCAATGGATTCCTATTCGGTATGATATTTTTAACACATTTTATAATTTCGACATGTCCAGCTGAATTCTGCAGTGAAAGATTTTACACATCAACCTAAACCTGGACATAACTCCCTATGGATATAGGTTATTACTGTCATGCCAATTGCGTTGGAAACCTAACTGATAACCCTAAATATTTTTCAACTATATTGTTGCCTAATTTTTATCCCAACTGGGAGTAAAACGTGTTACGAAACGGACTTCCAATTCAGAAATTGGATTTCCAGCAGTGAACACTTAAAATGAAATGGCCATAACTAGCAAACCTGAAAACCGATTGAATCGAAAAAAAATTTGACGGATAGATAATTGAAAATACTGCCTACCCCTCTTACATTGTTTTGCTAAATTCTGCATGTATGATTTATAGTAAATTATGCAAGTGGTAGGACACTGGCTGATGACATTTTATTCAAATCATGATTATTGCATTATCACCATATCATGTAGAGCTCATATACATTGATAACCTAGTGGTCGTGTGCATTACCCAGTGTTTGATATTAGTTTTTTGATTGTGTCAAGTACGTTAGTGTTAAAGCGTGAATGAATAAGTAACAGTGACACGTACTTATACACAATCAACGAACCCAATTAACTTATTGCATTGTCGACGTCTATGGGACATGTATAAGTGTGACTATAATTGGTATGGGATGATTATGGAAGCACTTATATTAGTGTCATAGGTAAGGCACCAAATACTGTCCATTTATCTTGGGTGCTAGCCGAGACATGCTTGATGGAGATCCTGTCTCCAGTTCTCGCGTAGACTTGTCATGGACCGACTAGTATTTGAGTCTATGGCTGGTGTTTGATGTAGACCACGGGGAGTGAGGTAGTTTGAGTATGAGTTCAACGGAATCTCGGGAGTCCCATTGCCGGCACATACAGCGATTCTGGGAGTTATATGGGTGATATTACTGATTATTAGCGACTCGAGCCCGTGTTCCCTTGTCCCTGGGGCCCTACCCTTGGGTGGAGGATACTCACAAGTGGTTGATTCTCACACTTGGACTGACGATAGGTTTAGCGACCTGGACAGTGAGACTTAGAGACTGATAAGTTTAGTGACATGCATTGAATACTGGCTGATACACCTGTATTATTGTTTACCCGCTTTACTGTTTACCTGTACTGGTTCCTTCATGCTCATATCATCACTCCATGCTTATTGTTTCATATTCATCATTATTACACATGTTACATATGTATTTCTATTTATTGCTATTGTGTCGCTCTGACGACCTGAGTATGCATGCTCAGAGTGAGAAGTGGATTTAGCTCGGACCAGGATCTAACGTACCTCGAGGATATTGCGGACATCTTGATCAGCGACTCAGCGCTATCTCTCCTTGATCTCTATCTGGTTAGTTTTGTATCTTTCTTGATTTAGTGACTGCATTTCTCATTACCTATGCATTGTTTACTGATTACCACGTAAAGCTAGAAGCCGAAATGTGACTACGGCAGGACGTTTCCTCGACCGTAGGAGCATGGCAGGCCTTTTCAACCCCTCATATTCCGTATTTTTGGAAGAGGGGCATGACATGGTTTTGTTGGTATCAGAGCCAGGTTTAGAATAAGATTGCAGTTCAAATTAGGGGCCCATTGAATCATACTTTGTTTCCTTGCTTTCACTTCCATATACTACTTATGCATCACCACTCAAGTTCATGTTTTGAATCTTATCTACTTTATCTTTCCTCATGTTCCGCATCACTAATCGTTATTTTCCTTCGTGTTCCACTATCCGATCATGACCCTTACCTTTCATGCCATGGCCAACCCTGGGGCGGCACCGCTTATAGATGAGGACACTCGGTCCTACATTTCTTTCGATTGTATATTAGTGAGTTCAGACGACGAGGTCAATGGCCCACAGGTCATTTTCGACGATAGTGAATCCGAGAACGAGGGAGTCGATGTCGCAGCTCCAGAGATCAATATGATTAATGATTCTGACGATGAAGGGGAGAATCCCGAGTAAGACCCTATGGAAGAGGATCCAGAAGAGGACCCGGAAGAGGCAGAGCATATGGAGAAGGATTCCAATGAGGAAACTCTCGCTGAAGAGGAAGAGCCAGGAGAAGAAAACCATGTAGGGGAGGAATCTGAAAACGAAGCTCCAACCGAGGAGCAATTGGAGGATGAAATCTCGAGTGAAGAGGAACTCGAAACTGAAGAACCTCAAGCAGATATCCAGGCAAGGCACTATGGGAACGGATGCCCCTATCTTAGCGCGAGAGCCTATCGCCACTTGTTGAACTTCCACAATTGCGAATGACGCGACTTCAATTCCTTTCATCTTACCAATAAAAGCAATGTATAGTTTAGGGCTATTTTTATCTTGCAAGTGTACTTTGTTAAAAAAAATCTGAATAATAAACTTTCGGTTCGATCAAATTTTCCTTCAGTATTGTACCATTAAAATCCATTTGATGCATTAATTGATCCTTCTTACAAAATTTCTTTCCCTTCTTACAAGATATTATTTTTATCCCATCCTTGAACCTTGTAGTCTTTGACCCCCAGCTTAGCTGACACTGTGGTTGACACCGCATTCCTGATTCCATTTTTCGATTAGGTCGCGTCTTATCACGATCTATACTCTGGCTAGTTTACTATACCTTACTAGTATTATTTTCTATTACTGTAATGACAGCCAGTGACATTTGTTATTCCAAATTTAGTTTCTCTCTATTTTTGTATCTAGTTATGTTTTTCTAATTTGCGTATTATTAGCTACTCATATTTACTTACTTGCTTTAAATACTCTACTATTTTTAAATTCCAATAGTTCTAACAAGCACTGTATGTTTTACTTTTTAGAGGATTTTTCCTACCAATGATTTTTCATACTATCGTTGTTTATTATGTAATCATATTCTTCATGCCTTTTGTTTTGATTTTATCTGCTACATTTACTGGATGCCACTTCGAGTTATTGCTATTCTATAATTCTTTTAACGTTTTATTGTTTATTATAATATTAACATTCATATTCATTTCGGTTGTATATTATCAACGATTTGGGTTTTCTTTAAAATTTGTCCTATCTTGATCTGCTACATAATTTTCTCTTTTCTTTTATCCTTATTTTTCCAACTTCTCCGTGAGCTTATTTATACCTTCCCTCTTTCTTACTACTCTTTGTTAAACTTATTATCCTTACAAAGTCTTTTCTTCTTTTGTGATATTCGATTTTCTTACCAACTTCTCGACCTTCTTATCGAACTTATTTGTACCGCTATACTTTAAAATGTTCATGTATTTATATTATGATTATCGTATTTCTATATTCACTGCCGCTTATTTTACTTTTCGCATGTGTGAAAAGCGCGCTTAGTTTGTTCACTTTTCTATACTTCATGCTATGCTCTATTCTGGGGAATATTCTTAAGCTCATATTTTAAATTAACTATAGTACATGAAGCTTTTCAATTACTATTTCGAAATAAATCGTTGTGTCATTATTCTTACACATAACTGTTTCTTTTAGTTGTTCTATTCCTTACATACAATTGTCTCATCAAGTCTCTTTTGCTAAAAGTAACTATATAGTGTTTCCAAATAAAGTCTCATGAGTCTTCTCGGTTTTTGATTTAATTTCGAGGACGAAATTTTTATTTAAGTGGGGTATGATGTAATACCCAGTACCTATTATACAGTCAAATACGAATTTAAATAAACTTTATTTATTCTAACTTATTTCTTTAATTCTATTTCCTAATTTTCATCGTACTATAACGTTTGGCCCACAATAAATTTTTAGTTATATTGTAATACCCAGTTTTCAACGTACTATTTTACATATTGGAATAAAATAATTTTCCTATATTTTTATTATATTTATGTTCTATTCCTTTATTTTAATCCCCTAAAATTTTACTGATTATTTCCAATTCCTATTTCACTATTTTAATCTAAATCCAAACCCAAATCCAATCTCCCCTTTCTCTTGGCCAGGCCACACCCTTTTTCCCAAAGCCTAAACTATTTCTCTCTCCCTCTCTTTCTTTTCTTTCACCAGCTGCTGTGCATTCTTCTTCTCTTTAAAGAAAAAAAAAGATGCTTTCACCATTCAAAATCCCCTTAAAAATCAAACCAAAATCCCCTATTAAATCCTATTAAATCTAGCTTTAATCTCCTTTAAACCCATTCATTTACCTTTATTACCACGTCTCTCTCTCTCTCTCTAAATTTTCAATTAATTATTAAAATTATTACCCACGTTTCTCTCCTTCTCTCCCTCTCTCTCACGTCTCTCTCTCTCTCACGTCTTTCTCTCTCTCCCACACTCACGTTCTTTCTCTCTCTCCTCTCGATCACCTTCTTTCTCCTTCCCATTCTTTTCTTTCCGCTCCCTCTCTCTCGAACCCACGCTCACGCCCGTGCCTGCCGGCATCCCCCTCTGCATCACCTGAGCCTCGACGTTGCAGCCACTCGACTCCTCACCACCTCAACCTCCACCTTCAGACCCATCGTCCTCACCCCTCCCTCGTCACCCGAGCATCCCAGCCGACCTCCTAACTCCTTACCGACCAACCACCATCACCTCCTCCGATGAACCCACCCCTCTCTTCCACCAACACCACCTCTGCTACTGTCCCCGAGGTCACCGCACTTCCACCTCAACCACCCAAACTCCATCAAAGCCTCACACCACCGTTCACCACTTCACCGTCGACCCATCGCCGTCGACCCCTTCTGCAACCTACTTCCTCCATTTCAACAACCGAGTAACCCATCATCGCCCCCTCGACACCAACCTCCACTGCCGACTATATTTGCCGGCAACCTTCATCATCGTCGGCCAACAACATCGCCGGCTGCCTCTTTCCACTGCGAGCTCCCCTCCAACCCAACTCCGGTCCCTGGCTGCAGCTCCAAGCCAGCCTCCTTTCTCCAAACCCAACCCCTTTGCCTCCAAGCTCTAACCCGCACCTGAGCTCCTCCCTTACCGCTGGTGACCTTGTCAACGACACCGTGCTCGCTCCTCTCCGGTAACCGACACCTACACCAAGTGCGATACCGCCTCCCCCTCTTCGCAAACTCAAGCCCCGAGCTCCACCGCATCCACGACAGCCAACCGACCCCGAGCTTCCCTCGACTACAGCCCAAGCCGACTCCAACCACCTCACCTTCAACGACGATCCCTCCTCTTCACCCCCTCTCCTCCCTGCTGGAGCTACAGTGCCCGTCGCCACCACCTCCAGCAGAGTCCAAGCCTTGAGGCTAGCTCAAACTTCAAACCAAGCACTAGTCATTTCATCGAACACTTGCATCTATCGTCAATCGCCGCTATTTCAGCCGTCGTCGTCGCCGTAAAAGCCGTGGCTTTAGTCTCGGTTTCCGTCGTCGTCGTCAAAGCTGTAATCGTCGCAACGCCAGTGCACGTCCGTCGCACCCACCGAGCCATCAAGTCCAAGAATCAAGCTCCACCGAGGCCAACCCTTTTCATGCTCGAGTCGTGATCGCGCCGTAGCCGTAGTTCACAACCGTGCCCCGTCGTTGCCTTATCATCATCGATACGTCGTCAGGCAAGTTTTACATACTTGCTTCATACTATTATACAATCATTTCGATTTCGATTCAATATTATTACAAGTATTCGATGTTAGAATTTAAGTGAAAATCCATCTTTAAATGGCGGAACTTATGATCGTTAAACCCTTTTACTATTCATAGAGGTGCCACAGAAATCTGGTTGAAAATAAATATCGTTTCACCTATAAAATGTTACCCCCGATAATCATTGCGAAATCAGAATTTTCCTGAACATGCTAGACCGTTAAATTCATGTTAAATCTTTTACAAATCGGATTTTAGCATTCCATGTCTTGTATTGAAGCTAACAGATTAACCTACAGTAATATATAGTTGATCTCTAAATTTGAATAATTTATGATATAGAAAACTGAGGAGAATTACGATTCTGGACTGCAGTCCAGAGCAGTAATCCCAGTTAACCTCTGTTTTTAAATCACTGTATTTCCTTATTCAAATGCGAGAATGTGCAGAACCCTATATTGTTATGTATAAAATTGAGTTAGATTTCTTAAACCACTATTTTCATTGGATTCCTGTTCGGTATGATATTTTTAACACATTTTATAATGTCGACATGTCCAGCTGAATTCTGCAGTGACAGATTTTACACATCAACCTAAACCTGGATATAACTCCCTGTGTATATAGGATATTACTATTCCGCCAATTGAGTTAGAAACCTAACTGATAACCCTAAATATTGTTAAACTATACAGTCGCCTAATTTTGATACCAACTGGGAGTAAAACGTGTTACGAAACGGACTTCCAATTCAGAAATTGGATTTCCATCAGTTAACACTTAGAATGAAATGGCCATAACTAACAAACCTGAAAACCGATTGACGCGAAAACAATTTTGACGGATATATAATTGAACATAATGCCTACCCCTCTTGAATTGTTTCGCTAAATTCTGCATGTATGATTTATAGTAAATTATGCAAGTGGTAGGACACTGGCTGATGACATTTTATTCATATCATGATTTTTGCATTATCATCATATCATGTAGAGCTCATATACATTGATGACCTGGTGGTCGTGTGCATTACCCAGTGTTAGATATTAGTGTTTTGATTGTGAAAAGTACGTTAGTGTTAAAGCGTGAATGAATAAGTAAAAGTGACACGTACTTATACACAATCAACGGACCCAGTTAACTTATTGCATTGTCGACGTCTATTGGACATATATAAGTGTGACTATGATTGTTATGGGACGATTATGGAAGCACTTATATTAGTGTCATAGGTAAGGCACCAAATACTGTCCATTTATCTTGGGTGCTAGCCGAGACATGCTTGATGGAGATCCTGTCTCCAGTTCTCGCGTAGACTTATCATAGACCGATTGGTATTTGAGTCTATGGTTGGTGTTTGATGCAGACCATGGGGTGTGGGGTTGTTTGAGTGTAAGTTGAAAAGAATCTCGGGAGTCCCATTGCCTGCACATACAGCGATTCTGGGAGTTATATGGGTGATATTACCGATTATTAGCGACTCGGGCCCGTGTTCCCTTGTCCCTGGGGCCCTACCCTTGGGTGGGGGATACTCACGAGTGGTTGACTCTCACACTTGGACTGACGATAGGTTTAGCGACCTAGACAGTGAGACATAGAGACTGATAGGTTTAGTGACATGCATTGAATACTGACTGATACACATGTATTATTGTTTACCCGCTTTACTGTTTACCTGTACTGGCTCCTTCGTGCTTATATCATCACTCCATGCTTACTATTTCATATTCATCATTATTACACATGTTACATATGTATTTCTATTTATTGCTATTGTGTCGCTCTGACGACCTGAGTATGCATGCTCAGAGTGAGAAGTAGATTTAGCTCGGACCAGGACCTGACGTACCTCGAGGATATTGCGGACATCTTGATCAGCGACTCAGCGCTATCTCTCCTTGATCTCTATCTGGTTAGTTTTGTATCTGTCTTGATTTAGTGACTGCATTTCTCATTACCTGTGCATTGTTTACTGATTACCACGTAAAGCTAGAAGCCGAATTGTGACTACGGCAGGACGTTTCCTCGACCGTAGGAGCTTGGCTGGCCTTGTCAACCCCTCGCATTCTGAATTTTGGGAAGCGGAGCGTGACATAAGGAGAGTAGATTTTAAAGTTAACACGGCGGATCCACTCACCAAGGCCTGCTTCCCCAAATACTTTATGAGAGATTTTTGGGATGGTTGAGTATGGGATACTACAACCACTACTAAATTGTTGGGTATTGGACACTACAACAGATAGCCTTAGTGCAAGTGGGAGATTGTTAGTTATATGTATGCCCTAGAGGCCATTACTGTACATGTGATGTATATTGTAGTGGATGCTTGGACATATATAGGGAGGACTTCTTGCTTGACATGATAGTATGCTATCTGGTTGCTCTTTATCTTAACATGTACACTTATTGTCTCTCTCTCACATGTTGTTATAGCCCTTAAGATGTGTACTTGACTACCAGGACTATGATGGAGATTATACTAGTGGTGCTAAGGGTAGTCCACAAGTACACCCTATAACAGTTCCTAGTCGTGGGAGTATCGAGATAGGGTATCGATACTCCAGAGTAGACTTGCGTATACGCTTCTCGACCCATGAGATGGGCGATGGATGATCCCATATCCATTAGTGTTTGACTTCAGAGAAGGCATACGGGTGCTCAGTAGAGACAGGGTACACTGGACGGACTCGCCGAGAACTCCTAGATGGTATTATACCTATCGTCGGATAGCAGTTCTCTGGTGACACTGGTACAGGTTAGTCTGTAGACCCGAGATCGTCATAGAGTCTTGTGTGATTCCCACTGTGCTTTGATTTCCACCATAACACGATCAAGAGATCGTGCAAAAAGATGGTTTTTGGGTACAGTCCCGAGTCACATGGAGGCAATGAGCAATAGGAGGGGTTTTCGTCTCTCCTGGTATTGGGAGTTGATGTTGCGCTATGCTCGACTGGCCATAACAGGAAATCCCTGGCCAGGGTTGCTGAGATCTACTGGTAAGTGTTATCAGTAGTTTCTCGAACCGTTATGGACCTTGCATCGGCATGACTTATCAGGCTATTGGGGTCTGACGTTATACCACCCTCAGGCTGTGATATACGACATATCAGACAAAGAGATAAGACTGTACGGTAGTGTTACTGATTGGATTCGCAGGAGTACGAGCAGGGTTGCTTGTTGATCTTCTGATCGCTCAATACCCGGGTGGCCGTTACGTTTAGCAGACCGCTTGCGGCTTGTGGGTGTTTAATATGATCATCACCTACTGCCGGCGTATTGACAAGTCTTTAGAGTCTTACACAGAGGTTTCCTAGTTCATGCGAAATGAAGTAGGAGCACATATGTGATATGTGCGGGACCGAGATTGATATGAGTATGTGATACCGTATTGTATTCTCGTGATATATTATATTGGACGGGTATATGTGATATAGCCGGGTTATCGAATCAAGTGTTGATTCGGTATGTTGATTTTATTGATATTAGTCAGTTATATGTGATATATCCAGATCATTAAGTCAAGTATTGATTTAATGATTTAATGTATAATTATATATTTGATATATGAATTTACATTAACTAATATTTCTCACTTGACCATTTCTTTTTCTCACTTTGCATACATTATATATATGTGATATATATTATGTATCATGCTAGGTTATATATGCAACTTAGGTGTGTGATACTTACACCATAACCATGATAAAATTAGGGTTTTATTTATCTTAGTAACTAACAAAATTGGTTGGAAATTGTCATGGCTAGAAGCTTGGAGAAGCTTTCTAACCATTGACTAAGTCCACCAAATTTGTTTTACTTTAAGATGTTTAGTTAACCCAACCTTTATCCTATGCCATGGTTAAGTCTCTACAATGGTTAGTGTATGACATTAACTAACCAAGGGTTGCAATTCTTGTTTCAATCTATTCTCTTGTTAATTTCATCTTCATCTTCTTCATGAGCTTGAGAAGCTTACTAGGGTTTGGAGATGAGATGAAACCTTGTGAGAAAAATAATTCTAAAGTGATCCCATTTCCTACTTCATCATCCTCTACTATTAGCCATTTAGTTTAGGGTGTTTGCTTCACTAATTTCACCATTAGTGAAGATGTAGCATGAGCTCGAGTCTCCTCGACGTAGATCATCTTCGGTCTCGAAGACATTGAGCAAGCTTGTTCGTTTCTTCAAGTGAACCCTCTCTAGAGTCTGGGAGTTCACCATTAGCAGCGAAGGGACTACGACATGGAGCTTTAGAAGTGAAGGACCGGTATACAAAGGTTGTATTCCCTCATTCACTTAGATATAAAGTGTTTACATTTAGTTTCGTCGGTTTTCTAGTAGCGATTCTAGGGTTAGGGTTAGCTAATACGGCAAAAAAAATCAAAAATGGCATGGACGATACCTCCCGAAACCTTGTTGCTGTGCTAGGTAACCCTACAGTTTCTTGGGGAAGTAACTTCTTCTCCGTTCGAGTTGTTTATGGTGTGGCGGCTATAAATTTGCTCTCGCTTCTTTGACCGAACATATCCTAGCTCAGTTGTGTCCATCTTCCCGTCGAGCTTCGTCCGTTGAGTCTCGGGCACATCCCAATTCCTTTTATAGAGTTGTGCTTGTTGAACAATTTGTTCGAATTCATACCTTGATGCTTTAATAGTTCCCTTAATCCCTTTGCATAATACCTTGCCATGCAGATGAGCTGCAACTCGTCAAGATTTGGATTGGCTCCATACCAGCTTTCTTTTTCTATCTTGGCCTCCTTAGATTTGTAGAAGAGGATCGTCTTTTCACTTCTATGCCTTGGAGGCATATAAAAGGTTTCTAGTTCTTGTATGCGATAGGTACCGAGCGAGTCAAGTTCCTTATAGTGCCGAGGCGGAGCCATCATAATATGTAGAATCTGGTCATCTTCATCAAGAGTCTGGGTCGGTGGACGAGTGGAAAGCACCGCATCAGTCTCGTCTTCAGAGTTGCTGCCAAAGACTAGGATAGGGATTGATGGCCAGGTTCATTAGCTTCCCTCTGAGGTTGTCCCGAGTACACTATATGTTCGTCTTCTTTAGTATCACAATGGAAGACCGGGATGGTGGCCACTGATTTTTGTTTATTTTCCCATTTGCTGCATCTCTCGGTATCTTCAAAACTCGGCTGAAAGCGCTTTGCATCTTCATTCTTCTGTACCTCATTTACTGAGAAGGGATTGAGCTCTCCCGTAAGGATGTACTCTTGGCCATCCTTGAAATACTTCATAAACTGATGTTGGGTAGAAGGGATAATATTGTACTGCGTAGCTAAGATTTGCCGAGTAGAGCTTTGTAACATGTTTTGGCGTCGATGACATGGAACTTGATGTCAGTGAAGAGCTTCCCGAAGCAGAGCGTCAATACTACGGATCCAAGCATCCGTGACGACTGCGAGTCGAACCCTGAGATTTAAATATTGTCAGGGCAAGGTGCCGAACATTCATACATATCCCGTTCAGCACTCTCACATTAAGAAGGTTGACAGAAGATCCATTGTCGATAAGGATTTTCCTAACTTGATGTCAAGGCAGTATCCGGTATTATACAGCGGTCGATTATGCTCGTATGTTCCAAGGAGGAGATCTTCCTCACTAAAGGTAATATCAGCGTTGTGGCTTTCTGCGAGCTCATCCTTCATTTTCTCTTCTATGAGGAAGGCCTGAAACTGGTCAGATTCTTTTAAGGCCTTGATCAAAGAGTCTCGTGCCTCTTTGGACAGGAGTAGAGTACCAACATACTCAGCTGCAAGGGTTTCTTTCTCAAATGTGCAAGGATGTTATAGTCCACCTTGGTTTTCTTAGGTATGTCTTTTGCGGCGAGCTCTCTGGCGACTTCTTCATCAAGCTCGATCTCCTCAAGAACTTTCCCGTTGTCTTTATCTTGTTTATTTGAATCTTTGTTTGCGGGTCCAAGTTTCTTTCAGGAAAGGTATGGTTGCGCAGATGAATATTCTCGCAATCCTTTTCTTCCTCTTCCTTTTCCAAGGCGGAGCTTTTTAAGGGGAATTTCATCCTCGGAATCGCTCCCGAATGTGAGAATCTGAGAGCTTTCTCCTTTTGGGCCAGTATTGGTCATATAGTAGCTGTTGGTTGCCTCTTTATCTGCTGCCATCTTGTCTCTCTCGTATCGACGACTGCGAGCCTTGCGCTTCTCCTTTTTGAAATGTCTTCTGTGGGCAATATATCCTTTCCACCACTTCTTGAAGGCGTTGCACTCATCAATGTGATGGGCGACCCTTCGGTGGTATAGGCAGTATTTCAGTTGTTCCCTCTACCATTGAAGTACGGAACCCCAGGAGTATATATCACGAGAGGCGTTAGCTTCATTCCCATTGATAGGGCCTTCACAAACCGCTTCTTAGCTTTGGTCCTGCTCTTATTTTTTGTAGGCATGATTTGGTCCGGTTGGAGAACTTTATAACTCGTCTCTTCCGTAGCTTCTTTGTTCAGACGTTGTTTCCTGGCCTTTTCATAAATGACCATCCCACTCCTTTGATCATCTTGACTCTTTAGAAAAGCTTCTTTCAGTAGCTTTTCGATTGGATATTCTTCTGGCGGTTTCGGGATATCTCCTCAACTCGTCCATGTCGCTTTCTGACACTGGCGAAGGCTCTTCATCATATATAAAGGAATTGGAGACCATGTAGCAGCTTTCCACACATTCTTCCGTCCTTTTGGTTGATTCATTTTCTTCTTTGTCATCACTGTCGTTGTTCTTGAGAATATGCTGGAGGAATTCTTCAAGTGTGACTGGTATTCGCGCTTTCTGATTATATTCTTCCTGCGCGTCTATATATTTTTGCAGATCCGTGCGGCTTTCAACATATTCAATGGGCTGCACGGGCTTCTTGATCTTCTTATTCTTCTTTTACTTGGAATAATTAGAAGGCTTGTCTTGGGGGATTTCCCCTTGTCAATGATTTTTTGCGTGGGATGCGGCTTCAACATCCCTTCTATCATCTCGGGCTCAAGCGGGTTTTGTTATTTTATTGTCGGGCATGCTTGTAGGTCTTTTAGTATTCTTTTAGTCTTTGCAAGAAGAACTTCTCATGGAGCTTCTTCTACGAATGAGCAAGATGCCCCCTGTGTATCAACTTTCTTAGGGGCATGCTTTTGTGGTGTATCTACCTTCTAATTATCTGAAAGCACAAACTTGCCCTACTGATACTTGTCCTCAACCAAGTTCTTAAAGACGTAACAGTCTTCAATTGGATGGCTTATTACCCGATGATAGGGACAGTGGCTTGGATTGTTGACATCACCAGCTTGTACGGTTCGCCGTGGCTCAGGTAGTGTTATCAAATTATTCCTCATGGCAAGCTCGAACAGTCTCTTCTAGTCGCGAGGGAAGGAATACGCACGTCCCATTCTTTCTTCTAAGGTAGGGCCAGTGCGGTTGTTTTGGAGAGCGTCTGCTTTCGGACCATTCTGCTATTGTTGTGTATTAGCGACAAAGTCCGTATTTTCCTTTGTTGGGGTCAAAAATTACACCCTAGTTGACCAAGTCAAAGTCAAAGTCAACCCCAAGCCAGGTGGGCTCAAGCCCAGGCCAAGTGGGCCCATACCCAAGTCGAGCCCCGCAGCCAGCCTCCTCCATGCCAAAATGAAAATCATGTAATAACTAATTTTGATGTAACTTTTTATGTATGAATATAAGAAAGATGGGCAAAATGCCATTTTGTAAAGCCCAAGAGGCTATATGTAAATTTGTAATCCTATAAAAGGCAACATGATAATGAAATAATAGAATAATTCATTCTCCCCCAAAATTATGTTTTTTGTGTCTCCTTCTCTTTGCTCAAGGTTCTAAACCTTCTTTCTCTTTTTTTTAAATTAAATCAAGAGTTCCACTCTTCCTTTTCCAAAAAGAAATAATTTTTCACCACAAAACTCTTGAAGGGGAACGCGGATCAACCATAAAATCTACAAAAGGGGAGATTTTTAAAATCACACCCTCTTTTCTCTAAGATCCAGCCAATAGAGAGAAGGAAGAAAGAGATCCACCTCCAAAATCCCCACTTTGGAGAAGATCCAGGGCTCAATGGAGAAGAAAGGGTCCCCTTTCATCAGCTCCAAAAATATCTTAGAAGTTTAACACATCAATATATATATATATATATATATATATATATATAATAAATCTTTATTTTTAGGAGTACAACTTCCAGTGCAGGGGCTAAGCCCCTTTCTCCTCTTTGTCAGGAGTTCAACTCCAAAAGTCAATTGGGAGTACAACTCCCAGTGTAGGGGCTAACCCCATTTTCCTGCTGATGCCGAGCGCCCGCATGCCAGACATGCGGGGCGCTGGTGCCCAGTGCCGCCTGACAAGCACATGGTGTAAGTCGGCGGCGGCGCCCCGGCCGTCTAACAGACGCCGATATGCGGAACAAAACTTTTACGACTGGCGCTATCGCGTACTTTATCCCTGATCGTCCATTAAAGCTAAACTAACAAACTGTAAAGAGGGTAGAATTGTTATACCGAATGATCCGAGTCCTTCGGTCTTCAACCATCATCCCACGCTATGTTGCAACTGATCCGAACTTGCTCGATCTCCGGTCTCGTCGTCCAGGTGGCACCACATCGACGGATCTTTAAACGGGCTCCCGCCTCTGAACCGAGGCAACTCGCTCGTCAAGTTTGCTAAAAGAGACGACCAAGATGAAGTAGAGAATGGGTAGAATACTTTGTCTCGTTACGTCCAAGGTCACGGACAAACGGTTTTAGAAGTTGCCAATTGGAATCGGGTGAATGGAAATTGAACTAAAAATGAAATTTCCATACACTAGTTATCATAATCTTTTCTCACTCAAATGAAATGAATCAAAAATCACACCTCACAAAGAAGTGGTCGGCCACATTATAAAGAGAAGGGAGGTGAGTGTAGGAGCAAGTGGTGACCATTAGAAAAGCTTCTCACAAAAGATCAAGAGGAAAAAATCTAAGCAAGAACAAAAAGCATTAATGAAAAGGTGACTCACTAATAACACCTCATCATCCAATTAATGCAAGATGGTGACTCACTAATCTAGTCATCAAAACAAGAAGCTTCTACTAATGACTCACGTCATGACACACCATCAAGAAGAAAAGATAAATCCGCATTTGACCGACTGTCAAATACGGCTGATAGAAAACCGGAAACTGGCAACTTCCAAAATCATCCCGAAACGAATTTCAGGATAACCCCATATTGGTATAAACATACACGCTTTTGTATTACTACCGAATACAAATGCAACTGAGACAAAGATATTATATCTACACAGTATAATACTGGGTTCCGGCTTAAACCAAAGCTTACCAGTATTATCTGCCCGAAAAACGACACGTGCGAAAACGCACGTGCATTTTCCGAACCTTGCCATAAACCCATACGGCCTCTACAACGTTTCGCCCGAACTTGGGAAAGTGTCGGTGGGGGACTCTAATGACTCATCAACACACTGGCACTGGGTATAACCCCTAGCACGTCAGAGGTACAAGCTGTACGTAACGTTTTGTCTATGTATTGATTGGAAGGAAAGCTGACGAGCGAACTCATCTATAAACCCTACTGAGCCTGACAGTGACAATAACCGTACAGTCCGGAACATTCGTCTATGAGTATCGCATATTAGGCCTAGGGGGCCAGTAAACGTCAGACCCCCAATAGCTGCATAAGTCGTGTCAGAGAGCAGCTCAGAACACCCTGAGATATTACTGGAATACCTTCCAGTAAATCTCGATTACCCTGGCCAGGGATTTCGTGTAATGGCTCTCCTAAACACAGCGCGATCTCACCCTCAATACAGGGAGAGACGAATCCCCGAAGATCCGCTCACTTGCCTCCAATGTGGCTCAGGACTGTACCCAAAATATACCTGTTTGCACAACTCCTTTGAGCGTGGTAGGGTATAAATCAAAGCACAGTGGGAACTCACACGAGACAAATGACGACCTCAGGTCGATGAACTAAGCTGTACACATGTCACCAGGGAACTGCTATCTGACGATATGTATAATACCAACTAGCATGTTCCCGGCGAGTCCAGTTCGGTGTACTCATAACCCAATGAGCACCTGTATACATCCTAGGTGATCCAACAGGCACCAGTGGCTTGTGAGACCGGCCACCGCCCCTCGTCGGGGTCTCGACTGTATACACTAGTCTACTCCGGAGTATCGATGCCCTGTCTCGAAACTCCCACGACTAGGGACACTTTAAGGATGTGCTTATAGACCCCAGCTCCCACATATGTGATCGCCATCATACTGCTGGTAGTCAAACAAGAATCCTATGGGCTTTATCATGATGATAAAGACAGACCAGATAGCATACTATCATCTCGAGTAAGACTGTTTATCGGTATAGGTCCTCCCTCAATCATTCCAATCACGTACCTGCGATCCAATAATTGACTTAGAGGGCACTATATCCAACAATCTCCCACTTGCACTTAAGGCTAATTATTGCGATGTCGTGTACTCACAGCTCGTGTGATACCGAGTATCCAACTCCTCTACTAATCAGTTTCACAAAGATCGTTTGTAAAACTCTTGTGTTCGAGAAATAGCCTCAGTGAGTGGATCCTCTCCGGTGTTTCTTTCTGTATCTCTCTATATCTCAACTTCACGGAGAAAACCATCTCCCGAATTGAGTAATATCTGTCTTAGAATATGTCTGGATATCTGACGGGACCTAGTTCATAAATGAACTCCAAATCCAAACTTCTTAGACTGTATCGATCACTGAAAATAATCAGTGTCTAGCACTATGCCTCCCACAGTATCCTCTTGGACCACCTGTCCATAATACTGTCCCTCGTCTGAGGAAAAACTATAACTTTGACAATCATTCTGTCATCTATGTCACCTTTGAAGCCTGGAATGATAACCGTCTCCCGAAGGAGGCCGCCGTTATCAAATCCGTAGAACATTCACTTATGTTCTAAAAACTGCTTCCTAATGTTTCTCCAGGATTGGATTAATATAAACTTATCGTATCTAGTACAATAACAACATCTGGTATGGTACTTGACATCTCACGATTGACTCAATTGCCTAAGCAAGTGATCTGCCAATCATGTACGTCCCTCTCCCCTTTAGTCTGTAAGACACCTTTAGAGAGGGTGACTCCATCACCTGCAGGCACACCACCATGCAATGAGTCATCTATTCTAAAATACTATTAGAATATAGTCAAAGTACTCAAATTGGGAAACTATCCAAATCTAGATCTAAAACCATAGATCTAGTTATCAGAATGTTTGATATTATATCCATGTCCTTTGTGGAGAAACAACTGTGTGACGACCACAGTACAACCGATCGTAGTATAAGAATTTTACTTCCTACTCTGTGTATGTCATCCAAATATCAGGACATCACACCCTACTACCTTCTTAACAGATCCATCCCCTATTCTGATGAAGTCAAACCCATGACTGTCACATCAAAAATTAGATGATCTATTTCCGCTATATCTGCTCAAGTCTATAAATAGATATAAGCTTCTTGCCCACTATGCTTCCGCTACTCCCACTGACTACGACAACCCTCTGGCAGAATAATATATACGTACATTTCTAAAACTAGTTTAGAACGACGCTATACATAATCTCCTGCCGGGTCTCACAGTCTGGAACAACAGTAGTGTCAAGTCTGGGTAAACAAGAACCTCCCTGTCATCGTCCTTGAGGCTACCGGAGTACCTCTTGGGTGTCTGAGGTTACCCACCATATGTGCGGAGTGGCTATTGGAATATCAAACCTGATTGAATATATAGGTCCTATTAAACTTTCTGTGATCGTTTGCGGTTCTGGAATCACTTCCAGTTCTACCATACTCCCACTTCTGTTTTTCTGAAAAAAACCATTTTAATAAAACTGTGGCGGGTCAAGAACAATATCACTATTGATCTTCCGGATGGTAGAAAATCAACCCTCGTCGAAGCTAGGGTCAACCCACAAACTGCCATTACAGAAACGTGCTTTGAGTTATCCAGTGTCTGGTTTTAAGCATAAGCTGGACAACTCCTTGAATCTTATCATCGCTAAAATATTAAGCATTCTATATCCAATATAGAAACTTTGGCACTTATTTAATTGGAACCAGATTCAAAACATGCAACTGTCTCCAGTGCATATCATCTTAATGGAGAAAGGTTAATCAGCATTACTCAACTTAGGAATACATCCAATTATGAGTAAGCTGAAAGAGAAACTAGTTTCTCAAAAACCATTACTATCAACTGAATACCTATCACAAGTATCTACATCTTCTATTTCCTTGAAGAGTCCCGATACTTGCGATACATTGTTCTCTACTTTATTCTTATACCCACAACTTCTCAAAACTTAGACATTATATTTCTACGAAACACTTGTCTAAAAACTAGAGAAGTCATAAGTAAATAGAATATAGTACGAGGACTAACCCCTTTGTCCTGATGGACACTGGACAATATACAATACTCTGTATAAGTCCGCTGAGTTGAATAACTCAAAACCTATGCGTCGTAGGTTGAAAACTGTCCCCAGGCGATTTCTTCAAATATCACCAATTACAACGAATTCTGATATAATGAGGATGATCACCTAATTCCCAATAACTTGCTCCCACTCAACATCTGTAAAACCATACAGATGTGAGAATCATATCTGGTAAATACATACCCTGGAGTAAGTATCTAATCGGGAAATCAGATTTCAATTAACAATGCACAGTGTAACTTAAACATGAAAATGTTTCGAAGGGGTGTCCTGGTATTCTTAGTAATGCCTCTTCCATAATCCAATTCATGACTTTAACCGTATATTTCCCTGCTATCTTTCCAATTCCCTTTATTTGTCTTTAGTCGTTACCTTCTGTACACCTTCATTAGGCTAAATGGTTTTCTTCCTTCCCTACCGTTCGGCACCAGCCTATGGTTTGGAAGAAGAATATCCAGTAAGCATAATAGGTGTACCCTCCTAAACCTAGGAGTACTCGCAACTTGAGAGAAGGTGATGATAAAAGACAACTGAATAAACCTTATTCCTATTTCTCCTGAACCGGAATCCATCCTCGAAAAATATCCTTCGAGTTCGTATATAACCATACGATAGATTTATCCAATGGAATTGGATGTTCGTAGTGATACGGGTTGTTCTGGAGAAATCAAAGGTGAAGTAGGAGTGGCGAAGAAATACGTGGTTTGGTCGTGAATGTTAGTAGTCGCTGTAAGTGCATGGCGGCGCCCCGGCCGTCAATCAGACGCCAAAATGCGGAAGCGTAAAACTTTTAATTTTGCAAACTAGCAAACCGGCACCACCGCGCACTAAACACCCGGATCGGGCCATTAACTAGTCCTAGCTAACTGCAAGACGGGTTAGAGATATACCGAGTGATCCGAATCCTCCGGACTTCTTGTCGTCGTCCCAATCTCCTGCGGAAACTCCAGTCGTCGCCTTCTCGCCGGAAGGGCACCACGTAGCCGGAATCTTTTACGGGCTCCCACCTCAATACCGAGGCAACTCGGGCGCGAAGTTGGCTAGCCGACGCGTCCAAGATTTGTTGTAGACTAGTGTAGAAAACATGTCACTTTGGGGTAGTGAAGTTGCCATGGATGGAGGAAGTGAAGCTTGAACTTTGGAGAGGGTTTTGAGAATTTAGCAAGCATAGAATGAATTTGAGATGAATCAATTCCTCACATATCAAAATGAACTCTCTCATTCTCCCTCCCATCAAAATTGTGGCCGGCCCTCATTTTGTGAGAATGGTCAAGAGAAAAACAAGAAGGGAGGTGAGTGTAGGATAAGGTGGAGGGTGACCACATCCAAAGCAATGATAACTATGTCACACTAAATCAAATCCACTTCTAATCAACTCCAATCACAATAAAGCAAGCCATCATGAAAAAGCAAAGATGCTTAATCTTTCATAATGCCACAAGTGCAAGAAAACCCCTCCACAAATGTTATTTGCAAACTTGCAAATAACCCCTCCGTCGGAAAAGTCCGGCCGGGAAAGAACAAAGGAAAACCGGCCGGAACGGAATGCAAACTGGCAACTCCAGAAAACTGATCCCGTAATAAATTACAGGAAAACCCCGATACTGTGCATACACACCCGCATCTGTATTCCGACCGGATACAAATGCAATGAGACAAAATCTACACTGTACTATACTAGGATCCGGCTTAAACCAAAGCCGCCTAGTAATATCCGTCCGATCCTGATCCGTGCAATACCGCACGTATCTGATCGAACCCTGCCATATATCCATACGGCCTCTAGTACTAACCGTCCGATCCTGATCCGTGCAAAACCGCACGTATCTGATCGGACCCTGCCATATCTCCATACGGCCTCTACAGCGTTTCGTCCGAAACTTGAGTAACTGTAAGTGTGGTGGACTCTAAAGACTCGTCAATACTATGGCTGTGGATTTAACCACTAGCACGTCAGAGGTATAAGCCAATACGTGACGGGCCACCAGCTATTGACCAAAAGAGACGTCGATGAGCGAACTCATCCTGACACCCTACTGAGCCTGTCAGTGACAATATCAGTACAGTCCGGTCCATTCGTCTATGAGCATCGCATGGCGGGCCTAGGGGGTTGGTAAAAGTCAGACCCCCAAAAGCGGTACAAGTCGTGTCGGAGTGTAGCCCAGAACACCCTGAGATACTACTGGAATACCTACCAGTAAATCTCCTGACTTGGCCAAGGACTTCGTGTAATGGCTCTCCTAGACACAGCGCGAACTCACCCCCAATACCGGGAGAGACGAACCCCTGAAGATCCGCTCACTGCCTCCATGTGGCTCGGGACTGTACCCAACTAAAACCTGTTTGCACGTCTCCTTTGAGCGTGGTAGGGTAGTAATCAAAGTACAGTAGGAACTCACACGAGACAAATGACGATCCCCAGGTCGATGAACTAACATGTACACATGTCACCAGGGAACTGCTATCTGACGTCAGGTATAAGACCAACTAGCATGTTCCCGGCGAGTCATGTCCGGTGAACTCATAACCCAATGAGCACCTGTATACATCTTAGGTGAACCAACTGACACCAGTGGCTTGTGAGACCGGCCACCGCCCCTCGTCGGGGTCTCGACTGTATACACTAGTCTACTCTGGAGAATCGATGCCCTGTCTCGAAACTCCCACGGCTAGGGACCTTTTAAGGATGTGCTTATAGACTACCAGCTCCCACGTATATGATCGCCCTCATACTGCTGGCAGTCAAGCAAGAATCCTAGGGGCTCTATCAACGTGTAATAGCGACCTGTAAGGTCACTTAAAGCAGTACACGATGATAAAGGTAAACCAGATAGCATACTATCATCTCGAGTAAGACTGTCCTACCGGGATAGGTCCTCCCTCAATCATTGCAATCACGTGCCTTTGATCCAATAATTGGCTCTGAGGGCACTATCTCCAACAATCTCCCACTTGCACTCAAGGCTAATTATTGCGATGTCGCATACTCACAGCCCGTGCGATACCGAACACCCAACTCCTCTACTAGTTAGTCTCACAAATCTTGTTTGCGAAACTATTGCGTTCGAGGAATAGCCTCAGTGAGTGGATCCTCTCTGGTGTTTCTTTCTATGTCTCTCTATATCTCAAGTTCGCGGAGAAAGCCATCTCCCGAAATGAGCAATACCTGTCTAAGAATGTGTCTGGATGTCTGATGGGACCTAGCTCATAAATGAACTCCAAATCCAAACTTCTTAGACTGTATCGTCAACTGAACTTAATCAGTATCCTGCGCCATGCCTTCCCTCAGTATCCACCTGGACCACCTGTCCAAAATACTGCCCCTTGACAGAGGGAAAACTATAACTCTGACAACCTCCTTGTCGTCCAGGTCACCTTGGAAGCCTAGAATGATAACTGTCTCCCGAATGGGGCTGTCGTTATCATATCCCTAGAACACCCATTTATGTTCTAAAACTGCTTCCGACTGTTTCTCCAGGATTGGATCAATGTCAACTTATTGCATCTAGTGCAAGAACAACATCTGGTGTGGTACTTGACATCTCATGATTGACTCAATTTCCTGAGCAAGTGATCTGCCAATCATGCATATCCCTCTCCCCTTTAGTCTGTAAGACACCTTTAGAGAGGGTGACTCCATCACCTGCAGGTACACTACTGTGCCAGGAGTCGTCCATTCTAAATACTCTTAGAATGCTGTCTAAGTACCCTAATTGGGAAACCACCCAAATCTAGATCTAAAACCATAGATCTAGTAACCAGTATGTCTGATATAATGTCCAAGTCCCATGTGGAGAAACCACTGTGTGACGACCAAAGTATAACCGATCGTAGTATAGGAATATCACTTCCTACTCTGTGTATGTCATCATAATACCAAGACATCACACCCTACTACCTTCTTAACAGATCCATCCCCTATTCTGACGACGTCAAACCTATGACTGTCACATCAGAAATAGATGATCTATCTCCGCTATAAATAGACATAAGCCACCTGTCCACCAATGCTTCCGCTGCTCCCACTGACTACGAAAACCCTCTGGCAGAGTCATATAGACGTACACTTCTAAAGCAAGTTTAGAACGACGCTATACTCATCTTCCTGTCGTGTCTCACAGTCTGGAACAACAGCAATGGCAAGTGTGGGTAAACAAGAACCTCCCTGTCACCGTCCTTGAGGCTACCGGAGTACCTCTCGGGTGCCTGAGGTTACCCACCTTATCTGCGGAGTGGCCAATGGAATGTCAAATCATATTGAATCTTTAGGTTCTTATCAAATCTTCAGTAATCGTTTGCGGTTCTGGAATCACTTCCAGTTCTACCATAATCCCACTACTGTTTTCTGAAAAAATCAATTTTTATTAAAACTGTGGCGAGTCAAGAAAAATATCACTATTGATCTTCCAGATGTAGAAAGTCAACCCTCATCATAGCCTGGGTCAACCCACAAACAGCCATTACAGAAACGTGCCTTGAGTTGTCCAGTGTCTGGTTTTAATCATAAGCCGGACAACTCCCTGTACCTTAATATCGTTAAGATATGAACTGTTCTATATCCAATATAGAACCAGAGGCACTGATTTAATTGAACCAGATTCAAATCATGCAACTGTCTCCAGTGCATGTCAACTAAATGGAAGGAGGCCTATCAGCGTTACTCAACTTAGGAGTACTTCCAATTATGAGTAACCTGAAAGAGAAGCTAGTTCTCTTAATCTTACTATCAACTGAATACCATACACAAGTATCTACATCTTCGATCACTTTGAAGAATCCCGATACTTGCAATACCTGGTTCTCTACTTTATTCAAATACCTATAACTTCTCAAAATTCAGACCCTGTGTTTCCACGAAACACCTGTATAAAAACTAGAGGAGTCATAAGTAAACCGAATATAGTACGAGAACCAACCCCTCTGTCCTCATGGACGCTGGACAACATACAATACTCTGTATAAGTCCCTTGAGTCTGATAACTCATTCACTGTGTGTCGTAGGTTGAAAACGGTACTTATGGTTAAGAATAATTACACCACTGTTTAATGCTCCTTACCTAACCATCCACTAATATAGGTAAATGTCGTAGACATAATTTCAAAATGGTATATCTCACTCTATAAAAATAGACGTACAGATATATCAATTTGAAATTGGTGCATAATAGCGGATATTCAAAACCAAATAATTGTCGTCCGGCAAACAACCCAGGTGACTTCCTCAAATATCACCGATTACAACGAATCCCGATATAATGAGGATGATCACCCAATTCCCAATAACTTACTCCCACTCATCATCTGTAAAACCATACAGATATGAGAATCATACCTGGTAAATACATACCCTGGAGTAAGTGTCTAATCGGGAAATCAGTTTTCCATTAACAGTACACAATGAAACTGAAACATTGAAATGTTTCGTTGGGGTATCCTGGTATTCCCAGTAATGCTTCTTCCATTATCCAGATTCACAACTGTAACCGTATAATTCTTTGTCACCTCTCCAAATCCCTTTATATGTCTTTAGTCATTACCTTCTGTACACCCCTTTAGGCCAAGTGGTTTTCTTCCTTCCCTACCGTTCGGCACCAGCCTATGGTTTGGAAGAAGACTATCCAATAAGCATAATGGGTGTACTGTCCCAATCCTAGTAACACTCGCAATGCGAGAGAAGGTGAGGATAAAAGACAACCGAATAAACCTTATTTCTATTTCTCCTGAACCAAAATCCATCCCCGAACTGGAACAAGTTCCTTTCGAGTTCGTATATAACCATACGATGGAGTATCCAATAAACTGTGGATCTTCGCAGTGATACGGAGTGTCCTGGAGAAATACAAAGGTGAAGTGGGAGTGGTAATGAAATACCTGGTTTGGTCGTGAATATCAGTCGCAATTTACTTTGCCCTCTTACTAATCCCTTGCTTTGTCTTAACTTAATACCTTCTGTACACCATTGTCAGGCTAATTGGTTTTCTTCATTCCCTACCGTTCGGCACCAGCCTATGGTTTGGAAGAAGACTATCCAATTTGTGTAATAGGTGTACTATCTCCTAAACCAAGGAGTACTCACAACCTAAGAGAAGGTAAAAGGAAAAGACAACTGAATAGTCATATCCGTTTTCTCCAGAACCGGAAACCATCCTCGAATAAATTCCTTCGAGTTCGTATATAACCATACGATGGTTTTGTCCAATGGAAGTGGACGTTCGTAGTAATACGGGGTGTCCTGGAGAAAAGGGTAAAAGTAGGAGTGGCAATGAGGTTTGCAACTCTGACAATCCAAAAGCCAGTGTTAAAGAAGGTTCGGTTAATTTTGGTCTCTGAGTCATAGTCTTAGGGTCGGGTCAATGGTTGCTGCCAAAGAGAGAGAGAAAAGAAACACTCAGCGTGCACTCTAGCCTAGATCAGAATGGTTATCACTTTATCTAATCAGGAAACCTCCCACTGTAACCTCAAATTCTTCTCCAAACCTGAAAGAAGAATTAGTCGGGATCACCCGAGGAGTAAGCCAACTCATCAGTGGGAATCAGGATCCAACTCTCATCGTATGATAACGTGACGGAATCCACTCACGTCACCACACTCTAGAAGGTATGTGCATGCCTGGCAAGTTTCAGTTTCTTTAGAAACTCCCGATGTGATCTTTACCCCAAGCGGCTTATGACCTTGACTAGGTCAACAAACCATAAACCGCCAGTCAAGTTCAACCCGTCATTATTCTGGATTGCATTAAACCCACCCGTACGTGCCCTTGACTAGGTCAACAAGGCCGCACGACTGTCCTAACCAATCCCACTTATGCAACAAACAAGTACCACTTAGCTACCGAACACTACGTCTTGACTAGGTCAACAAACGCAGCACGAATACTAAACAATACCCGTAGGAAATGACGGAGGGCTACGGCTGGTTTTTGGCGAAAAACCTTTAATGTAATGAACTTGATATCGTTGAAGGAACTGCATAGCTTTTTATAAAAATATAGTGACGAAAACCTTTTCTAAAGAGGTCACTCCCGGTGAAGGGATCTCGGCTCTTTCCCCATAGAATGAGGTGCAGGATATTCCAACTGAATACCACGATGCAAAGCAAAAAGTAATCGGCTATAGTGAAGTTATTGCCCTGATGCAAACTTCTGTCCAAGGGGTCACTCCCGGTGAAGGGATCTCGGCCCTTGCCTCGTCGACTGAGGAGCAGGATATTCCAACTGAATACCACGATGCAAAACAAAAGTGAACGTCCTTGCAATAACAGCTTTTTGAAAAAATGTTCCAACAACATCAGAATAGGTTTGTTTAGCTTGCATTGATCCGAATCAACGCAGTCCCATCAATTGATCACACCAATAAAGAACGAAAATAATGATGTACGTATATGCCATCCGCATTCGCCACTGGGTCCCGTCATCACCCGTTAGGTTACTTAACTAACGACAGAGCGGGGACTGGACTAGCGCGGATGCAAAACATATACAACATCTACTAATATATATACCAATATATTATATTTCGCTCAAGGCATGATAAAATGCAACATCACAGAAATGTACAGCATCACATAACAATACAGATATCTGGGATCCCCGGGTTTTACAGAGCCACTACTGAAACCCGACGTTCCCCTGGTCGTGTGGATAGCCTGTGCAATGAAATCCTAGACCTCTGAGGGCGCGGCAAGTTACCCGCCAAAACCTGAAGCGAGGCAGCCCCCTTTAGCAACGTGAATGGACCACCCGGCACTTCACGGAATCCGGTAACTTGGGCACCCCTCCTGGGTCAACCTGTACCCCCTACGAGTGCGGTGAATAGCCCGCCAATTCTAGAGTGAAGCCCCCTCCGTCTCAATGCCATGAGATGCGGGCTTGTTGCCTTCTAGAACCCGGCTATCCGTGCACCCCTCCGCGGGGTAATCCTAGTACAGAAAGTAAAATATACATACAACGGGTACATCGACCGCAACCTGGTCGTGCCCCAAAATAATAATACAAACAGACAGTGACGGCAGTCCACATGTCGGACGCTCGCCCCGCAATATCAAATGTACATAATACAACAAAACTGTACTACCACTGCAACCAGGCTATCCCCCACGACCGATCCGCAACATCACAGCAATACATTGAACATCAACGTGAAAGTCACGTTCGCAAATCCGTCTAACCGGGCTATAGCAGTTAGACAGGATTTACCGATCGAGTGACATTCACGGTCGCAGATATAATGTAAATACTGTGAAATAATGTGTTTAAAATATCCGATCGATCAAATTTACCAAGTGGGCCCCCAAGTACTACTGTAGCACATCAAGAAATTCTGGGCCCAAACATAATATTCCAGAAACCCTATTTTCACCCCAGAAGCCCACTGGAAAAATTCGACACATCAATCCCTTCATACCGCGGCGAAACCGCAGCGCCAAGTGGGGTTTGGCCGCGGTTCCGCGCTCCCCTTGAAAGATCAACGTCTCGAATTTCTCCAGAATTCTTAGGACTTCCAGTACATCAGTTTTCTACAACCTGAAAATTTTTAGAGCCAGAAAAAATTCGACAGAAAACAGATGTGAAGAAAATGCGGGTTTTTAGAATTTTGGTCGATCGGAAATGTAAAACACATTAGACAAAGCTAGACTATGTTAATGGCGAGGCTCCGATACCACTGTAAGTGCATGGCGGCGCCCCGGCCGTCAATCCGACGCCAAAATGCGGAAGCGTAAAACTTTTAATTTTGCAAACTAGCAAACCGGCACCACCGCGCACTAAACATCCGGATCGGGCCATTAACTAGTCCTAGCTAACTACAAGACGGGTTAGAGATATACCGAGTGATCCGAGTCCTCCGGTCTTCTCATCGTCGTCCCGATCTCCTGCGGAAACTCCGGTCGTCGCCTCCTCGTCGGAAGAGCACCACGTAGCCGGAATCTTTTACGGGCTCCCACCTCAATACCGAGGCAACTCGGGCGCGAAGTTGGCTAGCCGACGCGTCCAAGATTTGCTGTAGACTAGTGTAGAAAACATGTCTCTTTGGGGTAGTGAAGTTGCCATGGATGGAGGAAGTGAAGCATGAACTTTGGAGAGGGCTTTTAGAATTTAGCAAGCATAGAATGAATTTGAGATGAATCAATTCCTCACATATCAAAATGAACTCTCTCATTCTCCCTCCCATCAAAATTGTGGCCGGCCCTCATTTTGTGAGAATGGTCAAGAGAAAAACAAGAAGGGAGGTGAGTGTAGGATAAGGTGGAGGGTGACCACATCCAAAGCAATGATAACTATGTCACACTAAATCAAATCCACTTCTAATCAACTCCAATCACAATAAAGCAAGCCATCATGAAAAAGCAAAGATGCTTAACCTTTCATAATGCCACAAGTGCAAGAAAACCCCTCCACAAATGTTATTTGCAAACTTGCAAATAACCCCTCCATCGGAAAAGTCCGGCCGGGAAAGAACAAAGGAAAACCGGCCGGAACGAAATGCAAACTGGCAACTCCAGAAAACTGGTCCCGTAATAAATTACAGGAAAACCCCGATACTGTGCATACACACCCGCATCTGTATTCCGACCGGATACAAATACAATGAGACAAAATCTACACTGTACAATATTAGGATCCGGCTTAAACCAAAGCCGGCTAGTAATATCTGTCCGATCCTGATCCGTGCAATACCGCACGTATCTGATCGAACCCTGCCATATATCCATACGGCCTCTAGTACTAACCGTCTGATCCTGATCCGTGCAATACCGCACGTATCTGATCGGACCCTGCCATATCTCCATGCGGCCTCTACAGCGTTTCGCCCGAAAATTGAGTAACTGTAAGTGTGGTGGACTCTAAAGACTCGTCAATACTATGGCTGTGGATTTAACCACTAGCACGTCAGAGGTATAAGCCAATACGTGACGGGCCACCAGCTATTGACCAAAAGGGACATCGATGAGCAAACTCATCCTGACACCCTACTGAGCCTGTCAGTGACAATATCTGTACAGTCCGGTCCGTTCGTCTATGAGCATCGCATGGCGGGCCTAGGGGGTTGGTAAAAGTCAGACCCCCAAAAGCGGTACAAGTCGTGTCGGAGTGTAGCCCAGAACACCCTGAGATACTACTGGAATACCTACCAGTAAATCTCCTGCCTTGGCCAAGGACTTCGTGTAATGGCTCTCCTAGACACAGCGCGAACTCACCCCCAATACCGGGTGAGACGAACCCCTGAAGATCCGCTCACTGCCTCCATGTGGCTCGGGACTGTACCCAACTAAAACCTGTTTGCACGTCTCCTTTGAGCGTGGTAGGGTAGTAATCAAAGTACAGTGGGACCTCACACGAGAAAAATGACGATCCCCAGGTCGATGAACTAACCTGTACACATGTCACCAGGGAACTGCTATCTGACGTCAGGTATAAGACCAACTAGCATGTTCCCGGCGAGTCCTGTCCGGTGTACTCATAACCCAATGAGCACCTGTATACATCTTAGGTGAACCAACTGACACCAGTGGCTTGTGAGACCGGCCACCGCCCCTCGTCGGGGTCTCGACTGTATACACTAGTCTACTCTGGAGAATCGATGCCCTGTCTCGAAACTCCCACGACTAGGGACCTTTTAAGGATGTGCTTATAGACTACCAGCTCCCACGTATATGATCGCCCTCATACTGCTGGCAGTCAAGCAAGAATCCTAGGGGCTCTATCAACGTGTAATAGCGACCTGTAAGGTCACTTAAAGCAGTACACGATGATAAAGGTAAACCAGATAGCATACTATCATCTCGAGTAAGACTGTCCTACCGGGATAGGTCCTCTCTCAATCATTGCAATCACGTGCCTGTGATCCAATAATTGACTCTGAGGGCACTATCTCCAACAGTCGCAATTTACTTTACTCTCTTTCTAATTCCTTTATTTGTCTTTACATATTACCTTCTGCACACCCTACTTAGGCTAATTGGTTTTCTTCATTCCCTACCTTTCGGCACCTGCCTATGGTTTGGAATAAGACTATCCAATAAGCGTAATAGGTGTACTCTCCTAAACCAAGGAGCCCTCGCAATCTGAGAGAAGGTGATAATAAAAGACATCTGAATAAACCAATTCTATTTCTCCTGAACCTGGATCCATCCTCGGAAAAATATCCTTCGAGTTCGTATATAACCATACGATGGATCTATCCAATGGTAGTGGATATCCGTAGTAATAGGGGTTGTTCTGAGAAATACAAAGGGTAAAAGAAGGAGCGGCAATGACTTATGCAACTAGAGATAATCCAAAAGCCAGTATATTAAGATGGTTCGGTCAACTTTGGTCACTGAGTTATAGTCTAGGGTCGGTCAAAAGTCGCTGCCAGAGAGAGAGAAAAGAAACACTCTGCGTGCATTCTAGCCTAAATCAGAATGGTTATCACTTTATCTAATTAGGAAATCTCCCACTGTTTTCTCAAATTCTCCTCCAAACCTGAAAGAAGAATTAGTCGGGGTCACCCGAAGAGTAAACCAACTCATCAGTGAGAATCGGGATCCAACTATCATCGCATGATAACTTGATGGAAGCCACTCAAATCAACACACTCCAGAAGGTATGCGCAAGTCTGGCAAGTTTCTTGTATGTTTGAAACTCCCGATGTAATTTTTATCCCATGCTCTTATGACCTTGACGTAGGCCAACAAGTCATAAGCAACATGTCAAGTTCTACCCGTCGTTGTCCTGATCAACTTAAGTCATCGTACATGCCCTTGACGTAGTCCAACAAGGTGTACGTCTGACTTAAACTAGTGCATCTATCTATGCAACAAATGAATACCCAGCAGCTACCAAACACTATGTCTTGACGTAGGCCAACAAACATAGCTTGAATACTACTGACCATCTATAAGAAACGACGGAGGATTACGGCTGGTTTTTGGCGAAAAACCTTTAACGTAATGAACCTGATCTTGTTGAAGGAACCTGATAGCTTTATAAAAATATATAGTAGCGAAAACCTTTTGTTAAAGAAGTCACTCCCGGTGAAGGGATCTCGGCTCTTTCCTCGTGGAATGAGGTGCAGGATATTCCAACTGAATACCGCTATGCAGAACAAAAGGAAACGTCTTTGTAATAATTTTAAAATTTGTTCCAACAACATTAAATATAGGTTTGTTTTATCTCGCATTGATAAGAATCAACGCAGTCCCATCAATCAATCACACCAGAAAAGAACGAAAATAAAATGTACGTATATGCCATCCGCATTCGTCACTGGGTCCCGTCATCACTCGTTAGGTTACTTAACTAACGACAGAGCGGGGACTGGACTAGCGCGGGTGTAAAACATATACAACATCTAATAGTATATATACTAATATACAGTAATCGCTCCAGGTGTGATAAAATGCAACATTACAGAAAAGTAATAAGAATCACTGAACAATACAGATAATCTGGGATCCCCGGGTTTCACAGAGCCGCTACTGAAACCCGAAGTTCCCCTGGTCGTGTGGATAGCCTGTACAATGAAACCTAGACCCCTGCGGGTGCGGCAAGTTACCCGCCAAAACCTGAAGCGAGGTAGTCCCCACAACATAGTGAATGGAATACCCGGCACTTCACGGAATCCGGTAAATTGAGCACCCCTCCTTAGGTCAACCTGTACCCCCTACGAGTGCGGCGAATAGTCTACCAATTTTAGAGTAAGGTCCCTCTGCCTCTCAAAACCATGAGATACGGACCCGTTGCTCTCCAAAACCCGGCAATTCGTGCACCCCACCGCGGGGTAAACCTAGTACAGAAAATAAAAATAGTACAACAGGTACATCGACCGCAACCTGGTCGTGTCCCAAAAGAATATTATACAACAGGCAGTGACGGCAGTCCACATGTTGGACGCTCGCCCCGCAATATCAAATGTACAAATAAATCTGCACAACACTATCATTGCACCCTGCTATCCACCACGACAAATCCGCAACATTACAGCACAACACAGAACATCAACGCGAATGTCACGTTCGCAAACCCGTCCAAAAGAACTATAGCAATCAGACGCGGTTTACCGATCAAATGACATTCCCGGTCGGAGATATAATGAAAGTACTGTAAACTAACACGATTAAAATTTCGATCGACAAAAATTTCCCGAAATGGGCCCCACGTACATCTGGTGTACAGTAACAAAATTTTGGCCCAAAAGACATACCAAAAACCACCATTTCCCATAAAAACCCACTAGAAAAATTTGGCGCACTGTTCCCACAAAAGCGCGGCGGATCAGCGGCCAAACCATGGTTTGGGCCGCGGATCCGCGGTCGTTTTGTGGGATCACGTGGCCAAATTTCACCAGTATACTTCAAAAACCCTGCATGATTTTCTGGAATACTCAAAATGAATTTTAGAATAGTTTAAAAATCGACAGAAACATCATGTACAGAAAAATGTAGTTTTAAAAATTCCGTTCGATCGATCTTTTAAACGCGTTACCACAAGTTATTATAGCTTAATGGTGAGGCTCTGATACCACTGTAAGTCCGCGGCAGCGCCCCGGCCGTCTAACAGGCGCCGATATGCGGAACAAAACTTTTATGACTGGCGCTATCGCGTACTTTATCCCGGATCGTCCATTAAAGCTAAACTAACAAATTGTAAAGAGGGTAGAATTGTTATACCGAATGATCCGAGTCCTTCGGTCTTCAACCATCATCCCATGCTATGTTGCAACTGATCCAAACTTGCTCGATCTCCGGTCTCGTCGTCCAGGTGGCACCACATCGACGGATCTTTAAACGGGCTCCCGCCTCTGAACCGAGGCAACTCGCTCGTCAAGTTTGCTAAAAGAGACGACCAAGATGAAGTAGAGAATGGGTAGAATACTTTGTCTAGTTACGTCCAAGGTCACGGACGAACGGTTTTAGAAGTTGCTAATTGGAATCAGGTGAATGGAAATTGAACTAAAAATGAAATTTCCATACACTAGTTATCATAATCTTTTCTCACTCAAATGAAATGAATCAAAAATCACACCTCACAAAGAAGTGGCCGCCCACATTATAAAGAGAAGGGAGGTGAGTGTAGGAGAAAGTGGTGACCATTAGAAAAGCTTCTCACAAAAGATCAAGAGGAAAAAATCTAAGCAAGAACAAAAAGCATTAATGAAAAGGTGACTCACTAATAACACCTCATCATCCAATTAATGCAAGATGGTGACTCACTAATCTAGTCATCAAAACAAGAAGCTTCTACTAATGACTCACCTCATGACTCACCATCAAGAAGAAAAGATAAATCCGCATTTGACCGACTGTCAAATACGGCTGATAGAAAACTGGAAACTGGCAACTTCCAAAATCATCCCGAAATGAATTTCAGGATAACCTCGTATTGGTATAAACATACCCGCATTTGTATTACTACCGAATACAAATGCAACTGAGACAATGATATTATATCTACACAGTATAATACTGGGTTCCGGCTTAAACCAAAGCCTACCGGTATTATCTGCCCGAAAAACGACACGTGCGAAAACGCACGTGCATTTTCCGAACCTTGCCATAAACCCATACGGCCTCTACAACGTTTCGCCCGAACTTGGGAAAGTGTCGGTGGGGGACTCTAATGACTCATCAACACACTGGCACTGGGTATAACCCCTAACACGTCAGAGGTACAAACTGTACGTAACGTTTTGCCTATGTATTGATTGGAAAGGAAGCTGACAAGCGAACACATCTATAAACCCCAGTGACAATAACCGTACAGTCCGGAACATTCGTCTATGAGTATCGCATATTAGGCCTAGGGGGCCGGTAAACGTCAGACCCCCAATAGCTGCATAAGTCGTGTCAGAGAGCAGCTCAGAACACCCTGAGTTATTACTGGAATACCTTCCAGTAAATCTCGATTACCCTGGCCAGGGATTTCGTGTAATGGCTCTCCTAAACACAGCGCGATCTCACCCCCAATACAGGGAGAGATGAATCCCCGAAGATCCGCTCACTTGCCTCCAATATGGCTCGGGACTGTACCCAAAATATACCTGTTTGCACAACTCCTTTGAGCGTGGTAGGGTATAAATCAAAGCACGGTGGGAACTCACACGAGACAAATGACGACCTCAGGTCGATGAACTAACTTGTACACATGTCACCAGGGAACTGCTATCTGACGATATGTATAATACCAACTAGCATGTTCCCGGCGAGTCCAGACCGGTGTACTCATAACCCAATGAGCACCTGTATACATCTTAGGTGATCCAACTGACACCAGTGGCTTGTGAGACCGGCCACCGCCCCTCGTCGGGGTCTCGACTGTATACACTAGTCTACTCCGGAGTATCGATGCCCTGTCTCGAAACTCCCACGACTAGGGACACTTTAAGGATGTGCTTATAGACCCCAGCTCCCACATATATGATCGCCATCATACTGCTGGTAGTCAAACAAGAATCCTATGGGCTTTATCATGATGATAAAGACAGACCAGATAGCATACTATCATCTCGAGTAAGACTGTTTATCGGTATAGGTCCTCCCTCAATCATTGCAATCACGTACCTGCGATCCAATAATTGATTTAGAGGGCACTATATCCAACAAATGGGGCGCTGGCGCCCAGCGCCCGCGTGCCAAGCAAGTAGGGCACGCGTGCAAGGCACGTGAGGCGTTGGCGCTCACGCGTCTTTTGGACGCTATTTTCCCTTTTTTATATACATACACACTTCTCCCGTTAGAAAAAAGTTTATATCGGTGAGCTGCCCCGCATCCCGCAAAGGGGCTGCTAGCCCTCTTGACCCCCCGTCCGCTATCCGGGTAGCGGGACCCTCGTAAACTCTACAAGGCCCCCTATATATTTAAAACCGCTCAATGCACAACACACGCATACTGCACATTGAGTTCGCATGACCAGTTTGACCCGTCGATCGGAGGTTCCTTCACTCCAAAAGCGAGGGGCAATTAACGGCAGCTTAGTCCGCGGCTGCCGGAAATTCGGATCTCCACAATCAATAAACCGCCGCCTACCCTAGGCAGGGAGAATCTGTAGTACGCCTGACAAGCGACACGTATTCCCATCTTAATGGGGTGACGGAAAACACCATACAGACTCTGGCACGCCTGGTGGGACCTTTTCTCTCCTCCCATAATTCGGGTTAAACGTTCATGTGAACTCAATCAACATATATATTGATTGCATGAGCTGAAATCATGATTCTTTGTGTAGGTAAACGGTTTCAAATTGCAATCTTCGGACGCAGCAAAATATCTCCAAGGACAATCTCAGCTCTCGGCACAACTCCCATCTCCTACACAATGATGATAGACGCCAGGACGGTCCTCCCAGCCAGTCTCGGGCAACAGTGGGAGTAGCTGCTGCTACCATTTGGCTCGATTCTGTTTGTGCCAGCTAGCGCCATCTCATCTTCTCAAGCTCCAGTAACAGACAGACCGGTCTCGAAAGGCAGGAGGCCAAATGTGGTGATCTCGAGGGCACCACTACCCAAACGCAAGTCGGTGTTTGAACGACTTTCCTTAACCCCGGCTGGGGGCAAGGCCATCAACACAAAAAAAGCAACAAGGTGTCTCGAGCAAGCTCCGGCGGTACCCCTGACATCTGCTTAATCGGCTATCTTCTCTAAACTCCCCGTTAATCGACTCACAATGGCTTCCTGGATGACGGATGCCCGTCAAGCCCTCAAAATCGAGAAGCTAAGACAGAAAAGGCTCAGATACAAAGCCAACAAAAGAGCTAGGGCTCATGCTAGGCTGAACTTCATGAGGTTCCAAGAACAGGGTTACCCCGCCAAAGATAAAGAGATGGCCGGATATGTGGTCCATACTGTCTACATTGTGGGCACACGCAGCAAGAGCAAGGATGGGGACACCACATCTCAAATCCAATCTGGTGTGAATGTGGCTGCCACTTCCCATGACCAGCATCCTCTGGGAGGTAATGAAAACCCTTCCAGTGAGGCTGATAAATAGAGAGATCTCTCAGTTCATGAGGAGTCGGGCTCAGAAAGCGAAGAGGAGCCAATCTTCCTATGAACGCAGAGCAGCAACTTCTCCAAGAGATCCGAAAACAGCTCAGAAGTAAAGACAAGGAGATGGCCAAACTTTACTCCAAAATTGATGACTTGACGAATGTCGTGATGCAGATCACGGCCCAAGTTGCCTCTCAGCCGTCCAATCATGCGCAGGGTTCTGCTCATGAACCGGGAAACGGTGTCCCGAGACAGCCGACGCCTATTCCGTCAAAATCAAAGGTGGGCGGACCGCATGAAAGTCAGTCGCATCCTATCTCGGGAAATGTCTTGGCTACCGATGACAGTAGCCCGCTAACTCAAGATCAAATCATGGATTTGGTTGCCAACAAAGTCAAAACATTAGTAGCCGAAGACGAAGCGCAAAAAGATATCAGTAGTAGTGGGAGACCATATCCTGCTCAGTATGATCTGGTAGAATTTCCTAGCGGCTATTTCATCCCTAAATTTGGAAGATTTGATGGGAAGGGAAATGCGAATTAGCACATCGCCCATTTTAAAACCTCATGCGGGAATACTGGGGGCAATGATGCACTTCTCCTCCGCCAGTTCGTTAATAGCCTGACCGATGTCGCTTTCGACTGGTATGCGAGCATACCGGATGGCTCCATTACTACTTTCATCCAAATGGAATCTCTGTTTCGACAAAGGTTCATGAGTGTCAGCGATAAGATCCCCATTACCGATCTCGTAAGGACCAAGCCAAAGAACAGTCAAAACAGCATGGATTTTATAACCCGATGGCACAATCTCTCCGTCAAATGAGAACCGCCGATAGAGCAGGACCAATCTGTCAGCCTCCTCATCAGAAATCTCAACAATTGGATGGCCCCGTTTCTATGCACCGCGGGTCTCAAAACATTCCAAGAGCTGACTAGGAAAGTCCAGATGTTGGAGCGATCAAAGCAGGAGTCCTTCTCTAATTCCAAAAATAAAAATAGGTCCTAGAGAAACTGAAAGGACGATAATCGCAAAGGCGGAAATTCCAACAATACTAAATATTTTAACACTTCGGCTAACCGAAATAAGCAAGGGATGAGCGGGCCTAATGCCAACCGGCCTGGGAAGCCTGTGTTCGGAGAGGGAGGAGAATCTCTACTGAAAGATAAGCTGGATAAGATCTATTCCTTCAGAAGAGACAAAGTCCATAAAATATTCAAGGATGCCCTAAGAAACGGTCTACAATTTCCAGAATCAAAAACACCGCAAGAAGCGAATATGACCGATGACAACAAGTATTGTCCCTATCACAGAGTGATAAGTCATGCCATTGAGGACTGCTTCGTCTTCAAAGATTGGGTTGAAAAGAAATACATGGCAGGAGAGATAAAACTGTCTAAAGGCGTGTTAATAAACAGTAATGCCGCAACCACCAATTTCATACAAATGGAGACCGAAGTCCTTTGGAAACCTGATTCTCTCAGACATCTGCCTTTCTCTAATAAGAGCGGACCACCACGTCATTAAACTAGGAACAAAACACCCCTAAGTCATTAAACTGGGAGTGTAAAAAATATGTGTAAATAAAAAAAAGCCGAAATGATGGGGGCAACTCGCAATAAAAATCAGCGAGTAAAATAAAAATGAAAATAAACAACCGAAATGATGGGGCAACCGCGAATGAATAGCCGAAATGATAGGGAAATCGCGACCTTCGCGATAAGAAAAGCTTAAATGATAAAGCAATCACGGTAAAAAAAATAATAAATAAATAAACCTCCAAAAACGAATAATGAATCGCTCCTGATACCATATTCCAGTGCAGTGATGCAGACGCCAACCAAAATTTCAAATCTCAGAATGTCCCAACGGCGAATGATGAGTCGCTCCTGGTACCATATTCCAGTGCAGCGATGCAGACGCCAACCAAAATCTAAATCCCTAGACGACGAATGATGAGTCGCTCCTGATACCATATTCTAGTGCAGCGATGCAGACGCCAATCAAAATTCTCGCAGCCCTACGGTTGGTCCCCAAACTGACTACTGTATACAATCCATGAGGTCAAATAATTCTCATCATACCCATATCCCACCGCAATCACCATTCCAGCGGCCGGTCTCCGCCCTTGGAATTATGCTCCATTTGGGAAGACCCACTCATGTGTCCTCACGATGCATGAGGAGAACAAAACTTAAGGGATCCTCACGACTCGTAAGAAAACACCTTTGTGGGATCCTTATGACTCACAAAGGAAAAACACACTTGGGAGTGCCCACGACTCCTAAGGAGAAAACGCACCTACGAGATCCTTTCGACTCGTAGGGAGAAAATTCTTTTATGAGATCCTTACGGCTTATAAAATTGAAAAGCCTTAAGTGATAGGGACCTAAACCTATCTCCTAAGTCATCGCTCCCCAACAGGTAAAGACAAATGATGAATTTCTCCTGACACTTGTGCTCCAGTGTTAGCAACGCTGATGCCGACCCCTACCCCAAAATTCCAAACTTCTGATCCAATAGACCCCTAAGTCTTTAAACTGGGAATATATGACCTCTAAGTCGTTAAGCTAGGAACAGATGACCCCTAAGTCATTAAACTGGGAATGAGGTAAATCCCCTCATAGCAAATGATGATTCGCTCCTGGTACCATATTCCAGTGTAGCGATGCTGATGCCAAACCAAAACCAAAATCCCCAAATCCCCTCATGGCAGATGATGATTCGCTCCAGGTACCATATTCAAGTATAGCGATGCTGATGTCAACCAAAATCATAATCAGCAAGACAACCAACAACTTCCCAGGCGGAATCAAGCTCCACCTCGGAAGCAAGTCAAATCCAATCTCGACACAGCAGAAAGCTGAGCAAGTCAACATCAACCACTGACATCGCAGAAAGCGGAGTAATTCTAATCCAGTTCATGACACCGTAAGAAGCGTAGCAAGTCAATTCAAGCACCGACCGTCCAAGTCGCTAAAAGGGCAGCACTGGCCGTCCACGTCGTTGAAAGGGCAGTATCGACCATCCAAAAGGGCAGCACCAACCGTCCAAATCGCTAAAAGGGCAGCACCGATCGTCCACATCGCTAAAAGGGCAGCACCGACCGTCCACGTCGCTAAAAGGGGAGCACCGACCGTCCACTTCGCTAAAAGGGGAGCACCGACCATCCACGTCGCTAAAAGGGCAGCACCGACCGTCCAAGTCGCTAAAAGGGCAGCACCGACCGTCCACGTCGCTAAAAGACAGCACCGACTATCCACATCGCTAAAAGGGCAGCACCGACTGTCCACGTCGCAAAAAGGGCAGCACCGACTGTCCACGTCGCAAAAAGGGCAGCACCGACCATCCAAGCCACAAAAAGGGAAAAAACGACCTCCTCGTCAGAATTAAGCTCCGCCATGGAATCAAGTCAACCAGACACTCCATGCCGGGAAAACGTCGACCAACGATACTCCGTGCCAGGGACACGTCAAACAGACACTCCGCCTCGGGGACACGTCAACCATCGACACTCCGTCTCGGAGACACGTCAACCATCGACCGTCCATGTCGTAAAAAGGGTAGTGCCAGCTTCCCAAAAAGCGGGAACCAAATCAAGTCGCCTTCATGTGAAAGAAGATCCATCAATTTCATGCACATGACCCACATATGCGGTGTGCATTTATTGATGGGGGCACTTTGTTGGGGTCAAAAATTACATCTCAGTTGACCAAATCAAAGTCAAAGCAACCCCAAGCCAGGTGGGCCCATGCCCAAGCCAAGTGGGCCCAAGCCCAGGCCAAGTGGGCCCAGGCCCTAGTCGAGTCCCACAGCCAGCCTCCCCCATGCCAAAATGAAAATCATGTAATAAATAATTTTGATGTATTTTTTTATGTATGAATGTAAGAAAGATAGGCAAAATGCCATTTTGTAAATCTTAAGGGGTTATAGGTAAATTTGTAAGCTTATAAAAGAAAACATGATAATGAAATAATAGAATAATTCATTCTCCCTAAAAATTAGGTTTTCTGTGCCTCCTTCTCTATGCTCAAGGTTCTAAACCTTTTTCTTTTTTTGAATTCAATCAAGAGTTCCACTCTTCCTTTTCCAAAAAGAAATAGTTTTTCACCACAAAACCCTCGAAGGGGAACGCAGATCTTCCATCAAATCTCCAAAAGGGGAGATTTTTAAAATCTCACCTACTTTTCTCCAAGATCCAGCTAATAGAAAGGAGGAAGAAGGAGACCCACCTCCAAAAACCCCCACTTTGGGGAAAATCCAGGGCTCAAGGGAGAAGAAAGGGGTCCCCTTTCATCAGCTCCAATAATATCTTAAGAGTTTAAATCCTCAAAAATTTATATATATATATAAAATAATATATCATTCTTTTTAGGAGTACAACTCCCAGTGCAGAGGCCAACCCCCTTTATCCTCTTTGTCAAGAATTCAACTCCAAAAGTCAATCGGGAGTATAACTCCCAATGTAGGGGCTAACCCTCTTTTCTTGCTGACGCCCAGCGCTGCATGCTAGGCACGTGGGGCCCGGCTCCCGTGTACCAAGCACGTAGGGTGCACGTGCTAGCCACGTGAAGCGCTGGCGCTCACGCGTCCTTTGGACGCTATTTTCCCCTTTTTTTAATATACATACACACTTCCCCCGTTAAAACAAAATTTCTAACGGGACGCTGCCCCACACCCCGTAAAGGAGCTGCTAGCCCCCTTGACCTCCAGCCCGCTATCCGGGTAGCGGGACCCCCGTAAACTCTGCGAGGCCCCCAATATATCCAAAACCCCTCAATGCACAACACACACACTGCACATTGAGTTTGTATGACCAGTTTGACCCGTCGATCGGAGGTTCCTTCACTCCAAAAGCGAGGGGTAATTAATGACAGTTTAGTCCGCGGCTGCTGGAGATTCGGATCCCCACAATCAATAAACCCCCGCCTACCCTAGGTAGGGGGAATCTGTAGTACGCCTAAGAAGCGACGCGTATACCCATCTCAATAGGGTGACGAAAAACACCCTACACCCTTACCTTTATTGTTTCGGGAATCTCTTCCTGAAGAGGAAGGGTTATGGCTTATCTGATCCATCTGGGCTAATTTATCTATGAGCACTTGGAAGGTGGTAGACTTGAAGAAGGTCATAACTTGGAACACAGTCGACTGAGTATCGATGGTGCCTATGAACATTCCCACAGATAGAGCCTCTTCAATACATTGTTCACACTTAGACTACAGCTTTTTCCATCGGATCACATATTGAAACCATTTCTCACCTGATTTGACCCTTGACTTGATCAGCATGGTGATTAGAATGCGTTCACTTGCACTAGCGAATCTCTGAGTGAAAAACAGTTCCATCTCAGAAAATGTCTTGACGGAGTCGTTTGGGAGCTCCGAATACCATTTGAAAGTTGTCTCTAATAGACTTCCAATGAATTGGTGAAGCAACAGCTTATCATCAGCTTCGGTGTTTCCACACATGGCTTTAAACTGTCCAGCATGCTAGTGAGAGTTACCTGTTCCTTTATATATATGGAACTTTGGGATCGTATATCCTGAAGGGTATTTCATCTGGTCGTACCATGCTGGATATGATCGATCAATCCTGATTAGCTGATTTGTTTCTTCATTTTCCTGGTAAGGTTTGATCTGTTGGGCGATGTATTCATTCAACGTCGCCTTCAAGATTGTTTTTTCTTTAGCCGTTGATCAGTCTTGAAGAGGGTTTGAAGTTTTCCCCTTATCATTATCAACAATCACCGGTGGTTTTTTGGCCGGCGGTTCTGGATGGATCGGCATTCCAACCATTTCCGGAAACAAGAGAGCATCTGCTTTATATTAACACCTTGCCTCGTCGCCTCCTTATCCTTGTTTTCCAACACTTGCCTCAGGAAATCGGTATCTGTCTCCTGTTCTTAACGTTCTTCTAGCTCCATGTCTGGACCTTCTTTAGAGCTAGGGAGCACCATCACCTTGGCGAGCATGTCCTAGAGTTTTTCTTGTTGCTCCTGGGCCTTCGTCAATGACCGAGTATGCGGTCTGTGATTAACGGAAGTATGATTCTTGTCTTTGGTGCTAGCCATATAGACTGTGTGGACTATCATGCCCTCGGTCTTGGAGCGCTTGGAACTTTGGCCTTCATATTTTGCTTCAAGCACTCAAACTTTTTCTGGCTTCGCTCTTTTGTGGGAGACCATTGCAAGAGGAACCGTCATGATAGGAACCGCCTTGTGAGAAATCCCCCGCTGTGTGGTAGAGGACTTGTCATTATCTTATCGACCCTTGAACTTCTTCGGTCGACAAAAGATACCGTCATCAATGACAGAGCCTTGGACTTCCTTACACACTCTATGAATTTTCGAAGAGAGCTGCTTAGATGAATGCTCGGGCTTCAGCTCGTTCGGTGTCTTTGTATGAGGAGGCGATTTCTTTAGCACCGCGGTAGGAGAGTTACGGCAAACCCTTCTGAGTGGTTCAAAGTTGTTCCCAGTTGGAACAGCAGCATTGATAGTCACCACAGGAGTTGGCGAATTCAGTCCAGAAAGAGAACTGCCCCCAACTTGCCTTACTCGACGCCAGTATTGACGTCGGGCACCTCTTACGAGGGGAGTCTTGTCAGCTTTTGGAGCCTCTTGAACCCGCCTCTGTTTTTATCTTGGGCCTCAGTTGGTGACAGTCATTTGAAGACCAACTGTTTTGGTATAGCAATAAGGACCTAAGGGGCCAGTGTTTGGAAGAAAGACTATCTCGAAGGAAAACATTCTTTGTAGCTTCAGTACCATCAGGAGCTGCATAAGGTCAGCCGCTTGAAAACAGAATTCTTCAGGACTACGGGCTTCTTTGAGGAACCTGCAGAGTTTGCGTTCAGCCTATTGAAGACTGAACTTTCAGCTTGAGCAGGCTTATCAGTAGTGGTCAGCCGATCAAAGACCGACTTCCTTGAGATTTCTTCATTTGGCGTTGATGCACCAAAGGTAAAAGAAGGGGGTACAGTCCCGAAGAAAATCCCAAGAATATTTTGAGGAACTGGGACGCAGAGAACTAAGGCCGCTTGCGACCAGTATTGGACCCCACCAGATGGGGTAGTGTTCAAATTACAGGTGTTGTTGGTGTTGGAAGTCATTGATTCTGCATGGATAAGAAACACCAGCTTTAGTATCCCAAACTCCAAGGGCAACTATAAAAATGGAGAACCATGATTTTTTCCGCGAAACACGGCACACGAAATGTAGAGTAGAAAGAGAAAATTGTCCCATCAGGCACGCCAGAATCTGTTTACTGTCGGAAATGAAGAACTGAGGCCTGGAGAGCGCGCCTAGCCTGAATACGGGAGCAGATGCTATTTGGAACATATTCATCCACCTCTCCGAAGATACCAAGTTGATTTATGGCACCGTATATCGAAGGTTTGGATAGATGCGAACGTTGTAGATGAACTTTTCAGATTCCCCCTCAATGATGAGGGGTTTTTTATTGTGGGGATACTTTTTCCTGCAGGCTCAAGCCCCTGAAGTTAATTACGTTATCACAAAGCGATAACAACTTTCTTTACTCCAAGTATATCACTTCGTGTCATGTTATGATTTTTTTATTTTGGGGTTGCCCTTGAAGTGTATAGGAGACTAATATTGTCGTCGCCTGTACGGCGCGGATTAGTCCAAATCCATACATATCATATTTAGGTTTGAACCTAGGTTATATTTTCCATCAGTTCAAGATGCATGAGTTTGATCTAAGAATCGTTGATCATATATGGGATTAAGATCAACTTAGGAATATGGTTAAGGATCGTTAATTTTGTTTTAAATTAGGATCAACTCAACAAGTATGGACTAAGAATCATTAGTCGTCTTTGAGACTAAGATCAACATAGGTTTATTGATATTTTGATATATAGATCATACTTGAGAAGCAAAAGGTTCTATAATTAGTTTATTTTAAGTAAGTGATCAAGCAACAGCTTGATGTCCAAGTGCACAAGTACATATAGGCAGCACATGTATATAGATTCTTTTTTAAGAGAGTGCGCACATACTTAGCATGTATTGCGCACCTCATTGATGGGATATATATATCATTTTTACTTGCACTCATGTGTTTAGCACATGATGCGCATGCTTTCATAAGCATCATCTTCTGTTTGCACTCATGTGTATGGTACGTGACGCGCATACCCTCATGGGCAATATTTATCAAGTGCACTCATGTGGATATCACGTGATGTGCATGCCTTCATAGGCATTATTTATTAAGTGCGCTCACATGGATATCACATGATGCGCATGCCTTCATAGGCAGTATTTTTCAAGTGCGCTCACGTGGATATCACGTGATGCGCATGCCTTCATAGGCAGTATTTATCAATTACGCCCTAGATTAGAGTGCTCACTGTAAACAAAGCAAAGACTTTCAAAAGAAGCAAAGGCTTTTGTTCTTTGATTTTTCTATTCTTTTTCTTCTTCTTTCTCTCTTCTTTTTTTATCAAGAAGCAAAAGTTTCAACTTTTATGATGCATAGGCATCCTTAACGGGGTTTTCTTAAATTTTAGGACTAATCTTTCACAAAAGTTGAATTTTTTGTAAAAAGAGATATCAACCCTAAGATCTTTTGATCTTTTGTATTGTGAATCAATAGATTCGAAAAGAAGCAAAGGCTTTATGTAAAGTAAAAGCTTCTTCTTTTCATTTTTTTAAACCGTAGGTTTTTGGGTGAGGATAAGTCTTCATCTTCTTCTTCTTTTCCTTTATTTTTTCTTTTTTTTACCTAGTCGAAGGTTGAAGAAGATGAGAATTTTTGCTCTTGAGCTTATGCGGGTCTGCAGTATCCTTTTACTGTGTATGAGGCTCCTATTTATAGGAGAGGAAAAATTAGGATTTGTTCCTAATTATTAGAATTATTTTGATCTCAATTTGATTTTAAATTTATTTAATTGGTTCATATCAATTAAAGGTGGCGTGCGCACCGTTTGATTAAGATCCATCGATCTGTTTGTTAAGGTATTTTAACCAACAGAAAACTTTTCTTCTAAATAAAAATTTAAATCCTTAATAACAAGATTTATTTCTTATTAGAAACGTTTTTTTATGGGGTGCGCTTGCGCACTGTTCGATCGATTTGTGATACATGCGCACCGTTGGACCTTCGATCCATGAATTCATTTAATTTGATTTGTTGTTATTATTATTATATATTTATTATTTAATAGAAGATTTCTTCTATAATGGGACCGGCTATGGTCAGGGTGCGCTTGCGCACATGCTTTGCACGTGTTGTATGTCCCGAAAATAGTAGTTTGCCACTTGTGAAGATACTACATGCGCATCTTAAAGATCTGGCATAAGCGCACGTGTTTTGCACATGCACATGGCACTCGATGATTTTTTCCAAGTGCGCATCTGTATGGGTGCACACTTTTGGGCAGGAACAGTCATCCGTAGAGTGCGGATTAGTCCAAATTCGTATATATTTTAGATTTGGAGTTTTAGATTCCACATTGGTGTCATGGTTTTGCAACGGGAGTTAACTTATGTTGTATTTCTCACATTTTTGAGGTCCATCCATTCACAGGTATTTGAGTTTGATCTAAAGATCGTTAATCTTGTCTTAGATTAAGATCAATCAGATAACAGGGTCTTAAATTTGAGAAAATATTCTCTGTTGATCATTAGATCACATATGAAGCATAAGCTTCCATATTTAGTTTATTTTGCTAAGTCTTCAAGTTTTGGCTTGGTATCATATACGCTTGCGTACTGTGGATGCACATGGAATCGATGCATGTGTATAGCACTAGGTGCGCATGCCTTTGCATAATTCTCAATGGGACTTGACTTTATTTGAAGTCGGTAATTGCGCATGTGTACGCAAAGCATTTTTTCCATAGGAGCGCACATGCATAGCACATGGTCTGCACATCTTATAGAAAGTGATTTCCACTTGCGCACGTGTATATATCACGTGGCGAATTGCATGGTCCAAATTTTAGGGAGTGCGTCAAAGGTTAGGGTGCGCCTTAATTTTTCAAGAAAGCTTTTGTTTTCAAACGACCGAAGTCTATTCTCTATAGCACGTGGCACTACCTTTCCATGCAGATGCACAACTCTATTGGGTGCGCTCTAGTTTTTGCAGAGAGGACTGCTTTTTGGAAAACCATATTTTCAATGAAGTCCAACCTTCGGTGATTTTCTTTGAGTGTGCATACCCCTTTCCTAGGGTGCGCATTATGAGGAAAGCGATAGTTTTTAATGAAGCAAAGGCTTCAAAATATGATTTTTCATCTGTTTTTGGTGGAGAGGTTCCTAAGTTTTCCTTCAAACCCTAAATCTTACGATTGAAAATTCCTCAATGAGAGCTTAAGTTCTCGATAAGGAGGAGATTTGACTTAAAGATCTATAATTCAAAGAAAGAACTTAAGTTCTTGTTTGAAGATTAACATACTTTTTCAATAGAGATTGATCTCCTTACCTAGGGTTTTGGAGGAAGGAGAAAAACTTGCAGAAGAGTAAGTCTCTTTTCTTCACCTTATTGGGAGTTTTCTCTCTTTGGAGATTAACCTCCGCTTTACTATTTATAGGAGAGGGGATTGTTAACCAGCTTAAGAGAATCTCTAATTGAGAGATCTCCAATTGATCTTAAGATCAACAGGTGGTGTTTAAGCACCGTTAGATCATTGATCCAAAGAGATTTCTTGTTAATAAGAAAATATCTTTCTGTTTAAGAAAAATAGGGAAAATATTTTTTCAAATAGAGCTTAAGCTCTGATTGAAGTATGCGCTTCAACCCCACACGTGGCTTGCGCCACGTGCTTTGCACGTGGTGCACATGCGCAGCCGGCTTGGCGGCTTGCACCACTTGCTTTGCACGTGGTGCGCATGTGCAGCCCGACTTGACACTTTTACCTTAGCGTTTGTTCATTGCCTTGGTGAAACATTAACTTTGACCATCAAATTTTGGCAGGAACGGCGGGGAAAAGGGGTAGTTTGGTAATAAATGTATGACGTGGCACGAGTGTCCATTAAAAATCACTTAACTTCAATCTTGTGTGCCATTGTTTCCTGGGTTTGACGGAGCTTAATTCTACGTGTTGTTGGTCCGTGAGTTTGACGGACTACTCTCGTATACACGCATACCTTCACTATCGCACTACAACAAACACGTACCCATACAATTGCTATAGTTATATAGAATTGCCATACTTATATAGTTTTCATGTTTAATTGCTATCTCATACTTGCTCGTTGCTTCATGATATTCGTTTATACTTATATGCTTTTCTTTTCTCACTTTTATCATTATACCTTTATTGGGGACTTTCCGAGCGCAAGTTCGCTGACGAGCATTTCTTGTTTTCTTTCTTCCTTGGGAATGCTTATCAGGTGGCTTATTTACAAAGGAGATTGTGCCGACCGAGGAGGAATACTCTCAGCTGTCATCATAGGCAGATTACTAGTCTTACCTTCAGCCTTTACTTTTCAGTATGCCTATTTGTTCGAGCTTCGTTGTTTTATTTCATTGTATCTTATTTACACACTTTTATCATCTGTTCGAACATTGTGGAATTTGAATGTAATAATTGTAATTGGATTTTAATTCTCTTGCTTTATTCTTGTTATATATTTATATTTCTTATAACACGCTTATCGTATTTATTTCAAGAAATACCCTTCTCGGTATAAATAAGTCACGGAACTCATCACATGCATGCTTCTGTCTTTTGGGAAGCGGGGCATGACAGGTTTTATTAGTGGCCTGTGTAGGTCGGTTCTGCATGACCTTCCAAAGAAATATATTACAATAATTTTGAAATCCAACTACGTTTAACATTTCCTTTAAATCTCATCATATTCCTTGAATCCATCTTGAACTTCATTTTTGACTTCCTTAAATATAACCTCTCGACTTTTGAATCCTTAACTTCAATTTCTCCTTCTACATGTATGTCACGATCCGGAATTGGCACGTGACCGGCACTCGAATCACGTGAAGTCTATAGGACCCCACAGTAATCCAAACCGAAAGTCCAGAAATCTAAACCTTTCTAGGAAAATAATGGAGGTGAATTTTTGAAATAAAGGTATAATGAAATCAAGTTCTTCTTTAAAAGTATAAGTAATGTTATATGAAAATACAAGTGGGTTGTATACTATAGTTGAAAACCTTTTCATCATTTGAAATTTGGGCAGCACCTCTTTTGTAAATTTTGATCCAAAAGCAATACATAACAATAATATAGACATCCCAAGCGGGAGCTAGCTCTTCGCCAATTGGCAGAATCACAACTACGCAAATAAGAATATACGACGCCCAAGGTGAAGATCAATCACAGAAAAGAATAGAGAAAACCAAAACACTATCAAATCAAATATAGGAATATATATACAAGTCTCGAATTGAAATACAAAGAATATATAAACTGGTCTCTAGGTCTACCAAATATACATAGTCTAGTTGATGGAGCTTTTAACTAGGTACAAATGAATAATAAATATACAACGGTGGTTACGCTCTGTATTGTAACCGACCTACCAATGCAAGTCAGCCAGAAAGGGGCAATGTGCCAGCAAGCCGCTACTGAGTCCGAGCGGTCAATCCTGCAAGAAAACTACGGCACAACGGGGATGAGTTGCCAACTCGTGAGTAGAAGACATCATCAGGTAGAAATCGAATGTATGACGATTCTCCAAGGTCATATAGTAATATAACAATATAATAATGCCATATAGTAACGTGGGTGATCGTATATACATGAGTATGATAAATATATAAGGTCGAGTGGTAACGAGGGTGATAGTGTAAATATAAGTATAATAATAATAATATCGTGACCGTGTCATAATATGGTACCATGTCATCTGCATCATATATATGTGTATCATCCAATGTATGTCATCAAAGACACATCAAATCATCATAAAAACCTGAGTGCCCAGCATCGACACTCAAAAACATCATAAAACCCGTGTCCAGCATCGACACGTAAATCCTCATATCTCAGACGTCGTCTCATCGGATCGGACCTCATATCCATCTTTCTCGAATCGCTCCGGTCGGTATCCTCCGGATATCCGCCGAGTCCAATTTTGTCACCGGTAGGTAGTGCTCCCCTGCCAGGCTCAACGTATCTCTATACGATTTTTTTGTCCCAGGATAACGTACCGGGTCTACCATGTACCCGCAAATGGTGCGTCCTCTCTCCTCGAATCGGGTATACACATAACACAGAACCGAGAAAACTCATTGTAGACGCTAAACATCATATCAAGAGACAACTGCATTTTTAAAACAATCATAAGTTTTCAAAATGTATCAGCGGTTTCTCAAATCCAGAAATCTCATGAAAACCGAATCGCATAAGCATGAAACAATAAGTACAGGAACAGAACTGTTAGTTATGTATATGCCCTAGAAGCCATTGTTGTACATATGATGTATATTATAATGGATGCTTGGATATATATAGAGAGGACTTTCTTGCTCTTTATGATAGTATGCTATTTGGTTTCACTTTATCTTAACATGTTGACTTGTATTAGTTTACTGCCTTTCTCTCACATGTTGATAAAGCCCTTAGGATATGTACTCGACTACTAGGACTATGATGAGATCATACTAGTGGGGCCACGGTAGTCTATGAGTACATCCTATAATTGTTCCTAGTCGAGGGTGTATCGAGAAAAGGCATCAATACACCAGAGTAGACTAGCGTATACACATCTTGACTCATATGATGGGCGATGGATGATCCCATATCCATCGGTGTTTGACATCAAAGATGGTGTACGGGTGCTCAGTGGAGACTGGGTACACTGAACGGACTCGCCGAGAACTCCCAGATAGTATTATAACTTACGTCAGATGGCAGTTCTCTGGCGACACTGGTACAGGGTAGTCTGTAGACCCGAGATCGTCATAGAGTCTTATGTGATTCCCACTGTGTTTTGATTTCCACCTTACCACGTCCAAGAGGGCGTGCAAAACGGTGGTTTTTGGGTACAGTCCCGAATCACATGGAGGCAATGAGCGATAGGAGGGGTTTCGTCTCTCCCGGTATAGGGAGTTGATGTTGTGTTGTGTTCGATTGGTTATAACTGGAAGTCCATGGCCAGAGCTGATCTAGAGTGCTACTGGTAAAAGTTATCAGTAGTTTCTCGACCTGTTATGAGCCTCACATCGACACGACTTATCGGTTACTGGGGTCTGACGTATACCACCCCTAGACTAGATATGCAACATATCAGACGAATAGACCGGACTGTACGGGAGTGTTACTGATTGGATTCACAGGAGAATGTACAGGATTGCTTGTTAATCTTCTGATCGATCAATACCTGGGTGGCTGTTACGTTTAGCTGACCGCTTGCAGCTTGTGGGTGTTTGATATGATCATCACCTACTGCCGGCATATTGACGATTCTTTAGAGTCCTACACAGAGGTTTCTTGACTCAGGAAAAACGGAGTAGGAGCACATATGCGATATGTGCGGGATCGAGAATATTACAATATGAGATACCGTATTCTATTCTCGCGATATTAGATATCGGCCAGGTATATGTGACATAACCGGGTCATCGGATCAAGTGTTGATTCGATGAACCGATACAGATTATATTAGTCGGTTATTTGAGAAATAGCCGGATTGTCGGATCAAGTGTTGATTCGATAATTTAATGTATAATTATATATGCGATATATTACTATACATTAACTGATATAAGATCGCTTTATTGATTCATTTTCTTACCGTATAATACATTGATATATATGCGATATATGTTAATTGTATTATTTTCTTTTGTTACAAAAATATATTATATATGTGATATATAATATTGTAACAAGTTATGTTTACAAATGCAACATGATTAGTGGAGATTAAACTTGGTTAGGGTTTGATTTGGGTTAGACTTTTCTTGAAGCTTCTAGAATCTTTTGTTTTGTTTTAAGCAAAGATATTATGTGTTGATATTTTGGAGATATTTTTTTAACCCAACCCAAACCCTTAACCCTAGTCAACTCTCTACATGAGTTAAGACTTTATATTATTAACTCAAGGTTCATTTTGTAACCAATATAACATTTTCATTATTCATCACAAAAGGATTCATCTTCTTCTTCCTCCTTGCAAAGCTTTCTAGCTTTTGGTTTTGTGATGGATTAGTGTGAGAAATTGATAATAAAAGAGAGCATAATTCCTACTTCATCATCCTCATCTAATCTAGCCAATTAGATTAGGGTGTTCACTTCATTAATACTTGATTAGAGAAGTGAGAGCTTGAGTTAAAGAAACTTCAAGATAGATCATCTTCGAAAAGGAAGACTTCAAGCAAGCATGGATCATTCGGGTCGTGGAGCCTCTCTTGAGTCCGGGAGATCATGGATCGCGGCGAAGGGACTACTACTCGGAGCTTATAAAGCGAAGGAGCGGACTACAAAGGTTGCAATCACTCTCTCTCTTAGATGTAAAGATATTTACTTGCATGTTTAACCCTAATTATCTAGCAAAGATCCTTGCTTTAGGTTGTTCGGCACTTCTAAAATTTAAATCGGGCATGGTTGATGCCTTTTAGAACCTTGTGACAGTGCCTAGTAACCCAACAGTGGTATCAGAGCCTAGCTAGAGCATTAGGCGACATGTATACGAAGTTAAAAGTCCGATCGAACCACGAAACGTCTATTTTGGACCCCTCTCTGGAAATTTTCTAAAAGCTTGTTTTTTTCCACATTAAAAATACTCAGAAAATTCAGCAGGCGAATTTATGGATTACTGTGAAATACGGGTTACTGTAGCCCTAAAGTTGCCGCGGAACCGCGGCCTTAACATGCTTTTGGCGGCGGTTCCGCGGCCGTACTTGGGTGTCAGTGATTGTTTATTCTAGGTTTCATCCGTAGCTATTACTACATGCTTATAGGAATTTTTAATCTTACTCAAGTGTTAAGTTTTCTGGAGATCTTTTGTATTCGTTGATTCGATCGGAAAGTTTAACTTCGTTTAGTTTTCCGGATAATTTAGAAGGTGTTAAAATGTTCGAACGGATATCAATAACTCACTTTTTCCCGACATGAAAAACTTTCAAGCGTTGAATTTTTCTTGAGTTTAAAACTTTCGGAAAAACATGCAAGCATATCTGTTGACCTTCTAGAAGAACGTAACCTTAACTCGATTATGTGACCGTCAAAACTTCCACTGAACCCTAGGGTTTGTGGTAGTTTAGCGTTGCCACATGTAAGGCGTTGGTTTGACCCTTCTACGGCTGGTTCATTGAGGCGGTGACATGTTCTGGGATTTTTGAACTCCGCTCAAGTGTTAAGCTATTTGGGAATTCTTGGGTGTTTGATTATTCGATCGGAAAGTTTAACTTTGTCTATTTATCTGGAATGTGATACAATATGTGGAATTCATATAGTTAGGCATGAAATGCGAAGTATGTGATATTTCGGATTTATGATGTCTAAAGTGATTGTGGATTCCAAATGTTGTAGTTTTACACTTTCTTTTCTGTGACCGTAAGCGTAGTATGTGGTGTATCGTCGGCTTCGTTGCTATACATCAACGACAATCGGGATACGCATACTTGCTTATATTGATGATATGAGATATTATGTGTTGCTGTGATATGTTATATTGGATCGTCGTGTTCTGAATAGCCGGGGGTTTTATGTGAGATGAGGGTTTTTATTTTCATTCATGTAAAATTCATTGTATATAATATTCTTTTATTGGGGCACTTCCAGGTTGAGGTTGATGTCACCATTGTATATTATTTACTTTTCCGCATTAGGTAGACCCGAGGAGGGGAGCACAAGTAACCGGGTTCTAGGGTCCAGTGGGAGGCCATCTCGAGGAGTCGAGACCGGGTCTCCTAACCCTAGAATTGGCAGTGTTGCTTGCCGCTCTCGTAGGGGTCTAGGGATGTGGGTTTGGCTATTCATCGCGACCGTGGAATCCGTGTTTTATACAGGCTCGATGTAAAACACGGACGTCCTAGTATATCCAATATTTCATATGTTATCTTCTGCTGCAATGTTCTGTGATGAGATCATATTACTGCCTGAGACGAATGCTTATACTATATATATGATATATAAATATTACAGCTTTCCTTTCTTCCATGATGCTTAGGAAGCATAATTGATGGGATTTATTAATGAGATTAATAAAAGAAAAGAAACCTAAAAGATGTTGTAGAATCAAAACTTTATAAAAAAAATGGTAGCTATAGTTTTGCTTTGCACACCGGTATATATGATATACCCTGCACCTTATTCGATGAGGAAAGAGACGAGATCCCTTCACCGGGAGTAACCTCTTTAGCAGAACTGGCAGATGCTACAAACTCACGGATTAGTTTTTGATTGCTTCTATAGTTTTGCTTTGCACAGCGGTATATATGATATACCCTGCACCTTATTCGATGAGGAAAGAGCCGAGATCCCTTCACCGGGAGTGACCTCTTTAGCGAAACTGGAAAAGCCTCAACGACACTCCTTTTCAAAATCAATTGTTTCTACAACGATATCAAGTTCATTACGCTTATGGTTTTTCTGAAAAACCTGCGTAGCCCTCCGTCATTTCAGATAAAGACTATTTAGTATTCGTGCTGCGTTTGTTGACCTCTGTCAAGGCGTAGTGTGCGGTAGCTGATTAGTAATTATCTGTAAAAACATGTGATGTGATTAGATTAGGATGGTCGTACGACCATGTTGACCTCTGTAAAGGGTTATGCGAGTGGGTTTAATTCAATCAAGAAATGACGGGTTGAACTTGACTAGTGCACTATAGTTTGTTGACCTCTGTCAAGGTCATAGCACACTAGGGGAAAAAGCATTATCGGGAATTTCAAGTGTTGAAATTTGCAATAAGATTGCATACCTCCTATGAGATAGTTGCATCCCGATACCCACTGCGGGTAAGGGTTACTCCTGGGAGAATTTTACACAGGACAATTAGCCGATCAAGTAGGTGTCTAGAAAGGTGTTAACGGGATTATGTCTCTGGGAAAATGAGGTTTACTTTAATTAGGTCCGTGCGAAAGCTCGGGGAACCTCCCTCAAAGTACCAACACTGATCTGGCTGAAAGATTGACAAAATTGTAGGGTGTAATTAATCCCGTCTAGTTTTTCCTTTTAAGGGTTTGAAGGAAGATTTGATAAAAACAGTGGGAGACATCCTGATTAGATAAGATAATAACCATTCTAATCTTGCAAGAGGATACGCTAAAGTGTTTCCTTCTCTCTCTCTCCAGGTAGCGACCATGTCAGGCCTTAATCAAGATAATAATATGGATGTATTGACTGAACCCGCTTATTATACTGAGCATGGGAACGTTGGTCCCGTTCTTTCTTATAAGTATTATAAGACTGAGCAGGAAATAAGAGAATATCTGGAATCTCACGCCACCTAAACGAAGAATAGGCATGTTGACGCATCTTCTTCAGCTGTGTTAGTTATCGAGAACTGTTTCTCAGTTCACTCTACGTCCTGGGTATTAGATACCGGATCGGGATCCCACATATGTAATATGTTACGTGGGCTACATAAAGGTAGAGAACTGGGAATCGGTGATCATTCCGTAAGAATAGGGAATGGTGCAGATATTGCAGCCAAAGCTGTTGGCGATTATCACCTTGTATTACCAAGTAGTAATACATTGATCCTGAACGAGTGCTATTATATACCGAACATGATGTGCAATATTATATCAGTTTCTTTATTAAGTAAAGAAGGATATAATTTTGTAATACAGGATAATGTTATGAACATATTCCTAAATCAAAAGTTGATTGGATCAGGCTCGTTACATAATGGCATATACGTTCTCAATCAAACTACAGTCCTTAATATACAAAACACACACAAAAGGAAGAGTTCAGAAATGAACGAATCCTTCTTATGGCATTGTAGACTAGGTCATATCAATGCGACACGGCTAGCGAAGTTACATAAGGAAGGATATTTGAATCCGTTCGAATTATCATCTTATGAAACTTGTCATTCATGTCTCAAAGGAAAAATGACCAAAACTCCGTTTAATGGACACTGAGTAAGAGTTATAGAACTCTTGGGACTGATACATAGTGATGTATGTGGTCTCATGTCTACACATGCCAAGAACGGTTCTTCCTACTTCATTACATTCACTGACGATCTCTCAAGATACGGACATGTGTTCCTGATGAAACACAAGTCTGAAGCTTTTGAGAAATTCAAAGAATATAAGAACGAAGTAGAGAACCAAACGGGCAAAAGTATTAAGATCCTACGTTCTGATCGAGGAGGAGAATACTTAAGCAATGAGTTTCTGGACTATCTAAAAGAGAATGGGATTCTCTCTCAGCTTACTCCTCCTTATACACCACAGCACAACGGTGTATCGGAGCGGAGGAATCGCACCCTATTAGATATGGTGCGCTCTATGATGAGCAATGTTGAGTTGCCTATTTCCTTTTGGGGTTATGCGCTTGAAGCAGCAGCATACCTATTGAATCAGGTTCCATCAAAATCTGTACCTACCACACCATATGAGATATGGAGTGGGAAGAGACCATGTCTTAAACGAGTTAAGATATGGGGTTTTCCGGCCTATATCAAAAGGCAAAATCCAGACAAACACGAGGCACGATCAGTTCTTTGTAAGTTTGTAGGATATCCTAAACATTCAAATGGATATCTATTCTACCACGGTGAACAAAAAAAGGTGTTTGTTGCTCAGCATGCCACCTTTTTAGAAAAGGAATTTCCTGTAAAAGAAATTAGTGGCGAAGCGGTAGAGCTGGAAGAAGTTCCAGCACCACAAACTACAGCTGAAGATTTAATAGAACCAAATGATTCAGTAGTTCCCAACGAACCTCAGCCTCTCCGCCGATCTAGTAGGGTTTCTCATCCACCTGAGAGATACTACGGTTTTCTCATCGATGGTGGAAGCGAGGATTGCATCATGGAAGATGATGACCCGACTAGTTTCGAGCAGGCCATCACGAGTGGTGACTCAGTGAAATGGCTAGATGTTATGCGATCTGAGATGGAATCCATGTACACCAACAAAGTATGGACTTTAGAAATTGCTACTGAAGGGGTAAAACCCATTGGGAGAAAATGGATCTTTAAGAAGAAACTTGGTGTAGATGGAAAAGTTGAGACTTACAAAGCTAGACTTGTTGTAAAGGGTTTTCGTCAAAGACCGGGTGTGGATTATAACGAAACCTTTTCTCCAGTGGCTTTGCTTAAGTCCATCCGAATCTTACTTGCCATTGCTGCATACCATGACTACGAAATCTGGCAAATGGATGTTAAGACCGCCTTTCTAAATGGTGATTTAGAAGAGTGCGTGTACATGACTCAGCCAGAGGTCTTCGTAGATAGTGGGAGCAGCGGAAAGGTGTGCAAGCTGCTTAAATCCATTTATGGGTTAAAACAAGCATCAAGGAGTTGGAACATCTGCTTTGATGTTGTAGTCAAAGAGTTTGATTCATCAAAAACGTAGATGAACCTTGTATATATAAAAAGGTTGCAGAGAGTAAGGTTGTCTTCCTCGTATTGTATGTCGATGACATACTCTTGATAGGAAATGATGTTCCTATGCTGCAATCGGTCAAGATCTTCTTATCACAAAGATCTTGGTGATGCCTCCTACATACTGGGAATAATGATCTGTATTGATAGATCTAAAAGGATACTGGGATTGTCCCAATCCAGGTACATTGACACCATACAAAAGAGGTTTAGTATGGAAGAATCCAAGCGTGGGAACCTACCCACGATCTCTGGACTCACTCTCTCCAAAGAGATGTCTCCCAAGACTGATTTGGAGAGAGCTCGCATGCAAGGGATACCCTATGCTTCGGCAGTAGGCTCTATCATGTATGCGATGCTATGTACCAGACCCGATGTAGCATACTCACTAAGTATAGTGAGTAGGTATCAAGCAGATCCTGGAGAGAGTCACTGGATAGCTGTGAAGAACATTCTTAAGTACTTGAGAAGAACTAAAGAGATGTTCTTGGTGTATGGTAACGGAGAACTCCAGGTGGAGTCCTTTACCGATTCGAGCTTCCAAAGTGATAAGGATGACTCTAAGTCGCACTCGGGATTTGTCTTTACCCTCAATGGAGGGGCGGTGTGTTGGAAGAGTTCCAAACAGGAAACCGTTGCAGACTCGACGATGGAGGCTGAATACATCGCTGCCAACGATGCTGCAAAAGAGGCTGTCTGGATGAAGAAGTTCATTACTGAACTTGGTGTGGTTCCATCCATTGAGCATCCAATACCTTTGTATTGTGATACCAATGGAGCCATGGCTTTGGCCAAGGAACCCAGGTCCCATCAGAAGTCCAGACATATTCTGAGGCGGTATCACCTGATCCGAGAGATAGTTGATCGCCGGGAGATCGAGGTCAGGAGAGTTGATACGAAGGACAACACTGCGGATCCACTCACGAAGGCCATTCCCCAGACACAGTTTGAGAGATTATTCGGGATGTTAGGTATGAGATACTACAATATCTGGCCTTAGTGCAAGTGGGAGATTGTTAGTTATGTATATGCCCTAGAGGCCATTGTTGTACATATGATGTATATTATAATGGATACTTGGATATATAGAGAGAGGACTTTCTTTCTCGTCATGATAGTAAGCTATTTGGTTTCACTTTATCTTAACATGTTGACTTGTATTAGTTTACTGTCTTGCTCTCACATGTTGATAAAGCCCTTAGGATATGTACTCGACTACTGGGACTATGATGAGATCATACTAGTGGGGTCACGGTAGTCTATGAGTACATCCTATAATTGTTCCTAGTCGAGGGTGTATCGAGACAGGGCATCGATAAACCAGAGTAGACTAGCATATACGCATCTTGACCCATATGATGGGCGATGGATGATCCCATATCCATCAGTGTTTGACATCAAAGATGGTGTACGGGTGCTCAGTAGAGACTGGGTACACTGAACGGACTCGCCAAGAACTCCCAGATGGTATTATACCTCACGTCAGATGGCAGTTCTCTGGTGACACTGTAACAGGGTAGTCTGTAGACCCGAGATCGTCATAGAGTCTTGTGTGATTCCCACTGTGTTTTGATTTCCACCTTACCACGTCCAAGAGGACGTGCAAAACGGTGGATTTTGGGTACATTCCCGAATCACATGGAGGCAATAAGCGATAGGAGGGGTTTCGTCTCTTCCGGTATAGGGAGTTGATGTTGTGCTGTGTCCGATTGGCTATAACTGGAAGTCCCTGGCCAGGGCTGATCTAGAGTGCTACTGGTAAGAGTTATCAGTAGTTTCTCGACCTGTTATGAGCCTCACATCGACACGACTTATCGGTTACTAGGGTCTGACGTATACCACCCCTAGACTAGATATGCAACATATCAGACGAAGAGACCGGACTGTACGGGAATGTTACTGATTGGATTCACAGGAGAATGTACAGGCTTGCTTGTTGATCTTCTGATCGATCAATACCTGGGTGGCTGTTACGTTTAGCTGACCGCTTGCAGCTTGTAGGTGTTTGATATGATCATCACCTACTGTCGGCGTATTGATGATTCTTTAGAGTCCTACACAGAGGTTTTTTGACTCAGGCAAAACGGAGTAGGAGCACATATGTGATATGTGCGGGATCGAGAATATTACGATATGAGATACTGTATTCTATTCTCGCGATATTAGATATCGGCCGGGTATATGTGATATAACCGGGTCATCGGATCAAGTGTTGATTCGAAGAACTGATACAGATTATATTAGTCGGTTATTTGAGAAATAGCCAGATTGTCGGATCAAGTGTTGATTCGATAATTTAATGTATAATTATATATGCGATATATTACTATACATTAACTGATATAAGCTCTCTTTATTTATTCATTTTCACACCGTATAATACATTGATATATATGCGATATATGTTAATTGTATTATTTTCTTTTGTTACAAAAATATATTATATATGTGATATATAATATTGTAACAAGTTATGTTTACAAATGCAACATGATTAGTGGAGATTAAACTTGGTTATTAACTCAAGGTTCATTTTGTAACCAATATAATATTTTCATTATTCATCACAAAAGGATTCATCTTCTTCTTCCTCCTTGCAAAGCTTTCTAGCTTTTGATTTGTGATGGATTAGTATGAGAAATTGATAATAAATGATAGCATAATTCCTACTTCATCATCCTCATCTAATCTAGCCAATTAGATTAAGGTGTTCACTTCATTAATACTTGATTAGAGAAGTGAGAGCTTGAGTTAAAGAAACTTCAAGGTGGATCATCTTCGAAAAGGAAGACTTCAAGCAAGCATGGATCATTCGGGTCGTGGAGCCTCTCTTGAGTCCGGGAGATCATGGATCGCGACGAAAGGACTACTACTCGGAGCTTATGAAGCGAAGGAGCGGACTACAAAGGTTGTAATCCCTCTCTCTCTCTTAGATGTAAAGATGTTTACTTGCACGTTTAACCCTAATTATCCAGCAAAGATCCTTGCTTTGGGTTGTTCGGCACTTCTAAAATTTAAATCGGACATGGTTGATACCTTGTAGAACCTTGTGACAGTGCCTAGTAACCCTACAAGAACAAATCTATAATGCATAACCAGTGTATTTATATGAGTGTGGCATTTAACTAGGTAAGGAAATGCGATAACTTAACTAGTAAGTGTGGAATGGGTTACTAAAATAAAAACTAAAATGCTACAAGTTATAAGGTGATGCAGTAAAGTAGTGATTTCCAATGTGTACGTGGCATGGAAATTACTGATGATGAGTGTGTGAGCAGGCGAGTATGTGTATGTGCAACATGCGCATCATCGGTAATGGTGTGTGTGTCCTAGCAGACAAAGTCCTACAAAGATAAGGACAAGGAAAGTAGAAAATACGTAACTACATATGAACCATACGGTTATACTTTAAAATAGTACGAATCGTTGTTTTTGAAAATGGGGTCTACGGTATTTTTGAGAAAAAGATACCATTTGAAAATCCGTAGCATTCCTTAAGGTTGTCGTTTAAAAGTGCATAACGATTTGTTAGTTTTGAAAATAGGTATGGCTCTAAATATATCCTAATATCTACTTAAGTGATTAAAAACAATATTTTTTCGAGTCGATAATACATAAGTCGGCGATCTATCCTCATAATATCACGTACGGTATAATCCATCGTACGGTATCATCAAATCAAGAGTAGGGATCTATCGTTATGTACATCATATCACGTACGGTATAATCCATTATACGATATTATCAATCAAGAGTACGGATCTATCGTCATGTACATCATATCACGTACGGTATAATCCATCATACGATATCATCAATCAAGAGTACAGATCTATCGTCACGTACATCATATCATCTTATCTCGTCATATATCGTCACATGTCATATCATCTCGTATCGCATCATGAATATATATCGCCCAATCATCATATAATATCATATCGACTCGTGTCATCATATCATATCATATCATATCCTCATCTCATGATGTTGTATTGAAATTATCTTCAAATGTGTGTGTGTGTGTGTGAAAGCATATATACATATGGCTCAAGGAAGGCTGAGAAAGATTAGAACTAAGGATATTCCTCCCTACGAGTATACTTACTATTGCTTATAGTATCCTAGAACCCTATTAGTTAGGTATACATATCTAGTATTTATATATATAACTAATACCTAGTATACTAGTACTACGGTTGCGGGGGTGTTATGCGCCATCCACCCGACTTCCCCCTTAGATATACATCTACTCACTTACTACGCCTTGCTCTATCCGAAGTCGATGAACGCCTTACTCTCCTTCGTCGCCCCGGAAGTCCACGCGAATGTACCTACAAATCAATGCATATTGTATCGAAATCAAAAGCAATCTGAAAACCGATACGGCAAGCGAAGCGCATATAGGTTAGAATTTATGGTCCACGCATGCATGAAAAACAAAATAAGCCCCGATGTTGACGTTCGAACGTTAAAAGATTGAGTCAAAACTCAAATATCAAAAACCATGTTTTCAAAAGTCGTAAAACACAATTAGAAACTTAGTAAAACCCTCCCAGATTTTTTTTAAAGTGAAATTAGAACTTTTAGAATATAGGATTGTCCTAGATATTGTATGTGTGTGCTACAGAACAAAACCCAAATCCTAACTCCAAGATCAAGCCGCAATTTGCGGCCAAAAAGAAATTTTTGGAGGTCAAGAAAGGGGGATGAGGGCTCGGGCTTCCAGGGTAGTTTCCTATATGTCTGCATATCTCACTGTGTCTGCAAATAGATTTTCTGAGTTCTCGAGCCATCCCAGATTCTAATTGATCACCACAGTTCAACAAAAATCCGATATCGAAAAATTCAAAGTTCGTCGAATTCGAGAATTTCTCCGCTATATCACTCTCACTTATCAGTAATGGTCTTTTATACACTCTCTAAACCCTCTACTAATCTCTACTACAAGTTATATCCACTAATTCTCACCCTAGAATTTTCAAAGATCACAAAACCTAAACTTTTTAACTCTAAACTAAAACATGAAGTTAGAAAACCTAAAAACTTGAAAAAAGGTGAAGCTTTTACCTCATGGAGCAACTCAAGAAAATTCCTAATTGGCCAAGGAAGCTTTAAAATCCAATTTGATCCCACCATGATGCTTGTGAAGAGCGTAGAAATAATTTTTGTGAAGGTTATATGAGATTTGGAGGTGGTTTTGAGGGTGTTTGTAGGGATGGTAGTGAGGGTTTTAGAGGAGGGAGATGAAGAAGATAAAGAAGGAGATGTAAAAATGAATGAATGAAGTGATGGAACACAGATGGTTGAGCAACCATACCTCTCTCCTCCCCTCTCTCAACCCTTCACTCACCCATACCTCTGTTGGATATAGTGCCCTCAAAGTCAATTATTAGATCGCAGGCACGTGATTGCAATGATTGAGGGAGGACCTATACCGGTAGGACAGTCTTACTCAAGATGATAGTATGCTATCCGGTTTATCTTTATCATCGTGTACATGCTTTAGGTGACATTTCAGGTCACTATTGCACGTTGATAGAGCCCATACGATTCTTGCTTGACGGCCAGCAGTATGATGGCGATCATATACGTGGGAGCCGGGGTCTATAAGCACATCCTTAAAAGGTCCCTAGTCGAGGGAGTTTCGAGACAGGGCATCGATACTCCAAAGTAGACTAGTGTATACAGTCGAGACCCCGACGAGGGGCGGTGGCCGGTCTCACAAGCCATTGGTGTCAGTTGGATCACCTAAGATGTATACAGGTGCTCATTGGGTTATGAGTACACCGGACAGGACTCGCCGGGAACATGTTGGTTGGTATTATACCTGACGTCAGATAGCAGTTCCCTGGTGACATGTGTACAGGTTAGTTCATCGACCTGAGATTGTCATTTGTCTCGTGTGAGTTCCCACTGTTCTTTGATTACTACCCTACCACGGCTCAAAGGAGTCGTGCAAACAGGTTTTAGTTGGGTACAGTCCCGAGCCACATGGATGCAGTGAGCGGATCGGCAGGGGTTTCGTCTCTCCAGGTATTAGGGGTGAGATCGCGATGTGTCTAGGAGAGCCATTACACGAAGTCCTTGGCCAAGGCAGGAGATTTACTTGTAGGTATTCCAGTAGTATCTCAGGGTGTTCTGGGATACACTCCGACACGACTTGTTCCGCTTTGGGGGTCTGACTTTTACCAACCCCTTAGGCCCGACATGCGATGCTCATAGACGAACGGACCGGACTGTACGGATATTGTCACTGACAGGCTTAGTAGGGTGTCAGGATGAGTTCACTCATCGACCTCCCTTTTGGTCAATACCTGGTAGCCCGTTACGTACGGCTAGTACCACTGACGTGCTAGTGGTTAAATCCACAGCCAAAGTATTGACGACTCTTTAGAGTCCCCCACAGACAGTTTCTAAAGTTTCGGGCGAAACGTTGTAGAGGCCGTATGATATATGGCAGGGTTCGATCATATACGTGCAGTCGTGCACGGATCATGATCGGACGGATCATACTAGTGGCTTTGGTTTAAGTCGGATCCTAGTATTAGATTTGTTGGATTACTTTAGTCTCATCGCATTCACATTCAGTAGGAATGCGGATGCAGGTATGTATATACAGGTGAGGGGTATCCTTGTGATCCGTCACGAGTTTACTTTAGATGTTGCCATATTTTTTTATTGTTGTAAACATTTGGGTTAATGTTTACAAATGAAAATAATGTGCTCAAAGTCATGATTAGGAGCATTTAATGTGGCATGTGCATGTTTAGTGACTCATGGTCTCTTTCTTTGTGCATATGTGACATGTGTATAGGTTAGTCTGTCGACCTGAGATCATCATTTGTCTCGTGTGAGTTCCCACTGTGCTTTGATTACTACCCTACCACGGCTCAAAAGAGTCGTGCAAACAGGTTTTAGTTGGGTACAGTCCCGAGCCACATGGAGGCAGTGAGCGGATCGTCGGGGATTCGTCTCTCCCGGTATTGGGGGTTGATGTCGCACAGTGCACGGGTGGCCATCACCAGAAATCCTTGGCCAAGGTAATCGAGAATTACTGATTCGGATCAGTAGCTTCTCAAGTGGTGATAGGCTTCATACCGACATGAATTATCGTGTTATTAGGGGTCTGACTTTATCCACCCCCCTAGACCCGATATGCGATACTCTTAAACGAACAGACTGGACTGTACGGATATTGTCACTGTTAGGCTCAGTAGGGTTTCTGGATGAGTTTGCCCATCAGCTTCTCTTTGTCTTAATACCTCGGCAGCCGTTACGCATAGGTAGTTCCACTGACGTACTTGTGGTTAAATCCACAGTCAGCGTATTGATGAGTCATTAGAGTCCTCCAGAAATTGTTTCCCAAGTTCGGGCGAAACGTTGTAGAGGACGTATGGTTTTATGGCAGGGTTCGAACATATACGTGCACTTGTGCACGTATCATGGTTCGGACAGATAATACTAGTGGGCTTTGGTTTAAGCCGGATCCTAGTATTATATTGTGTTGGAATATTTTTTCTCGTTGCATTCGTATTCAGTTGGAATACAGATGCGAGTATGTATATACAGTTGTGGGGTAATCCTGTAATTCGTTACGGGATTACTTTTGAAGTTGCTAATTTTTCTTCTCTTGATTAAACATTAGTTTTAATGTTTAATTAAAAGTTAAAGTTTGTGTATCTTTTTTGGCCATTCCTTGGTGCATTATATTGACATGGGCCATTGCATTTCACTATGTAGATTTTGTGGGCAGCATGGGGCAAATTTCAGCAGCATGGGCATTTTGTTGAGGTGGCTTGTAGTGGTTGATGACTCATGGTGCAATTAATGTTCTTGTTTTGCATGAAGATATTTTGGTGAATGGAGAGGGACTGATGGCTTGGGGGTGCTGTTTTTTTTTTTTGGAGTGGATTTTTATTCATGTGTTGCTAGATTAATTAAGACACAACACAACAACACTCGTATGAAAATCCCCAGAGAGGAATTATGGCTCTGCTTCATCATTCTCACTTCACATGCAAAATTTCTCATGCTCACGCCTCTCTCCAATGGCAACTTCATTTATCTTCACCCAATTCATTGGGTATCTTGAAACAATATTCTACACACTCTCTACTTCATTCTTGGACATGTCGGCTAGCAAACTTCATGTCCGAGTTGCTTCAGTTCAAAGCGGGAGGCCGTATAAAGATTCGTTAACGTGGCGCCACTTCGACGAGGAGACCGGAGATCGAGCGAGATCGGAGATGCCGCGAAGAGCGTGGGATGTTGGCTAAAGACCGAAGGACATGAATTGATCGGTATAGCCATTCTAACATCTTTTGTAGTTTGCTAGTTTGGGTTAATGGAACGATCCGGGAATTTGGTTGTGGTAGCGCCAGTTATAAAATTTTTGTTTCGCATTTGGCCTCGGATTGACGGCCAGGGCGCTGCCGTAACCCAACATGGTAACAGAGCCACCCATTAACCGTAAACTAGCTTGTTTAGACAATATTGAAGTATCGAAACCGAAACAAAACCCAAACACTGCCTCTGCACATTCCAGTCTCTGTTGTTTTTAAAGTGTCTTTAAAAATTATTTAAACAATTGCAGAAGACTACTGACATGAACACTAGAACACACCCCAAACACGAGACCCATCCCTCGGATTTTGGTCGAGCCCAAGCACAAAAAATCCGAGGTCGCCGGCCCTTTAGTGGCTTCTGGGTTTGGTTTTTGGGGTGTAGTCTGGCCTCTGTAAAGTAGGTGCAGTGGTATTGTTTGTTTAGCCCGGTTTGGATATGGTTTTATCAGTTTGTTTGGGGCTAGTCGGGGGTTATTTCGAAGTCGATATTTTCTAACATTGTTTAAAGTTTGCAGTACATTACATTTCTATCTGTGACCGTGAATGTCATTTGATCGGTAAATCTTGTCTAATCGCTATAGTCCTTTTAGATGGGTTTGCGAACGTGACGTTCACGTTGATGTTATGTGTTGTGCTGTATTGTTGCGGATTTGTCGTGATGGATAGCTTGCGTGCAATGGTAGTGCAGTTTGGATTTATTTGTATATTTGATATCGCGGGGCGAGCATCCGACATGTGGACTGCCGTCACTTCCTGTTTGTATATTATTCTTTTGGGGCATGACCGGGTTGAGGTCGATGTACCCGTTGTACATATTTTCTTTTCTGTACTAGGATTGCCCCGCGATGGAGTGTACGGATAGCCGGGTTCTAAAAGGAAACGGGCCCGCATCTCATGGCTTTGAGACGGAGAGGGCTTTACTCTAGAATAGGCGGGCTATTCGCCGCACTCGTAGGGGGTACAGGTTGACCCAAGAAGGGGCGCTCAAGTTACCGGATTCCGTGAAGTGCTGGGTGGTCCATTCACTTTGTTGAAGGGGGCTGCCTCACTTCAGATTTTAGCGGGTAACTTGCCACACTCGTAGGGGTCTAGGTTTTCATTGCACAAGCTATCCACACGACCAGGGGAACGTCGGGTTTCATTTGCGGCTCAAAGGGAACCCGGGGATCCCAGATTATCTGTATTGTTCTGTGATGCTTATTACTTTTCTGTGATGTTGCATTTATCATGCCTGGAGCGATTATTATATATTGATATATATACTAGTAGATGTTGTATATGTTTTACACCCGCGCTAGCCCAGTCCCCGCTCTGTCGTTAGTTAAGTAACCTAACGGGTGATGACGGGACCCAATGGCGAATGCGGATGGCATATACGTACATTATATTTTCGTTCTTTTGTGGTGTGATTAATTGATAGGACTGCGTTGATTCGGATCAATGCAAGGATAAAACAAACCTATATGATGTTGTTGGAACCAATTTTTCAAAAAGCTGTTATTGCAAGGACGTTTTCTTTTGCTTTGCACAGTGGTATTCGGTTATGAACATCCAGCACCTCATTCGACGAGGCAAGGGCCGAGATCCCTTCATCGGGAGTGACCCCTTGGGCAGAGGTTTGCGTCAGGGTAATAACTTCACTATAGTCGATTACTTTTTGCTTTGCGTCGTGGTATTCAATTGGAATATCCTACACTTCATTCGACGAGGAAAGAGCCGATATCCCTTCACTGGGAGTGACATCTTTTGCAAAGGTTTTCGCCACTATATATTTATAAAAGGCTATCCGGTTCCTTCAACGATATCAAGTTCATTACGTTAAAGGTTTTTCGCCAAAAACCAGTCGTAGCCCTCCGTCATTTCTTACAAGTATTGCTTAGTATTTGTGCTGGATTTGTTGACTGTGTCAAGGCGTAGTGTGCGATAGCTAAGTAGTGCTTGTTTGTAGCATATTAATGTGATTGGTTAGGACAGTCGTGCAGCCTTGTTGACTGTGTCAAGCGCTCGTACGGGTGGGTTTAATACAATCCTGGATAATGACGGGTTGAACTTGACTAGGACTCTTTGATTTGTTGATTGTGTCAAGGTCACTTGGGTCCTAGGGGTAAAAACACACATCGGGAGTTTCAAACATACAGGAAACTTGCCAGGTTTGTGCATATCTTCTGGAGTATGGTGACTTGAGTGGGTTCCATCAAGTTATCATGCGATGATAGTTGGATCCTGATTCCCACTGATGAGTTGGTTTACTCCTCGGGTGATCCCGACTAATTCTTCTTTTGGGTTTGGAGGAGAATTTGAGGATACAGTGGAAGCCATCCTGATTAGATAAAATGATTAACCATTCTGATCTAGGTTAGATTGCACGCAGAGTGTTTCTTTTCTCTCTCTCTTTGACTGCGACCATGGCTCAACCCTAGACTATGACTCTGTAACCAAGTTAACCGAACTTTCTTAAAACACCAGCTTTTGGATTGTCTAAGTTGCATACATCATTGCCACTCCTTCTTTTACACTTTGAGTTTCTCCAGAACACCCCGTATTCTTACGAACATCCACTCCATTGGATAAATCCATCGTATGGTTATATACGAACTCGAAAGAAATTGTTCCATATTCGAGGATGGATTCTGGTTCTAGAGAGAACGAATAGGACTATTCAGTTGTTTTTCCCTTTTACCTTCTCTCGGGTTGTGAGGGCTCCTAGGATTAGGAGAGGGTACACCTATTACGCTTATTAGATAGTCTTCTTCCAAACCATAGGCAAGTACCGAAAGGTAGGGAATGAAGAAAACCAATTAGCCTAAGTTGGGTGTACAGAAGGTAATAAGTAAAGACAAAATAAAGGAATGAGAAAGAGGCAAAGTAAATTGCGACTGCTATCATTCACGACTGAACCACGTATTTCATCGCCACTCCTACTTCACCTTTGTATTTCTCTAAAACACCTCGTATCACTACGAACATCCACTTCCATTGGATAAATCCATCGTATAATTACATACGAACTCGAAGGAAACTTTTCGAGGATGGATTCTGGTTCAGAAGAAATAGGAATAAGGTTTATTCAGTTGTCTTTTATCATCACCTTCTCTCAGGTTGCGAGTACTTCTAGGATTAGGAGAGTACACCTATTATGCTTATTGGATAGTCTTCTTCCAAACCATAGGCTAGTGCCGAACGGTAGGAAAGGAAGAAAACCACTTAGCTTAATGATGGTGTATAGAAGGTAATGACTAAAGATAAATAAAGGGATTTGTAGAGATGGAAACGAAATATACGGTTACAGTCATGAATCTGGATAATGGAAGAGGCATTACTATGAATACCCGGATACCCCTTCGAAACATTTTCATGTTTCAGTTTCACTGTGCATTGTTAATAGAAAACTGATTTTCCAATTAGACCTTTGCTCCAGGGTATGTATTTACCAGGTTTTATTCTCACATCTATATGGTTTTACAGATGATGAGTGGGAGTAAGTTATTGGGAATAAGGTGATCATCCTCATTATATCGAGATTCGTTATAATTGGTGATATTTGAGGAAATTGCCTGGGTTTTTGCCGGACGACAAATATTTGGTTTTGAATATCCGTTATTATGCATCAATTTCAAATTGATATATCTGTACATTTATTTTATAAAGTGAGATATAACTTTTTGAAATTATGTCGATGACATTTACCTATATCAATTGATGGTTAGGTAAGGAGTATTCAACAGCAGTGTAATTCTTCATAACCATAGTACAGCTTTCAACCTACGACGCACAGGATTTGAGTTATTATACTCAGGGGACTTATACAAAGTATTGTATGTTGTCCAGTGTCCATTAGGACAGAGGGGTTGGTCCTCGTACTATATTCTGTTTACTTGTGACTTCTCTAGTTTTTAGACAAGTGTTTTGTAGAAATACAAGATTTAAATTTTGAGAAGTTATAGGTACAAGAATAAAGTAGAGAACCATGTGTTGCAAGTATCGGGATTCTTCAAGGTGATCGAAGATGTAGATACTTGTGTTTGGTATTCAGTTGATAGTAATGATTTTGAGAAACTTGTTTCTCTTTCAGGTTACTCATAATTGGATGCACTCCTACGTTGAGTAATGTTGATCGGCCTCTCTCCATTTAGTTGACATGCACTGGAGACAGCTGCATGATTTGAATCTTGTTCCATTTAAATCAGTGCCTCTGTTTCTATATTATATATAGAATGGTCCATAGCTTAACGTTGTTAAGGTACGGGGAGTTGTCCGGATTATACTTAAAACCAGACTCTGGATAACTCTAGGCACGTTTCTGTAATGGCAGTTTATGGGTTGACCCGGGCTATGACGAGGGTTGACTTTCTTCCATCTGGAAGATCAATAGTGATGTTGTTCTTGACTCGCTACAGTTTTAGTAAAATGAACTTTTTCAGAAAAGGGTAGTGGGAGTATGGTAGAACTGGAAGTGATTCCAGAACCGCAAACGATTACTGAAAATTTAATAGGGACCTAAAGATTCAATCACGGTTTGATATTCCATTAGCCACTCCGCAGATATGGTGGGTAACCTCAGGCACCCGAGAGGTACTCCGGTAGCCTCAAGGACGGTGACAGGGAGGTTCTTGTTTACCCAGACTTGCCATTGCTGTTGTTCCAGACTGTGAGACCCGGCAGGAGGATGAGTATAGCGTCGTTCTAAACTAGCTTTAGAAGTGTACGTGTATATGACTCTGCCAGAGGGTTATCGTAGTCAGTGGGAGCAGCGGAAGCATAGTGGACAAGTGGCTTATGTCTATTTATAGACTAAAGCAGATATAGCGAAAATAGATCATCTATTTATAATGTAATAGTCATAGGTTTGACTTCATCAGAATAGGGGATGGATCTGTTAAGAAGGTAGTAGGGTGTGATGTCCTGGTATTTGGATATAATATCAGACATTCTGGTTACTAGATCGGTTATACTTTGGTTGTCACACAGTGGTTTCTCCACATAGGATATAGATATAATATCAGACATTCTGGTTACTAGATCTATGGTTTTAGATCTAGATTTGGGTAGTTTCCCAATCCGGGTACTTAGACAGCATTCTACATGTGTTTTAGAATGGACGACTCCTGGCACGGTAGTGTACCTGCAGGTGATGGAGTCACCCTCTCTAAAGGTGTCTTACAAACTAAAGGGGAGAGGGGTGTGCATGATTGGCAAATTGCTTGCTTAGGCAATTGAGTCAATCATAAGATATCAAGTACCACACCAGACGTTGTTTTTGCACTAGATGCAATAAGTTGATATTAATCGTATCCTGGAGAAACGTTCGGAAGAAGTTTTAGAACATAAGTGGATGTTCTAGGGATATGATAACGACAGACTCTTTCGGGGGACGGTTATCATTCCAGGCTTCCAATGTGACCTGGATGACAGAGTGACTGTCAGAGTTATAGTTTTCCCTCTGACGAGGGGCAAGTGGTCCAAGCGGATACTGAGGGAGGTATGGCGCAGGATATTGATTACGTTCAGTTGACGATACAATCTAAGAAGTTTGGATTTGGAGTTCATTTATGGACTAGGTCCCATCGGATATCCAGACATATTCTAAGACAGGTATTGTTCATTTCGGGAGATGGCTTTCTCCGCGAACTTGAGATAAAGAGCGACATAGAAAGAAACATTAGGGCGGATCCACTCACTGAGGCTATTCCTTGAATGCAATAGTTTCGCAAACGGGCTTTGTGAAACTGATTAGTAGAGGAGTTGGGTGTTCGATATCACACGGGCTGTGAGTATGCGACATCGCAATAATTAGCCTTGAGTGCAAGTGGGAGATTATTGGATATAGTGCCCTCAAAGTCAATTATTGGATCGCAGGCACGTGATTGCAATGATTGAGGGAGGATTAAACCGGTAGGACAGTCTTAGTCAAGATGATAGTATGCTATCTGGTTTATCTTTATCATCGTGTACATGCTTTAGGTGACATTTAAGGTCACTATTGCACGTTGATAGAGCCCATAGGATTCTTTCTTGACGGCCAGCAGTATGATAGCGATCATATACGTGGGAGCTGGGGTCTATAAGCACATCCTTTAAAGGTCCCTAGTCGAGGGAGTTTCGAGACAGGGCATCGATACTCCAAAGTAAACTAGTGTATACAGTCGAGACCCCAACGAGGGTCGGTGGCCGGTCTCACAAGCCATTGGTGTCAGTTGGATCACCTAAGATGTATACAAGTTCTCATTGGGTTATGAGTACACCGAACAGGACTCGCCGGGAACATGCTGGTTGGTATTATACCTGACGTCAGATAGCAGTTCCCTGGTGACATGTGTACAGGTTAGTTCATCGACCTGAGATCGTCATTTGTCTCGTGTGACTTTCCACTGTGCTTTGATTACTACCCTACCACGGCTCAGAGGAGTCATGCAAACAGGTTTTAGTTGGGTACAGTCCCGAGCCACATGGAGGCAGTGAGCGGATCGGCAGGGGTTTCGTCTCTCCCGGTATTGGGGGTGAGATCGCGCTGTGTCTAGGAGAGCCATTACACTAAGTCCTTGGCCAAGGCAGGAGATTTACTGGTAGGTATTCCAGTAGTATCTTAGGGTGTTCTGGGCTACACTCCGACACGACTTGTACCGCTTTTGGGGGTCTGACTTTTACCAACCCCCTAGGCCCGACATGCGATGCTCATAGACGAATGGACCGGACTGTACGGATATTGTCACTAACAGGCTCACTAGGGTGTCAGGATGAGTTCGCTCATTGACCTCCCTTTTGGTCAATACCTGGTAGCCCGTTACGTACGGCTAGTACCACTGACGTGTTAGTGGTTAAATTCACATCCAAAGTATTGACGAGTCTTTAGAGTCCCCTACAGACAGTTTCTCAAGTTTCGGGCGAAACGTTGTAGAGGCCGTATGATATATGACAGGGTTCGATCATATATGTGCAGTCGTGCACGGATCATGATCGGACGGATCATACTAGTGGGCTTTGGTTTAAGCCGGATCCTGGTATTAGATTTGTTGGATTACTTTAGTCTCATCGCATTCGCATTCAGTCGGAATGCGGATGCAGGTATGTATATACAGGTGAGGGGTATCCTTGTGATCCGTCACGAGTTTACTTTAGATATTGCCATATCTTTTATTGTTGTAAACATTTGGGTATGTATATATTAATTTGTAAAATGCCCAAATCAAATAATTGCTTTCATGATTGATAATTCATTTTAAATTCCAATTATTTTCTAAAAATATAGGTATATAATTATACCATTCTACTAAAAACTCATTTCCATACTAATATAATATTCAAAAAATTTATTTTTTATTATTTAAATTAAAAAATAATATTTTCTATTTTCTGAAATGTTACATTGTATCTCTTAGATTATCACTTGCATGCGTTCTTGAATCTTTCATGTTGACTTAGGAATTATCGTAGACAGCATGTAAAAGTCTTCAAATCATTTTGACTCACGATTATTTGGTCATTAAATTTGTTTTATCACGCGCAAGTCACCTGTCTTCTTACCAGTTAGAGTATCAATCGACAGAGCTCGAAAATGACATGCCACGACACTATCCTTAGCTTTCCCCGTGCCTTCCTGCAATGTACTTCTTGAGAGAATTTCAGGAACTAAATTCTTTTAAGAAGGGTGGAATGTAACGACTAAACAATGATTCATCCCTGAATCTATCTCGCTTTCTTCCTAAGATTTTCTGGAAGATCACTTCTCGATTTTTTGAATTCCTAAAATTCATGTCCGTTTCTTCTTGCATATCTTAGGCCATCTGTTACATCATTGTTCCGGCTTTCGAACTTTCCAATTCGGAAGCATCTCCTATTTACACGTCTTCTTAATTTGTCACACCCCGCTTCCTAGAAGACCGAAATAGGCATGTGACAAGCCCGAGATGTATTTATTCCGAGAAGGTCATTTCTCGGAGTAAATACGCTAAGCGTAAAATAAACAATATAAAATGACAAAAAATTAACATGAGTTTTAAACTTCAACAACTTTATTTATATTCAAACTTGATACATTTACAATACATGAGTTCAACTGAAAAGGAAATACAAGAAAAGAAATGCCTAAACATGTGGCATACATAAACTGAAAGAAAAGAAGAGTTAAGCTAAGATTGATTAGTGGTCTGTGAAATTATATCTTAGTACCTCTACTAGGTTTATATGAGCATCAAGTATACAATTTTAAAAAAATCTAGAGGTCTAAGTATACTAAATAAGAATCGAACTAGAGAATTAGGGTTTTTAAGTAAGCAAAATACATTCTAAACTAAGTGTAAAGAGTCTACAACCTTTGTAGTCTAGTCCTTCACTTCTAAATCTCTAAGTTTAAGTCCTTAGAACTCTTCTTAAGACTCCACTTAAAGAAATGATCGAGCTTGCTTGTTGTCTTCGTTGCCGAAGATGATCCAACTTGAAGTCTCTCTCACTCAAGCTCACACTTCACTAATCAAGATATTAGTGAAGTTAACAATCTAAACTAATGGGCTAGATTAGTGTAGGTTGATGAATTAGGAGATTTGCTCACTAAAATATTTTTCTCTTTTTCTTTTTCCCAACTCAAGAAAATTCTAGTGAAGAGAGCAAGAAAAAGATGAACTTGGATGTTTTTGTGAATCATGAGCAAAAAGATAAGATGAGATTGATAATGATAAATATCAATGAATAATCCAAAAGAGAAGAGGTAAGTCATGGCTTCTCAAGGCTTCTACAAGCTACTCAAGAATTATGACTCATTCTCTTTTCTTTTAATTCATAAATTTAAATCATTATCTTCTCATCTTTTCTTCTTGTGTGATTCTCATACATCCATGTTCTTTGTATCATCAACCATGATACAAATACATACATACCTAAATGCATATATATATATATATATATATATATATATATATATATATTAAGAGAAGAAAATCTTAAATGGGCTTAATATTAGTTAACATATGTATATATCAAATATATAAATATATCAAATTATTAAATTAATTAACACTTGATTCAATAATCCGGTTATATCATATATAACCCAGCTAATATCAAATAAATAAATATATATATATATATATATATATGTATGTATATCAGATTATTAAATCAACACTTGATTCAATAATCCGGTTATATTACACACAACCGGCTTATATTCAATATTAGATATCAAATCAACACTTGATTTAATAATCCAGTTATATCATATATAACCGGCCAATATCATATATATATATATATATATATATTAATCAAATTATTGAATCAACACTTAATTCAATAATCCGGTTATATCATATATAACCAGGCTGATATCAAATATCGTTGGATTAGAATACGGTAACATATACTCATATTCAATCAATCTCCTGCACATATCTCCATACGTGCCATACTTCATTTCTCTTGAGCTAGGAAACCTTTATGTAGGACTTTAAAGACTCGTCAATACGCCAGTAGTAGGTAATGATCATATCAGATACCCACAAGCTGTCAACGGTACTGCCTGGACGTAACGGCTACCCAGGTATTGAACGAATAGAAGATCAACAAGCAAATTTTTCTAAACTTCTGTAAAACCTAAAAGCAACACTTACCGTACAGTCCAGTGTCTTCGTCTGATATGTCGTATATCAAGTCTGGGGGTGGAATCGTCAGACCCCAATAACTTGATAAGTCGTGCCAATGTGTAGCCTATAACTTTTCGAGAAACTACTAATAACACTTACGAGTAAATCTCATCAGCCATGACCAGGGACTTGCTGTTATAGCCAATCAAGCATAGCGCAACATCAACTCCGAATACCGGGAGAGACGAAACCCCTCATATCGCTCACTGCCTCCATGTGACTCGGGAATGTACGCAAAATCCACCTATTTGCATGACTCCTTCGAGCCATGGTAGGGAGGAAATCAAAGCACGGTGGGAACCACATAAGACACTATGACGATTTTGGGTCTACAGACTAACATGTACAAGTTTCATTTAAGAACTGCTATCTGATGATAGGTATGGTACCATCTAGAAGTTCTCGGCGAGTCATGTTCGGTGTACCCATTCTCTAATGAGCACCTGTGTAAAATCTTTGATGTCAAACACCAATGGTTATGAGATCAACCATCGCCCCATAAAGGGTCAAGAAACATACACACTAGTCTACTCTGGGAATATCGATGCCCTGTCTCGATACTCCCTAAACTAGGAACTGTTAAAGTATGTGCTTGCGGACTATACAAGCCCTACTAGTATGATCTGCATCATAGTCCTGGTAGTCAAGCCTACATCCTAAGGGCTTTATCAACATGTATCAAAGAGACAGTAACTTGGTATTACACTTATTCTTGGATTATTACCCTTGCCACTACTTGATATTTCAGTGTTATATTTGAGCATATTACTGTATGACCTAGGAGATCATCATACATGCAATTTCTACTCGGTGATGTTTTCTACTCACGAGTTAGCAACTCACCCCCGTTGTGCCATAGTTTCTTATAGGTTCGGCCGTACAGGTTCCGTTGCGTCTTGCCGGCACATCATTTCTTTCAGGTGATTGCTTGGTAGGTGGGTTCACCTGCATCGTGGCCACCATTGCACATGTAATTTATAATTCAGTTGTATCTAGTTAAAGGCTCCATCAACCAGACTTGTATATTTTGTAGACTTAGATAACAGCAGTTTGTATATTCTTTCGGCCTTAGTGTCTCGCTCTTGTATTCTTTATTGTTGGGATTTTCTTAATGATGCTTAGTTTTCTCGCTTTCTTTCTGAGTTTTGATCCTCTCCCTTCAGCGTTGTATATTTATATTATCTTGCGTGGTTGTTTCCGCCAATTGGCAAAGAGCTAGCTCCCGCTTGGGGATGCCTTATATATTATTGCTTGTATTCATTTTTTGGTTAAAAATTACAAAGGAGGTGCTGCCCGAATTTCAAACGACAAAAAGGGTTTTCAAGTTAGATATAAATATAGAGTTTTCATATATTACTACTTATGTATATATAAGAATAAGTTTGATTTCAGTAAAACTTATTTCAAAAACTGCACTTCCATTATTTTTTCCCTAAAAAGGTTTAGATTTCTGGGTTTTTGGCTTACTTGAATTAGGTGGGGGCCTATAAACTTCACGTGATTCAAGTGTCAGTCACGTGCCTTGTCCAGGTCGTGACAATTGTTCAACACTCTTCTCGATCTCAACGTGGTAACGGCACTCACATTATGACTTGTAAATGGCCAGGATTCAGTAGGGGTTGAGATGGAAGTTTCCCTTCTCTCGCACTCATTGCGGCATTTATTTGGTCAAGTTGTGCTTCTATCGATTTTATACTTTTACCGTGGGAGGTGGTGGTCTGTGTTAATGCTCGGATATAAGACTTTATTGTTAGTGTATATGCCCTAGAGGCCATTACTGTATCATACTAGTTTGTATATTACTTAATGTAAGCTTGGGATATTCACCTTGTATAGACAATCTTGCTCAATATAGTAGTATGCTACTTGGTTTGTTTCTACTTTAATGTGTACATGTGTTTATTTTAGTATATCACTTATACACATTAGTGGAGCCCTTAGGATCTTTGCTTGATTACCAGCGTTGTGATGGCAGTCACGCTAGTGGGGGCTGGGTAATCCACAGGCACATCCTTATGCAGGTCCCTAGTCGTAGGACTATCGAGACAGGGCATCGATACTCCAGAGTAGACTAGAGTATGCGCTTCTCATCCCAGTGTGGGAGACGGTCTATCCCACAGCCGTCAGTACGTCTTACTTGAGATAGTATGCGGGTGCTCGTTAGGTTACGAGTACACTGGACAGGACTCGTCGGGAACTGTTGGTTGGTACTATACCTATCGTCAGTTATCAGTTCCCAGGTGACATGAGTACAGCTTAGTCCGCTGACTTGACACTGTCACTTCGCCTCGAGTGTGTTCCCACTGTACTTAGATTACTACCCTACCACAGCTCAAAGGAGTCGTGCAAACAGGTAGTAGTTGGGTGCAGTCCCGAAGCACTTGGAGGCAGTGACGGTTAGACAGGATTCGTCTCTCCCGGTATTGGGGGTTGACATCGCGCTGTGTCTAGGAGAGCTATTACACGAGTAGTCCCTGGCCAGGGCAAGCGAGATATACTGGTAGGTTTCCAGTGTTATCTCAGGGTGTTCTGGGCTACACTCCGACATGACTTGTACCGCTAGTAGGGGAATGACGTTTACCGCCCCCCTAGGCCTGCCATACGATGTATCAGACGAACAGACCGGACTGTACGGAGATTGTCACATCCAGGCTCAGTAGGAGTTCAGATGGGTTTCACCTCGTCAGTCTTCTTGTCGGCATCTACCTGGGGACCATTACGCACAGCTAGTGCCGCTTGCGGTCTGTGGTTAAACCCACTGCCAGCGTAGTGTCGAGTCTTTAGAGTCCCACACATAAAGCTATTCGCCTTTAGGCAAAAGAGTAGAGGTCGCATGGTTCTGCGACAGGTCGCATGGTTTTGCGACAGGGTTCAGTCATATCCGTGCACTTGTGTAAGTTCAGTGTCCGGACAGTTAACACTAGCGGGCTTTGGTTTAAGCCAGATCCTAGTGTATGTTTTGGGATTGGTTTTATCTCGTTTGTATTCGTGTTCCTCGGAACGCGGATGCGGGTGTGTATGCACAGTTGACAGAGAGACAGAGGCAGAGGATTCTCATTTGGGTTGTTGATTGTTGACTGTTGACTGTTGACTATTGACTTTTTGCTATACCCTAATAAGAATAAGAAATATGATTAACAATAATATTAATTAAGTATTATAGTGACATGGTTGTTGAGAGGTTGACTTTGTTGACTTGTTGACCGGTTGACTAGGTTGGACTAGTTAACCATCATCATGACAATGGCTATCATTTCATGGCAAAGACTTTTGCTTGCTTGTTTCTTTTTGCAAAATGAGTGCATGAAATGATATAGCCATTTTGATTTGAACCATCACATAATAATTGATTACTATTATTTGTTATGATGGTTTTGGATTATGAGAGCTTGGATGGCAAAAGACTTACTCATTCTCTCATTTCATTTCTCTCTCTTGCTTGAGCTCTCCCTCTTGCTCTCTCTCTAGCTCAAGGCAACACCGTCTCATGAGTTGAGAAACATTGCCTTAGAGATAAAAGAAAACCCATATCACTTCTCTACTCATCCTAGTTCACAAGGTTTAGCAAACCAAGTGTTCTAGTTTCTTCAAGTTCGAAGAAGAAGCCAAAGGTAGAAGCTTTCAGGTGGATCCATCTTCGGCGCAAGGAAACGACGAGGTGAGGCTGATCCATACACCGGAAAGAGTTGAAGACGAAGGAGTTCAAGAAAGGTATAACCCCCTAACCGAGTAGGTAAAACTCTTGTTAGGTTTGTTAGTTAGTTGTTTAACAAAGATCCGTATTTTGAGTCCATGTTACCACCTCTTGAAAAATCGTTTTTCACCATTTCCGCAAGCCCGTAAGTACCGGGAGAGGTAACGTGGACTTACAGTGGTATCAGAGACTAGTTAAACACTATCTAACATGTTAGCAAAGTAACTAGAAGTTCGATCGGAGAAAAAGTCGCGAAACACGCCTGAAAAGTATACTTTCTGCCGAATTTTTTTTCTGTTCAAAAATTAATAAATCTTACCTTAAAATTCGGCTCAGGGTTTTTATAACAAACTGTAGAAAAATGGTCCAGTGAACCGATCAACGCGCCGCGGAATCGCGGCCGGAGCATGCTCCCGCCGCGGATCCGCGGCCAAGTTGACTCGGCCGTGGACGATTTTTCATGCAGTTTGTTTAGATGGGTGTTTTGTGATTTTTACAATATGTTTTTTCTGCCCAGATTTTCCAGAAAGCAAAATTTGTTTTTGGGGCTTAAAAATCCGTATTTTGATCGAACTTCTAAAGACTTAAGCTGACGGGTATATATCTGTGATGTGTTATATGTATTGAACGTTTGTTAATCGCTATACGTCGATTAGTGGGGGTTATACATATCTGTTATCTGTAATGTTGATGGTATGTGTATATGAATTCATTGGATTGTCGCGGATGAATAGCCGGGGGGTTGTGAGATGAGAGTTTTTCTTTTTCTTTCAATTCATGTAAATTTGTAATTGATGTAATATTATTTTTGGCCGCACAACCGGGGTGAGGTTGTAGCCGTCATTGTATAATTTCTTTTACTGTTTTTGCTCCTAGAATAGACCCAAGGTGGGGTGCACAAACTACCGGGTATCTCGAAGTGCCGAGTGGCCTACTCACGTCGTTGAGGGAGGTTGCTCCGCTTCGGATATTTGGCGGGTAGTTTGCCCACCCGTAGGGGTCTAGGGTGGGGTATTGGCTATTCATCGCGACCGTGTAATCCGCTTTTTGTTACAGGCTCGTACGAATTGCGGATTCCTAGTATATCCAATGTGTTCATCTGTGATCTGGAATGGCTATCATTGGAATATATCTATATATGATATTATTTAGGCGTTGCTTATGTTTTGCATCCGCGCTAGTCCAGCCCCCGCTCTGTCGTTAGTTAAGTAACCTAATGGGTAATGACGGGACCCCGTGGCGAATGCGGATGGCATAAGCGTACGTCATATTTTGGTTATTTTCTGCAATGGTAGAATTAAATGATGGGACGCATTGGAATTAATGCAAGAAAAAATAAACCAAGTAAAAGTCGTTGGAACACTTTCAAAACCACTCGATTTCTTTTCAAAAATAACTTTTAAAAGCGGAGCTTAAGCCACTCCTTTTAAAATCTATCTCGTTCCTTCGATTATATCAAGTTCACTACGTTCACGGTTTCGCCAAAACCATTCGTAGCCCTCCGTCGTTTCACATGAATGGTCAATAAGTATTCAAGCTATGTATATTGGCCAAAGTCAAGGCATAGTGATTGGTAGCTATTGGGTATTCATGTGCAGCATAGATAGATGTGTTGGTTTGGGGCAGTCGTTCTACCATTTTGGCCAAAGTCAAGGGTATGTGCGGGTGGGCTCAAATTAACCTCGAGAATGACGGGTAGAACTTGACATGTGACTTATGATATTTTGGCCAAAGTCAAGGTCATAAGAACATGAGGCAAAAATCCACATCAGGAGTTTCAAAAGAACTGAAACTTGCTAGCACTGCATACCATTTGGAGTGTGATGATTCTGGTAGGATTCCTTCAGTTTTGTCATACGATGATATTTGGATCTCGATCCTACTGTGAGTATATGCTACTCCTCGGGAAATTTCTCACTTAACGATCAATGCTATAAACCAAGTAGGTGTCTAGAAAGGTGTTAGTGGGGCTACGCCCCCAGGGAAAAGAGGTTATTTAATTAAGGAACTTCGCGAAAGCGTTGGAAAACCTCCCTCGAAGTACCGACACCAGCCTGGCCGAACGGTTAAGCAAGTATTGTACGGTGAGATTGATCCTGACTAATTCTTCCTTTTTGGTTTGAGGAGGGATTCGAGAGACAGTGGGAGCCATCCTGTTTAGACAAATTAAAAACCACTCTAAACTTTCAAGAGCATCATGCTAAAGTGTTTCTTCTCTCTCTCCTAATTGCAGCGACCAAACATCATGACCGGACTTAAGTTACTACTAGATAAAAACATACTGACAGGGCCAAACTACAAAGATTGGCTCAGGAATATCAAAATGGCAATCACTTATGACAAGTTGGGGTATCTCCTTACCACCAAAGCTCCCCTTGTCCCAGGTCCCAAAACCAGCGTCGCGGATAGGGAAATCCATAAGACCTAGGAAATCGATTGCGCGAAAGCCAAGTGCCTCGTGCTTGCCTCTATGGACAATGAACATCAGAGGAGGCACGAGAATATGGACCTCGAATCCATATTTCTCCATACAAAAGAACTGTATGGAAAGCAATCTCGTATCGCCAGATACGAAGTGTCGAAGAAGTTGTTTTCGGCAAGATTGGCCGTCGGATCATCGGTAGCGGAACACGTGCTTAAGATGATTGTCTTCATAGAGGAGCTCGCGGACCTTGGGACCACGTTGGAGAATGAGCTCTATACGGACTTGATTCTTCAGTCCCTTCCTTCCACTTACGCCCAGTTCATCCTGAATTTCAACTTGCAAGAAAAGGAAGTTGAACTTTCAGAGCTCCTCAACATGCTGAGGAGTGCAGAGGGCACCCTACAGAAAGGTAGGGAAACATCCACTTTTTTTGTAGGAAGATCTTCCTCTTCTAGGTCCAAGGCGAAAGCCAAGGGAAAGAAGAAGAAAGCCCCCGCCAAACCAAGGAGCGGTGTTAGTAAAATGGATACGAAGGGAAAGACAAAAGCAACAAAGATAGCGGGGAAACTTATGGGGAAGGAAGAGTGCTTTTACTGTCATAAGAGTGGGCACTGGAAGAAAGATTGCAGGGCTTGGAAAGCCAGAACACAGGATCTGAAGCAAGTTGCGGCTTCAGCTTCAGGTGTGTATGTTATTGAAAACTGTCTATCAATAAACTCTACTTCCTGGGTATTGGATACCGGATCAGGATCTCATATCTGTAATTCTTTGCAGGCGTTGAGAAACCGTAGGTTTTTGAAGGCAGGTGACATGACCCTCAAAGTTGCAAACAGAGCTAGCATGGATGCTAAGGCCGTGGAGGACTATCACCTAGGAATGTCAGATGGACATGTTTTGGTTTTACGTAATTGTTTTTTTGTACCCAATGCAACTTGTAATATCATTTCTGTATCTTTATTATCTAAAGAAGGTTATGAATTTGCATTTGTAAGTAATGTTGTAAATATTCACCTTAATCAAGTTTTGATTGGGTCAGGTACATTAAGCAATGGCATATACGTACTAAACCAACCACAGATTTTCAATGTCCAGAATACACACAAAAGAAAGTCTCCGGAAACAAACCAGGCTTTCTTATGGCATTGTAGACTGGGTCACATCAATGAGAGACGGTTGACGAAGTTACATACAGAAGGATATTTGGATCCGTTCGAATATCAATCGTATGCCACTTGTCAATCCTGTCTCAAAGGAAAGATCACAAAGACTCCGTTCACTGGACACAGAGTAAGAGCGAGCGAACTCTTGGGACTCGTACACAGCGACGTGTTTGGTCCAATGTCTACACATGTGCGAAGCGGTTATTCTTATTTCATTACTTTTATGGATGACTTTTCAAGGTACGGTTATGTCTTCTTAATGAAACATAAATCCGAAGCCTTTGGAAAATTCCAGGAATATAAGAATGAAGTAGAAAAACAAACCGACAAAAGTATCAAGACACTGAGATCGGATAGAGGTGGTGAATACTTGAGTGCCGAGCTCCTGGATTACTTAAAAGAGAATGGAATTCTCTCTCAGCTTACTCCTCCATACACTCCGCAACATAACGGTGTATCGGAGAGACGGAACCGAACCATATTGGATATGGTATGGTCCATGATGAGTAACGCTGAGTTACCGCGATCATTCTGGGGATATGCACTAGAATCAGCTCCATACCTTTTGAACCGAGTTCCAACTAAGACTGTGCCTACTACACCATATCAGATGTGGTGTGGGAAGAGACCCTATCTTAATCACATTAAGACATGGGGATGTCCTGCTTTTGTCAAAAAGCAGCATGCGGACAAGCTCGAGGCACGCTCAGTACAGTGCAAGTTTGTGGGATATCCAAAGAACTCCAAGGGATATTTCTTCTATTGCGAAGAGGAACAAAAGGTTTTTGTTTCTCGGCATGCCCACTTCTTGGAAACTCAGTTTTTGGAGAATCAGATAAGTGGGAGCGCAATAGAACTGGAAGAAATTTCATAACCGCGAGCTATTACTGAAAGCTTAGTAGAACCAGAGGGTTCAAAAGAACATGACATTCCCACGCCGCTCCGCAGAAGTAGTAGGCAGTCTCATCCGCCCGAGAGATACTACGGTTTTCTCATAGACGGGGATAGAGAAGATTGCATCATTGATTATGATGAGCCGACTAGCTTCCAGCAGGCCATTCAGAGCGTTGACTCAGTAAAATGGCTGTATGCAATGCGGACCGAAATGGAGTCCATGTACACCAACAAAGTATGGACGTTGGACGTTGCTCCAGATGGGGTAAAACTCGTAGAATGCAAGTGGATCTTCAAAAGGAAGATTGGTGTAGATGGACAGGTTGAGACCTATAAAGCTAGACTGGTTGCAAAGGGTTTTCGTCAAAGACCTGGTTTGGACTATGACGAGACCTTTTCTCCAGTAGCTATGCTGAAATCCATACGGATCCTTCTTGCTATTGCTGCCTTCCACGATTATGAGATTTGGCAGATGGACGTAAAGACCGCTTTTCTAAATGGAAATTTAGAGGAGTGTGTTTATATGGACCAGCCAGAGGGTTTCATTCAGAGTGGGAGCAACGGAAAGGTGTGCAAGTTGCTTAAGTCCATCTACGGACTAAAGCAGGCATCGCGGAGTTGGAACATCTGTTTTTATGAGACGGTCAAAGAATTTGGCTTTATCAAAAATCAAGATGAACCATGCATCTATAGTAGATTTGTAGCGAGAATTGTAGTATTCCTCGTTTTATACGTGGATGACATTCTCTTAATAGGAAATGACATTCGTATGCTACAATCTGTCAAAGGGTTCTTATCACACAGGTTCTCCATGAAAGACCTGGGTGATGCCTCATACATTCTGGGGATCCGGATCTATCGTGACAGATCCAAGAGGATATTAGGACTTTCACAGTCCAGGTACATCGACACCATACTGAAAAGATTCAGTATGGAAGATTCCAAGCGCGGTAATCTACCGGCTTGTCACGGGATCACCATCTCCAAAGAGATGTCTCCCAAGACTGATTTGGAAAGGGATCGCATGTCTATTATACCCTACGCTTCTGCGGTAGGCTCTATAATGTATGCGATGTTGTGTACCAGACCAGATGTAGCTTATGCACTGAGTGTAGTAAGCCGGTATCAGTCAAACCCTGGGAAGAAACACTGGATAGCGGTAAAGAACATTCTCAAGTACCTGAGAAGGACTAAGGAGATGTTCTTGGTGTATGGCGGAAAGGACCTCCAGATCGAGGCCTTTGCTGACTCCAGCTTCCAGAGTGACAAGGATGATTCCAAGTCCATGTCGGTTTATTTCTTTACCCTCAATGGAGGGGCGGTGTGTTGGAAGAGTTCCAAATAGGAAACCGTTGCTGACTCGACGATGGAAGCGGAATATATCGCTGCTGCAGATGCCGCAAAAGAAGCCGTCTGGATAAGGAAGTTCTTAACAGAACTTCAGGTGGTTCCGTCCATTGTTGATCCAATACCGCTGTATTGCGACAACAACGGGGCTATAGCTTTAGCAAAGGAACCCAGGTCCCATCAGAAATCCAGACACATCTTGAGGCGGTATCACATGATCAGGGAGATCGGGGGTCGCCAGGAGATCGAGGTTCGGAGAGTTTCTACGGAAGATAACACTGTTGATCCACTCATAAAGGCCTTACCCCAGACTCAGTTCGAGCGGCTGATCGAGATGATAGGTCTTCGATACGCCAGTACATGGCCTTAGTGCAAGTGGGAGATTGTTAGTGTATATGCCCTAGAGGCCATTATTGTATCATACTAGTTTGTATATTACTTAATGGAAGCTTGGGATATTCACCTTGTATAGACAATCTTTCTCAATATAGTAGTATGCTACTTGGTTTGTTTCTACTTTAATGTGTACATGTGTTTATTTTAGTATATCACCTATACACATTAGTGGAGCCCTTAAGATCTTTGCTTGATTACCAGCGTTGTGATGGCAGTCACGCTAGTGGGGGCTGGGTAATCCATAAGCACATCCTTATGCAGGTCCCTAGTCGTAGGACTATCAAGACAGGGCATCGATACTCCAGAGTAGACTAGCGTATGCGCTTCTCATCCCAGTATGGGAGATGGTCTGTCCCACAGCCGTCCGTACGTCGTACTTGAGATAGTATGCGGGTGCTCGTTAGGTTACGAGTACACTGGACAGGACTCGTCGGGAACTGTTGGTTGGTACTATACCTATCGTCAGTTATCAGTTCCCAGGTGACATGAGTACAGCTTAGTCCGCTGACTTGACACTGTCACTTCGCCTCGAGTGTGTTCCCACTGTACTTAGATTACTACCCTACCATGGCTCAAAGGAGTCGTGCAAACAGGTAGTAGTTGGGTGCAGTCCCGAAGCACTTGGAGGCAGTGGCGGTTAGACAGGATTCGTCTCTCCCGGTATTGGGGGTTGACATCGCGCTGTATCTAGGAGAGCCATTACACGAGTAGTCCCTGGCCAGGGCAAGCGAGATATACTGGTAGGTTTCCAGTGTTATCTCAGGGTGTTCTGGGCTACACTCCGACATGACTTGTACCGCTAGTAGGGGAATGACGTTTACCTCCCCCTAGGCCCGCCATGCGATGTATCAGACGAACAGACCGGATTGTACGGAGATTGTCACATCCAAACTCAGTAGGAGTTCAGATGGGTTTCACCTCGTCAGTCTTCTTGTCGGCATCTACCTGGGGACCGTTACGCACAGCTAGTGCCGCTTGCGGTCTGTGGTTAAACCCACTGCCAGCGTAGTATCGAGTCTTTAGAGTCCCACACAGAAAGCTATTCGCCTTTAGGCAAAAGAGTAGAGGTCGCATGGTTTTGCGATAGGTCGCATGGTTTTGCGACAGGGTTCGGTCACATCCGTGCACTTGTGCACGTTCAGTGTCCGGACAGTTAACACTAGCGGGCTTTGGTTTAAGCCAGATCCTAGTGTACGTTTTGGGATTGGTTTTATCTCGTTTGTATTCGTGTTCCTCGGAACGCGGATGCGGGTGTGTATGCACAGTTGACAGAGAGACAGAGGCAGAGGATTCTCATTGGGGTTGTTGACTGTTGACTATTGACTTTTTGCTAAACCCTAATGAGAATAAGAAATATGATTAACAATAATATTAATTAAGTATTATAGTGACATGGTTGTTGAGGGGTTGACTTTGTTGACTTGTTGACTTTGTTGACCGGTTGACTAGGTTGGACTAGTTGACCATCATCATGACAATGGCTATCATTTCATGGCAAAGACTTTTGCTTGCTTGTTTCTTTTTGCAAAATGAGTGCATGAAATTATATAGCCATTTTGACTTGAACCATTACATAATACTTGATTACTATTATTTGTTATGATGGTTTTGGATTATGAGAGTTTGGATGGCAAAAGATTTACTCATTCTCTCATTTCATTTCTCTCTCTTGCTTGAGTTCTCCCTCTTGCTCTCTCTCTAGCTCAAGGCAACACCCTCTCATGAGTTGAGAAACATTGCCTTAGAGATAAAAGAAAACCCATATCACTTCTCTACTCATCCTAGTTCACAAGGTTTAGCAAACCAAGTGTTCTAGTTTCTTCAAGTTCGAAGAAGAAGCCAAAGGTAGAAGCTTTCAGGTGGATCCATTTTCGGCGTAAGGAGACGACGAGGTGAGGCCGATCCATACACCGGAAAGAGTTGAAAACGAAAGATTTCAAGAAAGGTATAACCCCCTAACCGAGTAGGTAAAACTCTTGTTAGGTTTGTTAGTGAGTTGTTTAACAAAGATCCGTATTTTGAGTCCATGTTACCACCTCTTGAAAAATCGTTTTTCACCATTTCCGCAAGCCCGTAAGTACCGGGAGAGGTAACGTGGACTTACATTTATATCATCCGTCGATTGCATGGAATGTTTAATAAACATATCCACGCTTCGTTCGAGTACAGATGAGTTTTCTTTACCGACCGTTTAGAAAGAATTATTATAAGGTGTAAAATTGTTGGCCGGATTTTGGAAAGGTTGCGATTGAAAGGGGTGCTGACTCTGTGGGTGTGGTTGCTGCTGCTATGGAGGAGGTCTTTGATAATTGCTTTGGAACTGGTTTTGATTTTGGATTTGGTTTTGGTTCCAAGTAAAATTAGGATGATTCCTCCATCCCAGATTGTACGTGGAAGAATAAGGACCGTTTCTTGGTCGCTGCTGAAAAGTAGCATTAGTGTGTTCTTGACCTTGAAACGGTGCATTCACAGGACATTCTTCCGTCAGATGTGATGGATCGGAACAGCAACCACACACGGTCTTGGGAAGCGTAACCTGGTTTAGGGAGATTGATGAGAATTTGTACTCCATAACATCGAGTTTCTTTTGCATTTCTGCCATTTCGGGTTTTATTGTGATGGAAACATCGAACTGATGGATATATCCCCTAGATGATGGTCTAACGCTTTCCCACTGCAAAGTGTGTTCAGCGAGATCTTCCAGAAATTTTCAAGCTTCACCATCGTCTTTGGACATGAAATTGCATTGACACATGGTTTCAAGCATCTGCTTTGTCGCTGGAGTAATGCCCTCATATATAATTCGGCACAGATCCCATCTATTTATTCCGTGATGAGGACATTGGACAAGCAGATCTTTAAACCGTTCAAAGCACTTCCAAAATGGTTCATTGGAAAGCTGGGTAAACTGGTTGATTTCGCTCCAAACACGGGCGGTCTTATGATTGGGGTAAAATTTCTTGAGGAATGCTATAACGAATTCATCCCAATTGGTAATAGAGTGTGCGGCAGTATTATAAAGCCATTTTTTTTGCTAAATCGCACAAAGTGAATGGGAGAAGACGCAAACGCATAGCCTCCACTGAAATTTGTGATGTATCCATCATTGCGCATACGTTTTCTAATTTGGTGATAAAAACGTATGTATCTTCAGACTCAAGCCCGTGAAATTTATGCAACCGATTGATGAAGTGGGATTTAATTTCAAAATTATCCCCATTGGCTGGTGGAAAGGATAAACATGTAAGAAGGGGACCGCGTATAGGATAGCATCTTTCTTTGAGAGAGATGCGCGGTGGATTCTGCGCACTGACAGGTGGTGGCAGAGGGGTGTTATAATCTGATGAAGAACCGTCCATCTCGGTCGATGTGGTGGGTGGAAGGGAAAAAGAAGATGAAGAAGTACCGAGTTCGGAGTCGATAGCCGAAACACGGAAAAGACGGGCACTAGAATCCCATGTCCAGCCAAGCATGCACTAAGCGGGTCTAGCGTAAGTGGAAGCGTGTGTGTGATTTAAAAAATTGATTTATTTTGAAAAGTGTCGGATATGAGACAAATCACATAAAAATGCACAATCAACCGTAGAACTAAGGTTACCTAGGTCAAGTCTCTATACCGCTCCTAGACTTTCAAAGGACAAGCCGCAGGATCAATCCTCTACCACCTCTTTACGCTCTTAAATGGGAGGTATCCGCTATACGAATCACCGAAAATAACGGACCTAATTAAGTAACCACTTCCTTAGTCACGCTTATTTAGACACCACAAAAGAAATATGAATAAATGATAGATTACCCACGACCTTTCTCTGTCCTTATTGAGCGCGACGGTCCTTAGAGTTTTGGTCTAGATATTTTTTAATTAATGTAAGTTGATGCGGATGCTCTTTTGGTAATTTGTGGGGCCTGGGAAGGGTGATGAAATCCCCACCAAATCTGAATTCGGACTTTGCCCCTTAATGTCCGTAATAAAATATACACAAACCAGTTACAAAATACGCAAAAAGATTTTTTTTGAGCGGCGATATTTTGCAAAGAATCCTGCAGAAAATATATTATTGGATTTTTCAGAGGAGAGAGAAAAATGTAGGAAAGTTACCAAAGAATTTTGGATGCACAATCCCTCAAGACAGCCGCGGTTCTGCCGCCGAAATGCCCTTGTTATCGCGGTTCCGCCACGACTTGGTGGGATTGTTTGAAAATAATTGCTCCTGTGCCCTCCTATGCTCCTCTGGATCTCTCTGAAAGTCTCTGAATCTTGATTTCCTTGTTCAATTGTCTTCAGATTCCCTCGCAAAAATCACACACTAATCGTTAGATACACAATTTGCTGTTTTGTTTTATTTATGATATTGATCGAATAAGAATTCAACACGAATAGTAATAAAAAAATATTACGCACGTATCCCCAGCAACGACGCCATTTGATTGATCTGTTTTAAAGAAGTGTTTGTAGAATAACCGCAATCAATAACGGTGTCGTGTATAGCTAGCCGAGATGAGTATGGGCCGTCTTCAGGAAAACATTGAATCTTTCAATCTTACTTTAGACGTATTAAAAAAGAGAAAGAATAGAAGAATAAAGAATAGTGGAGAATAGTTTCTAGATCTACGTCAAAATACGGATGTAGAAAATAGATCTACTTTAAAGACGGATGTAGATTTTATATCAGAAGAGAGCTTGTAGGGTTCGTTCGGATTTAGTAGTAATGGATGACTAATAAAGCTGACTCCTTTTATCTATAGATAGATTTAAAACTAGATTGATAATGATAAATGAGAATTAGGGTTCTTGGAAGAAACTATGGTTTCCACACTATTGACCCTTGTTCTTTCATTGATCTCTATTCATATCTAGCCTTTAACAAAACAATTGTTAATCTAATCTCAAATCGCGGTCAAGACTATCAATAAATTAATAGCGTGCCCGATTAGGATGTTAACATTTATTTTGCTAAAATTTATAAATTTCATAAGACTTAAAAGAAGTTAAGAAATTTTTCATCTTCCATTGATCTACCATAATCCTACGAACCCTATCAAGCGGTGAATTATTCGCACATGATAGAGATAGAAGAACGGATAGAGATCATGATGTAAATAAAGAAAATAAATGCAATAAGAACAAAACAACTACCTTTATTAATCAACTTGATCAATTACACTTTTTGTTCCTTTAGAAAGTGGAATACAAAACCCTAGTTTACTTCTCGATCTATCTTGAAGGAGGTAACTGAACAGCCGATTGATCAAGCTGGATGCGTGAGTCAACTTGAACTTCGTGATCTCTTCGGTTTGATGATCTTCTAAGAGAGGCTCTGGGTTCTATTTATAGTCACAGAAGTTGCAATCCCTAGATTCCATAAATCAGGGTTTGTTTAGATGATCCTACACAGAAAATCTCAAATCCCAACTCCCCATATCGGCGGCAGTTCCACCACATATTGTATGTTATGGCCGCGGTTGGGCGGCACTCTGGTGGGGTCTTGGATGCAAAATTCTGAAATTTCATCTAGTTGACATGTGGTAATCTTTTGAATATCTGGAGTTTGGAAATCTTCTCTAAGTCTCTGCCAGAATTGATTTCTTCGATTTACGTTAATATTTCGGTAGATTGGATCTTGATATCTCGGATTTCCTTGATTTCAGTCCTGATATAATTTTTGCACAATATCTTAACAAATAATGTTAGTAATATTTGGTATCTTTGAGATATTATCCTAACCATTTTATATGATATTATATTTTAAGAATATTTATTAAGGATATTTGATATGATAAGCATATTTTAAATTATCAAAATATTATATAAATATTATATGCATACATTCTTCTTCATAATGTTAATTATAATATATAAACATATAAAAATAGTATTTTTACAGATAAACCCTCACATGTGTCATATTTATAATAAACACTTTTAGATATTTAAGAAAAGCAAGGAAAATGTCATATCAAAAGTATGATATTTTCGACTGAACAGGTATGCTCTTATCGCGTTAGTAAATACACCACAAATCAAACACAGGCCATCTGCACTCCTGCAGTTCTTCGCCAAGTGTCCAGTTCTCTTGCAGTAGAAACAGAAATCTGGACTGGACCGGTTAAACGATCTTCCTGGCCTCTTAGGTGTAAAAATCGGCCTAGAAGAGGCTCCTCATGTCATCTGTGTAGCAGGGCGTTTGATTCCGGCTGTTTAAGGATCACTTTTATTCTTGACCATAACTTCATAACGACGTGCTGCCTTAAAGGCGAGTTCATGAGTTGGATAGTCGCATGTGGCTAAAGCCGCCTGAATCTCTGGGTCTAAGCTCTGTTGGAATCATCTAGCCCGAATCTCATCGGTCGGGATCAAGTGTGCCGTGAACCTGATAAGATGTTGATGTCAGAATAGTGATGTGTTTTACGGAACAGAATTTTATACGAATTCTTTACCTCCTAAGCATGATAAATTCGGCATCATATTCATCCACTGATTTTACCTACATGGAGTCTTATTACAGGTGGATGAACTATTGCTCCATCTCAAATCGAGTAGTCTCGGGGGGAAACGTCGCATCGAACAGATCGCGGAACATTTTCCACTCTATCGGGTGTCTGAGACGGCTTTCCTCAGCCTTCCACCAGACTCTTACATTGTCGGTGAGATGGAGCTTGGCTATACAAACCCAAGCTATGTCTGGTATCTGTGTTGTGGTAAGGTCATCCTCTATACTCTGGGCATATTCTTCAGCCTCAAGAGGACTTTCTTTCCCTGAAAAGTTCCTTGGATGCAATGCACAAAATTGCTTTACTCCAGGTGCTTCGGCTTCCGGGTGGTTCATGAGAATAGCAGTCTGCTGCTGCTGGCCCTCCAAAAGACTTTTGATGGCTTCTAAAAGCACAGTATGTTCGTTGATTGGAGCAGCAACAGTAGAAGGAGGTGGTAAGGTAGGTGGTGGTGTATTGCCATTGACGTTGGTACTGGTGTTGTTGGGAGAATCAATCACCTTGATAGAAAAGGAAAGGTTATAATAGATTCAAGAAATTTGAAATACAATGAATATATAGTTGCCGATTCTTATAATTCTTATGATATATTACTTAAGATTTCATGCAAAACTGACCTGCATAGGCCGCCAACAAAGCATGTCACGCCATGCTTCCCAATAAATGGAAACGATGACATGGCAAGCCCGCAACGTATTTACTATGAAACAAATACGTTAAGCGTAATTAAGCAATATAACAATAAACAAGAACGACAAGAGTAAAAAATAAAACAGTAAGTTTATTTACATTCAAATTTACATACAAATGTCTGAAAGTAAAAGATACAATAATAAAAGTAAATGCCTAAACAATGGCATACTGAAGATAAGTGCAGGAAGAACTAGTAGTTAGGCTGAACTGCGAACTGGTCCAAGTCCTCCTGGCTCGGCTCTACGTCTTCAAAGTCCGGTCCTCCTAACGAACATTCCAAAGAAAGAAACAGAAAGGAATGTTGTCAGCGAACTAACACTCGGTATGTCTCAAAAGAAATAAGAGAAGATAGTATATAATGTGAAATGAATAAGCAAAGTTCTATATGATCGTTCACATGTATAAGATAGTTATTCTAACGTGGTTATTTGTAGTTTGATAAAGAAGATATTAATGTATACGAGAGGAGTCCATCTTACCCCATGGACTATGGTAACATGCAGTATAAGGCCCCGTCATAACCCATGGGACAACGACACGTGAATCCATGTAAGTGTCTTTTAAAGTGACCTTTCCTGCCATGATATACGTTCCATACCAATCTACCTCTTTATCCCCGCGTATTGTATTGTATAGATTAAGATTACAGGTCTTGCCCGAATCCATGGATATAAAATGTACAGGTTCATGTTCAAGATGTAATCATGTATTCATGCCAAGTTATAATCATGGTTCGGTCAAATCGAGTCAAGTATACAAGTTTGAGGTTGATATTTGAATTTATGTGTTCAGGTTCATGATCAAGTATTCAATTTTTTTTTATTTTGAATTCTGGTTTGAGTTTGGATTCATGTTGGAGATAAAATCATATGAAAGGATTTTGTTCTTGCAACATCTTAAGTTCGGGAGTAATCGGCAACTGCTACATATGGACGACATGATTTGTGTCTTTTTCCAAGACAATTGCCATTGTTAACTCCGTTAAGTTGTCTAATCTGAATAGACAAGCACTCATTTTCTTCGGCTTCCTAGGGCTCTAGAGAATTCATCCCGCTTAAACCTATATTAAACTAGAGTCCTTAAATATTGTTTTGCATATCTCGAAGGGGTTTTATGGAAAATATTTTAATATAGTTTAAAAATAAAACTCGATGGTGATTTATAATATTTAGGGTTTTCATGAACACGGATTTTAATTTAAATGGTATTTTTGGTGATGAAACTTAGCCTTTTTAAATGTTTGTTGTATTTTATTGAAAACTAGCACTTTTGAAAACTTGATGGTATTTTATTAAAAATTTTAAATTTTCATTTTTAAAAATATAGTTTCATAACATATTTTTATTGAAAATATGAATTTATAGTTTTATATAATTTTCCAAAATTTAGTTTTTATTTAGAAAATTCGTATTTCTTAAAAACCGTATTTTTATTTCCTTTCGAGACCGAGTACTCCGTGAGAAGTTCTACATCTCACTCTACTATCACAAGGATGTGCGATAATCCACACCATCCATTAGCGGGTCCCCTAACGAGTTTTGTAGAGGCGTATTTGCCAAGGATTACAAAATACTGATTAAAAGAAACCCGTTTTGAAGAGGTGTGGTATTTTAATGTAAAGATTATTCTTTAAAATAGCTATATATTTAGAGTACCGCTCTATGGAAACATAATGTGCGTGTGGGGTAGGTCATTACTCCGTGAAGTTTTTCCTAAAGGTATTTAACAATTATTGGAAAAAATGAGGGTCATACTAAAATTCATGATATTTTAATGAAAAGTTTGATAGTTTCATATGGAAGTTTTGGTTAAATTCAAAGCTAAAAATTTGTAATCAAAATTACAAGTAGGATGGTAAAGTTAGTTTGATCTATGTATTAAGGAAAAGGGAGTTTCAAGTTTAAAAAACATGTATCGGAGGTAACCCCACTTTACCGATATATTATTAGGAGAAGAATTGAGATGAAAAGAAGAAGAGATGAGAGGGACTTATGCTTTTATAACTTCGAAAAAGGAGTAAGGAAAAGGTATGGGGTTTCTTGGCGTCGCGGAAGCTCCAGAAACGGCTTCGATTTTCGATGGAAAAAACTTAGTCGCTATTTCCTCTTGACTCCACTTTCACTTAGAAACATTTGGGATGATTTTATTAGAAATTTTCAGAAAAGAGGGGAGCTAGGACATGAGATGGTATTTATAGTGAAAAATTAGGGTTTGGAAATTAAAATGGTGTTAAATGGTAAATTGAAGAGTCTCTGTTTGATTGTAGGAAAATCAAACAGTGCATGCAGGGGAGTTAAGAGGAGTCGAAGGGACAAGTGTGCAAAGCACGGAGGGATTTGGGACACACAAGTTATGTCACAGCAGTGTAAAGACTTTACCAGTAAGCTACAAGTTATTTCTTGTTTTTATTTAACAAAAATAATCTTTAACTCTTACAAAAGCCTGTAATACTTTTTTCTGTACAATAACAAAAAAATTCTGTACAGTGATTTCAGAGTCGTTACACTATGTTTTGTTAGTTTAATTTTCTATTAACTTATTACTTAAAAGATTTGAAAATATTTCGGAAATCAGTTATTGTTTTTAATATTTTTTTATGCATTGTGTATCTTTTATTTTTTGAGCTTGTTTGATGAACATATAGGTTTTTTATTTTTCACAATGACTGAAGTATTTCACAACCATAGCAATATCTTTAAATATAATTTATTTAAAACTATTCTTTTATGGTTATTGATTCATGTTTTCTCTCATTCGAAGGAGTCAATGTGATGAATGTAAAAGGATACGGATAATCCAAGCGGATTCCGTATCCGAATCTGATTTTTATCAAATACGGATAATTATTTTTATTTCCTATGACTTTCTATATCTATATCCGTAGCCGCATCCGTAAATAGCCATCGGATACTGATATGTTAATATCTATATCCGTTCCGAATCCGATATCAGAAATAGTAATTTTGGTTTTATTGAGTATATTTTTTTCGATATTCATTTCATATCCATATCCTTACAGATATGACTTTTACCAAATTCAGATAATAATTTTCATTCCGATGACTATCAGTATTCGTATTCAAATCATATATGATCTCCCGATACATATAAGGTAACATGTATATCTATTTTATGCTCTACCTATTTGCATCTCTAATCTAAGACGTAAACCATTTTAATTAACAAGTTAGGTGCAATTATTTCTAGTTATAATAGTAGCTAGAGAAAAAGGTTACTATGCATTCATTCTTTGTTTTTTGAATAATTAAATAATAGTTTAATAGAACTTTTGAAATTTAAACTTAAATCTAAATAAAGATGGAGAGAGAGATGGTTTGTTAGAATTGGAAAAGTTTATGTTTTTATGTGATCGCTGCATCAAAAGAAAGTTGAAAGGGTGCAACACTTCTCAGTTTGGGCCAACAGATCACTGTCGTTCTATTCTTGAGCTAGCTGGAGCGCAGCCATCTTATCCATTGAAAAGACGTCGAGCTATTGCTTTGGGTCCAAGCACTAAAAGAACAAGCACTAAAAGAAAAGGGACGTGGAAGCTACTTGACCTGTATAATTTAAGATAGGAGTGCCTTTTTAGATTTTCTCTTTCTTTTAGTAATATCTTTTTCATAAAAGTAGAGTATGTCACTGTGTCTGCATTGACACAATAGACAACATCAATTTGGAAACCCAAAGAAATTTGAGAGATGAAATATAGCACACAAACAAATAAAGGTAAACCTTTCTTTTTCCCCTCTTATTTTTTTTTTATGAAAAATAAAGAAGAAAAACTTTGAAAATGAAACCCAAATCTTCTTTCTTTTTTTGGGAAAATGTTAGAGATATAATGATTAGCACACGTATTCAATAAATGTCTCAGTTAAAAGAAGTGATAAAATTATAATTAATGATATAAGTAGAAAGAACATTGATAGACTTAGACGAACATTAGTAAAGACGATTAAGAAAAACATGTTAATTATAAATGTAACCAAAGATACCAATTGGATGCATGTCATCTTCAATGAGGTCATTCCTCATGTGGCGATCTCACTGAAATTGACATGCACCAAATAAAAAGACTGGTGGGGATCAACAAAAATATTTTACTGCAGTAATTTGTATGATCAAAAGCTTACCCAAAAGACAAAATAGTAGGACCACAACACCTAAATAATAGCGTCAAACAGTAATTTCGGTATGTTTTTGGATAGGCAAACCGTGGCTCGGGAAAGTATGGCTCGGGATCAAAAACTCACCGGCCTGATTGTAAAATTATTACTACACTCCCTTCATCTAACACGGTGGAAGAAACAAATTTTGGGATAAGACTTGTTGACACTGTTGTTAAAAAATGGAGAGGAGATCCCTCTCTTGAATCACGTGGTCTTATCGAGCTGTCAACATCGCCAGCTCATACATTGCCCAAATAACAAACCAGTCAAAGGCTGGTCAAGGGCCTTTCCTTAAATTAAGCCTGTAGGAAATCACAGCTCTCCCTCTATTTGTGTTATTTGTACATGTTTGTGTTTGGGATCTTGTGTTGGAGAAAAAGCATCTCTCTCCCTCTCTCCTCTCCTCTCCTCTCTCTCTCTCATGTGTCCAATGTCATGAGCCCCTCCCGCCTTCCCCCTTCCCATTTTTCTTTTAACATCTTGCATCATTTATTACTCAAGTCCCTTTCCATGACAGTGCCCTATTATAGCTAGCTGGTAGTAATTGAGGTGTCATGCCTCTTAACAAACAGCAATCACTTGCCTAACATATGTGTCATTCACACACCAATTATTGTTTTGTGACAATGTTTGAATTGAATGATCTTAGCATAGGTGATATTCCGGCATAACATCTGATATATATTTTCGTTACACGGAGTCTTCGGTAAAATCATAAAACTGCAATGAAAGGAACAGTGGTTAGAAATACTATTGCGATGACAACATTTCTAAATTCTAAATTTATGAATGTATCCAAATACTAGATAAGAATGTCCTAACTATCAAGTTTCAATCCTTTGATTTATCCAAAATACTTGATAAGTCTCACAAAGAGTAAATACTTGAGGTATTTTTTCGTTCCTAAACTAATCGAATAGGTTATGCAACATATTTTTTGAGTTATGATATTCTGCGAAAGTAATCCACAGACTTTCACTCTCCTACATAATAAAGACAATCAACAAAACCACACGACTTCACATTTTTCAAAATCTGCATGTTATATTAGCAAAGGATGCAATTGTTACTATGCATTTTTCATATTTCTCTGTCGCAGTCATGGTCAGTATAACCAATAAGAGAATTCAATTATCAGTTTTTGTGGACAGTACCGTACTAGCTAAACTAGTTACTCTCTCCTTATTTGACATAGAAAGCGTCTAAATCATGTTACACAGGTCATACCATTTCAAATATCTAGCATCGCAGCATTTTGATTTCTAGCAATTCTGAAATAGGTTTTGGAACCTGTATCTCAATCTTATTATAGATAATAACCTTTCAAAATCAATTGTTGATCCTTTTACAATTGCGAATATTGGCTTAATTGATATTATCATTCACAATTCCTAAATAGTCTGCACATCTGCACATCGGTATTATACCAAATCTATATCCAAACAAAAAAGAAGGATATATTCTCTCATATTAACAACGAAATACATATTTGTTTATATATTCCTAATGTATATACTATTATACTTCAACATTGAATCTTGGCTTATCTTTAATTTAAGGGTCACTTATAAGTTAATGGTCAAAATAGCATCTGTTTACGTAAATATCTTCATCACCCACCCATCTCCTTTTCATTCTAGGGCCCCACAAAATAATCTAAAATACCACCACCAATCTATCAACACACCTCTAGTGATGCTTGGTGCTTGCAAATATCCATCCAATCCAATCCCCTAAATCCATATTATATAGTACTCCCCTAGTCCCTATTACACCCTAACTATCACTCAAATAATCACTGCATCTCATATCTAGATGCTACCCTGTATATGTATTATATAGGGTAAATTGCCCAAAAAAAAAAAAAACTGACAAACTTTTCCGCTCTAACGGAACCTTGCGGCCCGAAAAACCTCGACAAACTTTTCAGCTGTCAAAACCCCCATATCTACAATATATGTATAGTTTCTTTCAATATGTAGTTAGCTATAGACACATTGCAAAAAGCTATAGAGATAAGTAAGTTAGCAGGACATATATTGCAGTAAACTATACAGATATACAGCTAACTAATTAAATATCGCAGGAAACTATACAGATTTCGCAATCAGCTGTGTGTTTTTGACAGCGGAAAAGTTTGTGAGGGTTTTTTTATGGGGGTGGGGTGGGCGTGGGGGTGCGGGGATTCCTTATTATATATGTATGTATGTAATGACCAATGAAAGCTCATATACTAATCTCCATCTCTATATAAACCACAAACCATTTACATTTAATTAACCCTCAAACATTTTCTCAATTTCCCTTTAAATCCCCCCTCACACTTAACCCTCACAAATGGCATGCATCAACATGTTCAATCCTGACCACCAAACCCCTCGCATCTCCTTCTCCAACGACTTCGTCGTCGACCCTCCTCCGCCTTCCGTTCCCCGCAGGGACCGTCTTTCGGACCCCGACTTCGAGTTCGGGTCTGTCGGGCCCCGACCGATGATTGCGGCCGATGAATTGTTTTTTAAGGGAAGAATGCTGCCCTTAAGAGGAGGTGGTGGTGCAGGAGGAGAGAGTTGCAATGCACCGAGGGTCACCACGCTGCGCGACGAGCTGAGGGAGAGAGATGGCGATGTGAGGCCGCCGAAGGGGTCTGCGATGAGGTGGAAGGAGCTTCTTGGGTTGAAGAAGGGTGGGAAGAAGAGTGACAGTGTAGATGCAAGCAATAATGGCAACAAGGTAAAACGCCTATATTAGGGTTTGGTGTTATACGTGCTGCCCACATGTACGATATAATTTTTTTGAATTTGGGTTTTTCTTGGATGAAAGATGAGTCTTAATTTTTAAAAAATATTTTAAAGAAACTTTATAATTTTTGAGGGATTTTTGTGTGAGATATACATAGAAATGAGATGCATGTAGATTTAATTTCACAAACGGAGTGATCATTTTCTCCCTTTGTATTCTAAGAAATAAGAGTATATTTTTTTAACCTTTTAAAAAGAAGTATTTTGCGAAGAGAAAAAGGTTTGCAAAAGCCTAGTAATGATTATTTTCGATCTTGTTTTTGAAAACAAGCCCTTCGGGATGGAACTTGCAACATGACACGTTGGAAAGAAAATTGTTACTTGGATGTTTGTTTGAATTTGAATATAAAATTCAATTTAGTACAAGCTATAATGGTATCAGGCAATTGGGTCCAAATTAATTGATCTACTTTATTGTTGCTTAAAAAAATTCTTTCAATATTGTAGTTATTTTTGTTTTGTTTTTTGTGTTAAAGGAGCGATACAGTGACTGAGGTGGTAGAGCTTAAGATGCAGAGATGAGCTTGTAATACTAATCACTAGCAAGCTCTGGTTTGATCTACTACTCATGGCTTCCCCCTTTTTTTATGGGTTTTTTCCTTCTCTTCTTCTTCTTTAACTGTGTTTGTAGAGAATGGCTAATTTTATTAGTGAATTGGAGCTCATTTTGTTTTTCTTAATTAGCTTTGGGAATGAGGATTAATTGGTGAAAGATTTGATGTTGTAGTTGGGTGATATCAATTAACTCTTTGTATATTGTTGATGTGCATCAACTTGGAAGGGTTTAATTGTATTTTTTTCCTTACTCTTTTTTGGCAGGTTGGTGTTTGCTGTTTAATCTTTCTTTATATATTTTGTTTCTTGGCCTTGTAACAAAATGTTTGTAGGCGAACAAATTAAATGAGTGATGGTTCTTAAATTCAAATCTGCAGCTAGAGATGAGCTTTTTATTGCTGGATCTGTCTTCAATATGTTTGGGGCCTTTTGGGATATGGAACAGTACTCCTTTTGTCTTTTAGGATATCATAGAGAGGAGAGTGTGGTCAAAATTTTGGTTATGTAACTGATGGCAATACCCTTTTTATTTACTTCAAAAAAACAAATTTTTTGCCCCATGGTGAGGACAAGATTTTGAAATCCTACTATTGGTACAGGTATCATACATGCATTTTTAGATGGAAATATTTTTATTTGAACCGTCATCCATTTAGGGATCGATCCAGCGATGTTTTATTATAGAACGAATGCTCTTTTGGTTTTTCAGGATCGAAACGCCAGCTTATCTATAGGATGATTTACTTTTATAAACATTATTTAAGTAGTTAAACTAAATAGAAACTTTTTTGGTGTATTGTTCAGTAACTCGTAAATTGTTGGCTCAGTGGTTTACCCACACCATATGTAATAGATGATATGTACCGATTCTATATATATTGTTCTTAATTAAATTAATATCAATTAATCGATTTAATGGATATAGTAACTCGGGAATAAGATGCCACCAGATGAGCTTCGCTGATTAAACACAATATACATTTATAAAAAATTTTGATCTATACATTTATATTTACGTGAGAAATATAATAAATTTTATCATCTACACCGTGCTTCTACTCCAACTATAACAATTTTGTGAGCTGGAATGCACAAGACTTTTGAGTCTTGCTCTTTCGCAAAAGAAAGGCTTATAAACATAAGTCTAATATTGTACATATTGCTTATATTGTTTTCTTGTAGCTGATCATCATTTTCGGGAATCAAATCGGTGAGCACTCATTTTAAATAGTAAGTTCATACAGTATAAACTATGTCTGAGATCATGTGTGAATTGTATGTGTGTTGAATGAAGAGTAAAAATGTAAAGAAAAGAAATATTTGTGTTTATAAATGCAGTGTTCCTCTGTATACCACTTGTCTCTGAACAGTTGTAAATGAATAAGACAAGGAAGAGATGGGCTGTGTTTGAGAAAAGAAAGGGGAGGAAAATGACAAAGCAAGTTAAGTTACTGGGGAAAGAACCAAGTCAGCAACGAGAAGAGAGAGAGAGAGAGAGAGAGAGAGAGAGAGAGTCCAGGTTGTGGCCTCTGTACTTGCACAATTTACGGAAACATGTGACTTTTATTTTTCCGAGTCATCATGTGCTTCTTTTAATATGGGATGAATTCACTTTGAACACCTTATTTTGATATGACCTCTAATGAAGATAGCGTTAATAATTTACCCTCAAAAATAAAAGGCACCCCGGTTCCATTTCAAACAGGAATAAGAATAATACAAATATGAAGTATAACATGGTAAACGTTGATAGAATAAGATACAGTCGACCTTCTACCTATATAGAGTTGAGTTGTGTACATATTCATGCTCATTTGCAAAGGCATAATAAATTGGACATGACTTAGTTTTGAACGACATATACAAGTTAGAGAGAAATAGAGTTGTGTACATATCCCTCCCCCCCAACCCCCCTCTTCGGTTCTCTTTGTTTTTGACTATTTATGTAATGAAGGCTGTGAGACCCTTCTTATGTACTGCTACGTTTACTTTTGATTATTGAAGTCATGAGACGGGCTTTTTTCACCTCTGCTTTTCCTCAAAAAAAAAAGGAAAGAAATTAAGGTCTAGTAAAATCACCCTTGAGAGGGATGAATAGGATGAAGGCGGTAAATTAAAATTTAAAATCTCACACAAGAAGTTCTAGTAAAAAGGTGTTCACACTTAATAATATTTCAAACATAGAGAAGGATAAAAGAAATTATCATGGAATTGATAAAAAAAATATAAGTTACGAAGAGACAAACATAAAGAATTTATTCAGGTTCGGCGACTTTGCCTAGTCCTGTCACCCACGACCATTTCACCGTCGTGAAGATTTCCTTTACTAAAACCGATCTCTTTATGCGGGTAAAGATCAAATATGGATATAGTACAAACGGGATGGTACATTATCTTTTATGAACTAAAGCAAAATGGATGGTACATAAGATTTAGGGTCGTTATAGTAGCTCTGATAACAATTGTTGTTGCCACAAGACCAATAGGCAATGCAGCGGAAAACCTGATGCGGATTTATAAACCTAAATCCCTTTATAGACGAATAACAAAACTTGATGCAAACAGCAGAAATAAATAACACAATAGATTGGTGGGGAGGGAAAAGGAAGAACTTTATTAGAATTTGAGAAGAAGAACACTTTGTAGGGTGTTTTCGTCATCCCATTGAGATGGGAATACGCGTCGCTTGTCAGGCATACTACAGATTCCCCCTACCTAGAGTAGACGGGGGTTTATTGATTGTGGGGATCCGATTCTCCGGCAGCCGCGGACTAAGCTGCCGTTAATTACCCCTCGCTTTTGAAGCGAGAAAACCTCCGATTGACGGGTCAAACTGGTCATGCGAACTCAATGTGCAGTGTACGTGTGTTGTGTCTTGAGGGGTTTTGGATATATCGAGGGCCTCGCGGGTTTTGGATATATCGAGGGACTCGCAGAGCTTAAGGGGGGCCCGCTACCCGGATAGCGGGCTGGGGGTCAGAGGGCTAACAGACCCCTTACGGGATGCAGGGCAGCGCCCCGTTAGAAAATTTTTTCTAGCGGGGAAGGTAAATTTATTATGTAGTGCATATAAAATGAGGGGGGAAGCGTCTTAAAGACGCGTGCATGGAGCTGGGTGCCAGTGCCTCACGTGCCGGGCGCATAGACGCTGGGCGTCCACAGAAGAGGGGACTTGGTCCCTGCACTGAGAGCTGTGCTCCTGATTTGATTTCTAGAGTTAAACTCCTAAAAAGAGATTAATTTATGGAGTTAAACTCTAACGGATCTTGAATGGAGTTAAACTCCGAGAAATCTTTGGAAATGATAAAAGGGGGTCATTTTTTTCTCTCCCCTTTGGCCCTAGATCTTCCCAAGATGGGAATTTTGGAGATGAGACTTCTTCTTCTTCCTATCGGTTAGCCGGATTTAGGAGAAAAGGGGTGAGATTTAAAAATCTCCCATTTTTGAGATCTGATGGGAGATCTGAGCTCCACTTTGTGGGTTTTGTGATGAAAAACTATTTATTTTTGGAAAAAAAAGAGTAAAACTCTTGATTTAATTTAGAAAAGGGAAAGAAGGTTTAAAATCTTGAGGAATGAGAAGGAGGGAAAAAACTCTAGAGTTTGAGAGAATGAAAAATTCTTTTTTTCATTATCATGTTGTTTTTTATAGGCTTACAAATTTACATATAGCCCATTGGGCTTTACAAAATGGCATTTTTGCCCATCCCATACCTCATGTGCTCATTTCTTTTGCACATGAGCCATGAGCTTTACAAAAATTTGGCTTTATGCCCAATTTTCTTACATTTATGTATAAAAAATTACATCAAAATTATTTATTATATGATTTTATTTTGGCATGGGGGGAGACCGGCCGCTTCATGTTCGGACCCGACTTGGGCATGGGCCCATTTGATCTGGGCTTGACTTTGACTTTGACCTGGTCAACCGGGGTGCAATTTTTGACCCCAACACACTTTACAGAAGATTACTGTTTCCCCCAATCAGAGCAAAACTCTGTTTGAATTTCAAAAATTCAAAAATTGAAGTAACGCTTCAGATTCCTTGCGCTGCGCGCAGCGCGCCACGTGTCAAAAGCTGACACGCCAGCGCTGCGTCCAAGACAGCGCACCCAATCAGAGCAAAGCTCTATTTAAAATAAAAATGAAGGAAGCAACACTTCAGATGATCTGCGCTCTGCGCTGCGCGACACGTGTCAGCGCAGTTGCGCTGCGCTCTGTGCTGCGCGACACGTGTCAAGCCCAGGTGCGCATGCGCCAACTGTGCCAGCACTAAAACAGAATTAAAATTCCAGAAAAATCTTTCTAATCTTGTTAAAACAAGAAGATTATCTTCTGTAAAACAGAAGTTCTTGGATCAAAGATCCAACGGTGGAGAAAAATCCCAAAATCACTCAGAGAAAGATCTCTTTAATTGATTTAACAAATCAATTGGCACTATATAAAGGCCCCTAGACTCCAAGTCTAAAACACATTGACACACAGAGAGAGAGAAACACAGAAATCCTCTGAAAACTTTGAGAAAGAACTCAAAAAAGAAAAAAAGGTAAACCTTTGGAAAAGAAGAAGATCATCTTCTTCATTTAAAGAATTTAATTCTTAGAATAAAAAAAAGGGAGAAGAATTTCTTCTAAAAAAATCAAAGATCTAAGAACAAGATCAAGATCTTCAACATAAAAAAAAAGAGAGAGGACCAGAAAAGATTAGATCTTTTGATCTATATAAAGGCATTGCCTTTTGATGAACCACTGGTTCTTGAGATTTGAGGTAGAATCTCTCTGGAAACAAGAAAAATTTGTTCCCTTTGATCTAAAATTGATCAAGATATTAAACAGTGCCCTGCACTTTTGAAATTTGCACTGTTGCGCTCCTTGGATTGGCGCAAGCCACCAGAGAGCGCCACGTGTCGGCCCCAGAACAAACCGCGCCTTGCGCTTCTAAAACAGAGCACTGCTCTCTTAAATTGGCGTAAGTCATCAGAGCGCGCCACGTGTCAGCAACGCGCTAGTGCAGCGCACTGCACTAACAGACTTGCGCTCACCAGAGCGTGACACGTGTCACCTCCACATGAGTTTGCGCCTTGCGCTCCTCAATTGGCGCAAAGCGCCTGACAAGCCACGTGGGGCACTGTCAGAACATTAAATGCAATGCATTATTAAAAGGGCAGAGCCCAATAAAAAGGTCTATCAGACCAAAATAAAAAAATGCTATGCATTATTAAAGGGCAAAGCCGAATTAAAGGTCTAATAGACCCAAACAAAAAAATGCAATGCATTAATAAAAGGGCAGAGCCCAAACAAAGGCCTAACATGCCAAAATCATATAAAATGTTGAACATTTTCAACTAGACTTAACCCAATATTGGCCATAAGTCCTCAAATTAAACTGAACTGAGCACAACTGCTCTCTCAAATCAATTTACACTCAGTTCAAGGGTACATCTCTGAGCTCCTCTGATATTTGTCGTTGTAATCCTTCAACGTCGTCAGAGAGGTGACGGGTCCCGACAACCACACATAATACGGACTGTGGGGTCCTTAAACTCATTGACTAATGCGTCCTTAAACCAATATTCGTCCCCCAAATGGGAATGTTGGACCACCATGTCCCTAAACTGGTAATACGGACTGTGGGGTCCTTAAACTCATGGACTAATGCGTCCTTAAACCAATATTCGTCCCCAAAATGGGAATGTTGGACCACCATGTCCCTAAACTAGAGATGGACCACTATGTCCCTAAACTGGCAATGGACCACTATGTCCCTAAACTGGAACAATAGAGCCCAAATGCTCTTTTGTCGGATCTAAACGATCCTGTTAAGTTAATCTTAGACTAAAATTAGACTAACGTATCCTTAACAAACGTTTGAGTTGATCTTAGCCTCAAATATGGCTAACGTATCCTTAAACCAAAACCCCAAACCCAAATCTAAGAAAATACGGATTTGGACCAATCCACGTCCTACGGGCGACAACACAAATTAGTCTCCGTATACAATTCACGGGAAACCACAAACAAAACAAACACCCACGACACGAAGTGACCATCTGGAGAAGGAGAAAGTTGTTACCGCGATGCGGTAGCGTAATTAACTGTAGGGGCTTGTGCCTGCAGCGAAGAGCGTCCCCACAATCAAAAAACCCTCGAACGAAGGGGAATCTGACGAATTCTGCTACATTGGCCGCATCCGTCTAAATCTTCGATACACGGTGCCATAAATCAACTTGGCATCTTCGGAGAGGTGGACGGATAGCTCCAAATAGCATCTGCCCCGAATCTCAGGCAAGACGTCTCTGCGTCGCGCCGCCATTCGGAGGGGAACAGATTCTGGCACGCCCGGTGGGACTTTGCTTCCTCTTTCCACTCCACACTTCGTGTGTCGTGTTCACGAACGAATCACGGTTTGCTGTGGTTGCCTGTGGATTCGAGGTAATTAGATTTGGTGTCTTGCTCCGTGCAGAAAACAGAAGATCGATGGCTTCAAACTGCACTACCTGCAACTACAACTCTCACTCCGTCCTTGCTGGAGGAGTGACTTGCGGGCCCCGAGCGGCCTCCCTTTTCAAGATGCCAGTGGAGCGGGTGACGCAAGCCACCACTGGACTATTCTTCGGGACCATGCTCCCACCAATGAGCTTCAATGCCTCAATGACGTCGCAAGAAGCTCCTAAGAAGTTGGTCTTCGATCGACTTACAGCTGCTGCGGCCCTTCTCAACGGGTCGCCCAACACCAATGCCTCGGTCTTCTCCAGACTAGGCCAGAGATCCTACGGGCCCATGAAGAAGCCTGCAATACCGGAAGGCGTTATCCCGAAGCGGATAGCCATCCCAACTGCCATTCCAGGCAAAATCACCAAGGTTGCTTCCCCTACTCGGAAGTCTGCTTTCGATCGGTTGGTCGTCCCCATTCAACGGACGTCGGTCTTTAAAAGGCTGATAACAGCGAATACTGACCAACACAGGGGGCATGAGGAGGTCACCCCTGCGGCTGAACCAACACCATCCACGTGACATGCTCTCCGTCGTCACTGGCGCCGAGTACGGAAGGCTGGGGGCAGCTCTCCCTCTGGATTTACTCCACCAGCTCCAATGGTGGGGATCGATGCTGCTGTTCTAACCGTGAACAGCTTTGAACTGCTCAACAAGGTGCACAGAAACTCTCCTACTGCAGTGCTGAAGAGAACTCCTTCACCTGTGGGGAATGATACAGAGAAGAAGCTGGAGCAGCCCGGCTGTCCTCTAAGATTTACAAAGTCTAGCGTCAAGTCCAAGACTCGGTTGTTGATCAAGACTACCTCCGCCGACAGAAAAAGATGAAGGCTCGGCAGGAAAAGGACTACTCTGTCAAGCCAGAAAAAGCAACAGCTGGCTGGGTGCCTACTGCAACGGCTCCCTCAACATCAATCACTCGAAAGGAAAGGAGGCCGCAAAAAGCCCCTGTGAACATGGCGAACCGTAAAAGCGCTGAGCACAAACGCCCCAAGTCTGGGGGCATGGTGGTCCATACTGTTTATATGGCTTCCGGAAAGGAGGAAGGTCGTGCTTCGACGGGTCACCGACCGCTCACTCGATCCGTGACCAAAGCCCAGGAGCAACAACAGAAGCTTCAGGAAATGATGACTGCAATGGCCGCACTTACCGGGCCAAAAGAAAGCCCGGAGGCATCATCAAAGCAGCGTCACGAACAAGAAACCGATGCTGACTTCTTACGCAGAGTCCTCGAAAAGAAGGACAAAGAATACGCAGAGCAAGCGGCTAACATAAAACAAATGGCGCTTCTCTTCCAAGACATAGTAGGAATGATGTTACAGCCGGACCCTCCAGCTGAAGACCCTCCAATCATTGTTGGAGACGACGGAGGGGAGACGTCAAATCCACCGCCGGCTTTTTCAACAGCCAAGGAGGAAACAATTTCCAAAGCTTCCCTGGATGAATATATAGCTCAGCAGATACGGGTTCACCAGGTAACTGAGGCAGCCGGTCAAGTTGTCAAAACGGGACGACCATATCCGAGCATGTATGATCAGATCAAATACCCGCCGGGCTACACGATCCCAAAATTTCATGTCTACAAGGGGACAGGAAATCCCCATCAACATGTTGCCACGTTCAGGGCTCTTTGTGGCAACACCGGCGGCGATGATAAGCTCCTGCTTCGCCAATTCGTCGGCAGCTTATCGGAGACGGCGTTTGAATGGTACTCCGAGCTTCCGAACGATTCTGTTAAAACCTTCGCTGAAATGGAGTTGTTGTTTACCCAGTGTTTCGCTAGCGCCAGGGAGCGTACTCCAATAACATCTTTGATCAATGCAAGAGTAAAGCCGGGCGAAACCTGGGTTCAATATGCAATCCGATGGCGGAACTTGTGGTCGAAGTGCGAACAACGCATCGAAGAAGCGCCAGCGGTGGGCATGTTCGTGGGCACCTTAGATCCTCATGCAACTATTTCACGGTTCATGATGTTCTTTAAACCAACCACGTTCCAGGCCCTGATCGACAAGCTAGATCAAATGGACCAGATGGGCCATAGACCGTCTCCTCCAAAGCCGGACTCTCGAAATGAGAAGGGGAAAGGAAAAGCGATTGTCGTCGCCAATGCTCAACAACAGCAGAGCAACTTGAGGTCGGTTGGCCGTCAAAACAATATACGTCCATGCGTATCCCTCGAGGAGAGGCTAGGACGTCCTTACTCGTTTCCTCAAGATAAAATGAGAAGATTGTTCGAGCTGGCGCTGCGCAACAGGCTCATCAATCTGCCAGATTCAATACGCCCGTTGCAGCCAAACGACGTCAATGATCCCAATTACTGCCCCTACCACCGAGTATCGGGTCATCCGATCGAAGATTGCTACGTCTTCAAAAACTGGATTGAAGACCAATACCAACAAGGCAAGTTCGCGTTGTCCGAAAAATGGAAGGTGAAACCGCCGCAACCTCATACTCCTAAAAAGGTGAATATGCCGGGGGCAACGTGCTCCCTTGTCGAAGAAGCTCCATGGGAGGTTGTGCTTTCCGCCAAAACCAAAAAGATGCTGAATGATCTCCAAACATGCCCGGGGATCAGATGGAAGAACCCGTTGGAACCTAAGATCATCAAGGGGATGCTGAAGCCGCGCCCAACTCCAAAGATTGGTGATAGTCAAAGCGCTCGCACCCAGCCATCAAAATCTTCGAAGAAGAAAGAGAAGACCCAAAAGCCCGCAAAGTTTGATGACAAGCGCACAGATCTGGAAAAACATATTGACGCGTTGGAAGAATATAATCAGAAGGCGCGGACCCCAGTCACACTCCAAGAATTTCTCAGCCACGTCCTTGAGGACGGAGATGATGACAATGGAGAAGACTCGTCGGATGAATCTGAAGATTATGTGGCAAGCTGCCATGTGATCTCTCACTCGTCAATAAATGACGAAGAAGCTCCTTACACAGAGAAGCTGGGGGCAGATCCTGAGCCATAACTTCTAGGACCATCAGACGAAATGATTGATGCATTCCTGAACGAAGCCCGTGTTAAAAGCAATGCTGATCGAGAGCGCGAGAGGGCCATATTCGAGAAAGCCAAACGCCAGCGACTAGATGAAAGGGTCGAAACACTCCCACCGGATCAAAGTACATCCGACGCAAATGAAAGCAGGATCAAGACAAGGAAACGATTCGCTAAAGCCATATCTATGGGGATGAAGCTGCCATCTTTCAGAGAAAATTCTCCTGGCGGTATACATCTTGATGAAGCGGACGTACATCCTAACTTCTGCTTATATCATCAGAAGATCGCACATCCTACTGAAGACTGCAACTCCTTTAAGTGTTGGTGGCAAGGGTATGTCGCTCACAGGAAACACTTCAACAGGACAAAGCGTGAAGCTCGTAGACGGAGGAAAAATGCGACAGATGAGCATAAAAGAATTGCCGGCAATTGTCATAGGGTTGATCCCGGGGGATCGCAAGTTCTCACCTTCGGGAGCGACTCCGACGAAAAAGTATCCCACGGTCCTCTCTTCAAGGAATCCATCTCTGAATCGTAAGAATTGAGGAGTTGCGAGAACATTCAGCCGTGCAATCGCACGCTACCCCGGAAATAATCTCGGACCCGCAAACAAGAGATCGAACAGAAAGGATAAAGGGAAGGGAAGAACGGCCTTCGTCGCCAACGCTCAACAACAATCGAGTGGCCCTAAACCGGTTGTTCGCCAAAGCAACAAGCGGCAACCCCTTTATGAGAAGTTGAAACGTCCTTACTCATTTCCCCGGGATGAAACAAGGAGGCTGTTCGAACTAGCAGTGCGCAACAGGCTTATCACTCTACCGGAGCCGAAACACCAGCTATAGCTGAATGATGTCAACAATCCTAATTACTGCCCTTACCACCAAGTATTGGGCCATCCGATCGAAAACTGCTGCGTCTTCAAAAACTGGGTTGAAGACCAATACCGACAAGGCAAGTTCGCGTTGTCCGAAAACTGCAAGATGAGCCCGCCATAACCACATGCCCCTAAAAAGATGGATATGCCGGGGGCATCGTGCTCATTCATAAGGAAAACCCCATCGACCGAAAAGTCAGTAAACTAGAGATTCGCCTCAAATACGGCGACAATGGACCACTATGTCCTAAAACTGGCGAAAGACCGAAACGTCGTTAAACTAACGATGGACCGGTATGTCCTAAAACTGGCTGATGACCGAAATGTCCTTAAACTAATGGCGGACCACTACGTCCTAAAACTAGTTGTTGACCGAGATGTCCATAAACTACGGTGGATTGCAACATCCCAAAGCCGATATATAAAAAAAAAAGAATAATAATAAATAATAATAATAAATAAAAACGGTATTGTTCCCCTCCGAAAGACGGCGCACAAGACCGCGATGTCCTGACGCTGGGCTTCGGGGCAGATGCTATTTGGTTTTATCCGTCCACCTCTCCGAAAATGCCAAGTTGATTTATGGCACCGTGTATCGGAGGTTTAGACGGATGCGGCCAATGTAGCAGACTTCGTCAGATTCCCCCTCGCTTGAGGGGTTTTTGATTGTGGGGACGCTCTTCCCTGCAGGCGCAAGCCCCTGCAGTTAATTACGCTACCGCATCGCGGTAACAACTTTCTCCTTCTCCAGAATTTCACTTCGTGTCGTGTGTGTTTGTTTTGTTTGTGGTTGCCCGTGGATTGTATACGGAGACTGAGTAATGCCGTCGCCTGTAGGACGTGGATTAGTCCAAATCCGTATTTACTTAGATTTGGGTTTGGTGTTTTGGTTTAAGGATACGTTAGCCGTATTTAGGCTAAGATCGACTTAAACGTTTGTTAAGGATACGTTAGTCTGATTTGAGACTAAGATCAACTTAACGGGATAGTTTGGATCCGACAAAAGAGCATTTGGGGGCTCTATTGTTCCAGTTTAGGGACGTAGGGGTCCATATTCCAGTTTAGGGACGTAGGGGTCCATGTTTCAGTTTAGGGACGTGGTGGTCTATCGCGAGTTTAGGGACGTGGTGGTTTATGTTCCAGTTTAAGGACGTGGTGGTCCATTGTTAGTTTAAGGACGTTTCGGTCCATGTTCCAGTTTAAGGACGTGGTGGTCCGACATTAGTTTAAGGACGTTTCGGTCCAATATTAGTTTAAGGACGTTTCGGTCCACGAGTTTAAGGACCCCACAGTCCATATTGATATGCGGTTGTCGGGACCCGTCACCTTTCTGACGTCGTTGAAGGATTACAACGACATGTGTCAGAGGAGTTCGGAGATGTACCCTCGAACCGGATATAAATTGATTTAAGAGAGCACCTGTGCTCAGTCAACTTATATTTGAGGACTTACGGCCAAAATTGGGCTAAGTCCAGTTGAAAATGTTCAACCCTTTTATTTATTTTTGGTCTATTAAACCTGTGCTAGGGCTTTGCCCACACTTAAATAATGCATTGCATTATTTTCTATTTTTGTTTGGACTGGGCTCTGCCCTTTTATAAATGATGCAGAAGCATCAATTTTATTTGGGCTCTGCCCTTTATAAATGATGCAGAGCATCAATTTTATTTGGGCTTTTCCCTTTTATTGCTTTGCAATTTGTTTTGTCCTGCTAGGTCTTTTGATTTAGGCCTGGCCCTTTAAGAAATTCATTGCATTCGTCAGGCGCTTTGCGCCAATCAGGAAGCGCAAGCGCTTGTGGCGAAGACACGTGTCATGCAAGCGCAGTGCGCTGCGCTAGTGCGCTGCGCTTGCGCTGCTGACACGTGACGTACCTTGGTGAGTTGTGCCAATTACAGAGAGCAAAGCTCTATCTTAAAGCGCATAGCGCAAGTAGTTGACACGTGGCGCTTTCCCAAGAGCGCAACAGCGCAGTTTGGAAGTGCAAAGCACTAAGAATCTTTTAGATTCAAGAACAGAAGTGCGAAGCACTATTTGATTTCTTGATCTAATTTAGATCAAAGAAAAATAAGTTTTTCTTGTTTTTCTTATCTCAGAGAACCAAAGGTTCATGAAAAGTGCAAAGCACTATTTAATTTTTTTTTTTATTAAAGATCATTGATCTTGTTTTTAGATCTATGATCTGTTCATAAGAGAACTTTCTCTTTCTCTAAAGGTTTTTACCTTTTTTGTTCTTGAGGAGTTCTTCAGAGTTCTCTTTTTTTTTCTCAGAAAATGTTGATCCTCTTGAATTGAGGTCTAAGGCTCTTTTTATAGTGCCTATAAATTAGTTAAATTTGTTAAAGAGATCTTTCTCTGAGTGATTTAGAGAAGTTTCCCCACCGTTGGATTTTTGATCCAAGGGCTCCTGTTTTACAGAAGAAAATCTTCTTATTTTGACAAGAACAGAAAGATTTCTTTGAAACCTTAATTCTGTTTGGCGCAAATGCCCCAGCGCGTGACACGTGTCGCGCAGCGCAACTGTGCCGGCGCATCTGTGCTGACACGTGTCGCGCAGCGCACTGCGTAGCGCAACTGCCTAGCGCATCTACGCTGACACGTGTCGCGCAGCGCACAGCGTAGCGCAACTGCGCTGGCGCCTCTGCGCTGACACGTGTCGCTGCGCGCTGTGCGCTGGCGCATCTGCGCTGACACGTGTCGCGCAGCGCAGTGCTTGCGCAACTGAAGCGTTGCTTCCTTTACTTTTTTGTTTTTTTTTAAAAGAGCCTTGTTCTGATTGGACGCACTGCCTCGGGCGCTGTGTTGACGCATCAACTTCTGACACGTGGCGCATTGCGCGCAACGCAGAGGATCTGAAGCGTTGCTTCATTTATTAGCATTTAGATTTTCAAAGTAGAGCTTTCCTCTGATTGGGGGAAGATGAAGCGTCGCTTCATCTTCCGTCTTGGAATTTGAACAGAGCTTTGCTCTGATTGGGGTAAACATGTATGCCCATAAGCAAAAAGGGTGCGGATAAAAACCCGAAAGGGCTCCGTGAGTAAAAACAGCAGGGCTACCGGCGAGTGTTTGTGAAAACCCGAAAGGGCGCAACCTCGTTAAAAGACACTTACAGGGTCCTCTCGACCTTGTAAGGAGAAACCACCCGCGTGAGATCCTTACGACTCACAAGGAAGCAACACACTTAAGGATCCTCACGATCCCTAAGGAGAAATTACACTTGCGAGATCCGCACGACTCGTAAGGAGAACTCTCTTATGGGACCCTCACGGCTCATAAGATTTGAAAGTCTTAAGTTACAGAGACCTGAACCTGTTTTTAAGCAGCCCATACAATCTTCGATATTGCCCTACAAGTGGCTCAATACTGATCCTTGTATACAATCCACGGGCGCGAATAAACATTTCCCTAACCAAGTCCCATCCGTGACTGGGGATATGTTCGCACGGTGAACAACCCTTGTAAGTCCTCTCGACTTATAAGGAGAAAACCCTTTAGTAAGATCCTTACGACTTACAGGGGAATATACACCTAGGGATCCTCACGATTCCTAAGGAGAAAACACACCTACGAGATCCTCACGACTTGTAGGGAGAAATACCTTTATGAGACCCTTACGGCTCATGAAGTCAAAAGACTTAGTCGACAGGATCTTAACCCTATTCGCTAAGCCACCTTTGTTCGACATCGACGGAGGCAAATGATGATTCTCTCCTGGCAATATCCCAGTTGTAGCGATGCTGATGCCTAAACCGGTATCAAATTCCAAGTCCTTTCAAAGCAAATGATGATTCGCTCCTGGCAATATCCCAGTTGTAGCGATGCTGATGCCAAAATCGGTGTCTAATTCCTAGTTTGCAGCGAAAAGCCACTGAGCCACACATGCATACGAAATAGCCGAAATGATGGGGCAACTTGCAACGAAATCAGCAAGTAAAAATGTATGCATACAAAAACAGCCGAAATGATTGGGCAACTCGCAATAAAAAGCAGCGAGTAAAAATAAAATAAAAAGCCGAAATGATTGGGGAACTCGCAATAAAAAGCAGCGAGTAAAAATAAAATAAAGAGCCGAAATGATTGGGCACCGCGAAAAATAGCCAAAATGATTAGGCAATCGTGATTTTCGCGATATAAAAACCTGAAATGATAGAGCATCGCGGAAAGGAATAAAATAAAAAATTTATATGTAATGAAATTTATGCCCTACATGTGAGATCACATCGATCCATGTATACAATCCATGGGCACAAACAAAGAGGGAACCATACCTTCCCAACAGGCTCCACCAGAAAGCGAAGCCAGATCTCGACGGTTCATGGACAACTTAGAGACAACCTCGACATTTGTTGCAATATTGCAGACACAATGTCAGCAAACGAAGCAAAAGAAGATCCCTAGCTTCAGGGTCTCGACGTCGATATCGACAACTTAGAGATCACTAACGGCGTTTCTCCTCACTCCAACCAGATGCAGACATAACGTCAACAACCGACCTCAGAGTAGCAATGAAACGGAGCCACGGCATAGTCCCTAGTTCCAAATCTTAACGGCAATATCTACAGCCTAAGAATCAACAACGGCGTTCCTTCACAGTCCAGCAGGATGCAGATGCAACGTCAACGAAAGACCCCATGGTTGAAACAAAACGGAGTGACGGCAAAATCCCTAGCTCCAAGTCTCGACGGTTCATAGACAACCTAGAGACAACCTCGGTACAGGGAAATCAGCGTCCTTGACGAGAGCATCTCGATTCGCGTCGACCAGCAGAGAAATCAGTGTCTTTGCAGGAATACCTCGATTCGTTTCAACTCCGAGGAAATCAGTGTCCTTAGCAATACGTCGATTCAGGAAAATCAGCGTCCTTGACGAAAGCATCTTGATTCGCGTCGACCCGCAGAGAAATCAGTGTCTTTGCAGGAATACCTAGATTCGTTTCAACTCCGAGGAAATCAGTGTCCTTGGCAATACCTTGATTCAGGGAAATCAGCGTCCTTGACGAGAGCATCTTGATTCGCGTCGACCCGCAGAGAAATCAGTGTCTTTGCAGGAATACCTCGATTCGTCTCAACCCCAGGGAAATTAGTGTCCTTGGTAAATACCTCGATTCAGGGAAATTAGCGTCCTTGACAAGAGCATCTTGATTCACGTCGACCCGCAGAGAAATCAGTGTCTTTGCAGGAATATCTCGATTCGTCTCAACCCCAGGGAAATCAGTGTCCTTGGCAACCTCCTCGATTCAGGGAAATCAGCGTCCTTGACGAGAGCAACTTGATTCGCGTCGACCCGCAGAGAAATCAGTGTCTTTGCAGGAATACCTCGATTCGTCTCAACCCCAGGGAAATCAGTATCCTTTGCAACCTCCTCGATTCAGGGAAATCAGCGTCCTTGACGAGAGCATCTTGATTCGCGTCGACCCGCAAAGAAATCAGTGTCATTGCAGGAATACCTCGATTCGTTTCAACTCCGAGGAAATCAGTGTCCTTGGCAAATACCTCGATTCAGGGAAATTAGCGTCCTTGACGAGAGCACCGCGATTCGCGTCGACCCGCAGAGAAATTAGTGTCTTTGCAGGAACACCTCGATTCGTCTCGACTCGTGAGGAAATTAGTGTCTTTACGAGAACTACTCGATATGTTTCGACTCGTGAGGAAAAGCCTTAGGCAGCGGGGATTAAAAAACCTGTTTTCTAAGCACTGGGACCCTGCAAGTCAATCCAAAATGGACTCTTGCACACTATTCACCGGTCACACTTTCCAAAGTCGAATCTCGACAAGAAGGGAAACAACCGCTTACGGGTCCTCTCGACTCGTAAGAGGGAAAATTCTCTTATAAGATCCTTACGACTTATAAGAGAAAACGCACTTAGGAATCCTCACGATTCCTAAGAAGAAAATACACCTACGAAATCCTCTCGATCCGTAGGGAGAAAGGTCTTTATGAGACCCTCACGGCTCATGAAGTTGAAAAGTCTTAGGCAACAGATCTGAACCTGCGGCCTAAGCCATCGCTACCTCTTGAAGAAGCCAAGACAGAATGCTCACTCTATCATCTGTCGACCATGTTTGCTAAAGTAACATGCTGGTAATAAAAGAAAGAAGAAAGCGGAGCAATGACACAAGACATTATGAAGAATGTATATCTTTTATTCATAAATTTGATTGATTACAAGATACATTGTGTTAAAGAATAAAAGAAACAAATACATTTGTATTTACAATTAAAAATGATACAAAATGTTCATGGAGAAGGAAGTGTCTTCAACAAATCCGCGAGCTGCTCTCGCACTTCCTTCAACGCCTCCTCCTGAGCGGCTGCCGCGGCCATTTCTGCTTCCACCTGGGACCGCTGCTGCAGATAGGATGAAAGTTGCTCCTCAACTGCCTGCTGGGATGCCTCCTGATTTGGTGTATCCCGCTCGACGACGTCAAGCTGCTGCCTCAGTGTTAACCCTTCGGAGATGCATCACAGAAGGCCTTCAAAGATAACCTTTAGCTGTGCAGCGTTTGCATCCACCTGAGCATGCAGTTGGGAAAATTTGCTCGAAGTCTCGCCGCGCTCCTTACGCTTTAAAGCAACTTCTTGTTCGAGATGGCGGAAGTAAGGAGCGCTCTGCTCGATCCATGCCGCCCGTTGAGTGCTTGCGGCCAAGATCTCGGGGGCAGGACGCATAGACTCCAGTTGATGCAGGCGGGCCTCGATCTCCCTGTAGTGATTAACCCAATACTCGACGATGCCTTCATTATGAAAATTTACAAGCGTCGCCAGCATCGGATTAACCTCCGCAGCGAAATCTGCGGCAGATGGGGAAGCGTCTGCGTTAAGCTCTTCGACGTATCCGCACAGCATGCCCAAACTCATCGCAGCACCCTTTGAAGATGGACGTCTCAAGAAGGGGCCTGCCGGCATTATGAGGCGAGACTCGAAGGGGACCGGAATCGGAACGACAACTGAAAAAAAACACAATCAGATGACGGTTCAAGAAATATAAGAAAGTCATCGATGGGAAAGTTTGTTATACCAGTTGCAGCAGGCGGCAAAGCCGGGAGGGCCGGTGGCGCGACCGATCTTACATCTCCTCCTTCGATTTGTAGCACTACAATTAGGGCGAGGAAGAATCAGAAATAATTCCATTATTGAAAAAAGAAAGGATATTAATTGAAAACTATACTCACCAGCGCCACTGGAGGAAGCAAGCTTCGACGGGAAGGAGAAGTGTGGGTGCAACACCTGGTAAAGGTGATCAAAAAGCACTCCTGCAAAGACGCAATAATACGACATCAGTACATAAATTATGCAATAAAGATACGACTGATGGGTCACGAATCCATACCTTCCAGCATTTGCGACGGTGCGAGAGAAGGAAAAGAGGTGGCCACCGTCAAGGCAGTAGCTGACGGCGCTCCCTCGAGCAATGGGGCATCAACACTGGCCGCGCCTGCGTTAGAAACAAGATAAGAACTGTCAGAAAAGTTACAGAATAAAGAAAAGGACGGTAACCCAAAATTTACCTGTTGAGTCACCAGCCGAAACGGCGGCGTCTCCCTCCTCCATTGACACGGGTTCACCTCCCGTCGCCTCATCACCAGACTCTACGGGAGTCGTCGTTGTGCTCGCGAGGACAGGAGACGGCGGAGGACCATAGGCGGGGAGAGCAATGATTGGAGCATTGCCAGACTCTTGAGAGAGAGTGGCTGGCTTGTCCTCAGGAATCATGCCCGTCTCACCCGCTACTCCCTCGGGCTCAGCGGTCGCGGCTGTCTCGTCCACCGTTTCCATAGGGTCGTCGGTCTCAGCCGCTCCATCCGGTACTGCCCCAGGCTCGGTTATGGCAGCCATCTCATTTGCCGCTACCTCGGGCTCAGCATTGACAACCTTCTCTGGCATAGTTTCGTCAGCCCCTAGCTCGGGTCCAGCAACCCCAGCTACATCGCCCACCGTTGCTTCGGGATCAGCTGCCACCTTCTCCACCGTCCCTTCAGGCTCGACGGTTTCCGCCGCTCCTTCAGTTGGACTCGGCCCTGCAGGACAAGATATATAAGAACCGATAGGTTTACAATTCTTGCAACAAAAGTCTCGAAAAACACATTACCTGAGGTGGATTGATCGTTGGCCCCCCGAGCTGCATGCACCGCCCGCCTATGAGCAGTGGACAGGGCGACCGGAGACTCTTCCGAAGGAGTAGCAGCACGAGGAACGACGCTTGGGCCCGCTCCCACGGCCAAAGCAGCTCTGCGCTCCTTCGCCTCGCGCCTCGAGCGCTTCCTCTCCTCCCGGGCCGTCACGACAGACCTCTTCGAAGCTTCCTTCATCAAGGCGTCTTCGTCCGCGTTCAGAGTTGCCTCCAGAGCCTTTAAGGCATCCCTCATCGGCTTTTCAAGTCGGGTCTCTCGCGGCAGCCCCGAAGATGCCGGGATTTCAGTAGCTGGCCCAGGAAGAGTCCCCGCATCGGCTTGCACGGCCCCTGCAAAGAGACAAAGAAAAGATTAGATTGGCCATAAAAAGAAGAATAAAATATTAAAAAAAAACTCAGTGAGCCGAGACATACCAACACCCAATAGAGTGTGTTTCATCTCTTCCTCATGGAGGGTTTCAGGGAAGCAGCGATGGCTTCTTCGGTAGAGACGCCTGTTTAAAAAAGAAAAGCATTAGTCAAAGACAATGATAAAAACACGATGAAATGACAAAGAATACGATTAGGGATTACCTGATTGACCAAGTTTAGCCAACCACGCTTCGAGCCTTGCCGATCGCTCAGAAGCCTCAATGGCGGCCGCCAGGTCGGTGTCTTCTGGATTTACCAAGAAACCCCCGTTGCTCCCGTATTCGATTAAGCCTTCGGTGAGAGGGGCCTGAGGCTCTAAGCCGAGGACGGCATCCAGAGAAAGAACGGACTTCTTCTTCCTCTTTTGCGCGCGGGCCCCGGTCGCCGCCAAAATCATCTTACGCTTCGCGAGCACCTTAGGGCGGCGGGTCCCAATGTCTGAGCCCACGCCAGACTCGGACGAAACTACATTCTCCATCTCCACTGGAGCACGGGGCGCTGGGGGCGCGTCTACGGTATCACGAGGCGACAATCCGCGCGGAGGGCTCAGCACGCGCGGTGGCCCAGCTCCAGCATCTTTCAGCGGAGGAACGACCGGGGTCCTTGGCTTCAGGGGAGCCTTGCGGTCGCTGCCGGGAGGCGCACCCTTGCGGTCAACCAACATGCGCTTCTCTTCTCGGATGACAGCACCCATCGCGTGCGCGTACCAAGCCACGTACACATTAAGGGCCCGTGGGACGCAGCTCGGCTCGCTGATAAAGAAGTGGGAGCCCGTGTTTAGCCGCATGAAGTGGTGCAGCGCGCTCCGCATCCCCTCCCTGGTGGTCGCGGGCTCTTCCAAAAACGCCTCCAGCGGGACCCCCTGGTTGTAGTTTGATTGTTGGGCGAACCGATGGGGGATATACCTCATGAAGAGCGTCATGTCGTTTTTCCTGAACACCAGGAAGCCCGGCCGAATGGAGTATAGGTGAAGAATCTCCCGGGCTTTCAATACGGAATCCCCGTCCTTAAAACCATCACGCAGCGCCAACACCGCCCTTGAGGTCTCTGAGCCGATAGTCACTACTTTTTCCATGAAAGAAATCCTCGCTCCGACCAGATGCGGACGAAGGAGCAACCCCCTGGCCTCCTGCGGAGGCGGATTCATAATCGAGGCGCCAATCAGCCGCATGACTCTTGGGAGCCTGCACTTCTCGAAAAACGAGGGGGGTCTTATGAATGCCGAATACCCCGAGCACATGCATTTCCATCCACGAAGTGAAGTAGTGCATCGGGAAATTGGCAGGTTGCACTCCAGGTTCATTTGCGTCCTCCGCCACGCTGAGTCCATAGTATAGGTGGGCAAACCCGGCGATTCCGATCGACAACTGTATGCCAGCCACCATCCGATGCGCTGGGTAGAAAACGGACGGCCTCATGTAGCGCGGGTGCATGGGGAACACGAACCAGCACAGCCACAATCCTAGAAACCCTAAAAAGAAGGTCTCCTCATCAATGCCTAGGACGGCGATTTCTGATAAGGGAATGATGGCGGCATCAGGGAGATAGAAATCCTTTTGATCGTCTTCCAATGCTGGTCGACGATCTAAAGCCGAAGCCGAAGGGGTCGTCAAACTTGGCGAACTTTTCACCCCGCTGCGATAGAATCTCCGGTCGAAGAAAGTGGGCGATGAAATCTGCAAAACTGACTCCCCGGACTCCCGATTCCAAAAAAGACCTTCATATATATTCAGCACCTTCACCAGACTCGGGAACTAGTGCTGAATAGCATTCTCGGGTGTTAGTCCCATCACCAATGGCTTGGTGGCGAAGACATACTCGTCAGGAGGAAGCAGCTCCTCATAATGCTCCCCCCTCACCGGCAAACCCGAGATCTCAGCGAACTCTTCCAAGGAGATGGAGACTTCCCTGTCCGATAGAAGGAAGGTATTGGTGGGGATGTTCCATTGTTCTATGAATGCCTTAACCCACCACGTCGGGGGAACAGGGTACTCGAACAATGAGACGTAGATGGCGGAGTACAGACCGATCTTCATCAGATACGTCCTCTTCGCTGATAGGATGTATCTGGCCCACTGCAAATATCCGGCCGGTTGTCGAGGGGTCAATCCAATATTATAAGGTTGTCCCCAAGGGCGTGCCTCACCCTGGCATATGCGCCGGCCCAAAATATCCACGGCTGGCGGCGGCTGCACGGGAATGGCAGCAATCGAAGGCTGGAGAAGAACCTTCGAATTCCAGTTCACGACCTCCACGGCATACTTCACCGGGGGTTCATCCGCATAGGGGATTGACGAGATAGGCTCTGACGGCGTCGCGCAACCGAAGCTTCGGCGACCCTTGATGATTTCACTATACCACCTACCCCACAAGTGAAGGTTCTTATACTCGGGGTCATGATCCTTAATGAGAGCGAGCACCTCCCGGTTCACCGGCGCCTCAGGAAATCCTCCCTCTGAGCGAACAAATGGGAAAGACAGATCAGCAGACATGATTGCCTGCAAAGAAAAACGAGATTCAGCCGTCAGTATCATGATTTAATTTTAAAAGCCCAACACTTGGTACTTTAAAATTTGTACCACACTGCAATGCAGTGGAAAGGGGAGCAAAAGTGGACCCCACAAAATCTGGATGACAATGCATCAGTTAATAAGACAGCCCCATCATTAGATGGGACTGTCAATTAATGAGTAGATCCCCAAAAGAATACTCTCATTAAATGAGAAATTCCTAGAGACAGGGAGAAAATCTCCCCTTTCAGAGCAAAGCTCTGTCACAGAGTGACACTTGTCAAACTCTGGTCTCAAGGGAATAAAATTTCTTAAAAGAGCCTAGCTCTGTAATAATGATGAGAGAATCCATTAAAAAAAATTAATTAACTCCTAGAAATTAAAAAAATTGGGATCTTAGAGATCCATGAAAACTCTTAAGAGTTCTTCATTTTTAGATCAAAAAGATCTATATTTTGTCCATGAGCAAAGCTCTGTTCATAGGTAAAAACCCTGAAACAAGGTCTCTTTAGATCTATGGATTCTTGAGAGCAAGGCTCTATTGGTGAAACCCCAAGGGGTTTTTCTTTAGATCAAAGATCTGTGAGAGCAAGGCTCTGTTAATTAAAATTAATTTAATTTAAATTAAGTTAGATTTTACCTAAGATTTTTCTAGAGTTTTAACTCTGAAGTTCTTGAAAAACAAGAGCAAAGCTCTGAAGTTCTGAAATTAAAAATCTTGAAGATGATAATCATCTGTTGGGGACCAAGGGTCTTATTTATAGGCGCTTGTGCGCCCCTTCAACTCCTGAGTTGATCCAACGGCTAGGATCTTGCCACCGCTGCACTCACGTGTGCGCCACGTGAGCGCAACGGTGGGGGGCATTTGTTTCCTCCAATCAGAGCAAAGCTCTATTTGAATTTCAAAAATTGAAGCAACACTTCAGATTCCTTGCGCTGCGCGCAGCGCGCCACGTGTCAAAAGCTGACATGCCAGCGCTGCGCCCAAGACAGCGCACCCAATCAGAGCAAGGCTCTATTTAAAATAAAAATGAAGGAAGCAACGCTTTAGATGATCTGCGCTCTGCGCTGCGCGACACGTGTCAAGCGCAGGTGCGCTTGCGCCAACAGTACCAGCACTAAAACAGAATTAAAATTTGAGAAAGATCTTTCTAATCTTGTTAAAACAAGAAGATTATTTTCTGTAAAACAGAATCCCTTGGATCAAAAGATCCAACGGTGGAGAAAAATCCCTAAATCACTCAGAGAAAGATCTCTTTAACTGATTTAACAAATCAATTGGCACTATATAAAGGCCCCTAGACTCCAAGTCTAAAACACATTGACACAGAGAGAGAGAGAAACACAGAAATCCTCTGAAAACTTTGAGAAAGAACTCAAAAAAGAAAAAAAGGTAAACCTTTGGAAAAGAAGAAGATCACCTTCTTCATTTAAAGAATTTAATTCTTAGAATAAAAAAAAGGGAGAAGAATTTCTTCTAAAAAGATCAAAGATCTAAGAACAAGATCAAGATCTTCAACATAAAAAAAAAAGAGGACCAGAAAAGATTAGATCTTTTGATCTATATAAAGGCATTGCCTTTTGATGAACCACTGGTTCTTGAGATTTGAGGTAGAACCTCTCTGGAAACAAGAAAAACTTGTTCCTTTTGATCTAAAATTGATCAAGATATTAAACAGTGCCTTGCACTTTTGAAATTTGCACTGTTGCGCTCCTTGGATTGGCACAAGCCACCAGAGAGCGCCACGTGTCGGCCCCAGAACAAACCGCGCCTTGCGCTTCTAAAACAGAGCACTGCTCTCTTAAATTGGCGCAAGTCATCAAAGCGCGCCACGTGTCAGCAGCGCACTGCGCTAACAGACTTGCGCTCACCAGAGCGTGACACGTGTCACCCCCACATGAGTTTGCGCCTTGCGCTCCTCAATTGGCGCAAAGCGCCTGACAAGCCACGTGGGGCACTGTCAGAACATTAAATGCAATGCATTATTAAAAGGGAAGAGCCCAATAAAAAGGTCTATCAGACCAAAATCAAAAAATGCTATGCATTATTAAAGGGCAGAGTCGAATTAAAGGTCTAATAGGCCCAAACAAAAAAATGCAATGCATTAATAAAAGGGCAGAGCCCAAACAAAGGCCTAACATGCCAAATGCAAATAAAATGTTGAACATTTTCAACTGGACTTAACCCAATATTGGCCATAAGTCCTCAAATTAAACTGAACTGAGCACAACTGCTCTCTCAAATCAATTTACACCCGGTTCAAAGGTACATCTCTGAACTCCTCTGATATTTATCGTTGTAATCCTTCAACGTCGTCAGAGAGGTGACGGGTCCCGACAACCGCACATAATACGGACTGTGGGGTCCTTAAACTCATGGACTAATGCGTCCTTAAACCAATATTCGTCCCCAAAATGGGAATGTTGGACCGCCATGTCCCTAAACTGGAGATGGACCACTATGTCCCTAAACTGGAAATGGACCACTATGTCCCTAAACTTGAACAATAGAGCCCAAATGCTCTTTTGTCGGATCTAAACGATCCTGTTAAGTTGATCTTAGTCTCAAATTAGACTAACATATCCTTAACAAACGTTTGAGTTGATCTTAGCCTCAAATATGACTAACGTATCTTTAAACCAAAACCCCAAACCCAAATCTAAGAAAATACGGATTTGGACTAATCCACGCCCTACGGGCGACAACACAAATTAGTCTCCGTATACAATCCACGGGCAACCACAAACAAAACAAATACCCACGACACGAAGTGACCATCTGGAGAAGGAGAAAGTTGTTACCGCGATGCGGTAGCGTAATTAACTACAGGGGCTTGTGCCTGCAGGGAAGAGCGTCCCCACAATCAAAAACCCCTCGAACGAGGGGGAATCTGACGAATTTTGCTACATCGGTCGCATCCGTCTAAACCTTCGATACACGGTGCCATAAATCAACTTGGCATCTTCGGAGAGGTGGACGGATAGCTCCAAATAGCATCTGTCCCGAATCTCAGGCAAGACGTCTCTGCGTCGCGCCGCCATTCGGAGAGGAACAATTACAAAAAATCATCTCCTTATGATCTCCAACGAGATCTCTTTCGTCTACAAATTCTCCTTATGATCGTTTTGGTCACTTATGGAGCCGCCATTTCTTCTCACTTAAACTTTATGATCAAAATTATCTCTTAATGACCGGCTTGATCTCTTTTGGAGTCGTCTCTCGCCTCGCTTGAATTTTATGATCAAGTCGATATTTTTCCTTGATGAGAACACTTTTCGATTTATAGTATAGAATAAAGCTTCTTCCACTTAGATTAGGATTAATATAAATCTACTTTATTCTTATCTAATAGAATATTATCTCTTATTTAAATTTAAATCTAAATCTATATTTAAACAAGAGACTTATCTATAAGAATATTTTCTCTTATCTAAATCTATATTTAAATAAGAGATTTATTTTAATTATATCTATAATAACTAACTATTTAAATTTAAACTAATCTTAACACGTGACACCCTGCATAAACCAATTTTTCTATGCACTAGTTCATACCGAATTTCCTTTAGAAAGTGTATTTGTAAAGGATTTCAATTTTAACTCTGGCCAAAACATTTTAACCTTGAGATGATGAATTTCTAAATTTTATCAGTGATTCATTGGCGGTTCTAGTTTCCTTTCCCCGATTGATGATGCTATATATTGGCGATCTCCCAGATCAGGACACGTGGAAGACGACGTGTCCCGGAACTTGGAAGAAAGGGCCCACAGGGGCCGACCAGGCCACCCCTGTACCTGACCTGCAAGCACAAGCTGGCTCTCCTCAGAGCCCCTTGCAAATTGGCCTCCTCGACCTCTCAACTCGCCCCGAGCTACCACAGGACCAGGATGCCTTGGCCCTCCCGCTCGTTCCCGAGCTTCCTCGCCGAGGCCATTTTCTTCGGTCCCTCCGACCGACCAACTCCACCACTCACCGGCGTAACCGCCGCTCCGCAGATCTCGTCATGCGCGGATTCTCCGCTGGCAACATCCCATGTTCCATGCCATCACGATCCCCATTAATGGGCGATCCACTTATTACGCGGGCGTGACGTCGGGAGCGTAACTGCCGGTGAGATTCTCGCGCCTGTTACTGCGCGATGCCGCCACTATATAAACCCCCATCACAGAGGGGTCAAGTAAGCTTTTTTCACCCCACTTAGCCGTTACTCTGCTCGGATCTTGCACTAACTTGATCGTCGGAGGGTCCTCGGTGGTACCAAACCACCCCGGGACTTTCTTGCAGGTACTCGGCGCAAACTCCTCAAAAGCACCAATCTCCTCAAAACCCATTGAGACCCACACGCAACAGGAGATCACCTCCAAAATCCACCGGAAGATCGACGGAAGACAGTATTTGACGGAGACCCGAAAAGGACTTCCATCAGTCGGCGCCGTCTGTGGGAAACTAAACTCCACAAAAAACAAAGTTGGTCTTCTAATCTCCATCCACATGGCAAGCGATCACCCTGAAGATCTAGATACCAGCCGCCGCCTCCCCCTCAACGGAGACATGGATGAACCTCCTCCGGCGACCGTCATCAACCCCATCGCCGGCCGAACAGACCGACTATAGTCCATCGTGGAGGTGCTCATCCGTGTCCAAACGTCCGGGCCAAGGCCCCAGATCGCCGCTCCTCCGCCTCCAGAAGACTCTGCCCTCGTCGGCACGGCTGACAACCGGCAGGCTACGTCCCATGGCCACAGATCTCATGGACCGATACTCTCTGAGGCCCTCTGGGCGCCCCACCGCTCCACACCAAGATCCGCCGCCAGAGTGTCTCGCCTCGAGCCTCCCCGTGACCCCCACCCCCTGAAGAGATGTCGGTCACCTCGACGGGGTCGCACGAAAGGGGCTCGCCACGGCGGCTTGAGGGCCACCTCGCTCGGGGATCTGAGGAACCTCATCATGAGGAACCGGGGCCGTGCCCAGATGCAGATCTCCCACAGCGGGGTCCAGGGATCACAAGGCGCCGAATCCTCAGGGTACCACGGTCGACTCGACGCCCTCGAGAAGAAGATCGAGGGTTTACGCCAAGAAGTCACCTCTCGGACGACGAGGCTAAGTACGTTGCCGACTCGCTCACCAAGCCATTTACCGAGGGACTACTCGCTGTTCACATCTCCTCACGCAACAAGCCCCCGAAGGTCTCTCTGTTCGACTGGAAAACCGACCTGAAAGACCATTTTGATGCTTTCACCGCGGGGATGAGCTTCCAGGACCATTCCGACACCGCTCAGTGTAGAGCCTTCCCAACCACCATCATCCGCTCTGGTCGGGACTGGTTTCGAGGACTCGAGCCTCATTCAATCTCGACCTTTGACAAGACGGCTACTCAGTTCCTCGGCCACTTCGTCGGGAACCATCGGCAGAAACGCACGGTCGACTACCCCTTCACAATTAAGAGCGGGGATAAGTAAACGTTCAAAGATTACGTCACCCGCTTCTACAATGCCCTCCTCGAAGTCCCCGAGCACCGGGACGAGACTGTCATCACGACGCTCAGATCTGGTCTTAGGCACAAGGAGTGGTTGCACTCCTTCGCATTAGCGCAGCCTAAGACCATGGCCGAGGTCAAGGCGTGGACCGAGCGCGAGGTTCAACTGGAGTCCGAGGTGAACGTGAACCTCTCTCGAGCAGAACGGTCTGACCAGAAGAAATGGCTCCGGAAGAGAGGCCGGAGCGTCAGCAGCCCTATCACCCGAAATTCCAGGAGTACACCCCGCTCAACGTCTCCCTCGCAGTGTTACTAGTGGAGGCCCAGGGTGAGGGGTTCTTCAAGTTCCCTCCAATCCCGCGTCAGGCCTTAAAGCGAACCCGGAGCCCCTACTGCGCCTTCCACCGGACGCTGGGCCACGCCACGGAGGATTGTAAGCAACTCCGGGACTACATCGAGGAGCTCATCCGATCGGGGCACCTCGCCGCCTACTTGAGGGACAAACAATAGGCCGACCGTGAGCAGGAGCAGCGTCCCCCTCCCGCCGAGCTGACCATCGGCCAGATCATGCTCGTTTCGGCAGATGACCAGTCCGGCGCCCAGGGAGCCCCGTACCCGGCGCCGATCACGGACAACAACAAGCCTCCGAGGAGCTCGGGCCACGCTAATAAGGTCATCTATTAGTATGTACTTTTTTAAGGGCAATGTAAACTCTTCCTAAGGTCTGTTGTTAATTTAATAAAAGATCAATGGAACATTGCGAAAAAGAAGGAAAGGTCTTATTTATTTAAAAAGGTATTATGGGCTCCTCAGCCATACATACAAAAAGAAAAAGAAAATTACAGCAGCGGAGGAAGGGGGTGCAGAGAGCACTGCTCATGGTACTCAGTAAAGATCTCTGCCAGCCGAGGCCTCACGAGATCCAGCCTCTGCCCACGATTCCCCCCGCGCGCGTTGACCTCGAGCCACAGTTCGTAGCACTCACGGACGAGCGCCACCGAGCAAGCTAGCCGACTTGCAGAGATCAGGCCGAAGCGCATCAGAGACCGCAGCTTGCCCACGGCCTCGTCGTAGAACTGCTCGGACAAGCGGTTGTAAAGCCCCGGCGACGCCCTCCAGATGGAGTACATCAGCAGCTGCAGCAGGGGGGAGCGCCGAGGGAGCAGCCGGCCGAAGTGGTCTTCGATGCTCCTATGGACCAACTGCGCCATGTCCTCGGTGCAGTTCTGGTCGTAGAGGTATACGTATTCGAAGTGGATGATGTCGGGGATGGTAAAGGGAAATTCTTCCATTCCCAACGATCTGTTTATGAAGAAAGGAAGGACCAGTGATCCCTCAGCCTTATATAGCCCACTGCGCCACAACGGAACCCAACAGTCGCCCGTTTTCGGCCACAAAGTCACTACCACGCGGCGATCCCTGGCCGGTAGTTTCCCTGCTCTGGCGCCGATCACGGAGAACAACAAGCCTCCGAGGAGCTCTGGCAGAATCGAAACGACGCGACTCTGGCGCTTCGCCTCCCCGCATATTCAATGCGCATGCTACGTGCACGTTCGCCGCGACTGTTCCTGTTCCCCATACCTGCCACGGGATGGTCGGGCGAAACCTCATGAAAAATCGGCCAAGCATCTACTATGCTCGGCCATCCCTGGCCGGTAGCTTCCCTACACGCAACGCCGGGGATCAAAGCCCTCGCCGAGAGGCAACCGCACAGCTTCACTGCCCGGTTATCCTCAGCAGGCCTCCTACGGCCCTTCCAACGCTAAGGATCAAAGTCCTCCATAGAGGCAGCCGAGCGGCTGCCCTTCTTGTCTATCCCTGGCCGGTAGCTTCCCTACTCGTAACGCCAGGGATCAAAGCCCTCGCCAAAAGGCAACCGCGCAGCTTCACTGCCCAGTTATCCTTAGCAGGCCTCTTACGGCCCCTCCAACGCTAAAGGATCAAAGCCCTCGCCAAGAGGCAACCACGCAGCTTCACTGCCCGGTTATCCTTAGTAGGCTTCTTACAGCCCCTCCAACGCTAAGGATCAAAGTCCTCCTTAGAGGCAGCCGAGCGGCTTCTCTGCTCGGCTATCCCCGGCCGGTAGCTTCCCTACTAGCAACGCTAGGAATCAAAGCCCTCGCCAAGAGGCAACCGCGCAGCTTCACTGTCCGGTTATCCTTAGTAGGCCTCCTACGGCCCCTCCAACTCTAAGGATCAAAGTCCTCCTTAGAGGCAGCTCAACAGCTACCCTGCTCGGCTATCCCTGACCGGTAGCTTCCCTACTCGCAACGCCAGGGATCAAAAATTCCTCCCAGAGGCAGTCGAGCCCGACCCTCGCTCGGCTATCCCCGGCTGGTAGCTTCCTACCACAACCGACAGGGATCAAAAGCCCTCCCAGAGGAAGTTGAGCCCGACCCTCGCTCGGCTATCCTTCAGGACAAAAGCCCTCGCTAAGAGGCACCGGGCAGTAACCCTGCTCGGCCAAGGGTCCTAGGTAGGCTTCTTACAGTCCCTCCCGCGCTAAGGACCAAAGTCCTCCTTTGAGGCGGTCGAGCCCGACCTTTGCTCGGCTATCCCCGGCTGATAGCTTCCTACCACAACCGACAGGGATCAAAGTCCTCGCCAAGAGGTACTGGGCAGTAACCCTGCTCAGTCCCCGTCCTGAAAGATCAAAAGCCCTCGCAAGAGGCAACCGAGCCCGACCCTTGCTCGGTCATCTCCGGCTGGTAGCTCCCTACCCATGATGCCAGGGATCAAAGCCCTCGTAAGAGGCATCCGAACGGCTATCTCGCTCGGTCATCCCAGGCTGGTAGTTGCCAACCCACGACGCCAGAGATCAAAGCCCTCGCCAAGAGGCAACCGCGCAGCTTCACTGCCCGGTTATCCTTAGTAGGCTTCTTATAGCCCTTCCAACGCTAAGGATCAAAGTCCTCCTTAGAGGCAGCCGAGCGGCTTCCCTGCTTGGCTATCCCCGGCCGATAGCTTCCCTACTCGCAACGCCAAGGATCAAAGCCCTCGCCAAGAGGCAACCGCGCAGCTTCACTTTCCGGTTATCCTTAGCAGGCCTCCTACGGCCCCTCCAACTCTAAGGATTAAAGTCCTCCTTAGAGGAAGCTCAGCAGCTACCCTGCTCGGCTATCCCTGGCCGGTATCTTCCCTACTCGCAACGACAGGGATCAAAAAGTCCTCCCAGAGGAAGTCGAGCCCGACCCTCGCCCGGCCATCTCCGGCTGGTGGTTGCCTGCTCGCAACGCCAGAAATCAAAACCCTCACCAATGGGCAACCGAGCAGCTTCCCTGCTCGGTCATACCCAGCAGGCATCTTCCTGCCCAACAGACGCTGCGGGTCTGTAGCCCTCATAACGAGGCCACTGAGCCCATTTATGCTCAGCACAACTACGGCAGACATCCCTCTGCCCATCACATGCAGTGGATCCGAAGCCCCAACAAGGGACATCAGGTCTATCCAAGTCTGAGCGATCCCCCCTCGACTTCAAGGCCATGAAGATGCCTCCTTCTCAGCAGCGCTTGGCACACTTGGTAAGTGATTGAAATCAACTCGACGAACGATCGCTAGACAGATAGCCGACCTGACATGGAAGCCCAACAGTGCAAGCAAAGATATTTTACGAGCATTCTTCACAAACAGAAGATAAAGTGCAAACTGATGAAACCAAAAAAGTTTTACTACCAAAAGCGAAGTCTTTAGAAAGGGTATTTTGGGATCCCCAGCCTTACAGACTGCCCGGAGGCTTACAAAATTTCTAGAAGCGGCAAAATAAAAGGAGGAGGAAGACGGGGGCTTTAGGCCTCGGGGTTAGGCACGACCTCGGGGTCCTCGATATCTACCACGAGTCGAGCAGGGTCCTCGGCCAACTCCTCATCAGGAATCTCTTTCCCCTGCTCATCGGCGTCTGCGAGGGGGTATTCATCCCGGAGCTCTTCATCGGCGAACTCCGGCATCCAGGCCTTAACGGTGTCGAGGGCCTCGTGCCAGATGCGGGTGGTGGCCACGGCTAAGTCATTGTAGAAGTCCTTCGACTTCTTGTAGCCCTCCATCGCCTTCGCCGCCGAGAGGTCGGCCTGCTCCGCCGCCTTGACCGCCGCCCCCAGCACCTTCCGGAGGGTCCTCACCGTCTTCTTCAAGTTACGGGCGACGCCTGAGCGTCCTCAAGCTTGACCTCGGCAGCCACGGCGGCCTCGCGGTGCTGGGAAACCACCCATTTCCTGTCCTCCACCCCGCCCTCTAGGGCGGCAATGCTCGCCATCGCCGCCTCCAGCTCCCGCTTGGAGCTCTCTTCCAGCGAGGCAAGCTGGTCTGCGGCCTTCATCGCCGGGGCAATCACCTCGGCTCCATGCGTAAGGCAAGGGCGACGTGCTGGAGGACCTGAAAAAAAATAAGAAAGAGGTCAGGAAGACGAACGAAGCACCAAATCTCACAAGCAACCGAGCACTTATCTGCATGGACTCCTGGGCGATGGACGCCATCTGGGCCCTGAAGGTCCCCCCGGGGACCCTGCCCCCTGCCGACCTCTCTATTTCGTGCAGCAGGCTATCCGCGACAGATAGCCCCGAGGGCACCGCGAACCGGAGGCCCCCCTCCTCCACCATGATCGGCGAGGGCGGGCCCCGAGGAGACCTCCGGGAACCCTTCTTGAGTGGCTCCGATGGAGAGCCGGTCTCCTCCTCCGAGACCGGGTCCTCCAGAATTCGATCCTGCTTCCGGCCCAGCGCTCTGCTAGGCCCCAGGGCGGGATCCGCCCCCGAACGCTCAAGGGACGCGGCCACCGGAGGCACCGGGACGGAGGCCGAAGGAGCCGGGCAGGCTTTGAACTGGAAGAGCTGGCGCCTCCAGCCTTCGTGACCTTCCTCGGCTGGCGCATGGAGGCTCGGAGCTCGTCCATATCCATGGGTCCTGCACAAAACCAAATGCAAAGAAGTCAGCGACACATGCAATATACAAGCCAAAAAGCAAGCCTAACTTACCGACGAACTCGACGGGGTTGAGCCCGGCCCAACTCAGGACCCTCTCAGACAGCAGCACGTTAAATCAGGGGATGGGCTCCAACGACGCCACTCTCACCGCGGCGGGGTCATTGGATTGGTTCCCCGGCAAGCATTTTTCCCTCGACCACTTGGTGGGCACGGGCCAGTCCTCGCCCTCGGGCGGCGCGACGAAGAAAAACTTCTTTTTCCAATCATGAATGGAAGAAGGCAGGGCTACAACCCCTGTCCCGGCGGTGCCCCCCTGTCACTTTCTAAAAGAGAGGTAGACCCACCTCGGGTCGCCCGCTCGGCCCCCAGGATGATTTTTGAAAACAAGAGAAGAATCAAGGATGGAGAGGCTGAAGGGAACTGCCTGTAGCTTCAGGCGGATCAGGAACCCGAGAAGAATCCTCCATGAGTTCGGCACTAGCTGGACAGGGGCTAACCCGAAGAAGTTCAGCGCTTTCGACGATCTCGGAAGAGAAGGGCAGGCGCATTCTACCCCAAAAAGCTTCCAAATATAGGGCGATCTCCCTACCCCGTACTTGGTCTGCCCTCTCTCCCTCCTTGGCCAGACGAAGCGTATAACGTGAGGGGATGTGGAAGCGAGCCCGGTCATTGGCGAGCTCGTCCTCATGCCTCACCCAACACGACGCACCGGGGGTAGCGTCTACCGCCTCCTCCCTGGGGACTGCCCCCGCCGCACGATCCCGGAAAGAGGATCTGATCCCTGCTTCCCGGGAAGACTCAGGCTCAATTAGAGGGTCCCTAGAACCTACTCCTACGATATCTACAGATTCTGCGAAATAAGACATCTAACCTGGAGAAGAGAGATCCTCGGGAAACGAAAACAGAAGAAAGAAGACGAGCGTCGAGCAACCAGGACTTAGAGCGAGGAAATATGAAGGAGTAGGGGCCTTAAAGTGGGCCCCACCCCTATTTGTCACTGCAATCGCCCTCATCCAACGGCGCCCTTCATCTCCCGCCAAAGCGCCTCCTCGCGTCCAACGGCTCAGATCGCTCCACTTGTCGTTCCCACACTGGGCCGCATCCCATCAGACGCCGCAGGTCTGCACACGTCGTGTCGGCCAACCGACGCTTTACACGCGGACCGTCGCTTCAGTGACAGGATGCACGAACCGGAGCACCTTCCTTAAATGCATAGATCTCGCCCTGATTCGCTGGAGGAAAAGCCAGCTGACAGCCGGAGGACGCGTCCCGACGAAATCTTAGGAGGGAGCTCATCCCGGGCGGCCCGGTAGTCCACTCTTGACCCGACCCGCCAGATGGTCGGGACAAGAGTGGGGGGCTAATGATGATGCTCTATATTGGTGATCTCCCAGATCAGGACACATGGCAGATGACGTGTCCCAGAACTCGGAAGAAAGGGCCCACAAGGGCCGACCAGGACACCCCTGTACCCGATCTGCAAGCACAAGCCGACTCTTGCCCCTTGCAAATTGGCCTCCTCGTCCTCTCAGCTCGCCCCGAGCTACCACAGGACCAGGATGCCTCGGCCCTCCCGCTCGTTCCCGAGCTCCCTTGCCGAGGCCATCTTCCTCGGTCCCTCCGACCGACCAACTCCACCACTCACCGGCGTAATCGCCGCTCCGCAGATCTCGTCATGCGCTGATTCTCCGCCGGCAACATCCCACGTTCCATACCATCACGATCCCCATTAATGGGCGTGACATCGGAAGCGTAACTGCCGGCGAGATTCTCGCGCCTGCTACTGCGCGCTGCCGCCACTATATAAACCCCCATCACAGAGGGGTCAAGTAAGCTTTTTTCACCCCACTTAGCCGTTACTCTGCTCGGATCTTGCACTAACTTGATCGTCGGAGGGTCTTCGGTGGTACCAAACCATCTCGGGACTTCCTTGCAGGTACTCGGCGCAAACTGCTCAAAACCACCAATTTTCTCAAAACCCATTGAGACCCACACCTTACAGGAGATCACCCCAAAATCCACCAGAAGATCGACGGAAGACAACATCTGACGGAGACCCGAAAAGGACTTCCATCACCGATGAAACTAATTATATCATGTTTAGAATTATTTTGAATCCATAAGTTTCTATGTCATGTGCATTTATTGTTCTGCTTATTTCCAAAAGTCATACATACCATGGGTGCTATATGCAATTAAAAAACTTATAGATATATAAATTCATTATGTCATAGGATAGCAAGTGATTACTAAAAATAAGATCAAGATAAAATATTTTACTGTTTTAACCAACAAAGGTAAAATGAAATAATGCTTACCGTTTCATTGATATGAATTTATACTATGATAACAAACAGTAGCTAACAGTTCTTCTGAGATTAGATTTAGTTACATGCTTATATAGTTAAGGATTTGTTTGCTTGTATATCTCCAACACCCTTATTTTCATAATCTTCAATAACAAACTCCATCCAACAAAGTTTATTAGTTTTGATATCTTCAACACTAACAACTGGAATCCATAGAGATAATTATGGAACAAAGCAACTCTGCAATATACTCTGTAATCAAATTTGTTATGTCAGTTTAATGTTAGATAAAAATAAGGGTAAATTGTCAAAAAAATCCAAGCATTTTTTCTTTTGTCAAAACCTCTTGGAAATATTTCCTGCAATATTTACATAGAAGCCTGTTATATTTAACTAATTCATATAATATATTTAGATATCACAGACAACTGGTTAGATGTCGCGGGCAACTGCTTAGATATCACGGGCAAATAGATATAGCATGTAATGGCTAGATATCTCAAGAAAGTAGTTTCTTGACAACGAAAAACTTTTCTACGGGGGTTTTGACTAACATTACGAGATCGGGTGGTTTTTGACAACAGAAAAAAAGTACTTGGTTTTTTTTGACAATTTATCCTAAAAATAAATATAGGTGCAAGTACTGGATCGATAATATCCTTTGTTATCTTTTTGTGGAGATTGTTTTAGTCACATAACATGTTATATGATTTACAAGGATTAGAGACATGTTCCCAATTGACTACAACAATTGTTTGAAAATGAAATGAAGATGCAAAAGAGGTAAATGAAGATGCAACAGGTCATGCGAACTCGATGTGCAGTATACTCGATGTGCAGGTCATGCGAACTCGATGTGCAGTATACTTGTGTTGTGTTTAAAAGGGGTTTTGGATATATCGGAGGCCCCGCAGAGTTTTTACAGGGGTCCCGCTATCCGGATAGCGGGCTGGGGGTTAAGGGGGCTAGCAGCCCCCTTGCAGGGCAGCGCCCCGTTAGAAATTTTTTCTAACGGGGGACAGTGTTGTAGAGTATGTGTGTGTGTGTATGTGTGTGTATAAGGGAAAGGGCATCCAAAGGATGCGTGGGAGAAAGCGCCAGTGCCTCACGTGCGCGGCATGCGGGCGCTTGGACGCCGGGGCGCTGGCGCTTTCGACGCCAGCGCCTCACGTGCCAGGCACGTGGGCGCTCGGGCGCTGGAGCTTTGGGCGCTAGCGCCTCACGTGCCAGGCACGTGGGCGCTCGGGCGCTCGGCGGTAAAAGGGACTTGGCCCCTGCACTGAGAGTTGTACTCCTAGAAAGAAATACTTATTATTTTGTATATCATAAAGAAATACTTTATTTTGTGTGTGTGTGCGCGTATATATATATGAGGAGTTGAACTCCTAAGATATTCTTGAAACTGATGAAGGGGCTTCTCCCTTTGAGCCCTAGATCTTCCCTAAAGTGGGGTCTTTAGAGATGAGTCTCCTTCTTCCTTCTTTGTTGGCCGGCTCTTGGATAACGAGAGGGGTGAGATTTTAAAAATCTCTCATTTTTAGAATCTGATGGAAGATCCAAACTCCCCTTTGTGGGTTTTGTGATGAAAAACTATTTAGTTTTGGAAAAGGAAGAGTAAAACTCTTGATTTAATTCAAAAGAAAAAAAAAGGTTTTAGAACCTTGAGGAAGGAGAAAGAGCACAGATCTTGATTTTTTTGGGAGAGAGAAAAAGTTGTCGAGATATTTTCATTATCTTTACCCTTATAGGCTATACACTTTACATATAGCCCCTTGGGCTTTACAAAATTGACATTTTACCCATCCCATGCCTCATGTGCTATTTCTTTTTGCATATAAACCATGGGCTTTAAAAAAATTGGCTTTATGCTCACTTTTCTTACATTTATTCAAAAAATAAAAAAAGGAAATACACAAAAATTATTTATTACAAAATTTTTATTTTGGCATGGCGGAAGGCCGGACGCTTCGTGTTCGGGCTCGACCCGGGCATTGGCCCACTTGACCTGGGCTTGAGCCCACTTGGCTTGGAGTTGACTTTGATTTTGACTTGGTCAACCGGGGTGTAAATTTCGACCCCAACAAAGTGCCCCCCATCAATAAATGCACACAGCATATGTGGGTCGTGTGCATGAAATTGATGGATTTTCTTTCACGTGGAGGCGACTTGATTTGGTTCCTGCTTTTTGGGAAGCTGGCACTGCCCTTTTTACGACATGGACGGTCGATGCTTGACGTGTCTCCGAGATGGAGTGTCTGGTTGACTTGATTCCAAGGTGGAGCATAATTCCGACGAGGAGGTCGTTGCCGCCCTTTTAGCGACGTGGACGGTCGGTGCTACCCTTTTAGCGACGTCGACGGTCGGTGCTGCCCTTTTAGCGACTTGGACGGTCGGTTCTGTCCTTTTTGCAACTTGGACGATCGGTGCTGCCATTTTAGCGACTTGGATGGTCGGTGCTGCCATTTTAGCGACTTGGATGGTCGGTGTTGCCCTTTTTGCGACGTGGACGGTCGGTGCTGCCCTTTTTGCGACTTGGACGGTCGGTGCTGCCCTTTTAGCGACTTGGACGGTCGGTGCTGCCCATTTTGCGATTTGGACGGTCGGTGCTGCCTTTTTAATCGATGCTGCCCTTTTTGCGACTTGGACGGTCGGTGCCGCCCTTTTAGAGACTTGGAATGTCGATGATGCCCTTTTAGCGACTTGGACGGTCGAATGTTCTGATTTGACTTGCTCTGCTTTCTGCGGTGTCGGAATTTGACTTGTTTCTAAGGTGGAGCATGATTCCGCCAGGGAGGTTGTTGGTTGTCTTGCTGACTTGCTATGATTTGGGTTGATATCAGCATCGCTATACTGGAATATGGTATAAAGAGCGAATCATCATCTGCCATGACAGGGTTAAGGGATTTTGGTTTTGCTTTAGCATCAGCATCACTTCACTGGAATATGGTACCAGGAGCGAATCATCATTTTCCATGAGGAGATTTCCCTCGCTCCCAGTTTAACGACTTTAGGGGTCATCTGTTCTCAGTTTAACGACTTAGAGGTCATTTATTTCAGTTTAAAGACTTAGGGGTCTATTGGATTGTAGTTTTAGAATTTTGGTATTAGGGTAGGCATCAGCGTTGCTAACACTGAAGCACATGTGCCAGAGCAATTCATCATTTGCCTTTTTCCTTTTGGGGAGCGATGGTTTAGGAGACAGGTTTAGGTCCCTATCATCTAAGACTTTTCAATTTTATGAGCCGTAAGGATCCCATAAAAGCATTTTCTCCCTACGAGTCGAAAGGATCTCGTATGTGTAATTTCTCCTTAGGAGTCGTGAGGACTCCTAAGTGTGTGTTTTCTTTGTGAGTTGTAAGGATCCCACGAAGGTGTTTTCTTACGAGTTGAAAGGATCTCGTAAGTTTGTTCTCCTCATGTATCGTGAGGACACATGAGTGGGTCTTCCCAAATGGAGCATAAGTCCAAGGGCGGAGACCGGCCGCTGGACTGGTGATTGCGGTAGGGGTTTGGTTTGATGAGAATTATTTGAGCCCGTGGATTGTATACGGTGGTCAATTTGGGGACTAACCGTAGGGCTGGGAGAATTTTGAGAAATTGGATTTTGGTTGGCGTCTGCATCGCTGCACTGGAATATGGTACCAGGAGCGACTCATCATTCGTCGTTTAGGGACTTGGAATTTGGATCTTGTTTGGCATTAGTATTGCTGCACTGGAATAATGCCATGAGCAACTCATCATTTGCCCCGGGAGGACTTAGGATTTAGTTTTTGGGTCGGCATCAGCACCGCTAACACTGAAGCAATGCCAGGAGCGACTCATCATTTGCCATTGGGAAAACTTGGGTTTTGGGTTTTGGGTTTTGGGTTTTTGGTCGGCATCAGCACCGCTAACACTGAAGCGAAATGCCAGGAGCGACCCATCATTTGCCATTGCCCGTTGGGGAGCGATAGCTCAGGAGACAGGTTTAGATCCCTATCACCTAAGGCTTTTCAATTTTATGAGCCGTGAGGGTCACATAAAAGCGTTTTCTCCCTACGAGTCGAGAGGATCTCACAGGTGTATGTTCTCCTTAGGAATCATAGGGATCCCTAAGTGTGTTGGTCCTTTGTGAGTCGTAAGGATCTCACGCAGGGATTTTCTCCTCACAAGATCGAGAGGACTTTGCGAGTGTATTGTATCTCTTTTCACGAGTTTGCGCCCTTTCGGTTTTTCACAAACTCGCCGGCAGTCCTGCTGTTTTTACTCACGGAGCCCTTTCGGGTTTTCATCCGTGCCCGTTTTGCTTGTGGACATACTGTTTTTTTTTGCCGCTGGTGGGACTTTAAAAGTAGTCCCTCCGGCAGGACTTAGGAGAGATAGGGGTCGTTTATGCCTGTGGATTGTATACGGTTTTACAGGATGTATGATCTAGACCGTAGGGCTGGTGTGCTCAATTCGCCTGCGACTTGGAGAATTCACGCGTAGTATTTCTTGAGATATCGGCCATTGATGGGTGGCATGAGCCTTTCTCCCTCGGCACCTATTAGTTGGTAGGATCCTCCGTCGAATACTTTCTCGATGACATATGGTCCTTCTCATTTTGGCTCGAATTTTCCCTTGGCATGTCGATTGGGGATGATCGGTCTTTTAAGGACCAACACCAATTCGTCTTTCTTGAAAGCACGGAGATGAGTCATCTTGTCATAGGCCCGTGAAATCTGGGCCCGGTACAGCTCCAGATTTTGCTGTAATGCAAGGATCTTTACTTCGAGGGAGTCAAGCTCTTCCAGCCGAAGGAGCACGTTTTCCTCCTCCGTCAACTCGTGCTGAACGGCCATTCTTAAGCTTGGAACTTCAACTTCGAGTGGGAGGACCGTCACCACTCCAAAGAGCAATGAGTACGGAGTGGACTGAGTTGGAGTATGGTGTGTGGTACGATATGCCCACAACGCCTCGTGAAGCTTGAGATTCCAGTCTCTCTCGTTGGCTGAAGCATTTTTCCTCAGGAGCTTACATAGAGTCTTATTGAAGGTTTCGGCTAGCCCATTGGCTCTTGGATTATAGATGGAGAAATATCTCCAGTCTATCTTGTGCTGAGTAGCGAACCTTGAGACTTTGAAGCTCTTGAAAGAAGGCCCGTTGTCAGAAATGATTCTTCTTGGTGTACCGAAGCGGTATAGAATATTATGCTGGAAGAACTTCAGAATATTTTCTGTCTCGACTTCTTTTAGCGGGACAGCTTTAGCCCATCTGGAGAAATAGTCAGTTGTGGCCAATATGAACCGGTGGCCTCTGGATGACGGAGGATCAATTGGGCTAACTATGTCGGTCCCTCAGACTTCGAAGGGCCACGACACCACCGTATGATGCAACGGATTGGGATGCTTGTGAATGAATTCACCGTGAATTTGGCAGATATGAAATTTCTTTGCATGCTCTCCGCAATCCCGTATCATGGTGGGCCAGTAATACCCAAACCGTTTAATTTGAAGTCGTATCTTAGGGCCAGATTGGTGAGCACCGCAAACGCCCGAGTGAACTTCTTTCATGACCTTTTGGGCTTTGGCCAAAGACAGACACCTGAGCCAGAGTTGGTCATATAACCCGCGGTATAGCATGTCATTTACAAACACATATCGGAGAGCTCTCTTCTTCATCTGAATCCTTGCAGATTTTCCTTCAGGCAGCTTGTCGTATCGGAGGTACTCTATGAAGGGTTCTCTCCAATCGGGCTCATCTTGGAAGATCGAAGCTTCTTCGGCAGGATTGTTCTCTTGTTCTACGCTTTCTTCTCCACGCAAAGAGGCTGGAGGCAGAATTTGCCGGCTTCTGACTGTGATTAGAATTTCGTCCATGTCAGGATCAGCTAGCTCTTTAGCTAGGCGAGCGAGTATGTCGGCTTTTCCGTTCAACACTCTAGGAACTCTCATCAGCTCAATATGAGTGAACTGTTTCATAAGCTCCTCCACCCGGCTTCTGTACCGAGCTAACTCGGGTTTGTATATCTTATAGTTTCCGTTTACTTGGTTGACGACAAGCTGAGAGTCACCGTAAACCCGTAGCCGAAGGATTTCCATTTCTATGGCAAGCTCCAGACCAGCTATCAGAGCTTCATACTCAGCCTCGTTGTTTGTGAGAGGCTCGATGAGAGCAAAAGAACGTCGTAGGGTTCCCATTGATAGCGTGATGAACACCAATCATATCCCTGCTTTTATCTCCGGGATGCTTGATTTGCTGGAGGTCCTCATTGATGAGGATCCATCGAAGTAGAGCTCCCAACAAGGCTCATCTTCCTCGAGGTGCAGCACTTGTTCGTTTGGTAGCTCGCAATTAAGCGGTGACCACTCTGATACGGGATGAGTAGCAAGGAAGTCTGCGAGAGCTTGCCCTTTTACTGCTTTCTGAGGAGTATAAACTATGTCAAACTCAAGCAGCATGACAGCCCATCTTGACATTCTACCGTCTAGGCTTGCTTTGGTCATTAATTGTTTGAGCGGGTTGACACTAGAGGTCAGCATAACCCAATGAGCAAGCAGATAGTGCCTCAGCTTCTTCACAGCTAACATCAGAGCCAGGTATTGCTTTTCGATCGGGGAATAGTTGTGTTCCGTCCCTCCTCGTTGTTCTGGGCAAGGAGCGCACTGAGTGACTCATCTAGCATGGTAGTGTAAATAATCAGTGGTTTATTTGGAATGGGAGTGGCCAGCACTGGAGGGTGCAACAAGTAGTGTTTGATGCTTTCGAACGCTTATTGACATTCGACATCCCAGGTAAAAGAAGCTCCTTTCTTCATGAGCTTTGAGAAAGGCCTAGATCTCCCCGATAAATTTGAGATAAACCTTCATATATAAGCAAGCTTGCCTTGAAAAGATCTTAGTTGCATCAGACTCTTGGAAGGGGGCATCTCCATGATGGTCTTTATCTTTGATGGGTCAACTTCGATCCCTTGATGTTGGACTATGAAGCCCAGGAATTTTCCCGATGAAACGCCAAAAGCGCACTTTAGAGGATTCATCTTGAGATCGTATTCCCTCAGTCTGGTGAGAATGGTCCTAAGATCTAGGATGTGGTCGGCCTTGGCTTTAGTTTTGACAACCAGATCATCAACATAGCATTCGACGACTTTATGGATTAGGTCATCAAAGATATTGGTCATTGCCCTTTGATATGTAGCATCTGCGTTCTTCAGTCCGAACGGTATCACTTTGTAGTAGTATATTCCGATCGAGGTTCGAAATGCTGTGTGTTACTCATCCTCAGGCAACATCTTGATCTGATTATATCCAGACGAGCCATCCATAACGGTGAACAGCTCGTAATTTGAGGTGTCATCGACCATCATTTCCATGACCGGTAGCGGGAAGTCGTCTTTAGAGCATGCCTTGTTGAGGTCCCTGAAATCGACACAAACTCGGATCTGCCCATTTTTCTTCTTCACTGGGACTATGCATGCGATCCAGTCTGCATATTTCTCTTCTCTGATGAAGCTAGCATCGATAAGTTTCTTAGTTTTCTCGATGACCTTTTCTTCTAGCTCCTTTCTCATTCTTTGAGGAGATTGTTTGACTGGCTTAGCATCAGAAGATATAGCCAGCTTATGCACGGCCACTTCAGGGGAGAGGCCAGGCATTTCTTTGTACGTCCACGTGAAGCAGTCGGCAAACTCATGCAGCAGGGAAATTATTTGCTCCTTCATTTCCTCTGATAGGAGTGAGCTGATGTAGGTTGGACTTGGATTATTAGGCGTTCCCAAATCAATCTCGGTTAGCTCATCGAAGGTTGCTTGTCCGCCATCTTCGAGCTCTTGAGGAGCTTCTTCTGGCTCGGCCATCTCGTCATCATCATTTTATCTTTCGCTGGCTTCACCAACATGGATCATATAGCATGCTTTGGAATCAGGTTGAATGAAGCCTATGCCCCGTCTATCTGTAATTCGTCCATCGATGAGTGCTCGGACCTAGGGAGGATGCCTTAACCCTTCATAAAACTTTGCTTCGGACTCCGTTTGATATAACCGGCATCCACACCTTTTCAAATATTCCTGCATCTTGGGTGCATAGTATCTAGGATTGAGGACGACTCTTATGCCTCTCTCATAGGGAAGGCACGCGACAGACAAATTATCCGGGTGCACCACAGGATTTGACCCATAAAACAGGATGCCCTTCTGTCCATTTTTTCTTCCGGGAACGTAGAAAGTTTTCAGCGGGTCCATGGTAGAGACTGACGATGCATCGAGCTCTTTGCACATCTGCTCCGGCACCCTTGTGACAACTAGGGACCCTTCTGTAACTCCGAAGGTCTCTCGTAGTTTCGCTTGTTTCATGGGGGTCCAATCTGTACAGCCGTTGCAAGGCAGGCCCTCTTCCTCCGACTCTTCAGTGTCGCTGCCAAGATGAGGGCGGACTTTGCTGCTAGATGGGCCTTCAGTATCAGATTCGTACGTATCGCTACTGAAACGAGGGCGAGTTTTACGGAAGGACAAACTTCCAGCGTCGGACTCATCAGTGTCACTACCGAGACGAGATCGCACTTGGGGTTTTTTGCTTTTGAAAGTGATAGCCATCTCAGATTTTCTTTTGAGTTTCGGGGCTGTTCTGTCTTCAGTCAGCTGTGGCTCAGCACTTTGGAGGTTCACAAAGTACCGAGAATCTTCATATCGGACTTCATGCACACCGAAGGGCTGGATGTCTCCATCAATGCATCTTTCTTCGCCATTTTTAGTATACTTCATGCATTGATGGAGAGTTGACGGAATGATGCCGTAATCGTGGAGCCACGGTCTCCCCAAGAGAATTTTGTAAGACGTGTCAGCGTCGATCATGTATATCTTAGCTTCGGTCTGCAGATCCCCAAATTTGATTGGCAATGCTATAGACCCCAGAACTTGCTGGCAGTTTTGATTGAAGCCTTGAATGACAATCCCTTTCCTCAACAGGTGTCAGACGTCCATTGACAGACACTTCAGAGTTCGCAAGTTCATGATGTTCACTGAGGACCCCGGATCAATCAATATGCGATTAATCCGATCTCTGTCGCTGTACTCGGTCACGTAAAGTGGCCGATTATGCTCAACCGTTCCCAGTAGCAAGTCTTCGTCCTTAAACGTGACTGCGGCGGCATGCAAAGCGTACTGGGCTTCTTTCATATTAATTTTCGCAAAGCGAGCTTGATACCGCTCGGTGTTTTGTAGAGCGTGAATGAGAACATCTCTAAGCTCCTTAGATAGGACCAAGGCATCATAGATGCTCAGGAGAGACGGAAGCTTCCGGAGATGAGCCAAGACATTATAGTCCACCGAGGAAGGACTTGAGTTTTCATTAGCCGGTTCTCTGCCATCTTCCTCATTAGCCACCTGTTTTCTTTTCCTTTTAGGGTGTTGCCCTGATTTGGCGGCAGAGCCCTGCCGCTTTTGAGCTGGATTTGGTTGGCCCTTGTGGCGAGCTTCTCGTCCTCTTCGGGAAAACATAGCTCCTCCTCAGAGTCGCTGCCAATATGGATGGCGTAGCAGGTCACTATAGGGATCTCTTCATTGGAGTCTTCCTCTAACTCCTCCAGAATTTCAGTCGCTTTTATAAGGAGGAACTCCTTCAATTGAATCAGATTTCTTTCCTTCTGTTCATAGTCTTCGAGGGAATCGATATATTTTTGAATGGCCGATCTCCCTGCAGACTCATTTTCGTGTCGAGCTGCACTTTTATTCTTCTTGAGCTTTTTGGATTTTGAGCCTGATTGGGCCGAATTGGCAGCTGGAATGGTGGGTTTCTTCTGCCCTTCCCATTCCATTCTGGGCTCTTTTTGAAGTAGATTTAGAATCTTCTTCGTCTTATTAGATATTTGCTTACTCCACGGAGGCTGCGGTGAGTCCGTTTCATTTCCCAGGGCAGCGGGTTCGGCTATCTCTTCAGCTTCTGTCTGTATAAAGTTGGTGGTTGCAACTTGATTGTTCACCAACACATTTTTGGACAGCTCGATCTATCCAGCCTTGTACTTCTTCTCGACCCAGTCTTTTAAGATATAGCAATCCTCGATCGCATGGCTCACTACTCTGTGGTACGGGCAATACAGGGGATTGTCGGTCATTTTTACTTCGTGGGGTCTCTTCGACTCCGGCAATTGTAGACCATTGTTCAAGGCATCTTTGAATATCTTGCGGACCTTGTCCCTTCTGAAAGAGTAAACCTTGTTCTTTTTCTCCCCTAGGGAAAGCCCTTCTCCTCCCAGCAATGGCTTTCGAGGCCGATTGGTTTTGGAGTCGCCTGCCTTTCGCTTGTCTTCATTGTCGGACGCATTGAAGACACTGGTACTGCTGGAACTCCTGCTTCTACGGTTTTCATCCCGCTTGCTTTTCCAAGTCTTGTCTCTCTGAGAGTCCGGGGTAGACTCTTGCTTCGAGCATTCCAGCATTTGGAATTTCTTGGTTAGCTCTTGAAACGTCTTGAGGCCTGCTGACACAGAAATGTGACCATCCAATTGCTGAGGTTCCCAATGAGAAGGCTGACGGAATGGTCCTGCTCCAGCGGCAGATCGCACTTGACTGTGAGATTACGCCATCGGGCGATAAAGTCGGTGTTGCTTTCATTCTTCCCCGGCTTGGTCCTCACAAGGTCAGCAATGGAGATTTTATCACTGACACTCATGATCCTTTGCCGAAACAGAGACTCTATTGGGGAAAAGGTAATAACGGTACCGACTGGTATACTCGCGTACCAGTCGAAAGCGACACCGGTCAGGCTGTTGACAAACTGACGAAGAAGGAGCGCATCATTGCCCCCTGTATTTCCGCACGATGCTTTAAAGTGGGCGATGTGCTGATTTGCATTTCTCGTCCCGTCAAATCTTCCGAAGTTAGGAATGACGTAGCCGCTCGAGAACTCGATCAGATCGTACTATACGGGATATGGCCGCCCACTACCGCCAATTTCTTTCTTAGCTTCAGCTTCGGCCACCAATGTTTCAACCTTGCTGGTGGCCAAATCCATTATCCGGTTTTGTGTTAGCGGGATAGTGTTATCCGGGGCCAAGGCATCCCCATAAGCGGAATGTGACCAGCTTTCGTGCGGCTCGACCAATCTTGGACCCAAAGGGACAGGCATCGGCCGCTTCGAATTGTTATTATCCGGCTCATGAGTACCGACTTGTGCTTGATTGGGAGGCGCTCGATCAATTTGAGCCGTAAGCTGCATCACAACGTTCGTTAGGTTATCAATTTTCGAATAGATCTTGGTCATCTCTTTATCTTTGCTCCTGAGCTGTTTTCGAAGCTCTTGAAACAGCTCTTGCTCCGCGGTCCTAGGGCGGAAAGTCGGCTCTTTCTCACTGTCCGAGCTTGACACTGCATAGACTGAGGGGCCTTTCTGCCTATCATCCTCATCGAGAAGGTTTTCATCATCCAGCGGAGGCGGCTGTTCTTGGGAAGCGGCAACCACATTCAAGCCAGATTGGGCTTCGGATGTGGTGGTCCCATCCTTGCTTTTCCTGCGAAGGTTGTCGCTGGGGCGCCCGCCCGCCATATAGACCATATGGATAATATATCCAGCCGTCTTTTTATTATCGGCGGCTGATTTCACGGATCTCTATCTTGACCCCCCCCCACCCGTTTCGGTAACGGGCAGTCGATTGAAGGCGGCTGGCCTGGCCGGATTCTTGAATGGTGCTGACGCTTCCTTTTTGGTTTTGCCCCGCTGTTTTCGCGCGGCACAGAGCGCCTGATAGACTCTTGAAGAGACAGTGTCATACTTTTTCTGTTGGGGCCGGGACACGTCTCTTCGTAGCAACGTTCGGACCGCCGTCTTCTTGATTCTGGCGGTCATAGCATTTTTCTGAACCCACTTCAGAGGTTCGAAGGAATTGCAGATTTTTACGGCCGACTCATCCGTCGTCGCGGAGTAACCCTGCTCTTGGAACCTCACAAGATTCCACATGGCCGAAGTCCTAGCCCTCTTATTGGCTTGATACCTGAGCCGCTTCTGCCTTAACTTTTCTGTTTTAAGCACTTGGCAGACTTCGGCTCTTCGGGAAGGCGTCGTAGACCGAGTGATAGAGAGGCCATAGAAGATGCCTGATCGTGCATTTGTTGGAGTCATCGTCTGAGCTCATCCGCAACGTTTGATATTGCCCTTTGTATCGGAAGTCTTTCCCCCAGCTGGAGCACCAGAGAGTCATTCAGACACCGTCTTAAGTTTCGGTTGTAGTGCCTTATCGATCACAACATTCGGCCTCTTGCCCTTTGAGACCGGCTTGGACACTTGTTTTTCCAGGATTTCTTCCAGATGAGCACTTCCGGCAGGGTAGACGATGACGGAACCAAATTGGCGGGGCAGTTCCTCCCACTGTCGACTGAGGCTTGCGGGGAGAACCACACGAGTATTAATCTTGACCACGTACGGAATCTGGGTCGCATCAGAAGCTGGATCCATCATAAGAGACATTGTCGTTGAAAGTTGATTGTTGCACGAAAAAAAACAATATTTCAGTACAAACATCGGCATATATGTTAAATGAGTTCGCATGAACACTTGACCCGAGATATGGGAGGAGAGAAAGGTCCCACCGGACGTGCCAGAATCTGTAGGGTATTTTTGTCATCCCATTGAGATGGGAATACACGCGCGCTTGTTAGGCGCATTACAGATCCCCCTGCCTAGGGTAGGCTGGAGTTTATTGATTGTGGGGACTTCCAATCTCCGGCAGCCGCGGACTAAGCTGTCGTTAATTACCCCTCACCTTTAGGGCGAGAGAACCTCTGATTAACGGGTCAAACAGGTCATGCGAACTCGATGTGCAGTGTACGCGTGTTGTATTTTGAAAAGGGTTTTGGATATATCGAGGGCCTCGCAGAGTTTTTATGGGGGTCCCGCTACCCGGATAGCGGGCTGGGGGTCAAGGGGGTTAGCAGCCCCCTTGCGGGATGCTGTGCAGCGCCCCGTTAGAATTTTTTTCTAACGGGGGACAGTGTTGTAGAGTATGTGTATGTGTGTGTGAATATATATAAGGGATATATATATATAAGGGAAACGGCATCCAAAGGATGCGTGGGAGAAAGCGTCGGCACCTCACGTGCGCGGCACGCGGGCGCTTGGACGCTGGCGCTGGCGCCTTACGTGCCAGGCACATGGGCCCTCAGGCTCTAGGGAGCTAGCGCTTTGGGCGCTAGCGCGTCACGTGCTAGACATATGGGCGCTCGGGCGCTCGGGCGCTAGCGCCTCACGTGGGGCGCTTGGGCGCTAGCGCTTTGGGCGCTCGGGCGCTCGGTGGTAAAAGGGACCTGGTCCCTCTACTGGGAGCTGTACTCCTAGAAAGAAATACTTATATATATATATATATGAGGAGTTAAACTCTTAAGATATTCTTGAAGCTGATGAAGGGGCTTCTCCCCTTGAGCCCTGGATCTTCCCCAAGTGGGGTCTTTGGAGATGGGTCTCCTTCTTCCTCCTTTGTTGGCCGGCTCTTGGATAACAAGTGGGGTGGGATTTTAAAAATCTCTCATTTTTAAGATCTAATGGAAGATCCAAGCTCCCCTTTGTGGGTTTTGTGGTGAAAAGCTATTTAGTTTTGGAAAAGGAAGAATAAAACTCTTGATTTAATTCAAAAGAGAGAAAAAGGTTTTAGAACCTTGAGGAAGAAGAAAGAGCACAGATCTTGATTTTTTTGGGAGAGAAAAATTTGTTTAGATATTTTCATTATCTTTGCCTTTATAGGCTATACACTTTACTATAGCCCCTTGGGCTTTACAAAAATGGCATTTTGCTCATCCCATGCCTCATGTGCTATTTCTTTTTGCACATAAACCATGGGCTTTACAAAAATTTGGCGTTATGTCCATTTTTCTTACATTTATTCAAAACATAAAAAAAGGAAATACACCAAAATTATTTATTACAAAATTTTTATTTTGGCATGGCGGAAGGCCGGACGCTTCGTGTTTGGGCTCGACCTGGGCATTGGCCCACTTGACCTAGGCTTTGGCCCACTTGGCTTGGGGTTGACTTTGATTTTGACTTGGTCAACCGGGATGTAAATTTCGACCCCAACAATATGCAATGATAAAATTTAAGAATTTTGATTTCAGCAGGAGTAAATTTTCTCATATGTAAAGTTGGAGAAATTATTCACCTTCTTAAGAACATAAAAGATAAAGTTAAAGTGGATCACTTCCGTTATTAACTAACTCATAAAACTTAATTTATCCAAAATATGGATATTTTGGATGAGCCATTGGAAACAAAGATATTCCCAATAAAAAAGATTTAAGCATGAGATTATAGAAAAATACCATTGCAATAAATTTTGATGAGGAAAATATATTTGAAGGTAATGGAATAAATTTATATATTGTTATGAGGTTTGTACAAGTATTATGGTTGAGAAATTTGTCATAAGGCTGGCACATATTAAAGGGTTTATCATCTACTATGACAAATCTTAGTTTGCCAATAACGATATATAAAAAGCTGATTAAAAGTATATCAACATAAGGTTTTTAAGATTATAAATCAATTTCATGAGCACATTTTGTTTTTAGCACATAAATATAATGTCCATAATTATTGACCCTTTGGCTAAATGATTATATACATGTCATTTCATTTATGGGTTATGTAAGAAATATGAGACTCGTAAGGATTTATGTTGTATGCCATTTTCTAAGATCTATATATTTTCACGTCTAGACATATGGATATTGTCAGTTTTTTTGTACATGACTAATAAGATGTGCACAATAAATTTAAGTCATGTGATTATTGTTAATTGAAGCAATAAAAAATTGGACTTTGAATATTTGTTTATAAAGTTACATGTACATATTTGAAGATTCTAAAAAATAGAATATTTGCTCAGTTAAGCATAACTATTTAATTTGGCCATAAAGTATAGTTGTAACAATATTATATCTTAATAGAAAGATTAGAGTCAAGTGGAATAATGTTATATATAATACCTTAATGACTCTATATCCTATTATATAAAGTTTTGGGCATAAAATAATATAGTTGTTTTAAAACCACTTGGTAGTTTCTATAACTCCTTGGTAGTTTCTATAACTCCCCGTGGTAGTTTCCATAACTCGTTGATAGAAAGGTTATATAAAAGAGTTCTTGTCTACACATATCTAAGACTTGTGGATTAAGTTGGTTTTTCTATCCATCAAGAAAACTCTAAAAGAAATGGAGTAGGCAAGAAAGAACAATAGAATTAGTTTGTTCTTATTCTTCAAATCATGGTATCAAGATATATTTCTATAGACTCATGTTGGTATGTACATGAGATTATAATATTATGAATCATAGCATATAAATTAAAGAAATATAAATTATAAATTTCTTACAATATAAGCCTATACGACATAGATCACCTCAAATATGTCTCGACTTCTTTGGAATAAATAGGCCTTAACTTGATGCAAGTATGGTATGAATCACAAATCTCTTACTCAAATATATATAAGAAGACTTTACCATAAAGCTATAGGGCACCCGTAGACTGTAACGACTCTGAAATCTCTGTATAGAAATTTTCCTGTTAATATACAAAAAAGAGTATTACAGCTTGTGTAAGAGTTAAAAATCACTTTTATTGAATAAAAACAAAAAGCTACTTGTAGCTCACTGGTAAAACCTTTGCATTGTTGTGACGTAACCTGTATGTTTGATTCCCATCAAACATAATTATTTTTCTTATTTTTATTTTTAAATTTTTGGAAGCCTAAAAGGTTGCACGTAGAATACACGGGGAAATGAAAAGTTCAAAAAAAACATGTGAAAAATGGTGTAAACACTGAGTTAAACATGTGGCACGAACTTCTATGCATTTGCCTCAGATTCGACCGGCGGATTTGCCTCTAGGGCCGGCGGGGACGGTCAAGATGAGCCCATTTTGATTCGTGCTTTGCATACATGTCTCTTCAGCTCCTCTTAACTTCTCTGCACTGTTTGATTTCCCTGCAATCAAACAGAGACCTTTCATTTCACTAATTAACACCATTTTAATACTCTTTAATCCATATTTTAATTTCCAAACCCTAATTCTCCACAATAAACACCACCTCATATTTTGGCTCAGCACCATTCTGAAAATTCAAGCAAAAACTCTCTCAAAATGTTTCTAAATGCAAGTGAAGTAAAGTGGAGTTAGCGAGCAAGCTTCTTCCGTCAAAGATTGAAGCCAATTCCGGAGCTACCGCGATACCACGAAATTCATCCCCTCTTCCTTAACCTATTCTTGATATATTCAAACCGTAAGCCCCTCCCAACTCTCCTTCTCTTTATTGAAATTCATCTTTAAATCTTATATCGGTAAAGTGGAGTTATTATCGATACCTTTCTTTTCTAAAACCCAGAACTCTCTTTTCCTTTATAATTTGGTCAATCTAATTTTACCACATTACTTGTAATCTTAATGTCACGACCTTCTTCCCAGTGTACGGAGAAGTAGACGTGACGGGCCACGACGTATTTACTCAGAAGTAAACACGCTAAACGTAAATAAGCAATATAAATGAATACACAAGATTAACAAGAGAAGTAATAATAAACAGTAGCTTTTATTAACATTCTTTCTTTATATTACAACTGATTTGAAAAGGAAATGTACAATGATAAAAGCAATACCTAAACAATGACATACAAATGAAAAGGTAAGTACAAGTATAAGCTAGATGTCTGGCTCCTTTGTGAGCTGATCCAAGTCGTCCTGGCTGGGTTCGGTCTCCTGAGAGTCAGGTCCTTCTGACGAATATTCCAAAGAAAGAAAGAAACAGGAATATCATCAGCGAACTAGCGCTCGGTAAGTCCCAAAAGAAAGATAAGAATAGTTCAAGTAAAGGGAACAAAACTGGTAATTGGTATAAGTATATGTTTGTTATGCTAACGTAGTTGTTTGTAGCTTGGTACAGAAGGTATCAGTGTATATGAAAGGAGTCCAACTTTCCACGTGCACTATGGTAACCCGTAGTACAAGGCCCCGTCAAAACCCACGGGACAATAGCAATGGATGTTAATCTACGTCTTTTAGTGTCCATCATCGTGCCACTTTTAATTCATTCCGTACCAATCCACCCTATTAAAACCCCGTAATGTATATTGTATAGATTGTAGTTATCAGACTTATCGAGACCATGGATATAAGTTGTTCATGTTAACGGTTTCAGGATTGTATCAAGTAGTTATGTAGTCAAGTCAAGTCATAGCCATGGTTCGGTCAAGTCAAGTCATGTTGATATTGTTATGATATTCAGGTTCAGTTTCAAGCATACATGTTATAGTTTGGATTCATGTTGAATTGGATTCATGTTTGTATTGGGTTCATATTTGGATTCAGAATGAGTTAAACTCAGATTAATTTAGATTCAGACTTGAGTCAGACACTTAATTGAATGTTTTCCGGTGTGTCGATTTAGAAAATGTATAGAAATCACAACCAAAAATATTTGACCGCAATCAATAACGGTGTCGATTTGTAGCGCGTTAGTAAGTGCGGATCGTCCACAGGGAAAGTGTAATCGTTCGTATTTCGAATTAGATGAGTCGAAATTTAAAGAAAAGAGAAAAGACAATTCATGATTTATAGAATTGAAGTTTAAGAATTAGTAAAATTTAGGTCTAAATCAAGAAAACAATAAAATCAAGAATTGAGAATTGATGATTTCCAAACCAAATATCAAGATTTGAAGTGAGGCTCGTAGGAGTCGATTGAACCTTTAGATGTGATGAAATCTAATGATTACATACTCTTATCCATTAATGAATTGATGCTAGATCGATGACGATTTATCGAGATTTAAGGATCTTGCAAAGAAACTAGGGTTTCCTCATCTCATCCTTTGTCCTTTCGATGAATCTCATTCACAAGCTAGCTTCTAGTAAATCAAATAATCGATCGTTGATCTCTAGTTCCGAGCGAAAATAATCAAGAAAACATTTCGCATCGAAACTAGATCGTCGATCATTCGATTTTCAAGAATTTACAAACATTATAGGACTTAAGAATTGTAAAAGAATCTAATCATCATCATCTATTGATCGTCTCGACTCCTTCATGAGCGGAGTTTTACTCAAACATTATCACAAAGAGAACATTCAAGAATCTAGATTGAATCATAATGCTTGAATTAAAAAGATAAGCAAGATATGGAATTGTCACCTTTATTTATCAACAATTTCGTTACAAATCTCTCAAAATCTACAAGAGTAAGAAACTTGATCGTCGATTTTGGCTTCGCTCGGCTCCTTGAGTCGCGGATCTCCTTGGATCACTTGCTCCGATAAAGTCCGGCGTCGCTTTCTAAAGGATCGAAGGCTTCATGCTTGATTTGGTACTCGGAGTTCTTGATCTTGGCTTTGGAATTGGAATTAGGGTTAGGGTTTTGAGGCACAAGTTGTGTCACTCAACTTGTGTTGGGGTTGAAAATTGAACTCTGGAACAACCAATTATTGAACAACCTTAGAAGTGAAGCCTTAGGGTTTCTTTTATAGCCTTAAGAATGATTAGCTTCCTTTGTAAGCTAGGATTAGATTAGCTTCCCTTGTAAGTTAGGTAGTTAGGTAGAAGCTTCTAGAGGTAGTTAATTAGGCTTAGCTTCCTTTGTAAGCTTGGAGGTTAGGGAGAAGCTTCTAGGCTTTGTTTGTTAAGTAGGAAGCTTGCTTGAGAAGCTTGAAAGTTTAGCTTGAATAAGGAGCTTGCTGATCTAGCAGAAGACTCTGGAGAATTCTGGAATTTTCCATAGCTTGATGAGGTGTACACCTTGAGAGAAGAATACTGCAGCTGAAAAGAAGTGATGACTTAGTCACGTGATCGCGGATCCGCGGCACATGCTCTGCTCCGGCCGCGGATCCGCGGCCGTTCTGCTGCCTCTCTGCTTCAGTTTTCCTTAAATGCTTTCTGATGGCTTCATGGTATTTTGCTGATATCTTGAATCTTATAATTAGTCCTTGATTACTGCCAGCTCTCAAGTCTTGGAGTTGGCGTATTTTTATCAGTATTTTTTCACTGATTTGGCTTTTCTCCTGGAATTTCCTGCACAGATTCTCGAAACAAGTATTGCGCTATACAAGGATGATGTAATGCCATGATAAACACTCAATTTCCCTCGAAATGTCAGTTTTAAGGTATAACACAAGTAATTCGGTATTTTACGGGTGTTTTGCTAATATGTGTTATACTTAACCTGAATACCTTTAGATGAATGCAAATGATAGAGAAATTGACGTGTTAAAAATGCATTATTTTCGACTGATCAACACTTTAAACATATTTGGATCCTGAATTAAATTTAGGAATCATCGGTAACTGTTACACATGGACGACAGGATTTGTGTCTTTTTCCAAGACAATTACCATTGATAACCCCGTTAAGTTTTTCTACCTTAAATAGGAAAGCACTCACTTTCTCCGGCTCCGTGAGACTCAAGAGAATTGATCCCGTTTAAACCTATATTTACTAAGGTCCTTAAATGTAATTTATATAATTCGAGGATGTTTTATGAAAAATATTTTATATATTTTCAAACTAAATCTCGAGTAATTATTTATGTTCTTTAGGGTTTTCATGGGTGTGAATTTTAAGAATGTGAAGTATTTTAGTGATAATAGTTTAGGTTGTATAGTTCATGGTATTTTAGTGTAAAACTTGTCTTCTGGATAACTTGAGGGTATTTTGGTAAAACTTGTCATTCTTTTTATTTTTAGAAAAACATGGAATTTTATTACAAATTGAAAATATGTGGGTTAATAATATTTATATAATTATTAAAAAATAATTTTATTAAAGTAGAAAATTACGTTTTTCTTAAAAATCGTATTAAAATTCTTTTGAGACCGAATACTCCGTGAAGTGGTCTGCATCTCGCTCTACTAACCCGATGATGTGCGATAATCCGCACCATCCAATAGCGGGTTCCATAAAATGGGTTGTAGAGATATAATCGCAAAGAGTTTGAAATACAATTCTAAAGAAAACCGGGTTTTTATAGTTTGTGGTATTTTATTGAAAAGTTGTAATCACCAAAAAATAGGTTTCCAAGAGTATCGTGCTATGTCAATATATGTGTATGTGAGGGGTAGGTCGTTACCTCGTGATGTTTTCTAAAGGTAATAGCAAGCAAAACAAATAAATATGGTCGATACAAAGTTCATGGTATTTAAAGGTAAAACTCAATTTAAAGTTGTTTAGCATGATGATTTAGGGTGAAAGTTGTTCTAAACTTTAGTTTTATGATTAACAAGTAATGTATAGGAATATGAACGAGCATTTCTTTTGAAAAATTGTAGTTTCAAAGATTTTAGAATCAAATGTCGGTATAACTCCACTTACCGACATGTTTTATAAAAAGAGACTTTTTAGGTAGAAAGAGAAAAGGGGGGGTAGGAATTAATATCTAGAAGAGTGAAGATAAGGTAGAAGAAGATTGTGTAGTCGCCGTGGCATCGCGGGGTCGCCAGAATTGCTTCGTTTCCTCACCAGAAGTTGACCTTGGGCTAACTCCATTTCTATTCCACTTGTACTTAGAAAAAATTAATTATTTTGGATAGGGATTTCAGAATGAGGAGGGGCTGGGATATGGGGTTGTATTTATAGTGTGAAATCAGGGTTTTGGAATTGAAAGAATGAATTAAAATGCATTTAAAATTGGATTAATTAAGAAATTGAATTCTCTGTTAAATTGCAGAGAAAACAAACAGTGTAGGGGTAATAGGGGTAGGCCAAAAGTCATGTGTGAAGAGAATGGGGGTTTTACTAACGGGCGACTGTCGACGCCAGCCGTATCTTCAATCTCGCTGGTCCACTATTTGAAAGGGGCCGTTGGATTCTTGCCACGTGTTCACTTCAGTTCATACAACATTTTGCACATGTTAGATTTCTCCGACTTTTCATTTTTTTGTATACAGTGCATGTGTAAACTTTTGGGCTTCCAAAAAGTTTAATAGAAAAATCAGTAAAAAATAATATGTGGCTGATGGGATTCGAACACAGGGTTACGTCATAGCAGTGTGGAGGCTTTACTATTGAGCTATAAGTGCTTTCTTACTGTTCTTAAACAAGAATAACTTTTAAATTATGCTCAGGCTTGCAAACTCCTTTCTGTACTTTAAAAAGAAAAATTTTGTACAGAAAATTCAGGGTCTTTACATTCTACCCTTCTTATAAAAATTTCACCCTCAAAATTTATAGATGGAAGTTGTAACAGATTCAAGAAAAATTTGATTACAGTGGTGGTGAAAGAGCTACTGAAAGTGCATGAAAAATATTTGAAAAAATGAAAGGATGCAAGGGTTTTGAAATAAGAAGGATTACCAGTGTTACCTTGACCTATAGCTTCAGCTTCTACGGCCGCTAAAGTGAAAGCCTGACGCCGTGGTACATTCCTCTTAGCTGGATGCACATTTCTCTGTCCTTGGGACATGTTTCTCTGCTTTTGAGACATGTTCCTCATTGCCTGGTGGAACTGACGAGGAGGTTGTTGGATATGTATGCCCTAGAGGCCATTATTGTATATGTATACATATGGATGCTAAGGATATGTATGTACAGGACAGTCTTGCTCAGTTATATAGTATATTGTTTCAGTTGTCTTTTATCACGATATGTGTATTTGTTTTTATTGATGTGTTATCCAGCTTGCACATATCGATATAGACTTAATACAGTAGTATACTGTTATGGTTTGATTTTATCTTAACATGGCATATGTTATACACATTATTACATATTACGATTACATGTTGATAAAGCCCGTAAGATCTTGCTTGACTACCTACGTTGTGATGGCGATCATACTTGTGTGAGCAGGGTGGTCCATAAGCACATCCTTTAATGGTCCCTAGTCGCATGAGTATCGAGACTGGGCATTGATACTTCAGAGTAGACTAGTGTTTACGTTTCTAGCTTCGACAAGGGGCAATGGTTGGTCCCGCAGCCATTGGTCAGATACACCTAAGATCGTATACATGTGCTCACTGGGTGTGAGTATACTGGACGGACTAGCGGAGAACTTCCAGATGGTAATATATCTATCGTCAGATGGAAGTTCTCAAGTGATATATGTACAGGTTAGTCTTCGGACCTGAGATCATCATATGTCTCGTGTGAGTTCCCACTGTGCTTTGATCACTAACCTACCACGGTTCTACTGAGTCGTGCAAATAGGTTTTGGTTGAGTACAGTCCCGAGCCACATGGAGGCAGTGAGTAATTGTTGGGGATTCGTATCTCCCGGTATTGGGAGTCGATATCGCACTGTGTTCGATTGGTCAGGACCATAAGACCTTGGCCAAGGCAGTTAGAATTTACTGATAGGTTGATCAGTAGTTTTCTCGGATTGGTCCTGAGCCACATCAGCACGAATTATCGGGTTATTAGGGTCTGACATTTACCACCCCTAGACCCAGTATGCGATACTCTTAGACGAAGAGACTGGACTGTACGGATATTGTCACGGATAGGCTCAGTTGGGATCCGGATGAGTTTGCTCGTCGGCTTTCCTTTTTGACAGGTGCCCGGGTAGCCGTTACGTACAGCTAGTGTCGCTGATGTGCTTGTGGTTATGGATTTATCTAGTAACGCATTGCCGATATACTTTTGAGTCTTTAGAGTCCTACACAGAGGGTTTCCCTGCTTCGGGCGAAACTATGTAGAGCCCGTATGGTTTTACGGCAGGGTTCGATCACATACTTGTATTTGTGCACGTATGATTTCGAGCGGATAATACTAGTGGGCTTTGGTTTAAGCCGGATCTTAGGATTAGATTACTAGATTAGTTTCGTCTCAGTGTATTCATGTTTCTCGGAACACGGATACGGATATGTATATATGGATGAGAGGGGCATTCTTGTAATTACTCAATATTGCTTTTAGAAGGAGACACTGTTCCCCTCCGAAAGCCGGGAAGACAAACGTCTTGCCTGAATTTCGGGGCAGATGCTAATTGGTGCTATCCGTCCACCTCTCCAAAGATGACAAGTTGATTTATGACACCATGTATCGAAGGTTTAAACGGATGTGGCCGATGTAGCAGACTTCATCAGATTCCCCCTCGCTTGAGGGGTTTTTGATTGTGGGAACGCTCTTCCCTGCAGGCGCAATCCCTGCAGCTAATTACGCTACCGCATCGCGGTAATAACTTTCTCCTTCTCCATATGGTCACTTCGTGTCGTGGGTGTTTGTTTTGTTTGTGGTTGCCCGTGGATTGTATACGGAGACTAATTTATGTTGTCGCCCATAGGGCGTGGACTAGTCCAAATCTGTATCTTCTTAGATTTGGGTTTGGGGGTTAGGTTTAAGGATACGTTAGACTCATTTGAGACTAAGATCAACTTAAACGTTAGTTAAGAATACGTTAGTCTAATTTTAGACTAAGATCAACTTAACGGGATCGTTTAGATCCAACAAAAAAGCATCCGGGCTCTATTGTATAGTTTAGTGACAATGCGGTCGATTGTTAGTTTAAGGACATCTCGGTTCTTTGGTAGTTTAAGGACATCTCGGTCCATTGTTAGTTTAAAGACATCACGGTCGAGATTAAGGACATCATAGTCCATGAGTTTAAAGACCTCATAGTCCAATGTTAGTTTAAAGACATCACGGTCGAGGTTAAGGACATCATAGTCCATGAGTTTAAAGACCCCATATTCCAATGTTAGTTTAAAGACATCACGGTCAAGGTTAAGGACATCATAGTCCGTGAGTTTAAAGACCTCACAGTCAAGGTTAAGGACATCATAGTCCGTGAGTTTAAAGACCTCACATTCAAGGTTAAGGACATCATAGTCCGTGAAATGTGTGGTTGTCGGGACCCGTCACCTCTCTGAAGACGTTGAAGGATTACAACGACAAATATCAGAGGAGTGAAGAGATGTACTTTCGAACCAAAGTGGATTAAGTGATCTGTAGTCCAATTTAGAACTAAGATCAATTAATTAGATTATGAGCACATTGGCTCAGTTAAGCATGAATTGAGGACTTATGGCCAGCTTAGGCTAAGTCCAATTAGATTTGAAGTGTTGGCCCTTTGTTGGACCATTGGACATCTTTCTAGGTTCAGCCTCTCATCATTTAGCAATGCTTAAATAAGAGTTTGAGGTCTCTGGTAACATTTTTTACCTTTGACTGAGCATTAAACATTATAGCTCCGAATTTTACTCAATTTTGAGATTCAGTTGAAGGGGAGGCTTTTGCCTCTGGAGAATTAGCCAATTTGGCTAACAATAGTGTTAAACACTAGAGAACAACAGTGTTAAACACTGGAAATAAAACTCTCAAATTAGAGTTAAAAACAAGAAGACAGCAGTGTTAAACATTGGAAATAAAATTCTCAATTTAGTGTTAAACACTAGAAATAAAATTCTCAAATTAGTGTTAAACACTAGAAATAAGATTGTCAAATTAGTGTTAAATACTAGAAGATGACAGTGTTAAAAACTGGAAATAAAGTTGTCAAATTAGTATTAAACAATAGAGAGGGAGGGGTCACGTGGGGACACGTGAGGGTACCCAAAGGTGGGGCCAGATTACTTTGTTCTGCAAATAAGTGTTAAACACTTTTGCTCTTTTGGCCATCACGTGTTGGCACGTGATGGATATTTGTGCATTGATCAATAAAGAATTTATTAGGGGTCACGTGGTAACACGTGAGAGCGCCCAAGTTATATTTTGCCTTTGCTTTTGTTCCCTATATAATGAAGGTCGCGTGGGAGCACGTGAGGCATTGCCTCAAATCTTTTTATTCTCATTTTTGGGGATCTGTTCAAGGGTCACGTGGGGACACGTGACCTAGTCCTTTACATGCATGGAGATCTTTCAAGTCTCTTTATTTTTTAAGAATTAAATTCTCTGTAAGGTTAAACCCTAATTATGTTTTAGAGGAATTAAATTCCTATGTATGTGGAAGAATTAAATTCTTATATAGGGTTAAACCCTAGTTCTGTCTTGAAGGAATTAAATTCCTATGATTTGGGGAGAATTGAATTCTCATGCAGGGTTGAACCCTAATTTTATTTGGAGGAATTAAATTCCTATAAATTTGGGGAGAATTAAATTCTCTAAACTCAATTCTCTCTCTAAGTTTTGGATCTGCATGGCAGAATCTCAACCCAATGAGAATTAAATTCTCAACCTATGGGTAGATTTGCTTCTGCAGATCTACAACCAGAGGAAGAACTAAGTTCTTTTGCAGAAGATTTAAACTCTTAGATTGAGAATTAAATTCTCTTTATGTTTTGTGAAGCTTTGATCCCTTTTCTTTTCCTTACCTAGGGTTTTCTTTCTTGAGAATTAAATTCTCCTCTCTTTTCTCTCTGCTATTTGCCTTTAGAAAATTTCAAGATCCCAAAACTCTATATCTTTTTTCTCCTCTTGGCTCCTATTTATAGGAGAAGGAAAAGAATCAATTTGTTTCGTAAATCTCTCATTAAAATATTTTGTTTGTTTTTCATAACTAATATGATCTTTTAGATCACTTAGTGAATTTTATTCACCAATGGATTTTTAATCCAAAAGATATTCTGTTTGTTATTTTTGGTAAATTTTAGGGAAATCTTTCCTTGTCTAAAATCTTTCCATAAATTGGTGATTTTTAATCACCCTTGGATTTTTGATCCAACGGTCTCCAATATTCCCTTTTTGTTTTGGAAAGATTTGGAGAAATACTTTCTCAGTTAGGGTCTTTAATTAGAATTTAATTCTATCAATTTATAAGGCTTTCAAAGCCTATCATGTGTTGGCACTTGACCCCTCCTCATTTAGACTTTTAACTCTGTCTTTTAACTAGGCTAAAGACCGTCACGTGTTAGCACGTGACCCTTGGTCACGTGTGAGCACGTGACGCCCCTTTGGGGTTTTTCCTCAGCCGCTTGTTTTACTTCTGCTTGCTTAAAATTTTAACTCTGTAAATAGATCACGTGTTGACACGTGATGCCTCATTGAGGTAATTCCTGATTTTAAATCAGGGAACAAATGCCCCCACAGCATTACTCTCACGTGTCCGCACGTGAGTGCAATGCTGTCACCTTTGTGACCGTTGGTTCTGTCTAGGGAATAGGAGAGATGAAACGTTTTCCATCACATCCTATAAATGCCAGTTTCCCTTCAGAAGCGCCTCCACTTTGCTCATCTTATTCCTTGCAAACTTTTTCCTTTTGAGAATTTAATTCTCTTTCCCAGAGCTTAGTTCTCTGTCTCGAAAATCTTCAGAGTTTAACTCTGTTCAAGAAAGACCATTTTCTTCAGGTAATGGCTTTGGACGATCGAAGAACTTCCATATATAAAAAAAACTCTTTGGATTTTAAATCCACACCAAGGGTTTTTCCTTTTTAACAAGAACCCATTTTTTAAGTTCTTTAAAAAAAGAAGAAAACTATTCAATCCTTAAACATTAGACATCGCTAGGGTTTCTCTGGTCTTCAGGGGTCAATGGTGGTGTTTGTCTCTTCCATGGAATTTAATTCCATCTCAAAGAGCTTTGGCTCTGAAAAATGTTTTTGGGAATTTAATTCCCCTTTTTCAAAAAGGAATTTAATTCTTATGAAGAACTTAGTTCTTCCCAGAGAGCTTCTTGGGGTTTTCTTGCCCTGAGTTGTTTCTTTGCAACCGAGAAGAAGAAAAGGTTTGCAATGGTGTTTTCTGGGAATTTAATTCCCTTGCTCTGTTTGATTTGTTGCAGAGTCCAAGATGGATTTCTTTTTGAGGAATGTGTAGGGTCACTTGAAATCCACTGTTCATTTATTGAGAATCTTCCTTTTGTCTCATAGTAATTGCTTTGCTTCATCATTAGCAAGCCGCCACCTTGATTTTGTGGGACCTATGTGTTTTCTAACCAACGGTCCCATAAAATGAGTCCCCTGTCGCTTTCTTCCACTTTCTTTTTATATATATACATTTATAAATATATACATATACTGTTGACTTCGCTTTAACAGTTTCCCTTTTCTTCATTTCAGGCCCAATGCTTTTGCTCAGAGGCCGCTGTACCGGTCCGCGTCTTCGATGATGTGCCCAAGACCACGGAGGAGTCCGTTGAAGCTGCTATCCCTCCGTCTCAGAATGGGAAGAGCGTCGAAGGTAGATTTCTATATTTTAAATTAGTCATCTTTCCATTATCTAAACCCTTCTGTCTTTTTAGAATTGTGCGGATTGGCGACCTCTATTGCTGATCTGTCTCCCAGACAGTCTTTTCAGCGCCTGTTGGAGATGGCTGCTCCGCAAGCGATAGCTCCTCAGCGCATCTTCCTCTCTTCCGGACAAGATTAGTATCGTTTACCTTCTTTTCACAGTATTATTATTATTTTCACAAAATGACATTGATGTTTTTTACAGTTCTGGAGGCCGATGATGAGATCGAGATTCTTAAAGGGCCTGGGGAGCCTTCAGAACCCTCTTGCATGACTGTAGGTAAGTAAAGTCCCAACATTGTTCCACTTGTTCTTTTGCTTACACATTCAGCTGACTGTTTATAAATCAGAACAGCTCTGCCAGTTCTTACCGCACTGGAGTCACGCATCGCCATGCCACCCGGCCCCTATGCTCTGCGTGCCTCGGAACGTATGGCAAAACTAAGCCCCGCCTCTCTGTCATCCCTAATCGAGGAATTTCGTGCTGGCGGTCTAATCACGGCCGAAGCGTTTGCTGCTGAAGCTAACGGCTCTCTTCCCTTTCTTGCCACCTATCATAGTGAAGCAGTGGTGCAAGTCTGGGTTGAGTTTTTGTAACGTTTTGAAAATCGTTTCGGTGAAATTTCGAAAAAATGGTAAAATAAGGGGGTTTTCTGTAAAAATTCAAAATGCAAATATCTTTATTATAAAATTAAATATACATATTCTAGCTATGTAATTGCTAGTATTTAGTGTTTATTGAACCACTGCTGAAATTTCAAATTTTCTAAAAAAATTTCCGAAATTAATTATTTTAATATTATTTTAAGCCGGTAAGAAAATACATTAAATTAGCGATAAATACAAATTTAAATGGGCTAATTTTAATCTTTAAAATCATGTTAATTAAAATCTAGTTGTAATATAATTTTTTAGTATTTTATTTCAAGTTTTAATTGATTTATTATATGGAAAACAAAAATATAGTTATTTTGAACTAAAACTTGCAAATATGGTATTGTGGGGGGTCTTTTTGCATAGAATTTTTTTGTAAAGTCTCTCACACTCACCCTCACTCCCCTTGGCCGGCCCCACACTATTGTAGCAGCCCAAGAATTTTATTTCCCTCTTTTTGACCTTAAATCATGTGAGAAATGGGTTAAAATAAGGTTTTTATATATAGTAAAGTAGGTGGGGGTATTATGGTAATTTGGGAGGGGCTTTGACTTGGATTCTTTTCCACAACTCCCCCACACTTCTCCCCACACCCTCCACATCCGAAATTCTGCTACAACAGCCCCATCTTTTTCCCCAATTTTCCATCTCTTTTGCTTCAAAAATTACCTCAAAATCCATCAAATAAATCCCAAAATCCAAATCCAACTCCTACCCATTTCTCATTAGCCAAACTTACATGGATCTAGGAGCATGGAAGCTACTTTTGGAGGCTAGAAATTTCATGCTAGATCCTTGATCTTGTGAGGTATAAATCAAGACCTTTTGTTAAATTGTTGTTTGAATACCTTAAATCAAGCATTATTAGTTATTAATTTGGGTTTAATTGTATGTTTGGAAAAACTTAGTAAGGGTTTATGAAATTCAAGTTAGGTTTTTGTGTATGTAATTGTGGTTGCAATTGTATTTCTTCATATTGTGAAATGAAAACCTAATCAAATTTCTAGTTGCAAATTGTTAATTTGGAATTGTAATATTTAAGCTATATTGCTAGCTAGGTTTTTGTAAACCATGAATTTGATTATGAGAAAAATATAATTAGGTTTTTTCATGACTTCATTAACATTATTAAGTGTATTTTAATACTTTAGTTCATGAAAATCCAAGCTAGATTGTAGTTTGTGCATTTTGCTATAAAATTGTTAAAATTGGTTAATATTGCAAACTAGGTTTTTGAAATCGAATTAAATTGTGGGTTTAAAATTTACGTAATGGTTTCTATGGCATAATTAAGATATTAAGTTATCATCTTGGTCACTAGAATTGTTAAAACATCATGTTTTGTACAAAAACGGCGAATTGTGCTTGCTAGATTTTCGGAAAAATGACTTTTTAAGTGAAATTGGGGTTTTTATGAATTTTAACCTATTTTATATTAAAATTAGTGTTCGTGAATGTGCAAATGAGTGTGTTGGGAGTTTTCTCGATGGTTTGGCGTTTGTACGCCGACGTCGAGGGTTTTTGGGTCGATTTGCGAAAGCAACCATAGGTTTTGACCTATGTGGGATTCGTGCGTCATTTTGGTCATGAGTCGGATTTTAATGCGGTATGGTGCGTTATGATATGTAGGTACCCCATGTGGACTTCGAGACGACAAGCAAGCGTGTGGCGACGTCGGCACCGGAGAACGAGGACCAGGTGAGTAGATTTATATCTACGGGGAGAAGTCGGGTGGATGGCGTATAGCACCCCCGCAGTCCGTGGTGGTGTATACGGATGCGTATACACACCAACAATTAGTATATGTTATTTGGGATTAATAACGATGTTAAGATGGATATTGGTGTGTTGGATTACTTTAGTGTTGCGAACCCTAGGGTAGTGTTGCACTACACATACACACATACATACTTGCATACATTCCTATTTATATGTGCTCATGGGATTCTTTATGGTTATGTGATCACATGGGTATGGGACTATGTGTTCACATACGGATATGAGGACGATACTTGGGATTGAGCTGAGTCGATGAGTTTTGTTTTGTGGTTGTGATATCGGTTTGTACGAGACTGTCGATCAGTAGTCAGATCATGACTATATTGATGATATTAGTATTGTACTAGACATAGGTCAGTACCCTGGACTATGATCTTGGATAAAGAGGATACTAGATGAATAGTGTGATGAATATGATATTAACCCGTACCCAGATTTGGGGATGCCGTACGACGGATTTACGTACGAGCTATATTTTGATGATTGATCCACACTCTTGACTTGGGATGTCTGATTATAGATATGGTATCGAATATGATATTATTGAGGCGGGATCACCGACTAATATATATACAGGTATGTATATGTATCGACTCAGATGTTAGGCGGCTTCCTTACCTGTAGTCCAGCTTGTTAGCTTAGCCCTTTAGTTTAGTTTAGTTGTTAGATTAAATTCGATTCTTACCTATTTCAAAAACTAACGAATCGTGGGTATTTTAAAAGACAGCCCAAGGGATCCTACGGATATTTCAAAAGACGTATCTTTTCATAAAAACACCGTAGCCCCTATTTCCAAAACCCCATGATTCGTGTTATTTCAAAAGGCACCATTTGTAGGACTTATATTAGATTAATGCAGATTAGTTATAGTTGCGTCTAGTATTCAGCTCCCGCTCATTATTGTGGTTCGCTTCGCATCGCATGCTTATATTATGTTTCATACTCCATTATTGATATCATGCTGTTAGGACACCAGCACCATTACCGATGATGCGTATGTACCACGTACACTTACTTGCCGGCTCACACACATCTTCATCGGTAATTGCCATGTCACGTACACCTTAGAAAATATTATTGCTTGATATAGCCTGTTAGCTAATAGTTTAGACATTGTAGTTATTACCTGCTACTTCATGCATACTGTTATTCATTGTTATGCCGCATTCATGGATTCTCATGCATATATTCACTATTTTACGTATTATTGAAGCTTTGGATTCGGATTCCCATGAGATTTTATGGATTTGGAGTAAAACCGCAAAAACATAAATAAACCTTTTCTCTCTTTTAAAATAAAAAGTGCGGTTTTCCCATGATGTATGAGTCGTCCACCATGAGTTTGCTGATGGATTTCGAGACCCGATTCGAGGAGTGGAGGAACCGTTTCGGGTACATGGTGGGCCCGGTGGCAAAAGGAATGTGTTGTTGACGTTGAGCCCGGCAGGGGAGCACTACCGACCGGTGATATTACCCGACTCGTCGGATATCCGGAGGATACCGTCGTGGTCTTGAGATGGATGGTAGGGGCCGGTCTGGATTGACGGCACCCTAGATATTGATTTTGAGATATTGAGGTACAGAGATTGTGATACAGAGATATCGAGATATTTGGACACTTGTTTTGTGTCGATGCTGAGCACTGTTTTATGCTGATTTCATTTATGGTACCTCACTTTAAAAATTCAGAAATCTCACTGATTTATGAAAGCAGTTTTCGTAAGTACATGCATTCTGTTCCGTGCATTCATACCTCATTCATATGATATATTGCTACCTGAGACACTGACACGGGCACATGAGATCACACTCGGGTTAGATATTACCCTAGCCATTTTTATAGGCTGCATGTTATACATATATTTGAGGATATTTTATGATCATTGACCTAGGTTGCGTTATTTATGTGATTTCTGTGCGTAGATATTTTTCTATTCACGAGTTGGCAACTCACCCCCGTTGTGCCCCAGTTTCTTGCAGGTTTGCCGTACAGGTTTCATTACGGCTTTGCGGGCATAGTTTCTTTCGGGTGACATGCTAGTAGGTGGGTTTATTTGTATCGTACCCATCATTATACATTGTATATTATTATTCAGTTGTATCTAGAAGTTCCATCAACCAAACATGTATTTATTATTGAGATGGAGACCAGTGAGGTTATTCCTTCGACCTTAGAGTCGTGCGTTTTATTTCTGTGGTTTTCTTGTGGTTTTGAGTTTCCTTTTGAATTTTGATCCTCGCCGTTGGCGTTGTATATTATATTGCTTGTGTGGTTGTGACCGTCGATTGACGAAGAGCTTGCTCCTGCTTGGGGATGCCTTTTTATTGATTTCGTATACTATTCATGTTGTATCCCGTTTGGGGGCCAGTATTTACAAAGGAGACTCTGCCGAAATTTTCGGGAAATATTTGATGTTTTTTTAAAACCGCATAATTCGGCTTATGCTATTAAAACTACTTGTTTTAAATTGGTTTTCCTTCACTCTACTACTTTTCTTGGTTTGGATTTCTGGGTTTTCGGCTTACTTAGATTACGGACGTCTCAAGACGTCTCGTAGTTTAAGTGCCGGTCATGTTCCGTACTTTCGGGACGTGACAAAGTTGGTATCAGAGCGTTAGGTTTTACCTTCGGAGCGTAGGATGACCCTTGGTTGATGGAATAGGTGACTAAAGTAGAGTGACGTACCGTGGGTATGTTCCGCGGCATATTTACGATACGCTACTCCACTTAAGAAGCCTTAGGATGTACATTTCTTTGCTCGGTATTATATTCATTCCGATCTAGCCTCATCAGTACCAGTTATGGTTTTGCTGCCACGATTACGGGCAGGGAGAGCTACAGCTAGAGTTGCGGTCAGCACGAGCTCGTCACGTACGAGGACTGACCAGGGCGAAATTCCGGCGACACTCGATTGCGGAGATGTGTCTTTTTGCTGTGTTTCCGCGCCACGAGCGTTTGGCGGATCGCCTTTATGAGGTTACTCGGACATGTCGATTTGCACTAGAGGATTGAGCCGCTGATAGAGGCCAGCTAGATTTTGATGACCGTTGATATATTGCCTATTCATGATGATTGAGGCACGGTTCAGCGTGCAGACGAGTGAGCCAGTTATTGCTGCGAACGACGAGATATTGCCCCAGATGCTGGCGTTAGTGCAGAACGAGTTGGACTAAGAGATGATAGAAGGTCGCTAGTCATCGATGATGAATGACTAGGACATGTGGATCGTTCGCCTACCCCGATGCAAGGTCATCAGATAGATTGATTCCAGCTAGAGACGACTTTACGCAGAGACGTTGAGAGTCGACAGAGACGATCGAATGTCAGAAACCTATTATTCCAAGTTTAAAGTAGTCGGAAAGACATGCAGGCAATTCTATGGTCCCTCTAGAAGAATGAAACCCTAACTCGACTTAATGACCGTGTGAAAGCCTTTGAACCTTCGGGTTTGCGGCAGTTCTACGGCGCCATTAGTGAGGCTTGGGTTTGCCCTTCTACGGCTGGACCACCGATGCTGTGGTATGTACTCGATACTATTAAACTGTGCCCAAGAGGTTGAGCTCTTGGGGGATTATGAAGTTTTGACGACTCGATCGGATGGCTCGACTTAATTCGGATGCTAGGTAGTGAGATGCATTTCTTGGGACACTCCCGATATGAGGATAGCCGTTGGAGATCAGTCCATGTAGCCACGATGAGACGAGTCCGAAGCAGTCGACATTAGAGAAAGTGGAGTAAAGAGGTCCGTACAAGATCTGGATAAGACGACGTTCCACTCCACCGACATCAGAGATGCGATACGCATGCCGAGGCAGAGTACTAGATATACCTTCCAGAAGGAGTCGCGATGGGTATGCAGCCGTTCCAGAACAAGATGCAGATATAGGAAAGGACGATGACTTCCGGACAGTTGGCAGAGACGAGACATGGAAGAGACCGTGAGCAGGATTCCTTCCAGGACATTGCTGCAATGATACTTGCACCCAGGTTCAGATGTGTCACGTACATTCAGAGAGCCAGAGGCCGACGCCAGTGATATGCTGTCTTACGAGTGGTCGTGATGATTGACCGAGAGATGACCAGAGAAGTGCCAGAATGGGATCATCCCCGTTAGCACACCTGACAGGGCCGATGAGCCGATGGACCGAGAGATTGGTAATTCACAGTGAATACCTTGACCCAGGAGTGGTCATTGTTACGCACACCAGCAGGCCAGAGTCCATGATCATCGACGAGACGTCCCACTAGTGACCGCGACAATTGGCCTGAGATTCTTAGAGGATGCACTTGAGCGGTACTATTCCGCCATTATTGATTTCGATGTTTTGGGTGATTTATTCGCATGATTTGATTTTGATGATTGAGAATTTACGATCCTTGCACAGTGTTGCACTTGATATCGTTTTCGTGCTTGGGTTTCACATGTTTGTGATTTTACGGTTTTAGACATTTGAGTTGATTTTGTGCGTATGCACGCACACGATTTGGTTCCTGCACTCTGTATAGTTTATATATGCTTGCAGTGCAGTGATACGCCTTTTGTGCACTTAGATACATTGGACTTTGATTTCGATGGTGATGTTCGATATTTGTTTTGTACACCTTGTGCACCTGATTTGATTTTGCGCATGTTCGGCACTTGATATTGGATTTCATGATTTCGTGCACGATGGATGCACCTGATTTGGATTTTCGCGCAAGTTGGGCGCATGTTTTGAAGTGTGATTTTAGTGCAAACTAGATGTACTAAATCGAGATTTTTCGTGCATGTCAGATGCACCTGATTTTGCTGTCAGGCACACATGTTGCCTATGACAGATGTTTCGTGCACACCCGATGCACTTAGATGTTGTTTCTGTGCATATGTATGGCACATATTTGGATTTTGATTTCCGTGCGCACAAGACGCACGTAGTATTCATACGCGTATTTTGGGGATTGATTTTTCTTATAGAGCAGTACGTTTTTATGATATTGCTATGTGTTTTCGTACTGAGCAGGACTAGTCAGAGGACAGTACCTGAATATATTTTACATGTATAGTTTCGAGTTATATCATATTGGTTTTGTTTTGGATTTGGTATTGATGTCTTCCCCATGACTCCGATGATTGTGGGATGCTTGACGGAGTTCTGATTTGAGTTATATGCTCATTTTTCATACGCATGCGTTGCGCTACGATTTGTTTTATGTATTTATGATTTCGGAGCCCCGGCGATTTGATGGTTTTGGCTGAAATATTTTAGTATTTGGGGGAAGTTTTAATTTAAATTCAGGGACCGAATTTCTTTAAGGGGGGAAGACTGTAACGTTTTGAAAATCGTTTCGGTGAAATTTCGAAAAAACGGTAAAATAATGGGGTTTTCTGTAAAAAGTCAAAATGCAAATATCTTTATTATAAAATTAAATATACATATTCTAGCTATGTAATTGCTAGTATTTGGTATTTATTGAGCCACTGCTGAAATTTCAAATTTTCTGAAAATTTTTCCGAAATTAATTATTTTAATATTATTTTAAGCCTGTAAGAAAATATATTAAATTAGCGATAAATACAAATTTAAATGGGCTAATTTTAATCTTTAAAATCATGTTAATTAAAATCTAGTTGTAATATAATTTTTTAGTATTTTATTTCAAGTTCTAATTGATTTATTATATGGAAAACAAAAATATAGTTATTTTGAACTAAAACTTGCAAATATGGTATTGTGGGGGGTCTTTTTGCATAGAATTTTTTTGTAAAGTCTCTCACACTCACCCTCACTCCCCTTGGCCGGCCCCACACTATTGTAGCAGCCCAAGAATTTTATTTCCCTCTTTTTGACCTTAAATCATGTGAGAAATGGGTTAAAATAAGGTTTTTATATATAGTAAAGTAGGTGGGGGTATTATGGTAATTTGGGAGGGGCTTTGACTTGGATTCTTTTCCACAACTCCCCCACACTTCTCCCCACTCCCTCCACAGCCGAAATTCTGCTACAACAGCTCCATCTTTTTCCCCAATTTTCCATCTCTTTTGCTTCAAAAATTGCCTCAAAATCCATCAAATAAATCACAAAATCCAAATCCAACTCCTACCCATTTCTCATTAGCCAAACTTACATGGATCTAGGAGCATGGAAGCTACTTTTGGAGGCTAGAAATTTCAAGCTAGATCCTTGATCTTGTGAGGTATAAATCAAGACCTTTTGTTAAATTGTTGTTTGAATAACTTAAATCAAGCATTATTAGTTATTAATTTGGGTTTAATTGTATGTTTGGAAAAACTTAGTAAGGGTTTATGAAATTCAAGTTAGGTTTTTGTGTATGTAATTGTGGTTGCAATTGCAGTTCTTCATATTGTGAAATGAAAACCTAATCAAATTTCTAGTTGCAAATTGTTAGTTTGGAATTGTAATATTTAAGCTATATTGCTAGCTAGGTTTTTGTAAACCATGAATTTGATTATGAGAAAAATATAATTAGGTTTTTTCATGACTTCATTAACATTATTAAGTGTATTTTAATACTTTAGTTCATGAAAATCCAAGCTAGATTGTAGTTTGTGCATTTTGCTATAAAATTGTTAAAATTGGTTAATATTGCAAACTAGGTTTTTGAAATCGAATTAAATTGTGGGTTTAAAATTTACGTAATGGTTTCTATGGCATAATTAAGATATTAAGTTATCATCTTGGTCACTAGAATTGTTAAAACATCATGTTTTGTACAAAAACGGCGAATTGTGCTTGCTAGATTTTCGGAAAAATGACTTTTTAAGTGAAATTGGGGTTTTTGTGAATTTTAACCTATTTTATATTAAAATTAGTGTTCGTGAAAGTGCAAATGAGTGTGTTGGGAGTTTTCTCGATGGTTTGGCGTTTGTACGCCGACGTCGAGGGTTTTTGGGTCTATTTGCGAAAGCAACCATAGGTTTTGACCTATGTGGGATTCGTGCGTCATTTTGGTCATGAGTCGGATTTTAATGCGGTATGGTGCGTTATGATATGTAGGTACCCCATGTGGACTTCGAGACGACAAGCAAGCGTGTGGCGACGTCGGCACCGGAGAACGAGGACCAGGTGAGTAGATTTATATCTACGGGGAGAAGTCGGGTGGATGGCGTATAGCACCCCCGCAGTCCGTGGTGGTGTATACGGATGCGTATACACACCAACAATTAGTATATGTTATTTGGGATTAATAACGATGTTAAGATGGATATTGGTGTGTTGGATTACTTTAGTGTTGCGAACCCTAGGGTAGTGTTGCACTACACATACACACATACATACTTGCATACATTCCTATTTATATGTGCTCATGGGATTCTTTATGGTTATGTGATCACATGGGTATGGGACTATGTGTTCACATACGGATATGAGGACGATACTTGGGATTGAGCTGAGTCGATGAGTTTTGTTTTGTGGTTGTGATATCGGTTTGTACGAGACTGTCGATCAGTAGTCAGATCATGACTATATTGATGATATTAGTATTGTACTAGACATAGGTCAGTACCCTGGACTATGATCTTGGATAAAGAGGATACTAGATGAATAGTGTGATGAATATGATATTAACCCGTACCCAGATTTGGGGATGCCGTACGACGGATTTACGTACGAGCTATATTTTGATGATTGATCCACACTCTTGACTTGGGATGTCTGATTATAGATATGGTATCGGATATGATATTATTGAGGCGGGATCACCGACTAATATATATACAGGTATGTATATGTATCGACTCAGATGTTAGGCGGCTTCCTTACCTGTAGTCCAGCTTGTTAGCTTAGCCCTTTAGTTTAGTTTAGTTGTTAGATTAAATTCGATTCTTACCTATTTCAAAAACTAACAAATCGTGGGTATTTTAAAAGATAGCCCAAGGGATCCTACGGATATTTCAAAAGACGTATCTTTTCATAAAAACACCGTAGCCCCTATTTCCCAAACCCCATGATTCGTGTTATTTCAAAAGGCACCATTTGTAGGACTTATATTAGATTAATACAGATTAGTTATAGTTGCGTCTAGTATTCAGCTCCCGCTCATTATTGTGGTTCGCTTCGCATCGCATGCTTATATTATGTTTCATACTCCATTATTGATATCATGCTGTTAGGATACCAGCACCATTACCGATGATGCGTATGTACCACGTACACTTACTTGCCGGCTCACACACATCTTCATCGGTAATTGCCATGTCACGTACACCTTAGAAAATATTATTGCTTGATATAGCATGTTAGCTAATAGTTTAGACATTGTAGTTATTACCTGCTACTTCATGCATACTGTTATTCATTGTTATGCCGCATTCATGGATTCTCATGCATATATTCACTATTTTACGTATTATTGAGGCTTTGGATTCGGATTCCCATGAGATTTTATGGATTTGGAGTAAAACCGCAAAAACATAAATAAACCTTTTCTCTCTTTTAAAATAAAAAGTGCGGTTTTCCCATGATGTATGAGTCGTCCACCATGAGTTTGCTGATGGATTTCGAGACCCGATTCGAGGAGTGGAGGAACCGTTTCGGGTACATGGTGGGCCCGGTGCGGTACCCCGGGGCAAAAGGAATGTGTTGTTGACGTTGAGCCCGGCAGGGGAGCACTACCGACCGGTGATATTACCCGACTCGTCGGATATCCGGAGGATACCGTCGTGGTCTTGAGATGGATGGTAGGGGCCGGTCTGGATTGACGGCACCCTAGATATTGATTTTGAGATATTGAGGTACAGAGATTGTGATACAGAGATATCGAGATATTTGGACACTTGTTTTGTGTCGATGCTGAGCACTGTTTTATGCTGATTTCATTTATGGTACCTCACTTTAAAAATTCAGAAATCTCACTGATTTATGAAAGCAGTTTTCGTAAGTACATGCATTCTGTTCCGTGCATTCATACCTCATTCATATGATATATTGCTACCTGAGGCACTGACACGGGCACATGAGATCACACTCAGGTTAGATATTACCCTAGCCATTTTTATAGGCTGCATGTTATACATATATTTGAGGATATTTTATGATCATTGACCTAGGTTGTGTTATTTATGCGATTTCTGTGCGTAGATATTTTTCTATTCACGAGTTGGCAACTCACCCCCGTTGTGCCCCAGTTTCTTACAGGTTTGCCGTACAGGTTTTATTACGGCTTTGCGGGCATAGTTTCTTTCGGGTGACATGCTATTAGGTGGGTTTATTTGTATCGTACCCATCATTATACATTGTATATTATTATTCAGTTGTATCTAGAAGTTCCATCAACCAAACATGTATTTATTATTGAGATAGAGACCAGTGAGGTTATTCCTTCGACCTTAGAGTCGCGCGTTTTATTTCTGTGGTTTTCTTGTGGTTTTGAGTTTCCTTTTGAATTTTGATCCTCGCCGTTGGCGTTGTATATTATATTGCTTGTGTGGTTGTGACCGTCGATTGACGAAGAGCTAGCTCCCGCTTGGGGATGCCTTTTTATTGATTTCATATACTATTCATGTTGTATCCCGTTTGGGAGCCAGTATTTACAAAGGAGACTCTGCCGAAATTTTCGGGAAATATTTGATGTTTTTTTAAAACCGCATAATTCGGCTTATGCTATTAAAACTACTTGTTTTAAATTGGTTTTCCTTCACTCTACTACTTTTCTTGGTTTGGATTTCTGGGTTTTCGGCTTACTTAGATTACGGACGTCTCAAGACGTCTCGTAGTTTAAGTGCCGGTCATGTTCCGTACTTTCGGGACGTGACAGTATTGTCGGCAGGTGGAAGCTTGCTTTCATGTGCTAGAATGTACACGCCTTTCTTCGGAGGTTGTGGCCGCGAAAGCGAGTTTACGGGCCCTAATTGAGCGGTGTGCGGCGAATATGATATCGTGTGAGAAGAGGCCCGGCCGTATGTTTTCAGAGAGGGAGCTGGCTTCTAAGGCGTTGTTCATATCATAAAATTGCATTATTATATTCCCCATTCTTATTCGTTTTATAAATAAACAGGTGCTTTTGACGTATGTCTGCTACATATTACAGGATACAAGTTCTTGGAGCGAAGACAGTGAAAAAGACAAAAGATGATACAAAAGAGAGACTTTTGACCCACAAGTAGAAGGATTCTAGTCGAGCCTAGACGAAGAACAATTCACAACTGTACAAGGCAATGCAAGGTCCAAAATGTCAAAGTGAACGGTTAAAAGATCATTACAAGTTTTCACTGAAGATCTGGAGAAGACCCAGAAGTCAAATAGAGAAAAGAATTAGAAAAATAGAAAGCCCAAGAAGCATAGAAGAAAACCCAAAATTGTACAGACACAAGTCCCCAGTTTGGCCGCGGAACCGCGGCCAAACCCAGGCTGGCGCCGCGGTTCCGCGGCCATTTAATGCACGTGTCGGTGCAGATTTTGGGTGGCGGTGCGTCGGTGACTTTGTTGGGATTTTTCGGGGGTATTTTTGTAATCGCACATGTGCGAATCCCGTAACCCTAAATTTCCCTGTTTCCCTATAAAATTGTAATCAAAATACTGTAATAGGGATGCCTCTTTTCAAGAAATAAAATTCAGATTCAATTGGAATTGGAAGAGCATCATTTCTTATAAGTAATTTAATTTTTCTGCCCTAGTTTACAATTCATTCTTTGCCCTAGCTCTATAATTTAATTCTTGCCTTAGATAAATCATTCATTGCCCTAGTTTAATCTAGTGTAATCTTTCTTAAAACTGCAGAAGAAAATTAATCCAATAGATCTAATAATGAACCTCAAATTGATGTTGTTAATAAATCCCCTAATGAGCGAGTAATTTCCTCGCTTGTTAGGGTTAGGAATAAAGGAGGGAATGAGAGATGAAGATCTCTCATCTCTTTCGTGCCCGTTTATTTTTTAACTAGAACTTCATACATACATGCACGATCCGCTCCCTACGGCACCCTACCCACGAGGTAACGGTGAAACCGTAGTATAAAGGACCGGACATGCATGTCTTCCATGAAGGTTAAAGCAAATATTAGAAAAGGACGGACAAGGATCTAGAGGAAGAAACTTCGTTTCTTCCCAATCATCCTAATCCCTTTTTCTAATAGTTGCTATAACTTCTAAAAGATCGGATTTAGGGCATTGAAAGAGGTGTGTCATCAAATCTTACCAAACCCCACCTTTGACCTAACCCTAGCAAGTGTCTTTATCCTCATATAACTTAGTTTTAGATTCAATTAAAACAAAACCAAACAACCATTGGAATCAACTCGTAATAACACTTAGGAAAATTACACATCCCTGTGGACCGACCCGTATTCACCAGCTAGCTTCATGCGACGCCGTTCTTGATTGCGGTAAAAATATTTTTGATCTTAAAAACCTACAATAATCAAATGGCGCCGTTGCCGGGGATGGCGTAAAAATTTCCTTATTGTAATTTCGGGTTGATATAAATTTTAAAAATCATAAAAATCTGAAAATAGAAAAAGTAAAAAAATATATATTTTATCAATTTTTATCTGTTTGAAGGGTTTTATTGTTTGAATCTTGCAGGAACAGCGAAGCATCTCGGATCTGGAAATTTACAGACGGAAAAATAGAAATTGGTACATCAGAACAGAGGAGTATTAGAACAGAGGAGAGGCAGATTTTTTCTCGGGAAGTGATCCTTCTACCAGACCGCGGTTCCGCGGAATTTATGCGCCCCAGACCGCGGTTCCGCCGCACACCAGACACGTCAGATCCTAAAATTTTGTCGGTCTGTTCCTCATTCTCCCCTCTACCTACCTCAATATATCTTTTGTGAAATTTTCTGCAGGATTTCTTTGCGCTAAAAATCTTCTTCCCCCTTCTCAATAACAGATTTTCTGCAGGTTTCTTTGCGCCGCGTTAAAAAAATTGATTGCAAGTGAATTTACTGTTTTGCATAATTTAATCGGACTTTAAGGGGCTATTGACCAAACTCAGATTGGGTGGGGATTTCATTACCCTTCCCAGGACCCTAGAAAACACTTAAAGCATTTGCATCGACCACTTTTAATAAAAAAATACTAGACTCAGCCCTAAGGACTTCGAGCTCAATAGGACAAAGGACTAGACATAGGCATCGACCGTTTATCCTAACTGACTTTGCGGTGTCTAGGCAAGTGGTTACTTAATTAGGACCGCTACTTGTAGCGGGGAGCCTCCCACTTACCTGGCACTTACCTGGCCGCAATTGGCGGTGAAGAGACGGTTTGAGGTCCTATTTCTAGCCCTACTTAGGAGCTGTCTAGCTGACCTAGGTGACCCTAGATCTAGGCCTGATTGTGCATGTGTGGTTGATCACGTTTGCGTCTCAAGTCTCTTTTCAAAAATCTCTTTGCAAAACTTTCACATAAATAAATAAAAAAAGGGAAAATCTTTTCAAAACTTGCAATTTGTCGCTAAAGAAAACTTGCACCTCACTTACACCACTTTCTTTCATTGACGTTCTCTTACCTCCACATTCTGTCTTTCATTTTTTTTCTGACTACACTACCCCTTTAGTGTATGTCACTTTGGACTAGGGACACTAACGCTCGATTAGTTCGTGTTTCGTTGGTACCGACCGACGAACCTTTCGACACCGAAGTCGAAATTCCATCCACTTTCTTACTTCCACCTTCAAATTCTTCCTCCAAAGGCATGTCGGGATTCAACCCCAACGATACCTTACCGACGGGAATGATTCCACCTGCGTTAGGTGCGGATAACCCGAATCAACCGCCTGTTGAAGCGCCCGCACGAGTTGCGCTCCAGGATCTCTTCTACCCTGTCCGCACTTCTTTACCTACCTGTCTTTCACCCCCACCGGCAAATGGGAAAAATTTTGAAATAAAACCACATTTCATCAATATGCTGCCAAAATTTCATGGTTTGGAATCAGAAGATGCGTATATTTTTATTAATAAATTCCAAAACGTTTGCGCTATGATGAAAACGACCCAATTAAGTGATGACGCTATAAGGCTAAGGGTCATTCCTTTCACCTTATGTGACCTAGCCGAGAAGTGGCTATACGACCGACGAACCTTTCGACACCGAAGTCGAAATTCCATCCACTTTCTTACCTCCACCTTCAAATTCTTCCTCCAAAGGCATGTCGGGATTCAACCCCAACGATACCTTACCGACGGGAATGATTCCACCTGCGTTAGGTGCGGATAACCCGAATCAACCGCCTGTTGAAGCGCCCGCACGAGTTGCGCTCCAGGATCTCTTCTACCCTGTCCGCACTTCTTTACCTACCTGTCTTTCACCCCCACCGGAAAATGGGGAAAATTTTGAAATAAAACCACATTTCATCAATATGCTGCCAAAATTTCATGGTTTGGAATCAGAAGATGCGTATATTTTTATTAATAAATTCCAAAACGTTTGCGCTATGATGAAAACGACCCAATTAAGTGATGACGCTATAAGGCTAAGGGTCATTCATTTCACCTTATGTGACCTAGCCGAGAAGTGGCTATACAGCACAGCATCACATTCCATTAGAAATTGGGACGAGTTTGTGAAAGCTTTTCTTAAAAAGTTCTATCCTCACCAAAAAACTGCTAGAATCCGTAATGAGATTATACAATTCTCACAGCTTCCTTCCGAACCATTTTGGAAGTGTTTTGAAAGATTCAAAGACCTACTCGTTCAATGCCCTCATCATGGGATCGAAAGTTGGCAACTTTGCCAAACATTATACGAGGGATTGAACTCGGCAACGAAGCAGTTGCTAGAAACCATCTGTCAAGGTCATTTTCTCTCCAAATCTAGTGAGGAAGCGTGGCAGTTTCTTGAGGATCTTAGTGAACAAACAATTCAATAGGAGAGCACCAAGACCACATCATCTTCTTCCAGTGGTCAATCTAGGGCAGGCATATATCAAGTAGAGATGTCGATTGCCATGAAGGCCGAGATGGCCGCTCTTACGAAAAAGATGGAAGCGATTGAGACCAAAATCTCATCGTCTTCTCCTGCCCCTGTTGTGCCTCCACGAACTGTTTGTGCTTGTTGTTCGGCTCCATCACATCTCACCGAAGAGTGTCCTTACAATGTATCTACTCAAGGACAGGATCAAGTCAATGCTGCCTTTCAGCAACGATAGAGAAACGATCCATACTCTTCGACATACAATCCGGGATGGAGGAGTCACCCAAATTTCGCTTGGAACCAAAATCAACAATTCCAAGGAAATAACAATTTTCAAGGGCCTCCTCCACAACAACAACAAGCACCCCTACAAACTCAATTTCAACAACCTTTCCAACAGCAACCTTACCCTAATCAAGTGAACAATTTTGTGCCTAATAATTCTTACACGCCAAACAATTTTGTTCAACCTAACAATGACAAGGTTAGCTCGCTCGAAAGAAGTCTAGATGCGTTCCTAAAGCAATCTGCACAGTCTACAGCAAGAGTAGAGACTTCTATTCAATCTTTGGTGCAAAACAGTGCCTCACACGATCAAAGCATCAAATCTATTGAAGCACAAATTGCACACTCAATGCAGCATTGAGCGAGCGAGAGAAAGGAAAGCTCCCATCTCAACCACTGCCCAATCCCGGTCACGCACATGCTGCACATCAACAGCAAACTCATAACGTAAACGCTGTGACCACGTTGAGATCGGGGAAAATGTTGCAAAACAGTGTGGGCATTCACAATGACACCCCTGCCGGTGGTTCTTCTTCTTCGTTAGAGCCTGTTCTCCATCATTTGCAAGGCTCTACTCCTTCTAGTTCGAACGGACCCACTTCTCACAACACGAACACATCTACACGGGGTTCCGTTCCAACTCAACAATCTGATCCGCAAAAATTGGACTCAACAACATTTCAAAATGCTCCTTTTCCAAACCGGTTGAGATCCAATAACCAACTCCACAAATGAAGAAGATTGTCGAGTTGTTCAAACAGGTGAGCATAAATATCCCTCTTTTGGATGCAATCCAACAAGTTCCTTCATATGCAAAAATCTAAAAGGACTTATGCACCAAAAAGAGGAAGTCACAAGTACCAAAGAAAGTCTTTGTGGCCAGTGCTGTTAGCGATGCTCTTGTCCAATCTTTACCTCAAATGCACAAGGACCCCGGTTGTCCTACTATTTCGATAACAATTGGGGATAAGAACATCAATAGAGCACTACTAGATCTTGGTGCTAGTGTCAATTTGCTACCTTATTCTGTGTACGAGCAATTAGGCATTGGAGAGCTTAAGCCCACTCACTGTACTCTCCAAATGGCTGATCGATCAATCACCCATCCAAGGGGTGAGCTAGAGGATGTGTTGATCAAAGTTGGGGAGTTCATATTCCCAGTTGATTTTATTGTTATGGACACACAACTTGTTGCTAACTCACGGAACCAAATTCCGGTGATTCTCGGTCGACCATTTTTGGCTACTTCCAATGCCGTAATAAACTGTCGCAATGGCTCCATGACTCTATCCTTCGGGAAGACGTCTAGTGAGTTCAATATTTACAAGTTAGGAAGTCTGCCCCCCGTGCCTAATACTAGTACACGAGAAGTTTGCTCTATTCACGAAATCACGCAGGAGGACTGCGAGTTTGAAAGATTTTGTTTGATGAGAACAACTTTGATGCCACTGGTGCGTCCCTCCTTGAGCCTACCACAGTTGACACAACCGATATTGATTATGAAAGTTTCACTTTTTCGGATGATGACGACTCACAGCCCGAATATGATTCTTTTGAATTTTTGGATGAGTTAGTTGAACCATCCGAATCGGTTGTTTGCAGTGATTTCAAACCTGTGTTGGAGTCCTTTGAGTTCGAGGTAGATTCCGCAATGATTTTTTCGCCTCCGAAACTCGAACTTATGTCCTTGCCGTCCCACCTTAAATATGCTTACATAGGTGAGAAGGAGACCTTTCCCATTATAACATCAGCCTCTTTAGCCTTCGAGCAAGAGAACGCTATTTTAAAGGTCTTACAAGATAGGCGGCAAGTTTTCGGTTGGACTATGGCGGACATCGAGGAGATTAGTTCCCTCATAATTGAATATCATATGCAATTGATGGATGATGCCAAGTCAATAAAGGACCCGCAGAAACATCTTGGGGATGGTGTAGTTAGTCAACTTCCTCCTTTAGAAGTTGAACCACCCCCATTTCTTTTAATAAGCTATGAGAATGTTATATTCCACTGATTGCCGATCATTCTCATTCTCGTTTTGATTCATCACCACATCATATCTATTCACTTCCATACTTTCTCTGCCATCACTCCTATCTTCCCCAATTCTTTTTGGATCGGTACAACATGTTCTTCCACCATCCGACACTCTTTACAGATAAATTTTTCGACTGGTTGGTGTTGATGTTTGGTCTGTGCAAAGTCTGGCAGTAATGTCTAACATTGTTTTACTGAAGTTTGGGGGGAGCCTTTCTGTATATATTTTTGTTTTTCTTTTAACAATAAAATAATAAAAAAAATAAACAGGGGAGTGCCGGCATTTTGACCCTCTTGGTGCAGCATGACAGTGAGGACACTGTCAAGTTTAAGTTTGGGAGTATGCTCGGTACGTTTTCTTCCTTCGCATTCATATGTACATATTTTTGCATTTGCATATTTATTTTGAAAACCCATAAAAAATTTGAAAATTTCAAAAATTATTAAAAATTATTGTATTCAATTTTGACCATATTTAACTTGAGTTTGACAGATAGGTTAACTAGCTAGGAACAACTAGATCTTTGACGTAGTAAATTAAAAACCCTAAAAATAACCTTCTTTAAAGATTAACGGTAGAAAGTATATGTCTTTGTATAGAACTAGGCAAATTTTGGGTTCACTTCTTGGGCTAAGTCGAAATAAAGGAAAAATATTGATATTCTTATTAGAGTATAAGTTTGAAAAATAATTCCTAGCTTAAGTCTATACTCTGAAAATGTATACCCTACAAATTGCACAATCACGCACCTTCAAACTTGGAATAGTAGAAGAGACCTTGAAATACTCTTGTCTAAAGTCCTTAGTACGAAAAAAATAAAAAAATGTGAATATAGAAAAAAAATGAACACTGGTCTCTGTGATTACTTAAAGGCTGCAAAAATAGAAAAATATTTAGCAAGGGTGCTTCATCACCTAGTGCCTTAGACCAACTGGTTTGGGAGTCACTGCTAAAAGCCTTGGGTGTTGCAAGACTAGCAATTACGCTTTAAAGAGCAAACATATCTTGTAATCGGTTGTTGGTACCTCAAGAAATATTAACAGTCGCATGAAGGATGTGAATTCACCAGTTAATTAGTGCTTTGGACAACGGACAAGAGTATGATTGCTTGATTTGAATTTCCAAGTGTAGGGGTGATTTATACACACACGTGGGGATATATGATTAGAATTGAGATAAGAGAAAGGAATGAAGAATAGAACTTGTATCTTTAGTAGAGTTGATAGAAAAATTCCCAAGTGGAGATGGAACCTTAGAAGGAAAACTTAAGAAATGTTAAAAGTTGAGTGAGTCTATCGAACATATATAATCTTAAGTTAAATTATGAGGAAGTGTGAAGAATATGGGTGGGTAATTTATGAGTCAATGATAATAGAATTTCTTGTTATAAAACCTAATTGGAGAACAAAAGTCAATGGGCCTAATTGATAGGATTTTGTGGGTAGTATCCGCTGAAAACCCTCAGGAGACAACACTCCTCCTACTAGGGACACCTAGAGGTTTAACGGCTTGTTGCACGTGCTCAGTGCAATCACGTTTTCCTGCGAAAGTGCGGTTAGGTTTCATCGAGAATAAAATAATTAGTTTGCTCGAGGATGAGCAAAAGATAAGTTTGGGGGTATTTGTTCATATCATAATATTGCATTATTATATTCCCTATTCTTATTCGTTTTATAAATAAACAGGTGCTTTTGACGCATGTCTGCTACATATTACAGGATACAGGTTCTTGGAGCGAAGATAGTGAAAAAGACAAAAGATGATACAAAAGAGAGACTTTTGACCCACAAGTAGAAGGATTCTAGTCGAGCCTAGACGAAAAACAATTCACAACTGTACAAGGCAATGCAAGCTCCAAAATGTCAAAGTGAACGGTTAAAAGATCATTACAAGTTTTCACTGAAGATCTGGAGAAGACCCAGAAGTCAAATGGAGAAAAGAATTAGAAAAATAGAAAGCCCAAGAAGCATAGAAGAAAACCCAAAATTATACAGACACAAGTCCCCAGTTTGGCCGCGGAACCGCGGCCAAACCCAGGCTGGCGCCGCGGTTCCGCGGCCATTTAATGCACGTGTCGGTGCAGATTTTGGGTGGCGTTGCGTCGGTGACTTTGTTGGGATTTTTCGGGGGTATTTTTGTAATCGCACATGTGCGAATCCCATAACCCTAAATTTCCATGTTTCCCTATAAAATTGTAATCAAAATACTGTAATAGGGATGCCTCTTTTCAAGAAATAAAATTCAGATTCAATTGGAATTGGAAGAGCATCATTTCTTGTAAGTAATTTAATTTTTCTGCCCTAGTTTACAATTCATTCTTTGCCCTAGCTCTATAATTTAATTCTTGTCTTAGATAAATCATTCATTGCCCTAGTTTAATCTAGTGTAATCTTTCTTAAAACTGCAGTAGGAAATTAATCTAATAGATCTAATAATGAACCTCAAATTGATGTTGTTAATAAATCCCCTAATGAGCGAGTAATTTCCTCGCTTGTTAGGGTTAGGAATAAGGGAGGGAATGAGATATGAAGATCTCTCATCTCTTTCGTGCCCGTTTATTTTTTAACTAGAACTTCATGCATGCATGCACGATCCGCTCCCTACGGCACCCTACCCACGAGGTAACGGTGAAACCGTAGTATAAAGGACCGGACATGCATGTCTTCCATGAAGGTTAAAACAAATATTAGAAAAGAACGGACAAGGATCTAGAGGAAAAAAATTCGTTTCTTCCCAATCATCCTAATCCCTTTTTCTAATAGTTGCTATAACTTCTAAAAGATCTCATTTAGGGCATTGAAAGAGGTGTGTCATCAAATCTTACCAAACCCCACCTTTAACCTAATCCTAGCAAGTGTCTTTATCCTCATATAACTTAGTTTTAGATTCAATTAAAACAAAACCAAACAACCATTGGAATCAACTCGTAATAACACTTAGGAAAATTACACATCCCTGTCGACCGACCCGTATTCACCGGCTAGCTTCATGCGACGCCGTTCTTGATTGCGGTAAAAATATTTTTGATCTTAAAAACCTACAATAATCAGGCGCTGAGGGAGCTTCAAGCCAACTTTACGGCCAAGGCCAATAAACCGTATGAACTTTGGCGAGTGCTTCAAGAGGCCATCAAGGAGGTGGTAGCCATCTACAAAGCCGCCGTGTTCACTCGTGAAATGGTTGAGGCTCATAAAGCTACTGAGAAAGAGCTTGAAGGTCGGCTTGCCTCATACCAGGCCCAGCAAGCTCAGGCGGAGTCCAGTCTTTTGGCGATACTGAATCATGAAGGAGAGGCCCAGCGAAAGAGGGATGAACTGGCAAATCTGCTAAATCGCCCGCCGGCATTAAGAATTGTACATATATATTTTTTTTTATTCTTCCTTTGTACATACTCCTGAATGAGAGTATATTTTTTGTTCTTTCACGAATTGTACTTTGTATTCATTTTGATTCATGAATAAAAGACATATTTTTCTTCACGATCGTGTGTCCCTTTTTATTAAATGTATTCTGTGGATAGTCTATCTCGATCTCTTTGCAGGAAAACGATGGCTAAGGATTCAGGGTTAAGATCTGCCTCCTAAGACTTTTCAACTTCATGGGCCATGAGGGTCTCATAAAGAATTTTCTCCCTACCGGTTGAGAGGATCCCGTAGGTGTAATTTCTCCTTAAAAGTCATGAGGATTCCTAAGTGTGTTTTCTCTTGTAAGTCGTAAGGATCTCACAAGAGAGTTTGCTCCCTTACGAGTCGTGAGGACCCGCAAGTGATGGGTGAGGTTACCCTTATCCGCATTTCACGGAATCAGGAGTTGCTCTGGATGCTTCCCACAGGTTCACTGCCGTGTTCTGCGAGGACCAGGCTCCGCTCTAGACGTTTCGTACGGGGTCAGGATTGACATAAGTCGCGTTCCACGTAACCAGGTATTTTGCTTTGGATGCTTCCCACGAAGTCATTGCCGTGTTCTGTGAGGACCAGGCTCGCTCTAGATGCTTTACACGGGGTCATTGCCGTTCTCTGCGAGGACCAGGATCCGCTCTGGACGTTTCCCACGGGTCAGGATTGACATAAGCCGCGTTCCACGTAACCAGGAATTTTGCTCTGGAAGCTTCCCACGGGTTCACTGCCGTGTTCTGCGATGACCAGGCTCCGCTCTGGACTCACACGGGGTCATTGCCGTGCTCTGCGAGGACCGGGATCCGCTCTGGACGTTTCCCACGAGGTCGGGATTTGATGTAAGCCGCGTTTCACGTAACCAGAAATTTTGCTCTGGATGCTTCCCACGGGTTCACTGCCGTGTTCTGCGAGGACCAGGCTCCACTCTGGATGCTTCACACGAGGTCATTGCCGTGCTCTGCGAGGACCGGGATCCGCTCTGGACGTTTCACACGAGGTCATTGCCGTGCTCTGCGAGGACCAGGAATTTTGCTCTGGATACTTCCCACGGGTTCACTGCCGTGTTCTGCGAGGACTAGGCTCCTCTCTGGACGTTTCCCACGGTGTCAGGATTTGACGTAAGCCGCGTTCCATGTAACCAGGAATTTTGCTCTGAATGATTCCCACAGGTTCACTGCCGTGTTCTGCGAGGACCAAACTCCGCTCTGGATGCTTCACACGGGTTCACTGCCGTGCTCTGCGAGGACCAGGATCCGCTCTGGACGTTTCCCACGGGGTCAGGATTTGACGTAAGCCGCGTTCCACGTAACCAGGAATTTTTGACTTTATTCGCATTTCACGGAGTCGGGATTTGACTCTCGGTCATCTGTGCACCGCCGAGTCATGGAACTGGGAGTTGCCGCGGTTCCGCTTTGTTTGATGTTGCGTCTGTTGTAATGAGACGAATATTGAGATGATCTCCAGGCTATCTGTGAATTGTTGAGATTTGGCTTCTTCTTCTGATGAAGCCTGGGGAGGAAAGGTGTGATTCTCTTTTTGTTTGCGCCCCTGGATTGTATACAGGGATTGATGCGATATTACCTGTAGGGCATAAATTTCATTTTCATTTTTCTATTTCATTTCGCGGTGCCCAATCATTTCGGCTAATTTTTTTATTTTTACTCGCTGCTTTTTATTGCGAGTTGCCCAATCATTTCGGCTATTTTGCATGCATACATTTTTACTTGATGATTTTGTTGTAAGCTGCCCCATCATTTCGGCTATTTTGCATGCATGTGTGGCTCGCTAGCTTCTTTGCTGCAAATTTAGAATTAGACACCGATTTCGGCATCAACACCGCTACAACTGGAATATTATCAGGAGCGAATCATCATTTGCCTTTGTCGATGTCGAACAAAGGTGGCTTAGCAAACAGGGTTAAGATCCTGTCGACTAAGGCTTTTGATTTCATGAGCCGTAAGGGTCCCATAAAGGAAGACACATGTAACAATCTCCGCCTCTTCTCAGTTTTCTTTTGTAAAGTATCAGCGAACAATTCAGCAGGCAGCTCGCACAGTAGCCATCTTTTGGTCTCAGTGGTAAGAATATTAGGTGTATATGAAGCAGAAACAAGACCAGGCAAACTAAATCCTAAACATAAATTACAACAGATTATTAGTACATTCGAAATACACAAACCATTTTAGCTATATAGTTGGAAAATAATCACCATCATTATTCAGTCTTTTCCCTAAAAAAGTGGGACCGCTATGAAGTTGAGGTTCACAACAATTAAACAAATCGTTTCACCGACTGTCGACTTAACGTACTAAAATTTAAATTAGTGACGAGAGTAAAATTTGTCGAAATCCAAAATGAGTAGCTATCGAGAAGTATGTAAGAAAAATTATATTTCTATTGGAAATTATGTTTAAAGCACAGATAAACCCCAAGAGTCAAAAAAAAACATCTATCGCTAGATTATTTTGAGTATAGAACGTTCTTATGTACATTAAATCTGGAATTTTATTCATCATATTGATTACCAATTTTTGTTTGTCACAGAGGAAATAAAATGGCGATTCAAAGTTATATGTCACCTCCTATCCGGCGGATGATTGGCATTCCAGATAAGTGTCAATCTAAAAAGGCTGTTAAGCATTTTCGCGTACTAACATATAACACATTGGCGAATACTTATGCCAAGAGAAGTAAAGGGAACTGGCCAAAATGGGAGATACGAAAACAACATTTGTTCAATGAGATTGTTAATTATGACCCGCACATAATTTGCATTCAAGAGGTAAAAAATAATAAATAAAAATAATCATACATGGACGTTTTTTCCTCTGGTATTGATTGAATAGGTGCAAATTTTGTATTGAGTGTTCTTTTAATGTGCAGGTTGAATCAGACTTTGCACAATATATAACAACTTATCTTGTTAATCAAAATTTTGAGGTTCATTACAAACCCAAGGTAACTAAACAGTGCAGCCATATTTTATACTGGGTTTTTTTCATACGTCACCCCAAAACTTAGGTATTTCCATATTTCACCCCAAAAGTTTGGAATTTCAAATCCCCCCACCCCACCCCACCCCACCCGAAAGATAAATATGCATGATATGTCATTTCCTATCAAAATTTAACTCGCGTTAGAATTTTTCACTAATGTTATGAAGTAAAAAGTTGAGACTTGTGTTCTCTCCTATATTCAGTATCCATTCAAACAACTCACTCTCTTCTATAAAGACTTGTCATAGCTTCTTTCTCATCTCATTAACCCATTAACCCTAGATCATTGGGCAAACCCTTCAGATCTTTTAGGAAATCCTTACAATCCCGTTTGCTAAAAAGGTGCACAATTCTATCTATTTAAGGGGACAAGTTCTATGTGGAAAAGATTTTGCTCTAATTTTAGCCCTCAAGAAAACCCTCAATTTTGGAATTGTGATAAATCCTAATTCAAACTGTAAATTATGATTACATGGGGAAAAAGAAAACTTTTGGAGGGCATATTTGTCATTTACTAACCTTCTTAACAGTTCTAAACTCCACTAATCGCATATTTTTAACAAATGTTGAGTAAAAGTAATCAGGGGGGCTATTTTGGGTAACGTCAAACTTTCGGGGGAGAAATATCAAATTTCAAACTTTTGAGGATGAAATATAAAATTAACTATGTTTTGGGGTTACATCAAGGTTCGAGAATTCGGTTTCGGTTTCGGTCTTTCATGATTTTATTAGTTTCGCTGGGTTTCGGCTAGTTTCGCTAATCTCGGTTCGGATTTCGATTTCGACGGTAATACAACATATATAAGTGTAGATATATTAAATACTTAAATTTATACTTCTATATTACAAGACAATGATCCCAGTATTTAAAAATCTAGCCATGATGCAAAATATATTGAAAAGTGTATTTAGATAAGCATTACTGTAAGGTTTGTGTTCACTTTTTTGCTGTTTTCTAACGAATGCCTACAATGATCGATAGTAAAAATGGTATAAAAATAAGTTTTTAAAGATTTTGACCGAAACAATATTTTATGGTTGTTTTCGTATCGGTCTCGGTTAATTGCGTATCAGTCTCCACCGAAACCGATACGAAACCACCACGTATCGGTGGTTTCGTCCGAAACCTCGAACCTTGAACATATAGGAAAACCCCTTTAAAAATTTACTTTTAACTTGGTTTGACTCAAAAATTGTCTTTTCAGAGTGGATATGGATCGATTGAAGGATGCTTGACAGCTTTCCAGTCATATTGTTTTACGATGGATGAAATCCGAAATGTATGTTATTACCCCTAATCTACTTGAATATTTTAATGTTTGAAAAATATATCTGAGACAACTTTGATTTGTAGATCGAATTCGATGCAATTGCAAAAAAACATTTCAAGATCCATTAGAGATCAGCCGCTACAGCAGGGTATATAACGACATAGCAATAGTTGAACATCTATAATCAATTTACTTTGTTTAGACATTTCAAGCGCTCACTTGTCGGTTTATATCTAAAATTTGCATTTAAATTTAGTTAACTTCTCACTCAGCTTATGTAGTCAAGAGTAGTTAATTGTGTTCATGACCAGTTTTAATGCTTGAGTAGCTATTCCATTCAAGGGTTTAAATATCACCTGAAACTCTTACTGATGAGGATTTTCTAAATTGGGTAACTTATATCAGGAATAGTCAGAGACATGAATCACTACAAATGTTCGATCATCCTATATTGTCCAAACATAATAATATTCTAACTTGAGCTTAATTGGAATGCCTAAATATTACCTTGGTAAGTTCATATCGATGGGAGAAGGAATAGGAAACCATTTCGTATCAGTCTATTTAGACTTTAAATAAGTAAGAACCAATTATCTACATGAGAAATCAAGCCATCAAGATATACGCATTCCAAGGTCAATAAAAGCTTAATTTGGTTAAAACATGGTTTAAAATTTCAGTACCGATACTGGTATCAAACAATCATTTTTGCAAATTGGAATCCAAATACCGCATATACTTGGGATAAAAGGCTCAGTTGTTGTTGTTGTTGTTGTTGTTGTTGTTGTCGTCGTCGTCGAATCCAAATACCGGATACTTGGTTCTTTGACTAAACAAATCTCTAACAATCAATAAAATTTTAAATGGTTAAATAAATTAAACTAATTTGATATATCTTGTAGCAATTAGTTCCGTCTACGGTGATTTTAAAATATGTTATTCATGTAACTATAAACTCTGACGTTTTTAGTAATTAATGATGTCAAAACCAACAAGCCGTTAAAAAACTCACTAAACCATTAGTGAATTTAATATCAAAGCCCCTTGATCAATTGGTAAACTAGTAGCTATAAAGGTCTAAAATCTAGATGTATCGGACAATCAATTTTGGATCGACATCAAACACTTAGATCGTTATTGGACGAGATATAAAACCGTTGTCGAAACTCCGATAAAAGGGGATCCCTTAATTAACAAGTCTCTTGAATATGAAACCTTTTGTTTCCTCGTGATGGAGTTTGATCATGGGTAAGCTCAAAGAATTAACAAGAGTTCTTAGAGTCTCGTTAATACTAACCATAAACAGGAAGTTGCTAGTTAGGAGTTCTCCGATTGTAAGGCTGGGTGTAGATGGATATGATGGATGCAATCAATAACCCAGACATGTTTTAATGGCCACAAGATCCTTCTGAAGCATGCCATATATGTATGTACGCATGCAATTATCAACTAAGCTTAATCCGCTTCAAAAGAGACCATGAATATCAGTATATGTGTGCACATGCGCATATGGAGGTACTCATGCACGCGTGCGCGCACACACACACCACGGAGCAAGCGGGTTCCCATGCACACACGCTGAGAGAGAGAGAGAGATGAGATGAGATGAGATGTTTGATCATTCTATATTGTTTATGCATAAAATAACGTTCTAACTTAATGCGTAGTTGTAATGCCCATGTATAATGTGTTGTATATCAGAACACAGGTTGGAAAATCATCATCTACCAAATAGAGTCTATCGTGCCTTTAAATATGCATGAACCATATATTTAAGAAGCAAACCATCAAGATATACCCAATCCGAATTTAATTAAAAATAAAAATGAAACTTCACAACTAAAAAAAAAAAGCTAAAACGGTACCCCTAATTAATAGGCGGCACTATCCCCTTTCTATGAAGGCGGCAAGGTGAATTCCTATCATAGATCTATTCACAAAATGTTTTAACATGAGTGTTAAAGTTCCTGTTATTGTTCAAATCCCTAATAGTCCAAACATTTATGTCAAGCAATCGACCAAGTACCATCATTATGATATAGCCTTGTTGTACAAAGCTGTGCCAAAGCATAGTGGATCCACAGTAGACATAAAGTATCAGGATTATGGTGCTTACAAAACTGTGTATCTGTATGGTCAATTTACTTAAGTTAATTGAATTCCAATAACATCAAAACATGAAATTGATCAAACATTAGAAAATGGTATTTGCTCCTTTATGATATGAGTTTATTATGTGAAAATTCATATTGTAACAACATAGATTGTTGAAATTGCAAAGCGTGACACTAACATGCAAACAAGTGAAGACTCTATAAAACCAAATCAGTTAATTTGATTAAATACATTAAGAGATTTACTCTTCCTATTATTTCGACAAAATTTAATAATGCAAAGTATTTATTTAAAGAAAATTCAACATGGACAAACCTTACCGATTCATCTTTGCATGGAGACTTTCATCAAGCTGAATTCCAAACTTATAGAAATAACTGCAAGAAGAGGAGTTATTATGAGAAAACTAACAAAATTATAATATGTAATGTTAGCACAATGAATTTCTATAATGTTATGCTAACTTAGACTATTGGAAACTAAAGATAATTGGAAAAATTCTTTCAGGATAAAGATAAAGCTCATATGAGATCTCATGAACAGGGAATAGCTAGTAGGTGTACATAGATACAATGACTGCAGGCATCAGCCGGTCATGTTTAGCGGACAAAAAAATCCTGTGTAGCATGATGCACATGTATACATATGTATGTATACATGCAAGCATCAACTAAGCTGACACAGTGTATGAAGCCATATGTAAATATGGGGGCATGCACGTGTGTGCACGCATCTATCCACAAGTGCTAACACACACAAACGTGCATGTACAAACATAGGCGGACACGCATGAACATACACACACACACAGAGGGGGTGAGAAAGATTTCGTTTTGACAAGTAAATGGCTGATCACAAGGATTTTTAGCACGAGGCGACAGTAAACCCCTTGCATATATATTTGAAAGTAGAGGTTTCATAAAATAGCTTAAGAATATCTAAAGGGAAGCTACTTTTAATTTCCAAGGGCGCAATCCTCTACTTTATAAACAAAACAGTAGTTGCTCCTCTTGCTATGCAGCAAAGGCGCTCTGGACACACCTAGGTCAAGTACGCCGAAAGAAAAGCATCAATGTATTGATTGCCGCATGATTTCTCTTTCTCTAAGCTAACTTAGCTAAGTAGCACGTATTCGGATACACATATAAGACACGACACCGGTTGGATTCATGGATTCATGATTTTTCATAATTTGACAATATGATTCATTAGGATACGTGATTTGTTTTGTTCGCACACACAAGAAAGCGCACGGACGAAAAAAACTATCAATTTAGCATAACCAAACTAAGGTTACAAAAAATTATGAGTTTAGACACATAGATTGTTGATGTGGTGGTTATTAAAACATGTTCGATACATCTACAATCAAAATATAAATTATAGGGTGTCGAAAAGTGTACTCGGGCGTTTGCGGTGCTCACCAGTCCGGCCCCAAGATGCGACTTCAAATTAAACGGCTTGGGTATTACTGGGCCACCATGATATGGGATTGCGAAGAGCATGCAAATAAATGTCATATCTGCCAAATTCACGGTGATTTCATTCATAAGCATCCCAATCCGTTGCATCCTACGGTGGCGTCGTGGCCCTTCGAAGTCTAGGGAACCGACATAGTTGGCCCAATTGATCCTCCGTCATCCAGAGGCCATCGGTTCATATTGGCCGCAACTGACTATTTCTCCAAATGGGCTGAAGCTGTCCCGCTAAAAGAAGTCAAGACAGAAAATATTCTGACGTTCTTCCAGCATAATATTTTATACCGCTTCGGTACACCAAGAAAAATCATTTTTGACAACGGGCCTTCTTTCAAGAGCTTCAAAATCTCAAGGTTCGCTACTCAGCACAAGATAGACTGGAGATATTCCTCCATCTATAATCCAAGAGCCAATGGGTTAGACGAAGCCTTCAATAAGACTCTATGTAAGCTCCTGAGGAAAAATGCTTCAGCCAACAAGAGAGACTGGAATCTCAAACTTCACGAGGCGTTGTGGGCATATCGTGCCACGCACCGTACTCCAACTCAGTCCACTCCGTAATCATTGCTCTTCAGAGTAGAGGCGATCCTCCCCCTCGAAGTCGAAGTTCCAAGCTTAAGAATGGCCATTCAGCACGAGTTGACCGAAGAGGAAAACGTGCTCCTTCGGATCGAAGAGCTCGACGCCCTCGAAGAAAAGAGGCTTGCAGTACAGCAAAATCTGGAGCTGTACCGAGCCCAAATGTCACGAGCCTATGACAAGATGACCCGTCTCCGCGCTTTCAAGAAAGGCGAATTGGTGTTGGTCCTCAAAGACCGATCATCCCCAATCGACATGCCAATGGCAAATTCGAGCCAAACTGGAAAGGACCATACGTCATCGAGAAAATGTTCGACGGAGGATCCTACCAACTAATAAGTGCCGAGGGAGAAAGGCTCATGCCACCCATCAATGGCCGATATCTCAATAAATATTACGCGTGAATGCTCCAAGCCGCAGGCGAATTGAGCACACGGCCCTACGGTCTGAATCATACATCCTGCAAAACCGTATACAATTCACGGGCGTAAACGACCCATATCTCTCCCAAGTCATGCCGATGTGACTACATTTAAAGTCCCAGCAGCGACAAAAAAAAGGTATGTCCACAAGCAAAACGGGCACGGATGAAAACCCGAAAGGGCTCCGTGAGTAAAAACAGCAGGCCTACCGGCAAGTATGTGAAAACCCGAAAGGGCGCAAACTCGTGAAAAGAGATAAAATACACTCGCAAAGTCCTCTCGACCTTGTGAGGAGAAAATCCCTGCGTAAGATCCTTATGACTTACAAAGGAGCAACACACTTAGGAATCCCTACGATTCCTAAGGAGAACATACACCTGCGAGATCCTCTCGACTCGTAGGGGAAAATACTTTTATGGGATCCTTACGGTTCATAAAATTGAAAAGCCTTAGGTGATAGGGATCTAAACCTGTCTCCTGAGCCATCTCTCCCCAACGGGCAACGGCAAATGATGAGTCGCTCCTGGCATTTCGCTTCAGTGTTAGCGGTGCTGATGCCGACCAAAAACCCAAATCCCAAGTCCTCCCGAGGCAAATGATGAATTGCTCCTGGCACATGTGCTTCAGTGTTAGCAACGCTGATGCCTACCCAAACCCCAAAACTCTAAACTCCAATCCAATAGACCCCTAAGTCTTAAAACTGGGAATAGATGATTTCTAAGTCGTTAAACTGGGAACAGATGACCTCTAAGTCGTTAAACTGCGAACAGATGACCCCTAAGTCGTTAAACTAGGAACGAGGGAAATCTTCTCATGGCAAATGATGATTCACTCCTGGTACCATATTCCAGTGCAGCGATGCTGAAACCAAACCAAAACCAAAATCCCCAAATCCTGTTATGGCAGATGATGATTCACTCATGGTACCATATTCCAGTATAGCGATGCTGATGTTAACCCGAATCATATCAAGTCAGCAAAACAACCAATGACCTCCTTGGAATAATCAAACTCCACCTCGGAAACAAGCCAACTTCATCCCTAACACCGCGAAAAGCGGAGCAAGTCAAATCCAGCACCGACCGTCCACGTCGCTAAAAGAGCGGCACCGACCGTCCAGGTCGCTAAAAGAGCAGCACCGACCGTCCAGGTCGAAAAAATGGCAGCACCGACCGTCCAGGTCGCTAAAAGGGCAGCACCGACCGTCCACGTCGGTAAAAGGGCAGCACCGACCGTCTAGGTCGCTAAAAGGGCAGCACCGACCGTTCACGTCGCTAAAAGGGCAGCACCGACCGTCCACGTCGCTAAAAGGGCAGAACCGACAGTCCACGTCACTAAAAGGGCAGAACCGACCGTCCACGTCGCTAAAAGGGCAGAACCGACCATCCACGTCGCTAAAAGGGCAGAACCGACGACCGTCCACGTCGCTAAAAGGGCAGAACCGGCCGTCCACGTCGCTAAAAGGGCAGAACCGACCGTCCACGTCGCTAAAAGGGCAGAACCGATCGTCCAAGTCGCAAAAAGGGCAGAACCGACCCTCCAAGTCGCAAAAAGGGCAGCACCGACCCTCCAAGTCGCTAAAAGGGCAACACCGACCGTCCGGGTCGTAAAAAGGGCAGCACCGACCGTCTACATCGCTAAAAGGGCAAAACCGACCGTCCACGTCGTTAAAAGGGCAGAACCGACCGTCCAAGTCGCAAAAAGGGCAGAGCCGACCGTCCAAGTCGCAAAAAGGGCAGCACCGGCCGTCCAAGTCGTAAAAAGGGCAGAACCGACCGTCCAAGTCGCTAAAATGGCCGCACCGACCGTCCAAGTCGTAAAAAGGGCAGCACCGACCGTCCAAGTCACAAAAAGGGCAGCACCGGCCGTCCAAGTCGCAAAAAGGGAAGAACCGACCGTCCAAGTCGCTAAAAGGGCAGCACCGACCGTCCAAGTCGCAAAAAGGGCAGCACCGGCCGTCCAAGTCACAAAAAGGGCAGAACCGACCGTCCAAGTCGCTAAAAGGGCAGCACCGACCGTCCACGTCGTTAAAAGGGCAGCACCGACCGTCCAAGTCGCAAAAAGGGCAGCACCGACCTTCCAAGTCGCAAAAAGGGCAGAACTGACAGTCCAAGTCGCTAAAAGTGCAGCACCGACCGTCCACGTCGCTGAAAGGGTAGCACCGACCGTCCAAATCGCAAAAAGGGCCGCACCGACCATCCACGTCGTAAAAAGGGCAGCACCGACCGTCCACGTCGCAAAAATGGCAGCATCGATCTCCTCGCGAAAGAAGATCCATCAATTTCATGCACGCAACCCACATATGTGGTGTGCATGTATTGATGGGGGGCAATTTGTTAGGGTCAAAATTTACACCCCGATTGACCAAGTCAAAATCAAAGTCAACCCCTAAGCCAAGTGGGCCCAAGACTAGGTCAAGTGGGCCAATACCCGGGTCGAGCCCGAACATGAAGCAGCCGGCCTCTCCCATGCTGAAATAAAAATTTTGTAATAAATAATTTTGGTGTACTTCTTTTATTTTATTTTATGAATTAATGTAAGAAAATGGGCATAAAGCCAAATTTTTGTAAAGCACATGGCTTATGTGCAAAAAGAAATAGCACATGAGACATGGAATGAGCAAAATGTCATTTTGTAAAGCCCAAGAGGTTATATGTAAATGTGTAAGCCTATATAAGGCAACATGATGAAAATATCAAAGGATCTTTTTTTCTCTCAAAAAAAAAATCAAGATCTGTGCACTTTCTCTTTCCTCAAGGTTCTAAAACCTTTCTCTTTCTTTTGAATTAAATCAAGAGTTTTACTCTTCCTTTTCCAAAACTAAATAGTTTTTCACCACAAAACCCACAAAGGGGAGCCTGGATCTTCTATCAGATCTTAAAAAGAAAAGACTTTTAAAATCTCACCCCTCTTATTATCCAAGAGCCGGCCAACAGAGGAGGAAGAAGAAGACCCATCTCCAAAGACCCCACTTTGGGGAAGATCCAGGGCTCAAAGGAGAAGCCCCTTCATCAGCTCCAAAAATATCTTAAGAGTTTAACTCCTCAAAAAAATACACACACACACAAAATAATAAGTATTTCTTTCTGGGAGTACAACTCCCAGTGCAGGGACCAACTCCCTTTTGCCGCCCAACGCCCTAGCGCCCACGTGCCTGGCATGTGAGGCGCGAGCGCCCAAAGCGCGAGCGCCCGAGTGCCTGACACGTGAGGCGCTAGCGCCCAAAGCTCTAGCGCCCGAGCACCCACGTGCCTGGCACGTGAGACGCTAGGGCCCAATGCACTAACGCCCGAGCGCCCACATGCCTGGCACGTGAGGCGCTAGCGCCCAAAGTGCGAGTGCACGAGCACCCACGTGCATGGCACGTGAGGCACTAGCGCCCGAGCGCCCACGTGTCTGGCACGTAAGGCGCTAGCATCCAAAGCGCTAGCGCTCAAAGGGATAGCACCGGCGCCCAAGCGCCCGCGTGCCGCGCACGTGAGGCGCTGGCGCTTTCTCCCACGCATCCTTTGGATGCCCTTTCCCTTATATATATATATATATACTCTACAACACTGTCCACTGTTAGAAAAAAATTTCTAATGGGGCGTTGCTCCGCACCCCGCAAGGGGGCTGCTAGCCCCCTTGACCCCCAGCCAGCTATCCGGATAGCGGGACCCCCGTAAAAAACTCTGTGGGGCCCCCGATATATCCAAAACCCCTTTCAAAACACAACACATGTACACTGCACATTGAGTTCACATGACCTGTTTGACCCGTTAATCGGAGGTTCTCTCGATCCAAAGGCGAGGGGTAATTAACTGCAGCTTAGTCCACGGCTGCCAGAGATTCGAATCCCCACAATCAATAAACCCCAGCCTATCCTAGGCAGAGGAAATCTGTAATGCGTCTGACAAGCGCGCGCGTATTCCCATCTCAATGGGGTGACGAAAAACACCCTACAATAAGTTTACCCTCTTCTGAGATACAGTATATTGAAAAGAGTTCCAAGAAGGATACTGAGGTAGACGTAACGTTGGATATTGATTATGACTCAACAGAGAATACAGCCTAAGAAGTTGTTGGATAAATTGTTCATTTATGAACTTGGTCCTACCATCTATCCAAACAAATTCTAAGACAGGTATCGCTTGATTCTGGAGATAGTTGATCATCACGAGATTGAGATTAAGAGAGATAAAATTAGAAATATTGTAGTGGATCCATTCACTGAGGGTATTTCTCGAACATGGTTTGTGAAACTATTAGTAGAGAGAAGTTGGATATATGATAGCACATGAGATGTAGGTATGCGATACCGTAATAATTGACCTTAAGTGCAAGTGGGAGATTGTTGGATATAGCGTCCTCAAGACGATTATTGTAATTACAAGATGACAATTACTGTAATTGAAGGTGGACTTATACGGATAGAACAATCTTGCTCGATATGATAGTATGCTATCTGATTTGTTTTTATCATCTATGTATATACATTTTACTTGTTATTACGTGTCGCTAATACATAATGATAAAGCCCGTAGGATCTTTACTTGACTATCAGGATTAATGATAGAGATCATACTAGTGGGGCATAAGTAGTCCATAAGCACATCTTTAAATGTTCCTAGTTTTAGAGTATCGAGACTGGTATCGATACTCCAGTTTAGACTAGTGCGTACGTTTTCTGACCCGGTTGGATGGCGATAGTTGATCTCATAGCTATTGGTGTTTGACACCAAGGATTGTATACATGTGCTTATTGTAGTATGAGTTACACTAGACGGACTCACCGAGAATTCCTAGGTGGTATTATACCTATCGTCAGATAATAGTTCTCTGGTGACATAAGTACATGGTTGTTTGTAGACCTGAGATCGCCATAGTGTCTTTTATGGTTCTCATTGTGCTTTGATTACTACTCTACCACGGCTTTAAAAAGCCGTGCAAACAGGTTTTAATTGGGTACAGGCTCAAGCCATATCGAGGCAATGAGCGATCGGAAGGGGTTCGTCTCTCCCGATATAGGGAGTTGATGTCGCGCTGTGCATGATTGGTTATAACTGTAAGTCTCTGGCCAGGACAGATAAGATTTACCGATAAGTGTTATCGGTAGTTTCTCAGTTGGTTATAAGCTTGACATCGGCACGACTTATTGAGTTATTGGAAGTCTGACGGTTTCCACTTCTCAGACCCGGTATGCGGTACTCTTAGACAAAGAGACCGGACTATATGGTGATTTTCACTGATAGGCTCTGCAGGGTACGAACGAGCTTACTTGTCGACCTTCTTTCGATCAATACCTGGATAGTCATTACGTGCAGCTAGTACCGCTGACGTGCTTATGGGTTATGGATATGATCCTAAAGCTACTGCCAGCGTATTGTTAAGTCTTTAGAGTCCCACACAGAGATTTCCTGACTCAGACGAAATGATGTAGAGTGCGTATGGCGATACGCACAAGAGTTCGATTAAATACATATATTTGATACACGTACTTTAATCGGATATTTTCATAATAATAGCCGACTAAGCCAGATTATTAAATCAAGTATTGATTTAATAATTTTATATATATATTATGCTCACTTTATTCTCATTATGTATTTGTATTTGATACAAATACGTGTTTATGTATTTGATACATTTTCATAATGTGCATATGATACATATGATATTTCCTTGAATGTTTCTAGATTGCCACCTCATTTCTTTATTTGTGAAATAAGGAAATGAGTCGTTTAGAGAAAGAGAATTGTAGAGAATGAGAGAGGCTTCTAGCATATTTCATTTGGATTATTATGGCTACTCTCTCTCTCTCTCTCAAGATAGTTAATTCCACAATTTTTTTCTTTCTCTCTTGATTTTCGCTTAAGAGAAAAAGAGAGCATTTGAGAGAAAATGAAGTGAGCCAAATTCTACATTTCTTGCTATATATTCCTAGCAAGTTTATCTAGCAAGTTACTTTATTAAGATCTTGAGCTAGTGGAGCTAAAGTCTGGATTGGAGAAATCTCAAGATGGATCATCTTTGACGAGGAGATCTTCGTGCATGCTCCGATCTCTACCAAGTGGAGACTAGAAGGGTCTTCAACGATTAGGCGGACATGCTAAAAAGTTGTAGCACTCCAAACCCTTAGATTAACTTTCATTTAGTGTTCAAGTTAATGTTTTGGGTTGATTTCTAAGGTTTTGGGTGTTCTTGTTCTCTAGTTTTTTAAAATTATTCATTCCGCTGCGTTTTAAATCTTTGCATGATGAGCAAGATATCCTACAGTCTCTCGACCCTGTTAGTGTCAGGACACCCCAATTAGGAGCCTTCCGAGATCAGGAGAGGGCATCTAGATAGGGGATGTAACAAATCAACTCAATTTTGAGTTGAGACAACTCCGTTTTGAGTTGTGTTAAAGGGAACATCCCTAGATAGGGGGTTCCACTAGTGATGCGCAAGTCTTTGGCTTGTTATTGATCATGTTTAATTTGGTCAAAACTTAATCACTAGGGTGTATTTTGTTAAAATACTTATATAGGTATTTTTATATATTTGAGAGTTAAAATTTTAACTCCAGCGGATTAAAACTTGGGAAGTGCCGGAACTCGATGGATCTCTTGTATCTATCTTTCTTCCTCTGCCCATAGCTTCATGTCCATTGCAAGAACATAGCGGCAATGATGTCAAAAATATGATCAACCTATTTGAAAGAATCGCCAAAAATTCTAGAATTTCGTTCCAAACATAAATTCCAACAAACGGCGGAGCAAAATAGGGCAAAGACATCCTTCGCAAGTGTAGCAGAATTCCATATCCAAGTATTAAGAAAATCATCTGGAAGGAAGTGCGGTAAGTCTTACTCTGGATAGAACTGTCATCCGTACAACCACTGAAAAGGAACACTGAAATAAAATATGGAAAATTGATTCCACCCCATAATCACAAGAAAAACATGCGTTTGAGAAAGCAACGCCCATAGCCTTTTAACACCTCTTGTGACCATTTGATACAAGCACAACAAGTATCAAAATTATATGAAAATCGGTGTGCACATGCATTAAGCCATGAAAATCAATATGAACTGTGTCGATCATCGAAATTAATGATTATTTGAATCATTGCACCCCCATTTAATTCACATATTATACCTTCACTTCGATTTTTTTTTTTTTTTTTTGATAACAGATATATAGATCAATCATATATTGCAATAACCTTTGAAAATGAAATTTTGCAATGCTTTCACACTTTGGTTTAGTTAGTGCCTTCCTGCACATGGTCCGGAGATAATAGCAGCGTTGGTAAGGAACTCGGTCACAACAGTCTAGCTTGTACTCAGCTTCAAGGTTTGAAAAATGAAAATAGATCACTCAAAAAAACTAAATAAAGATTACGAAGCTAGCATGAAAAAGCTGATAGGTTTGTTTTGTGTATATATATTAACTTTATTTTTAGAGGGGAAATGTGTAAGGAAAAGAAACAGTTTTTTTTAAAATTTATTTTAATGAACGAAATTATATTAAAAAAAAGTATCTACTTTCTGGGTTGTGCTAAAGAACACAAAACAAACTCTATTCTAAACAGCACAAAAACAAATTCTACTTAATTTAGACAATCATCTTTTCTAAAAAACAATTATTAAAAGACATTAGGGGTTTGGAAAGTCTAGAGAGGTTATAATGTTAATAGTCTCCAAAGGACAAGGTGATTATCAATTTTGCAACATCTCTGTGGGTTTTTATTTTCCTTCTTTTTTGTTAAGGTTTCAGTACATTTATGCATCTTTGATGGTTGCTTTATTTAGTACGATTCCGAGCTAGTCTTCTTCATATTATGTTGCTTGTTGGATGCTTTGGAACAAAATAAATAATATAAACTTAGTAATTAACAAGTTTGCCATAAATTGATAGCTCATATTTGACTTTAGGGTAAATTGTCAAAAAGCCTCCGGCTTGATTCAAACTTGTGTAAAACCCCTTGGAGGTTTTTCTCTTGTTAAAAAACCTCGGGCCCAATCCAAACCCCTGCCAGTAATATCAAACCGGTTGCCTGTAATATCAGAGTCGTTGCAATTACTTGAAATATCTAAGCAGTTGAGAGAATACGTCTAAATGAAATAAAGCCCAGGGGTTTGTCACAAAGATTTTGAACAATATGCTCTTTCCAACAATTTTGAAAATTAAAGGGGTTTTCAGACAACTCCATAGGCGGACAGTGGTTTTTTTTTACTATTTACCCTTGACTTTATATGTTGCTTCTTGATCAGGGACTTCAAGAGAAATGATAATTTGATGAAAACCAAAGTTCCAAGGAAGATATATGAGTTTCAATGAAGAATTCCAATGAAGAAAAAGAAAAAACCACTAATGGATATAAATTTATTCATTGACCTCTGCCAACATAACCTATTAGAATTTGCAATAAAAATTCAACTATCACCAAAGAAAAAAATTGCACATCATTATCCCTTTCGAGAATCTATTATGCAACATATTTTAGTTTTAAAGTTCATCAGCGAAATCTTCTGAAACAACAAAAGCGTATGACTGCTGCCACCAGGAATAAGCATGTGACATAGTTCATCTCAAAACACTAAGAACACATTCTACAACACTGTACATCTCATATTTACATAAAAATTTGTGTAAATACAAGATTTATCACATCTGTACACTCGCTCATCTCCGCACATATTCACATTAATCGCATTCCTAAAGATATTCTACATATTTACTTAAAAGAGACTACAATCTCGACCTTCGGATGAATTTCAAAGGATTGAAAGCAGACGTCCGATTCCCTTTCAAGGACATGCCTGGCTTTATATCCCAGCCTTCGATGTTTTTTGGAACGCAAACATCATACATAATCTGGCTGAGGACCCCTTGGGGATTTATACTTTGCTCAGCAACAGAAGAGACTGTTTCTATAGTTTCGTTGAATTCCATGGAGCTCGGCAAGAAGAAATCATCGCTTGGATCAATTGCTAGGCCCTCATTCGAGGCTATTGCTGCTTTATGAAGATTACTCTCATTCAAATCGTCACTTGTTGTTTCTCCTTCAAGGTTCCTTCGATGTGAATAGATAATAGCTGCCTTGGTAAGAAACTCGGCTACTGCAGCTTTGTACTCAGCATGGTGGTGCTTGTAATGAGCTGCAAAATAAATATATAGGTCACAAGAGAAACCATACACAGATTCTGGAGCTGGTGTGCCTCTACTCGGAAAATTTAAGGTTTTTGATATGTTTATTGCGTTGGAGTATTTCACTTTTTATATTAAGCTTTTTAGAGAAAAATTTAGTACCACAAGGATATTGAAAGCGAATGTTGCAATTTTGTGTTAATATATTTCAATTCATATATTGGCCTTCGAGTTGAAGGTCCATCATATTTTGACCAAATTTTGATTTTCCTGATTACATTTACTTCTCTCTACTCAACTACATTCATAGAAAGCGTTAAACAGGGTGATATGTCTAGCCATCAGACTGTCTATGATTCCGTGTAACATGTAAACGAATCCTTTTATTTTTTTTGTTTCCTTTCCTGGTTGCAAGTATTCTCTTTGCACATCACATGTATTGGAAGTGTTCATGATCAGCAGTTTTCTGCCTGAAGCATAACATTTTCTCAACACCGGGACTATTCTTATTGACGAAATGAGTTCACTTCAAAACTCAATCTCCAAGAGGAATTATTCCTCCAATACAAACTTACAAAGGCAAACTGCAGGTGGAAAAAGTTTAAATGGTTTGAGAGGCCAAGGGAAGAATAGAAAATTTGATGCTTAAAATTTAAATAGTGAACGCTTCAAAATAAAATGATAAATAAGCATTGTCTGCTCTACTTGAAAACAGTCACCTACTAACTCACATGCAAAAACCACAGACTGATGGCACCAAGTATCTTTACACATCAAAATTTATACTCTTATTGGATGTGGTATGTTGTGGGTGTTATCGTATCCACTTCTATATTTAACTCGATAATCTAGTGCTCACTTATATTCTCATTTTCATTTTAGTACATGCATCAGTTGGGTCTACTACTGGCTATCAGTCATTCACAACGGCAAATTAACTCGAAGCAGTACAGAGTCAAAGAAGCACCTATATGTGGGGAAGTGTTCCATTTCAGAAGTTTAACATCACCGCCGAGCTCCTGCAAGCGTTGAGCAAAATTGCAAACAGTCCGGTAGGGAGCAAGGTCATCATCTTCTGAACAAAGTAATAAAAATGGCCCAAATTTCTGCATATATATAGTTTCTGTATAAGTTTAAATGAAAAGAGGAATTGGGCCCTACTGCGAGACCATAGAATGCATCCTAAGATGGAGTCGACATGCAATATCTCATTGGGTGTTGCATATTTAATAAAGTAATATCACATATTTAATACGAGAGAGATATCACGTCGCTTTAAATAGTAGGTGTCAGCATCACTGTATGACACTTTAGGTCCACTTCCCCAAATGAAAAAGGCATGTTCAGCTAGAGAATGAAGGTGACAATGAAATGGTATCCTTACAACTGAGGAGTAAAGAGTCTGCCAGTATTCAGCGCGCTGTGATTCAAATCTTTTTAAGAAAAGAGTGTCAAGACAGGATGCAATGCCTCTTGTGATCAATGATACTACTCTTGGAGGTTGAGACGTTTTTAGGACCAGCTCACTTGTGAAGTCTACAGGACTTGAATCATAAACTTGTCCACATATACATTCTCTAACAAGCTGATATTCATCCTGCAGTAACAAGATAAAGAATATGTTTTATCTGAACCCAGTAACTTGTAATGAGCTACGTGCCTTAAGCTATCTAAAAGCAAGTTCTGATGGAAAATGGTATACAGTATATTCTAATTTATTTACAGTGGTGTTGCACTTGCATAATGATTACATTCTTGAAATATATAATTTGAGGGTGACCGGTGACATATGCATGAACAAATATTAGACATCCCCTATAATGCTTCTAAGTATGTTTAAGATTATGGGCATACCTTGTTAAGTTGTCCTTCACATTTCCCCTCAACTAACTGTAAAATACACAGTAAGTTTGTTGCCAGAAATGTAGAAATAGAGAAAGCAAAATTCTTTAGTCACTCAACATTTAGGCAAACTAAAAGAACAAAATAAAGAAGAAAATAATACAAAGGCACACTGTGCAGCTAGTTCAACATTGAAAAGCATACCTGAAGAACCTTATACAAGCAACCTTTTGATCCTCCAGAAAAAGATGTGAGAACTATAGGCAATGGCCTAATGTTTACTTCCTGTTAGAAAAAAAACGTAATATTACCGTCAAAGGTTCGTTCACTTTTAACTTTTAAGTTTATAGGTTGTGGGCTAACAATATATATCAAGCAAAACTTAACAATTAATACTAAACATCAAACGCACGTATGGAAACTGGTAAGATAAATGTTGGTTAAGAAATACAAATTATCGATAATGAAGTTCGAACATATGGCTTCTTGAACCCTATTATGTACAATCATGACAGACAGACGAGAGAGAATTATAACGGATTGTGAATATCATAAAACCTTCTCTCTCTCTCTCTCTCTCTCTCTCTCTCTCTCTCTCTCACACACACACACACACACACACACACACACACACACACTCGTCCATAAACAAATTGCCTCATCTGACAAATCAAGGTTAAACGCCTAGTTTTCCCTTAAGATAAGCTAATGCCAACCATGGTTCGAGAACTCGGTTTCTGATTCGGTTCGGTTTCTCAAAATTTTATTGGTTTCGCTTATCTCGGTTCAGGTTTCGGTTTTGACGGTAATTAATACATACATACATATATGTAGATATATTAAATTTATGGTTGTATATTACATGACAATGATCTTAGTGTTAAAAAATCCAGCCAAGACAAGACCTAATGTAAAATACATTGAAAAGTATATTTAAATAAGTACCAATATATGGTTTGGGTTGACCTTTGTGGCTAGGATAAAAATAGCATGACCAGCTGTATCACAAATGAAAGGTATGATCTCAATTTTGGTTCTGCACTTGATCCACAAAAAATAATTAAGCAGTCCTGAAAGCTAAAAAAATTGACCTAATCAGTTGTCTCTCAATCCCCTCTCTCTCACATCCCCTCTATCTCTATCATGTTTTTTATAGCTTTCTCAAGGGTCGAGATCAACCGTCTTTGGCGAGCAAGTAGCGACTGCTCACCACGAAAACACCTCAGATCTAACAATGAAGGCCTATTGCGATTACGATGATAGCAACGGCAAAAAAATTAGTTATTTCAAATTCCAGCCGAAACCTGATTGTATAGTTGGTTTCGTATCGGTCTGCATAAAAACCTATACAAAACGATCGCGTATCGGTGGTTTCAGATGAAAACTCGAACCTTGATGCCAACATAAGGACAAGCAAACTTGATATTCAAAATACCTTAATGATGTTGAATCCTTTTCATGGAATTTGATCTTACGTAAACCGTTAGAGATTAGGTTCAGTAGTAGCACTTATTGCAACGGTTGTTGTCACAGCTGTTGTAGTGTGTTGCTACTTGCTACAACAATAGTTATTGTAACAATTATAAGTACCAGCTATTACAATGCTTTCCTTTAACACTTTTCTATAAGATAAATGTGGGATAATTAACCCACAAGTTTTACTTTAACACTCACTATGTAGCGTATTGTAGCCCACAAAGTAAAGATGTAAGTTGCGATCCAACAATGCAAGTCAAGCAAACTTGACATATAACCATTCATTTACAACTGCACTTGCCCATATGATCACAATACTATAAGCAAGCAGCTCAAGAACATACCAACTAGTGTCGACGGATTTCATTTTGTTCTGATCACTTTAAGAATGTTATCCTAGGAAACCATCAACTCAAGAACATTTTTTAAAATCCCGTCTTTCCCTAAGAACATCTTAATTCAATAATTCATAGGGTTAAGTTCAAAAAACTATCTAAAAGTTTGGGCATTTTCCAGGAAACTATTAAAAAGTTTCGAAACTATAAAAAGCTACCATGGCTAACGGTGACCTGTCATCACCGTTAGCGCCACGTCACCGCCTTACCACATCAACATAAAAATCAAAATTTCCAAATTTACTCTTATCTTCATAAAGTTCATTCTTTCACCCCTAACCTTCAGAGAAACCCTAACCCTAATCCACCACCGCCGACGCCACTACCACCTCTGGCCCCACGACACCTCCCCCCACCACTATCCTCCTCCCTCACTAACAAACCCTAAACCTAAAATTAAACCATAATCCTAGCCTTCTTCCTCCTCATCTGCCATGTGCCCTCATCTCCTCCTCCCTAGCCCCAGCGTCCTCCGCCCAAGCACCGGCGTCCTCCTCCCACCTCCCACCTCCAAGCACCGACCTCCTCCCCCGCAAGCACCAACCTCCTCCTCTAGTCTTAAGCACCGCTGCCTCCTCCATCACCTCCGCCCCCAAGCTCCTCGCCCCTTCTTCCTCATCATCATCAACTTCATCATCAATATTCTATGATTAAAATTATTAATAATTAATAATTTAATTAATTGTGTTTATTTAAAAGAACAAAATGGCCATTTTACATGTCTAGTTAACACTGTTATCATTTGACCATTAGGCATGGTGGTTTTCCGTAATTTTGAAACTTTTTGCTAGTTTCCTAGCAAACGCCCAAACTTTTTTGGAGTTTAGTGAACTTAAGCCTATATTATGTAGAGCGAGCAACATCTACAATTAAGTGGAAAGATCCCATCTACCTACAGACTAATAGAAGTGCAAACTAGAATACAATGGATGGCTATGGTTGCATTCATTATCTCGTGCGTGCGTTCGTGGGTATGTTTGTGTGTTTTATATACATACATACATACGTACGTATGTATGTAGATACACGCATACATATATGGGAATAGTGTCCCTAAGGTGACTCTCAATGATGCAACGCAAGGAATCGGCATAATATCCAATGACGCACAATCAAAATAGACGATATACACCATTTGTCATGATCTGCAAGCTCTACGATGGTTTTGCAAAACAAAAAAATCCATACAATTTTTTATTTTTCAAGCACGCATCAACTGATGGAAAAATAAACGGTCTGCCGATAGTGGAGCATTTAACACCAGCTGATATATGGTGTATAAATGTTCAAATCACATAAAAAAATTGTACATGTCTATTTTGTTGATCATGATAGACATTGTGGATCATTTTGATTGTCAAGTATGAAATTCTAAGGGGTCTTCTTCCGGCCACTTTTCCATGCACGCGTGACCGCATGCATGCATACACTCATTCTAAACATAAATAAATTATTTAACAAATTTATGCGATATACAATAATACTAACCTGAAGTAGCTCATTTAGAAGCCCTGAAGCTAGAGATGTGGCCTTCTCAGGGGATATCCTGCACATGTTATAGATTTGACTCATTTGAGCATGGGGATTTTAAACTGATACAGAATATTTAATTGCAAAGACAACCAAAAAATATAAGAACATTATGAACATCATTTTCCTAGGTCAGTAGGCCATAATTCTCGTGTTAAATTTCCACTGCCTATGGTGCATCCTAAGGAAGAGCAGCCGATAGAACTTGAATGTAAGTTTTGTTCTGTATGTTTCATCTTTCTTCTAATTATTATTGAAGTGTTTGAATGCAAGACATTTGGGTGAATCACATTCCTTCCCTAAAACAAATGATTGATACAATCATCACCCTATGTTGCATGGTCAATCTCTTCCTACTGTAACCTAACAACAACCTTTGCAAGGTGGCCTATCTATCATCCTAGTTCAAAGCAAACTGTATTACTATCATATCCATATGACTTACGGCATGAAGATATTATAAAGGCTAAGTGTTATTTCCGTATCTATGACCTTCATGCACCCTTAAGTATCTATCTTTTCCAGCATAACCATTTATTTTTTTCTCTCCGAAGAAAAATAATTATTCTATATTTATAGTTATTAAACCTCGATGGCAATTCTATAGTTATTAAACCTCGATGGCAATTCTATAATTATTAAATCTCAATGGCAATCCTTGTATCCATAGTTATACCAATCAATATCTCGTAACCAAGCAAATTCATGCTAAAATTTGCAACCATGCGCGGGGGGGGGGGGGGGGGGGATACTTGCACAGCTCCGAGTCCGTCAAAGCTCTGTATTTCTAAGGAAACTAAAAACTTCGCCCAGAGCTAAACTTCCCTACAATCTCATACACGATATCGGTGTTTCCAAAGATCATGCTTCAAGTTACACAGTAATTACACAGTTCTATGATTCTATTTCTATCATCAAAAGCCAAAATTGCATAAAAATTCATAGGAGTTTAAGAGAAACAGGGCTTACAAAGTGAGTAAATCGACGTGGCAAACGAGAGAGCTCCATCCAAGAGATCCATAGAGATCGATGAAAGGCTTCAAATTCCTCTCCTCGCTCGATAGCCAAGCGAACAACACCACGATCCCTTTGTCAATTCTTCTCTCCTTCCTCCCCCAATAGAATCGACCGCCATTGCCCCGCATCTCTTAGATTAGAAAAATTCGGGATCTTTGTTCTGTTTTGATGATCGAAACCCTAGTTTTCTGTTTAGTTGCAGAGAAAAGGGGAGAATTTGAGGGAGAGAGAGGGAGTCTTCGCTTTGCTCCACAGCTTTTTCTTATGATTTTATGAATGAATCACTGGATTGGGTTGAAGGCTGACGTCAGAGGGAGCGTGTGAGAGGCACATGATTTGGATCATGAGAAGAAGTTTGGGGACAAATACAGCCGTTGATGCATGGAATTCATTCAGATCCTATTGAAAAATAGTATTTTTCTTACTGGTCGATAATTAGATTAGGGAAAAGAGGTTCCTGCACATTCATTTTCTACCCAATGCCGGTGGGGCTGGGCTCAAACACGGCAAAAAAAAACAAACAAATTATACAATATTCACAAGATCAGCGGCACTTATATCCGTGGGACCCTACGCCAAGTGTTTGAGTGTATTGCAAGATTTGTTGTCTAGGAAAATTGCGTAGCTGTTTTTTTTGTAAATTACACTAAAATTCCCTTAACTATCAAGCTTTCTCGTTAAAATACCAGAAGTCTTTTTATTACAGTAAAATACCTTAAACTATGGTTTTTAAGGGGTTATATTCACTGAAATACCCTTTAAAATAGCACATAAGGCATTTTACTGTGATAAAATACTTTACTGTGTTTTAGTGAAAAACCATGGCAGTTAAAGGTATTTTAGTGTAATTTACCCGAGAATATATGTTATCTACAGTATTCTCATTGACGGGTGATATTAGTTACAAACAAGATGAATTAAACCTTAAGAGTAAAGACGCAATTAAACCTTAAGAGTGAAGACGCAGATCCTGCTCTTTATTGATTTCATCCGAAAATGGCCCAATATCCCTCATTTATACCTCAAATGACACTTACTGTCTTCAACATGAATTTATCTTGACATGACTTTGACTCTTATAGATTGATAAGATCATTCACTAATTTGGAGGTGTTGCATACGTAGCAGTCACATTAAGAGCGATACATGGTTTCAACATAACTTAAAAAGAATTTAAATTTGATCGTCCGGATCTGCATGGCCCAAGAGGCTGCAGCCCCTTTTGGCACATTATATATGTGAGATTGTATTAAACTAGGTGGGAGATGGTAATTAATGAAGTTGAGGGGTGTTATGAGCAATTAACTTTCGAAACTATTCTCCCAAGATTAAAACAAGTCTGTGCATCATGTGGATGGAGTAATTAAATAGATGATAGTAATGGACATACATGAGGCATAGTTAGGTTACTTAATTTGGAGTAAAATTTGGTTAAACAATACTTATCTAGACAATTCCTTTGCAAGTTAGGTTGACGTGTAACAAATCCCTATCTCATTTCTCTTTCGAGTCACTATCTAGACATAAGGATAGACACTAACACGGTAACACCTATTAAATATTTCAAATTCTAATTAAGTAACCAATATTGTAGGAATCCGTCTTGATTCCGTGATTAAACCATTTTTGACGTTTTGACAATGGTGTTCGAATAAACACGAAACATAAAAATGTCCCCATGTAACTTGCATGAAGAATGACTGGCCATATTTACTAGTATATAATCTTTCGGTACTTCATAAGCTATGAGGATGTAGTAAATTTTATTAGTATAAAACTTGGTTGGATGTATATATACTTGAAACATGAGGGTCAAAAAGCTAGTTTTCTTTCTCCTTTAGAAAGAAAACAAAAATCGAAAAAACCTTCATTTCTTATCCGCAATTGACATGGATGAGCTCTACTGTAAATTTGAGATATAGTTTTTAGAGTTTGTGTTGTTTACCTGAATTGTTTCGAAATTATCACAATTTTCTCACATTTGTTCCCGTATTGCAGTGAATTTTTGAGTTAAAAATATATTAAAAAATTTGGGAAGCTGGAACTTATGCGCCTATTTGATGAATTCGTGGTGGCTACTATTATTTTGCCGCTCTTATTCCCTGCAATTTGATCTAACGGTCGGAATTGTGTAAAATAGGATGGGCCGGTAGTTTGTGTTTTTCTTGATGGATGATTAGAGGCAAGGATTTCATAATAGCACAAAAATAGCATGGAGAGAATTGCAGCCTTCTCAAATTTCTATTGGATACGAGTTTAAATATATTTCGTGTGATGCTTATTTGTAGAATTCCAAGTCAACATTTAGAAGAAACAAGCCAGCTAGAATAGTTTGTTGCATTTTGTAGCAAGTAAGCCCTGAGACCATTTCATCCTTTTCTTTTGGAGAGAAGATGAGATTAGCAAGAAATGAGACTTGAACAGGGACAATAATGAATGGGATTAGCATTCACAAGGAAGTTGGCTGAAAGGGGAAATATGAAGTGAAGATTTGGTGGGGCTTTAAAGTCTTTGGATTTGGAAATCTTTCAATTTTCAAGCATGAGTATTTATGCACACATGTAGATGCTATGTCATGGAAGTTTTGTGTGAAACGATATAAAAATAGATCTTTCTATGGCAAATAAAACTTTCTGTTACCTTTAATATGCTAAAATATAGAGATCAACTAACCTTTCAAAATTAACTAAAACGTCTCCATTTGCCATGAATGTTAACCATTAAGTTGAGTAATGTATTAGAAACTCTTTGGTTAAAATTCCCAATCAATTCACATAAGACCGAGCTTCATACCTGATGATGCTGACAAATGGTGTCTCCTCATATTACGACACGTGGCGGATGACGTACCCCGAAGGCTACAGAGGTGGAATAGATGAGTTGCATTATGAGGATTTCTGGGGATCCCCTTCTCGAGGAACGTATCACATCCCTGAATACATATCACCTTGACCTAGGAAACTAGCAGCAGCTTGTTTCCGAGCTTTCTCGGCCTCCCAGCTCGTCTTCGAGCCGTCTTTGCACTTATTCCTCGGCTCTAACTTTGATCGTCGGAGGGTCCTACGGTGGTCACCCATTGAGATCCACACTCAGTAACTCCCAATCAAATCTCAACCGTCAAAGACCGCCATCAAGGTATTGACGGAGGACAACATCTTAAGGAGATCCAGCCTCCATCGATACCGCTTGAGATAAATATGACCAACAGATAGAATCTCGATATAGGCTCTTTATTGCCGATAAGAGGTTTGATTCAAAATTTTGTTTTAATTCATAAAAAATTTAGATCTTTGGTTTTTGCTATGAGCATAGCTTTGATTTGAATCAAGCTTCAGATATAGGTATTAGTTTTATGGAGTTCCGGTATCAACTATAAAATCTACCATATCTAATCCGGTAAATTTTTTTGTTCTTTCATTTGTTTGCTTTATCAAACATCATCATTGAAAGTTATTCAGCGAGTCTAGTAGAACCCATATGGCAACCGTAACCAAAACACTAATATTCGACCTTCCATCATCAAAGCCTACAAGTGAGAAGAAAAAGTTTGCATGCCACTATCATTTCTTCCGAGAAAAACAAAGTAACTATAAAAAAAAGTGCACTGGTTCATTTAGACTGATACTTTAATAATACAAAGTATAATTTCCCTTTACGCACGTTTGGTAAGATATAATTTAGATGGTGGTACTAAATTTCCATAAAAGTTATCATTGTTTAGGGTAAAAAGTATGTCCGGAAGACCGTCGTAATAAGATGCCCCGTTTGATGGGAATCCTATTCCTTAAAAAATGATGTATACCTTATATTAACACTTATATTAACACGAAATATTCTCAAATGACACAAGATGTGTCACGGCTCTATGTCTCTGCCGTCGTCCAACCTTGCTGCCCGTCACCAGCAGGCCAGCCGCCCGCCCGCCGAACTTCCGTCTTCAGTGCCGCCGGCCGGTAGCTTCCGACTATAGAGGTTTCAAATACACCAGGCACGGTAAGGTTAGATTCATCAAATAAATGGGCCCTTAACGGGCTAACGGGTTTCCATTTATGAGACCCTACCCCACCCATTTGAAAGTAGAGCATCCAATCCGAACGTGGGCTCCACCACCCTGAACACCTCCGTCATCGTCCTTTATCGTCATTCACTGCCCAGTAATCAGAAGAGAGTAAAGCAAAGCAAAAAACTTCACCCTCTCCCAAACTCAAAATCCCTTGCTGCGATCCCGTCACCACCCTCGGTTACTCTCCTCCGCCTCCATCGTCAACTCGCCATCGAATCACACACAGAGAGATCGAGAGAGAGAGAGAGAGAGAGATCGAGAGAGAGAGGACGAAGATGACAATATGAGGGCTCGGCAATGGCAAGGGGCGCTGCGGTGGGAGAATGGGGGAGGAGGATATCGAGGCGCTTCGGGGTCGGATTCTCTTACAGGAAGATCACCGTCGCCATCTGCTCTCTGAATCTCATCGCTGCTCTCTTCGTCTTCAACTCTCTCTACGCCTCCTTCAATCGCCCTTCCCCCTTCTCCTCAGGTTCTTTTTTAATTGGCGATTCCTATTTTTAAGAATTTATTGTTTTTTGGATAATTGGGTTGAGCATTTGGGACCCATTTGCCATTTCTGATGATTTTTTGAGGATTTGTTTGTATCTTGGGCAGGTGTTAAGTTCACAGAAGATCAGATTAGAAGAATAGAAGAGGCCATTCGGATTCGGCAAGCTGCGAAGCCAGTGGAACTTGTTGATTTGGTATTAAAAAAACAATTTTTTTTAATATTAATTGGTTTATTTTATTATCCTATTCGTAAAATTAGCTTCTTCTTCTTCCTTTTTTGGATAAAAGGCAAAGAAATTGAAGAAGGAATTCAAAGGGGAGAAGAGGAGATGGGAGTTGTCGAATGACGTCAAGCAAGAGATGGCTAATGAAATCTTAGGAAGGTTGAGAGGGCTGAATGAATCTGAACATAGAGGTTAGTTGGAATCTTAAACTTACTGTTATTTTGGTTCTATATGTTGGTTGCTTTGTTTGGATGTTTGGATGTTTGTTGTATTTCCTTGACTGTTATATCTTTAACTTACAATTGTTTGACAAAAAAACTTGATTGGGTTAAATGTTTAAATATTCAGAATTACACTTTGGAAGTTCTTCCATTGTAGTTAACACGAAAATACGCCATTGTATCTGCTCTTACATTGTATTTAGGGTGGCAGTTTTTGTTTCATGGTGCATTTCATAAGGCTATATTTTAGAATACTGACTGAACAAGCACTAGATCTTATGTAAAAGTTTGCACTTGGAGAGTGCATATGGAACTGCTTTGATATTTTGGGATCTTCTGACTGAGTTGAATCCGTAGGGGTCAAATCAACTTTGACTTTTTATCATGTCCGTTCACCTAGCTTGCGGCCTCATGATTCTGCATTTCTAGATAATTTGCCATATTATCACTTATAATAATTTACCATTTTGGAGTCAGTTCACTTTTTATAGAATATCAGGAAACAGTTATTACATGATGATATGATGTTAAAAGGTGTAATTATGAAACCCTTCATTATATTTTGTCTATATCCATTGCCATGTGGAACCCTTTCCATATGTACCGTTCTATGAAGCACGGATACTTGTAAGTGCCTCACGAATCGTACCCGATCGCGTATCGGAGTCCGAAACTCTTGGATTCTTTCGGATTTGCTCGAACTTGTAAATGTCTCACCAATCTTGAATCGACACCTCTCTTCTTTCTTTTGAAAATTAAGGCTCTCAAAAATTTAAAAGTGCATTGAATATCAGACTTAATTCCATTATTTATTTATATTATTCTATATTTATATGTAAATCTTAATATATATTCATATTTATTTAATAAAAAATCAATATAAAAACGTATAATGTATACTAGGTTTTTGGAAATTGTGTATCCGCGAATCCGTATTGTATCCTGGATCCGTATCCGAACCCATGCTACATAGGTATTGTTTACCATTGAAACTCATTCACATCGTTATCTCTACCATTATAATTCAAACCTAAGAGATATTAGTTGACATCTTATCCTTATTTCCAAAATAAATTTGAAAAAAATGACAAAAATTCTTTAACATGTGATGCATTCTCAAGTTATTCATTTCATCTCTTTCTCACCCTCCCTCCCTCCCCACGTTCCCTCTCTTTCTTAAAAGTGGTGAAGAAGGAACACTTGCACACAGCCCCTCAAATTATTATCATTATAGATATGTAATAATACACATGCATTTTGCATTTATTTTTGTTCACGTCTCCTTATATATATACAAGTGCATTGCACGTACAATATTCTAGTATATATAGGTGAGCCATTCAACCCTATCATAGTGTCAGAAGGTTGGTTGTAATGCGAAGAATAATAGTGGTTGGGTCAATTTTTCTCAATATTTCTCAAGTTTGTTTCTCAAATATATACCTCTTGCAGTTGTATATCCTCCAACTCAGCTATTATGCTACTTAAACAAAGGAAAAGGAAAATCTGGGTTAGGTGTGGTGTATAAGATGGAAATCTTGTTTTGGGCTTTGTGGCAAGTAAAGTAAGGATGCAAGAAAATGCAAATTCTATGATCAAAATCCAATTTCGTATCCACATATACTGAAATACTAAGATCCATTATCCTAGGGGTGAAAATGGTTAGGGTTAGGGCATAACCTTTGATTTAAACGCCTATTGCCTTACCTAAAAAGGCACTTGAGAAATTGGAATTATCCTACACTAATGTACAAACACTAGAATCTTTTCGTTTACCCTATAACGTAAACACGTGAATGGGTATACACTAAATACACAGAAAAAAAAATCAATATGGAAAGCCTAGATTTTCATCATCAAAAGGTACGTAATATATGAGCAATGACGTTAGTTATGCACCCTTTGTTTTTCCTTTCTAGCTGTATAGGGTGAGGCCCTGCAGTATTTTGCAGTTCGGTGTTATCTTCTACATCTTCGTTTCATTTTAAATTCTGCACATAATCGACGATGTTAATTAACGCGACCCTTGGAAACTGTTGCCCTGTTTGGATATAATTCATGTGTTCTGAGTAAAATGTAACTCCTTTAGCGCGAAGCAACTATGGTTATTCCAAAAGCACAAAATATGAATATAAGAAATTTTGTGCACAAAAGTAGGTGTGAGAGGGGGAAAAATCAAGTTCTTGACACTGGATCAATCACTTCATGTAGATTGTAATTTTCATTGGTCTATAAAGGTACTAATTTTCAAGTAAACTGTTTGCTTTGAAAATCACTGGGTAATTTTCATAGCACATATTCCAAATTAACTTATGCACTTTGTGTGATCAGAAGCAGTAGAGATGTGGCGCGTTCAAAAACTTGAAGAAATTAAAAGGAATAAACTGACAAATTTGACATCAGATTTAAATCTCCCTGTTCAAGATGCAAGTAAGTTCACTTTTATATGTACACTTCAATTTTCCTATATTTTCGAATACTAATAGATAGCTAATATTTTATTTTATTATTAACCAAATGAAATAATGTTTCACGCATTATATAACATGCTTGTCTCCAGAAATGCTGAAGAGAGCTTTGCAATTTGATTGGCTCAAGCTATTGGAAGACATTGGATTTTGGATGCCAGCAAATGTCGATAACACGGAAATTGATGACAAACCTGAGAATGCACTGGAACTTGGTATAGTTTAATTACATTATTGTTTTACCTTATAGTTAGAAATAAACTTTCTACGGTGCCTATTGCTATAGTGAATGATCTACTATATGCTACATTGGTTAAAATATATCCCTCCATCTCACTGTAACTTCAGAGTGTTGGTGTAGTGCTAGGGACATGGGCACTAAGATGGTATCAAAGCCCCAGGGTTTTAATCCCAATGGGTGCTTATTTGAAGAGAAGATGAACAAAATATTGTTAAGCCTGCGTTTCAGCTTCTAAAATAGGGCGCTAAACTTGCATGAGTTCACAAAACCCCTTTGTAGTTTATCCCATATAACGCTTATACCCCCTCAAGTGGTTCATTAACACAATTAACGCATAAAATATATCCCTCAACCCTAGCCATAATCTTTGAGTTTTTTGTGCAGTGTGTAAAGACAATAAGAACATTATTTATGGCAGAGCATTTCTCAATCCATTTAACAAACTTTTTGTTGTTTGATTCCCCCCCCCCCCCCCCCCGCACAGAAGAGGAAGAGGTAATCCCAGGTCCACCAATGCCCACAGAATGCCATGCTGAACTGCATACCGATTATGATGGTACTGCTGTTAGATGGGGACTTACACATCATAAAGAAAGTGCTGCTGATTGTTGTCAAGCTTGTTTGGATCAGGCAAAAAATGCAAAGGCAGGGGAGAAGAAGTGCAACATTTGGGTGTACTGCCCATCGGAGTATGGGTGCTATTCACCAGATATTTATCAACACAAACATCAAGAGTGCTGGCTTAAACAGGTATCAATTTCACTTTGTAGTCGTTTCAACTAATAATTGTAGGATACTTCATCGATACATATTTTTGGCAGCTTTTTCTGCAAAGGACTCTATGATTTATACAGGATAGGAAATCCCTTATAGATGTATATTGAAATGTAAACCAATTGCTTAGATGAAGGGGTTAATCAAACTGGGTTTGGACTTTGGAGCCACAATATGTGTTATGCATTATAGAGATGAAATCATGCGGATCTGATAGAGTCAGCCTTTATATTCAAAATCACCGGTTGTGGTATTTAACTACTTCCATATCGCTGTGATTCTGAAATTAAATCCAACACTTGTAGAATCAGAGTTTACCGTGAAATACGCATAGGAATGCAATTTGATGATATTAAGAAGGCATGTACCAACATTTACGTTAAAATATTATTTTAAATGATGGTAGGTTGTCTAGACCCCTACGGTGGCCTAACTCATAGGCCGCCTCTGCGTAACAAAGCAATGCTCTCGATGATTTAGTCGAATTGCATTACAACAGCGAATCTGATGATCCAAAATCAATTCTCCGACACTGGAGGATCATCCACGGTTCAAATCGACACTTCATGTGATGCAACTAAATATGCTTGATTTTTTTTGGTTTTAGATAATCACTAGTATGTTGCACGTGCAATGCACGTCTATGCAATTAAAAAAATACTCAAATACTTATGTGCAAATAAAAAGTGTTCGGTGTCAAAATGAAGTGTTCGTCTATATTATAACATGATGATTGAAATATGAACTTGACTTCTCTACATTTTTTTTTTATCAAAGTAATGAAATATACGTCAACACTAAGTATACCAGAAAGCACAAAGAAATTAAAGATGATAAATTTCAATCAGTTAGGAAAAATATTAAAGGTTGAAGTGAATAACTCACCTAGTCACTTCCATATCAATAAGTGTGCATAATGCAAATCAAAGCTAAATTTAATAAAATGTTCTTATGAATCTTATTAATAAAAAAACCTAAAAATTCTATAGCAAACAAAATGCAAAACTGTAAGATCATACCCAACACAAAGTGTTATCCTAATACTGTCGACTTAATGGATAGAAGAGAAATATGCTGAAGAACAAAGAGAAGTTTTCTTCTAGTTTTATTGCCATCATTTAGCGGTTTTGTTTTTTTTAAAACAATACTGTCGTGAGTAAAACTGTTGATTTATCCATATTATGGTTTATAACTAACTTTATTCATTTTTGTGACACAAAAAATAATAAAACAACCCCTTATTTTGCAGTCAAATTTGTACAAAGGCTGTTGGAACACCTGACAATTTTAAAACCAATGTTAGTTGAATTTGGACCCCTTGATTTCTCTTGCCCCTCCGGAGTTAAAATAGTAGAGATAGCATACTGATAAATTTTGCATTAATGTGGTGCTGATCGCAGATTTTTATATGCCAAGCGTATTAGTTAAGACTCATGTAACATCCAACATTTTAACTCATAACATAGACAGGATTGGCGATACAATATTAAATTTTGATCTAAAGATCAATTAACGTGCCATAAAAAACTGCTATGCAATGAGATTGTTAACTACAGTAAATACACCGGAAAAGAAACAGCCTGGAAACATTGCTAATAGGACTTGATACGTTTCATAAATGTCTTCTTCTGCATTAATTTTTGAAGAAACTTTCAAAGCATGATAGTATATTGTCTTGAATATTCTTTTGTTCAGCTGTTGAGCCTACATAAACAGATGATGCATTTAAATAACAGTTAGATAATTATCGATAATTTAAAAACACCAGCTGTAGGAATTAATTACAGATAAGCACATCTTCTGAATCAAAAGCCAAGTCAAGCAAGATGAAAGTATCTACCAATCCCTGGACACCTATTCCAATTGGTCTATTCCTCAAGTTTGATATCCTTGCAGTTTCAATACGATTGTGACTGACGTGAATTATCTTGTTCAAGTTTTTAGTGACCATTGTCGTTGCATGTCTAAGACAAGTGTAACGGCATACCTAAAAAATGTACAAGTATTTAACACAAACAACACTAGTGAAGTTTTGAAAGAAAGGCCAATCTCAACGAGCTTGTCAAAATTAAAAAAATCTTCTCTTCAAACCGATACAACAACAACTGAGCCTTTTATCCCAAGCATATGGGGTAGGCTACATGCACCAACATGAGAATCATGTCGGGTCCAGCACATGAATCCTCCGCCTCCACTCACTCCTATCGAACAATATACTTTCATTGAGTCCTTGGGCAACCATATCGTTTCGTATCACCTCCATCCATATTTTCTTCGGTCTCCCTTCTGTCCTTTTGCCATTGCCCATATCGAGAGTATCTATTCGTCGAACCGGTGCTTCCATAGGTCTGCGTCGCACATGACTAAACCATCTTAGCCGGTTTTCCCGCATCTTCTCCTCCACAGGTGCTACACCAACTTTTGCACGAATATCCTTATTTCGCACCTTATCTTTTCTAGTGTTACCGCACATCCAACGAAGCATGCACATCTCCGCTATGTGCATCTTCTGTGTATGATGCTTCTTAGGAGCCCAGCATTCTGTACCATATAATAAGATAGGCCGAATAGCGTTCCGATAAAACTTCCCTTTCAATTTTAACGGAAAGTTACGATCACACAAAATCCCTGTTGCACTCCTCCGATAAAGCTCTGATAAAACTTCTCTGCAAACCGATACTTCCGATCAAATTGGTATGAAATTCTATTAGGACTCTCTGGAAATATTTGAAAGAAAAACATCAGCAATAGGTTTTCTTAATTATGAAAATAAGGGATTCACGGTCTACACCTACTTTTTCATTATCCGATGTAAAACGATGGATGCCGAGTTGCATACAACAATTTCAGTTGGGCTAAGAAACTCTGTAATTTCAATACTCTAGTTTGATAGCTTTATCGTCCCAAGATGTTGATTGCTTTTTGTATTTGCATGAATCCTACAGAGAGAATGAAATTGATAGTTAAGGAAATGGAATACATTTGCTTGAAAACGTTTAATGCCTGGAAATTCAAATAGTTTTACCTTATAAAGCATGTTCATATTTGTGTTCGAGCCTACAAGACTTTCAACCACATGTGTTGAGCTTAAACAACCTTCTTGGCCTTACCCTTTAAGGACATAGAAGAAAACATTTGAGTGCTAATCTGAAATCACGTCTGGATTGGAAAATAGAAAATAAGAGAAAGAGGTTAGCTGTTTCTTTTATTTTCCATGTAGTCTTTTAAATTCTTCTCTGTAGCAATCAACTAATCTTGGAGCTTCATTGGAACAAAACAATGACCATTTCCCATTTTGTTTGACCTATTCCATAAAGAAATCGGTAATGTGGGTACCAAATAAATCTGCTAAAATTAGTTATTACTACATGATAGTTAAGAAAAGAGTATACAAACAAACTTTACAATATACACCGAGAGGGGTAAATAGAAAGCTCTACTTTAGAGTGGAAAGAAAATATGCCATATTTATAAAACAATTTATGTTTGAAGGGTTAATATGCAATTTAGTCGATATCTGAGTGTTTGAATTATAGTTGTCCAAGTGAAATTATAACTACACATCTTCAACTATGTCCGGATATACATTAGATTCAAATCTCGAGCATTTCTGCATTTAACTTTTGCAGAAATCAGTAAGTATGCAGTCATACCTCCCCTCGATTTTCCCAGAGGTCTAGAAACTAAAAATTGTTCGCATGCCAAGGCTCCAAATCATCTTATATGCAACATGTAAAACAACTTTGTTAGTCAAACTGATGGACTGTATCGAAATAAAATAAATGAGTTGGTTTCATTAAAAAAAATTACCCTTTGTCTTGTCGTCCTCTTGTTCGACATACTGAGGGATGTCAAATACCCTTAGCATAAGAACAATTCCATTTGTTCCCCCAAATATTGAGCAGAAAGGCCAATCTCTTATCTACTCGTCCAGAACAACAAATCCTTAATGATTTGCTTCCATCTTGATCTTCATCATCTATAGTTTAGGTACACAATTTTTATGATTTTAATACTATTTACCCATGGATATATGTTTTTCTGATAATAAAACATTTTACCTCATTCGAGTAAGAAAAAACGGTATTAAAATGACATAAATTTGGGTGCGTGTGTGCGCACATGTGTATATGTTTTACGTTATAAAGATGACTCATGAAGATGAACAATGCCGATTGTCGGAAATAATTATGTAGGGTTGACTTTTCACCACCGTCATGAAAGTATCTCTCCTATGACGTTTGTTTGTTAATCAATATTCGAAAAAGCGTTAGCATGCAGCGAAGTGTTGCACTCATAAGAATAGTGTAGCGTAAGCTACAATGCGAAAAGCGTAGCTACACTAATTTTCCAATTTTACTATAGAAAAATAATTTAAATAGCAATTCTACTACACAACAATTTTCATAGTTCATACATCATCATCAAGCATAACAATCTTATTTAACATAAGCACCCAATGCACATGCAATTATGAACTCATAACGTAAGTCATATATAGATATAACAAAATATTTGAAAGTTATAAAATCAAATTATCTTAAGCAAGATAAATAACCGATTGTCAACAATAGGTTCAATTAACATCGTCAACCAGATAAATAATCGATTGTCAACATTGTGTTCAATTAACATGGATAGAAAAGATAAATAGCCAAATTGTTAGATAAGCTACAAGGAAAATACTGAAAAAAGTTTTTAAAAGATGTTGGAAAAATTGTTATAAATTGTTTAAAATAAAGATTGCTAAAAGAATTGGTGAGAAAAATTGCTTCAAAAAAAATTGCAGGGAAAAAACCCTAAGAACAACACTAACTTGAAATAAATAGATTCAAAAAAATACATTACTAATTTGATATTTATTTGGGATACTAAAATTTTCTCTTTACTATCACCAAGAACTCAAAAAAGCCACGAGAGAAAAAAGATTGAGAAGGCTGCGACCTGCAAAAGTGAAAAATATTTATGTGCCCTTGTTTGCTATAGAAAAAAGTTATAAAAGACAAGATATTTGGTGATTTCTTCACATGATGAGTGGTAGACCCAGCTAATTTTACTAAGTTGATGTGTTGAATTATTAAAGCAGTCAATAGGCCTTTAATTATTTGGCCCCAGCACGTTCGTGCATGAGAAGCGTAAGCATCTCACGTGATCTGCGCATCGCGTCACGTGAAAATGCACGCTTTCCCAAACAATTCGTACCGCTTCATTGTTTCTGCACCATTTCCCCAAGCCATGTGGCAATTTCAGCCTAGAAATGAGCGCTTCGTAGCGTGGCGCAATTTGTAGCGCGTTATTTCAAACACTGCTGCCAATATTCTCGTATATGTAATTTGTAAATATTGCGTGAGGACTAGGCTCCATTATTAATACTTCCGCTCAAAGTTTAACAGTGTAATTCATTTAACAACCAACACTATAGCATTTGTTCGGTAGCTTTATTTTAATGTTGCAACTGTTTACAGAAATACTCAATTTGTTCCATAGCAGGAGTGTAAGAACTTTGTTACATGCACCAATAATTTCTCTAAAGGGGATGATTTTAGTTATAATCTCACTATTATAACATCTGATTTATGATTCAAGTCTTCTAATCGGGTCTTCGTGACATGCATAATGTAGATCACATCTTTAAGATGTATTCTTGTACCGAATATTAGAGAGCTTGATAGTTATCTGAGACGGCTGCTCATTTGGAGTCCTTTTGTAGGTTGTTAACATTAAAAGCATATTTGCCAATGCCAGGCAATCTTTAAGCCTGTGGACAGAAATGATGGCTCCATAAACTGCAATTTGTCTTGAAGATTGTCCTATTAAGTATACTGTATGTAGGCTGTTAAGATTGTTACCCAAAATAATCTGCTTGTGAAGCAACGAATGATATGTGCATTACCAGCAATATCTTAGCCTTCCAAGCACATGACTGTCTTTAAGCTTTTTGTGCCCATGCCATGCATATGGATAAGTCCCGGGATTGTTTACTTTCTTTCTTGTTCAATCGCATATTATGGTATTATTTTGTTTGAGACTTGGCACTCTGGACCCTTCCTGTAGTCTTGGCTTTATCAAAGTCATTATCCCCCCCCCCCCCCTTCAAGCTCATCTAGTTTCGGCCATTAAAACTAAAACTCGAATGATGTATAACAAAGTCGATTTCAGTTCCAGGCTCCCATTTACAGCAGGGTATTCCTTTCTTCCAATGGAAGATAATTTCTTTGCAACTAACATTATAGACTGGTCTTTTGATACTGTCCTTGGAAGCCCCAAGGCTTTCCTACACGAGCATCACTTTGGCCAGCCTGGAGAAATTTATTGCTTCCGTTGAAATGCCTTCATCCAGATTTTACTGTAAGAAAATTTCTGATTCTGTGAATAATTTGGCAGAACTGCATGAAAGACTGCATATATGCATAGAAATTCGTCACTCTCGCATTACTTATAATTGTGCTAGCAAATGAAGTGAGGTGAGGTAAAGAAAGTCTAGATTGCCTTTTCTGGCATTCCTTGCATCAGCACAGAACTCTTGCTAACTCAAGAAATCTCTTTTCGCCTAAAACTAATGCTCCTTCCTTCTTCTATTTTATGGAAATCTAATATGATAATTGCTGTGTAATTGCAGGCAGATAAGCCTCGACTGAATTTCAAAGACAAATACTCAGAATCATACAGGAATTCTCACCCAACGGCACCTATTGTTGTTCCTTGGATGTCAGGTGTTGTCGGTGCCTGATGGAAAAATGATAAAGACTAAAATTTCTCTTTGGATGCAATAATTTGTTGCAATGCCAGCAGGATAGCCTTATCCTTTTATCTTGGGTTACGAAAACTTTATATTTTTTTGCTCTTGTAAAATTTACAAGGGGACACGATAGCCTTGAGGATGACTATTAAGTCAAAGAACAGTGTTATGGATGAAATGAATGGAGAATTAGGGTAGTTCTTGTGCTCTCGGGTTCTTTAGACCACGTTGTGTAGAGAGATCGAAACTTTTGAGTTTTAATTCTTGGATGAACTGACTGCATACAAATTATATCCCCAAAGTGCATGTTTATTCCATTGTAGGACCTTGTTAAATATCCAGATTTGGCTTTGATGTAGTGATGGTTGATGGATTATTTTCATTCCCCTTTCCTTTGTTTATAGTATCAAGGTCTTAACAAATACAGGTCTCTTTTCTCATTTTTGGATCGGTTTGGCGATAAAGCTTCTCTCCGAAGGAAATGCAAAATGTTTCTAATATTTCTGAGATTAAGAGATGCATAGCAAGTTTGTTGTTTGCTGATTTCATAAGCTATAAGTTTCTCAATATCTTTCAAGTGTATTCATAAGCTTAAACATTTTTAGTTTACCTCTGTATGGTGCTTAATTGCTATCTTCTTGAAGTTCTGCAACTCTTGTTTTAATACAACTATATCTGCACACACCGGGCTTAGTCTCACCAAAGCACTGCTGACTAAAAATTTGAGACGGTTCTCAACACAGGCCCTTGATTAGACCATGGAAGAGTTAAAAAATAAAAATAATTCAAAATCTCTAGCATAATAAAACAAGATAAACAAAATGAATATAAAAGATTGTTCCACGGAGACGGATCCTGATCTCAAATCTTTCAGGTTATTTTATTTAATTTTATTTTTTATTTTTTGAAATAAAAGGCTGTAACCTAATCCCTAAAGAGTTTGGGTTGTAGACCTTTTGCTCAACTGGAAAGAGACTTCACCACTGGACTAACCTCTCACTTTGTGGGGACTGGGGAGTTGGAAACTTGACTCAAGGATCCAGGACATAGTTAAAATTTGAGGCTACAATGCTACATTTGTGCAGTCCAGCCCAACCCAATGTAAATGGTTTGGGTCCATAAATATATATATATAAACCGACCCACTACAAATTTCTTGTTCACTTTTTTTTATTTTTTGGGATTTTTTTAATATAACATAACTATAGATGCAGTATTTCGAAAAACCACCCCTAAAAAACCTATTTTGATAAATAACTCTTACAGCCTAACCGTTAACTATAAACAACCTTCTGTTGGGTTAACCCACATTGGACATGGTTAAACGAGAGAACCATGGTTAAATGAGACGGTCTTAGACCTCTTTACCCCTGCTCTTTTTTTTCCTCCTTTCCTCCTTCTCAATCATCTAAGAAATCAACCCGCCAAATCTCCTCGTATTCTCTCGATCTCCTATTCTTTCCTCTCTCGACCTCCTTCTCTTTCCTCTCTTGTATGTGATGAGGTTTACCAAGACTTTACAGTGTAAATTGAAGGTAAAGATTCCAACTTTATTAATAGTTTTAATTTTTGTGGACAAAATACTTTATGTTTATGTTTACTGCATTCATGTATGATTAGAGAAACTTCTCCTAATTTTTAACTGCTTTGTCCTTAAAATTGGGAATTTTTAGCCATTTGAAGATAAACCCAGGTTTTTAAAATGGGATTATAACTGTTGGAGGGGTAAAATAGTTTTTTCGTCCTCTTCAACGGCTATATTAGTGCATATATATATAAAAAAAACCTTAATTTCTTCTAATTTTTAACAGTTTCAAGGGTTGTTTTTCAAAATAGTTTATTTTAGGGGTTGTATTCAAAATACTGCATTTACAGCGGTTGCATATATATATATAAAAACCTTAATTTTTCCTTGCTCTACTAGGAAAATCTGGGATCTTTGCTTGGCTTTGGAAGCTCCTTCGATCACAGGGTTTTCTCAATTTCTCAATTCTCTTTCATTTTCAGAAGTTTATAATTAATATAAATATATGAGAGAATGATTTTATGAGTTTCTATGGCCCAAGAAATCCCATTGAATCATCATCTAATTTCTAATTAAACATTACGCTAGCCCTTTACATCGCTTGATTTTAGAATTTGAAAGTCATTAAACAAATTAGAGAACCACAAGACATTCTTCAGTTGAATAATTGAGTCCTATGAAGACATACTTGCAGTTGAATAAGCAGTAGGTTAGCTGATGGAGATTGATTGAAATCAAAATCGAGGAGATCTTATTGAATTATTAGTGCATAGAAGGATATGGGAGAAAACTAATTGAGGATGTGCATGTGCAAGATGACGATAGGTGAATGATATAGGCTCGACAAAATTGGAGTTAACGAAGCAACAAGGACAAAAAACTAATATTATTCCACGAATAATTTAACCAAAAGAGGTATGCTATTTTGTTATTTTACTCGAAATATCATTTAATAGAGTTTAATGGAAGAAATTGATCCATGCAGCAGTTTGCAGCCGGCCCCATAGTTTGGGATGAAAGCTTAGTAAATCACACAAAACATCGTTGCACTCTCTTTGTCGTTTAAGAACACCATTGGACTTTGAAAATTACAAACACCAATACTGTGAAGGTGTTTAACACAATTTTTGGTGGTGTATGTAGTTTTGAATCCACATTTTCCAAGTTTAAGGGTATCGACGCAAGTCTTAATGTGTAATGGTGTCATGTTGAAAACAAAGAATATACAATGGTGTTTGATATACCCTTAATATATATAGTGACCTGTCTAATGTGAATTATATTGACTGTTACTCTCTAACATGGCCTCATATTTGCTACCCAGGCAAAGGGGTGTTGTGAAATCTGTTTCATCATGCTTCTTGGGGCTAATAATCCCTCTCAAAAGACCTATTATGACGTCCTTACAGTCAATGAAGATGCAAGCTACGACGAAATCCGTGCACGCTACAAAGCCGCCGCCCTAAACTCTCATCCTGACAAGTTCCAAACAATAAAACCCGAGTCAGCCGAAGGCTTGAGATAATTTCCTCGATGTACAAAAGGCCTGGGAGGTTCTTTCCGACGTTAAATCCCGAGCTATTTATGACAAGGAGTTGCTATCCTTCAGGCACGAAGCAGACGTTGCTGCTACTGATGAAATTAGATTAGAGGAAATGCTAGTGGAAGGCGTTGATGATTCGAAGGAATTTTATTATGAATGTAGGTGCGGTGATTATTTTTTCGGCAAGTGTCGGTTCTTCGATCTTCCCTGTGGTTCGTGTTCGCTTAAAGTTCGGTTGATACTAAATGGCGACTGTTGAATGTGGTTTGATTGTTTCATGACAATATACTGTTTTTACTGTAAAATATATTGCTCATGCAAAGATATTTCAATTTTTTTTTCCATAAATATTGAACGCGTTTGTTTAATAGTACATGAAAGTTTCATTTCGCTATCTATTTCTTCCCTATCTAATAAAATTTTGCTTATCAACTGAGAAATTGGTGCATTTATTTAAAATTTGTAATGAGATAGTCTCTTCCAAATAATTATATTGTACATGCAAGTTGATTATCTGACAGGAATTTTTTAATATTAGTTTCTTATATAAGAGCTATTTCGATATAATTAGTCTCTTAATCTTAACATGTTCTATCGTGTTTCGAATTTGTTTTAAATTGTTACAAATCAATACATTTGGTTAGAACCGGTCATGTTTTAGAACATTTTGTTCAGTGGAATGGCTAAATATGACCGATCTTCTTACCAATATGTACGTTTCGTCCTTTTGTATTGAAAAGTTAATGTTTGAGAACATGTGAAATTTGATTGGACTGTTTGAGATTTTTGAGATTCTCGTATTTTCATGAAATAAATGCTCGTATTGACTTTCTGGGTGATGTTGGCACAACGGAATGGTGTTTTTCGATGACAAACTTTATTGCAGAAAGTTCGTAATTAACGCCATAATTATTTCTTAAGTGCTTATGATCTTAAGAAACATTTGCCAAAAAAAAAGGCTAAAGCAAGTTCTATAAACCAGGAGGGGTTTCCTGCAATTAAACCCTTTCATCAAACTTGCCCCAATTCCAAAAGGGAATAGGGTTGACTAAAAACATCTCGTATTTTAACACAGCATCAGTATGTTGGAGCAATTTTAAGCATAGTTAAAATAATATCAAGCATAACAGATATATAAGCATGTTATGAAAACTGACCTGTATTCAATAACACAGAGATGTGAGACGTCTGAGACATAAAATTTTAGACGTTTGAAAAAGAAGTTTTCAAAAATTTAGAGCGTGGTCAGGCATGTTTGTGCTTCAAACGTCTGCCAACGAGTTCTGGCGTAGTTTGGAAAGTTTGTGAAGTTTGATAAATTGAAGATTAATTAGGAGAATCGGTTGGAGATTTATTTGTAGATTTGTGAAGACATATTAGAATATTTGATGAGATCCTAATTGGAGTAGGAATTTTATTATTTTGTGTTATAAATAGAGAAAGGTCTCATTAGAGAAAAGTGACCATACATGAAAAAGAAAAAGGGTAGTCATTCACAGGTGAAGGTGGAACACCAGAAAAGTAGTCTTTGTGTTTGTATGAAGAGACGAAGATAGTCATCCACATGTGAAAGTGAATGGATTTACCAAGAGTAATCCTTATGTTTGTATGAGTGTTGAGATGTGAAGAGAGATCGAAGAGAATATAAAATGTACCGGTATTCTTGATTATTAATGAAGACATTCTCATATTTGTCCCATGAATATAGGCCGTTGGTCGAACCACGTTAAATATTGGTGTTACGTATTTTTATTCTTACTCGTCTGCCTTGCATACCCAGGGAAAAACCCTACATAAGCACAAGATGATTAACTAAAGAGATTAAGAGACGCAAATTTTGACATGGTCGATTTTAGAGCGGTTCGACGTCCTTTGTCTAGTCCATTATCTAAGGCCCCGCCGCCTTAGGACTTTTCCCTTTCACTGTAACTTCCTTTAACCGGATAGAGAAACCCTTACAAACAGCTTATTTTCATGGGTAGTGGAACACCCTTACAGCTCCTTTTCACGGGTAGTGAATCACCCTTACAATGTTTCAATTCTTATCTCTAAACAAATGAAAGACAATGAAGCACGTACAAATCTTTTACAGGGTATTGAAAGTGATGAGCTTGAGAGGACCTTTTAAAATGATTTGAGCAAGTGAGGTTCCTTCTTTTCATCATAAAAGCTTGTAGTATTTATAAATAATTAAAAGATATGAAAAACGATTTTATAAGTAAAATTTTCTCATCATAAAATTGATCCTAACGGCTATATTAACAAAATAAAGATTCTCTTGCCAATCAAACATGCAAACGGCTATTCATAAAATAATTATTTACCATTAAAGGAATAATTAGCCGTTTTGAAATAATCACTCAAAATCAAATTCCTCATCAAAATATTTATGTCTAAACATGAGTGTTGATTTTTCAATGATTAAATTTACACCATGAAACCCATCACTCCCTAAGGCTGCAACATATCTCCAACCCATAATATCCAGAGCGGCCTTGGCCAAGTAGGTTAAAATAATATATATTTGGATATTTGATTAAATAGGTAAAATGAATATTTTAATTATATAAATATAACTTTAACCGTGAAACTCATGCCTATAAAAATTTATGAAAAATGATTTTAGACTTTAAATTATTTTGTCAACACATGAAAATCAAATGTGTGTTGTGTATTCTCGAGCTCGTTATATCCTAGCCCTTTACGATTAAGTCTTTAATGAAATAAATAAAATTTAAAACCCGATGAGTCAAACACCGACTCTAGTTACTTGTTGGCTTCGATCTTGATGTTAAAAATATTGATTTTATGAAGTCACAACATTGACTTTCAACCTCCATTGGATTTGATATTTATAGCTTAGTCCTCCGACCTCCATTTATTATTCCATAATATACAAGAAACCTACAAAATGGTTAGTTCATTGCATGAAACGAGTTGTTTGGCAATAATCAAAACTATACTGGGGTGATCCAACATGTTCTATCTGATAGGAATTTTTTAATATTAGTTTCTTATATTAGAGCTATTTCGACATAATTAGTCTCTTAATCTAAACATGTTCTATCATGTTTTCGAATTTATTTTAAATTGTTACAATTCAATACATTTTGGTTAGAACTGATCATGTTTTAGAAGATTTTGCTCATTGGAACGGCTAAATATGGCCGATCTTCTTACCGATATGTACGTTTCAGCCTTTTGTATTGAAAAGTTGATGTTTGATAATATGCGAAATTTGGTTGGACTGTTCGACACTTTTGAGATTCTTGTATTTTCATGATATAAATGCTGGTATTGACTTTTTGGGTGATGTTGGAGCAGTGAATGGTGTTTTTGGGTTGATCAGATGACAAACTTTATTGCAGTTGGTTCGTAATAACCGCCGCAATTATTTCTTAAGTGCTTCCGATCTTAAGAAACATTTGCCGAAACAAAAAAGAAAAAAGGCTAAAGGAAGTTCTATAAACCACTAGGTGGTTTCCTGCAATTAAACCCTTTCATCAAACTCGCCCCAATTCTATCAGGGTTTTAAACCAGGACGTCGGCATTTTATTTGTTTTCGAAGGCCTGCAGGTCTTTCTTGCAACGACCAAAATCTGTGGCGGCCTTGGCTTTCGTAGTCTTGAAAAGGTTAACATGAGCGGTTTTCTGAAAGCAGGTTGGACGGTATTGTGTAATCCCAACGTTGGCTACGTTTGATATATGGAATGTAAAATTACCGGAAATCCTTACATTCCCAAAAACGGGATTACCGGATATCTAATTTCAAGGAATCTTGCATTAATGTGCTTGATATACTTTAATCATTCCCAGTAATGTATGTGTGTGCAACCGTCGACCGGCAGCGAGTTTGACGGACGACCGGCGACGGACTACAGCCGGCCGATGGCGAACGTCCGATCGGCAGCGGGCAGGCCGGTGAACAATCGGCGATGACCGACGACGCGATGAACAGCCGATCGACGGTGGGCCGGCCGGCGGACAACCGACGATGGATGGCGAGACCGGCCGGCCGGCAGGTGGCAATTGAGGCCGGCGGCGGATGATGTTAGGTGGGAATATTTCGTGGTAATGCAGGGTAGACACATGTTTTGGGGGAATATGATTATCATGAAATGAGATAATTTGATTACCATGGTAATCCTATATTACCGGGAATAACGTTCACACCTAAACAAGTATGGTAATATTTCATGGTAATTTAGGATTACCATCTAGATTACCTTCTGCCAAGTACACCCCGTGAGTTAAACTTTTGAAAACCAAGTATTTTACAACAATGTCCTTTCTTAACTCGGGCCCTCGAACTCATTGCTCTGCCTAGGTATGTTATTATGCAAACCTCTGTTAGCATGTAGGGTGGTCAATAATATCCGGCGATTCCATCAATATTTTTGAAGATAGATGGCTGCTCTCCTTCCATTCTTTTAATTACAAAACCTCACAATCATACTTTCCCCATGTAGGCACGGTGAATCATCTAGGATGGAATGACTCATTTGCTTCTTCATTGTAACTTCTCTAATTTGGTTTGGGGCTCCATTGAGTTTGATAGTAAAATAGAGAGGGATGACGATGTTAAAACAGTTGTTAGGCGACTGCTACTAGATGCCAGTGGCAATAAAGAGAGCTTCAGAATCGGATCCATGTATCTATGGTCGTTGTGGAAGGCTAGATGTCTAAAGGTTTTTCGAGCAAATAACACCAACAATCAACTCTATTATCTCTCAAGCAGAGGCAGCACCACAACAAACACAAGACATTTATGAAAGTGTGCATGCGGATCACAATGTTAGTTAGTTACATGAATGATGGTTGGATAAAGCCTAGTTTTGGATCTCTAAAACTAAATGTTGATGCGGCTGTTGGCAACCTAAATTCATGGCTTGCTATTGTTGGTCGCGATCATAAAGGGGCCGTGGAGTTTATTAAAACAGAGATCATAAAGGGGTTTTTGGATGTATCATGGTATGGCTTCTCCATCCAATCCGTGAGGTGTTGAAAATTGTATGCAACAATATTTGCCTTATCTAATAAAAGGCTACGGCATCTTTTCTCTTGGAAAAAAAATGTCTTCCCCTGAAACCACCGCCGCCGGCGACGTCCGCCGCCGTGGATGGAGCGTGTTCGACCACGTAAAGCCCTTCCCGCCAACTCCCTCCCCAGATGCCCTGATCGCGGACATCGACGCCGCCATCGCCGCCTCCGAGCTCTCCCACTCCTCCTCCCTCCTCTCTAATCTCCAACTCAATCATCACCAGCATCAACAAGATCAAGAAGATGATGATGATGATGACGATGATGAGAGCAGTAACGATTCAAGAAAGAATCAGAATCGTGTGATTGCTGCAGTTAGTGCCTACGACGCTCGCCTCGCCGACGAATCGTACAAGGCCGCCTGCGCCGCCCTCGCCTCCGGCCGCCACGAGGCGGCGGTGCGGTCGCTGAGGATTGCGATCGCCAGCTGTCCCCCTGATAAGGCGTCGGCGATTGCCAAGCTGAGGTCTTTGATGGTGATCGCCGAGTCTCAGCTCAAGCAGCAGCAGCAGCAATAGAGGTTTTCTTTTTCTTCACTTGTATTGTTCTTTGGGTTCTTGATTTTGAAATGGTTGAATACCATGTCAAACGGATCGATTCACAACTGGTAATCAACACAAGATGCACAATGCTTAAGGATTTTCTTCGCTTATATTTTGTCGAATTGGACCCAAAGTGATCAAATGTGTAAGCTATTTTTCTAGCAACAAAGTAAAACTAAGGGTTTGAATGTTTTGGTTGGGTACTACTTCCATCGAAACTATCAAAGGTTTTATCTTTGTGTCGTCATCGTTGATGATCTTAAACGAATTGGATTATTGTGCATAGTCTCACATTGGTTGTGATCTTGTGTGTATCCACTTAATTAAGGTAGCAATTTTGAGGGAGAGGTTGTGGATGTTGCATCATATTATTGTGGCCATTTAAAGAATCGTGATGATTTTTTTTAAATTAATTGCCTCAAGGAAAGTAATCACTATGACTTCATTCTTATGTTGAGGCTTGAGAACAAACCCAATTCTTATCCTCTGAAGGTAAAACATACTTCATATTGTTGGAGAGAAAACAACTCCCCAAGAAGTCCTTTTTGGGTGTATCATCCACCCTGCTGGAACAATATGATGATTGAAACATAGTTAGCTATCTTCTGTGGCAGTAAATCAAACATCTATATTTGAGGTTTATATTTGTCGTATTATAATTTTGGATGTTGAGAGTACTTGAAATCTTTTGGGCTGGGCTGCCTCCTTTTATGAATGACACTGTCACCGTATAAATAGAATTTTTATTTTCAGAAGTTGTAACTAGTAGGAATTGTTTTTTACTGAATTCGACAGTTGCATCTCCTAGAAAAGTACTGACGGCTCAACAATTTAGGCAAATCTTGAATTAGGATTATCAATGTTACATACAGACGGCATAGACAATGACTTCTATAGTCGCACTCGCACCTGAACCAGACATGATAGTTTTTTTTTATTATGGATGATTAAATTGCTCTTCAGTCAACTTTCCAGTTGGCTCTATTAGTGAATGGTAGAATGATCTCACAATTACAACACCCCTTTCCGGGAGCCAATCAATGTGTGTGTAAACCATGAGCTTTGTAATTTAATGCTTGCTTATACTTCCAATAAATGATGACCTCTTAAACAGGATAAGGTGAAAAAATGCCTCAAATCAGAATATTATGTAATTTTAGATTCTTAGATGATAGTTAAAAGAAAAGGTATATAATGTCAGTCCATTAACATGTAGTCAACCAGTATTGTCTTTTGCTATAACATAATCAGTAACACAATTGTTTCGCCCAGAGCACTATTTTTTTTTTTTGGTGTTTAGAAACTTTTTATTAAATTATTCAACTCATTTGGAATTGCATGTTTATGCATGTTCATTGATGGCATTGTGGCTTCCAAATTGCAGAGGGGTCGTAATTTGTTTCCTCGTATGTATCTTACGACTGCAATAAGCTTTAGTGGATATCACCTATTGGTTGCTCAGGCTGCTTTATTGAAGAATCCTGCCCAGCTAACTTCTAATTTTGTTGCTTTGGATGTTGAGTTTGTGCTACCATTTTGTAATATGAAAATTCAAGTGTAAATCCCAGCATTGTTACTCTAGTTAGACAATTTGTTAGCCACATCATATTCGAAAACATTCATATGTAATAATCTTCTACCTTTCATTCTGTTAAATTGAATTTACTGTTGCAGCATGGATTAGTATTATCTGTTCATGATCCAGAGGTTCATTTGTGTCATGATGTGGAAAGTGTGTTGTGAATATGTGATTTTAAATTTCCATATTTCATCTTTGCCCATTATGTGGTTTATTGTTACATCACAAAGAAACATTGCAAAAGAGAAATTTGGGTCAGTGTATTATTAAAAGCTTATGACAAAAGAGTCTTTGCATTTTTTCCCCCAATAAATAGTTGGTTCTCTTATAACGGTAAGAGGGAAATATGCTTCTTGTGGTCCTGGCACCAATACTGGACTTGCTTTAGATTTTACTGGGATCGTTATATGATGGCTCTGATTCGGCTGGGGTGCAGCAAAGAATGAGTACTTTGCATTTTGATACGGCACAGAAGATTTACGAAGAAAATACAGATGTAATGGAAAATAAGGTTCAGGTCTCTCTTTGATCTTTTTTCCTCTTCACATTGTAAATTGAGATGCAGGATTTTGTATTTTCAGGCAAATTTGGTGTTTGGCTGAAGAAACAGCAGGTGCAAAAGCTATATCATTATATTTTTTGTGGGCTGCATCATTTACTATAGCTTCTTATTCATTGTTTTTAATCACTAGGTGTATATTGTATTTATTCTTACCTATTTAACAGCCCTTTCAGTCAGCATGTAAAGTTCTTGTGAAAGGGATAGAGGTATCTTATCTGTTTCTTGTGATGTTTTTTCCCCACTCTGAAGATTCCTTTTTGACTATCAAACTTACTAGAGGTCCTGCTGTGTGTGTGGATGCATAAAAATGATATCACATGCTGACGCAGACTCATCATAGTATGTATCTCATATGCAGAATAAAGCGATGAAGATATCAGAGGCCAGTGTTGTACATGAGAGGATGAGTTCTTGATCGCTTCAAACTTTTGTCATTATATCCATTATTTGAAGGTATATAGGAGCAGCAAAAGGAACCAAATCGGGCAAATAAAATCTTGGTGCCTGAGATTTGTAGTGCAGCATGGAAGATCTTGATCCTATGAATGGCACATGACAGAAGATTCCCAGAGAAGAATAAGGTTTGGCTTTACATCTCCTTGTAATCCCTAAAAGATATGTTCTATTCATTGAAGAACTTTGTTTTCATTCCTATAAGCTTTGTTCTTCCACATTAGAAAAGATCAGCTTTTATGTGCTATATTATTTGCAAAAGGAATTATTAGATTGGTTCATAGACAGAAAACTGCTTGAACTTTTCCTTGATTCTTCAGTTATAAGCGGCCTCATTAGCAGTCGAGAGCTAAAACAAGAAAACTGAGAGACCCACAACTCCCCATCCTTCTGATCGAAGAATATATCCTCGATAATTGTGTCATAGTACACTTGACACCTTGCTATAAATTCCACTGATATAAGTTATCTTGAAGGGAATTGTATGTATTATCTGTTACATTCATAGTAGCTGTCTGTGTGTAAAATGACCTTTATTCCTCCTTATTTGCAGAGAGTGAGCATCTTCTACTTCCTTTGTACCTCATAATGGAAGAAAGCTTGAAATGGATCAAGGGAACCTCATCCTTTATCCTTGGCGCTCTAGCCTTTTGTATAGCTCTTATAATGGTGAGGACTTCCTTTCAATTTATGCACCAATTTCGCAGCCTAAATAGATTATTCTATCTCACGAGTAGTATTTGGTGCCCAGTCTTTGTTCAGGGTTTGCTTAAAGTAAAAATAAATCTGAAAACTACTGCTAACAAGATTGTTTTATGAATACCAACAAAAAAAATTACTCAATACTTTGTCTTTGTTTTAAAGATTCAATGCTTTTACATCAAGTTATCAAATGTAGCTTCAGTTATGTATGAGGCTATGCTTGTGTAGATAGTCTCTCTTAACCTGTTAGCTGGGAAATTGAACTATAATCCTTGCTTTCTTTTTGACTGTTCCTTGTTATTATCACCTTTTCGGATGGATCCTTTTTGTGTTGGCGTGGAGTATTTTTCCAGATTTTGATTTAATCACTCATTTTCCTCCACCGGTGCTGGGCAGTAAAAACTTCTTTTCTTATATTTTACCGGATTTGATTCCATTGTCAGTGAATAATTTCATGGGATCATCCGGTGAATGAAATTGAATCAAGTCATTTAATTTCATATGAATGATTAAAAGATGGGCATAGCCATTCTGAATACTGTGCTTTCCAATTTCCATATTTTTTTAATCTTTAATTTCTAGTTCTTAGTTTTTAATTTCAGCAGGTTCCCAAAAGTGCTACATGTAAGGGTATCTAGTGACAATAATGCATATTTGTAGCAATGAAATACTAGTTTTAATGGAGGTTCCTGTAAAGAAATTACTTTGAGGTATTTTAGTGAAAAATAGGAGTTCAAGTGTGGTCGAGTAAAATTTAGCCGTATTTACATAGCTGAGGTGAGCCCAGTGTTGAAATTGTGGAGTCTTCGTCAGACGTCTGAACAAGGAGGTTCAGACCTCTGGGCATTCACGCATGCAGAGCCAAAAGAGCAAGCGACGCCAGACATCTGAAGGCAAAGGAGACGGATATCTGGTCAAATCCAGAGCCGTCGTAGAGCATAGACAGATGTATGACCAAGAAGTGCCAGACGTCTGCCAAAGATGCTGAAACCAACACAGAGAGGAGGCAGACAACAACAACAACAACAACTGAGCCTTTTATCCCAAGCATATGGGGTAGGCTACATGAACCAACATGAGAATCACGCCGGGTCCAGCACATGAATCCTCTATCTCCATTCACTTCTATCGAACAATATACTTTCATTGAGTCCTTTGGCAACCATATCGTTTCGCATCACTTCCATCCATGTTTTCTTCGGTCTCCATTTTGTCCTTTTGCCATTGCCCATATCGAGAGTATCTATTCGTCGAACCGGTGCTTCCATAAGTCTGCGTCACACATGACCAAACCATCTTAGCCGGTTTTCCCGCATCTTCTCCTCCACAGGTGCTACACCAACTTTTGCACGAATATCCTCATTTCGCACCTTATCTTTTCTAGTGTTACCGCACATCCAACGAAGCATGCGCATCTCCGCTACGTGCATCTTCTGTGTATGATACGTCTTAGGAGCCCAGCATTCTGTACCATATAATAAGGCAGGCCGAATAACGCTCCGATAAAACTTCCCTTTCAATTTTAATGGAAAGTTACGATCACACAAAATCCCTGTTGTACTCCTCCATTTCAACCAACCAGCTTGGATCCTTTGATTAACATCACTATCGATCTCCCCATTCTTTTGGATGATGGAACCTAGAGATCTAAACTGGTCGCTCGGTGATATCTCTTGCCCTTTCAATGTTATATCAATATGGTTTTGACTTCTCTGGCTACTAAATTTGCAGTGCATATATGCTGTCTTGGACCTGCTCAATCTGAATCCCTGAGATTCCAATGTTTGCCTCCATAATTCCAATTTTGCATTAACCCCTGCTTTCGTCTCATTTACTAGAACAATATCATCAGCGAATAGCATACACCAAGGTAGCTCATCTTGGATAGTTCTAGTAAGCTCATCCATCACGATGGTAAACAGGAATGGATTTAATGCAGATCCTTGATGTAAACCAATAGTAATCGGAAAATCACTCGTTAAGCCGCCGCAAGTTCTGATATTTGCCACTACTCCGTTGTACATATCCTTGATTATGTCAATATACTTGACGGGGACCCCCTTCTTCATCATTGTTCCCCATAATACCTCTCTAGGTACCTTGTCATACGTTTTTTCTAAATCAATAAATATCATATGCAAATCTCTTCTCCACTCTCAAAAGCGCTCGACAAGTTGAAGCAAATGAATCGCCTCTGTCGTCGATCGTCCAGGCATGAACCCAAATTGGTTCTCTGTTATCTTAATATCCTTCCTCAGCCTGTGTTCAATCACTCTCTCCCAAAGTTTCATGGTATGACACATCAGTTTTATTCCACGGTAGTTTGAGCAACTTTGAATGTCACCCTTGTTCTTGTAGATAGGTACAAGGATACTTTTCCTCCATTCATTTGACATCTTTTTTGTCTGCCAAATCTTATTAAACAGATCTGTCAGCCATTTAACGCCTATTTCTCCTAAGCATCTCCAAATCTCGATAGGAATCCCGCCAGGACCAACCGCTTTTCTTAAACCCATTCTGTTCAAAGCTTCTTTAACATCAGGAAGTCTTATTTTACGCATGAAATCACGGTTTATATCTTGAGATTTAATGACAAGTCCATCCAAATTCTTAGTAAAGCTCTCATTGAACAATTTGTCAAAATAATCTCTCCATCTTTCCTTGATATCGTCATCTCGAACTAAAACCTTCTGATTTTCATTTTTGACACACTTCACCGCACATAAGTCTCTAGTCTTCCTTTCCCGCATTCGAGCAATCCGGTATATATCATTTGCAGCTTCTTTAGTGTCTAATTTCTCGTACACCTCCTTGTAGATCTTAGATTTAGCTTCCCGAACAGCTTTCTTAACTTCCTTTTTAGCCATTTTGTACTTCTCAAATCTCTCAACATCTCTACTTTTCTTCAAATCTTTATAAGAATCCATTTTAATTTTAATAGCAGCCTTTACATCTTCATTCCACCATGATATGTTCTTAGATGGTGGAGCACCACCTCTCGACTCACCAAGTAGATCTCTAGCTACCTTCTTGATACAACTAGCCATTTTGTTCCATGTTTTGTCTGGATCATCTTCCGACTGCCAATCCGCTTCTTGTACTACACGATCTATAAAAGCCTTTTGGTTACCTTCTTTCAATCGCCATCATTTAATTTTAGGCTCTACCTTACGTCTAATCTTCCTAGATTCTCTTCTAAATCGAAAATTTAGAACTAAAAATCTATGTTGAGTGGTTACATTCTCACCTGACACTACCTTACAGTCGATACAACAACCTCTATCTATTCTTCTCGTCAGAAAAAAGTCTATTTGACTAGCACTTGATCCGCTCCTAAAAGTGATAAGGTGGGACTCTCTTTTCCTAAACCAGGTGTTTGCTAAGATCAAGTCATAAGATAAAGCAAAATCTAGAATCGAGTCACCTACTTCATTCCTTTTGTCCGAAACCAAAACCTCCATGGATAGTATCAAACCCACTATGACTAGTACCTACATGTCCATTAAGATCACCACCAATAAATAACTTCTCTCCACTGGGTATACTTTGCACCACCTCGTCTAAATCCTTCCAGAATAGACGCTTACTAGCGTCATTAAGACCTATCTGTGGTGCATAAGCACTAATAATATTAAGGATCTCTCCACTTAGAATAAGCTTAACCAGTAAAATTCTATCACCTTTTCTCCTAATCTCAACTACATCCTCAAGCAACCGTCTATCTATGATTATGCCTACCCCATTACGATTTTTATCTCTATCCGTATACCAAAGCTTATAACCCCAAGGCTCTATGACTCTACTCTTTTCACCTACACACTTAGTTTCTTGCAAACACATAATACCAACTTTTCTCCTAATCATCACCTCCACTAATTCTATTACTCTACCCGTAAGGGAACCTATGTTCCAAGAAGCTAGACGGATCCTATGAAACCCTTACTTATTTGTCACTACACCCGGGTTCCGATGTAGCGCGCCGTCCGTAGATGACGACCCTTGCTTATTTGTCACTACACCCGGGGTCCGATGTAGCGCGCCGTCTCTGGACGACGACCCTTGCTTATTTGTCACTACACCCGGGGTCTGATGTAGCGCGCCGTATCTGGACGACGACCTAGAAGCCCTTACATATTTAACACTACACCCGGGATCCGATGTAGCGCGTCGCTGAGTAGGGGACGCCCCAACGATATTCTTATTATGGTTCATGTCATAGAATGTGACAGAGAGGAGGCAGACGTCTGACAAATTATCCATCAGACGTCGGCATACGGGTTTTCAGTGCGAACCGAATATTTAATATTCTGTTTTATCTAGGGTTAGGTTATAAATAGAGATCTATCATAAAGAGAGCGGGACGGGTGTCACGCCCCGCTTCCCAGAGTATGCAAGATTGGTGTCACGTCCCGAAAGTACGGAACATGGCCGGCACTTAAACTACGAAACGTCTCGAGGCGTACGTAATCTAAGTAAACCGAAAACCCAGAAATCCAAACCAAGAAAAGAAGTAGAGTGAAGGAAAACCAATTTAAAACAATGGTTTTAATAGCATAAGCCGAATTATGCGGTTTTTAAGAACATCAAAATTTACTGAAAATTTCGGCAGAGTCTCCTTTGTAAAAACTGGCTCCCAAACGGGATACAACATGAATAGTATACGAAATCAAGAAAAAAGGCATCCCCAAGCGGGAGCTAGCTTTTCGTCAATCGACGGTCACAACCACACAAGCAATATAATAAACAACGCCAACGGCGAGGATCAAAACTCAAAAGGAACTCAAAACCACCAGAAATATAACGAGCGACTCTAAGGTCGAAAGAATAAACAACACTGGTCTCTATCTCAATAAAAACATGTTTGGTTGATGGAACTTCTAGATACAACTGAATAATAATATACAAGATATAAGGATGGGTGAGATACAAATAACCCAACTACTAGCAAGCCATCCGGAATGGAAATAGTGCCAGCAAAGCCGTAATAAAACCTGTACGGCAAACCTGCAAGAAACTGGGGTACAACGGGGATGAGTTGCCAACTCGTGAATAGAAAAACATCTACGCACAGAAATCGCATAAATAACGCAACCTAGGTCAATGATCATAATATATCCTCAAATATATATATAACAGGCAGCCTATGACAATGTCTAGGGTAATATCTAACCCGAGTGTAATTTCATGTGCCAGTGTCAGTGCCTCAGGTAGCAATATATCATATGAGTGAGGTATGAATGCATGAAAACAGCATACATGTAAATGAAGGAACCGTTTTCATAAATTAGTGAGATTTCCTTTGTATTGTTTTCAAATGAGGTATCATAACTGAAATCAACACCAACGGTGTCTAGCATCGACACAAAACATAAATCTCAATGTCTCAAAATCTCAATATCTAAATCACAATATCTAGGGCGCCGCCAGTCCAGACCGGCCCCTACCATCCATCTCAAGACCACGACGGTATCCTCCGGATATCCGACGCGTCGGGTAATATCACCGGTAGGTAGTCTCCCCCTGCCAGGCTCATCGTCATCACCACGAGCTTCTTGTCCCGGGGTACCTTACCGGGTCCACCATGTACCCGAAACGGTTCATCCAACTCCTCGAATCGGGTCTCCAAATCTATCAGCAAACTCATGGTGGACGACTCATACATCATGGGAAAAACCGCGCTTTTTATTTAAAAAGAGATAGAAGAAGTTTGTATATGTTTTGCGGTTTTCCCCAAATCCAGAAAATCTCATGGAAATCCAAATCCAAAACCTCAATAGCACGTAAAAAGTGAATATATGCATGAGAATCCATGAATGCGGCATAACAATGAATAACAGTATGCATAAGGTAGCAGGTAATAACTATAATGTCTAAACTAACATATAAGGCAAGTGCACTAATATCATGTCTAAACTATTAGCTAACAGGCTATGTCAAACAATAATATTTTCTAAGGTGTACGTGACATGGCAATTACCGATGAAGATGTGTGTGAGCCGGCAAGTAAGTGTATGTGATACATACGCATCATCGGTAATGGTGCTGGTGTCCTAACAGCATGATATCAATAATGGAGTATGCAGCAAAATAAGTATGCGGGGCAGAGCGAACAGCAATAATGTGCGGAAGCAGAATACTAGACACAACGATAACTAATCAGTATTAAACTAATATAAGTCCTACAAATAGTGCCTTTTGAAATAACACGAATCATGGGGTTTTGAAAATAGGGGCTACGGTGTTTTTATGAAAAGATACGTCGTTTTTGAAATATCCATAGATTCCCTTGAGCTGTCTTTAAAAATACCCACGATTCGTTAGTTTTTGAAATAGGTAAGAAGTCTAATCTAATCTAACAACTACACTAAACTATACGGCTGAACTAACAAGCTGAACTACAGGTAAGGAAACCGCCTATCATCTGAGTCGATACATATACATACCTGTATATGTATAGTCGGTGATCCCGCCTCAATAATATCATATCCGATACCATATCTAAAATCAGGCATCCCAAGTCAAGAGTGCGGATCAATCATCAATATAGCTCGTACGTAAATCTGTCGTACGGCATCCCAAATCTGGGTACGGGTCAATATCACATTCATCATACTATTCACCTGGTATCCTCTTTATCAAATATTATGATCGGGGTACTGATCTACGTATAGTACCATACTGATACCGCCTACGTATGCATGGACGTGTGTGAAACACTACGTCAAGGACCCGCTACAACGTCATGTTGTATCTAAGATACGAACCCTGCTATATCACCGATCTCACGGCCTCAAATCGAATCTCATCGACTCAGCTCAATCCCAAGTATCATCCTCAATCCGTATGTGAACACATAGTCCCATACCCATGTGAACACATAACTATAAAGAATCCCATGAGTACATATCAATAGGAATGTATGCAAGTATGTATGTGTGTATGTGTAGTGCAACACTACCCTAGGGTTCGCAACACTAAAAATAGTCCAACACACCAATATCCATCCTAAGCATCGTTATTAATCCTAAATAACATATAATAAATGTTGGTGTGTATACGCATCCGTATACACCACCACGGACTGCGGGGGTGCTATACGCCATCCACCCGACTTCTCCCCGTAGATATAAATCTACTCATCTGAACCTCGCTCGCTGGTGCCGACGTCGCCACGCGCTTGCTTGTCGTCTCGAAGTCCACCTGGGGTACCTACATATCATAACGCACCGTATCGCATAAAAACCCAATTCGAACTCGAAACGTCATAAGAAAACCAAATCGGCACGCGTATCACGCATAGGTCCAAACCTATCGCCTACGCATGCAAGAATAGTCAAACCAACCCTCGATGTCGATGTACAAACGTCAAACCATCGAGGAAAATCCAATCACACTCATTTGCACATCCACGAACACTAATTTTAATATAAACTAGGTTAAAACTCACAAAAACGCCAATTTCACTCAAAAAGTCATTTTTCCGAAAATCTAGCAAGCACAATTGACCGTTTTTGTACAAAACACGATGTTTAAATGAATGTAGCGGCCAATATATTTATTAAATATCTTAAATAAGTCATAAAAACCATTTCCATAATTTAAACTCATAAATTTGCATAATTTCCAAAATCCTAGTTTGCAAAATATCAAATTTAACACCCTTTAAAGCAAAATTCACAATTCATCAATTAAGCTTCGTTTTGCATGAACCAAAGTCATTAAACCACTCATTATAATAGTTATAATGACATGAACACTTAATTATATTTTAATCTAAGCATTTGATAATTTTTCAAAAACTCTAGTTAGCAAAAACAAAACTTAATTTAGACATTTCCATGCAACAATATGAAATTTAACTACTAAATTACTTTCTACAAATTCTAAGATGGTAAGCTACCCATCACAACCATACACCAATTCACAATAACCTAACTTGCATTCAAACCCTTTTCTTGAATTCCAAAACGTGCAATTAAACTCACATATCCAAATAACACTTAAATAAATTAGCTTAAGAAATTAGTAACAATTTAAGCAACAAAAATGTTTAGAAATATACCCAAAAGCATATGAAGATCCACAAGCATCCATGGCACTCCAAAATGCTCTCTTTTCACAAGGATCCATGCTTGAAATGCTAAGGAATAATGGGTAAGTGTTGGATTTGGAAAAAAGCTTTGAAATTGTATGGATTTTGAAGCTTTTATGGATTTTTGAAGCAAAAAAATGGAGTGAGAACTTGGGGAGGGGGGGCTGCTGCTAAGGGATCAGTTTCGGCCAGATTTTGGGGGGAGTGGGTGAGTGAGGAGAGAGAGTGAGGTGGGGAAAGTTGTTTCAAGTCAAAGTCAACTCAATTTATATCATTTTCTACTCTTTTCTTTTCTTTCCTTTGCAAACCAAGTGGGGAAAAAGTGAGGGCTGCTGAATTTGGCTAAGGGAAGGAGTAAGTGGGGGTGTGTGGGTGTGGGTACGGGTGTGGGGTGATGAAAAATGATAAATACAATACCCCAAGCATCCATTTACGCTAAAAAAAGCCTTTTTTCTTCAATAATTTCTAAACCGTTTTGGCAAATGATTTCGTTCCAAAAACCACATAATAAAATTTTATTTAATGTTTTATGATGCACAAAATTTGTTTCAACTCATTCCGATTTGTAATTTTCCCTAATTAAATGTATTAGTGACGGCTTAAAATAATAATAAAATAATATTTTTTTCAGAAAATTTGAAATTTCACCAGCGGCTTAATAAACACCAAATAATAGCAATTACATAGCTAGAATATGTATATTTAATTTTTATAATAAGATATTTGCATTTTGACTTTTTACAGAAAACCCCCTTATTTTACCGATTTTTTCGAAATTTCACCGAAACGATTTTCAAAGCGTTACAATCTTCCCCCCTTAAAGAAATTCGGTCCCCGAATTTAAATTCAAATTTCCCCAAATACTAAAACATCTAAGAAAACCCATCAAGTCGTCGGGGCTCCGAAATTGTAAATACATAAAACAAATCGTAGTGCAGCGCATGCGCTTGAAAAATGAGTATATAACTCAAATCAAAACTCCATCAAGCATCCCGCAATCATCGGAGTCATGGAGAAGACATCAATGCCAAGTCTAAATCAAACCAATATGATATAACTCGAAACTATACATGTAAACATCGAATCTATATCTGTAAGTATCTGAAGGAAATGCATGCCAAATCTTTTTAAGTCGCTGTGCAACGCGTATAACACTGCACAGTGGCGGACGTCTATCATAAGAAAATAACTATATACATATATACCTTTGTTTGAAATGTACGTTCCGCCGTTTTGGAAACAATTTAGAAGGGTCTCCTTGTTTTAAACATTTCGTGTCATATCAGACACGTAGGTAAATACTGAGGCTATAGCTCGCTTTTTGGAAATCCCTTCAATAACTATCAATGCATGCAAAATATATTACTGTCCTCTGACTAGTCCTGCTCAGTACGGAAACACATAGCAATATCATAAAAACGTACTGCTCTATAAGAAATCAATCCCAAAAATATGCACATGAATACTACGTGCGTCTGGTGCGCACGGAAATCAAAATCCATGAATGTGCCATACATGCGCATAGAAACAACATCTAAGTGCATCAGGTGTGCACGAAACATCTGTCGTAGGCAACATGTGTGCCTGACAGCAAAATCAGGTGCATCTGACATGCACGAAAAATCTCGAATTAGTGCATCTGGTGTGCACCAAATCGCATCTCGTAACAGGCGCCCAACAGGCGCTAAAAATCCAATCCGGTGCATAAAATGCACAAAACAAATGTCGAGCATCACCCTCGAAATCGAAATCCAGTGTATCCAAGTGCACAAAATACATGTCACTGCACTGTCGGCATATATAAACTATACAGAGTGCAAGAACCAAATCGCGTGCGTGCATATGCACAAAATCAACTCAACTGTTTAAAACCGTAAAATCACAAACATGTGAAACTAAAGCACGAAAACGATATCAAGTGCAACACTGTGCAAAGATCGTAAATCCTCAATCATCAAAATCAAATCATACGAATATATCACCCAAAACATCGAAATCAATAATGGCGGAACAGTACCGCTTAAGTGCATCCTCTAAGAATCTCGGGCCAACTGTCGCGGTCACTAGTGGGATGTCTCGTCGATGATCATGAACTCTGGCCTGCTGGTGTGCGTAACATGACCACTCCTGGGTCCAAGTCTTCTCCGTGGATTACCAATCTCACAATCCATCGGCTCATCGGTCCTGTCAAGGCAGCATATCACTGGCGTCGGCCTCTGGCTCTCTGAATGCACGTGACACATCTGATCCTGGGTGCAAGTATCATCGCAGCAGTATCCTGGAAGGAATCCTGCTCACGATCTCTTCCATGTCTCGTCTCTGCCAACTGTCCGGAAGTCATTGTCCTTTCCTATATCTGCATCTTACTCTGGAACGACTGCATACTCATCGCGACTCCTTCTGGAAGGTAAGTCCAAGTACCATGCCTCGGCATACGCATCGCCTCTCTGATGTCGGCGGAGTGAAACGTCATCTCATCTAGATCTGGTGCGAACCTCTTATTCCACTTTTCTCTAATGTCGTCTGCTTTGGACTCGTCTCGTCGCGGCTGCATGGACTGAGCTCCAACGGCTATCCTCGTATCTGGAGTCTCCCAAGAATGCATCTCACCACCTAGCATCCGAATTAAGTCGAGCCATCCGATCGAGTCGTCAAAACCTCACAATCCCCCAAGAGCTCAACCTCTTGGGCACAGTTTAATAGTATCGAGTACATACCACAGCATCGGTGGTCCAGCCGTAGAAGGGCAAACCCAAGCCTCACTAATGGCGCCGTAGAACTGCCGCAAACCCGAAGGTTCAAAGGCTTTCACACGGTCATTAAGTCGAGTTAGGGTTTCATTCTTCTAGAGGGACCATAGAATTGCCTGCATGTCTTTCCGACTACTTAAAACTTGGAATAATAGGTTTCTGACATTCGATCGTCTCTGTCGACTCTCAACGTCTCCGCGTGAAATCGTCTCCAGCTGGAATCAATCTATCTGATGACCTCGCATCGGGGTAGACGAACGATCCACAAGTCCTAGTCATTCATCCTCGATGACTAGCGACCTTCTATCATCTCTTAGTACAACTCGTTCTGCACTAACGCCAGCATCTGGGGCAATATCTTGTCGTTCGCAGCAATAACTAGCTCGCTCGTCTGCACGCCGAACAGTGCCTCGATCATCATGAATAAGCAACACACCAACAGTCATCAAGATCTGGCTGGCCTCTGTCAGTGGCTCAATCCTCTAGTGTCGATCAGCACATCCGAGTAATCTCATAAAGGCGATCCGCCAAACGCTCGTGGAGCGGAAACACAGCAAAAAGACACATCTCTGCAATCGTGTGTCGCCGGAATTTCGCCCTGGTCAGTCCTCGTTCGTGACGAGCTTGTGCTGACCGTAACTCTAGCCGTAGCTCTCCCTGCCGTAACCGTAGCAGCAAAACCAACCTGATACCGATGAGGCTAGATCGGAATGAATATAATACTGAACAAGGAAATGTACATCCTAAGGCTTCATAAGTGGAGTGGCGTGTCGTAAATATGCCGCGGAACATACCAACGGTACGTCACTCTACTTTAGTCACCTATTCCATCAACCAAGGGACATCCTACGCTCCGAAGGTTAAAACATAACGCTCTGATACCAACTTTGTCACGTCCCGAAAGTACGGAACATAACCGGCACTTAAACTACGAAACGTCTCGAGGCGTACGTAATCTAAGTAAACCGAAAACCCAGAAATCCAAACCAAGAAAAGAAGTAGAGTGAAGGAAAACCAATTTAAAACAAGTAGTTTTAATAGCATAAGCCGAATTATGCGGTTTTTAAGAACATCAAAATTTACTGAAAATTTCGGCAGAGTCTCCTTTGTAAAAACTGGCTCCCAAACGGGATACAACATGAATAGTATACGAAATCAAGAAAAAAGGCATCCCCAAGCGGGAGCTAGCTCTTCGTCAATCGACGGTCACAACCACACAAGCAATATAATAAACAACGCCAACGGCGAGGATCAAAACTCAAAAGGAACTCAAAACCACCAGAAATATAACGAGCGACTCTAAGGTCGAAAGAATAAACAACACTGGTCTCTATCTCAATAAAAACATGTTTGGTTGATGGAACTTCTAGATACAACTGAATAATAATATACAAGATATAAGGATGGATGAGATACAAATAACCCACCTACTAGCAAGCCATCCGGAATGGAAATAGTGCCAGCAAAGCCGTAATGAAACCTGTACGGCAAACCTGCAAGAAACTGGGGCACAACGGGGGTGAGTTGCCAACTCGTGAATAGAAAAACATCTACGCACAGAAATCGCATAAATAACGCAACCTAGGTCAATGATCATAATATATCCTCAAATATATGTATAACAGGCAGCCTATGACAATGTCTAGGGTAATATCTAACCCGAGTGTAATTTCATGTGCCAGTGTCAGTGCCTCAGGTAGCAATATATCATATGAGTGAGGTATGAATGCATGAAAACAGCATACATGTAAATGAAGGAACCGTTTTCATAAATTAGTGAGATTTCCTTTGTATTTTTTTTCAAATGAGGTATCATAACTGAAATCAACACCAACGGTGTCTAGCATCGACACAAAACATAAATCTCAATGTCTCAAAATCTCAATATCTAAATCACAATATCTAGGGCGCCGCCAGTCCAGACCGGTCCCTACCATCCATCTCAAGACCACGACGGTATCCTCCGGATATCTGACGCGTCGGGTAATATCACCGGTAGGTAGTCTCCCCCTGCCAGGCTCATCGTCATCACCACGAGCTTCTTGTCCCGGGGTACCTTACCGGGTCCACCATGTACCCGAAACGGTTCATCCAACTCCTCGAATCGGGTCTCCAAATCTATCAGCAAACTCATGGTGGACGACTCATACATCATGGGAAAAACCACGCTTTTTATTTAAAAAGAGATAGAAGAAGTTTGTATATGTTTTGCGGTTTTCCCCAAATCCAGAAAATCTCATGGAAATCCAAATCCAAAACCTCAATAGCAAGTAAAAAGTGAATATATGCATGAGAATCCATGAATGCGGCATAACAATAACAGTATGCATAAGGTAGCAGGTAATAACTATAATGTCTAAACTAACATATAAGGCAAGTACACTAATATCATGTCTAAACTATTAGCTAACAGGCTATGTCAAACAATAATATTTTCTAAGGTGTACGTGACATGGCAATTACCGATGAAGATGTGTGTGAGCCGGCAAGTAAGTGTATGTGGTACATACGCATCATCGGTAATGGTGCTGGTGTCCTAACAGCATGATATCAATAATGGAGTATGCAGCAAAATAAGTATGCGGGGCAGAGCGAACAGCAATAATGTGCAGAAGCAGAATACTAGACACAACGATAACTAATCAGTATTAAACTAATATAAGTCCTACAAATGGTGCCTTTTGAAATAACACGAATCATGGGGTTTTGAAAATAGGGGCTACGGTGTTTTTATGAAAAGATACGTCGTTTTTGAAATATCCATAGATTCCCTTGAGCTGTCTTTAAAATTGCCCACGATTCGTTAGTTTTTGAAATAGGTAAGAAGTCTAATCTAATCTAACAACTACACTAAACTATACGGCTGAACTAACAAGCTGAACTACAGGTAAGGAAACCGCCTATCATCTGAGTCGATACATATACATACCTGTATATGTATAGTCGGTGATCCCGCCTCAATAATATCATATCCGATACCATATCTAAAATCAGGCATCCCAAGTCAAGAGTACGGATCAATCATCAATATAGCTCGTACGTAAATCTGTCGTACGGCATCCTAAATCTGGGTACGGGTCAATATCACATTCATCATACTATTCACCTGGCATCCTCTTTATCAAATATTATGATCGGGGTACTGATCTACGTATAGTACCATACTGATACCGCCTACGTATGCATGGACGTGTGTGAAACACTACGTCAAGGACCCGCTACAACGTCATGTTGTATCTAAGATACGAACCCTGCTATATCACCGATCTCACGGCCTCAAATCGAATCTCATCGACTCAGCTCAATCCCAAGTATCATCCTCAATCCGTATGTGAACACATAGTCCCATACCCATGTGAACACATAACTATAAAGAATCCCATGAGTACATATCAATAGGAATGTATGCAAGTATGTATGTGTGTATGTGTAGTGCAACACTACCCTAGGGTTCGCAACACTAAAAATAGTCCAACACACCAATATCCATCCTAAGCATCGTTATTAATCCTAAATAACATATAATAAATGTTGGTGTGTATACGCATCCGTATACACCACCACGGACTGCGGGGGTGCTATACGCCATCCACCCGACTTCTCCCCGTAGATATAAATCTACTCACCTGAACCTCGCTCGCTGGTGCCGACGTCGCCACGCGCTTGCTTGTCGTCTCGAAATCCACCTGGGGTACCTACATATCATAACGCACCGTATCACATAAAAATCCAATTCGAAATCGAAACGTCATAAGAAAACCAAATCGGCACGCGTATCACGCATAGGTCCAAACCTATCGCCTACGCATGCAAGAATAGTCAAACCAACCCTCGATGTCGATGTACAAACGTCAAACCATCGAGGAAAATCCAATCACACTCATTTGCACATCCACGAACACTAATTTTAATATAAACTAGGTTAAAACTCACAAAAACGCCAATTTCACTCAAAAAGTCATTTTTCCGAAAATCTAGCAAGCACAATTGGCCGTTTTTGTACAAAACACGATGTTTAAATGAATGTAGCGGCCAATATATTTATTAAATATCTTAAATAAGTCATAAAAACCATTTCCATAATTTAAACTCATAAATTTGCATAATTTCCAAAATCCTAGTTTGCAAAATATCAAATTTAACACCCTTTAAAGCAAAATTCACAATTCATCAATTAAGCTTCGTTTTGCATGAACCAAAGTCATTAAACCACTCATTATAATAGTTATAATGACATGAACACTTAATTATATTTTAATCTAAGCATTTGATAATTTTTCAAAAACTCTAGTTAGCAAAAACAAAACTTAATTTAGACATTTCCATGCAACAATATGAAATTTAACTACTAAATTACTTTCTACAAATTCTAAGATGGTAAGCTACCCATCACAACCATACACCAATTCACAATAACCTAACTTGCATTCAAACCCTTTTCTTGAATTCCAAAACGTGCAATTAAACTCACATATCCAAATAACACTTAAATAAATTAGCTTAAGAAATTAGTAACAATTTAAGCAACAAAAATGTTTAGAAATATACCCAAAAGCATATGAAGATCCACAAGCATCCATGGCACTCCAAAATGCTCTCTTTTCACAAGGATCCATGCTTGAAATGCTAAGGAATAATGGGTAAGTGTTGGATTTGGAAAAAAGCTTTGAAATTGTATGGATTTTGAAGCTTTTATGGATTTTTGAAGCAAAAAAATGGAGTGAGAACTTGGGGAGGGGGGGCTGCTGCTAAGGGATCAGTTTCGGCCAGATTTTGGGGGGAGTGGGTGAGTGAGGAGAGAGAGTGAGGTGGGGAAAGTTGTTTCAAGTCAAAGTCAACTCAATTTATATCATTTTCTACTCTTTTCTTTTCTTTTCTTTTCCTTTTCTTTCCTTTGCAAACCAAGTGGGGAAAAAGTGAGGGCTGCTGAATTTGGCAAAAGGGAGGAGTAAGTGGGGGTGTGTGGGTGTGGGTACGGGTGTGGGGTGATGAAAAATGATAAATACAATACCCCAAGCATCCATTTACGCTAAAAAAAAGCCTTTTTTCTTCAATAATTTCTAAACCGTTTTGGCAAATGATTTCGTTCCAAAAACCACATAATAAAATTTTATTTAATGTTTTATGATGCACAAAATTTGTTTCAACTCATTCCGATTTGTAATTTTCCCTAATTAAATGTATTAGTGACGGCTTAAAATAATAATAAAATAATATTTTTTTCAGAAAATTTGAAATTTCACCAGCGGCTCAATAAACACCAAATAATAGCAATTACATAGCTAGAATATGTATATTTAATTTTTATAATAAGATATTTGCATTTTGGCTTTTTACAGAAAACCCTCTTATTTTACCGATTTTTTCGAAATTTCACCGAAACGATTTTCAAAGCGTTACAATTGGGCACGTGACATAACCAACCATGCTACCTGTGGGTAGGAAGTAACCATCCACAGTCGCATTACGGCTGTAGAGATATCAAGAAATCAGATAAAAAAAACTATCTAACACATGTCCAAATCCAGAATAACTAGAGTCAATGATAAATAAGTGCGGAAGCAAATGATCCAATACAATAATAGAAAAGTACGTCCCATAATGCGGGCTCACATCTGGAAATGAAATGCAAGAAATAAACTAATCACTACAGAACTCACAAATCAGCCTGCTGGCTGAAGTACTCCTGCTTGGTCGGCGACAGTGGTAAAGAATCTGGACCATGCAAAACCCAGACGTCAGCGCGTCATGTCAACCAATAATATAATATGAACATGGTAATAAGCAATGCAGAAATAAACATGAATAAAGCAATAATATGGAACAAGCAGTGCAGGGTAGTGTGCAGTGGGTAACTAAACTGTTCTATCGGGTTTCTATTCTAAAGTCTTTGAAATCAATTCGAGTAATCCTCCATGTAACTCAAAGGATATGTCCCGTTACCCCCCGGGACTACGGATCAGGAAGATGGGAACCAATAATGGTTCTGTCCCGTTGCCCCCCGGGACCACGGATCAGGAATGTAAGAGTCACGAATGGCTCTGTCCCGTTACCCCCGGGACTACGGATCAAGTAATACCCTTTTAAGTTACACTTTAGATTACCCGTTTGATTTCCCCATACCCCCAGGTTATATGTGTCAGGTCAGGTATTCAGTAGTCAAGGACTAATGCCAACACAGGATCAGGTAACAGGTCAGGTTTGTCTGGATAGACAACAGGAATGATCCATGAGGACCCCAAGTCAGGTTTGTTGGCATTAGGCTTGAGATCAGGTGACAGGTCAGGTCATGGTACATCAGGTTAAGTCGATAGTAAAGAGTACCATGTCCGGTGCATCGGTATGTATACATGTCATGTATAGTAAGGTCAGGTCAAGATGTAACACAATCGAGGGTGTGCTCACAACAGGCATAAAATCGAACGAGGAATAGCAGCAGGAAATAAACAATGAATTTAACAACAATAAGCAATTTATTTAATCACATTAGTGCATTAATATAGTACAGTCGTATTATCATATTAACAGGTTTGAGCACCCTTGCGGTGCAATAAATCACATGACTGTGCAATACTGTTATATCAATATCAGAATGTAATAGAGCTACAAGTGTAAGGTTACCGTCCTTTAAACGGTAAATGTGATTAACGGTTAACTTCGTTATTAGGGTTAAAGTGGCAAAATGCGGTTTTCGGTTAACTGTATAATGATATAAGTCATATTTCGTCCAAATGAGAAAAGTAGCTACACCTAGTTAATTTTGCAAGTTTAATGAGTCAAACACATTTAATTTGTATAGCATAGCATGTAGCAAGTAATACTTGCCTCGACGGGTCGCGAGCGGGAATGCGGAACTGCTCACGTCAGCGGAAACGTCGCGATGTGCGCCCGGTACACGGAACGGATCCAAATCATGCACCGCGTGATCACACGGGTCAGGTATGCTCGCTGGGTCGTCGGGATCGTCGACGATACGCCGGTTTCCGGTGAATGGGCGCTCAGGAGTTGGAAGACGAGAGCGGGGTCGACGACGGCGAACGACTCCGGCCGAAAGAGAAGTGCAGTCTCGGATTTTAGGGTCCAGGTGAGCTTGTGCGCGATACTCTTGGTGGCTGGAGTCTCAGGCAGAGGAGGCAAGGGATGACGACGGGGTGACGGTCCAGACGATAGGGGTCGGGGTTTCTACAGGAGGCGTCGGGTTAGGGTTCTCGGTGATAGGTTGCAGGTGCAGGGATGAAGGTAGTGGTGGTTGTAGTGTCGGGGGTTTGCAAAGAGGTGAGAAGACGGAGATGGTAACGACGAGGGGTTGCCGGCGATCGGCAGCGAGGGGCTAGGGCTCGGGCGTCGTGGGTTCATGGGTTGGGTTGCGACGGGGTGTTTGCAGGGTCATGGTCGAGGAAAAGGAGGAGAGGAGGTGGAGGTTGTGAGGATGAGAGTGAGCAGGTTGAGGTTAGGAGGTCGGCGGCGAGGCTGGGGCTCAGCTTGGGTAGGGTTTTCTGTAGGTTGAGAGCTCGGGAGATGGGTTTGATGCGGGGTGAGGTTGCAGGCGTCATCGGGGAGTGGAGAGAGGTGATGGAGGTGGAGGTGATGATAATGAGGACATGGAGACGAGGGGATCGGCGGTGGCGGCGATTGAGAAGGTGGTGCTGGGGTTCTCGCGTGGGTTTTCTGGGAATAAAGAAGGAGATGAGGAGAAATTATATATGGGATAGAGAGAGGGTGAGAGAGAGAGAAAAGTAGAGAGAGAGACAGATAGGGATTAGAGAGAGATAGAGAGATAGACGGGGGCCCACGGGGGTTTAAACCCCTCGTGATTGGCCAGCGAGAAAAGGAAAGGAATTTTTTTAAAAGATTAAAAAGATTTTAGAAGTTAAAATTAACCGTAAGAAATATATTATGGTTTTAGATTATATTATTAAATTGTGATTTTGGCGCTAAATGAAACATTTCCAAATCGCGCCCGGGTTGCGCCCAAAATTCGAATTTTAAATAATAGGATTTTAAGCGGGTTCCAAATTTCAAAATAAAATGTTTTATGATTAAAAAGCATGCCCCCAAGTCGGACACTTGCACGCGCGCGTAGCCGTCCAAACTCGCCCGTTTCACCGAACGGGATGAAAACTCGACGCGCGGACGCTACCACGTGGCTAGGGGTGACGAGTAGGCCAATATAAATATTTTTAATTTTACTTTAGGTGTTAAAATTTGTTATATGCAAAACTGACTTAGCCGGTTAAAATTTTGCAATAAGAACCAAACAAACTAGATAAATGAAATGAGCAATGTCGAACACTCAACTAGTAACAGAAAATAGTATTATTGGGCTCGGGTTTTACATCATACCCAACTACAAAAAGAATTTCGTCCTCGAAATTCCAAGAATACAAGATAAAAACTACGGGAAAAGGTGAGGAAACTTCTGCCGGATCTCGTCTTCTCGCTCCCAAGTGGATTCTCCATGCGATCGATTACCCCAAGAAACTAGCACAAGGGGGATAACCTTGTTCTTAAGAACCCTTTTCCCTTCGATCCTTGATTTCAACCGGTCGCTCCTCAAAAGTTAGGTCCTCCCATACAGTTAACTCCGAATGATCTAAGACATGGGTTTCATCTCGAACATACCTCCGTAGTTGAGATACATGAAACACATCGTGCACACCTGCCAAGGACTGTGGTAACGCCAAACGGTACGCTACCTCTCCAACACGCTCTAATATCTCGAAGGGTCCAACGAATCGAGAACTAAGCTTTCCCCGACTCCCAAAACGAATCACTCCTCTAGTCGGTGATATCTTCAAGAATACCAAATCACCCACGGCAAACTCTAGAGGTCTTCTTGACGTGTCGGCCCAACTTTTCTGTCTGTCTTGAGCTGCCTTCATATGCTTTCTGGTGGCGTTAACCTTCTCAACGGTCTATACTACCAAATCTGGTCCCAACAATTCTCGTTCACCGACATCATCCCAACAAACAGATGAACGGAACTTACGACCATACCAGCTTCAAACGGAGCCATCTGGATAGTTGCTTGAAAACTATGTTGTAGGAAAACTCCACCAAGTGTAGGTGATCCTCCCAAGAACCCTTGAAGTCCAACATGCATGCTCTCAACATATCTTCAAGAGTTTGGATCGTTCTCTCCGACTGACCATCAGTTTGAGGATGATAAGCTGTGCTAAACTTCAATCGAGTCCCCAAACTTTCCTGTAAACTCCTCCAGAAGTGTGACAAGAACCGAGTGTCCCGATCGGACACGATGCTCACCGGTACGCCATGCAATCTCACAATCTCCTGCATGTACCGTTCTGCCAAAGTCTCCGTTGATTGACCAACCCGAAAAGGATAAAGTGAGTTGCCTTGGTCAACCGATCGACAATCACCCATACTGCATTGTTGCCCTTTGGACTCCGCGGTAAAGCTGTCACGAAATCCATGGTTATATGTTCCCACTTCCACTGAGGAATCGGAAGTGGTTGCAACAAACCAGCAACCCTTTGGTGTTCAGTCTTGACTTGCTGACATACCAAGCACTTAGCCACGAAGCGAGCGATCTCCCGTTTCATACCTTCCCACCAGAAATGCTGTCGAATATCTCGGTACATCTTTGTACCTTCCGGATGTACAGAGTAAGCTGAACTGTGTGCCTCCTTCATAAGCTCGTCACGCACATCCCCTTTGGCACACACACGGCTACCATACCTCAACGAACCATCTTTGTGGACCAGTAAGTCTGTTCGTAGTCCGGCTTCAACCTGCTCTCGAAACTTTTGCAGTCTAGGATCCTGCGATTATGCCGCTTTAATCTTCTCAACTAAGGACGACTGTACTTGCAACTGCATCCCGTAGAATGTGGTAGCACAACCTCCAAGTCAAATCTTCGAAAATCCGCAATGATCTCCCTCTGTGTAGTCAATACCTGAATCGCTGGTAACCGACTAAGCACATCCGGCACGACGTTAACTTTTCCCGGATGGTACTTAAAATCAAGGTCGTAGTCGGCCATCAGCTCCAACCATCTGCGTTGCCTCATGTTCAACTCCTTCTGAGTGAACACATACTTCAAACTCTTGTGACTGTAAAACTTCGACTCTCTCGCCCAAAAGGTAGTGTCTCCAAATCTTCAAGGCGAAGATCACAGCCGCAAGCTCCAAGTCATGAGTCGGATAATTCTTCTCATGGGTCTTCAGTTGTCTTGATGCGTAAGCTACGACCTTCCCATTCTGCATCAAAACACATCCCAATCCTTTTCCAGATGCGTCGCTGTGAATCACCAGTCCTCCTTAATTGTCTGGTACAGTCAGGATAGGGGCGGTTATCAACTTCTGCTTCAACGTCTCGAAAGCCAATGCACATTTATCCGTCCAAACAAAAGGTACTTCCTTGCGCGTAAGCTTGGTCAACGGCTCTGCCAAACGAGCGAAGTTCTCCACAAATCTCCTGTAGTATCCGGCTAAACCAAGGAAACTTCTCACCTCAGCCACATTTCTTGGAATAGGCCAATCTCGAACTGCTGCAATCTTTTCGGGATCGACGGCGATTCCATCGCCCGACACAACATGCCCCAGAAACTTCACTTCTTCCAGCCAAAATTCGCACTTACTCATTTTCGCATACAATTTCTCCTATCTCAATGTCTGCATTGTGATCTTCAAATGCTCAGCATGCTCCTCCGGACTCTTTGAGTAAACCAGAATATCGTCAATGAATACCACAATAAACTGGTCCAAGAATGGTGAAAAGATTCGGTTCATCAAATCCATGAATATTGCCGGCGCATTCGTTACTCCGAAGGGCATCACTAGATACTCGAAATGTCCATACCGAGTTCGAAACGCTCTCTTGCAAATATCTTCTGCTTTTACTCGGACCTGATGATATCCAGATCGCAAATCCAGTTTCGAGAATACCCTCGCGCCACTAAGCTGCTCAAAAAGTTCTCCAATGCGAGGGATCGGGTACTTGTTCTTAATAGTCACCCGGTTTAATTCTCTATAATCAATGCACATCCTTCTCGTGCCACCTTCTTCTTTACCAAAAGGACTGGAGCTCCCCAAGGCGAGTTGCTGCTTCGAATCCAACCCTTCTCAAGCAATTCACCAACTTGCTTCTTAACTTCTTCCAATTCCACTGGTGCCATTGGATAATGAGCTTTAGCTACTGGCGCTGCACCAGGAATAAGGTCAATCGCGAACTCCACGTCTCGCTTCGGCGGTAAGCCCGATATATCTTCAAATACGTCCATAAAATCGCGAACAACCGCTGGCTCTTCACCACTATCAACCTCCAAAGATGCAATAATATTGTTTGTCAGCCTAGCCCTAAACTCGACTGGCCCGACAGAACTGCTTCCTTCCCGCAACTGCTGTCTGCATCGTTGGCAGCTAAAGGTCCAGCGAAACTACTGAGTCTCGTCCATTCTGCTGCATGCACGTCCACGGCTGCTCCATTATGCCTCAGCCCAATAAATTTCTCTTCCATTTCCTCCCGTGCAGTCCGCGGGAAGAATTTCTCCAGGAAACTCTTAGAGAAATCCGTCCAACTGATTGGCTTGGGCAAGCGGGTCTCCTCCACAAGCCACCACCCTCGAGCGTAATCCACTAGCTGAATGCGCACCACATCAACTCTTTTGTCCTCTGGGATCTGTGCCGCAATCAGCAAATTCTCCGTGTCAACTAGCCACTGCTCGGCTGGCAGCGGCTCCTCCAGAGCAGTGAAAGTAGTAAGACCCAAACGTCTGAAATCTGCCACGGTCCCTACCCGGTCAACTGGTTTCGCTCCAGCGTTGTTTACATACCGCCGAACAATATGCAAACCTTCCTGAAACGAATCTGCTTGCTGCTGGATCAGCTCAGTATGCCTCTTCTGATTTTCCAGCATTCCTCTTATCACTCCCAGCATGGCGGCTTCGTCCACCCGCCTCTGGTACGTCTTCAAATTCTTACCTGCCATAATCCTGAACTCAAAACACTCAATATTAGCATGATGATAGATTCTGAATATGGATCAAGGCTAGAACTCCAAGATACTTAAATAGAGTACCGCATTGTAACTATGCCGCGGTATCATAGCCACAACTACTTAACTCCACCCAAGTCGCCTAAGTTCTAGGGATAACAAGAAATCAGGTTTTCGAGTCGACATGCAAAGTAAGTTTGCACGTCGTAAAAGATATAATCAGGAAGAATGTGATTCAAGAATGGTAAAAACGGTCAAGGTGGCAGGACATGTTTCCTAAACACGGGTATTCTGATTCGTGTATTGGGTACAATACCCAACTACAAAAGAATCAACCCGACTATCCTAGGCTCTGATACCAAAAGAACCATGTCACGCCCCGCTTCCCAGAGTATGCAAGATTGGGCACGTGACATAGCCAACCATGCTACCTGTGGGTAGGAAGTATCCATCTACAGTCGCATTACGGCTGTAGAGATATCAAGAAATCAGATAAAAAAAACTATCTAACACATGTCCAAATCCAGAATAACAAGAGTCAATGATAAATAAGTGCGGAAGCAAATGATCCAATACAATAATAGAAAAGTACGTCCCATAATGCGGGCTCACATCTGGAAATGAAATGCAAGAAATAAACTAATCACTACAGAACTCACAAATCAGCCTGCTGGCTGAAGTACTCCTGCTCGGTCGGCGACAGTGGTAAAGAATCTGGGCCATGCAAAACCCAGACGTCAGCGCGTCATGTCAATCAATAATATAATATGAACATGGTAATAAGCAATGCAGAAATAAACATGAATAAAGCAATAATATGGAACAAGCAGTGCAGGGTAGTGTGCAGTGGGTAACTAAACTGTTCTATCGGGTTTCTATTCTAAAGTCTTTGAAATCAATTCGAGTAATCCTCCATGTAACTCAAAGGATATGTCCCGTTACCCCCCGGGACTACGGATCAGGAAGATGGGAACCAATAATGGTTCTGTCCCGTTGCCCCCCGGGACCACGGATCAGGAATGTAAGAGTCACGAATGGCTCTGTCCCGTTACCCCCTGGGACCATGGATCAAGTAATACCCTTTTAAGTTACACTTTAGATTACCCGTTTGATTTCCCCATACCCCCAGGTTATATGTGTCAGGTCAGGTATTCAGTAGTCAAGGACTAATGCCAACACAGGATCAGGTAACAGGTCAGGTTTGTCTGGATAGACAAGAGGAATGGTCCATGAGGACTCCAAGTCAGGTTTGTTGGCATTAGGCTTGAGATCAGGTGACAGGTCAGGTCATGGTACATCAGGTTAAGTCGATAGTAAAGGGTACCATGTCCGGTGCATCGGTATGTATACATGTCATGTATAGTAAGGTCAGGTCAAGATGTAACACAATCGAGGGTGTGCTCACAACAGGCATAAAATCGAACGAGGAATAGCAGCAGGAAATAAACAATGAATTTAACAACAATAAGCAATTTATTTAATCACATTAGTGCATTAATATAGTGCAGTCGTATTATCATATTAACAGGTTTGAGCACCCTTGCGGTGCAATAAATCACATGACTGTGCAATACTGTTATATCAATATCAGAATGTAATAGAGCTACAAGTGTAAGGTTACCGTCCTTTAAACGGTAAATGTGATTAACGGGTAACTTCGTTATTAGGGTTAAAGTGGCAAAATGCGGTTTTCGGTTAACTGTATCATGATATAAGTCATATTTCATCCAAATGAGAAAAGTAGCTACACCTAGTTAATTTTGCAAGTTTAATGAGTCAAACACATTTAATTTGTATAGCATAGCATGTAGCAAGTAATACTTGCCTCGACGGGTCGCGAGCGGGAATGCGGAACTGCTCACGTCAGCGGAAACGTCGCGATGTGCGCCCGGTACACGGAACGGATCCAAATCACGCACCGCGTGATCACACGGGTCAGGTATGCTCGCTGGGTCGTCGGGATCGTCGACGATACGCCGGTTTCCGGTGAATGGGCGCTCAGGAGTCGGAAGACGAAAGTGGGGTCGACGACGGCGAACGACTCCGGCCGAAAGAGAAGTGCAGTCTCGGTTTTTAGGGTCCAGGTGAGCTTGTGCACGATACTCTTGGTGGCTAGAGTCTCAGGCAGAGGAGGCGAGGGATGACGACGGGGTGAAGGTCCCGACGATGGGTTCGGGGTTTCTACAGGAGGCGTCGGGGTTAGGGTTCTCGGTGATAGGTTGCAGGTGCAGGGATGAAGGTAGTGGTGGTTGTAGTGTCGGGGGTTTGTAAAGAGGTGAGAAGACGGAGATGGTGACGACGAGGGGTTGCCGGCGATCGGCAACGAGGGGCTAGGGCTCGGGCGTCGTGGGTTCTTGGGTTGGGTTGCGACGGGGTGTTTGCAGGGTCATGGTCGGGGAAAAGGAGGAGAAGAGGTGGAGGTTGTGAGGATGAGGGTGAGCAGGTTGAGGTTGGGAGGTCGGCGACAAGGCTGGGGCTCAGCTTGGGTAGGGTTTTCTGTAGGTTGAGAGCTCGGGAGATGGGTTTGATGCGGGGTGAGGTTGCAGGCGTCATCGGGGAGTGGAGAGAGGTGATGGAGGTGGAGGTGATGATAATGAGGACATGGAGACGAGGGGATCGGCGGTGGCGGCGATTGAGAAGGTGGTGCTGGGGTTCTCGCGTGGGTTTTCTGGGAATAAAGAAGGAGACGAGAAATTATATATGGGATAGAGAAAGAGGGTGAGAGAGAGAGAGAAGTAGAGAGAGAGACAGATAGGGATTAGAGAGAGATAGAGAGATAGACGGGGGCCCACGGGGGTTTAAACCCCTCGTGATTGGCCAGCGAGAAAAGGAAAGGAATTTTTTTAAAAGATTAAAAACATTTTAGAAGTTAAAATTAACCGTAAGAAATATATTATGGTTTTAGATTATATTATTAAATTGTGATTTTGGCGCTAAATGAAACATTTCCAAATCGCGCCCGGGTTGCGCCCAAAATTCGAATTTTAAATAATAGGATTTTAAGCGGGTTCCAAATTTCAAAATGAAATGTTTTATGATTAAAAAGCATGCCCCCAAGTCGGACACTTGCACGCGCGCGTAGCCGTCCAAACTCGTCCGTTTCACCGAACGGGATGAAAACTCGACGCGCGGACGCTACCACGTGGCTAGGGGTGACGAGTAGGCCAATATAGATATTTCTAATTTTACTTTATGTGTTAAAATTTGTTATATGCAAAACTGACTTAGCCGGTTAAAATTTTGCAATAAGAACCAAACAAGCAAGATAAATGAAATGAGCAATGTCGAACACTCAACTAGTAACAGAAAATAGTATTATTGGGCTCGGGTGTTACAACGGGTAAGAGAATAAAGAGAAATCTTCTAGGGTTGCTCTTGGTGTAAAACTTGACTAAAAGACTTGTAGAAGTTTGCAGATTCTGCTCTGCCGGGGACTAGCCATACAGTAAGTGAACCTCATTAACAAATACCCCGTCTCTCTGAATTGATTTTCTTGTTCTCGCTTTATTGTATTTTGTCTTTCATTTTTTAATTTACGTATTGCGTGGATTGGCCGTTAGCATAGTTTTCGTGTTATTGTTCCTTCTTCCGTCCTAGCAAAGTGGTATCAGAGCTTTGGGAACCGTAGTGTCTTCGACTCTACGATTTAAGTTTACAGTGGGCGATGATGCTTGTGTCCGCTTCCCATTTTCTTAGATCGTGTTTTCGAAGGTGTTGGTTCAGATTTGAGGAGAAGGTTGAGTTTGCTGCGACGGTAATTGAAAGATGGCGGAGGATAAGATAAGAATCGAAAAGTTCAATCATCAAAACTATGGTTGGTGGAATATGCAAATGGAGTATTACTTATATCAGAAAGATTTGTATTTTCCGCTGTTAGGCGACAAGCCCGAGAAGATGTCCGATGAGGTATGGAATCTACTGGATAGAAAAGCCCTGACAACGATCAGGTTATCGTTGACTCCGCAAGTGGCCTTTAATATCTCGAAGAAGAAAACAACCATGGGCAAATGACGACATTATCAAAGTTGTATGAGAATTCTTCAACATCGAATAAGATATTTCTGATGAAGAAACTTTTCAATATGAATATGTCAGAACACGGTTCAGTGACAGAGCATCTGAATAAGTTCAACAGTGTGACAAGCCAATTCAAGTCGGTTTCAATCACGTTTGAAGACGAGATTCGAGCCCTATTGTTTCTATGTTCGTTGTTGGAGAGTTGGGAAAACCTGGTTACGGCGGTTAGCAACCCGATCTCAGGGTCTCATATTTAATAATGCAGTGAGCAGTATATTAATTGATAAGATAAAGAGAAAGGCTGTGAGTAGGAGTTCGGGAACTTCTGCATCCTCAGTTGAGAATCGTACCAGGACAATGGAAAAGGAAAAAGGAAAAATAGGAGAAATGGAAGTCAAGGAGCCGAGGAAAATCTCAAGGAATGATCCAAGGCAACTATTGGAACCACGGGAAGAAGGGTTACTTGAAAGCGGACTGCAGACTCTTGAAGAAAGAGAAAAGCTCGGATGAGAATGTTGGGGTCAAAAATTATATCCTGGTTGACCAAGTCAAATTCAGTCAACCCCCAGCCAAAGTGGACCTGGGCCTAAACAAGCGGGTCCAAACCAAAATCAAGACCGGGTGTGGAAGGGGTCGGCTCCATGCCTAAAAAAGGCGACAAATTAGTTTAAATACATTTTTTTAGAATTAAATGTATGTAAAATAGACAAAATGCCAAAATTTTGTAAACCCTATGGCTTATGTGCAAAAAGAAATAAGCACATGAGGTATGAGGAGGCGCAGCTACCATTTGGAAAAGCCTAAAGGGCTATATGTACAATGTGTAGCCTATAAAGACAAACATAATAAGAAAATCAATAACAAATTTCATTCTCTTAAAATTTCTAAGGTTTGTGCCTCCATCTTCTCTTTTTCAAGTTTTTTCTCTTTCTCTTCATTTCCAATTAAATCAAGAGCTTATCTTTTTTTTTCCTCAAAACTAAATAAAGTTTCACCATAAAACCCTCGAAGGGGAGTTCAGATCACCCATTAAATCTCTAAAAGGGAGATTTTTAATCTCACCTCTTTTTCTCCCAAAATCCAGCAAAAAGAGAGGAGGAAGACTCACCTCTAAAAATCCTACTTTGAGAGGATCCAAGACTCAAGGGAGAAGATAGGGGTCCCCTTTGATCATCTTCGAAAATCTTTGAGGAGTTCAACTCCAAAATCCAAATTCTCAAAAGATTTTAACTCCAAATCCAGATGTTTTAGGAGTTTAACTTCAAATCCAAATCTTTTGGGAGTTCAACTCCAAATTTAGCCACGCGTTCCGTTGGCGCCCACCGATCACGTATTGTCTTACGTGTTCTTAGGACGCTCATCATCTCTTTTTTTCTCACACGCTCCACACTTAAAACATTTCTCCCATTAGAAAAAAATTTCTAATGGGGTGCTGTCCCGCACCCCGTAATGGGGCTGCTAGCCCTCTTGATCCCCAGCCCGCTCTCCGGATAGCGGGACCCCGTGAGCTCTGCGAAGCCTCCGATACGTCTAAAACACAACATACGCATACCGCACATTGAGTTCGCATGACTAGTTTTACCCGTCAGTCAAAGATGCTCTCGCTCTAAAAATGAAGGGTAATTAACGGCAACTTAGTCCATGGCTGCCGGAGATTCGGATCCTCACAATTAATAAATCCCGGCCTACCGCAGGCAGGGAGAATCTGTAATACGCCTGACAAACGACGTGTATTTTCTATCTCAATAGGGTGGCGAAAAACATTTTACAGAGAAATCAGATGAAAAAGAAGCCAATGTGGTGTTTACACATGAACAAGGGGAATAGCGACTTTGTCTTTCAGCGAATGAGAGTATAAAAGGAGATACCTGGTTTCTAGATTCAGGGGTATCCTTTCGCTGCACATCAGGCCGGTATCACTTTAGCGACTATGTTCAAGAAGATCTTGGACATGTGGCGGTGGGAAACGATCAACCGTGCAAGATCGTTGGAAAAAGGAAGATCATACTGCAACCGTCAGGAGAAAGTCGGATAAACCTGAAAAATGCTAGGCACATACCAGATTTGAAGAAGAGTTTAATTTCTACAAGTAAGCTAGACATCGAAGGGTATATTACGGTCTTTGGGAATTCTCAGTGGAAAATTTCCAAAAGATCGTTGGTGGTCGGTAGGGGCAAATTAAGCGGTTCATTGTATTCTTTCAGTGGGAGTAGTGAAGCTTCGATTACATTGACAGGTTTAGATACAGATTCTGAGATTTCGTTGTGGCACAAGAGATTTGGGCACCTTAGCGAGAAGAATATGAAGATTCTTCAGGATAAGGGGCTTTTATCTGGGCTGAAGAAGATAGAGTTGGGTTTCTGTGAGAGTTGCGTTTGTGGAAAGTAAAACGTACTCAGATTTTCGGATTGGATGCCTAATAAAGAAGACCAAGAAGGTGGAGATGGTGCATACGGATGTATGGAGACCGGCCTCGGTAGAGTCTTATAGAGGAAATCGGTAATTTATAACTTTCATTGATGATACAAGTAGGAAGACCTAGGTTTATACAATAAAGAAGAAGTCCGATGTGTTTGGTCTCTTTAAACACTTGATTGCACAAGTGGAGAACCAAATAGGGACGAAAGTTAAGTGCCTAAAGTTTGATAATGGCATGGAATATTGCACATAAGAGTTCAAGGAGTTTTGCTCGCGGAAGGGTATACGTTGGTTAAAGACGATACCGGGGACACTGCAACAGAATGGCATCGCTGAAAGGATGAACATGGCGATCCTAGAGCGGACGAAGAGCATGATCTTGGATGCAGATATGCCGAAATTCCTATGGGAAGCAGTCGTCGATACTGATGTATATCTGATCAATAAAGCTCGACAAGTGCGCTCGATGGAGGAATTTCAGAAGAAATTTGGTCAGGTAAACCAGTCAATTACTCGCACCTCAAAGTTTTTGGTTGCATTGCATATTCATTGATCGATAAGGCGGAAATGAGTAAGTTTGACTCCAAGTCTTGGAAAATGCATTCATCAGTTATGGAGGAGATGAGTTCGGATATTGGCTGTGGGATTATTCAAGTAAGAAGATAATACCAAACCGGAACGTTGTTTTTGATTAGTGTTGAGGTCAAAAATTACATCCCGGTTAACCAAGTCAAAGTCAAGTCAACCCCAAGTAAGCGGGCCCAAGCCCAGATCAAATGGGCACATGCCCAAGTCGAGCCTTGCGGCCGGCCTACCCCATGCCAAAAAAGAAAATTATGTAATAAATAATTTTGATATAATTTTCTATGAATAAATGTAAGGAAAATGAGCATAAAGCCAAATTTTTGTAAAGCTCATGACTTATGTGCAAAAGGAAATAGTACATGAGGCATGGGATGAGCAAAATGCCATTTTGTAAAGCCCAATGGGCTATCTGTAAATTTGTAAGCCTATATAAGGCAACATGATGTTGAAATAAGAGAGAATTGATTCCCCTCAAAATTTAGAGTCTGTGCCTCCTCATTCCTCAAGGTTCTAAAACCTTCTTTCCCTTTTGAATTAAATCAAGAGTTTAACTCTTCCTTTTCTAAAAATAAATAGTTTTTCACCATCAAACCCTTGAAAGGGAGCTTGGATCTCCCATCAGATCTCTAAAGGGGAGATTTTGAATCTCACCCTGCTTTTCCTTCAAGATACAGCCAACGAAGAGGAGGAAGAAGAAGACCCATCTTCAAAAATCACTTTCCAGGAGGATCCAAGGCTCAAAAGAAGATCCAAAGATCTCTAGGAGTTTAACTCCATTCAAGATCGGTTGAAGTTTAACTCCATAAATCAAACCCCTTTTTAGGAGTTTAACTCCAAATCTATACATAATCCCTGTCAGGAGTTCAACTCCAAAACCCTTTGGGAGTTCAACTCCTAACCCAGGAACTAAGCCCCTTTCCCGCTGATGTTTTCAGCGGTCGCGTACTGCGCACGTGACCCACGGGCGTCTAGCGATCGCGTGCCGCGCACGTGACTCACGGGCACCCAACGGTCACGTGCAGGGCATGCAACCCGTGGGCGCTAAGCGCCCACATACGCCTCACGCGAACCGCAGGCGCTCAGCGTCCATCGGTCGCGTGCGGCTCACGTAACCCGCTGGCACCCAGCAGTCGCGTGCTGCGCACGTGACCCGCTCAGCGCCCAGCGGTCGCATGCTGCGCACGTGACCCGCGGGCGCCAAGCACCCATAAACCGGACACATGATCCGTGGGCGCCCAGCGCCCACGTGCCATGCACGTGTCTTTAAGACGCTCCTCACTCCTCATTTTTCATGCACTCCACACCAAAACACGTCCCTCATTGGGAAAATTTTTCTAACGGGGTGCTGTCCCGTACCCCGCAAGGAGACTGCTAGCCCCCTTGATCCCCAGCCCGCTATCCGGATAGCGGAATCCCCGTAAACTATGCACAGCCTCCGATATTGTAACACCCGAGCCCAATAATACTATGTATATTACTAGTTGAGGGTTATTTATTGCTCTTTCCAATTTTCCTGATTTTCTGGTGTTTATTGCTAAATTTTACCCGGTTAAGTCATTTTGGCACATAACAAATTTTAACTCCTAAATTGAAATTTAAGATGTCCATGTTGGCCTACTCGTCGCCACTAGTCGCGTGGTAGCGTCCGCGTGTCGAGATTCCGTTCCGTTTAGCTAAACGGGCAAGTTTGGGCGACTACGCGCGCGTGCAAGTGTCCGACTTGGGGGCATGCATTTTAATCACTAAACACCTCTTTTCAAAATTTGGAACCCGCTTAAAATCCTAAAATTTGAATTTGGAACATTTGGGCGCAACCCGGGCGCGATCTGGAAATGTTTCATTTTGCGCCAAAATGGCCCATTTAAAATTAATACCTTAAACTAAATATACGAATATAAATATATTCCTTACCTGCTTTTTATCTCCAACTCTTTCCGATTTAATTCCAAATCTCCTTTTAATCTCTCTAGTGGCCAATCCCAGCGTGGGATTACACCCGCGTGGGCCCCACTCCCATTCCCTATCTCTCTCTCTCTTCCCACAATATTTCTCTCAATCTCCTTCTCTCTCCAATCTCCCTCTCTCTCTCTTCTCGTATTTAACCCCATGCAACAGCCGCCTCCTCAACCCATCTTCCTCATCACGAACCCACGCGAAACCCTAACCCTAGCTCACCGCAGACCCACCGCCGGCCTCCTCGCGACCTCGCCGTCGCCGCCCTCACCACCACGATCTCCACCGCACCCACCTACCCTCTTTCCCCCGTTCTCCCGCTCCTCCCCGCGCCTGCAACCCATTCCCGACCTCGCCTCCACCCGCGCAAACCTCGCCGTCGACGCCACCCATCGTCGTCGACGACCCCGCGACCCCCTTTCACCCTACTCGACCCGACCTCGTCGTCGTTTCCCTCCTCCCCTCGCCGGAACAGTAAACCCGAGCCTTCATCCTTTGTCTACCCCCGCTGCTCACCGGAGAACGCACCGGCGACCTCGCCGTCGTCACCAGGGCCGCCTACTTCTTCCCCTCGACCACCAGAGCCGACCCCCTCTCCTCCAGCTCGCCGCAGCACACTACCCTGCACACCCGAGGCCCTTCCCCTTGCTGCAGCCGCCGCCGTCGCTTCGCCGGCGATCCAGTGCCGTCGAGCCATCGGGCTTGCACCCTGTTTCTTCGCGGTGAGTTTTCCTTGTGCTTCCTCTTGGTACAATCCCTCCGCTGGTCCGTATTTTGGATGCGTAGTTTGTGTTTGCTAACTTTGTTGTTTCTGTTTACTGCCGGATCCGACCGTGCCGTCTTGGCGAACCCGACGCTCCAGCGAAGCCCCCTAGTCCGTGTGATCCCGTTGTTCGCTGTCGAGACCTGATCCGTGGCCCGTGCTAGCTTATCGTGCTTTTTCCGACATCGCATCCGTATTCCAGTTCGCAGACCGTCGAGGCAAGTATCCGAATACTTGCTTTAACATGCTACAACTTAATCATCATATTATAACCACACAACTATTATAACATCGATACCTTTTATAACTTAGAATTGCTAGCCACGATTATCCGTAACTTTAAATCAATGAAATCATTGCTCGTATTAACCGGTCTGCTATTAATTCATACTTAACTAATCAAACCAAGTAGATCATCCCCACTTCATTTGTTAAAATCACTCATGAGACAATTGTTGTGCTTAGTTCAAATTCATGTAACTCCATTACGTATATTATCGATATTGTTCGTCTTGTGGCTATTGCACCGCAAAGGTGCGTGAACCGGATTAATATGAAAATACAAACATCACTGTGTTCACATAGAATAATATTTTTTATTTACTGTTTCCTGCTACTGTTCATTATTTGTTACTATACCTGTTATCATCATATACCTGATTGCATTACATATTGACCGATCTTGATACACCTGACACATGTACTGATACACCGGACACAACACCCTGTACATATCGACTCTACCTGTTGAAAGTAACCTGACCTGTTACCTGATCTCATGCCTAATGCCGACAAACCTAACCATTCCTGCTGTCGATCCAGACAGACCTACCTTTACTTGACTTGTGTTGGCATTAGTCCTTGACTACTGAATACCTGACTGACATACATAGTTTGGGGGTATGGGGAAATCAAAGGATGAAACCGACTTGTAACTTAACAGTTCGATACATTGTTCTGATCAGTCTTACGGGCTTGGCCAGCTCCGGAGTGTTGATGCTGACATCACTCATCTATCCTACTACCTTTTACTGCTTAGCGGCACGTCTCGGATTCAGCCCCGAGGATCATGACCGTGGTCCCGGGCACGCACGGGATACTATTGAGTTACATCGACGATTCATCAATTGGTTTCAAAGACTATAGAGTAGAAAACCTGATAGGACAGTTTAGTCACCTTTGCACATTACCCTGCTTGTTACTTCTTATTACCGCTTTATTCATGTTCATGCTTGCATTGTTTATTACCATGTTTTGCTGTATACTTGATATCATGAAGCGCTGACGTCTGGGTTTTGCATGGCCCAGATTCCGTACCTTTGTCGTCGACCGAGCAGGAGTGCTTCAGCCAGCAGGCTGAACTGTGAGTTCTTTAGAGTTTAGTTTATTTATGTCATTTCATTTTCAGATGTGAGCCCGCATTATGGGACATACTGTTTATTCATTGTATTGGATCATTAGCTTCCGCACTTATTGTTTATTGATTCTTGTTATTATGGATTTGGACATGTATTAGTTTAGCTTATTATCTTGTTCTTGATATCCTTACAACCGTAATGTGACTGTGGATGGATACTTCCTACCCACAGGTAGTATGGTTGGCTATGTCACGTGCCCAAATCTTGCGTACTCTGGGAAGCGGGGCATGACATGGTTTTATGGTATCAGAGCCATAGGTTAATTGGGTTGATTCTTTGTAGTTGGGTATCGCACCCGATACACGAATCAGAATACCCGTGATTAGGAGACATGTCCTGCCACCTTGACCGTTTTACCGTCCTTGAATCATTCTTCCAGATCATGTCGACATGCAAACTTACTTTGCATTGTCAACTCGAAATCTAACTTCTTGTTATCTCTAGGACTTAGGCGACTTGGGTGGAGTTAAGTAATTGCGGCTATGATACCGCGGCATAGCTACAATGCAGCACTCTATTTAAGTATCTTGGAGTTCTAGCCTTGATCTATACTTGAAAACTATCATCATGCTAATGTTGGGTACTTTGATTTCCAGGAATATGGCCGATCAGAATTTGGAGATGGACCCAGGGCATGCGGTCTTAGCCGCCAGGCAAAGAGTAATAAGGGGATTGTTGGAGAAACTAAAGGAACAACTCGAGCTGGAACCAACATTTGCAATGGACCCCACGTCCGTACGTAGAAGTATTCCAGTGAACAGGCGCAGCGTAGCACCAATGAAGAAGACAAGTATGGGTGATCGGAAAGGGAGAGTGATCTGTAGATACTGCCATAAACCCGGACATGTGCGAAGGGAGTGTCGTTTGAGGCTGGGACTTTGTTTTAGATGTGGAGCGGCAGATCACACCGTTGATGCTTGTCCGTCGAAGCCTCACACGAAGGATGATACACAGAAACCTCCGCAAGGACCGTTCCAAGGACAGGAACCGCCTGCTCAAGGACCACAGCAGGCTCGAGTGTTCACGTTGACAGCTGAAGAAGCTAAGGCATCGGGAGAATTGGTTTCAGATAATTTACTCGTTCATGGTTTTCCCGCTTTGGCATTACTTAATTTCGGAGCATCCCATTGTTTATGTCATCCAATTTATAACTACACACTCGATCACCTGCACGACCTTGTCTAGTTTTTGGGACATACACACTGGGAATGGGAAAATCATAGCTAGTAAGGAATGTAGAGATTGTACTGTTGTTGTTTGTGGACGGGAGCTTTTTGCGGATTTCTTGGTGATTGATACGGGCAGTTATGAGGTTGTCTTGGGGATGGATTTTCTTGGCACCTTCCACGCATACATTGATTGTGGGGCAAGGAAAGTAATCTTCCAGATTCCCGGACACCCTGAGTTTACTTTCATTGGAGGAAGCAGTTCTGTCGGGCCAGTCGAGTTTAGGGCTAGGCCGACGAACAATGTTCTTGCGGCTATGGTTGTGGATAGTAATGAAGAGCCGGCAGTTGTTCGCGATTTTATGGATGTGTTTGAAGATATTTCGGGCTTACCGCCGAAGCGAGATGTGGAGTTTGCGATTGACCTCATTCCTGGTGCAGCGCCAGTATCAAAATCTTATTATCCGATGGCACCGGTGGAATTGGAAGAAGTTAAGAAACAGGTGGGTGAATTACTCGAGAAGGGATGGATTCGAAGCAGCAACTCACCTTGGGGAGCTCCAGTTCTTTTAGTGAAGAAGAAGGATGGCACGAGAAGGATGTGCATCGATTATCGAGAATTGAACCGGGTGACTATTAAGAACAAGTACCCGATCCCTCGCATTGGGGAACTTTTTGAGCAGCTTAGTGGCGCGAGGGTATTCTCGAAACTGGACTTGCGATCAGGATATCATCAGGTCCGAGTGAAGGCAGAAGACATTTGCAAGACGGCGTTTCGGACTCGGTATGGGCATTTCGAGTATTTAGTGATGCCCTTCGGAGTGACTAATGCGCCGGCAATATTTATGGACTTGATGAACAGGATCTTTTCACCGTTCTTGGACCAGTTTATTGTGGTATTCATTGACGATATTCTGGTGTACTCGAAGAGTCCGGAGGAGCATGCTGAGCACTTAAGGATCGCACTGCAAACGCTGAGACAGGAGAAATTATTCGCGAAGATGAGTAAGTGCGAATTCTGGTTGGAAGAAGTGAAGTTTCTGGGGCATGTCGTGTCGGGCGATGGAATCGCCGTTGATCCCGAGAAGATTGCAGCAGTTCGAGATTGGCCTGTTCCAAAGAATGTTGCAGAGATAAGAAGTTTTCTTGGACTCGCCGGTTACTACAGAAGATTTATGGAGAATTTCGCTCGTTTAGCTGAGCCGTTAACCAAGCTTACGCGTAAGGAGGTACCGTTCGTTTGGACAGATGGATGTGCATTGGCCTTCGAGACGTTGAAGCAGAAGTTGATAACCGCCCCTATCCTAACCGTACCGGATGATTCAGGAGGACTGGTGATTCACAGCGACGCATCTGGAAAAGGATTGGGATGTGTTTTGATGCAGAATGGGAAAGTCGTCGCTTACGCATCGAGACAGCTGAAGACTCATGAGCAGAACTATCCGACTCACGACTTGGAACTTGCAGCCGTGATCTTCGCCCTGAAGATTTGGAGACACTACCTTCTGGGCGAGAGAGTTGAAGTCTTTACGGATCACAAGAGTTTGAAATATGTGTTCACTCAGAAGGAGTTGAACATGAGGCAACGCAGATGGTTGGAGCTGATGGCCGACTACGACCTTGATCTTAAGTACCATCCGGGAAAAGTTAACGTCGTGCCAGATGCGCTAAGTCGGTTACCAGCAATTCAGTTATTGACTGCACAGAGAGAGATCATTGAGGAGTTTCGGAGATTTGACTTGGAGGTCGTGCTACCGCGTGCTACAGGACAGTTGATGCAGTTACAAGTACAATCGTCCTTAGTTGAGAAGATTAAAGCGGCGCAATCGCAGGATCCTAGACTGCAAAAGTTTCGAGAGCAGGTTGGAGCCGGACTACGAACCGATCTACTGATCCATGAAGATGGTTCGTTGAGATATGGTAGCCGTGTGTGTGTGCCAAAAGGAGATGTGCGTGAAGAGCTTATGAAGGAGGCACACAGTTCAGCTTACTCTGTACATCCAGGAAGGACAAAGATGTACCGAGATATTCGACAGCATTTCTGGTGGGAAGGTATGAAACGGGAAATTGCTCGCTTGTGGCTAAGTGCTTGGTATGTCAGCAAGTCAAGGCTGAACACCAAAGGGTTGCTGGTTTGTTGCAACCACTTCCGATTCCTCAATGGAAGTGGGAACATATAACCATGGATTTCGTGACGGCTTTACCGCGGAGTCCAAAGGGCAACAATGCAGTATGGGTGATTGTCGATCGGTTAACCAAGGCAGCTCACTTTATTCCTTTTCGGGTTGGTCAATCGACAGAGACCTTGGCAGAGCGATACATGCAGGAGATTGTCAGATTGCATGGAGTACCGATGAGCATCGTGTCCGATCGGGACACTCGGTTCTTGTCACACTTTTGGAGGAGTTTACAAGAAAGTTTGGGGACTCGATTGAAGTTTAGCACAGCTTATCATCCCCAGACTGATGGACAATCGGAGAGAATGATCCAGACCCTTGAAGATATGTTGAGGGCTTGCATGTTGGACTTCAAAGGTTCTTGGGAAGATCATCTACACCTGGTGGAGTTTTCGTACAACAACAGCTTCCAAGCAACTATTCAGATGGCCCCGTTTGAAGCACTGTATGGTCGTAAGTGCCGTTCACCGGTTTGTTGGGATGATGTTGGTGAACGAAGGTTGCTAGGACCAGATTTAGTGGTGCAGACAGTCGAGAAGGTGAATACAATCAGAAAGCATATGAAGGCAGCTCAAGACAGACAGAAGAGTTGGGCCGACACGTCAAGAAGACCTCTAGAGTTCGCCGTGGATGATTTGGTATTCCTGAAGATATCACCGACTAGAGGGGTGATTCGCTTTGGAGGTCGGGGAAAGCTTAGTCCCCGATTCGTTGGACCCTTCGAGATATTGGAGCGTGTTGGAGAGGTATCGTACCGGTTGGCGTTACCATCGTCATTAGCAGGAGTTCATGATGTATTTCATGTGTCTCAACTACGGAGGTATGTTCGTGATGAGACCCATGTTTTGGATCACTCGGAGTTGACCGTTCGGGAGGACCTGACTTTTGAGGAGCGACCAGTCGAGATGAAGGATCGAAGAGAAAAGGTTCTTAAGAACAAGGTTATCCCTCTTGTGCTAGTTTCTTGAGCTAACCGATCGCATGGAGAATCTACTTGGGAGCGAGAAGACGAGATCCGGCAGAAATTCCCTTATCTTTTCCAGTAGTTAGTTATCTTGTATTCTTGGAATTTCGAGGACGAAATTCTTTTGTAGTTGGGTATGATGTAACACCTGAGCCCAATAATACTATGTATATTACTAGTTGAGGGTTATTTATTGCTCTTTCCAATTTTCCTGATTTTCTGGTGTTTATTGCTAAATTTTACCCGGTTAAGTCATTTTGGCACATAACAAATTTTAACTCCTAAATTGAAATTTAAGATGTCCATGTTGGCCTACTCGTCGCCACTAGTCGCGTGGTAGCGTCCGCGTGTCGAGATTCCGTTCCGTTTGGCTAAACGGGCAAGTTTGGGCGACTACGCGCGCGTGCAAGTGTCCGACTTGGGGGCATGCATTTTAATCACTAAACACCTCTTTTCAAAATTTGGAACCCGCTTAAAATCCTAAAATTTGAATTTGGAACATTTGGGCGCAACCCGGGCGCGATCTGGAAATGTTTCATTTTGCGCCAAAATGGCCCATTTAAAATTAATACCTTAAACTAAATATACGAATATAAATATATTCCTTACCTGCTTTTTATCTCCAACTCTTTCCGATTTAATTCCAAATCTCCTTTTAATCTCTCTAGTGGCCAATCCCAGCGTGGGATTACACCCGCGTGGGCCCCACTCCCATTCCCTATCTCTCTCTCTCTTCCCACAATATTTCTCTCAATCTCCTTCTCTCTCCAATCTCCCTCTCTCTCTCTTCTCGTATTTAACCCCATGCAACAGCCGCCTCCTCAACCCATCTTCCTCATCACGAACCCACGCGAAACCCTAACCCTAGCTCACCGCAGACCCACCGCCGGCCTCCTCGCGACCTCGCCGTCGCCGCCCTCACCACCACGATCTCCACCGCACCCACCTACCCTCTTTCCCCCGTTCTCCCGCTCCTCCCCGCGCCTGCAACCCATTCCCGACCTCGCCTCCACCCGCGCAAACCTCGCCGTCGACGCCACCCATCGTCGTCGACGACCCCGCGACCCCCTTTCACCCTACTCGACCCGACCTCGTCGTCGTTTCCCTCCTTCCCTCGCCGGAACAGTAAACCCGAGCCTTCATCCTTTGTCTACCCCCGCTGCTCACCGGAGAACGCACCGGCGACCTCGCCGTCGTCACCAGGGCCGCCTACTTCTTCCCCTCGACCACCAGAGCCGACCCCCTCTCCTCCAGCTCGCCGCAGCACACTACCCTGCACACCCGAGGCCCTTCCCCTTGCTGCAGCCGCCGCCGTCGCTTCGCCGGCGATCCAGTGCCGTCGAGCCATCGGGCTTGCACCCTGTTTCTTCGCGGTGAGTTTTTCTTGTGCTTCCTCTTGGTACAATCCCTCCGCTGGTCCGTATTTTGGATGCGTAGTTTGTGTTTGCTAACTTTGTTGTTTCTGTTTACTGCCGGATCCGACCGTGCCGTCTTGGCGAACCCGACGCTCCAGCGAAGCCCCCTAGTCCGTGTGATCCCGTTGTTCGCTGTCGAGACCTGATCCGTGGCCCGTGCTAGCTTATCGTGCTTTTTCCGACATCGCATCCGTATTCCAGTTCGCAGACCGTCGAGGCAAGTATCCGAATACTTGCTTTAACATGCTACAACTTAATCATCATATTATAACCACACAACTATTATAACATCGATACCTTTTATAACTTAGAATTGCTAGCCACGATTATCCGTAACTTTAAATCAATGAAATCATTGCTCGTATTAACCGGTCTGCTATTAATTCATACTTAACTAATCAAACCAAGTAGATCATCCCCACTTCATTTGTTAAAATCACTCATGAGACAATTGTTGTGCTTAGTTCAAATTCATGTAACTCCATTACGTATATTATCGATATTGTTCGTCTTGTGGCTATTGCACCGCAAAGGTGCGTGAACCGGATTAATATGAAAATACAAACATCACTGTGTTCACATAGAATAATATTTTTTATTTACTGTTTCCTGCTACTGTTCATTATTTGTTACTATACCTGTTATCATCATATACCTGATTGCATTACATATTGACCGATCTTGATACACCTGACACATGTACTGATACACCGGACACAACACCCTGTACATATCGACTCTACCTGTTGAAAGTAACCTGACCTGTTACCTGATCTCATGCATAATGCCGACAAACCTAACCATTCCTGCTGTCGATCCAGACAGACCTACCTTTACTTGACTTGTGTTGGCATTAGTCCTTGACTACTGAATACCTGACTGACATACATAGTTTGGGGGTATGGGGAAATCAAAGGATGAAACCGACTTGTAACTCAACAGTTCGATACATTGTTCTGATCAGTCTTACGGGCTTGGCCAGCTCCGGAGTGTTGATGCTGACATCACTCATCTATCCTACTATCTTTTACTGCTTAGCGGCACGTCTCGGATTCAGCCCCGAGAATCATGACCGTGGTCCCGGGCACGCACGGGATACTATTGAGTTACATCGACGATTCATCAATTGGTTTCAAAGACTATAGAGTAGAAAACCTGATAGGACAGTTTAGTCATCTTTGCACATTACCCTGCTTGTTACTTCTTATTACCGCTTTATTCATGTTCATGCTTGCATTGTTTATTACCATGTTTTGCTGTATACTTGATATCATGACGCGCTGACGTCTGGGTTTTGCATGGCCCAGATTCCGTACCTTTGTCGTCGACCGAGCAGGAGTGCTTCAGCCAGCAGGCTGAACTGTGAGTTCTTTAGAGTTTAGTTTATTTATGTCATTTCATTTTCAGATGTGAGCCCGCATTATGGGACATACTGTTTATTCATTGTATTGGATCATTAGCTTCCGCACTTATTATTTATTGATTCTTGTTATTATGGATTTGGACATGTATTAGTTTAGCTTATTATCTTGTTTTTGATATCCTTACAACCGTAATGTGACTGTGGATGAATACTTCCTACCCACAGGTAGCATGGTTGGCTATGTCACGTGCCCAAATCTTGCGTACTCTGGGAAGCGGGGCGTGACAGATATATCCAAAACCTCTCCAAAACACAACACACATACACTGCACATCGAGTTCGCGTGACCAGTTTGACCCATCAATCGGAAGTTCCCTCGCTCCAATGACGAGGGGTAATTAACGACAGTTTAGTCCGCGGCTGCCGGATTCCGATCCCCACAATTAATAAACCCCCGTCTACCCTAGGCAGGGGAGTCTGTAATGCGCCTGACAAGCACGCGCGTATTTCCATATCAATGGGGTAACGAAAAACACCCTACAATTAGCAACACTTGTACAAGGAAGTAATGCAAGCTAATGATGGTGCCGTATCCGAGTTCGTTGAGTTAGATGGAACTCAGGAGAGCAGTCAAGTGCTTAGATGTGCAGAGCATAATATGGAGACAAGCATTGCAGTGCAGGATCAGGTGCAACAACCGGTTGAAGATCAAGTTGAACAACCAGATCTTCCAATTTTGAGGAGATCATGCGAGAGGAGGCAACCTGAAAGGTTAGTTACCGACTTTGTATTGTACACTGATTCGTAAGAGCCCGAATCCTTTACAGAAGCGACATGGGACAGTGCTAGCAAGCAGTGGGAGTAAACATGGATGAAGAGATGGATTCTCTAAAGAACCGTATATGGGATCTAATGAAGTTATTCAAGGGTCGGAAGGCGTTGCTGAATAGGTGGTTGTACAGAATTAAGGATGAAACCGATGGTATGAAGCGGTACAAAACTTGCTTGGTAGTCAAGAGATATGCGAAACATGGGATTTCCCCAGTTGTGAAGATGACATCAATTCGGGTTATACTCGGTATGGCGGCGGTGGAAGATTTGCATTTAGAGCAATTAAATGTGAAAATTGCGTTCCTTCATGGAGATTTGGAGGAGAAAATCTATATGATATAGCCACCAGAATATGAGGTGAAGGAGAAAGAAAATATGGTTTGTAGACTGCGAAAGAGTTTGTATGGCCTTAAGCAAGTTCTAAGGCAGTGATATCTCAAGTTTGATCGATTCATGCTGGAGACGGGATTTGTGAGATGTGATTCAGATCACTGTGCTTATATTCAGACTTTTAAGAATGGCGACTATATTATTTTATCATTTTATGTGGATGATATGTTGGTAGCGGGTCCGAATTTCAAGAAAATTCAAACTCTGAAGAAGCTGATGGCGGAACAATTCACCATGAAGGATTTGGGAGCAGCCAAGCAAATTCTGAGCATGAAGATCATGAGATAGACAGCAACGAAAACTATGGTTGTCTCAAAAGGACTATGTGGAAAAGGTTTTGAAGCGGTTTAACATGGATAAAACAAAATCGGTGAGTACGCCTTTAGCGAAGCATTTTAAACTCAGCAAAAAGTTGTGCCCGACAACTCAAGAGAAAAAGGATGACATGGCAAGAGTGCCTTATGAATCGGCGGTTGGGAGTTTGATGAATACAATGGTGAGTACAAAATCAGATATTGCACAAGCAGTGAGAGTTGTAAGCATGTATATGTAAAACCCGGAGAAGGAATATTAAAATACAGTGAAGTGGATATTAAGATATCTCAAGAGAACGTCCAGTCATTGTTTATGTTTCAGGAGTGATGCTCTCGGTATGCAAGGTTATGTTGATGCGGACTACTTAGAAGATCAAGATAGTGGGAAAAGCACAACAGGGTGCGTAATCACGGTTGGGGAATAACAATCAGTTGGATTTTCCAGTTGCAAAAGGTTGTGGCATTGTCAACGACGGAGGCCGAATATGTGTCCATCACGGAAGCCAACAAAGAGATGATATGGTTATAAGGGTTAATTGAAGAATTAGATAAGAAATTTGGGGAGTTTAATACCTTGTGGAGCGATAGTGAAAGTGCTAGACACTTGGCCAAAACGCTGCATATCACTCTAGGACGAAGTATATTAAGATACAGTACCATTTCATACGCATAGCGTTGGAAGATTGTGAGTTGACATTGCAAAAAATCGCGGAAGAAAAGAATCTTATGGATGTGTTCACTAAGATTGTAGACAGAGATAAGCTGGATCTCTGTTGCGGGTTGGTGAACCTCTCCGAGAAGATTTGATGAGGAGAGAGCAGATAGCGGAATCGTATGACGTCTGCTAGTTCTTGGAAGTCAAGACGGAAGAATCTCCAAGTGGGAGAATGTTGAAATTGTGGAGACATTTCTCAGACGTCTGAATAAGGAGGTTCAGACGTCTGGACATGCACGCATGCATGAGTCAAAAGTGCATAGCGACGCCAGACGTCTGAAGGCAAAAGAAGACATACGTCTGGCCAAATCCAGAGATGTCACATAGCGCAGGCAGACGTCTGACCAAGGACAGACAGACGTCTGAGGAATTATGCATCAGACATCTATCGATGGGTTTTCCATGTGAACGGAATATTTAATATTCTGTTTTATCTCTAATTTAAATAGGAATTAGGGTTATGTTATAAATAGGGATCTCTCGTATGATAGAATTAAGGCCATTAAGATTATTGTATAGAGCGAGGGAGACGGCTAAGAGATTTGAGAAAAATCTTCTAGGGTTGCTCTTGGTATAAAACTTGACTAAAAGACTAGTAGAAGTTTGCAGATTCCGCTCTGCCAGGGCTAGCCATACGGTGAGTGAATCTCGTTAACAAATATTGTCTCTCTGGTTTGATTCTCTTGTTCTTGCTTTATTGTGTTTTGTCTTTCGTTATTTAATTTACATATTGCGTGGATTGGCCGTTGGTATAGTTTCCGTGTTATTTTTCCTTCTCCTGTCCCAACACCCAGGTCTTCTCCAGATGAACCTGTATGATTCGATTTCGTTCATCATAATCTTCGGTGGGTCATTTCCCATTCAAATTGGATTTCTTTCTATAAACTGAGGACGATCATCAGATGAATCAAATATTCAAAATCAATGTACGTATGGTATCAATGCGTTATGTATTTAAGACCATAGTTTCTAGTGCAATGTATTTCTTTATTTTGTCATCCCTTGGCTAACTTTACCTTTACCCCAAAGAATTTAGACTCTAATTCAAAGTTATAAATAAGTTGCAAAGCCATTGTCATGATGTCCATCTCACTCTAACCTCTTATATATTATAGAATTTAAACTTCATCACACCCTCAAACCTCAAACAGTCACACTTATTTTATGTTCCTCACCAACATGCCTTGCTTCACTCATGAAGGAAAAGAAGAAGAGGAAGAGCAATCTAAAATTTGTAAACTTATCCCATCCCTTATCAAAAAAGCCTGTTCTCATTGTAATGTTTCTTCCTGCCTCAAATCTTCAACTTCTTTGAGCTCTGATGATGAAGAAGATGAATCTTTGCCTGACAGCAATCTCGATAACAAAAATGTTCATCTATCAATATGTTCTTTCTTCCCTTTTTTAAAGCTAAATTGCAGGAAATCCCCTGCTTTCGGCCGCAACACAGGAAATATCACTTTTTACAAAACCAACACTTGCCCTCTTGGCGTTTAACAGCTTTATTAGTTTCGATAAACTTGATTTTTTATTTCCAAAATACCATTAAATTTCTTTTCTTTTTCTTGCAATTGAGTCATTAAGGTATTTTTTGGGATAAATTTTTGACTATCAGAGAAATTTAACGGCCATTTAAATAGGGGCAAACTGCATGTTTTGTAAAAGAGGGGATTTTCTTGGAATTTAGCCTTTTAATTACCCCTTATTAATCCTTTTTTTTTTGTTTTCAGGTGATAATATTAGAAATTAGAAACCGTGCGATGAAAGCAAAGACAAAGCCCAAGGACTACTTATTCGGCGATGGCCTCCATTGGGTTTTCTCTCCAACCACAAAAAGGCTACACATTGCACCAAAAGAAGGAATTGATGAAGTAGAAGATGGAGGAGGAGAAAACGATGATGATCGAAGCGAAGTCTTCCACTCGGTGAAGAGTTACTTTTCTCGATGCTCTAGTGAAAAGGAATATTTGGATTGCCTTACAGAATTTCGAGGGCGGTCCATATGGGAAGAGTTCTTGCATTGTGAGGGGTGGCCATTTGGATTATGTAGGAAAGCTTTGATGCTGCCACCATTACCAAGTTCGCCTTCGGATTCTTGGACTTGGAGTAAAAAGAACCTTGGTACTAAGAATTGTGCTAGTGCATGAAAATGTGTATTTGCTTCATGGTGTGTAATATTGTTACTAGAAATAATGGATGGGTTCAAATAATCTGATGCTATGTAGTGTATATATACATATTTATGGATTTGGTTCTTATGCATGCTCCTTCCTTAAAATTTGATTATGTTTGGAGACTGTTGGAATTGGGATCCTGTAATATTGCATGATTTTCATCAAATGCTGATTGCCAAACCCAAAGTTGTATCAACCTCCTACAGAAGGCGTAATACAATTAGATCATTCAATAATTTAAGGCTCAAACTACGTTTAAGCGCCGGTAAATGACAACATTTCAGTTTCAAAATAGCAGCATTTTGACATTTAGTTGTTCAAGCTTTTAGTTGCAGAGGACTGCATATAAAGTATTTGAAATACAAAAACCAGTACATGCTCAAAGACCGGTCCATTTCATGAATACTAATACAATTTACATCACCATTGAGCACTAGCTCAATTCGTATGGGCACTTACCCTCTTAGGGAGAGTGTGTGGATTCAAGCCCTAGGAACCCCAAGAGGGATGATGGCCACAAATTAATACTTTCGGGACAAATTCGTAGGTCCCCTTGATGCGTGTGGGATGTGTGGCATAGAGTTTTTATAGGGCTTACGGCCAGTGCAAAAAGGAAAAAAAAATACAGCAGAAACCTGGGACAAATTTATGAGACAGTTTGCATGACAATACTGCAACTATAAAATAAGCAGTTGGCATTATGAACATCAAATCTGCTTTAAGCATGTAGGCACACAGTGAAAATTCAATCGACAAAATAACAACCAAAGTAAGTCTCATTAATTTAGGTTCTACTGCCATGATACAAGTAGGTTAATCAAGCGGTTCATACTTCCTGGAGCAAGAAGCAACAGTTGATTTAATTTAATAATAAATTATTTTGTATAACACCTAATAATACATTATACAACTCATTCCGAGGTTCAGGAGAACAAATAACAACAAAAAATAGTATTGAGGTTAACAATGCCGCTCTCGAAGAATTGACACTAAGCCGATCCCTTCTCCTGAAAAATATAATCCAGTCTCTTGTCATTATATCTCACGACTGAAGAAGAGCATGATTTGGGTCATCTCAGCTTATTCAACTTCACTTATAAAACTTTTTTAACATTGAAGAAACCATTTTTCTGTTCATTTGCTGCTGCAACATCCTCAGGAGATGCAACAGCAACCACTACTCCATTGTTTTTAACTGCCTCAACTGCATCAGCAAACTCGTTGAAGTCTTTAACACTGAAAATAAAAAGTAAAAGGAATGTTAATGTCCCTCAAAAAATTTAAGCCACTTGAACCCAGCATGAACAAATAAAGGTTTTTTTTAATATCTCACTCCCAAAATTTCAATATTTCTAAATTTCTCCCATAAACTATATTTCTAAATTTCACCCCTAAAATCTTTAAGTAGTTCAAAAATACCCCCTGGTTGGTTTAAACACGTATTTGAAGAGAATGTTTTTCATCTTGAGTTAAAAACAAGTTATTAGCTTAGTAAAAGAAGAAAATGCCCCCCTCCCCCCAAATGATCATCTTCTTCTCCACTAATGTCATAAATTGGAGGCTAAGGCTAGGGTTTTTCTTAATTATCAAAAAAGACATATACTCATGCTCCATTATCAAAAAAACATAAGATTTATTTTTAAATGTTATTGTTAACCCAACCATGAGGGTTTCACCTCTTCCATTACTCATTTTCTTCGTTGGAATTGTTATAATTGCAATAATAAAGATCACAATCTCCCTTTGCATCAACATACTAGAAATGTTAAAGAAGAATTGTTCTAATTTTTGGTCTAAAAAAGCCCTAATTTTGAAATTAAGAACCTTAGCCATCCATAACCCCCAATTTATGACATTAGTGAAGAAGATGATCATTGGGGGAGGGGCTTTTTCGGCTTTTACTAAGTTAATAATTGTTATTAACTCGGGATGAAAAATATTCTCTTCAAATGCTTCGGTTAAATTAACTAGAAGGACGTTTTTGAACAACTTAAACATTTTAGGGGTGAAATTTAGAAATATAGTTTTTTAGGGGAGAAATTTAGAAATATTGAAATTTTAGGGGTGAGAAATAAAAAAAACCAAAAATAAATTAATGATAATATAATCTTACGTGGTTGAAAGGATTTCTTCACGTCTCCTCTCTCTTTCTTCGTCTGTCACACCGAGCAAGTACCGCATTAGGCTGGAAAGAAAAGAGGTGCACAAGCATTGTTATATTACATCTGTGATAATCCCCAAACGAGATCTCAAGAATAATCCCACAATCTAACAAGATATAGCTTAGTGTACTTGCTTTAATAAAATTAACTTCAAATGTTTCTTCACCGAGTTATTTATCAATTTCCAAATCAATAACAAAATCCCAAGAAAGTAAGGTTGGATCAGGTGTGAAGAGGATAACAAATTGATGAACTTTTACCTAGGAGAAAACTACTTCAGGAGATTATATTGTTGACATGAGAAGTCTCTAGATATGTACTTGAAAATGGTTATACCATTAACTACACTGTTGTTGATATGAACAGAGAAAAAAATGTTTCTATTGGTTTCCTCAGAAATTTGGCGAAATTTTTTTAGAGTATCCTGCCTAAGAATGTGATAACAACGAAAGGGTTTTAAGAAGAGGAAATATATCTACATGTAAATATATTTATCAATGAAAGGGTTTTAGAGTATCAAATTTTAAAATCATCAGAAATTAAAGCAGAGGAAACACATCTAAATGTAAATTCACAATAGGCTCATACCTGCTGTAGCCTTTTGCATCTGGTAGCTGGTATGAATCGACATCTCCAATAGTGCCGATTATTGCCTTGGTTAGAGTATCATCATCTAGCTCAAGCTCCCGAAGGAAGTTTGGTGTTCCATCATATACCTCAAGAGTTTTCAATAAATTTGGATCGCGATAGGACAGGTAGGAGAACACCCCTGAAATATGGTATAAAATTATGGGTCAGTGTGAGTGTAAAGTGATGAAGACCGATCAAATATACATACAGTTCGCATGAGTAATTATATATGCATGTTTATACTTTCGTAACTTAGAATTGGTCTCTTAGGATTATCTGATAACTGCAAAGTTTTCTTTTTTCTAAAACTTAGTATTTATATAACTAATATTAATATTTTGTGGGTTCCATAGATTGGGTTGAGATTAGTAGGGAAAACGGCACTTGCAGATCATGAGGAAATTTGCCTGATAAACCCGATTGCAGAGTATCAATGGAACTGATGAAGATACAAAAAGGAGAAGATAGTAGCAGATAATGATTTTCATTAGTGATGAAGACGAGACTAATAAAATAAGAACCTTCTGCGTTCAAAAGGTAAACAAAGGTAGAAATTTTCATACATCACTGAAATAGTTGCAGAATTCAACACAGAACCTGGAGCTAAAAGATCAAGTTCATAAGTGTAGCAAAGATACAGATTCTACTGTGAGATAGTGCAGCAATAACATTTGCACATCACCATGAAACGAGAAAAGTTACAGAATTTAGCAGAAAATCTGGAGCCAAAAAATCAAGTTTTAATCTTCTTCCTTTTCATTTCTTTCCTAGTAATTTTATCCTCTCCATTGATCTCTAGGGTTTTGATTTCTTTGCCCTTGAATCTCAGTTTTATTAACAAGTATGAGATGATTTTAACTTAGCCTTTTGATTTTATGTCAATTCATGAGACAGGCTCACTTCAAGTCCAGCTCTTCATTAAGAGAAGAGGGGGGGGGGGGGGGGCAATCACATGGCCTGAAATGATTTTCAGTTTTAAAAAAAATGCAAAGATGACTTTTGGAATCCAAATTTCTACATAAGGCCGAGTCCAAAGATGTTTGAAACTTTGACCTTAAACATTCATTTGATATGACGTCCATTTTGGATAGGACAGAATAATTGTATTGTGTCCAACAAGAGAGGGAAATTTAACTGCGCCACAAAGAGTCTAGATGCATTTCATGGATTTTGAGCCATAGAATGAAGGGTCTGAATTGTTTGAAGTTGATAGTTCCATACAACACTGATTTCTTTGCCATAAATAAATTGAGAAGGGTGAAAAGAACAAAAAGGTTTGAGATAAGCAAATTGCACCTGAGTGACTGTCAAAATCACAGAAACCACCATATGCACCGCCACTAACTCGAACGCGATCCCATAACCATGTATTTCCAATGTATTTGGAAATTACATATGAGCTTCCACTAAGCTGATATCCCGATTCATAAATGTTAGCAGCTTTGCCAACATAATTGACCTGCAAAGAGGGAAAAAAGGGGGAGAAAAACTAGTTCAGAAAAAGGCACTTCAATGGAAAAAGAGAAAATCATATCATTTAACAATTTCTTTGGACCTGAGTAGGAATGATAATAGCTTCGTTTTCTTGCGAAAGTCGAGCTTGCCAAGAATTAGATTCAGCAGAGGGAGCACTTGGGAGAGAATCAAGAAACTTTGAAAGATACTTTGTTGAGTTGTTGAGATTTTTCTCATCGGCCGTCAAGTTAACCAAGCAGCCTTTACGAGAGAGAAGGGATCTACGAATCTCCTCTAGTGAGGAAGATATTCCATCCCAATCGTCATCAACTTTCTTCTCGAGATCTTTCAAGAACTCCAAATAACTGTGGAATGTAAAATTTAAAACTCAATCATTTATCACAATCAAGGTTTGAGAACTCGGTCTCGGTCTCGGTCTCGGTCTCGGTTTCGGTCTTTTCAATTTTGCTGAGTTTTGGTAGGTTTCATTTAGTTTCGTTAGTTTCTGTTTCGGAATCGGTATATATGTGTATTTATACATATACAAGTGTATTTATTAGCTTTTATAAGCATCTATAGATGTGTTTATATATTAATCTATACATATAGAATGAGAAAGAGACCTTTTAATCATAACCTGTATACTAATTGAACTAAATACCCAACGACTTTTCATATATAACTATATAAATAAGCCAGTGCCCAATTATGAAGCCCAAAAGCCCAATCTGCAATCAAATTAAAAAGCCCACCGACCCTGAAGGTAACCAATATACATAATGAAACCCTAGAAAACCCTAACCTCTCTCTCTCTCTCTCTCTCCTCTCAAGCCACTGCCTCATTCAAATCTCCATACGATGTCGAGCCGCCTCCAAAATGTGCCTCCGATGATGAGAACTCAAGCAGATCATCCCTTGCTCCTTTTCACCACCTAGATCTGCTCGAGATCTCAAATACTCCTATAGATCACGCTTCTTAAGGTATTTATGGTTGCAAGTTTAAATTTTTTTGGGTAAAATAGATGTTTTTGCCTCAATTTTTCTGTGGTTTTTGCCTTAAAACGAAGCATATGAGAAGGTTTCGGCCAAAACCGAAATTTTGGGCTTGTTTCGGATTGGTCTCCACCAAAACCGATCCGAAACGGCCGAAACTTTGAGGTTTCGGTAGAACCTTGATGACAATATTATTGAGATATGTACATTGATGGGTATGAAATTCAAATTAGATAGGATAGTTATTGCACATAAGAGAGTTATTTGAGTAAAATCAAACATGAGGTACATAATAGCTATAATCAGTTAAATGAGGGAAATGCAATTCAAAATAAAACACATTCAACGCATTCATAATCATGACAAAAGACCAAGCATCGTCTACTGTTGTTCATCGTTGGAATCAATTGCTGATATTGAGATATGTACTTATGAATTTCAAATTAAATACGACTCTTTCTGCACATAAATGCTATTTAGGTGAAATCAAACATGAAGTGTACAACAGCTTAATAAATTAAATACGGAAAATGCTCTTCAAAGAAAAATACAAAATAACATTATTTAATTATGAAAAGAATCAATAATCTACACAGTTTGTTCATTGGGAATCAATAGATGAAGTACAAAATAGTGTACAAGAAAGGACAAAACAGCATACTGTTATACGGACATCTGACCCAATTTGGACCTTGTACATATCTCAAATCTGTAACAACACGTAAACCTAAAGGTTCAAATTGAAGATAAAAAAAGACCAAAACATCCACATTGCTTGAGTAGGGATGGAACTGATGCAATGACTTGTGTAAGAGACTTCATAGACCCGAAAAGAATTATTCTAAGAGTGGGCTATGTATAAAAGCAGATCATTTATGAAGCCAACACAAACCAGCCCGTAAAAGTGCAAACCTGATCACTGGATGGTCAAGGTTTGGATCTCATGGCTTTTCACTAAGCTTCTACTCTAGTTCTAATCATTGCTTATTTAATTCAGACTTTTTTTAACAGTTGTCTATTAGCAAATGCATAATGGACCTAGCCAATTTTGTGAATGCACGATTTGCTAGACACGCTCGTTACTCCAGTATACATACCCTAATAACTTCTGTATTACCATCTTCGCCCAAGCCATCCTTTTAAAATATCTGACCTTACATGCTGACTGCTCTTTTCATAGAACCATTAAATAGATTTATGATCCCACAAACAAGTATATAACCAAATAAATTTAATAAATACATAAAGAGAAACGCGTGCTATGAAGGCAAATAATCAAAATGAAAATGAAAATTTCATAAAAGCCTCAGCCCCAAGCATCATTTTACCCAATAAATTACATAAATTTTTAATCTAATAACAAGATCTAATCTTTTAAAGACCATCAATGATTATCATTCGGAAAAAAAATTCAAATATATCATCGCAGAAGCATAAGGATTTGTTATTGAAATATCTTAAGCATATCGTTCACATATAATGTCCAGCAAAATTTGAAATTTTTGTGTGTTTGGATCACGTCATGCAAATGCCATTTAGGGAATTCACATAGACCAGTATTCATGGGTTTCCTTTATCAATGAAAGAAAAGAAAAGAAAAGAAAAAAGAAACCAACCTAACACCGCCCATTTGCTCAGAAATCCATCCTGCAACATTCAGTTTAGCATCCATTCTTGCAGCCGCAATGCCATGCCCACTGCCTCTTAATCGGCTCTGCAAACAGATCTCTATTAGAAAATATTGACACAATGTATAAGAAAATCAATAGTTAAATAATATTTTAAAAGGCACCTCCATTCTAGCTTTGCTTTGAGACACGAATTGCTTGAATCGTTGCTGGTCTGTAAATTGAACATCCTGAAGAATGCAATTCATCTGCAAGCAACCGAATTGAACCTCCCTTAGTAGATATACTAAATGATAAATTGTTCATGATAAAAAAGAAATAATCATATTATACATTCATTCTCTGAAAAGTAATTTTCGTTAAAATAAATAGATAATCCTGCAAAAGCAACCATCCCTTTGTAATAACATTCTCGAATGCATCCTACGGGGATTCTGTAGCCATAGGTAGTCATGCATCCTAGGGGAATTCTGTAGCTATACAGTATTCACCTCTAATCGTAAAATTAATTCAAATGGTAAAAACATAAAATTAATACGAGGCATATTTGAGGAAAAGTAAAATCATTAAAACAAGGTATATACCTTTAGTTCCCTAAAATATTCGAACCATCTTTTATTTATTGTAATTTATTTTCAAAATTCTTTTTGCAGCTGAACATTTAGCAATTTGTTCAACTATATCGGTGTGATCTCTAATAAAACAACACAACTGCTGCCATATGGAATGAAACAAAAAGAATAATGCAATTATTGGTTTCTCAAGTGATTTGTTCAAAGGATTCAGAAGTTATATGCATTATGTGTCTAGTACTGTTGGTGTTGGCAGGTGATTGTCTTAAGCATACTGTAGCATGCAATTTGTATTATTTAATAGAAGAATGTTTCTATGGTCACCCTGTTACGAAATCCTCTATAGTGTAATTTTCAAAAAAACATGTCACAGGATGTTGTAATTGTTCATTTATGCTTTCAACTCAAAACTGGGTAAACAATAAAGAAGCAATTGAAGGAAGATAGATTGCACTAAGCAAACTTATGAATAGATTATAAGGCAACCAACAGATTTATGGCCCCCCGATATATATGAATAAGGGTTCTAGATCATGATAAGCAAATAAATCAATACAAAGAAAAATAAAGTCCATCAATATCTAGATCGCTCTGTATTTATATATGGTGTACAAAATAGTCATACCAGGTTAAAGAGGTCCTCGATGCGTCCCGCCATTGCTTTGCCTCGAGCGATCAATCGTGTGCATGGGTCGAGTTTTCCCCTAACAGAGGATGTGAAAGGATAAATGGAAATTCCTCCAGTCTTTCTTCCGATCAATTGATTTAGCTGTATAAAATCCATGTCTTTTGTACCCATCTCTAGCAAAGACTGACTGGTAATAAACTTTTGTGAATCAGTCGATCATATTCTAATAATCTATATTGTTCAAAAAAAGGGGGAGAAGAAGAAGAAGAAGAAAGAAACAAATCTACATACCAGAATAATGGCACCAACTGAAGCAGTTCTTTCTTTAATGAACCCATATCAAAGACGACCTCTGAATATATAACATCATTTGTAAAAAGATCATGCCGCAGAACATTTACTCCATTTATCTCTCCTATCTGTATTTAATCACATATGCCACAAGTAGATTCCGGAATTGTCAATGTAAGAGGTCAAAATCAACACAAAGGTTGAACTATGAAAGAATAAAATGTTGAGAAGAACTAATTTTTCTACTACAGAACTTTCATGAATATCACCATATGGAAACACACAGCTAGATGAATGAAGCACTCTTACATGTGTAGATACACGTGTGGAAGCAACCATAAAGGTAAAATAAGCACACAAGAACATATACCCAAAACAAATGAGGAATAATGAAAGCATTTCCACATATATACACAAAATTAAACTAGAGATGGGAAAAGAACACATGCATACCTACACAAACATGGTATCCAAACCATACACAAGCACATAGTGAGAACAATGACAAGTCTAATTGATTTGCTATGCTTGTAATTCAGAAGTCAAACGTATGCATTAGTTATGCAATAAACAAGAAGGGGAGATCTTACTTCTGTGGGCACATGCATAGGTTTTCTTGGGATATCTTGTAATGAGAGGCTTGGCACGGCTTTTAAAGCTTCTGGCGGGTCTGGAGTTTCTTGCTTTAATCGGAGATCTTGTGTTGCACGAGCTAGCTCAGCAAGATCCTCCAGTGTCATGCTTGCCTTAACCTTTTCAAGAATTTCTTTTTCTGCTGCTTCGTCACGCGATGCTTTCTCTGGATCAGGCTGTGGAAAAAAGATAGTGGTATCATAGAAACCTTATGAAATAATTTTCAATTAATCATTTTTCTTCTAATTAGAAAGTACTTCCTCATACCTGCATTTCAACTGTGACACGATGAGGGTTTTTCAAGATGTATTTCTCTATCAATGGAGAGAAAACAGCCTTAGAACCTTCTTCAGCTATTCGTGCTTTCAAAGTTTGCAGAGGTTTCTCATATTTTAGAGGCTCGAATGGATCCTTATCATAAATCCACTTGCCCTGCAAATAGTAAACAACTAAGACCAAGTCTGCAGTTGGACATAGATAATCGCGACTATTTTAACTTAAAAAGGAAAGGGTCCCACATTTTAAATCCAATTTGATTCTTAGCATGATAAAAAGTTTCTCATAATTTTCAGAAGAAAATGCATTTAAAGGGTTTTTTAATTTGTAATCGTTCAAATCTATTAAAATTTCCAGCGAAAATATTTTAAACAGTATACTAAAAATCTTTCAAATTCTATAATAAAATCTTTTCTGACGATGCCAAGCACATCTATACTGCATTGCACATGCAAAGATACTAGTCAATTATAGAACAGAAAGAACACATCACTTACCATGGAACGGAGCATCAGAGATAAACCACGGGGGAATGAACCCGTGTTATTCTCCCTAAGTGAGAACTCGATAGTATTCATAGACGCTTCTACAGCTTCAGGAGCAAATCCTTCTTCAGCTAAGTTTTGAAGAGTCTTCATAATCAATTTCTCAACCTCACCAATATCTTTTTCAGCGACATTTTTTAATCCAATGCTAAATTGGGGTTGAAGGAGTTCATCTTCCATTCCACCGCCTATAATGGCTTCTCCCAAGCCACTTTCTAAGAGAATTCTTCTCAAAGGAGAAGCCGGTGTCCCAAGCAAAAGATGATCCAAGAAGCCGAGGGCAAGTTCGGTCTCTAAATCTAAGGATTCGTCAGATAAAAGCCAATTGATGCAAACCATGTGCTTTTTTTTCAAGTCGCCGCCTTCAGCAGCAGGATATCTCTCAACGATTCTTGCAGGCTCTTTGAATAGCTTTTGTGGTTGAATTTTTGATTCGTTAGGAGCAGAGCTTGCATCAAATTGATCTAGATATGCTGTATATGATAAACAGAATAAAATTAAATTAACAATAAAGAGATCAATAATATGGATTTAGCTGACATAAAACCAAATTTGTAAGGATACATAATCACTAATTAGCAAATTGCACATACGTTTTTTCAATTCTTAAACCATAAAGTTAGAGCTTGTATCTTGAAGATTGTTCTAGGCACTTGCCAAATTTGAAAATTTTAAAACTTGTAAGTTCCTAATCAATTTTAGAATTTAACAATGCTATCTAACCAGTAGTATTTTGGTTGAACTCTAAATAGTGTGCTCGCTGGAATCTTAGAGACCAAAATCATTGCAATCATAATCAACTTTGATATTAAAGTTTCCAACAAGCTGAAATTGCACAAGAGATATTTTGTCATGCATGAAAGATATTAGCATACCACTTAAGATCCGCAACCTCTCTGCTGGATCATCATCGCCGTAGAACCAGATTCTGGCATTGCTAGGGTGGTAATATTTACGATGAAATTCCTTGAACTCTTCAAATGTCAGTTTTGGAATATCTTTTGGATCTCCTCCACTGTCAACCCCATAAGTATTCTCGGGAAAAAGGGCCTGCTGAGTTACACGACCCAATACGTTATCAGGCTGGGAATATACACCTTTCATTTCATTGAAGACAACACCCTTATATGATATGTCTTCAGCAGGGTCATTTAGCTCGTAATGCCAACCCTCTTGTTGAAAAGTTTGAAAGTCATCAACGCATTTAGGGAAAAAGACGGCATCCAGGTAGACATCAACCAAGTTGTAGAAATCCTAAAGAGGAAGGGGGGGGGGGGCTAGGAAGTTAGTATGAAAACTCTGCAAAAAATCTGTACCTCCAAACCTTGATGAATGGTTACCTTTTTATTTGTAGAAGCGACTGGATAACAAGTTCTATCAGGATAGGTGAATGCATTTAAAAAGGTATGCAAGCTACCTTTCAACAGTTCGACAAAGGGTTCTTTTAAAGGGTACTTCCTGGATCCACACAAAACACTGTGTTCCAGTATGTGGGGTATGCCTGTTGAATCTTTCCTGCAGTTCCAAGAAAAATAAGGTTAATACATAAGAATCTAATTTTGTCAGGCATTTATTAAGTAATAAAGTCAGACTAGATCTATATATAATATGTATATAGTTTATGTACTTAAAAATTCAAGGTCATCATCTTCAAATGTTAAACCCAGATGTCTACCTATTTGCCCGTTAAAGGCCTTGGCATAGAAATTAATTGTTATACGCGTAAAATTTGGGCTTGCATTGTACCAAATCTATTATTTGTTTACATCATTTTATACCTATTACATTGCATCTTATGTGAATTTTTCTTAATAAGATAACGAAGTTGTCTTGTTTAACTAGATGGATCAGTTACATCATTAGACTTGTATTTTCAGATCATCTCCTCTTATCGTTTGTATTATATCAGAAGCCCCAACACCATGTAAGCAATCAATCATCAGAAAAGAAAATACCTAATTAACAAAGTAAACATAAGTAATATAACTACAGTATTTTGATACAGGAAAGAGGAAGATCACCATACATTTATTATGGTGGAGCAGATGATGAAAGCATACCAACAATATTATATAAATAAATGCATGGAACACGCAAAGTAATATACACTTACGGCGGTGTGCGGAAAACAATGCCAAAAACCTTATTCTCGTCATCATTTGACACTGACATTATTTCTGCACCTGTTTTTTTGTGCCTGTAGAGTACAGCAGTTGATTTGCATTCATCAATTGTTTGCTCAGTTATCTTTTCAAACCCAAGCTCCTCTGCAATATCATGGCTTCCATCCATACCTAATAATGGAAAAAGAAAACAAATTACTACTGTAAAAAATTACTAAAAACAAAGATCTTATTTTTTCTCATAAATACATCAATACCATAACTAGATATTTTTGATGATTTTTCGCATATGTAAGTACACAAGAACACTACCATATATAGGTTAGTCTCTCCATCTCTCATATACACATGTTTGTGCATGCGTACAAATGTCCATACACACACACATGTTTGTGTTTCAATGAGATACAAAAAAGAATACTTTTTTTGCGTTAGTGGATTTGTAAATAGTATGAGTTCATCTAGAATGGATAATCCACTATGTTGATCTTTAGAAATTTGAATTACTTATATCAAAAATGATTTTTAGGATTAAGCTATTGGCTATGTAGCACGGGTTCGGATACGGGATACGGGATACGATACAATTTGGATTCATGAATTCGCAATTTTCCAAAAACCTCGGATACGGGATACATTTTTATATTGATTTTAAATTAACTAAATATGAATATATATTAAGGTATACATACCAATATATAATAATATAAATAAATAATGGTATTATGTCAGATATTCAATGCACTTTCAAACTTTTAAGTGCCTTAATTTTCGAGAGAAAGAGAAGATGCATCGATTCGAGAGAGGTTGGTGAGATATTTATTAGTCCGAGCAAATCCGAAAGAATCCATGAGTTTCCGCGAGTTTCGGACTCTGATACACGATCGGGGACGATTCGTGAGGCATATACAAGTATCCATGCTTCATAGCCTATTGGTACTTGCATCAAGGTTATTCGCATCATATATCCAAAAGGTAAAATGTCCTTTGGGATGAAAATCTCGATAATATTCAAAATCTCGAAAGCAAGATCTCATTAGCATCTTTAATAACTAAATCGGTCCCAATTCATCATCCTCACCATCACGAGCAGCAGCAGCAATCCTTGCACCACCCTCATCACATATGACTTTCCAAACAAAAAGGGGTTTCCTTCCTGATGAAACTATAGGCAAAAGCTTGATTTACCATAATCCTAGATTACCACTTGATTACTCCAATTATTCTTGAACTAGAGGAAAGTCAATTAGAACACTCTTAAGACCTTGGAGGTTGGAATTTGCTTGTAACACTCAAACAAGATAATATTTTAGATACATAATCCAATAGCATCAATTGCTATTGATGACGATCTTCTTTCCAAAGGGTCTCAAGTCTCAACAAGTTAGCAGTATTGTCAGCTGTACTCTGATCAGATATAAAATGAAATTTCTTTTAATTCACTTGAGAAATTAAACTAAACCAAGGTCGTAATCTCTAAGAACCTCTAAAGATCAAAACGTCCAAGTACCATAGTAAACAACAATAAGCCTTCACCCCAAAACTTTTGGATTAGCTATTGCTCTAAAGAATCCATTATGCAGAGATTTCGATTAAGCTTTATGTTATGTTGGTTTTCTGTGACCTAACGCAGCCCTCGTCCTTTATAGGGATTTGAGTGCAACTCCATGTCATATGCATACCTCTAAGGAGGAAGCACTCCAAAAGGGAAGAAAGAAAGAGATAATAAGACCCAAAATCTCTTCCCTTCTTTGGATTCAATTTGAATGCAGGCATTGAACTAAACCTTGATAACACGTAACACAAAGGAACTAATCATTCAACAGGACTGCAATGTCAAACATTGATTTTGGGGAACAATTAAACAAGCAAAAAAGCAAAAACTTTCAACAAAAATATCTAACAAAAAGTCATCTTTTCCAATCAAAATCCAATTTTGATAACATTGGCACAACCTCTATGAAAAAATAAGATCAAAATCAAAATTTATAGAGACCCAGATACATATATACCGTTTTTTCAAGGTAAGCTCACCTTATACACAACTCTATGATTTTATACCATCAAAATTTGATTTTGGGGAACAAAAAACCCATCAAAACCCCGATTTTGCGGGAAATCAACAATATGCAGATAACTTTAACGCAAGCTCCATCAACAAAACCCTTTAGGTCAAATAAAAGTTCTATCCTACCCCCACAAAAACCGATCAAAATCGAATTTTGAGAAACTTTTCACGCCAATCTCACCTTTCGACACCTCCTTGGGCGAAGAAGTAGACACAGCGAGGGGTGCAAAAGAGAAATTCCTCCTGCGGTGAGCATAAGGGGCGACGGCGGCGGCGGGACTCCATCGGAGGAGCTGCTGCTGCTGCCGCCGTTGAAGGCGATTGGATGAAGACGAGAAAGGGCGGGAAGTTGACCTGAGGCGGGTGGCGAGGCGGCGGAAGGCGGCGGGGGAGCGGAGCAGGGCGAGCCTCTCCATGGGTTGAGTATTGGGTGAGGTTGAGAGTATGAGCATTGTTTTGGGGCCAAGTATTTCTATTTTTATTTACTTGGTGAGCAGGAGAGGGTTTTATCGGGGCTTTGAGTTTTGGACAAATGAAACACGCAACTAAGTAATGGGTTTAAGACGTACATGTGGCCCTCAGCCCACCAAACAAATAACTAGATTTTAAAATTTTCTTTTTTATAATGGGCGATCAAAATTAAGATTTTATTGTGTGGCTACTCCTGAATCCGGGCCGTTAAAATGTTCACGCCCAAGCAGAGTTTGAATATAAATTTAAGTTCGCTAAAATAAACAAGCAAACTTAAAAATAACATCTTAGAACTTGGCTCGTGTTCTAGCTGGACTCGTTTAGAGCTCATGTAGGCTGGACTAGCTTATGAATTAATTAGTATCTAGTATAAATAATAAAACAGTTTCTAATTCTTAGATGATATCTATTAACTTGAAATTTAGATCGTCATAAATATTTAGTCGAGTATTGATATGCTCCAATATCGAAGAAACTAAATTTCAATAAGATTTTAAACAAAAACTAGCTTGCTCATTTAGTAATAACAACAATATTTCTCACTATACATGCTGTCAAGAATACTATTAAGCATCTATATGTTTTTTCACATATTATTTTCTATATTTTAAAGAGGCTTGATAAAGCTTGAGCATTGACTCGTGCTCGGTGAAAGCTCACTCAAGCTCGTTCAACAAACAAACGAGTCGAGCTTGAACAATTTTTTTTAGCTCGTTTAAATAAACGAGCGAAGTCGAACAGCCTAAAACCCAGCCCATTTGGCTCGTTTTAACAGCCCTGCTCCTATGGACAGAGCAAACACATATCCGCCGGTAGGTGTAGACAATCTTTAATACAGATACAGAGTAATCCGTATTTGATATAAATCGGATATTGATACGAGTATGAAATGAATTTTGTAAAAATATAACCCAATAAATTCAAGCGTTTGGATACTACAGATACCGAATAGATACAAGCATTACCGTATCCGTAGCCGATGGTTTCGACGAATGCATGAGAAGATCCATCGACCTGAGACGAGGAGATAGATGTATCTATTTTCTTTATTTATTCAGTTAAACCAATGATGATTTCTTATTGGAGCATATAGCAACAACCATTTCATTAGGCATGCGTGCTTTTTAATTTTCCGACAGGGTTCATTTTTGGATTTTTTTTTTGATACAGTGAATGATAGGCTCTGGTTGTTTACCGTTCAAGAATTATAGTTTAGACAGTCCAGATCTGAACAATGACAGTCATGGGAAATGAATTTACTAACATTTCTCATCCACACACAGTCAATGTTTTTTTCCCCTTTTAATTGATCGATATAAATTGATCCTATAGCTTATAAGTTATGTGTACGGAAACCTTTTATATGTTTTTCATCATTTCATGCCTCAAGAGCCACTCTTGTGACTGATCAATAAACGCTCATGTAAATTTTCTCCACATAATTGATTGAAAATCCTTCTTACCGGTGCAAATAAAAAATGCTTAACCCACCGGGCTTGAATTCCTATCACAATCCATCCAAGAAACAAATATCATGGGCCTATTTGTTAGCACTAAAGCCTTTGGATGGGCTTCCCTTGCATGTGGGGGAAGTCCATCCAGGGCTATGCAAGGGCTTGCACCATACAATCCCCTGCATAGTAGATTTTTCCGTATGTAGGTGTTGTGGGATCCACCATTTTGTCTTTTAGATAGATTATGTCAGGATTTCAACCCGAATGGTTTTACTCACTGCAAATATGGGGTTTCGAACCCAAACCTTCCCACCAAGCGGAAGTGTTATTGTCACTCGAGTAAATGCTCTTTTGAGTCACCTTTCTCTTTGTAAATAAAAATTTTAAAATTAACATATTATACCTTCATTTTGGTTTTAAAATCATTCATCATAATTTCTCAACTCGTCACCTCTAACTCGATAAACATATGGTGTTTACACAGGCTACTACAATACAACACAAGAGATGGGGGCCATGGCAATGTTTTCAAAGAAAATTCGAAGCAAGTTAATAAAAAGGTATATCATGATAGTGCGGGGCATATAGCCTAGTGGTGAGCAATATGAGTGATGCAGCCCTAGCCTACATGGAGCGGCTTGATCGTTACAAAACACGTCATGTCTAGTTCAACTGAGAAACCCGAACTGTCAAATCTTGTCCGATTCGCGCGTTCATCCTGCCAAATCGAAGCTCTCGCAAAATCGTCTAAGCCAATTCTGCAAGCAAATTGACGTCTCTCAGAATCGCAAAAACATATCATTTAAGGCCCTGAAATCACGGTCAAAAATTTGTTTCAAAGCTTTGACTTTCGAATTATGGATGAAATCAACACCCGGATCAATTAAGATTTTATAGGCCGTATCAGAAATCAATTATGAACGCAATCAAATAATTAATTTCGATTTTTAGCAACTTTCTATTTTTAGCAGTTATCTATTTTAGACGGTTTTTATTTTGTTGGTAAATTAGTTGTGGTTTTTGATTTTGTATGGGTCTATTTAAGAGACTCCTTATAATTGTAATAGGTAGATTTCGATTAATAAAACCCTAATTTGACAAATTGCCATTGTTATTGTTTGATTACTTCAACTTCCTCTAAATTCAGCCTAAAAGTACATCATCCCAAATCAGGATTGCACCAAGTGGTATCAGAACGCAATGTTCGAGACTCATCGACAACATCCAATGGCCGCGCGTGGAAATCATAGGGGTCGTGGAGGACGTGGTGGTCATGGGGTCGGAGATATTCGATGTTAGAAGATGGAGAGTCTTTCGCAAACAAGAACTGCGGGACGTCATAGTAGATGACCTGCGAAGGCAGAACGCAGAGTTGCTGAGGCAGATCGAGGCGTTGAGGATAGAACAAGCACGTCCCCATAGGCGACAGGCTACTGATTTGGATAAAGATGACGATTCAGTGTTCGAAGCGAGTTATCAGCAGGGCGTGACTTCCGAGAGGGTTATGAACGACCCTGGGATGGCGTAAAGGTGGATCTCCCTGATTATGCAGGCGTCTTCCAACCCGAAATGTTCCTTGATTGGCTCAACACGGTGAAACGCGTCTTTGAATATAAAGATAATCCCCCCTCCCCCACAAAGAAGGTGAAGTTGGCCACCATCAAACTTAAAGGTCGGGCGTCAGCATGGTGGGAACAAGAGCGTTGCATCTGAGAGAAGCAAGGCAAGCCTAAGATCACGGGTTGGGATAAGATGGAGGAGAAACTGAAAAACGAGTTCCTCGTTCAGCTACATCCAAACTATATACTAGCAACTACAACAATTGCGGCAGGAGACTCGATCTGTTGACGCCTACACAGAAGAGTTCCATCTGTTGAACGCTCGCAACGATCTGGCAGAGACCGAGGAGCAACGAGTAACCCGCTACCTTAGGGGACTCCGTCAGTCGATCCAGAACAAGCTGATCCTTCATCCGCTGTTCAAGCTCTCCGAGTTGTATCGGCATGCCTTACTTGCTGAGAAGAAACAGTCCCGAAGAGGGGGCAGAACATATTCCCGAGAAGATGTGAGCAACCCCTTTACAACCCCAACAATACCGCACTAACAACAGCAGCTCCGAAAGTGAGACCTAAAATAGCAAAGTCCAACTTTCGTTGTTTTGAGTGCAAGGACCCAGGACATCACGCCACAAACTATCCCAAACGCTTGAACAAAGGCAAGCAGTTGATGGACAATGAGGGGGAATCCGATGAAACTAGCGAGGACAAAGGCGAAGACCAAGGGGAGTTCTCGTTGGACGGAGATAGGACCCACACAGCCTTTGTCGTCCAGAGGACCCTTCTCGCACCTAGACAAGGGGATAAGGATGATTGGCTACGGACCAACGTCTTCCACACCACATGTACCATCAAAAAGAAAGTCTTCAAGGTCATCATCAATGGAGAAAGTTGCGAGAACCTCGTCTCTAAGGAGGTGGTCCAGAGGCTCAATCAAGTCATCCAGAAACATCCTTGCCTGTACAAACTGCACTGGCTTAAGAAGGGTAACGAAATGATTGTAGATCTGCATTGCTTGGTTTCCTTCTCTATGGGAAACAAGTATTTTGATGAAGTCTGAAGTGATATCATGAACATAGACGCATGTTATCTACTCCTGGGGTGGCCGTGGCAGTATGATCGGAAGACAGTGCATGATGGGCAGCGAAATACCTATACTTTTGTGAAAGATGGCCAGAAATTTATGCTCCGGCCCATAAGAGAATAGGCTGGGTCCAAACTCGCATTGGGAGAGGTAAGCAATTTTTTTTACCAAGGTAATGCTTACCAATGAGGTACGTCCGTTTGAGGAGGAGGCATAAGAAACTGGAGTTATCTATGACCTGGTAAGCGCGGAAGCACGTGCAGTGTCACGTCCTGCTTCACAAAATACGGAATACGGAGAGGACGAAGGCCAGCCGTGCTACCTACGGTAAAGAAATATCCTTCCATAGTCACATAATATTGTCTAGCTTAACCTGTCAAAATAAAATTCAATACCAAAAGAGATAATACTGATAATCATGCTGCAACGAAACCACGAGGAATACTAAAAAATGGGTCCACTAGATAATTGATGCAAATAAATACCCAATACAATAGGTTCGAAAAGAAAACAAAATCTGGAAAGATACATGAGTCCTAATGTCCCACAAAGACGCACATACTATATATTAACAGAAAGGGAAAAATAAACCTATGGTTACTGATCTTCGGCAAAGTCCTGATAGCCGCTCCGATCCTGCTCAGCCTGAAAATCTGTCTCTAAACCTGAGATGGTAAATCTCAGGGATGTCAGAACATCCCAGTAAGTACTCAACGTATAAGGTGTGTGTATGGTATGATAACATGAATATATGAATGTAGTGAAGCCCGTATGCGCAAGTAGAAATAGATGTAAATATATATGCATTAAAACTATGAAACATGCATGGAAACAGGTCAAGTCACATCCTATTGGTCACTAAAAGATAAATTGTCCTATCGTGAGTTCGAGTGTGTGCGTCAAGCTCTGCAGGAGTATTCCTAACCCAAGAGTAGTGCCCAAGGGCTAGAAAACACGGGCCCAACTATGGAATGAACAAGCGACCGATATAGTCCGGTACGAACTGTAATAACATGCGACCGATATAGCCCGGTACGAGCTGTAATAACATGCGACCGATATAGCCCGGTACGAGCTGCCGGCATGGGACTCCTGAGATCCTGTTGTACGAACGCACACTCAAACTACCCCAACACCCGCGTATTTATAGCTACTATGGTAATGACTAGAGCACTAATTAAGAATGCTGAAAACACTGGAACTTGTGATATGGTAATTATATAGAAATGAAACTGGTAAATAGTAGTGTGTCATGTCATGTAGTTCAGCATCCGAATCAGCGATCTCGTTCATAAAGACTAGAGTATTGAATAGTCATGACTTGTCAAATGTAATAGTTATCTGGTAATTGTAACTGCATGAAGGCGATGTACAAGCTACTGTTGGGGTCAAAATTTGCACTCCGGTTGACCAAGTCAAAGTCAAGGTCAACCCTAAGCCAGGTGGGCCAAAGCCCAGGTCAAGCGAGCCCATGCCCAAGTCAAGCCCACGGCCAGCCTACCCATGCCAACATAGAAATCATGTAACAAATAATTTTGATGTAATTTTTTATGCATGAATGTAAGCAAAATGGGCATCAAGCCAAATTTTTGTAAAGCCCATGGCTTATGTGCAAAAAGAAATGGCACATGAGCCATGGGATGGGCAAAATGCCAATTTTGTAAAGCCGAAGGGGCTATATGTAAATGTGTAAGCCTATATAAAGCAACATGATGATGAATAAAACATATACTTTTCATTCCTCTAAAAAAAATTAGGGTTTGTGCCTCTTTCCCCTTTCTGAAGGTTCTAAATCTTTTTCTTTCTTTTGAATTAAATCAAGAGTTTTACTCTTCTTTTTTCAAAACTAAATAGTTTTTTACCCCAAAACCCACAAAGGGGATCTCAGATCTCCCATCAGATCTTAAAAAGAAGAGATTTTTAAAATCTCACATCTCTTGATCTTCAAGATCCTGCCAACAGAGGAGGAAGAAGGAGACCCATCTCCAGAAACCCCACTTTGGAGAAGAACTAGGGCTCAAGGGGAGAAGCCCTTCATCAGCTTCAAAACATCCTAGTAGTTTAACTCCTCACACACACACACACACACACACACACACAAAATAATAAGTGCTTATACACACATACACGCAAAAATAAAAAATAATAAGTGCTCCTTTCTGGGAGTACAACTCTCATTGCAGGGACCAAATCCCTTTTGCCACCCGAACGCCTACGTGCTGACACGTGGGGTGCTAGCGTCCTTGCGTTCAAAGCGCTAGCGCCCGAGCGCCCACGTGCTGACAAGTGGGGCGCCAGCGCCCGAGCGCCCACGTGCTGACACATGGGGCGCTAGCGCTCTTGTGCTCAGAGCGCTAGCGCTCAGAGCGCTAGCGCTCAGAGCGCTGGCGTCCGAGCGCCCACGTGCCTGGCACGTCTAGCGCTCAAAGCGCTAGCACCTGAAGCGCTGACGCTTTTTCCCACGCATCCTTTGGATGCCTTTTCCCTTTTTCATACACACACACACTCTACAACACTGTCCCTCTCAAAAAATTTGGGCCGGGGCGCTGCCCCGCACCCCGCAAGGGGGCTGCTAGCCCCCTTGGCCCCCAGCCCGCTATCCGAGTAGCGGGACCCCCGTAAAAACTCTGCGTGGCTCCCGATATATCCAAGCCCCATCCAAAACAAAACACATGTACAGTGCACATTGAGTTCGCATGACCAGTTTAACCCGTCAATCGGAGGTTTCCTCGCTCCAAAGGCGAGAGGTAATTAACGGCAACTTAGTCCGCGGCTACCGGAGATTCGGATCCCCACAATCAATAAACCCCGGCCTACCCTAGGCAGGGGGAATCTGTAGTACGCCTGACAAGCGCGCGCGTATTCCCATCTCAATGGGGGGACGAAAAACACCCTACAGCTAGTATGAGTCACAATCGTTATCTTTACCGTTAACCTTAATATGGATATACTGATCACAATCTGGCTAGAAATACATAAATGTGAGATAGGTTAACAACTTTCAAACTTTATTTGTAGTTAAAATAAATCTCATTTTAAAACCACACTTGCTACTTTTTCTTACTTGCTGCATAAAAGTTTGCTTATATATATTTTTGTACGATATAATGAAAAATATGCACTAACACATTTTTCTTTTATTCTAACAGGGTAGGAAAATATATAAATATATATATATACACACACACACACACATATACACACAAAGGAATGCCAATATACATCGACCAAAAGTAAAACAAGAATACTTGTCTGATCGGATCTCACGATGAGGTGCATACGCTGCGTCCGACGTCGGGTAAATGTCGCGATGCATACACGCGCGTATAAAAACAGGACCAAACTATGCAAGAACGTGACCCCACTGTATGAGGACGTCTACTGGATTGCCCGGATCGTCGGCGACGAGCACGGCTCCGACGATCACCGAGAAACACGAGATCAAGAAAGAGAAAGAGAAGAAGAAGAAAGAAGAAGGTTGCACTAGGGTTTGGTACCCTGGGACAGAGACGAGGCGAGGGGATGTCGACGATGGGTCTTGGGTTTCTAGTGAGGTTTCACGGCAAGGCGGGGATCAAGGTTCTTGAAGTTGGCAATCGGGTTCGGGTGTGCACGGAAAAGGGTTCTTGATCGGGTTCTGGGGAGCAGGAGAGATGAGAGAGGGGGAGAAGGTGGTGACGAGGGCACGGAGGCGACGAGTTTGGAGCTCCGACGAGGGTGCAGGCGAGGTCGGAGGCTGTGGGTTGTTGGGTTCTTCGTGGAAAGAAGGGGAGAGGAGAGAGAAGGAGAAAAGAAGATGGCGGTGAGTGGGTGAAGACGACGACGGCTAGGTGGTGACGGCGAGGTCGGGTTGATGGGTTCGGGGAATATGAGTCATCGGGGTTTGGAGCTCGGGGAAAGAGAGGAGGAGAAGAGGAGTGAAGGAGGAGGTGGAGGTGACGATGATGAGGATGTTGAGGCGAGGGGGTCGGCGACGGCGGCGACGACATGCAGATTAGGGTTAGGGTTTGGGTTTCGTAGGCGGCGGAGAAAGAATAAGCAGGTGAAGAGAGAGAAGGAGACGTGGGTGTATGGGAAAGTGGGGCTTAGTTTAAATAAGGGGTTTAAAAATTATATATAAAATATAAAATAAAGAGAGAGAGACGACATCAGTTTAGATTAGGATTATATATATATTATATAAAGAATGCACTTATAACTGTGAGACTGAGAGTTAGTTTAGTTTTTTTTGTTTTAAAATATTTTGAAAATATTTGTTTGTTTAAAATATGAATGTAGAATATAAAATTAAATAAATTGAGTTTTCTGGCTAATACAAAAATACTCTAAAATACGTCCGGGTTGGGTCTAAAATTATGGTTTGAAAATATGGATAATATACGTGTCAACAAAAACCAAGAAACGATGTCCGATTAAAGAAAATGCATACCCCAAGAACGAATACACATAGCGTGCACGTAGTGATCCAAGCGAGTCCGTTTCACTAAATGGAATGAGAACACGATGTACGGATGCCACCACAAGGTCAGGGGTATGATGTAGGCCATGCTATGTATTTTTAAAATTTATTATTTGATTATAATTGTATTATTAAAAAACGCAGATGCCAGATATAATGCAAGTAAACAGAACATATGCGAGCACGGATCCTCAAAACCGGCAGGGATAAAACGTAATCAAGAACCAAGACGGGTTTCAAGCATGCGGGTCGGGTCGGATACTAACCACAGAAACCAAACACTATCCGCACCCAAAACTAATAAAACGAGAAATAGCCACAAGATAAATAAAATCATCAAAACGAACATGGTAAAACTAAACTAAGGTGTTACATGCAGAATCTAAACCCTCAAAAGTTCCTGATATAGTCAAGCCATTACTGCGGGATTACACAGATGTATTCCCGAATGAGCTGCCCAACAACTTCCTACTAATGAGAAACATACAACACTGCATCGACTTTATTCCTGGCGCAAGTCTCCCCAACAAACCAGCATACCGTATGAACTCGAGAGAACACCAGGAGCTAAGAAGGCAGGTGGAGGAGCCACTGAAGAAAGGATTTGTGCGCCCTAGCATGAGCCCTTGCGCCGTGCCAGCCCTTTTAACTCCCAAGAAGGATGGCTCATGGCGTATGTGCATCAACAGTCGTAGTATCAACAAACACATTGAAGTATCGCTTCCCAATACCGCGACTCGACGACATGCTCGACCAGCTTGCAGGGGCCAAAGTCTTTTAGAAGATAGACCTGAAGAGTGGGTATCACCAAATCCGCATCCGATCGGGGACGAGTGGAAAACCGCGTTCAAGACGCATTATGGACTTTATGAATGGCTGGTGATGCCGTTAGGTCTGTCCAATGCACCAAGCACATTCATGAGGGTCATGAACCACCTTCTACAGCCATTCTTTGGAAGGTGCGTGGTTGTATACTTTGATGACATCTTTATTTATAGCCCCTCTCGTGAGACTCACTTGCAGGATCTGAGAAATGTTCTTGAAGTGTTAAGATAGCAACAGCTCTATGCCCATCCAAAGAAGTGTCACTTCATGGCAAATCAAACATGTTTTTGGGTTTCATCGTCTCCAGTGAGGGAATGCGTGCAGACCCATCCAAAGTACAAGCAGTTCGAGACTGGCCCGCACCGAGGAGCATTCATGAAGCCCGGAGTTTCCACAGCCTCGCTTCCTTCTATCGTCGTTTTGTACCTAATTTCAGCGGGGTAATGGCCCAATCACAAAATCTTTCAAGTTGTGGATATCTTTCCATTGGAGCGATGAAGCACAGCAAGCATTCGACGCCATAAAAACGAAATTAACTACTGCCCCTATGCTGGCTTTGCCAGATTTTGACAAAATATTCAAGGTGGCATATGATGCATCGGGGGTGGGTATCGGTGGCATACTCAGTCAAGAAAAATGACCAGTGGCCTTATTCAGTGAGAAACTAAATGGCGTCAGGGCCAAGTACAACACCTACGACGCCGAGTTCTATGCCGTCATCCAAGACTTGCGGCATTGGGAGCACTATTTATTGCAGCACGAGTTCATCCTTCATTTTGATCATGAAGCGCTCAAGTATATTAATGGGTTGCATAAGATGAATCGTCAACATGGTCGATAGGTTGAATATATCCAATAGTTCACCTTCTCCTTGAAGCACGTTGCGGGGGTCGATAATCGAGTAGCCAATGCTTTGAGCAGAAGAGCGACTTTACTCTCTATAATGCAAGCTCGGATTGTAGGGTTCGATACCTTTCGCAAACTATACACTACGGACCCGTTCTTCGGTCCTATTCACAGAGTATTGAAGAAACCTCAACATGGATCCGAGCAACGTAAGTCAAGCTATCTGCTGATGGACGACTATCTTTTTCGGGGCTGCAACTCTGCATCCCTGAGTGTTCGCTGCGAGAAAAGATCATGGAGGAACTTCATAACGAGAGCCATTTTGGGCGCGACAAACTCCTGACCCTTACCTCTCGTGACTACTACTGGCCTAACATGAAACGAGATGTGATGTTTCGGAGAGTGCTGCCATATTTGCCAAGTGTTCAAAGGGACAGCCATGAACGCGGGTTTGTACACCCCTCTTTCGGTTCCAGCAACACCATGGGAAGACGTCGACATAGACTTTGTCCTGGGCCTACCCCGAACTCAAAGGAGAATGGACTCAGTCTATGTCGTGGTCGGTCGATTCTCCAAGATGGCGCATTTTCTGGCCTGCAAGAAAACTATGGACGCATCTCGAATCAGTGACCTGTACTTCAAAGAAATCGTGCGCCTTCATGGGGTACCCAAATCCATCACATCGGATAGGGACACCAAGTTCATGAGCCATTTTTGGAAGACCTTATAGAGGAATCTGGGCACTAAACTGTGCTTTAGCAGTTCTTATCACTCGCAAACAGATGATCAAACTGAATTGGTCAACAGAAGCCTCGGTAATCTTTTCCGTAATCTGGTTGGAGACAACCCAAGGAAGTGGGATCTCGCCCTCGCACCAGCTGAGTTCGCTTACAACCGTTCTATTAACCGCACGACGAAGAGAATTCCATTTGGGATCGTGTATGGAAGTAACCTCACTGGCGTCCTCGACATGGTGTCAATTCCCCATATGTGGCGTCCCAATGTTAAAGCTGAAGACATGACCGAGCACCTGAAAAGCATTCATGATCAAATTCGACAACAGATTGAAGCTGCCAATTCCAAATATGAAGCTACTGCGACAAGCATCGTCGTCGTGTGGTGTTCGAAGAAGACGACTTTGTTTGAGCCATCCTCATCAAGGACCGCTACCCGGTAGGTGAGTATAATAAATTGAGCAACGGAAATGTGGGTCCTTATAAGATTCTTAAGAAGGTAGGCGACAACACATATCAATTGAAGTTGCCTAGTCATCTGAAAACTTCAAACATAGTCAACGTCAAGCACTTGATTCCATGTGCAGGTGACAAAAGCTCTTCTGAGGACGACGACCTGAGCTCTAGGTCGATCTCTTTTTATAACGGGATGGATGATGCAGCCCTAGCTTACATGGAGCGGCTTGATCATTCCAAAACACGTCACGTCTAGTTCAACCGAGAAAGCCGAACTACTAATCTTGTCCGATTCGCGTGTTCTCCCAGCCAAATCGAAGCTCTCACAAAATCGTCTGGGTCAATACTGCCAGCACATTGGCGCCTTTCAGAATCGCAAAAATCCATCATTTAGGGTCTCGAAATCGCGGTGAAAGATTTGCTTCGAAGTTTTGACTTTTCGAATTAGGGATGAAATCAATGCTCGGATCAGTTAAGATTTTACAGGCAGTATCGGGAATCAACTCTGAACGTAAACAAATAATTAATTTCGATTTTTAGTAACTTTCTATTTTTAGCAGTTATCTATTTTAGGCAGTTTTTATTTTGTTGGTAAATTAGCTGTGATTTTTGATTTTGTATAGGTCTATTTAAAGACTCCTTGCAATTGTAATAGGTAGATTTTGATCAATAAAAATCTAGTATGGCAAATTGCCATTGTTATTGTTTGATTTCTTTAACCTTCTTTAAATTCAGCCTAAAGTGCAGCATCTCAAATCAGGGCTGCACCAAAAAGTTTGTGGAGGGAGATTCGAGATCTCCCATTTAGTTCTTCGAAGAGGGGCACGCGGAGCCGATGAGCTTCGTTGCAGTAAAAAAAAAGGTTATATCATAATAATTTCGCAAGATAAATTACCAAACAACATTACGTTTTTTTGGGACACTGAATTACGGTTTTGTTAAACATTTAAATACTCAAAGTTTAAAATCGGATACATAATGTCCAAAATATCATTTTGGCACTTTGGTGATTCATAATGTTAGGATATTCCGTGTGAGATTATCATAAGTGTTTTGTCAGACATTGTCATTCTTGGTAGTTTAATTTCATAGTTAGCATGGTCAATGGAGAAGGGGGATAAGAACACTTCCGCCGTTAACAATGTTAGACCATAAAGTGCAAAATCAAAACTTTGGCTGTTTATGTGTCCAATTTGAAATTTTGGGAATTTATCTCCTAAGATAATTGTTTTTTTTCCGGTATTTTAGTGTCATTGAGCCCAAAATAATGGTGAACAAATCTTTCCACTATCCAAAAAATTACTTTAAGAAAACATGTTACAAATTAAAGTCTACTAAATGATGTTTGAACTTATAACTTATTTGATGGGGGTATACGTTATATTTTATCTGTCCATTTTCAATTCACACCCGTATATACTCAACAAATAAATGGACGGGGTTTATATCATCTAAATATTAATGGGAAAGATGGCATCCTCTTGTATATCCGGTGCAAAAGTGTGGGCTGTGGGGTCGGGGTGGGGGTGGGGGTGGGGGTCGGGGTGGGATGGGGGGATATTCTCCAGACCGGATAATTAACTACTTGTGTTTTTTAAGCACCCCAATCCTGCAACCAATTATAAGGCCTGAAATCTGACAACATGCTACCCTGCTCCAATAATTGTCTGTCATTGCTCAAACAATTCTTGCTCTTCATCCTATATCATCTCATACTTCCCCAAACTCTCTTTCTTCTTCTCCAATGGATCCTAACACTGAACTCATATTCAGCTACCGTGATCTCTTCCACGTTTACAAGAACGGCCGTATCGAGCGTTTCGCAGGGACCGATACCGTCCCTGCCTCCAACGATCCCGTCACCGGCGTCGCATCAAAAGACGCAGCAATCGACCCCGACAAGAATATCTCAGCCCGACTCTATCTCCCAAAACTTGCCGATTCTTCGATCAAGAAGCTACCCATTCTCATCTATTTTCATGGTGGTGCATTCTGTTTGCAGTCGGCTTTTTCCCCGATATATCGTCCTTTTCTCAACCCCCTCGTGTCGCAGGCACGTGTTCTTGCCGTATCAGTCGATTATCGCTTAGCCACCGAGCATTTGCTTCCTACAGCTTATGACGATTCTTGGGATGCAGTGAAGTGGGTGTTTTCGTCGCAGTCGGATGAATGGATAGCTGAGTTTGGTGATTTCGAGCGCGTGTTCGTAGCAGGAGATAGTGCAGGTGAGAGCGGATCCAAAGCAGGTCGAACTTAAACAGGATTTTTCAAATTTAGAAAACCGATTTCATTAGAGTACTTCACTTTAAGATATTATGATTTTGAACTTACAAATTCTTAGAGAACTACCCGAATCATTTCTTAATTTATTTAACTACAAAATTCGGGCGTTACGAGTCTGATATGCGAAATGGAAAGAATCCATACTGGTTGTGGGGTTTTCATGAATCCGTGCTTCATAGCCGATGCATAATATCTGCTGACACAGGCGGAAACATCGCACATCATATGGCGATGCGAGCGGGGCAAAACGGGTTGAAGATCGAAGGGATGGCATTGATCCAGCCCTTCTTTTGGGGGAGTGAAGCTATCCGATCCGAGACGACAGATATTACAAAGAGAGAGTTTATTGAAAAGCTTTGGAGTGTGGTGAACTCGCCTGGGGTCGATATCTACCACCCATGGATTAATCCGATAGCGAAGGAGGCGCCGAGCTTGAAAGGATTGGGATGCAAGAGGGCGATGGTGTGTGTTGCCGAGAACGACGTGTTGGTTGAGAGAGGGAGGGTGTATGTCGAGGCATTGAAGGAGAGTGGGTGGATTGGGGATCAGGTTGAGTTGGTTGAGTCTCAGGGTGAGGACCATATCTTTCATTTGAAGAAACCAGGGTGTGAGAAGGCCTTGGAGCTCATGAACAAGTTGGTTGGTTTCTTCAATAATGAATCAAATTGATGAAATTCATTTGTAAATTATTCATGTTTTTAGGAACTCAAATATTTATGTGCTTTGCATTAATTATGTAACGGGATGTTAATCATTGCATATCCATGGATTTTAAATCTTGTGTGGTTAGTTATAAACTCATCTGCATATGATCATATTTTGAAGTTAAGTGAAGTTGTAGCTGACATTTGCAGCTCTTGAATCCAAGTTAAAAATGCGGAGCACAGAGAACGGTTTTGATGCTGCCCTCGGGAATCTGATCGCACACTTGTAAGTTAAGATACAGATTCAACCCCAATAAGTGAATTTGTGCCAGAGAAGTATGTTGAAAGGTGATAACGTCATTCATAAACACCTTGAACACTGTTGTAATCGCTTCTTATTCCACCAATGTGATCAAACATATGAATTGCCTCTAAGGGGGAAAAAGGGTTAAATCCTAATCATATGAAAACTATTTGCGGATTTTGCTAGGCTGCGGAAATTGACAACTTTATGGACGATTTCTCCATTACGCTCCCTACTTCGGAGGTCATAACTTAAAGATATTTTTGAAAAGATAGGGCTACGAGATTTAGGCAGTTTCAATTGCATCCTAATTCCACTTGTATCCTTGTTTCCAAATTTTCGAATCCTTGAGGGGAGCTGGCTTGTAGGGAACTTCGAAAATGGTTTCACTGATCGAGCTTTCTTCGATCGGATTGTCGCTGCATCAATACAAAATTAGAATTGTCTACGGTCCATTAGTCAAATATAGGTTCAAAATATTCACGTTTAAATAACATGTTCGTTGAATCCTCATTTGACATTACGGTTGTCTATTGACAATGAAAGTCGAAACAATCCTATTTTTTAAGGTCATTCTTTGGATTTTACTATATTACCGAATCTCATCCATGAACTAAAATATCAAATAGGAATTTAGCAGTTTCATGGAATGGTGTTCATGACACATCTAGAAGGCGAAAACAGAGAGATTAATGTATTACAAAGGAACATGAAATAAAAATTAGCATTCAAACTCCACAAGAATTCATTTTGTTGAACTTATTATCCCCTAAACAAAGGATAAGCAAAAGCTTATTTTATTTGAGAGATTTATTGCTTAAAAACAAACGTACATAACAACTAAAGAAAAACAAAAGTACTCACGTTTATTAAAGAAAGCAACCGTGCTCTCCATGAGCTCCGAAGCTCTCTCACAATCATGCTTCATGTAGAAGAACACATGATCCTCCCCCTCACTCTCCACCAGCTCCACCTCCCCACCATCCGCTCCCCTTCAACACCTCGCAGTACGCCCGCCGCCTCTCTGCCAACACGTCCTTCTCCGCCACGCAAACCATCACCTTCCGCACCCAAACCCCTCCAACCCCCTCTTCCGCCATTGGGTCAAACCACAAGTTATCAACCCCAACACCTTCCTCGTTCACCACCCTCCAAAGCCCCTCAATGTCTCCTTTTATAGCCGTATCCGTCGTCTCGGATCCAATGGGGTCCGAACCATAGAAGTAAGGATGACCCAAAAGCATCCCTTCCATCTCTGCTCCGTCGCGCATGGCGATGTCGTGGCACTGCAGGAAAACATGATTTAATTCGACAGGTGCATTTTATAATCTACGGATGACCGCCGTCGTGTTTAATTTCGACGCCGTAGATCTAATTCGACGGATTCTACGTGTCGAATTAGACATTTTTTATTTGACGCTAAATACCCGTCGAATTAGACTTTATTTCGATGAGAAACTAGCCTAAGTTTATAATATTATTAAATAATATAATAATAATTTTCAAAATCTAATTCTATGCGTAATACTCGTCGAATTAGACTTTGTTTCGACGAGCATTAACCGTCGAAATAGATGTAAACAGCAGAAAAAATAAATTTCAAGATAAAGAATCTGGAATTTCAATTCTAAATTTCAATCAAATCCAACATTTCAATATTAATTCAATTCAATTTTAAATTCCAATCCAAATCCAAACACATTTCAATATCAATTCCAATCCAAATCCAAATATGTTCCAATATCAATTCCAATTCAATCCTAAAATCATTTCACAATTGAATCAAACAACCAATACAAATACATAGATTCATATTTATCGATACACACACATGAAAGTTAGAAATGAAATCATAATTAATAACTCATAAACACACACACACACACATGAAAGTTAGAAGTTTAGATAATACTAAACTACGAGGAGTTCGATCACGGGGAGGGAGAAAGTCGATCACGGAGTGGGAGGCTCATCATCTTCATCTTCAGGGTAAAACCTCTGCGATTATAAATTTAAAATACATAATTTAGTACATATGATATTTATATATTATTAAGTTAGGGATATCGAACTTACCGGAGGTATTGGGATCCCTCATTTTGCATACATACTGATAAGACGAAGCCTCCGATTTGTGCTAAAACCACTAAATGGATCGCTAGCGGGAGCGGGGATCGATCGGTGTGAAGATCCATCCTGCGTCGGAGTCCTGGTCCTATGCAACGTCTCTGATTCCATATCGTGTGCCCGACGATACGTTTGAGGTGGATGTGCAATTAGCCTATAAGGAGCGTATATTGGGTGGAAGATATTTTGGCGGACGGACGTTGGACTTTTTTGTGAGTATTCGGTTGATACGTGGTGAAAACCCTATCTGCAGCGAACGATCTCTGTCGGTCAGTAACCGGATGTCCCTGCTCCGTATCTATCTCCTCAATCAACCGGTTTCTCTCAGCCACTATTAGTTACTGTTTGGAGAAGAAACATATTACTGTCGTTCCAACCGCTACACAATAATTATCTGAAATAATTAAGAAATACGACATTAGTGGAGTGATTGATGTGAAAGAAGAATTTGTAGTAACCACAATCAATAACGGTGTCTCGTGTAGCTAGCCAAGATGAGAACCGGCCGTCCTCAGGAATGAGTGAAACTTTTAATTTTGCTTTAGACGGATGGATTGAAAGAAAAGAAGATTGGTTGTAGTTACGGATATACTACGGATGTAAGTTATTTAAAGAAGAGGCTTGTAGAGTTCATACAATTTAGTAGTAATGGATAATTAATTAAAGATGACTCCTTTTATCTTTTAATAGATTTAAAACTAGATCGATATTGATGAATGTGGATTAAGGTTCTTTTGGAAAAAATTAGGGTTTCCCCACTTTTAACCCTTATCCTTACATTGATATCTATTCATGTCTAGCCTTTACCAAAACAATTGTTAATCTAATCTCAAATCGTGGTCGAAACTATCAATAAATTGGTAGCGCACCCGATAAGAATGTTAACAATTATTTTGCTAATGTTTATAAACTTTATAAGATGTAAAAGGAGTTATAATATTTTTCATCCATTGATCTATCTTAATCCTACGAACCCTAGCAAGTTATGAATTATTCACGCATGGTTGAGATAGAAGAGAAGATAGAGAACGAAATTATAATGTAAATGCAGAAAATAAATACGAAATAATTAAACTAATGATCTACCTTTATTAATTAACGTTACAAGTACAAATTGTCACGCCCCGCTTCTCGATGTATGGGGAGGGGATGCGGCGAGGTCCGCTATATATTTACTCAGAACTAAATATGCTAAGCGTATTTAAGCAATATAAAGTAAAAATGTACACAAGAGACATGAATGTAATGAACAACAACTTTATTTATTAAACATTATTTTACAGGTACAACTGGAAATATAAATACATGGATAGAAAGAAATGCCTAAACAATGATATGAACTGAAAAGAAAAAATGTACAAGTGACTATAGCTCGGGGTCTTCAGTGTACTGCTCAGGGGTCTGCTCCAAGTGCTCCTGACTGGTCTCAAGCTTCTCAGAGTCGGGTCCTCCTAACAACATTCCAAAGAAGAAGAGAAATAGGAATGTCGTCAGCGAGCAATCGCTCGGTAAGTCCCAAAGAAAGAAGGAGAGAATAGAACAGGTGAAGTAGATAAGTTATATTTGTTATACTAACGTAATTGTTGTAGCTTGGTACAGAATATACCAGTGTATACGAGAGGAGTCCAACTTACACCGTGAACTTTAGTAACCCGTGGTACAAGGCTCCGTCGATAATACTACGGAACAACGGTATGGATATAATTACGTCTTTTAGTGACCACCTCGTGCCACTTTTATTGTTCCATACCAGTCTACCTCTTTATAAACCCCGTGATATCTTATTGTATTGATTGTACTGATTGTATTGTATTGTCTTTTAGTAAATGAAAGACTTGTCGAAACCATGATATCAGTAAACGGAATGGATATAAATGAATAGTCATGTAATCAGAGTAAATCTATGGTTCGGTTCAGTCAATATAGATTGATATAGATTGAATTCTGGTATTCATATTATATTGTAGTTATACTTGAATTGAATTCAAGTCAGATTGTATTCAGATTTGACCATGACTCGAACCGAGTCAAACTTTTAAATAGAATTGAAGTTCTGATTGTTTTGGAGTTATCGGTAACTGTTTCACATGGACGGCAGGATTTGTGTCTTTTTCCAAGATAATTACCGCGTTGATAACACCATTTTTAGGTTGTCTAGCTTAAATAGGAAAACACCCATATTCTCCGGCTCCTTGAGACTCAAGAGAACTGGTCCCGCTTAAACCTATATTTACTAGGGTCCTTATTGTAATTTAATATAATTTGAGGGGGTTTTATGAAAAATAGTTTTAATATATTTTCAAAATACACCTCAAGTATTTAATTATCATCTTTAGGGTTTTCATAATTGTAATTTTTATAAAAGTGAAATATTCTAGTGAATATACCTAGTTTTCATCGTATATGGTATTTTAGTGTAATCTTGGAATGGTATAGAATTGTAAAGATAGTTTCATAAAATTTGTGATTCCTTTGATTTAGAAAATATGGAATATATATATTGTATACTTAAAGTAGATATTTTGATAATATTTATATATCTAATATTTATAAAAATAGAATTTATTTATTAAATAGAAATCACATTTTTCTTAAAAATTGCATTAAAAATTCCATCGAGATTGAATGTTCCTTGCGGAGGTCTGCATCTTGCTCTACTGGGCCCGAGAACGTGTGATAACCCGCATCATCCTGATCGGGGTTCCCCAAAATGGGTTGTAGCGGCGTATTTGCAAGGAATTAGATAACACTCTTTTTAAAGAAAACAGTTTTATAATAGTTTATGGTATTTTATTGTAACTCGTAATATTCCCACACATATTGTCCAAAAGTAAATCGTGCTATATCCAATATGTGTGTTGCGATGAGGTAGGTCCTTACCTCGTGAGTTATCTAAATGAAATACGGTTAAAAGTGGATAATAATATCGTTTGCAAACATGGTGGTATTTTAATGTAAAAATGAAATAAAGATTGTAACATGAATCATTTTGAGATGAAACTTGTTCTAATATATTTATTTATGTTTGTTAAATATTATATGAGAATATGATATTTTATGGTTTAAGAAAAATGGAGTTTTTAAAGAAAAACGAACCAGAAGTCGGAATAACTCCGCTTCCGACGAGTTTGAAAAAGAGAAGTTTTTAGTATGACAAAAGAGAAGTGGAGAGGGGACTTATTGATTGATTAAGAAGAGGAGAGATATAGGAGGCTATCGGAACCATCTGGGCTGTTCACCGCCGAATACCGGGAAGACAAACGTCTTGCCTTAATTTGAGGGCAGATGCTATTTGGTTTTATCCGTCCACCTCTCCAAAGATGCCAAGTTGATTTATGACACAATGTATCGAAGGTTTAGATGGATGCGGCCGATATAGCAGACTTCGTCAGATTCCCCCTCATCGTGAGGGGTTTTTGATTGTGGGGACGCTCTTCCCTGCAGGCGCAAGCCTCTGTAGCTAATTACGCTACCGCATCGCGGTAACCACTTTCTCCTTCTCCAGATGGTCACTTTGTGTTGTGTATGTTTGTTTTGTTTTTGGTTGCCCGTGGATTGTATACGGAGAATAATTTATGTTGTCGCCCGTAGGGTGTGGATTAGTCCAAATCCGTATTTTCTTAGATTTAGTTTTGGGTTGGATTTAAGGATCGTTAATCTCATTTAAGACTAAGATCAACTTAAACGTTTGTTAAGAATACTTTAGTCTAATTTTAGACTAAGATCTGCTTAACAGAATCATTTAGATTCAACAAAAGAGCATTTGGACTCTATTGTTTAGTTAAGGGACATTGCGGTCCATAAGTTTAACGACATCATAGTCCGCGGAGTTTAGAGACATCATAGTCTGGTTTAAAGACATCGTAGTCTGTAAGGTTTAACGACATCATAGTCTGGTTTTGGTTTAACCGTTTGGAGATGCACCAAAAGTTATTGGTTATTGGGACCCTCCGCCTCTCTAAAAACGTTGAAGAATTACAACGACATATATCAGAGGTACGGAGAGATGTACCCTTGAACCAATATTGGTTGGGAGATCTGTAGTCAGGTTTGGGACTAAGATCTGTTAAAAAGATTTATAAGTATATGGGCTCAATTAATCTAAATTAGGGGTCTATGGCCAACTTGGGCTCAGCCTACTCAGTTAAAATGTTGAGCATTTAACAATGCTGAGAATTGGTTTAGGTTCTGACAACCGTTTTTGTCTTTTATTGAGTGTTGAGTACTCATCATAGCTCTGGGGCTTTTATTTAAAGACCACTTTGTGTTCTCTCAGCGCACACGTGAGGAGCACGTGGTGCGCTTGGAGCTGAGCGCCAGTCAATGAGTGCAAAGCGCTTCTGTTAAGTAGTGCACACGTGAGGAGCACGTGGCGCGCTTGGCGTTGAGTGCCAGTCAATGAGTGCAGAACGCTTCTGTTAAGTAGCGCACACGTGAGGAGCACGTGGCGCGCTTGGCGCTGAGCGCCAGTCAATGAGCGCAGAGCGCTTCTGATCGATTTCGTGATCTGAGAAATAAGTTCTCGCTTACAAGAGACTTTGTCTCGTGGTTCTAAGAACAAAGTTCTTATTTTTATAGGAGATGTTACAATCTTTTCTATTTTCTTTTGTGAATGACTTTGTCTTTGTAGATCTATGATATGAAGAGAATGAAATTCTTCTCCCCCACTTTTTATGATGAGATGATATGATCTCTTTTTGTGAAAGACCTCTGTCTTATACATCTATAATCTAAAATAAGAACTATATTCTTCTTTCTTGATGAGATGTTTTTTATCTCTCTGTTTTTACTTTAAAGAAAAGTTCTTCTTCTCAGAGCTTGCTCTTTTCTTTGAAATTTCTCAAAGCTTGTGGAGGGGTTCCTCTCTGCAAGACTTGAAGTCTTGGGTCCTTTATATAGGGGAGGCTGATTTGTTGAATCAGTTAAAGAGATTTTTCTCTTATTGATTTGGGGATGTTTCCCCACCATTGGATCTTTGATCTTAGGGATTCTGTTTTACAGAAGGCAATTTTCTTGTTTTTAACAAGATTGGAAAAATCTTTTCCCATACTGAACTTATTCTGTATCTAAGTGATGATTTTTTTTAAATCACCATTGGATATTTGATCCAACGGCAGGGAACATTTGGTTCCAGCGCTAGCGCTCTCGTGCTTTGCACGTGAGCACTGCAACAGAGTTTTTGACTCTTAGCGTTGGCGCTGTTTGCACGTGAGCGCTGCAGCAGAGTCTTTGACTCTTAGCACTGGCGCTATTATGAAGCGCTGCTTCATTTCAAATTTCAAAATTTGAACAGAGTTTTGCTCTGATTGGAGGAAACAGGGGCGTCGTTCCGTCGCCGGAATTTTCTCGAAACATCGTCGGAACTTCGCCCTTTGCTAACTCCACTTGCACAACTCAGGACTTGGAAATTTTATAGAGCTTTTGTAATGAAATTTCTGAATGGGGAGGGGAGAAATGTAGTGTGGTATTTATAGGGAAAATAAGGGTTTAGGATAATGAAGAATAGAATTAAAATGTGCATTAAAATGGATTAAAGAGGGGATTTATCATTCTTTGGATAAATGCAGAAAAATCAAACAACATGTGAGTAGTGGGGTAGGCCAAGGGGTGCTAGGATTAAATTTTAGGAGCATTTGGTACGGTTTGGACCGATGGTGCCGGCCCAAATCAAGATCTTGCCGGTCATCTTGGAGGGGATGGGGTTTGGATTGGGGCCATGTGTCCTAGGCTGTATAAATAGCATTTTCCACATGTTTGTTTTTGTTGTGAATTTTCATTTTACGTGCAGTGCACGTGTAAACCTTTAAGCTTCTAAAAGTTTAAAAGAAAAATCAATAAAAATAATATGTGGCTGAGTGGATTTGAACACAGGGGCTATGTCGCAGCAGTGCAAGGCTTTACTAATGAGCTACTAGTGCTTTCTTGCTGTTCAAAAGCAAATTAAATTTATAACTTGTGCTCAGGCTTAGGTACTCTTTTCTGTATGCTGACTCTCGCTCGGAAAAGAGGGACATTGGAGTCTGAGCGCCTTATTTTTGAAAAAATTTTGTAAAGAAAGTTTAGGGTTGTTACACAAATCCTTCGAATTTAGGATACAAGAAAAAGAAATTGCTCTCGATCTCTGACTCTTAGGAAGTATTTGCTCCGTCGATATTCACGTCGTTCTATCACGTCGTATCGCGGACCTGTCGTGGATCTCTTGTTCTTTGACGGTGATTTGCTTCATGTAAAAGGTGATGGTTCTCTAACTTTAGCCCTCGGTTATTTATATAGCCCTCAAATCAGAAACCCTAGATCTCATAGGTTTAGATATGCCATCAAGATCCAATTTCCAAAATCACAGATCCTACGGCCACGATTAAGCCGCGGATCCGCTGCATATATGGGCTATTGGTCGCGCAACCGCCGCACTTTGGAGGAGTTAGGGTTTGGGTTTTCTGCTGTGGCCTCATGTTGACACGTGGAGATTCTCTAGATATCTGGATTTTGGAAATATCTTTTGAGTTTCTGCCAGTATTGATTCTACGATTTTAGCAGATTTTTGATCCTGGTTCTTGAATATCTTGATCTCTTGACCGGAGCTAAATCTGCACAATATCTGCATGAATAATATTAGTAATATTTGTTATGTTAGAGATATAATCTTAATCATTTTATATGGTAATAAATCTTTAAGAAATTTGATTAAGATTATTTTATATGATATGCATATTTTTAATTACCAAAATATCATATAAATATTATATGCATATATTTTCCTTCACAATGTTAATTATAATGTATAAACATATGATAAAGACTATTTAACAGATAAACCCTCATATGTTCCATATTACAATAAACACATTTAAATATTTAAGAAAATTATGGAAAATGTTATATCAAATGTGCAATATTTTCGACTGAAAAGATACCCCCAAACTTAACTTTGATCATCCCGAGCAAACTAGTTATTCAAGAGAGAGAGAAAAAGAAAAAGAAAATCCTAAGTAGCAAACTTTTGTAGGCAACACGATTGCACTGAGCACGTGCAACAAGCCATTAAATCTCTAGGTGTTCCAAGTAGGAGGAGTGTTGTCTCCTGAGTGTTTTCAGCGGATTATACCCACAAAATCCCATAATAAAAGAAAGACGATGAAAGTTACATACAAAGATAAGAACTATAAAAGAAAGAACTTGAAAAGAAGAGTTTCCAACTATACTAGCTTTTCAGTTGTCATGAGCCCTATCTTAATGGTCATGAAAAGATGTCGGAAATCACATAATCCCTCAATAAAATATCTCCTTTAGTCTTTCTCCCTATCTTGCTTCCAAACATCGATCATATACCCCTACGTATGTGTAAAAGACATCCCTACACTTAGAGAATTCAATTCAAGCTATCATACTCTTGTCCATCTTCTATCTCGTGAAGATCAACTATCTCTCGAATCAAGCGATACCTGACATAGAATTTGTTTGGATAGTTGATGGGACTAAGTTCATAAATGATCTCATTTATCTAAACAACTTTTTGGGCCGTATCCTCTACTAAGTCATACTCAGCACCCAGAGTCATGACTACCTCAGTATCCTACTTGGAACCTTTCCAATATACTGCTCCTCATTAAGAGGATAATCTTATAACTCACGACCTACACTCTATCATCCATGTCATCATGGAAGTTGGAATCGGTAACCACTTCCGGTTGGAGGCTGCCAATACCATACACCAAGAACATTCTCATATGTTCTTCACTATTTTCCTTTGTATCTCTAGGATTCGAATGATCTCTGTTTACTACAACAAGTGTATAAGCAATATTAGGTCCGGTACATGACATCGCATGATTGACCTTACTGTCGAAACATATAGAATGTCACTCATGCGAGTCTTTCTCCTCATCAGTCCGAAAGAAATCTCTTTAGAGAGGGTGAATCTATGATATGCGGGTACACTACTGTGTTAGAAGTCGTCTATTCTAAACCCTTTTAGAATGGTGTCAGAGTATCTAGATTGGGACAATCCCAATATCCTTCTATATCTATCTCTATAGATTTAGTCTCCAGATCGATTGATATATTATCCAAAACAGATATGGAGATACTAATGTGATAAATATAGTTTGTCCGAATCGTAGTATAAGAACATTATTTCCTATTAGGAGAATGCCATCCACATACAATATGATGAATACGAAAATTCTCTTGACTTCCTTCGTACAAATGCTAAGTTCAGCTACAATTTTGATGAAGTCAAACACTTTGACTTATCAAAACAGATGATCCATCTCCGTGATGCCTGCTTCAGTCCATAAATGGACTTAAGCAACTTGCTAACCTTTCCACTATTCCCACTGACTACAAGGCCTCCCAGCAGAGTCATATATACATTCACTTCTAAATCTCTATTTTGAAAGACGTTATAGACATTTACCTGCCAGATCTCATAGCCATGAAATGAAACAGTGGCAAGTTATATCCGAATAGAATTTAGCATATATACCGAAGAAAAAGTTTCATCACAATCCACACCAGGTATTTGACGAAAAATCTTCTACAAGTCTAGCCTTATTAGGTTACAACTTTTCCATCTGCAATGATCTTCTTTTAGAATATTTACTTACTCCTAATGGGTTTTAATCCTTCAAAAACATCCAACAAAGTCCATACTTTGCTGGAGTGCGTGGATTCCAACTTGGATATAATGCATCCAGCCATCAGTCGGAAGTCACTACTTCCTATGCCCTGCTGATAACTAGTAGGGTCATCATCAATCTTAATTCTAACCTTCTTGTCATTCTCTATGAGTGAACCATAGTATCTCTTGGGTGGATGAGGTCACCTATTAAATCTGCGGAGGGGCTAAGGTTTGTCAGGGACAATTAAATCCTCGGTTTTTACTAAATTTTCAGTAATCATTTGTGGTTATGGAATTACTTCCAGTTCCACAATATTCCCACTAATTTCTTTTGTAAGAAATTACTTTTCTAAAATGGTGGCGTGTTAAGAACAAAACAATTTTGATCCTGAAATGGTAGAAGTTAAACCCTTGCGAATGCTTGACATAACCCACAAATAGCTCTTTACTGAAACGTGCCTTGAATTTTTCATAATTCTGCTTTCAATATAAGTTGGACAACTCCATATCTTAATAAAATTAAGATATGCACTCATTCTATATCACATATAGAATCTTAGGCACTGATTTAAATGGAACCTAATTCAATTAGTACGCATCTGTTTCCAATGCATACTCCCAAATGAGATCGCAACTACGGTCATGAGCCTGGCCAGTTGGAGAGGCATTACTAGGAATACCCGGCCAACCCCTTGATGCATGATAATGCTTCTTCCTCTGGTGTGTTTATATTTGAAAACCGTTTCTCAATGAACTCTGACTCCTGAGTATATGGATACCGGATTAGAATCCCATATCTGTATGGTGTTATAGATGCTGAGAATGAGTAGAGTATTGAGAATTGGTGATTTGATACTCAAAATCGGAATTCAGAACAAATGTTGCTATTGGGGGCTGTCACCCAGCTTTGCCTGACGACAAACTTTTGATTTTGAATTACCATTGTTATTCACTAACTTTTAAATTGATATATCCGACTCTTTATTTGATAAAGAGGATATAAATTTTGAAACTAATGTTCTGAACATTTACCTTCATCAAGTGTTGATTGGGTAATGTGCATAGAATAACGGTATAGATATTCTTAACCAAAATACAGTTTTCAACTTATAACACACAGAGTTAGAGTTATTGAACTCTTAGGATTTATACATAGTGATGTATGCGGTCTGATGTCCTTACGGACAGGGGAAGGAAGGTACTCATACTTCATTCCGTTTACCTATAAGTACTCTAGTTTCCCGTACGTATTTCCAAACACACACTACATCATTTTTCCTGAACTTGAATAGCCTCTGCGTGAGACTCTAGAAACTCAATCAATACCCTGGCAGCAGATTAGGATTATATCCGATAACCCACAAGCATGTCAGCGGCACTAGATGTACTTAACGGCTACCCAAGTATTAATCATATGAAAGGTCCACATGCAAGCTCATCCGAACGCAATCAGAGCCTATTAGTGACAGTCACCGTACAGTCCGGTCCCTTCGTCAGAGAGTGTTGCATACCGGGTCTGGGGGTGGAATCTGTCAGACCCCCAATAACCCAATAAGTCATAAATTGAACTCATAACCATATCAGAGATACGATTGATAACGCTTATTAGTTTATCTCATCTTCCATGGCCACGGATTTCTGGTTATAGTCATGTCCTGCACTGCACGACATCGACTCTTTATACCGGGAGAGACGAATCCCTTCGACCGCCCACCGCCTCCATGTGTTTCGGGGTTGTACCGAACTAAAACATTTTTGCACGACTCATTAGAGCCATGTAGGGTACTAATCAAAGCACGGTGGGAATACAGACAAGACATTATAGCGATCTTAGGTCAAAAGATTACCCTATACTCATATCATGAGAGAGCTGTTATTTGATAATAGGTATAATACCGTCTAGGATTTCTTGGTGAGTGCGTTTGGTGAAACTAATTCTCCAATGAGCACTTGTATACAATTCTCGGTATTAAACACCAATAGCTATAAGACCAGCTATCTCCTTCTAACCGGGTCAGGAAACGTATACACTGGTTTAATCTGGAGAATCGATACCCAGTCTCGATACTCTTACGACTAGTAACATTTAAGGACGTGCTTATGCACTATCCAGACCCCACTATTATGATCCCCATCATAATCCTGCTAGTCAAGCAAAGATCTTATGTGTTTTATCATTATGTATTAGTGATACGTAATAGCAAGAAAAACATATACACATGAATGATAAAGACAAACCAGACAACATATTACCATCTCGAGTAAGATTATTCTATCCATATATATCCTGTACAATTACAATAATTTCCTTTAGGGCATCTATATCCAACAAAATTAGGGCTTTACATGGAATATTCCATATGAAAATTTAGGGCTTTTCCTATAAATCTTTTAAGGAAAAATCAGGGCTTTTCATAAAAGTTTCATAATCAATATTATGGCTTCTAATAAAAATTCATTTAGGAAAAACTAGGACTTTTAAATAAAACTTTCTCTAGACAAAATTAAGGCTTTTAAATAAAAATTTTCCTTTTAAACTTTAGGGCTTTTAATAATATAAGGAAGGGTGAGTGGAGAAGAGGGAGGGAACTTACAATGAAGGATGATCTAAAATCTTCCTTAACGGGTAAAAGGTGTCTCGATTCGATCGATATGATGGGTGTGTAGGATCTTCCTTCTCTTTCGCTCGAGTCCTTGGGCTAGGAATTTCAGATCGGAGGTGATGAGGAGACAGGGGAGGAAAATAAATTCGGAGCAAGGAAAAACAATACGACACTAGAAAGGATTAGGTTTTCTCTCTTCTTCTATTATTTTGATGAGAAAATGATGGAGGAAAGAGAATGGATTTTATTCCTTCCTTTTTTCAGTGAAGAGGAGATGAGATGAAAATAAAAATAAGAGTGAAGGATTACAGAGTTAAAACTTGTTAAAATCTTATCAATCCCATAAAAAAAATTAAAATAAAATTAAAACAAGCAAATAAATTTTATTTTTAATTAAAATAAAAATATTTTCTCTTCTTTTAAAATACTAATAAATATTTAGCTATTAAAAATATGGTATTAGTTTAAAACTTGAAGATTTAAAATAAAGCTAAAATATTTCAGTCGGGGTTCGAACACGTGACCTTAAGATTGGAACCAATACAACACACAAGGATTCTTGATACAAGAATACTCTTTTAAACAAATAAGTTTCAATAAGAGAGCGGAAAGAAGGATTTTCATAAAATACTACTAAATATAAAAGTAACTGTAAAAGAATAATATTATAAAAATAGTAGTCGTTACAAACCTTTATGTGGGAATCTAAAGACTCAACAATACGCTGGCGGTGAATTACTGGATCATATATATAACCCATAAGCACGTCAGCGGCTCCAGCTGTACGTAACGACTGTCCAGGCATACGTCAAAAGAAAGGTCGACAAGCGAACTCATCCATACCGAACAGAGCCTATCAGTGACAATTATCATACTGTCCGGTCTTTTTGTCAAAAAGTGTCACATACCGGGTCTGGGGGTGGAATCTATCAGACCCCCAATAACCTAATAAGTCATGCCGATATGAAACTCATAACCATCCGAGATACAACCGATAACCCTTTATCAGTTTATCTTAACCGCCATAACCAGGGATTTATGGTTATAGTGTATCATGCACAGCGCGATATCAACTCTCTATATTGGGAGAGACAAATCCTATTTTGACCGCTCACTGCCTCCATATGTTTTGGGATTATATCCAACTAAAACCTTTATGCACGACACTTTAAAGCTGTGGTTGGATAGTAATAAAAGTATAGTGGGAACAAACACAAGACACTATGGCGATCTCAGGTCAAAATACTACCCTGCACCATTATCACCAGAGAACTGCTATCTGACAATAGGTATAATACCATGTAAGAGTTCCCGGCGAGTCCATTCAGTGTACCCATTTTCTAATGAGCACCTATATACAATCTTCGGTGTCAAACACCAATGGCTGTGGGCATCAACCACCGTCTTGCTCGGGGTCAAGAAACATATACACCAGTTTACTCTGAAGTACCGATACCTCGTTTCTATACTCCTACGACTAGAAACATTTAAGGACGTGCTCATGGACTACCCAAGCCCCACTAGTATGATCACATTACAATCCTGGTAGTCAAACAAGGATTCTAAGGGCTTTATTAACTTGTATTAGTGATACATAATATCTAGTAAAATATATACACATGAAAAATAAAGCAAATCAGATAGCAAACTATCATATCGAGTAAGAATGTTCTGTAGATATAGGTCCAAGTATAATAATAATTGCCTCTATGGCATCTATATTTAATAGCGCCCCTTCTCTTTCCTCCGGCGACCCCCACCCCTCCCCTGACCTTGCCTCCACACACGACCCCTGCCGCCCTAAGAAAAATAATAATTAATAATTTATTTAATATTTATTAATTATTAAAATTATTTAAAATGTAATTTATTGTAACACCCTAGTCTGTTATACATGCTCGATTTGATTATTTTATTTATTTGTGGATATTTCCTGTTTTATTTGTTTTGGGTGCGGATAGTGTTTGGGTAACTGTGCTTGGTATCCGACTTGAACCGCATGCTCGAAACCCGTCTTGATTCCTGTTTATGATTTATCCCTGCTTGTGCGGAGGATCCGTGCACTCTCGTGTTCTATATCCTATATACTTGTTGTTCTCCGCCGAATACAGAAACTGAACCGTGTAGGTTGTCTTGCCTGAATTTGGGGGCAGATACTATTCGGGTTTTATCCGTCCACCTCTCCGAAGATACCAAGTTGATTTATGGCACCGTGTATCGGAGGTTTAGACGGATGCGGCCGTTGTAGCAGACTTCGTCAGATCCCCCCTCATTTGAGGGGTTTTTGATTGTGGGGACGCTCTTCTCTGCAGGCGTAAGCCCATGCAGTTAATTACGCTACCGCATCGCGTTAACAACTTTCTCCTTCTCCAGATGGTCACTTCGTATCGTGTGTGTTTATTTTATTTTTGGTTGTCCGTGGATTGTATACGGAGACTAATTTATGTTGTCACCCGTAGGGCGTGAATTAGTCCAAATCCATATTTTCTTAGATTTGGGTTTAGGTTGGGTTTAAGGGTCGTTAATCTCATTTGAGACTAAGATCAACTTAAACGTTTGTTAAGAATACCTTAGTCTAATTTTAGACTAAGATTTACTCAACAGGATCATTTAGATCCAATAAAAGAGCATTTGGACTCTATTATTTTAGTTTAGGGACATTGCAGTCCAGTTTAAAGACGTCATAGTCTGTAAAGTTTAAAGACATCATAGTCTATGAGTTTAAGGACCTTACAGTCCGTAAAGTTTAAGGACATCATAGTCCATGAGTTTAAGGACCCCACAGTCCGTGGAATGTCTGGTTGTCGGGACCCGTCACCTCTCTGAAGACGTTGAAGAATTACAAAGACACATATCAGAGGAGTGAAGAGATGTACTCTTAAACCAATATTGTTTAGGAGATCTGTAGTCAAGTTTGGGACTAAGATCAAAGATTTATGAGCATATGAGCTCAATTAATCTGAATTAGGGATCTGTAGCCAACTTGGGCTCGGCCCATTCGGTTAAAATGTTGGACAATTTAATTAGGCTCAGTCCCTTTTCATTTAACAATGCTGAGCATTTGTTTGAGTTCTGACAACCGTTTTTGTCTTTTATTGAGTGCTGGGCACTCATTATAGCTTTGAGGCTTTATTTAAAAAACAATTTATGTTCCCTCAGCGCACACATGAGGAGCACGTGGTGCGCTTGGCGCTGAACGCCAGTCAATAAGCGCAGAGCGCTTCTGTTAAGTAGCCCACACGAGGAGCACGTGGAGTGCTTGGCGTTGAGAGCTAGTCAATGAGCGCAGAGCGCTTATGTTAAGTAGCGCACACGTGAGAAGCACGGGCGCGCTTGGCGTTGGTCACCAGATTTGGAATGCTAAGGCGCTTCTTATGAAGTAGCACACACGTGAGGAGCACGTGGCGCGCTTGGCGCTGAGCGCTAGACAATGAGCGCAGAGCGCTTCTAATCAATTTCGTGATCTGAGAAATAAGTTCTTGCTTACAAGAGACTTTGTCTCATGATTCTAATAACAAAGTTCTTATTTTTATAGGAGATGTTACAATCTCTTCTATTTTCTTTTGTGAAAGACTTTGTCTTTGTAGATCTATGATCTGAAGAGAATGAAATTCTTCTTATGATGAGATGCTATGATCTTTTTTTGTGAAAAACGCCTGCCTTATAGATCTATGATCTGAAAAAAGAATTATGTTCTTCTTCCTTGATGAGATGTCTTTTATCTCTCTGTTTTTACCTTGAAAAAAAGTTCTTCTTCTCAGAGCTTGCTCTTTTCTTTGAAATTTCTTAAAACTTGTGTGTGTATGTGTGTGTGTGGGGGGGGGGGTTCCTCTCTACGTGACTTGAAACCTTGTGGCCTTTATATAGGGTAGGCTGATTTGTTGAATCAGTTAAAGAGATTCTCTGATTGATTTGGGGATGTTTCCCACCGTTGGATCTTTGATCCTAAGGCTTCTGTTTTACAGAAGGCAATCTTCTTGTTTTTAACAAAATTGGGAAATCTTTTCCCATACAGAACTTATTCTGTATCTTGGTGATCTTTAACATTTAGTTCCAGCGCTAGCGCTCTCGTGCTTTGCACGTGAGCGCTTCAACAGTGTCTTTGATTCTTAGCGCTAGCGCTGCTAGCGCTAGCGCTAGCGCTGCTAGCGTTCTTGTGCTTTGCACATGGGCACTGCATCAGAGTCTTTGACTCTTAGCGTTGGCGCTGCTAGCGCTAGCGCTCTCGTGCTTTGCACGTGAGCGCTGCAACAGAGTCTTTGACTCTTAGCGCTAACACTATTATGAAGCGCTGCTCCATTTCAAATTTCAAAATTTGAACAGAGCTTTGCTCTGATTGGGGGAAACAAATGCCCTCCACCGTTGCGCTCACGTGGTCTACATGTGAGTGCAGCGGTGGCAGCATCTCCACCATTGGATCAACTTAGAAGTTGAAACGGCTCTCAGTGCCTATAAATAGGGCCTTTGGCCCTTAAGATGACCCATGTTCATCTCCTTTCTTGTTTTTTCTGAGAATTAATTCTCTTCAGAGCATAGCTCTTTGTTTTAAGAACTCTCTTAAAGACAGAACTCTGTCAAATTTTTGGTAAGATTTGAACCCATTAACAGAGCTTTGCTCTACCTAGATCATAAATCTTTTAAAGACTTTTAGCATTTCTTAACCTGTTAAAACAGAGTTTTGCTCTCTCTAGATCATGGATCAGAAAAAAACTCTTTTTTAGGGTTCTTTTAACCCATTAGCGAAGAATTCTTAGAGTCCTTTTTAGATCTTAAAGATCCTGAAGTTTTTACTTCTGTAGAAAGCTTTGCTTTTAGGGTTTTGATGGATGATTCCATCGTCTTCACAGAGCAATGGATCTTCAGAATTTTTTCTTTGGGGAATTTTTATTCCCTTCATGATTAATTATGATAGATGTCATATCTGTTGCAGAGCACTGCTCTCAAGGGAGATTTACTTCTTGGCCCAAGGGGCGCTCATTAAATGAGAATCCTTTTAGGATTTCTTCATTTAATGACTGTCTCATCAAATGATGGGGTTGTTTTATTAATGATGAACCGTCATCTAGATTGTGTGGGTTCCCTTTGGTTCCTTTCCACTGCATTGCAGTGCGGTACGAATTTAAAGTACCAAGTGACAGAACTTAAACTGTAGCATTTTACGGCTAATTATTATTATTTTTTTCGCGCAGGTACTATATCTTTCGATATTTCTTTCCCGTTCGTCCGTTCGGAAAGAGGATTCCCTGAAGCGTCTGTGGACAGGGAAGTCTTCGTGTTGATCAAAGATCATGACCCGGAGCAAAAGAATCTCCATTTATGGGGCAGATGGTACAGTCAAATTATCAGGGGCCGTCGGAGCTTTTCTTGCACGGCAGCTTCGGAGCCTATTTCGGCGATCCCTTATGCTGACGCACCTCCGGTGAACTATGCCGTGGAGGAGGTCAATTGGAACTGCAATACCCGTACTGCCGCTGACGGCTTTGGATACCTTGGGACGGCGTATATGTTAGGGCGAGTCGCGCCCATGGGGACAGCCGTACATGATAGGCCTAACTCCTCGCCATCCAGCTGGGTATTTGCAGTGGTCCCGCTACATCTTGTCGTCCAAGAAGTCGCAGATGCTGAAGCTCAGGTTGTATCCTGCGATTTACGCTTCTCTCTTTCAATATTCCGCGCCTCCAGCATGGTGGGTCAAGGCTTTTCTGGAGCAATGGAATATTCCGACCCACACCTTCCTTCTGTCGGATCGAGAAGTCTCAATATCTTTGGAAGAGTTTGCAGAGATCTCTGGATTACCCGTTAGGGGAGAACACTACGAGGAGTTGCTTCTTCCGGACGAGTATATTTTTGCCACCAAATCAGTGGTAATGGGTCTTACCCCGGAGAACGCCATTCAACACCAATTCCCAAGCTTGATCAAGGTGTTGAATATATATGAAAGTCTATTTCTGGAGTCTGAAGGGCATGGAGTTTGCTACGCAGACTTCATCGCTCGCTTTCTTCATCCAGAATCCTTATCAAAGCAAGCTGCGCTGTTCGCCAAGCTTGATGACCCGTTCGGTTTTGGTTTGGATAACCAACCGACGGCGGAGGCGGATTCAAATTGTTTCTTTATTCCGGCTGCTCCTGTTGTTCCCTTCACGGAGCTTGCTGCTCCGGACGTCGATGAAGAGACGTTCGTGCTGGGGTTCATTGGCTTATGGCTGAACTGGTTCGTGCTTCCAATGCACCCTCGTTATATGAGGCCATCAATCTTTTACCCAGCCCATCGTATGGTTGCGGGAATACAAGTGGCTATCGGAATTGCTGAGTTGGCACACCTGTACCATGGTCTCAGTTTGGCGGCGGATACCACTCAGCCGGGGGTACAGCCCGTCACTTTCTCGCTGCATTATTTTATGTCATGGATCGAGCTGCACGTACTTAGCTCTTTTGGTGTCCATAAACAACCTCGTTTCTACGACAACTACAACTTCCCTCAGATTATGCATTTAGTTGACGCATCCGTTGTAAATCCGACACAGCGAGAGGCTAGGGGTGTGCTCCTTCGTCCGCGTATAGTTGGAGATGGCATGACCTTTGTCGATAAGGTTTTAACCATTGGCAAAGAGTCTGTAAAAACAGTGCAGCCACTGCGGGACACTTTTAAAAACGGGGCCTCCACTTTGAAAGCTCGGGAGATTCTTCATCTATATTCAATTAGGCCAGGCTTTCTCGTGTTTAGGCAGAACGGTTCGGCGTTGTTCATGCGGTACAACCCACACCGTTTCGCCCAACAATCAAGTTATAATCATGGCATCCCGCTCGAAGCCTTCCTAGTTGAGCCAGCTGCCACAGAAGAAGGTATTCGGAATGCATAGCACCATTTTATGCGGTTGAACACCGACTCCAATTTCATTATCAGCGAGCCGAGTTGCGTTCCATGAATCTTGAACGCATATGTAGCGTGGTATCAACATTCGATGGGCGCCGTTATTAGGGAAGAAAAGCGATTACTGCTTGATCGCAAGGGCACCGCCCCGGCTGGTAATCCAGCCGTTTCCTTGAAGCGACGGACCATCGTCTGTCCTCCCTTGAGGGAAGCTGCTGTGGCTGTGGTACCACGTGTTATGCCTGAGCTGACCTTACCCCGCGTGCCTATAGAAGTGGTAGCTGTGGTGTCTCCCGAGTTTGGCGTGGGTACTGAGATCGAGACTCTTCGCCCCAAAATGCCCGTGAAGCGTAGGCTCCTATCGTTGGCCGCCGGGGCTCGTTCGCAGAAGAAAAAGAAGTCGATGTTTTCTCTCGACGTCGTTCTCGGTTAGGAGCCCCATGCTCCCTATAGCAAGGGTTTGAGTGAGTACGGGACCAATGAGGGTGTATTTATTGGGCCCGCGAATGATACCGATCTTCAAGCCGCCCTTGTGGCTTCCGAACGACAGGCTTGCGCAGAGGCGGCGTTGCTATCACTTGCGGAGACGGGTATGCTCTAGTCATGTTGTTTTGAGCATTTTCCTTTTCTCTTGTTATGCATTTATTAATACATCCTTCTTTGTCAGGCATCTCCGCTGAAGAGGCTCTGGCGGCTTCCGTTCGGACTTTTGAGGAGGAAGAGAGGCTTCGCGCTTCTTTGGGCCTCGGTATCTTTCGGCTCATTGTGTCTTCATTCCTTTTTTCTTTATGGATAGTCTGACCCTCTTTTTTTTATTACAGGGACTACTTCGACTCAGGTTATCCCTAGTGCAGTGCCAATTCCGCATGGTAGCGCAGCGACGCTTCTAGAACCGGATGCCGAAATCTCAGCTCCCCCAGTATTGCCAAAAGAGGCTTCGCTTAAGCAGCCGATGACGGACACCGTAACGGCTCCAGAGGTAGCTCCTGGCTCGGAAAATGACGTCACTTTGACGGAAGTCTTGAGGAGGTCTTTTCTCACTGCCAAGGCTGACAAGAAGCGCAGAAAGCGTGCGGTGAGGAAACATGAAGTTAGCTTGGACGTGGGTGCAGGTTCAAGCGCCGCTCCATCCGTCACTATTTCTTCTGAAGACGCTCCAGCTGCCCTGTCTACCATCTATAGACAAATGGTGCGCCCAGCTCGGGAAGAAGCCGCAAAGCCATCCCAAGGCAATATAACGCTGAGTCTTTTCTTGAAATTTGATCTTCAAATTCTTATATATCATATCTTGTGGGGCCAAGTCCCGACGTTGAGGCGATATGCGAGATGACGGCGACCACAGAGCCCGAAACGGCTACTCTCTCTCGAGAGTCTGGGACTGCCCCAATCACCGCTCTTTCTCCTTGTGGTTCCTTGCCATCGGCGGGTATCGCGAGTGTCACGACGGCCCTTGTCGAATCGGAAGACGAGGCCACGGGCGCAAAAACTATTCCAATGGCAGAGAGCAAAGAAACCGCAACGCCCAGTGATGCTTCCATCGCAATTTTGGTTGATGACCCATCAGGTAGGTCTCGAGTTGTTGTTTACTTTTTATTTCGCAATCCTTTTCAGCTTTTTCTGACGGTATTTTATTTGTAGGTGTAGCGAACATTGAGATTGTGTCATCTGAAGCGCTTGCGGTCGGTGCTATGACGGTTGCTTCCTCGTCTTTTCCTATGTCCTCCAAGATGCTGGAAGGTATAGATTTGCGATCCATTTAATTGAACTATGACCACCGTCTTTCTTGTACCGACCATGTATCAACGCAACCTTGCAGGAGTTCTTTTTGATTATCTGTATCAAGTGCTGAACTCGCATTTCTTCTTCCAGTCAGAAGTCACTTTGTCTGCTGGTGCCGGTGAGTATAGTTTTTAACCGACGTCCTTTCCTTTCTTTGACGGGCGACCCTGCCATCATTAATTTTTAATTGATTGCAACACTACAAATTGAAGGAGGGATGAGGGAATCGTCGTGCCACCTGTACTCCCAACTCTGCTCCCTGTCGCAGCCGGTATAGTAGACTCCATTGTTCGTGCATTTTCTTTATTTCTTGAGCCGACCTCTGACTATGATTTATTTTGCAGTAATCGCACCGACTCCAGCTCCCTTCAAGTCTTGCATCTTAATGCCGGCAGGGCCCTTTTCCAGACGTCCATCTTCCAAGGGCGCTGTGACCAGCCTGCGCATGTTGAGTGAATCTATCGAGGAGCTTGACGCGGAGGCCCCTGCACTCGCTGCTGATTTTGCTGCTGAGGTTAATCCGCTGTTGGCGACGCTTGTGCACTTCCATAGCGAAGGCGTCGTCGAGTCTTGGGTTAACTATTGTAGGAAGATCGAGGCCTGTCTGCATAGGATTTAGCTTAGGTGTCCCGCTCCGGAAATGTTGGCTTTGAACTCCCAACGGGCTGCATGGGTTGAGCAGAGCGTTCCCTTTCTCCGTCATTTTGAAAAAGAAGCGACCTTAAGGCGGAAGGAACGCGAAGAGGCTTCAGGTGAATCCGCCCGGCTGCACGCCCAGGTTGAAGCAAACGCTGCGCAACTGAGAGCCGTCTTCGACAATTTGCAACGATGCATTTCAGACGGTCTAGCGCTAAGGCAGAAGCTCGACTTCCTAGAGCGGGTTACGCAGAACCGAAAAGTTGCTCAACGGGAGATCTTTGAGAAACTTTCGTCTTGCTTGCAACAACGGGCTTGAGTTGAAGCGGAGCTAGCTGCAGCGGCCGACCATGAAAAGGAATTGAGAGGAGTGCACGAGCAACTGGCTAATTTATTGAAAACGCCACCTTCTCAGTAGCCGCTTTTGTATCGATTGTACATTTGTAACCTATGAATAACATGTATTCATTTTGTTCATTTTTTTATTCCATTCATTTTCATATGATGTAACTTGTATCCAATTGAATTCATGAATAAAGGACACTTTTCTTTTCTATCTTGTATTATCGCCTTCTTTTCTTTGCTATGTTGTTTTCATGTGATTTTAGCAAATGTAACTTGTGGATGATAGATAACAGTTCATCTTGAACTCTTTGTAGGGCAGCGATGGCTTAGGAGACAGGTTCAGATCTACCGCCTAAGGCTTTCCAACTTTATGAGCCGTGAGGGTCTCATAAAGACTTTTCTCCCTACGGGTCGAGAGGATCCCATATGTGTATTTTCTCCCTAGGAGTCATGAGGACTCCTAAGTGTGTTTTCTCTTGAGAGTCGTAAGTATCTCACAAGAGAATTTTCTCCCTTACAAGTCGATAGGACCTGTAAGTGATCGATGAGTTGGCCTTTTTCCGAGTCGAAGCACTGCTCCGACGAGGAGGTCATTTGGTTGACGTATTTCCGTGACGGGATCATTGGATGACGTATTTCCGCGACGGGGTCATGTGCTGACGTATTTCCGCGACGGGGTCATTGGATGACGTATTTCCACGACGGGGTCATGTGCTGACGTATTTCCGCGACGGGGTCATTGGATGACGTATTTCCGCGACGGGGTCATGTGCTGACGTATTTCCGCTACGGGGTCATTGGATGACGTATTTCCGTGACGGGGTCATTTGCTGACGTATTTCCGCGACGGGGTCATTGGATGACGTATTTCCGAGACGGGGTCATTGGATGACGTATTTCCGCAACGGGGTCATTGGATGACGTATTTCTGCGACGGGGTCATTGGATGACGTATTTCCGCGACGGGGTCATATGCTGACGTATTTCCGTGACGGGGTCATTTGCTGACGTATTTCTGCGACGGGGTCATTGGATGACGTATTTCCACGACGGGGTCATGTGCTGACGTATTTCCGCGACAGGGTCATTTGCTGATGTATTTCCGCGACGGGGTCATTTGCTGGCGTATTTCCGTGACGGGGTCATGTTGACTTGCTCCGTTTTCTGTGGTGTCAGGGCTGACTCTAGATTGTCTGTGAACTGTAGAGTTCCGGAACTGGGGACTTTGCCGTGGCTTCGATTGGTGGTGTCGCGTCCGTGACCTACTGGCATGAGGAGGAACGCCGTTGTTGATCTTTTGGGATGCAGATATTGCTGTTGAGATCTGACTTTCCCTTTTGACAGGATCTGGTAGGGGACATGTGGTTCCCTTTTCGTTTATGCCCATGGATTGTATACAGGGGTCAGTATGGACTCGCATGTAGGGCAAAAAGTTTCATTCTTTCATCATTTTTTTTTCTTTCCGCGATGCTCTATCATTTCAGCTTTTTATATCGCGAAAATTGCGATCACCCAATCATTTTGGCTATTTTTTGCGGTGCCCAATCATTTCGGCCATTTTTCTTTTTACTCGCTACTTTTTATTGCGAGTTGCCAATCATTTCGGCTGTTTTTGTATTTACTCACTGCTTTTTATTGCGAGTTGCCCAATTATTTCGGCTATTTTTGTATGCATATCTTTTACTTGCTGATTTTGTTGCAAGTTGCCCCATCATTTCGGCTATTTCATATGCATTTCTTTTACTTGCTGATTTTGTTACAAGTATGGAACTTGGAACCTGATGCCAATCTTAGCATCAGTATCCCTGCGACTGGAATATTACCAGGAGCGAATCATCATTTGCTGTGAAAGGACTTGGAATTTGATACCGATTTAGGCATCAGTATCGCTACGACTGGGACATTGCCAGGAGCGAATCATCATCTGCCTCTGTCGATGTCGAACAAAGGTGGCTTAGCTAACAGAGTTAGGATCCTGTCGACTAAGGCTTCTGAGTTCATAAGCCGTAAGAGTCTCATAAAGGTATTTCTTCCTACAAGTCGTGAAGATCTCGTAGGTGCGTTTTCTCTTTAAGAATCGTGAGGATCCTCAAGTGTGCGTTCCCTTATAAGTCGTAGGGATCTTATAAGAGTGTTTTCTCCTTATAAGTCGAGAGGACTTATAAGCGTTTGTTCACCGAATAGGGGAATTTCATGCTATTGGTGGAACTTGGTGGGGGAGACGTTTATTTATGCCCGTGGATTGTATACAAGGGTTAACATTGAACCACTTGTAGGGAAGTCTATGGAGTGTGATGGCTTAAGAACAGGTTTAGATCCCTGTAGTTTAAGGCTTTTGAATCTTATGAGCCATGAGGGTCTCATAAGAGGGTTCTCCTTGCGAGTCGTGAGGATCTCGTAAGTGTAATTTCTCCTTAGGAATCGTGGGGATCCCTAAGTGTGTCGCTCTTTTGGGAGTCGTAAGGATCTCACGCAGGTATTTTCTCCTTACAAGGTCGAGAGGGCCTTGCAAGTGTTTTTTAACGAGATTGTGCCCTTTCGGGTTTTCACAAACTCGTCGGTAGCCCTGCTGTTTTTACTCATAGAGCCCTTTCGGGTTTTCATCCGTGCCCATTTTGCTTATGGACGTACCGTTTTTTTTGCGTCAGCCTTAGGATGTTGCGGTTCGTAGTAGTTTACAGACATTTCGGTCAAGCATAGTATTTTTTCAAGAACCGACCGTTTATTAGCCTAAAAGGTCTTTCTCCATGCATATTCATGAGCAAGTAAGCCCCATCTTGGTAGACCTTGTCTATGATATACGGGCCCTCATAGTTTGGCTCGAATTTCCCCCGTTTAGCATGATTAGGGATCATAGGTCTTTTTACGACTAGCACGAGTTCGCCTTGGTGGAATGTTCTCGGTCTTGTCAATCTTTCGTATGAGCGCGTCATCCTTACTTTGTAAGCCTCCAGGTTTTGCTGCACCATGAACCGGATTTTGTCAAGGGCGTCAAGCTCCTCAACCCGAAGATGAGCATTCTCTTTGTCCGTTAGCTCATAATGAACTACTACTCATAGAGAGGGTAGCTCTATCTCTAAGAGGAGTACCGCTTCTGCGCCGAATACCAATGCATAGGGCGTTGTATTTGTGGCCGTTTTGAATATAGTTTGATACGCCCAGAGAGCTTCATGCAATCTCTCATTCCAATCTCTTCTATTTTTGGACGCCATCTTCTTTATGATCTTCGTCAAGATCTTGTTGAAGGGCTCAGCAAGACCGTTAACTCGGGGATTATAGACCGAAGAGTATCTCCAGTCTATGTTATGTTGCTGCGCAAAGCGGATGATTCTATGACTTCTGTAGGCCGGCCCGTTATCGGAGATAATCCGTCGCGGAGTGCTGAACCGATAGATGACGCGTGTCTTGAAGAAATGGAGGATGTTCTCCGTCTTCACTTCTCTTAGTGGTTCTGCTTCTGCCCACTTAGAGAAGTAATCAGTTGTCGCCAATATGAACCGATGTCCTCTGGATGACGCTGGTTCGATGGGCCCGACTTTGTCGGTTCCCCACATTTCGAACGGCCAGTTAGCCACTATTGGGTGTAGCGGGTTTGGATACTGGTGGATGAAGTCTCTATGAATTTGGCACGAGTGGCACTGCTTCGCGTATTCGAGACAGTCCTGAATCATCGTGGGCCAATAGTAGCCCATCCTTTTGATCTTCAGCTTCATCTTTGGGCCGGCTTGATGAGATCCGTAGAGTCCGTCGTGAGTTTCTTGGACGACTTTCCTTGCTTCTTCCGGTCCCAGGCATCTTAGCCATGAGAGTCAAACGATCTCTTATACAGCGTGTCATTGACGAAGGCAAAAGACAGAGCTCGTTTCATGAGCTGATGTCTTGAGGACGCATCTTCAGGTGTTCGACGGGATTTGAAGTAGTCTATAAAGACTTCTCTCCAATCCTTGGCCTTTTCCTAGTCCTCTATTCGTAGGACTGTCTGCTCGGTCGCTCCCTTTTCTTTAGATGACTTCAGAGATATTTCTGCCGGTGCAAGAACTCGACGGCTTTGTACCACGATCCTTACGTCATCGAGGTTTTCGTCAGCCAGTTCTTTAGCGAGTTTAGCTAACGCATCTACTTTGCTATTTTCCGCTCGTGGTATGCTTTCCAGGGCGTAGGAGGGAATTTGAGTCAGCAATTGTTGCACTCTCTCACCGTACTTTACCAACTCTTGTTTGCACGTTTGATAGTCGCCATTTACTTGACTAACGACCGACTGGGAGTTTCCGTATATGAGGAGGTTTTCGATTCCCATGTCGACAGCGATCTTAAGACCTGCTATCAAAGCTTCATATTCATCCTCATTGTTCATTCTCGGCTCTGTTAAGGAGAAGGCAAAGCGCATTACCCTCCTTGTGGAGTCACGAATATGAGGCCTACCTCCGATTTGATTATATGGGAGCTATGCTTTCGCTTCTTCATGGAAGATACTCCGTCGAAATAGAGTTCCCATCGGGTATCATTCTCTCTGCTCCCCCCGTTGATCGTGTCAAATGCGTGCTCGTCTGGCAATTCGCAATTTAGAAGTGAATCGGCGGGTATCGGATGCTCAGCGAGGAAGTCGGAGATAGCCTGGCCTTTCACTGCCTTGAGAGATCGATATGTTATCGAGAATTCCATTAAGAGTAGGGCCAATTTAGCGAGCTGCCCTGTTAGTATGGCTCTTGACATCAAATATTTGGGAGGATCCACTTTTGATATTAGGTGGACCTCATATGCCAAAGCATAATGCCGGAGCTTCGTTATCACGAAGATTAACGACAGGCAGTGTTTTTCAATGGGGGAGTAGTTATTTTCTTCCCCTAAGAGAACTCGACTCAAATAGTAGAGGGTTCTCTCCTTCCCTTGGTCGTTCTCCTGTGCCCATAGCACGCCTAAAGAACCTTCAAGGGCTGTTGTGTACAGGATGAGAGGCTTTCCCTTGACCGGAGCGGTCAGTACTGGCGGATTCTGTAGGTATTGCTTGATTTCATCCAGTGTGCTTTGACATTTGCGATCCCAGACGAAAGGGGTCCCCTTCTTCATTAAATGGCTATAAGGGTGGCACTTGCCGGAGAGATTGGCTATGAATCATCGGATATATGCGAGCTTTCCTTAGAGAGATCGCAGTTGCTTAAGAGTTCTTGGTGAAGGTATTTCCATAATCGCCTTGATTTTCGATGGATCTATTTCGATACCTCGATGTCGGATGATGAATCCCAGGAATTTGCCCGAGGAAACTTCAAATGCGCATTTGAGAGGGTTCATCTTCAGATTGTATTTCAGAAGACGCCGGAACACCATCTTCAGATGCTCCTAATGTTCTTCGTACGATTTGCTTTTAATCACGAGGTCGTCGATATAGCATTCGACGATTTCGTGTATGAGGTCATCGAAAATCTTCGTCATGGCCCTCTGATAGGTGGCGCCAGCGTTCTTCAGACCGAAAGGCATCACTTTGTAGCAGAATATGCCCAAAGGAGTCCAGAAAGCAGTATGCTTCTGGTCCCTGGGATGCATCTTTATTTGATTGTATCCTGATGAGCCGTCCATGAAGGAGAAGACTTTGTGAGTGGACGTGTTATCTATCATCAGCTCGGTAACCGGTACAGGAAAATCATCCTTTGGGCAAGCTTTGTTGAGGTCTCGAAAGTCCACGCAGATGCGCACTGTCCCATTTTTCTTCATCACTGGGACGATGTTGGCAATCCAGTCAGGATACTGAACCTCTTGGATGAAGCCGAAGTCGATTAGCGTCTTGACCTCGGCGTTGATGCTCATTTCAAGTTCGATCCGCATTCTTCCGGCGCTTGTTTGATCGGCTTGACGTCCGGAGATATCGCCAATTTATGTACATCTATCTCTGGATCTAGCCCCGGCCTCTCGGAGTAGTTCTATATGAAGCAGTCTTTATACTGTATGAGCACGTCTCTTAGCGTAGCTACCTGTTCTTTAGAAAGCAACTCACTGACGAACGTAGGCCGCAGGTCGTTTTTCGTCCCCAAGTCTATTTTCCTTAGGTTATCTACCGTGATGTGTATTCCATCCTCCAATTATTTTGGCGCTGGTGGAAATTCCGAGATCAATTCCTCTTCACCCTCGTTTTTGAAGCACCAGGACAGGTCATCCATGTTCTCGGGCACTCCTTCTTCTGACAGCGTTATCACGTGACAGGTACAAGATCGTTTCCAAGACCGATGTTGATTTGGTTCTACTCTCGCCATATACGTTGCTTTTGGTATATGTTTTTGCGATGGGGCTACCCTCCAACTGTTGGATAGAGCGAACCTGCCGAGTTGATATTGGTCTTCAACCCAGTTTTTGAAGGTGAAGCAGTCTTCAAGAGGATGTCCTATCGCTCGGTGATAGGAGCAATAATCTGGATGGGAGGCCTCGTTTGCTTGTTCGAGGTGTTTGGACTCCGGGAGTGTCATTATCTGATGTTTCATGACGAGATCGAATATCTTCCTTGTCTTGTCTTGGGGAAAAGAATATGCTCGACCCATTTTCTTTATAAGAGATGATTCCAAGCTGCTCAATTCTCGATCGCGTGGCTTCTTGGACCCGCTTTGCCACTGTCGGACATTTTTTACATTCTTTAGTTTGTTTTTGCCTCTGCGTTAGGTCTTTTGTATGATGGGCTGGCGACGAAGGGCATCATCATTCTCCGTAGCCTGCTGAAGGAGGCGATGCGTCCTGGCTTTCTCGTAAATGGCCATTTCATGGCTATGGTCATCCCGGACCTTTTGACCCGCTTCCCTTATTAGCTTGTCCATCTGTTCTTCGAACGACAGACTTGGCACTTTCATGGAGGGACCTCGTTTTGGTTCAGGGTTAGCGTCTTCTAACAGCGCATCGCCTTCTTCATCAAAGTCACGTACAACGTAGCAGCCACGGAATCGTTCCCGTTTCTTGGATTGAACATATCCAAGCCCGATCGTTTCCATTCTCCCGTTGGACAATTTTCGCTGAGTTCCAGGGACGTTCCAGATCCTGTTGTAGAACTGAGCTTGTCGAGCAGTCTGTTTGAAGGGTACGCCTTGGTGCCTCAACAACCTTTTCAATCCTTCCGTGTAGTATCTGGGCAGACGGATGGGCTGGAGCCTGTCAAGCGTAGAATCGGCACCATGCCAGATTTCTTTCTCCACTTTGGTTTCCGTGAATCGATAAAAGAGGATCGTCTTTTCATCTTTTCGCCTGGGAGGGACGTAGAACGTCTGCAGTTCTTCCACACCATAGGTATCAAGTGCGTCGAGCTCTTTGTAATGCTGTCGCGGAACCATAGAGATTTGCAAGCTTTGATCTTCTCCAGTGAGGGTCTGTATCGATGGCCGAATAGAAAATACTGCATTGACCTCATCTTCAGAGTCGCTGCCGAAGACCAGAATAGGGGTGGACAGTCTCGGCTTGTTGCATTAGGGCGGTCTTGAATAAACTATCCCTTCTTCCTCTTCGGTATCGCTCCCAAAGACCAGAATAGTGGTGATAGCTTTTTGCTTATTCTCCGGCTTATGGCATCTTTCCGTGTCTTCAAAGTCTGGCAGAAAATACTTTGCATCCTCATACTTTTGGACTTCATTTATGGAAAATGGGTTTAGCTCCCCCGTTACGGTGTACTCGAGACCATCTTTGAAATACTTCATACACTGATGTTGTGTAGAAGGGATGATATTGTACTCGTGTAACCAAGGCCTGCCGAGCAAAGCGTTGTAGCAAGTCTTGGCGTCAATGACGTGAAACTTAATGTCGGTGACGAGCACCCCGAAGCGTAACATCAGTATTACAGACCCGGGCGTCCGTGATGACTGAGAGTCGAACCCGGAGATAGTGATTTTATCCCGAGCGAGGTGTTGAACGCTCATGCAGATTTCTTTTAGCACCCTCACATTTAGGAGATTGACAAAGGACCCATTGTCAATTAGGATCTTCCCTATCTTGATGTCATGGCAATACCTGGAGACATATAGGGGACGGTTGTGCTCGCACGTCCCGAGGAGGAGATCTTCATCGCCGAAAGTGACGTCAGCAGTGTTCACTTCTTCTAGCTCGTCCTTCATCTTTTCTTCGACAAGAAAAACTTGGAACTGCTCGGGCTCTTGTAGTGACTTGATCAACGAATCTCTTGCCTCTTTAGATAGCAGAAGGGCATCGAGAATGCTTAACTGCGAGGGTATCTTCCTCAGGTGTGCCAGAACATTGTAATTTACCTTATTTTTCTTTGGCGGGTTCTTGGCTGCCAGCTTTTCAACGACTCGATCATTGAGGGCGATATCTTCAGGGACTTTTTCTTTCCCTTTATCTTTTTTGTTCGATCCCTTGTTTGTGGGTCCGAGATTCTTTTCGGGTAACGTGCGATTGCGCAGCTGAATGTTCTCTCAGGTCTTCGTCTCTTCTGCTTCAGAGATAGATTCCTTGAAGAGAGGGCCGAAGGCTATTTCCTCGTCAGAATCGCTTCCGAAGGTGATAATTTGCGATATCCCGAAATCGACCATGTGACAGTTACCCGCAGTTCTTTTGTGTTCATCTGTCGCATTTTTTCGCTGTCGATGAGCTTCACGCTTCATCCTCTTGAAATGTTGTCGGTGGGCGACATATACCTACCACCAGTTTTTAAAGGCGTTGCACTCTTCAGTAGAGTGCGCAATTCTCTGATGGTATAAGCAGTAATTTGGATGTACATCCTCTTCCTCAAGGTGTATCCCACCAGGAGTGTTTCCTTCGGAGGGTGGCAGCTTCATTCCCATTGACATGGTTTTGGCGAACCGTTTCCTTGTCTTAAGTTTGCTTTTGTTTGCGGCGGATGTGCTTTGATCTAGTGGGAGTGTTTTAACCCTTTCGTCAAGCCGCCGGCGTTTGGCTTTTTCGAATATGGCCATTTCGCTCTCCCGATCGGCTTTGCTTTTCTGACGGGCTGCGTTCAGCAGCAGATCGATCATCTCGTCAGACGGTTCCAAGGGTTTCGGTTCGGGATTTGCCCCCAATTTCTCTACATCAGGAGTTTATTCACCATCTATTGACGAGTGAGAGATCACGTGGTAGCTTTCCATATAATCCTCAGGTTCATCTGACGAGTCTTCTCCCTCATCTTTGTTGCCATCTCTGTTTTCAAGGATGTGGTTGAGAAACTCTTGGAGTGTGACCGGGGTTCGCGCCTTCTGGTTGTATTCCTCCAGCGCGTCTATGTGTTTTTGCAGGTCCGTGCGCTTGTCATCAGGATTCACGGGCTTTTTGGTCTTCTTCTTCTTCTTTGAAGTTTTTGACGGTTGGGCATGGGCGTTTTGACTAACGCTACCAATTCTTAGCGTCGGGCGTGGCTTCAGCATTCCCTCAATGACTTCGGGCTCCAGCGGACTTTTTCACCTGATCGCCGGGCATGTTTGAAGATCCTTCAGCATTCTTTTTGTTTTGGCTAAAAGAGCGACCTCCCATGGAGCTTCTTCTATAAATGAGCATGATGCCCCCGGTGTGTCTACTCTTTTAGGAGCGTGCGGCTGGGGCGGGCTTACTTTCCAATTCTCGGAAAGTGCTAATTTGCCCTGTTGGTATTGGTCCTCAATACAGTCTTTAAAGACGAAGCAATCTTCGATTGGATGGCTTACTACTCGGTGGTAGGAGCAGTAATTGGGATTGTTGACGTCACCTGGCTGCAATGGGCGTCTCGGATCTGGTAGAGTGATGAGCCTATTGTGCACCGCCAGTTTGAACAGTCTCCTTGTTTTATCCCGAGGGAATGAGTAAATATGCTTTAACTTTTCATTGATAAATCGCTGTCTGTCGTTTTGGCGATCAGCTGATTTTGGACCACTTGGCTGTTGCTGAACATTGGCGACAGAGGTCGCTTTCCCTTTCCCCTTTTCATTTTGGAGCTCCATTTTTGAAGAGGACGGCCTGTGGCTCATCTGGTCCATCTGGGCCAGCTTGTCTATCAGGGCCTGGAAGGTGGTCGGCTTAAAGAACATTATGAACTGTGATATGGTCACTTGCGGATCGAGGGTACCCACGAACATGCCTACTGCAGGAGCTTCTTCGATGCGTTGTTCGCATTTTGACCATAGGTTCCGCCATCGGATTGCATACTGCACCCATGTCTCTCCCGGCTTCACCATGGCATCGATCAACACCGTGATTGGGGTGTGCTTGCTAGCGCTCGCAAAACGCTGTGTAAACCGTAACTCCATTTCTGCAAATGTTTTAATGGAGTCGTTCGGGAGCTCGGAATACCATTCAAACGCTGTCTCCGACAAGCTGCCAACAAACTGGTGAAGCAGCAGTTTGTCGTCACCCCCAGTATTACCGTACAAGGCTCTGAATTGAGCAACATGCTGGTGTGGATTTCCCGTCCCTTTATATACGTAGAATTTAGGGATCGTATATCCTGACGGGTATTTTATTTGATCGTACCAACCCGGATAGGGTCGTCCAGTCTTAACGATTTGTCTAGCCGCTTCGCTCGCCTGATGAGCTCGTATCTGTTGAGCTATATAGTCATCCAGGGCGGCTTTGGAGATGGTCTCCTCTTTGGCTGCTGATAGAGCCGGAAGAGGGTTCGATGTCTCCCCTTTGTCGTCTTCAAGGATAATCGGGGGGTCTTCAGCTGGAGGATCCGACCATATCATCATCCCGACCATATCTTGGAATAAAAGCGCCATTCGTTTTATGTTGGCCGCTTGTTCCGCGGCCTCTCTGACTCTCCTTTCGAGGATTCTGCGGAGGAACTCAGCATCGGTTTCCTGTTCTCGACGCTGCTCTGACGACGTCTCCGGGCTTTCTTTTGGCCCAGTGAGTGCGGCCATCTGTGTTAGCATCTCCTGGAGTTTTTGCTGTTGTTGCTCCTGAGCCTTTTTCACTGATCTGGTGAGAGGTCGATGGCCAGTGGAAATACGGCTATCCTCTTTCCCGGATGCCATATAAACAGTGTGCACCACCATGCCCCCAGACTTGGGGCATTTAGGTTCAGTGCCCTTTAGATTTGTCGCAGACACGGGGATTTTCTCCGGCCTTCTTCTTTTGTGAGCGGTCGAAGTTGAGGGGGCCGTTGCAGTGGGCACCCAAGTAGACGACACCTTCTCTGGTACAACAGGGTGGTCTTTCTCTTGCCGAACTTTCATCTTCTTCGGTCGGCGGGAGTAGTCTTGGTTGATCACCGAGTCTTGGACCCATCGCCACACTTTGTGAATTTTAGAGGACAGCCGTTGAGGGGGCTGTTCTAGCTTTGTCTTTGTAGCATTCTCTACAGGTAGAGGAGATATTTTCAGGACGGCCGTCGGAGAGTTCTTGCGCACCCTCCTAAGTGGTTCAAAGCTGTTACCAGTTGGAATAGCAGCTTCAACTTCCACCGTTGGAGCCGGCGGGGTAAGTCCGGATGGGGAATTGCCCCAGCTTTCCTTACTCGGCGCCAGTGGCGACGTCGAGCATGCCTTGCGGAAGGGACCACCTCTGCTGTTAGATGAGCTTCTTTATGCCCCTCGCTCTGATGAGGGGTTGCTGTTGATGCCAGCCTATCGAAGACTGACGTCCGCTGAGAGGGAATGATTAATCTTGAAAAGACCGACTTTTTGGCAGAGGAAGCAGCCTTGATTACTTTGCCTGGAGCGGGAGCTGGAACGGCCAGTCTTGCGAAGACCGACCCCTTAGCAGGAGAAGCCGCTTTGGCGACTTCAGGAGCAGAAATGGCTATTCATTTTGGGATAACCCCCTCAGGTATCGCGGGCTTCTACATGGGCCCATTGGAGTTTTGGCCCGGTCTGTTAAAGACCGAGGTGTTGGATTTGGGCGACCCGTTGAGAGGGGCCACGGTAATCGTAAGCCGATCAAAGACCGACTTCTTCGGAGCTTCTTGCGACGGTAGTGGGGCGTTGAAGCTCATGGGTGGGAGAAAGGTCCCAAAGAACAGCCCAGTGGTGGCTTGCGTCCCTTGTTCCACTGGAATCTTGAAAACGGAGGCCGCTTGAGGCCCATAAGTCACTCCTCCAGTAGGGAGGGAGTGGGACTTGTTGCAGTTTGTGCAGTTGAAAGCCATTGATCTTTTCCTTTTTCTGCACGGAGCAAGACACCAAATCTTAGTACCTCGAATTCAGGGGCAACCATATCAAACCGCGATTCTTTCATGGACAAGACACATGAAGTGTGGAGTGGAAAGAGGAAAAGGTCCCACTGAGCGTGCCAGAATCTGTTCTCCGCCGAATACAGAGACAGAACCGCGTAGGTCGTCTTGCCTGAATTTGGGGGCAGATGCTATTTGGATTTTATCCATCCACCTCTCCGAAGATGCCGAGTTGATTTATGGCACCGTGTATCGGAGGTTTAGACGGATGCGGCAGTTGTAGCAGACTTCGTTAGATTCTCCCTCATTTGAGGGGTTTTTGATTGTGGGGACGCTCTTCCCTGAAAGCGCAAGCCCCTATAGTTAATTACGCTACCGCATCGTGGTAACAACTTTCTCTTTCTTCAGATAGTCACTTCGTGTCGTATGTATTTATTTTATTTTTGGTTGCCCGTGGATTGTATACGGAGACTAATTTATGTTATCGCCCATAGGGAGTGGATTAGTCCATATCCGTATTTTCTTAGATTTGGGTTTGGGTTGGGTTTAAAGATCGTTAATTTCATTTGAGACTAAGATCAATTTAAACGTTTGTTAAGGATACGTTAGTCTAATTTTAGACCAAGATCTACTCAACAGGATTATTTAGATCCAACAAAAGAGTATTTGGACTCTATTGTTTTAGTTTAGAGACATTGCGGTCTAGTTTAAAGACGTCATAGTCTGTAAAGTTTAAAAACATCATAGTCTATGAGTTTAAGGACCTCACAGTCCGTAAAATTTAAGAACATCATAGTCCATGAGTTTAAGGACCCCACAGTCCGTGGAATGTCTGGTTGTCGGGATCCGTCACCTCTCTGAAGACGTTGAAGGAATACAACGACATATATCAGAGGAGTGAAGAGATGTACCCTTGAACCAATATTGTTTGGGAGATCTGTAGTCAAGCTTGGGACTAAGATCAAAGATTTATGAGCATATGGGCTCAATTAATCTGAATTAGGGATCTGTGGCCAACTTGGGCTCGGCCCATTCGGGTAAAATGTTGGACAATTTAATTAGGCTCAGTCCTTTTTCATTTAACAATGCTGAGCATTGGTTTGGGTTCTGACAACAGTTTTTGTCTTTTATTGAGTGCTGAGCACTCATTATAATTCTGGGGTTTTATTTAAAGAATAGTTTATGTTCCCTCAGCGCACACGTGAGGAGCACATGGTGCGCTTGGCGCTGTGCGCCAGTCAATGAGCGCAGAGCGCTTCTGTTAAGTAGCGCACACGTAAGGAGCACGTGGCGCGCTTGGTGTTGAGCGCCAGTCAATGAGCGCAGAGCGCTTATGTTAAGTAGCGCACACGTGAGGAGCACGTGGCGCGCTTGGCGTTTGTCACCAGATTTGGAGCGCTAAGACACTTTTTATAAAATAGCGCACACGTGAGGAGCACGTGGCGCGCTTGGCGATGAGCGCCAGACAATGAGCGCAGAGCGCTTCTGATCAATTTCATGATCTGAGAAATAAGTTCTCGCTTACAAGAGACTTTGTCTCATGGTTCTAATAACAAAGTTCTTATTTCTATAGGAGATGTTGCAATATCTTCTATTTTCTTTTGTGAAAAGCTTTGTCTTTGTAGATCTATGAACTGAAGAGAATGAAATTCTTCTCCCCCTTTTTATGATGAGATGCTATGATCTCTTTTTGTGAAAGACCTCTGTCTTATAGATCTATGATCTAAAAAAAGAACTATGTTCTTCTTTCTTGATGAGATATTTTTTATCTCTATGTTTTTACCTTGAAGAAAAGTTCTTCTTTTCAGAGCTTGCTCTTTTCTTTGAAATTTCTCAAAGCTTGTGTGTGTGTGTGTGGGGGGGGGGGGGGTTCCTCTCTACAAGACTTGAAGTCTTGGGGCCTTTATATAGGGTAGGCTGATTTATGGAATCAGTTAAAGAGATCTTTCTCTAATTGATTTGGGGCTGTTTCCCACCGTTGGATCTTTGATCCTAGGGCTTCTGTTTTACAGAAGGCAATTTTCTTTTTTTTTTAACAAGATTGGGAAATGTTTTCCCATACAGAACTTATTCTATATCTTGGTGATCTTTAATCACCATTAGATCTTTGATCCAACGGTAGGAAACATTTAGTTCCAGCGCTAGCGCTCTCGTGCTTTGTACGTGAACGCTAGCGCTCTCGTGATTTGCACGTGAGCGCTGCAACAGAGTCTTTGACTCTTAGCGCTAGCGCTAGCAGCGCTAGCGCTCTTGTGCTTTACACATGAGCGCTGCATCAGAGTCTTTGACTCTTAGAGTTGGCGCTGCTAGCGCTAGCACTCTCGTGCTATGCATATGAGCGCTGCAGCATAGTCTTTGACTCTTACCGCTGGCGCTATTATGAAGCGCTGCTCCATTTCAAATTTTAAAATTTGAACAGAGTTTTGCTCTGATTGGGGGAAACACTTGCATTATATCGAGTATCTGCGTTTTTTTAATAATACAAATAAAGTCAAATAAATATTTTTTTAAAATCTAGCATGGCCTGCATCATACCCCTGATCCTTTGGTAGCATCCGTGCATCATGTTCTCGTCCCGTTTAGTGAAACAGACTCGTTTGGATCGCTACGTGCACGCTACGTGCATCCATTCTTGGGGGTATGCATTTTCTTTAACTGGATATCGTATTTTGATTTTTGTTAACACGTATATTATTTGTATTTTCAAACCGTAATTTTAGATCCGACCCGGACGTGTTTCGGAGTATTTTTGTATTAGCCAGAAAACTCAAATTTACCTAATATTATATTCTAATATATAAACTGTACGTTTAAAACAAATCAAATATATTTCCTAAAATATATATATTTAAAATCTTTTATAACCCAAATCCCAACCACACTGATACCCACGTCTCTCTCTCCCCTCATCTTCTTTTCTTTCCCACCTTTGTGCCCTCGTCACGAAGCTCAAACCTACGCCCACATGCTCGCCTCTCGCCACCACCGACTCCCTCGACCCCTCGTCGTCACCACCCCCTGCTCCTCTCTTCCTCCCCTTCCTCCCATCACCACAACCACCATCGCCATCACCCGACGCCCGCGCTCATGACCCATCGCCTGCAGGAAACCCCGCGTCACCGCACTCCCCCTCGTTCACCCTCATCACCGTCGACCTTGTCAGCCTCCCCTCGCCACCTCACTTTTCTCTTCTCCTCTCTCTCCTCTCTTCTTCTCCAAAGAACCCGAGCTTCATACCCTTTCTACACAAGAACCCTCACAACCTGTGACCCCCACTGCCTCGCCGGAAATACCCCATCGAAGGTGACCCAACAACCATCTTCGACATCCTCTCGCTGCCTTCTCTGACCCCAGAGCACAGTGAACCCAGTCCCCTCTCTTCTCTCTTCTTCTTCTTCTTCTTCTTTCTTCTCGGTTTTCCGTTTCCCGGTGATCGCCGGAGCCGTGCCGCCGTCGATGATCCGAGCGACCCAGTGGACATCCCCAGCCAGCGTGGTCGTGTTCTTGCTTTGTTTGGTTCAGTTCTGTTCGCATGTGTTGCGACATTTACCGACATCGGACGCACCGTACGCACCCCGTATTGAGATCCGATCAGGCAAGTTTATCTTGCTACATCCTATATTTATATATTTATATCCATATGAATAAAAATAATACATATATGTTGCATTGTGCATCCGATGTTACGGTTTTACTGTTTTTCGATATTCGTTCAGATCCATACTGTATATTACATATTTAGTTGTATGTCGGAACCTGATTGTTTCATGTTATTGCTAGATTCATATACCATGCTTTCTAGTATGCATCATATGACTCATGGACTCATTATATGTTATCACTGATTACTATTCATGCATCCATGCTTTTACCGTGTTTCGATACTTGATACAGTTTTACTTTTAAGCATCCGTGTGATACATATGCACTATCTGACGTGACCTGATACACCACTGCTTGACTTGATGCCTTATCCTAATACTAATGCCGACAATCTTGATTTGTTGTCCTGATGGACATATCCTGTTGTCTACATAGACAAAACCTGTACCTGCTTGATTCTGTGTTGGCATTAGCTCCAGATTATCAATACCTGACTTGAACACATAACCTTGGGGGTATGGGAAAATCAAAAGTGTAAGTGAAGTGTAGCTTAAAAGGGTATTAATTGATCCGTTGTCCCGGGGGATAACGGGACAGAATCATTCGTGTTTCTTACTTGATCCGTGGTCCCGGGGGATAACGAGACAGAGTCATTCGTGACTCTTACTACCTGATCCGTGATCCCGGAGGATAACGGGACATATTCTTTTGAGTTACATGGAGGAGTACACTAATTGATTTCAAACAAACTTTAGAATAGATAACCCAGTAGCACAGTTTAGATTACTCATCGCGCTTCACATGCCCATACACACCTCACTGTTTTATTTCCATGTTTACTTGTATATTCATGTTATCGTTTATACTCATGACTGCATATGTCGTTGCATCCTGGTTATACTTTATTGTTTGATATTATGACGCACTGACGTTTGGGTTCTGCATTGCCCAGATCCTCTATCTTTGTCTCAGACTGACCAGTAGTATTTCAGTCGACAGGCCGAACAATGAGGACCATGTTAGTGTTTAGCTTTGTTTATTTTCCTTACCGTACTTTCATTTCCTGATGTGAGCCCGTATTTGGGACGTATTTTCTAGATTGTTACTGTTTATTGGATTTATTGCTTCCGCATATTATTTCTTGACTCATTTATTCTGGCAGATGGACATGTACTAGATAGATTATTTATTTATACTATTCTTGATATTTTATAGAAAACCTTAATGTGACTGTGGAGAGATATTTCCTAGCCACAGGTAGCATGATTGGCTCTGTCACGTGCCGATCGCAGCGCACTCTGGGAAGCGGGGCGTGACAGGGTTTGTTTGGAATCAGAGCCATAGGATTTAAGTTAATCGGGTTTGATTTTTTTTGTCGTTAGGTATTGAACCCAATACGCTAACCAGAAAACTCGTATTTAGGAACATATCCTACCACATTGTTGTCGTGATTCTTGAATCTTATCTTTCTTTTGACTCTTTACCTTGACGAGATGGAATGACTTTGCATCTCGGCTTGAAATCCTTTTAGTTCCTTATTATTTTTCCCTACTTACTCCTTTGATTCTGATAGTAGGATTTGGGCGACTTGAACGGAGTTATGTGATTGTAACTATGAACTGCAGTATGGTTATAATACGGTACTCTATTTAAGTAACTTGGAATCCTATTCTTGATTCACTTTCTTGATTTATGGTTGTGATATTACCTTGCCTTTCTCGGTTTCATTGCTTACCAGTTTATATTTACCGCAAGCTTGAATCCTATTTACCGTGCTTATCTTCTTAAGTATCTTGGCTTCAGATGAAGTCATTTCAGGTATCCTACTCGTTCATGATTTTCCCGCTTTAGCATTATTCGTTTCTGGTGCATCTCATTGTTTTATGTCGTCCAAGTTTATTATTTGTAACAACCCTAAACTTTCTGTACAATTTTTTCAAAAATATAGAAAGGGGTACTTTTTCCTGAGCACAAGTTATAAATTTTTTTTTCTTTTTAATAGCAAGAAAGAGCTTCTAGCTCATTGGTAAGACCTTGCACTGCTGAACCAAAGCACCAGAGTTCAAATCCCATCAGTCACATTATTTTTTAATATTGATTTCTTTTAATCTTTTTAAAAGCCCAAGAGTCTACACGTGCTTAACCCGTAAACCCAAAGGCCACAATAAAAACAAACGAGCCCAGGAGGTAGACCAATAGACATTGTACACATGGCGGCGAGGTACGGCCCGACTCGGCCTGACTCGGCCGGCGAAGCGGCAAAATCGGCCGCCGCCGCCGACCGAGTTAACACCAAACCCTGATTTTCTTTGTTTCTGCTATGTCTCTTTGTATCCCCATAACCCCTAAATAGTTTAATTTCTTTGCACATTAACAGAACCTTTTAAAACCCCATTAATATATTTTTAATACAATTTTTTAATACAATTTTCATACAACCTTTCATCTACCCTAAACTCTAATCTTTTCCTATAAATTCCACTCCATATCACACCCCCTCACTCACAAACTCTGTCCAAACTATCAAGAAAAATCTCTAGAACTTTTGTGTACAAGTGGAGTTAGCAGCGAAGCTCCGACGAACTTCCGACGACGACCCTAGGAGCTTCCGGCGACGAAACGATGCACCGGAAACTCCTACCACTCCCTCTTCCTCTTCTCTAATCTAAAAACCCGTAAGTCCCTCCCCCTCTTCACTTTGCTATTCTAAAAACTCGTATTTCTAAAACCCGACGGAAGCGGAGTTAATCCGACTTCCGATTCGGTTTTCTTTAAAAATTTCAATTTTCTTAAACACAACAATACCAAACTTTCACATCATGATTATTAATCATTAAAAAAATATTGACAAGTTCCATTTCAAAAGAATGTATATTGTAATTTTTATGGTATTTTTTCAGAAAAATACCATATAGTTTAGCTTCGACATAAAAACATCATTACCCCTTGCTATACCTTTAGATAGTTCAAGAGGTAATGACCTACCTCCTCATAACACTCATATTCAACATAGCATGATGCCTTTCGAGAACATAGATTTAGGAAAATACAGTTTTACATGAAACTACCATCGACTTATATAAAAACCTTTTTCTACAAGATTATGTATTTTAAACAAATCTTTGCAAATCGCCGCTACAACCCATTTGGGGAACCCGTTCGGGATGGTGCAGATTATCGCACATCCTCGAGCTTAGTGCAGACCTCCGCAAGGAGCATTCGGTCTCGAAAGATTTAAAAATACAATTTTCTTTAGAAAATGTAATTTCTACGATAAATAAAACTTATATTTTTTATGAATAAATATATATGTAATTAATATCAAAATTTCTATTTTTAGTATTTATAATATTCCACATTTTCAAATTTCAAGAAAAACAACTCATTTAAAAGAAAATACCATGCAATTCCATACAAGTTCAATACTTTACAATTAAATACCTTATATTATGAAATTAGGTTTTACTCACTAGAAATGTCACACATATAAAATCTACATCTATCAAAAACTCTAAAGACGATAATTAATTACTTAAGGTGTATTTTGAAAATTATACAAAATTATTTTTACATAAAACCCCCTCAAGTTATACTAAATTACACTAAGGACCCTAGTAAATATAGGTTTAAGCGGGACCAATCTCTTGAGCCTTAGAGAGCCGGAGATATGGGTGCTTGCCTATTTAAGGTAGACAACTTAACAAACGGTGTTATCAACACGGTAATTGTCTTTGAAAAAGATACAAATCCTGCCGTCCATGTGCAGCGGTTACCGATAACATCAAAACTTAATTCAGGATTTCAATTTCTTTTCTAATTGTCTGACTCAGACTGAGTCTCAATATAATCAGTCTGACTTGAATATGATTCAAGTACAATTTACAATATAACAATTCAATATGAATCCATATATTCAATCTGTTTAATCTATCAATCTATATTGACTAAACCGAACCATGGATATACGTCCATCTACATGATTCTCCAGTTATATCCATTTTACTGATATCATGGTTTCGGAAAGTCATCCATCTATACAATCTATAATACAAGACAATACAATACAACACCATCAGTACAAACATTACTATCAATACAATAAATACACGGGGTGTTGGGGTAGTTCATGCGTGAATCCAACAAAATCTCAAGAGTCCCCTTAGATTATGAATCCATGTCTACTAACACAAGCAAGCTTTCATGATGGCCCGTGTTTTCTTGCTCATGGATTACAGCCTGTTGAGTTTGGAATACTTCAACACTTGGTTGAAGTCTTGTTACTAACATTCGATTCGGGTCCGTGGTTCCCTACCCCTAGATTACAGATTGTTGGGTTCGAGAACACTCTTGAGATTGGTTAATATTCACTCTTGAACTTATGTTAATAACAGCGTTAACACTAAATACAACATTATAACAATATAATACAACTTTAAAAGCTACACACACACTCTCTCTGTCTATTGTATTTCTCCTTCATCTTTGGGACTTGCCGAGCATTTGTTTGCCGACGACATTCCTTCTCTTTCTTCTTTGGAATGTTGTCAGGTGATTCGGACCTTCCATAGATCGAGCCTATTAGCGAGGATTTGGACCAGCTAGTTTACGACCCAGAGCTTTAAATTCTTGTACACATTTACATTCTGTATTTTTCATTTCAGTTATGCCACTGTTTAGGCATTGTTTTCCATTCCATGTATTTACTTTTCAGATGTATTGTAAAAAGAATGTTAATAAGTAAAGTTGTTGTTCATTACATTTGTCTCTTGTGTATATTTCTTTTATATTGCTTAGTTACGCTTAGCGTATTTACTTCTGAGTAAATACATAGCGGCCAGTCGCGCCCTCTGCCCGTACACCGGGAAGCGGGATGTGACATTACTGCACACTCGATTTCTTGCACGGCCCAGTCTAGTTGTCGGGACATACACACTGGGAACGGGAAGATCATATCTAGTAGCGAGTTCAAGGATTGTTCGGTTGTTATTGGCGGACGGGAGTTATTTGCGGATTTCTTGGTGATCGATATTGGCAGCTACGATGTTATTTTGAGAATGGATTTTCTCGGCACTTTCCATGCTCACATCAATTATAGGGCAAAGAAAGTGATTTTCCAGATTCCCGGACATCCGGAGTTTATATTTGCAGGAGGTAGCGGTTCTGTCGGGCCAGTCGAGTTTAGGGCTAGGCCGACAAGCACCGTTCTTTCGTCGAGGGAAGTTGATAAGGAGGAAGCGCCAGCTGTAGTTCGAGAGTTTATGGACATGTTCGAAAACATCTCGGGTTTATCGCCAAAACGAGATGTGGAGTTCACGATCGATCTTGTTCCTGGAGCAGCGCCAATCTCAAAGGCGTATTATCCAATGGCACCAGTTAGAATAATTCAAGAAACAGATTGCCGAATTACTATAGAAGGGTTGGATTCGCAGCAGCAATTTACCCTGGGGAGCTCCAGTTCTTCTAGTTAAGAAGAAAGATGGCGCGCGGAGAATGTGCATCGATTATCGAGAATTAAACCGGGTGACTATTAAGAACAAGCACCCTATCCCCCGCATCGGTGAATTATTCGAGCAAATCAGTGGTGCAAGGGTATTCTCGAAGCTGGATTTGCGATCCGGATACCATCAAGTTCGAGTAAAATCAGAAGAAATTTGCAAGCTGCGTTCCGAACTCATTATGGGCATTATGAGTATTTAGTGATACCATTCGGAGTCACGAACGCACATGCAATATTTATGGACTTGATGAACCGAATCTTTTCACTGTATTTGGACCAGTTTATAGTAGTGTTTATCAATGATATTCTGATCTATTCGAGGAGCAAAGAAGAGCATGCTGAACACTTGAAGATCGCACTGTAAACGTTGAGGCAAGAAAGATGAGCACGTGCGAGTTTTGGCTTGAAGAAGTGAAGTTTTGGGACACGTCATATCCGGAGATGAAATCGCTGTTGATCCTGAAAGGATTGCAGCCGTTCAAGATTGGCCGATTCCGAAGAGCGAAGCGGAGATCAGAAGTTTTCTTAGACTTGCCGGATATTACAGAAGATTTGTGGAGAATTTTGCTCGATTGGCTGAGCCTTTGACTAAGCTTACGCGGAGGGGGGGTACCATTCGTTTGGACGAAAAGTTGTGCGTCAGCTTTTGAGGTTTTAAAGCAAAGATTGACAACCGCTCCTATTTTGGCAGTGCCAGATAGTTCTAGAGGGTTGGTTATTCACAGCGACGCATCTGGAAAAGGCTTGGGATGTGTTCTTATACAGCATGGGAAGGTCATAGCCTATGCATCAAGACAGTTGAAGACCCATGAGAAGAATTAACCAACTCATGATTTGGAGCTTGCAGCTGTGATTTTCGCTTTGAAGATTTGGAGACACTACTTATTAGGCAAAAGGGTCGATGTATTCACCGATCACAAAAACCTAAAATACGTGTTCACATAGAAAGAGCTCAATATGAGACATCATAGATGGTTAGAGCTGATGGCTGACTATGATCTTGATCTCAAGTACCATCCGGGAAAAGTTAATGTGGTGCCGGATGCGCTTAGTCGGTTGTCTGCAATTTGGATGTTGACAGCATAAAAAGAGCTTATCGATGATTTTCGGAGATTCGAATTGGAGATCGTGTTACCGTATTTTTTAGGACAATTGATGCAGCTGCAAGTACAGCCGTCATTTATCGATAATATTAAAGCAACGCAGTCACACGATCCAAGGTTGCAGAAGTTTCGAGAACATATAGAAGCGGGACTTTGAACGGATTTGTTGATTCATGAAGATGGTTCGTTACGATATGAGAACCGTTTATGTGTACCGAAAGGAGATATTCGGGAAGAAGTTATGAAAGAGGCGCATAGTTCCGCATATTTCGTACATCCTGGAGGCACGAAGATGCACCGTGATCTACGACAGCATTTCTGGTGGGAAGGCATGAAAAGGGAGATTGCTCACTTTGTAGCAAAGTGCTTGGTGTGTCAGCAAGTCGAGGCTGAATATCAATGAGTAGCTGGTTTACTACAATCACTTCCGATTCCTCAGTGGAAGTGGGAACATATAAGCATGGATTTCGTGACGGCTTTACCACGGAGTGCAAAGGGCAACAATACAGTTTGAGTGATTATTGATAGATTGACCAAGGCTCACTTTATACCGTTTAGAGTTGGTCAGTCGACGGAAGTGTTGGCAGAACGATACCTGTAGGAGATTGTGAGATTGCACGGAGTACCCATGAGCATAGTTTCCGATTGTGATGCCCGATTTTTGTCGCACTTTTGGAGGGGTTTACAGGAAAGTTTGGGGACTCGATTGAAGTTTAGCATAGCTTATCATCCTCGGACAGACGGCCAGTTAGAGAGAACGATCCAAACTCTTGAAGATATGTTGCGAGCTTGCATGTTGGACTTCAAGGGTTCATGGGAGGATCATCTACACTTGGTGGAGTTTTTGTATAATAACAGATTTCAAGCGACTATTCAGATGGCTCCATTCGAAGCGTTATATGGTCCCAAGTGTCGCTCACCCGTTTGCTGGGACGATGTTGGAGAGCGAAGGTTATTGGGACCGGACCTTATTGTATAAACCGTGGAGAAAGTTAATACGATTCGGAATCACATGAAGGCAGCACAAGATCGGCAGAAGAGTTGGGCCTGTTCCCCTCCGAACGGCGGCCGAGACGTTAGGACGTCACGTGCCTGAGGTTCGGGGCAGATGCTATTTGGTTTTTATCCGTCCACCTCTTCGAAGATGCCAAGTTGATTTATGGCACCGTGTATCGAAGGTTTAGACGGATGCGGCCGATGTAGCAGACTTTGTTAGATTCCCCCTCGCTTGAGGGGTTTTTGATTGTGGGGACGCTCTTCCCTGCAGGCGCAAGCCCCTGCAGTTAATTACGCTACCGCTTTGCGGTAACAACTTTCTCCTTCTCCAGAATTTCACTTCGTGTCGTGTGTGTTTGTTTTGTTTGTGGCTGCCCGTGGATTGCATACGGAGACTGAGTAATGCCGTCGCCCGTAGGGCGTGGATTAGTCCAAATCCGTATTTACTTAGATTTGGGTTTGGTGTTTTAAGTTTAAGGATGCATTAGTCGCGTTGCGACTAAGATCAACTTAAACATTCGTCAAGGATACGTTAGTCTTGCTTTGGACTAGACGTGGTGATTCATTTAATTTATGGCCATCGGGACTCATCACCTCTCTAACATCGTTGAAGGATTACAACGATAGGTGTCAGAGGAGCTCAGAGATGTACCCTTGAACCAAAGCTGATTGAGGGTTTTATAGTCCATTTAAGTGCTTAAGGATACGTTAGCCGTATTTGGGGCTAAGATCAACTTAAACGGGATCGTTTAGATCCGGCAAAAGAGCAATTGGCTCTATTGTTCCAGTTTAGGGACGTAGTGGTCCCTTATTAGTTTAGGGACGTCTCGGTCCGATACCAGTTTAAGGACGTAGTGGTCCATTATTAGTTTAGGGACGTTTCGGTCCGATGCCAGTTTAGGGATGTAGTGGTCCATTATTAGTTTAAGGACATTTCGGTCCATCGCCAGTTTAGGGACGTGGTGGTCCGTCATTAGTTTAGGGACATTTCGGTCCGATGCCAGTTTAGGGACGTAGTGGTCCATCATTAGTTTAAGGACGTCTCGGTCCAATATTAGTTTAAGGACATCTCGGTCCGATATTAGTTTAAGGACGTCTCGGTCCAACATTAGTTTAAGGACGTCTCGGTCCAATATTAGTTTAAGGACGTTTCGGTCCGATATTAGTTTAAGGACGTCTCGGTCCGATATTAGTTTAAGGACGTCTCGGTCCGATATTAGTTTAGGGACATCTCGGTCCACGAGTTTAAGGACCCCGCAGTCCATATCGATGTGTGGTCGTTGGGACCCGTCACCTCTTTGACGTCGTTGAGGAATTACAACGACGGATGTCAAAGGAGTTCGGAGATGTACCCTCGAACCGGATGTAGATTGATTTAGGAGAGCCATTTTGCTCAGTCAATTTAATTTAAGGACTTATGGCCAAAATTGGGCTAAGTCCAGTTGAAATGTTCAACATTTTATTTGCTTTTGCATTGCATTTCTTTTTATTTAGGCTCTACCCATAAAAGATACAGAGTATCAATTTATTTTGGGCTCTACCCTTTTAGGAATGATGCAAGGTATCAATTTTATTTGGGCTCTGCCCTTATATAAAGGATGCAAAGTATCAATTTATTTGGGCTCTGCCCATTTATTGCCTTGCAATTTATTTTGGCCTGTCAGGTCATTTTGATTTGGGCCTGGCCCTTCAAATAGTGCAAAGCACCAAGAATCTTTTGGATTCAAGAAAATGAGTGCAGAGCACTTTTTAATGATCTAAATTTAGATCAAAGAAGAGAAAAGAAAATCTTTGCTTTCTTTCTGTCTCAGAGAACCAGAGGTTCATAGCAAGTGCAAGGCACTATTTTTATTTATTTATTTATCTGAGAACCAGAGGTTCATAGCAAGTGCAAGGCACTATTTTTTATTTATTTATTTATCTGAGAACCAGAGATTCATAGCAAGTGCAAGGCACTATTTTTATTTATTTATTTATCTGAGAACCAGAGGTTCATAGCAAGTGCAAGGCACTATCTGTTGTGCGCACGTGCGTTGCACGTGGTGCCGCATGGCGGGCATACGTGCGTTGCACGTGGCGCACATGCGCATTATGAGGAGAAGCAAAGCTTCTATATATGGAGAACAAGCTCCTTTTAATATTATTAAATATTCTCATGTGGTGCGCACGTGCGTTGCACGTAGTGCCGCATGGCAGGCACACGTGCGTTGCACGTAGCGCACATGGCGCTTGAGCATATGCGCATTATGGAGGAGCATGCTCCTATCTTGGAGAACTAAGCTCCTTTGAGTATTGAATCCTTTGAGGATTTTTACTCTACCTTTCTAAGAGGTATGCCCTCTTATTTATATGGGAGTGGTAGAGAAGCCATCTCTCCTTTTCCCGATGTGGGACTAAAAAATGCATTCCCCATATAGTAGAGCATTACTTTAGATTACACGTGTATAACACATTTGCTCATAACTTTTGATCTCGGATGAATTATGAGGCCCATAATATATCAAATCGAAGGTCTTTTCGAGATGCTTTCAATATCATCAGAATTTAGCTGTTTTTCGTTCCGGAGTTTGTCAAAATACAGCTCGGAAAATACTGGTTCGCATCTTCTTCCTTAAATCACATGTGCATAGACATTTGCTCATAACTTTTGATCCCGGATGAATTATGAAGCCCATAATATATCAAATCGAAGGGTTTTTCGAGACGCTTTCAATACAATCAGAATTTATCCGTTTCTCCTTCGGGAGTTTGTCAAAAAACAGCCCGAAAGATACTGGTTCGTATTTCCTTAAGCGTATCGCTGCCATTTGATACCTTGGACTCTTTTGCGCAGAAATTTTTGGCGGGAACAAATGCCCCCCACTACTTTGCCCACGTAAGTATGCACGTGGGTAAAGTAGTGCAGAGTTATGCATGGCGTATGACCAGTTTTGGGTTGATGTATCACTTTCAGAATCTTGATCTGAGAAGATAACGAGCGGACACAAGCGTCGTCATTTATCATTGACTCAAATCTCAACTCTTAAGGGATATAGTTCCAACCCTTAACTCCATGAGCCGCATCCTTCTATTTCTTTTTTTTTGTCTCACTCTGGCGTGGAGTAGTTCATACGCTTATGAGTAAGTTCTCCATTTCAGTGGCATGTAGCTTTGGCAAGTGTGGCCCATAGATGGTCGGCCCATCTTGACTTCTTTGCAGGGCAGTGATGGCTTAGGCGACAGGGGTAGGATCTGCCACCTAAGGCTTTTCAACTTTACGAGCCGTGAGGGTCTCATAAAGACTTTTCTCCCTACGAGTCGTGAGGATCTCGTAGGTGTATTTTCTCCTTGGGAATCGTGAGGATTCCTAAGTGTGTTTTCTCTTATAAGTCGTAAGGATCCTATAAGAGAGTTTTCTCTCTTACGAGTCGAGAGGACCCGTAAGCGGTTGTTTCCCTCCTTATCGAGATTCGACTTTGGAGAGTGTGACCCGTGGATAGTATGCAAGAGACCGTTTTGGGCCGACTTGCAGGGTCCCAGTGCTTAGGAAACAGGTTTTTTAATCCCTACTGCCTAAGGCTTTATCTCACGAGTCGAGACGCATCGAGAAAATCTCGCAAAGACATCAATTTCCTCACGAGTCGAAACGGATCGAGCAGATCTCGCAAGAACATCTTAACGTCGCATTTAACCTCTGCTCTTTACGACAGAAGCCCGTTAAGGTTGGTGGTACTTAGGGTTTTGGCCATCGTACCGTCGCATAAGCTGATATAGTCCTCGATAGGCAATCGTGCTGTTCGAGTAGCCCCGCGACTGTCGTGTCTCTGATCCCTTCGGGGGCTGGACAAGACGTCTTCAAGCAATCCTCCTTGACAGTTTGACCGTCAGAAGGGCAAGCGCTAGGAATTTGCCATGCCGCTTTTTACTTGAGGTTAGGCTCATTTTGGAGAGCCCTGATGAGTCATAACCACTCCGCGCTGGTGTGGGGATGATCTCCGATAGTCTTTCGGGCTTTATATGAGTTGCCGTTAAGACCCTGAAGCTAGGAATTTGGCCTTTGCTTCGTTTGCTGGCATTGCGTCTGCTGTATCGAGACGAATGTTGCGGTGGGAACTAGGGATTTTGCCGTGGCTCCGTTTGTTTGATGACGTTACGTCTGCTGTGTCGAGACGAACGTTGGGGTGACATCTCGTCTGCTGTATCGAGACGGGCGTCGAAGTGGTGACCACTCCACACTGGTGCGAGATGATCTCCGATTGTCTTTCCGGTTTTATATGACTTGCCGTTAAGACCCTGAAGCTAGGAATTTAGCCTTCGCTTCGTTTGCTGGCATTGCGTCCTCTGTATCGAGACGAATATCGCGGTGGGAACTAGGGATTTTGCCGTGGCTCCGTTTGTTTAATGACGTTACGTCTGCTGTGTCGAGACGAACGTTGGGGTGACATCTCGTCTGCTTTATCGAGACGGACGTCGAAGTGGTGACCACTCCACACTGGTGCGAGATGATCTCCGATTGTCTTTCCGGTTTTATATGACTTGCCGTTAAGACCCTGAAGCTAGGAATTTAGCCTTCGCTTCGTTTGCTGGCATTGCGTCCTCTGTATCGAGACGAATGTCGTGGTTGTCTCTAGGTTACTGGTGAACCGCCGAGGTTTGGAACTAGGGATTTTGCCGTGGCTCCGTTTTTTTGATGACGTTACGTCTGCTGTGTCGAGACGAACGTTGGGGTGACATCTCGTCTGCTGTATCGAGACGGACGTCGAAGTGGTGACCACTCCACACTGGTGCGAGATGATCTCCGATTGTCTTTTCGGATTTATATGACTTGCCGTTAAGACCCTGAAGCTAGGAATTTAGCCTTCGCTTCGTTTGCTGGCATTGCGTCCTCTGTATCGAGACGAATGTCGCGGTGGGAACTAGGGATTTTGCCGTGGCTCCGTTTGTTTGATGACATTACGTCTGCTGTGTCGAGACGAACGTTGGGGTGACATCTCGTCTGCTGTATCGAGACGGACGTCGAAGTGGTGACCACTCCACACTGGTGCGAGATGATCTCCGATTGTCTTTCCGGTTTTATATGAGTTACCGTAAAGACGTTGAAGCTAGGAATGTGGCCTTCGCTTCATCTGCTTTGTCGTGTCTGAATCCCTGCTGGAGGAAGAACGCTGAGGTTGACATTTCGTCTACTGTATCGAGACGAACGTCATGGAGGTGACCACTTCATGTGAGATGGTCTCCGATTGTCTTTCCGGTTTTATGTGAGTTACCGTTAAGACGTCGAAGTTAGGAATGTGGCCTTCGCTTCGTTTGCTTTGGTGTGTCCAAATCCTGTTGGAGGAAGAACGCTGGGGTCGACATCTCGTCTGCTGTATCGAGACGGACGTCGAGGTGGTGACCACTCTGTGCTGGTGCGAGATGATCTCCGGTTGTCTTTCTGGTTTTATATGAGTTACCGTAAAGACGTTGAAGCTAGGAATGTGGCCTTCGCTTCATTTGCTTTATCATGTCTGAATCCCTGCTGGAGGAAGAACGCTGAGGTTGACATTTCGTCTACTGTATCGAGACGAACGTCAAGGAGGTGACCACTTCATGTGAGATGGTCTCCGATTGTCTTTCCGGTTTTATGTGAGTTACCGTAAAGACGTTGAAGCTAGGAATGTGGCCTTCGCTTCATTTGCTTACACTGCGTCTGGTGTATTGAGACGAATGCTGAGGTGGAGCTGGGATTTTGCCATCACTCCGCTTTGTTTCGACCGTGAGGTCTTTTGTTGACGTTGCATTTGCCTCCAGCTGGACTGCGGAGGAATGCTGTTGTTGACATTGCGTCTACTGTATCGAGACGAATGCTGAGGTGAAGCTGAGATTTTGCCATCGCTCCGCTTGATGGTGTAACATCTGTGTCCTGTTGGAATGAGGAGGCACACCGTTGTTGGTCTCTAGGTTGTAGACGTTGACGTCGAGATTTGGAACTAGGGACTTTGTCATGGTTCCGTTTGTTGCGATTCTGAGGTCAGTTGTTGACGCCATGTCTGCATCTAGTTGAAGTGAGGAGAAACGCCGTTGGTGATCTTTAAGTTGTCGATATTGACGTCGAGACCCTGAAGTTAGGGACCTTCCTTTGCTTCATTTGTTGACATCGTGTCTGTAATATTGCGACAAATGTCGAGATGGTCTCTAGGTTATCTATGAACCGTCGAGATTTGGCTTCGCTTTCTGGTGGAGCCTGTTGGGAAGGTATTGTTCCCTTTTTATCTGTGCCCCTGGATTATATACAGGGATCGATGTAATATCACCTGTAGGGCAAAAGTTTCATTCTTTCATTTTTTTTTATTCTTTCCGCGATGCTCTATCATTTCAGCTTTTATATCGCGAAGGTCGCGATTGCCCAATCATTTCGGCTATTTTTCGCGGTGCCCAATCATTTCGGCTGTTTATTTTATTTTTACTCGCTACTTTTTATTGCGAGTTGCCCAATAATTTCGGCTGTTTATTTTATTTTTACTCGCTGTTTTTTATTGCGCGTTGCCCAATCATTTCGGCTATTTCATATGCATTTTTTTTTGGCTCGCTGATTTTTTTTCTTTCTCGCGAGTAGGGGATTTGGGATCCGATACCAATCTTGGCATCAGTATCGCTGCGACTGGAATATTGGCAGGAGCGAATCATCAGTTGCCGTGAAAGGACTTGGAATTTGATACCGATTTAGGCATCAGCATCGCTGCAACCGGGATATTGCCAGGAGCGAATCATCATTTGCCTCTGTCGATATTGAACAAAGGTGGCTTAGTAAACAGGGTTAAGGGTCCTGTCGGCTAAGGCTTTTGACTTCACGAGCCGTAAGGGTCTCACAAAGGTATTTCTCCCTACAAGTCGTGAGGATCTTGTAGGTGTGTTTTCTCCTTGGGAATCGTGAGGATTCCTAAGTGCATGTTCTCTTATAAGTCGTAAGGATCTTACAAAAGGGTTTTCTCCTTATAAGTCGAGAGGACTTACAAGTGTTGTTTGCTGTATAAGCATATCCCTAGTCACGGATGGGACTTTGTTAGGAAAATATTTATTCATGCCCGTGGATTGTATACAAGGGTCATTATGAGCCGCTTGTAGGGCAATATTGGAAGTTTGTGGGGGTTTGCTTAAGCACAGGTTTAGGTCTCTGTAACTTAAGACTTTCAAGTCTTATGAGCCGTAAGGGTCCCACAAGAGAGTTCTCCTTACGAGTCGTGGGGATCTCGCAAGTGTATTTTCTCCTTAGGAATCGTGGGGATCCCTAAGTGTGTTGTTCCTTTGTGAGTCGTAAGGATCTCACGCAGGTGGTTTCTCCTTACAGGGTCGAGAGGACCCTATAAGTGTTTCTTAACGAGGTTGCGCCCTTTCAGGTTTTCACAAACACTTGCCGGTAGCCCTGCTGTTTTTACTCACGGAGCCCTTTCGGGTTTTCATCCGTGCCCATTTTGCTTATAGACATACCGTTTTTTTTTATTTTTTTATTTTCTCTTTTTTTTTACGAGGTCGCGCCCTTTCGGGTTTTCACGAACACTCGCCGGTAGCCCTGCTGTTTTTACTCACGGAGCCCTTTCGGGTTTTCATCCGTGCCCTTTTTGCTTATGGACATACCGTTTTTTTATTATTATTATTATTATTTTTTTTTTGATATATATTTTTTTATCTCGTCAGCCTAAGGATGCTGCGGTAGTAGTTTAAAGACATTTCGGTCATTTGCAAATTTTAGGACATTGCGGTCCATTATTAGTTTAAGGACATCTCGGTCCGTTGTTAGTTTAAGGACGTTTCGGTCCGTTATCCAGTTTTAGGACGTAGTGGTCCGTTAGGCTTTCTCTATGAATGAGCATGATGCCCCCGGCGTGTCCATATTTTTCGGAGCATACGGTTGTGGCGGGTTCACCTTCCAGATTTCGGACAACGCGAACTTGCCCTGGTATTGGTCTTCAACCCAGTTTTTGCAGACGTAGCAGTCCTCGATCAGGTGACCTACTGTTTGGTGGTAAGGGCAATAATTAGGATTATTAACGTCGCCTGGCTGCAACGGACGTTTTGGATTCAGCAGATTAATGAGTCTGTTGCGCACTGCCAGCTCGAACAGTCCTCTTGTTTTATCTTGCGGAAACGAGTAAGGACGTTTCAACTTTTCCTGGAGGGATTGCCGCTTGTTGCTTTGGCAAGCAACCGGTCTAGGGTCACCTGATTGTTGGTGAGCGCTGGCGACGAGGGCCTTTTTTCCTTTTCTTTTATCCTTTTTGTTCGATCCTTTGTTTACGGGGCCGAGATTTTTTTCGAGTAGCATGCGATTGCACGGCTGAACGTTCTCGCAGCTTCTCAATTCCTTTATTTTTGAAATAGGTTCCCCGAGGGAAAAGTTGGGGATAGCTTCTTCGTCAGAGTCGCTTCCAAAGGTGATAATTTGTGATCCCTTGAAGTCGGCTATATGACAGTTTGCGGCGGCTCCTTTGTGCTCATATATCGCATTTTTCCGATGTCCACAAGCTTCACACTTTGTCCTGTCGAAGTGTTGCTTTTGAGCGATATACCCTTGCCACCAACAGTTAAAGGACTCGCAGTCTTCGGTAGGATGTATGATCTTCTGATGATATAAACAGAAGTTAGGGTGCATCTCTACCTCAGAGAAAGAATTTTCTTCAGAGGGCGGTAGCTTCATTCCTACTGATAGAGCTTTGGCGAACCGTTTCCTCGTCTTGAATTTGTTTTTACCCGCAGTGTATGGCTTTTGATTTGACGGGAATACCTTGGTTCTTTCCAGTATGGCCATTTCATGCTCTTGATTGGCTTTTGCTTTCAGACGAATTTCATTTAGGAAGGCATCGATCAACTTGTCTGACGGCCGCAGAATTTCTGTTTCAGGGTCCGCCACTGATTTCTCAGCGCAAGGATCCTCCTCATCATCCGTCAGTGAATGAGAAATCACATGACAAGTCGCTACGTAGTCTTCGGATTCATCCGATAAGTTTTCTCCATCGTTTTCATCCTCGACGAAAGAACAAGTTGCCCCCGGCGTGTCCGTCTTCTTTGGAGAGTGCGGCTGTGGGGGGTTTACCTTCCAGCTTTCAGACAGCGTGAACTTGCCTTGCAGGTATTGATCCTCGATCCATCCCTTAAAGACGAAACAATCCTCAATCGGGTGACTTACCGTTTGGTGGTAAGGGCAATAATTGGGATTATTAAGGTCGCCTGGCTGCAACGGACGTTTTGGATTCGGCAGATTAATGAGTCTGTTGCACACTGCCAGCTCGAACAGTCTTCTCGTTTTATTCTGAGGAAACGAGTAATAACGTCCCAGCCTCTCTTCGAGGGATGGGCGTGGACGCACGTTGTTTTGGCGAGCGACCGGCTTTGAGTTGTTCGACCGTTGTTGAGTATTGGCAACGAAGGTTGCCTTCCCTTTGCCCTTTTCATTCCAAGGCTCTGTCTTTGAAGAAGAAGGCCTATGGCCCATCTGGTCCATTTGGGCCAGCTTGTCAATCAAGGCCTGGAAGGTGGTCGGCTTGAAAAACATCATGAACTGGGAGATGGCCGCTTGCGGATCGAGAGTGCCCACAAATATGCCTACCGCAGGTGTCTCTTCTATGCGTTGTTCGCATTTCGACCATAGGTTTCGCCATCGTGTTGCGTATTGGACCCACATTTCGTCTGGCCTTATCCTGGCATTTATCAGTGCTGTTATCGGGGTGCGTTCACTAGCACTCGCGAATCTTTGTGTAAACAGCAGTTCCATCTCTGCAAATGTTTTGACAGAGTCGTTAGGTAGCTCCGAATACCATTCAAAGGCTGTTTCTGCTAAGCTGCCGACGAATTGACGTAGCAACAATTTGTCATCGCCTCCAGTATTGCCGCATAAGGCCCTGAATTGAGCGACATGCTGATGCGGATTCCCTGTCCCTTTATATACGTGGAATTTAGGGATCGTATATCCTGGCGGGTAATTAATTTGGTCATACCAGCTCGTATACGGTCGTCCGGTTCTAACAGTTTGCCCAGCCGCTTCATTCGCCTGATGAACCCGGATCTGCTGAGCTATATATTCGTTTAGGTCGACTTTGGAGATTGCCTCCTCCTTGGCTGTTGATAGAGCCGGGGGAGGATTTGACGTTTCTCCCCTGTCGTCTTCAAGGACGATCGGAGGATCTTCAGCAGGAGGGTCCGGCTGTAACATCATCCCTACCATATCTTGGAAGAGGAGCGCCATCTGTTTTATGTTAGCCGCTTGCTCTGCAGCTTCTTTGTCCCTCTTTTTGAGGACTCTGCGTAAAAAGTCAGCGTCGGTTTCTTGTTCTTGACGCTCATCCGAAGACGTTTCAGGGCTTTCTTTTGGCTCAGTGAGTGCAGCCATTGTAGTCATCATTTTCTGAAACTTTTGTTGTTGCTCCTGGGCTTTCGTCACGGATCGGGTGAGCGGTCGGTGGCCCGTAGAAGTGCGGCTTTCCTCCTTTCCAGAAGCCATATAAACAGTGTGCACCACCATGCCCACAGATTTGGGGCGTTTGTGTTCGGTGTCTTTCCGATTTGCCGAAGACACAGGGGCTTCTTGCGGCCTCCTTTTTTGAGTGATTGGAGTTAAGGGAGTCGTTGTAGTGGGCACCCAAGTAACTTTTGCTTTTTGTGGTTTGACAGAGTAATCCTTCCCCTGCCGAACCTTCATCTTTTTCTGTCATCGAATGCAGTCTTGATCGACCACCGACTCTTGGACCTGTCGCCAGACTTTGTAAATTTTAGAGGACAGCCGTTGAAGGGGCTGCTCTAACTTCTTCTCTGGAATATTCTTCACAGATGAATGAGTTCGCTTTAGCACCGCAGTAGGAGAGTTTCTGCGCACCGAGTTCAGCAACTCAAAGCTGTTCCTGGTTGGAACAGCAGTATCGATCTCCACCATTAGAGTTGGAGGAGTAAGTCCAGAGGGGGAGTTTCCCCCAGCCTTCCTCACTCGGCGCCAGTAGCGACGTCGGGCATGTCGTGCTGATGGAGTTGTTTCAGCTATAGGGGTGACCTCCTCATGCCCCCTGTGTTGGTCAGAATATACTGGTACCAGCTTTTTAGAGATCGACGTCCGTTGAACGGGGACGACCAACTTGTCAGAAGCGGACTTCTGAACATGGTAAGCAACCTTGGTGATTTTGCCAGGAACGGGAGTTGGGATGGCTATCCGCTTCGGGATAACGCCTTCTGGTATGGCAGGCTTCTTCATGGGCCCGATGGAGCTCTGGCCTAATCCATTAAAACCTGAAGCAGTGGAGTTGGGTGACCTGTTGAGAGGGGTCACGGCGTTGGTGAGTCGATCGAAGACCGACTTCTTTGGAGCTTCTTGCAATGTCATTGGGGCGTTGAAGCTCATTGATGGGAGCATGGTCCCAAAAAATAGTCCAGTGGTGGCTTGAGCCATCTGCTCCACCGGCATTTTGAAAAGGGAGGCCGCTTGGGGCCCATAAGTCACTCCTCCAGCAATGACGGAGCGAGAGTTATCGCTGCGGACGATGCAGTTCGAAGCCATTGATCTTCTGTTTTTTGCACGGAGCAAGACACCAAATCTTAGTACCTTGAATCCACAGGCAATCACAGCAAACCGCGATTTGCTCGCGAACACGACACACGAAGTGTGGAGTGGAAAGAGGAAGAGGTCCCACCGGGCGTGCCAGAATCTGTTCCCCTCCGAACGGCGGCCGAGACGTTAGGACGTCACGTGCCTGAGGTTCGGGGCAGATGCTATTTGGTTTTTATCCGTCCACCTCTTCGAAGATGCCAAGTTGATTTATGGCACCGTGTATCGAAGGTTTAGACGGATGCGGCCGATGTAGCAGACTTTGTCAGATTCCCCCTCGCTTGAGGGGTTTTTGATTGTGGGGACGCTCTTCCCTGCAGGCGCAAGCCCCTGCAGTTAATTACGCTACCGCTTTGCGGTAACAACTTTCTCCTTCTCCAGAATTTCACTTCGTGTCGTGTGTGTGTTTGTTTTGTTTGTGGCTGCCCGTGGATTGTATACGGAGACTGAGTAATGCCGTCGCCCGTAGGGCGTGGATTAGTCCAAATCCGTATTTAGTTAGATTTGGGCTTGGTGTTTTTAGTTTAAGGATGCATTAGTCGCGTTGCGACTAAGATCAACTTAAACATTCGTCAAGGATACGTTAGTCTTGCTTTGGACTAGACGTGGTGATTCATTTAATTTATGGCCATCGGGACTCATCACCTCTCTAACATCGTTGAAGGATTACAACGATAGGTGTCAGAGGAGCTCAGAGATGTACCCTTGAACCAAAGCTGATTGAGGGTTTTATAGTCTATTTAAGTGCTTAAGGATACGTTAGCCGTATTTGGGGCTAAGATCAACTTAAACGGGATCGTTTAGATCCGGCAAAAGAGCAATTGGCTCTATTGTTCCAGTTTAGGGACGTAGTGGTCCCTTATTAGTTTAGGGACGTCTCGGTCCGATACCAGTTTAAGGACGTAGTGGTCCATTATTAGTTTAGGGACGTTTCGGTCCGATGCCAGTTTAGGGATGTAGTGGTCCATTATTAGTTTAAGGACATTTCGGTCCATCGCCAGTTTAGGGACGTGGTGGTCCGTCATTAGTTTAGGGACATTTCGGTCCGATGCCAGTTTAGGGACGTAGTGGTCCATCATTAGTTTAAGGACGTCTCGGTCCAATATTAGTTTAAGGACATCTCGGTCCGATATTAGTTTAAGGACGTCTCGGTCCAATATTAGTTTAAGGACGTCTCGGTCCGATATTAGTTTAAGGACGTCTCGGTCCGATATTAGTTTAAGGACGTCTCGGTCCGATATTAGTTTAGGGACATCTCGGTCCACGAGTTTAAGGACCCCGCAGTCCATATCGATGTGTGGTCGTTGGGACCCGTCACCTCTTTGACGTCGTTGAGGAATTACAACGACGGATGTCAAAGGAGTTCGGAGATGTACCCTCGAACCGGATGTAGATTGATTTAGGAGAGCCATTTTGCTCAGTCAATTTAATTTAAGGACTTATGGCCAAAATTGGGCTAAGTCCAGTTGAAATGTTCAACATTTTATTTGCTTTTGCATTGCATTTCTTTTTATTTAGGCTCTACCCATAAAAGATACAGAGTATCAATTTATTTTGGGCTCTACCCTTTTAGGAATGATGCAAGGTATCAATTTTATTTGGGCTCTGCCCTTATATAAAGGATGCAAAGTATCAATTTATTTGGGCTCTGCCCATTTATTGCCTTGCAATTTATTTTGGCCTGTCAGGTCATTTTGATTTGGGCCTGGCCCTTCAAATAGTGCAAAGCACCAAGAATCTTTTGGATTCAAGAAAATGAGTGCAGAGCACTTTTTAATGATCTAAATTTAGATCAAAGAAGAGAAAAGAAAATCTTTGCTTTCTTTCTGTCTCAGAGAACCAGAGGTTCATAGCAAGTGCAAGGCACTATTTTTATTTATTTATTTATCTGAGAACCAGAGGTTCATAGCAAGTGCAAGGCACTATTTTTTATTTATTTATTTATCTGAGAACCAGAGATTCATAGCAAGTGCAAGGCACTATTTTTATTTATTTATTTATCTGAGAACCAGAGGTTCATAGCAAGTGCAAGGCACTATCTGTTGTGCGCACGTGCGTTGCACGTGGTGCCGCATGGCGGGCATACGTGCGTTGCACGTGGCGCACATGCGCATTATGAGGAGAAGCAAAGCTTCTATATATGGAGAACAAGCTCCTTTTAATATTATTAAATATTCTCATGTGGTGCGCACGTGCGTTGCACGTAGTGCCGCATGGCAGGCACACGTGCGTTGCACGTAGCGCACATGGCGCTTGAGCATATGCGCATTATGGAGGAGCATGCTCCTATCTTGGAGAACTAAGCTCCTTTGAGTATTGAATCCTTTGAGGATTTTTACTCTACCTTTCTAAGAGGTATGCCCTCTTATTTATATGGGAGTGGTAGAGAAGCCATCTCTCCTTTTCCCGATGTGGGACTAAAAAATGCATTCCCCATATAGTAGAGCATTACTTTAGATTACACGTGTATAACACATTTGCTCATAACTTTTGATCTCGGATGAATTATGAGGCCCATAATATATCAAATCGAAGGTCTTTTCGAGATGCTTTCAATATCATCAGAATTTAGCTGTTTTTCGTTCCGGAGTTTGTCAAAATACAGCTCGGAAAATACTGGTTCGCATCTTCTTCCTTAAATCACATGTGCATAGACATTTGCTCATAACTTTTGATCCCGGATGAATTATGAAGCCCATAATATATCAAATCGAAGGGTTTTTCGAGACGCTTTCAATACAATCAGAATTTATCCGTTTCTCCTTCGGGAGTTTGTCAAAAAACAGCCCGAAAGATACTGGTTCGTATTTCCTTAAGCGTATCGCTGCCATTTGATACCTTGGACTCTTTTGCGCAGAAATTTTTGGCGGGAACAAATGCCCCCCACTACTTTGCCCATGTAAGTATGCACGTGGGTAAAGTAGTGCAGAGTTATGCAGAGTTATGCATGGCGTATGACCAGTTTTGGGTTGATGTATCACTTTCAGAATCTTGATCTGAGAAGATAACGAACGGACACAAGCGTCGTCATTTATCATTGACTCAAATCTCAACTCTTAAGGGATATAGTTCCAACCCTTAACTCCATGAACCCGTCTTGATTCCTGTTTATAATTTATCCCTGCTTGTGCAGAGGATCCGTGCACTCTCGTGTTTTATATCCTATATACTTGCATTATATCGGGTATCTGCATTTTTTTAATAATACAAATAAAGTAAAATAAATATTTTTTAAAAATATCTAGCATGGCCTGCATCATACCCCTGACCCTGTGGTAGCATCCGTGCATCATGTTCTCGTCCCGTTTAGTGAAACAGACTCATTTGGATCGCTCCGTGCACGCTACGTGCATTCATTCTTGGGGGTATGCATTTTCTTTAACTGGATATCGTATTTTGGTTTTGGTTGACACGTATATTATCCGTATTTCAAACAGTAATTTTAGATCCGACCCGGGCGTGTTTCGGAGTATTTTTGTATTAGCCAGAAAATTCAAATTTACCTAATATTATATTTTAATATATAGACTGTACATTTAAAACAAATCAAATATATTTCCTAAAATATATATATTTAATATCTTTTATAACCCAAATCCCAACCACACTGATATCCACGTCTCTCTCTCCCCTTATCTTCTTTTCTTTCCAACCTTTGTGCCCTCGTCACGAAGCTCAAACCTACGCCCTCATGCTCGCCTCTCACCATCGCCGACTCCCTCGATCCTTCGTCGTCGTCACCCCCTTCTCCTTTCTTCCTCCCCCTCCTCCCATCACCACAACCACCACCGCCATCACTCGACACCCATGCCCACGACCCATCGCCTGCAGGAAACCCCACGTCACCGCACTCCCCCTCGTTCGCCCTCATCACCGTTGACCTCGCCAACCTCCCCCTTGTTCGCCCTCATCACCGTTGACCTCGCCAACCTCCCCTTGCCACCTCACTTTTCTCTTCTCCCCTCTCTTCTCTCTTCTTCTCCAAAGAACCCGAGCTTCATACCCTCTCTGTGCAAGAACCCTGCACAACCCGTGGCCCCCGCTGCCTCGCCGGAAAAACTCCATCGACGGTGACCTAACACCCATCTTCGACATCCTCTCGCTGCCTTCTCTGACCCCAGAGCACAGTGAACCCAGTCCCCTCTCTTCTCTCTTCTCTCTTCTTCTTCTTCTACTTCTTTCTTCTCAGTTTTCCGTTTCCCGGTGATCGCCGGAGCCGTGCCGCCGCCGAAAATCCGGGCAACCCATTGAACATCCTCAGCCAGTGTGGTCGTGTTCTTGCTTTGCTTGGTTCAGTTCTGTACGCACGTGTGTGTTGCGATATTTACCGACGTCGGACACGCCGTACGCACCCCGTATTGAGATCCGATCAGGCAAGTTTATCCTGCTACATCCTATATTTATATATTTATATCCATATGAATAAAAATAATACATCTATGTTGCATTGTGCATCCGATGTTATGGTTTTACTGTTTTTCGATATCCGTTCAGATCTGTACTGTATATTATATATTTAGTTGCATCCGGAACTTGATTGCTTCATGTTACTACTAGATTCATATACCATGCTTTCTATTATGCATCATACAACTCATGGACTCATTATATGTTATCGTTGATTACTATTCATGCATCCGTGCTTTTATCGTGTTTCGATACTTGCTACAGTTTTACTTTTGAGCATCCGTGTGATACATATGCACTACCTGACATGACCTGATACACCACTGCTTGACTTGATACCTGATCCTAATACTAATGTCGACAATCCTGACTTGTTGTCCTGATGGACATATCCTGTTGTCTATATAGACAAAACCTATACCTGCTTGATCCTGTGTTGGCATTGGCTCCAGATTATCAATACCCGACTTGAACACATAACTTTGGGGGTATGGGGAAATCATAAGTGCAACTGATGTGTAGCTTAAAAGGGTATTACTTGATCCGTGGTCCCGGGGGATAACGGAACAGAATCATTCGTGGTTCTTACTTGATCCGTAGTCCCGGAGGATAACGAGACAGAGTCATTCGTGACTCTTCCTACCTGATCCATGGTCCTGGGGGATAACGGGACATATTCTTTTGAGTTATATGGAGGAGTACACTAATTGATTTTAAACAAACTTTAGAATAGATAACCCGGTAGCACAGTTTAGATTACTCATCGCGCTTCACATGCCCATACACATCTCTCCGTTTCATTTCCATGTTTACTTGTATATTCATGTTATCGTTTATACTCATGACTGCATATGTTGTTGCATCCTGATTATACTTTATTGTTTGATATTATGACGCACTGACGTCTGGGTTCTGCATGACCCAGATCCTCTATCTTTGTCGCATGCTGACCAGGAGTATTTCAGCTGACAGGCCGAACAGTGAGGAGCATGTTAGTGTTTAGCTTTGTTTATTTTCCTTTCTGTACTTTCATTTCCTGATGTGAGCCCGTATTTGGGACGTATTTTCCAGATTGTTACTGTTTATTGGATTTATTGCTTCCTGATATTATTTCTTGACTCGTTTATTCTGGCAGATGGACATGTACTAGATAGATTATTTATTTCTACTGTTCTTGATATCTTATAGACAGCCGTAATGTGACCGTGGAGGGATATTTCCTAACCACAGGTAGCATAGTTGGCTCTGTCACGTGCCGATCGCAGAGTACGCTGGGAAGCGGGGAGTGACATTTATAATTAATTAATTATATTATAAAAAGGCCAAAGTGGTCATTTGACATGAGCAGTAACGTTGACCGTCAAGTCATAGTTTCTTAATAGTTTTAAAGGTGATTTTAGTTTTGTTAAAATGACCCAAACTTATTGGGAGTCTCAGTAAATAAGCCTTTTATTAAATGGAAATTTTATATTTCTTTCTCTAAAATGGGTAGTAGTTAGTTATCGGGAAAATATAGAGAGAGAAAGAGTAGTTAACATTCAAATTTTCTTTTTAATTTTTGGGTAGGAAAAAGAAGAAAATTGTATAGCCATTTGTGAAGCTGTGGTTGAAATTGGATTTTCAATTTTGGAACCCACTCCTTTTAGCACTATAATAACTAGTGTTTTTGGCACATGTGTTGCATGTAATTGTAGAAATTTTTATGATAAAATTTATTTATTAATTTAACTACTGATTGGTTCGAAAATTGTTTTTATGTGTGTTGTAAATTACCGCAATCAATAACGGTGTCGCAATAGCTAGCCGTTAGCGAGTACGGGTCGTCCACAGGGAAACGGCGAACCGCTTTTATTGTTTTAGACGGGTTGATAGAAAAAAGGTGGAATTGTTATCGTTTATTATTTAGAAGGTTTGAAAAGTTTATAATAGAAGGGCTTGCAGGGTTTATAGGACTTAGTAGTTAATGGATGGAATTTTAAAAATAATTCTTCTTTATCTTTTAATTATTTAATACTTGAGAAATAGCGATGAATGCGGATTAGGGTTCTTGGAGAGAATTAGGGTTTCTCCCTACCGACCCTTGTTTTTCCATTGATCTCTATTTATCTCAAACCTTTAACAGAACGATTATTAACGAATCTTAAATCGTGGTCGTGACTATCTTGAATTGATAGCGCACCCGATAAGAGGGTTAATATTCATTTTGCTAAAATTTATAAAAATTAAAATTTTAAAAAGAATTTAAGTGATATTTTTCATCCATTATTCTAACCTATCCTACAAATCCTAGCAAGCAAGAATTTATTCGTTCATGGAGATCAATGAAATAGAAGAAAGGTGGAAGAAAACGGAACCCATAATTAAAATTGAAAATGCCGAAAGTAAATGCAGAATGTAAATGCGAAAACGAATGGCAGAAAGTAAATGCGACAAAATTAAAAGAAAGAACTATCTTTTATTGAATAACTATTGAATTACAAAAGTTGCTCGCTGAAAAACCAAATTACAAAACCCTACTTTTCTCTAGATAGCTTGGTCGTTAGATCAATCGATTCTTCGATGGATAGTTCGATGGATAGTTCGATTCTTATAGATATATAGCTTTCGGTCCTCTATATACGCTCTGGAACTTGAAACCTTAGACGTCATGTTGAAGTGTGTGAAATTACGATCAAGCACCTAGTTTTTCACATCCTACGGCTATCATAAGACCGCGCAACCGCCGCCCCAAGCCTTTATTGGCCGCGGATCCGCCACCCCTTGGTGGGTTCGTGCTTCAAAATTCTTCGTGTCTTTTTCTCCCGATATTTGGAGATCTTTCTGATAAAAATATTCTGAAAATATATCTCTTAGTCTCTGCCGTTGCAAGATTCTTCAATTTGCTCTTAATATTCGTAGATTTGGTTTTGTAATTCTATTTGATGTGGATAACCTACTTATAGTTCAGACCTAAGCTGATCTTATTATAATACCTGCATAATATCTCAAATCATATTGTTAGTAGCATTTGTTTTATTTGAAATAATATTTCAACCAATTATATGATTTGATATCTTAATAATATTGATTATGATATTTGATATGATATGCATATATTCCCCAATTATAAATTAAGAAACATATGATAATAATTTTTTTTACACATAAACCCACATATGTTCTTAATTTACAAATACCATCTTTTAGTAACTAATAATGGTAGGGAAAATGTCCATACAATGTGAAATAGATTTGACTGATCAAATACCCTCAAACTTATTTTTGATCGTCCCAAGCAAACTATTTTATTATGAAAAGAAAAAAAATCTAGCACACTTTCGTAGGCAACACGATTACACTTAGCTCATGCAACAAGCTTTTAAACATCTAGGTGTCCCTAGTAGGAGGAGTGTTATCTTCTGAGGGTTTTCAGCGGATTACACCCACAAAATTTCAAAATAAAAGAAAAAAGACAAAAATTACATGCAAAGATAAGAACGTAAAAAAGAAAAACTTGAAAATAAGAATTTCAAACTACACAAGCTTTTTAGTTGTCATAAGCCCTATCTTAGTGGTCTTGAAAAGATTTCAGAAATCACATCCTCCCTCAATAAAACATCGTCTTTAGTCTCCCTCCTTAACTCTTCTTTAAACATCAATCATATACCCCTACGTATGTGTAAAAGTCATCCCTATACTTGGAGAATTCAATTCAAGCTATCATGCCCTTTATCCATATTCCTTTGTACTTTTTAGTTTGTGATGTTTTAGATGGATTTGCTCACACATTCTTCATGCGACCGTTAATATTTCTTGAGATACTAACCAACCGATTACCGAATGTGCTCATTTATTACGGCGTACTTAGCAATATGCTAATCTTGTAATACCTAAGGATAGCAGTGACTCCCAAACCAGTTGGTCTAAGACACTAGGTGATAAGACATCCTCGCTATATTTTTTATATGCATCCTTAAGTAATTACAAAATCAGTGTTTATTTTTCTTTTAAATTTTATTTTATGTGTCATTTATATTTTGTTGATGATTTTTTTACACTAAGGTTCTTAGGCAAGAGTATTTCAAGGTATTCTCTACTATCCTAAGTTTCAAGATGTCTAAGTGCGTATAATAGGGTATCAACATTCAAAAGTTTGGACTAAAGAATAGAGACTATTTTTCATACTTATTTCTATCCGTGGATTAGTAATTTCTTTATCTTACTAACCATTAGGATAACAGCTCATGACCACGTATTACTAGCTTCGTTTTAAAATATCTAATTTTCTTGCATTTCTTAAGTCTCTTTCTCTCTTTTATATGTATTTTTCACTCTCTAATTTTTATTTTCAAAATTTTTTAAGTTTTTTTTATGCAATGCAAAATTTACATATGATGCGTAGATACATACAAACCATCCATACAATCCTTCCCTCCAAACTTGTTTGCAGCAATGTCCTCACTAATGTCGTTCTGTAAGCTCAAAATCTGAAAATTAGGAAGAACAATTCAAGAAGATGACATAAAGACTGGGTCAAGAGTGAACGACAGTAAAATCCTCTCCCAAACTTGTTCTTGGCTCACAATCGTGCAAAAATTTCCTTTCTTTCAAGAGTCATTTTAAAAATATTTTTCTTTTTTTCCCTCAAACTAGAGTTTTCAAAATTTTCGGAGAGGTTTTCTCTCTCTCATTTTTTTAAGAAAAGATATATACATTAAAAAATGCTCCCCCAAACTTAATTAAAACAGTGTTTCCATTATTTAAGCATTTGAATTTCAAAGTAAGAGAGGAGAAAATCGCATTAGTATATATAAGGCTTTACAAAGCCCAAAAACCAACACTAACCATTCAAATATTTTATCAAGATAACACCATGGTTGGTGAAAGATAGTGTAACGGATAGACGTGAAGAAGATTCGAGACTGTATACGAATGGAGATTGTATCATGTCTCGAGTAGAAAAAACAGAAATGAGAGTAACGATAATAGATGATGTGGGGGGAAGATAAGAGGTGTAATCGAAAGGTTTTACATCTTGGTTGTGTCATGACCCAAATGTGGCACGTGACCGGCACTTAAATCACATGACATCTAAAGACGTCGATGCGGTCCAAGTAAACCAAAATCTGGAATCTAAACCCTTTTTGAAAATATTGGAGGTGAGATTTAAAATAGTTATCAGATAGGATTAGTCCTGGTCGGCTATGATAGTATTATACTTATGATCCCATCTGGTAACTATTTAAAATAGTTACATGTATGCAATTACCAGTAAAGAGATATGCAGGTACTGTCCCCCGGATCAGTCCTGGTCGGCTACAAAAACTATAATATAACTGGGTATCTCATGATAGCAACATATCAATATATATGGATGTCCAGTATCGACACCCAAAATCAGAAATCTCTTGTGTCCATCACCGACACGCAAATTCTCAAATCTCTCGTGTCCATCACTGACACGCAAATGCAGATACCGTCGACACCATCTCAACAGATGATCGTCACCCGATATCCCTGGCCCCGGTCGGTATCCCCTGGATATCCGCCGTACCCGATCGAGCCCCGGCCAGTATCCCCTGGATATCTGCCGTGCTCATCTCTATCTCCGGTATCGAGTGTCCTCGCTAGGCTTCTCGCCTCTAATGCGGCTATCCTGCCCCTCAGTCTCAACCGGGTCCACCATGTATCCGACTGTATATCCCCCCACTCAGTCTGGATAACGTAGAAATCCGTAACTGTATAGCCCCCACTCGGTTCGGAGTAAAACAAAACGTAAAAATGACTCATGGTGGACATCAACTCATCATATCCAAATATATCAAGTAAAGAATAAGAATAATCTCATCGGCCCTCCTGATGATATTATATATATATATATACACATATATAACAGTGTCCCATACCATTGATATATATCATCAAAAGTAAAACATCCTGAAAACTCATAAGAATCAAATATGAATACTCATGATACTGGTATTCGCAATACCCAACGGGTAATAAAGGTAAAGTACGCAACTAAGTCATACAGGCAACAAACATATCGATTCTACCGTGTCATGGCAATACTAATGATATGTAGTGTAGCATACGCGTCTGTGCTTGTGCAATATGGAAATCATTAGTAGTTATGCGAGTGTTCTATAAGTGTATAATCCAAACTTGTATCGATGGTTACCTATGCATTAGGTAGTGTAACGGTCCTACAGTGACATGACAGTACCAATGGGGTGTAGTGTAACATATGTGTATGTGCTGGTGCAGTATAGTACTCATTGGTAGTTGTACAGTGTTCTATCACAGTGTTCGTATCACGGAAACATGTAATATCGAATAATACATCGCGAATATGCAAAGTAAGTCTAAGCATAACTATTAAATGTAATTACTTGCTATGAGCTATACCATTATCCTTGAAAATGAAACGAAACGTTGGTTTTGAAATTAGGAAGCTGCCTTAAGTTGAAAATGAATATTTGTTTTGGAAATTGGCATCGTCTCCTTGTCTTTTATCGTCAAAAAGGGAAACGAATCGTTAGTTTTTTAAAAGAGTATAGCTCACTCAAGTATTACGTTCTAAAACGAAGTAAAACATTATTTTACGAGTCTAAAGGAAACTTGGCCGTTATTCGGCATACGAATCTTATCATCACCAATACGGTATGGTTCCTCGTACCGTATCCACATCGCCATAATACTCAAATCCTCTCAAGTACGGCGTAATCCTTCGTACCAATCCACCAAATCATGAATAAACTATATGCACATGAATATATACTAAATGCAATCATAACTTCAATATTATTATCTTGAACAACTACTAAAACTAACTATATATCATACTATCCTATTTATAAGGTTGTGGGGGTGCTATACGCCATCCACCCGACTTCTCCCGTAGATATAAATCTACTCACCAACTTGTTGAGATCGCTGAAATCCACACTGCTATGTCCGCCATCTCCGTCTCGAAAACCTTCACGATCGTACCTATAATCGTAGTTATATCATATCAACGTAAATATCATATCAAAGTCAAAACAACGAGCTAAGCATTCATACGTTAGAACGTACATCATACTTAATCCAAAAACGACCTGTTGTTAATGTACAAACGTTAACGGTTCAGTTGCAGTACAAACGTTAACGGTTCAGTTGATGACGTATTTTCGAACGGGGTCATATGGATGACGTATTTCCGAACGGGGTCATGTTGATGACGTATTTCCGAACGGGGTCATGTGGATGACGTATTTCCGAGCGGGGTCATGTGGATGACGTATTTCCGAACGGGGTCATGTGGATGACGTATTTCCGAGCGGGGTCATGTGGATGACGTATTTCCGAGCAGGGTCATGTGGATGACGTATTTCCGAGCGGGGTCATGTGGATGATGTATTTCTGAATGGGGTCATGTGGATGACGTATTTTCGAGCGGGGTCATGTGGATGACGTATTTCCGAACGGGGTCATGTGGATGACTATTTCCGCGACGGGGTCATGTGCTGACGTATTGTCTGTTGTAATGAGGCGAATATCGAAGTGGTCTTCAGGTTGTCTGGGAACCGTTGAGATTTGGCTTCTTCTTCTGATGGAACCTGGGGGGGGGAGGTGTGATTCCTTTTTTGTTTACGCCCCTGGATTGTATACAGGGATTGATGTGATATCACCTGTAGGGCATAAATTTTATTTTATTTTATTTCTTTCCGCGATGCTCTATCATTTCAGCTTTTATATCGCGAAGGTCGCGATTGCCCAATCATTTCGGCTATTTTTCGCGGCGCCCAATCATTTCGGCTATTTATTTTATTTTTACTCGCTGCTTTTTATTACGAGTTTCCCAATCATTTCAGCTATTTTGCATGCATACATTTTTACTTGCTGATTTTGTTGCAAGTTGCCCCATCATTTCGGCTATTTCGTATGCACGTATGGCTCGTTAGCTTCTTGCTGCAAGCTTGGAATTAGACACCAATTTCGGCATCAGCACCGCTGCAACTGGGATATTGCCAGGAGCGAATCATCATTTGCCTCTGTCGATGTCGAACAAAGGTGGCTTAGCGATCAGGGTTAGGATCCTGTCGACTAAGGCTTTTGACTTCATGAGCCATAAGGGTCTCATTAAGGTTTTTCTCCCTGCGAGTCGTGAGGATATCGTAAGTGTGTTTTCTCCTCAGGAATCGTGGGGACCCCTAAGTGCATGGTCTCTTATAAGTCGTAAAGATCTTACAAGAGTGTTTTCTCCTTATAAGTCGAGAGGACTTACAAGGGCTGGTCACCGCGTAGACATATCCCTAGCCACGGATGAGACTTTATTAAGGAAATGTTTATTAGCGCCTGTGGATTGTATACAAGGGTCAATATTGAGCTGCTTGTAGGGCAGTATCGGAAGTTGTGGTGGCTGCTTAAGAACGGGTTCATATCCCTGTAGCTTAAGACTTTCAAATCTTATGAGCCGTGAGGGTCCCATAAGAGGGTTCTCCTTACGAGTCGTGAGGATCTCGCAAGTGTAATTTCTCCTTAGGAATCATGGGGATCCCTAAGTGTGTTGCTCCCTTGTGAGTCGTAAGGGTCTCACGCAGGTTGTTTCTCCTCACAAGATCGAGAGGACTTTGCAAGTGTCTTTTAACAAGATTGCGCCCTTTCGGGTTTTCACAAAACTCGCCGGTAGCCCTGCTGTTTTTACTCACGGAGCCCTTTCGGGTTTTCATCCGTGCCTTTTTTGCTTATGGACATACCGTTTTTTTTCTCTTTTTTTTATTCTATTCTAACGAGGTTGCGCCCTTTCGGGTTTTCACAAAACTCGCCGGTAGCCCTGCTGTTTTTACTCACAGAGCCCTTTCGGGTTTTCATCCGTGCCCATTTTGCTTATGGACATACCGTTTTCTTTTTTCTTTTTCTTTTTATATTCCTTTTTTTTATCAGCTTCGGGATGCTGTAACCCACAGGAGTTTATCGACGTCTCGGTCAACAGCTAGTTTTAGGACATAGTGGTCCATTGTTAGTTTAAGGACGTTTCGGTCCGTTGCTAGTTTAAGGACGTTTCGGTCCATTGTTAGTTTAAGGACGTTTCGGTCCGTTGACCGGCTACTACTTATAGAGTTTGGGCTTAGGAAGATAGCGAGCGGACATAGTCGTTGTCATCTATTGTTGACCTAGATAGGGACTCATCAGGCGTAGTATTTCTTTAGGAAGCGACCGTTTATTGGTCTGAAAGGTCTTTCACCATGCATGTCCATGAGTAGATAGGCCCCACCCTGGTAGACCTTGTCTATGATATATGGGCCTTCATAGTTCGGCTCGAATTTCCCCCGTTTGACACGATTGGGGATCATAGGTCTTTTGACCACTAGCATGAGTTCGCCTTGGCGGAATGTTCTCGGCCTAGTCAATCTCTCATATGAACGCGTCATCTTTGCTTTATAAGCCTCCAGATTTTGTTGTGCTATGAGCCGGGTTTCGTCGAGGGCATCAAGTTCCTCAAGCCGAAGGTGAGCATTCTCTTCGTCCGTTAGCTCGTAATGAACTCCTACTCGTAGAGAGGGTAGTTATATCTTGAGGGGGAGTACCGCCTCTGTACCGAATACCAATGCGTACGGCGTTGTATTCGTGGCCATTTTGAACGTAGTTCGATACGCCCAGAGAGCTTCATGCAGTCTCTCGTGCCGGTCCTTCTTATTTCGGGACACCGTCTTTTCCACGATCTTCGTCAAGGTCTTGTTAAAAGCCTCAGCTAGACCATTAGTTCGGGGATTATAGATTGAGGAGTATCTCCAGTCTAAGTTGTGCTGTTGTGCGAAGCGGCTGATCTTGTGGCTTCTGTAGGCTGGCCCGTTATCGGAGATAATCCGTTACGGAGTGCCAAACTGATAAATGACGTGCGTCTTGAAGAAATGATGGATATTCTCCGTCTTCACTTCCCTTAGCGGTATTGCTTCTGCCCATTTGGAGAAGTAATCAGTTGTTGCCAAGATGAATCGATGTCCTCTGGACGATGCTGGTTCGATGGGGCCGATTATGTCAGTCCCCCACATTTTGAATGGCCAGCTAGCCACTGTTGGATGTAGTGGATTTGGATGCTGATGGATAAAGTCCCCGTGAATCTGGCACGAATGGCACTGCTTCGCATATTCGAGGCAATCTTGGATCATCGTGGGCCAATAATAGCCCATCCGTTTGATCTTCAGCTTCATCTTTGGCCCGGCTTGGTGAGAACCGCAGAGTCCGTCGTGAGTTTCTTGGACGACTCTCTTTGCCTCTTCAGGTCCCAGGTATCTTAGCCATAAAGAGTCAAATGATCTCTTATACAGGGTATCATTGATGAAAGCAAAAGACAGAGCTCGTTTTAAAGCCGATGTCTTGAAGACGCATTTTCAGGTGTTCGACGGGATTTGAAGTAGTGTATAAAGACTTCCCTCCAATCCTCAGCCTTTTCCTGATCTTTTATTTGCAGAGTCATTCGCTCGGTCGCTCCCTTTTCTTCGGACGACTCCGGAGATATTTCTGCCGGTGCGAGAACCCGACGGTTTTGTACAACGATCCTCACATCATCGAGGTTTTTTTCAGCCATTTCTTTAGCGAGCTTGGCTAATGCATCCACCTTGCTATTTTCCGCGTGTGGTATACTTTCCAAGGTGTAGGAAGGAATTTGAGTCAGCAGTCGATATACTCTCTCTCCGCATTTTACCAACTCAGGCTTGCACGTCTGATAGTCGCCGTTTACTTGACTGACGATCAGTTGGGAGTCTCCATCTATGAGGAGGTTTTCAATTCCCATGTCGATGGCGATCTCAAGACTGCTATCAAAGCTTCATACTCGGCTTCTTTGTTCGTCCTCGGCTCTGTTAAGAAAAAGGCAAATCTCATTATTCCTCCCTGTGGAGTCACGAAGATAAGGCCTACCCCTAATTTGATTATAGGCGTGCTTTGTTTGCGCTTCTTCATGGAGGACGCCCCATCAAAATAGAGTTCCCACCGGGTATCACCACCATCGATCGTGTCAAACGCATGTTCGTCTGGCAGTTCGCAATTCAAAGGAGAATCGGCAGGTATCGGATGCTCAACGAGGAAGTCGGTGATGGCCTGGCCTTTCACTGCCTTAAGAGGTCGATAAGTTATCGAGAATTCCATCAAGAGCAGGGCCCATTTAGCGAGCCGCCCTGTTAATATGGCCTTCAACATCAAATACTTGAGAGGATCAACTTTTGATATGAGATGGACCTCATGTGCCAACGCGTAGTGTCTGAGCTTTGTTATTGCGAAGATCAACGCCAAGCAGTGTTTTTCAATGGGAGAGTAATTACTTTCTGCCCCTAGTAGAACTCGAGTCAAATAGTAGAGGGCTCTCTCCTTCCCTTGGTCGTTTTCTTTTGCCCATAATGCGCCTAGCAAACCTTCAAGGGCTGTTGTATACAGGACGAGAGGTTTTCCTTTAACGGAAGCAGCCAGTACTGGCGGATTCAGCAGGTATTGCTTGATTTCATCTAGCGCGCTTTGGCATTTGTGATCCCAAACGAAAGGGGTTCCCTTTTTCATCAGGTGACTGTAAGGACGGCACTTGCCTGAGAGATTGGCTATAAATCGCCGGATATACGCGAGCTTCGCTTGGAGAGACCGCAATTGCTTGAGAGTCCTTGGCGGGGGCATTTCCATAATTGCCTTGATCTTCGACGGATCTATCTCAATGCCCCTGTGTCGGACGAGGAATCTCAGGAATTTGCCTGAGGAAACTCCGAACGCGCATTTGAGAGGGTTCATCTTCAAGTTGTATTGCCGAAGGCGTTGAAATACGGTCTTCAGATGCTCTAAATGTTCCTCGTATGATTTGCTTTTCACCACAAGGTCGTCGATATAGCATTCGACGATTTCATGTATGAGGTCATCGAAAATCTTTGTCATGGCCCTCTGATAGGTGGCGCCGGCATTCTTTTAGACCGAAGGGCATCACCTTGTAGCAGAATATGCCCAAAGGGGTCTGGAAAGCGGTGTGCTTCTGGTCTTCGGGATGCATCTTTATCTGATTGTATCCTGACGAGCCGTCCATGAAGGAGAAAACCTCATGAGTGGACATATTGTCTATCATCAGCTCAGTGACTGGTACAGGAAAATCATCCTTCGGGCAAGCTTTATTGAGGTCCCGTAAGTCGACGCAGATGCGCACTGTCCCATTTTTCTTCATCAATGGGACGATATTGGCGATCCAATCAGGATACTGAACCTCTTGGATGAAGCCGGAATCGATTAGCTTCTTGACATCGGCGTTGATGCTCATCTCAAACTCGAGCCGCATTCTTCTCGGTGCTTGTTTGATCGGCTTGACGTCCGGGGATACCGCCAATTTGTGCACAGCAATCTCTGGATCTAATCCTGGCATTTCGGAATAGTTCCATGCGAAGCAATCTTTATGCTGCATGAGCACGTCCTTTAGCGTAGCCACCCTTTCTTCAGACAATAGCTCACTGACGAATGTCGGCCGCGGGTCACTTGCCGTCTCCAAGTCAATTTTCTTGAGGTTGTCTGCGGTAGTATGTATCCCATCTTCCAGCTCTTTTGGCGCCGGCGGAAATTCTGAGATTACCTCGTCATCATCGTTTTCGAAGCGCCAGAGGAGGTCATCCATATTCTCGGGCTCTTTTTCTGACAGCGTTATCACGTGACAGGTACGAGCTCGCTTCCAAGACCGATGTTGATCTGGTTTTACCCTCGTAGATTTGGGTTCATGCTTCTGCGGCGGGGTTACCCTCCAGCTGCTGAATAGAGCGAACCTACCTTGCTGATATTGAGCTTCGACCCAGTTCTTGAAGGTGAAGCAGTTTTCGAGAGGATGTCCTATTGCCCTGTGGTAGGAGCAATAGTGCGGGTGAGAGACTTCACCTGCTTGTTCGGGGTGCTTAGACTCCTGGAGTGTAATCATTTGATGTTTTATGGCAAGATCAAGTATTTTCTTTGTCTTGTCTTGGGCAAAAGAGTATGCTTGACCCATATTCTTTATAAGAGATGAATCCTGGCCGCTCAATTCCTGATCGCGTGGCTTCTTGAACCCGCTTTGTCTCCGTCGAACGCCTTTCCTGCTCTTTGGTTTGTTTCTACCTCTGCGTCGGGCCTTTTGTACAACGGGTTGACAAGGAGGAGTATTTTCAATTTTCGCAGTCTGTTGCAGGAGGCGTTGCGTCCTGGCTTTCTCGTAGATGGCCATTTCGCGATTATGGTCGTCTCAAACCTTTTGACCCGCTTCCCTTATAAGCTTGTCCATTTGTTCTTCAAACGACGGACTGGGCATTTTCACGTCGGGAGCTCTTTCTGGTTCAGGGTTAGCATCTTCCCACAAAGCATCTCCCTCTTCATCAAAGTCATGTATGACGTAGCAGTCGTGGAGTAGCTCCCGTTTCTTGGATTGAACATATCCAAGTCCGGTCGTTTCCATTTTCCCATTGGGTAACTTTCTTTAGTTCCAGGAACGTTCCATATCCTGTCATAGAACTTAGCTTTTTGAGCGGTCTGTTTGAAAGGTACGCCTTGGCGCCTTAATAACCTTTTTAGTCCGTCCGTATAATATCTGGGAAAACGGATGGGCTGGAGCCTGTCGAGTGTAGAATCCACATCGTGCCAGACTTCTTTCTCCACTTTGGTTTCCCCGGATCGGTAGAATAGGATCGCCTTTTCATCTTCTCGCCTGGGAGGGACATAGAACGTCTGCAGGTCTTCCACATTGTAGGTATCAAGTGCGTCTAGTTCTTTATGATGCTTGGGCGGAACCATGGCAACTTGCAAACTTTGCTCTTCATCAGCGAAGGTTTGCATTGAAGGCCGAGCAGAGAATACGGCATGGACCTCATCTTCCGAGTCGTTGCCGAAGATAAGCATAGGAGTGGAGGGTCCCGGCTTGTTGTATTGGGGTGGCCCTGAATAAACTGTCTCTTCCTCTTCCTCGGTATCACCCCCGAAGACCAGAATGGTGGTGATAGCTTTGTTCTCCAGTTTGTGACATCTCTCTGTGTCCTCAAAGTCTGGTAAGAAGTATTTTGCATCTTCGTACTTGCGGACTTCGTTCACGGAGAATGTGTTTAGCTCTCCTGTCACAGTATACTCAAGGCCATCCTTGAAATATTTCATACACAGATGTTGTGTAGAGGGAATGATGTTATACTCGTGTAACCAGGGTCGGCCGAGCAAAGCGTTGTAGCATGTCTTGGCGTCAATGACGTGGAACTTGATATCAGTGACGAGCAGCCCAAAGCGTAACGTCAGTATCACGGACCCAAGTGTCTGTGATGACTGGGAGTCAAATCCTGAGATGGTTATCTTATCCCGAGCGAGGTGTTGAACGCTCATGCAGAGTCGCTCCCGAAGGTGAGAACTTGTGATCCCCCGGCGTTGACCATGCGACAGTTGCCGGTGGTTCTTTTACGCTCCTCGGTCGTACCTCTTTGCTCCCGATGCGTTTTGCTTTTCATCCGCTTGAAATTTTTTCGGTGAGCAACATATCCTTGCCACCATCTTTTAAAAGCGTTGCACTCTTCGGTGGGGTGCGCAATCTTCCGATGATATAAGCAGTAGCCAGGATGCATTTCCGCTTCACCAAGAGCGTTCGCTTCGGAGGGTGGCAGCCTCATTCCCATTGATATGGCTTTGGCGAACCTCTTCCTCGTCTTGAACCTGCTTTTGTTTGTGGCGAATGTACTTTGTTCCTGCGGGAGCGTTCCAACCCGTTCGTCCAATCGCCGGAGTTTGGCCTTTTCAAATATGACCATCTCACGCTCTCGATCAGCTTTGCTTTTAAGAAGAGCTTCGTTTAGGAATGCATCGATCACTTCGTCCGATGGTCCTAGAAGTTCCGGTTCAGGATTTGCCCCCAGTTTCTCGGTGCAAGGATCTTCTTCAACGTCTATCGACGAGTGAGAGATCACATGGCAACTTGCCACATAACCTTCAGATTCATCCGACGAGTTTTCTCCATCATCTTCGTCCTCAAGGACATGGTGGAGAAACTCTTGAAGTGTGACTGAAGTCCGCGCCTTCTGGTTATACTCTTCCAGCGCGTCAATCTGCTTTTGTAGGTCCGTGCGCTCGTCGCCAGGTTTCACGGGCTTCTTGGATTTCTTCTTATTTTTCGAAGATTTCGACGGCTGGGTGTGCGAGCTTTAGCTATCACCACTCATTTTTTGTGTTGGACGCGGTTTCAGCATCCCCTCGATGATCTCGGGTTCCAGTGGATTTTTCCATCTGATTGCCGGCATGTGTGGAGATCCTTCAGCATTCTTTTTGTCTTGGCTGAAAGAGCGATCTCCCATGGAGCTTCCTCTACAAAAGAGCATGATGCCCCCGGTGTATCTGTTTTCTTGGGAGTGTGTGGCCGAGGCGGGTTCACCTTCCAATTTTTGGATAATACGAATTTGCCCTGCTGGTATTGATCTTCTATCCATCTTTTGAAGATGTAACAATCCTCGATCGGATGGCCCAACATTCGGTGATAAGGGCAGTAGTTAGGATTGCTAATGTCGCCGGGTTGCGCTGGACGTCTTGGCTCCGGCAAATTAATGAGCCTGTTGTGCAGTGCAAGATCGAATAACCTCTTTGTCTTGTCTCTAGGGAACGAGTAAGGGCGACTCATTTTTTCTTCAAGAGATCGAGTTCTGTTATTTTGGCGATCAACTGGTCTTGGGCCACTGGGCTGCTGTTGGGCATTGGCGACGACGATCGCTTTCCCCTTTCCCTTCTCATTTCGAGAGTCTGGCTTTGGAGGAGACGGTCTATGACCCATCTGGTCCATTTGGGCCAGTTTGTCGATCAAGGCCTGGAAAGTAGTCGGCTTGAAGAACATCATGAACTGGGAGATAGTCGCATGAGGGTCCAGAGCGCCCACGAACATACCCACCGCCGGTGCTTCTTCGATGCGCTGTTCGCACTTCGACCATAGATTCCACCATCGTATGGCGTATTGGACACACATCATGCCTGGCTTCACCCTGGCATTAATCAATGCCGTTATCGGAGTGCGTTCACTAGCATTTGCGAATTGCTGGGTGAATAACAGCTCCATTTCCGCAAAAGTCTTGACGGAGTCATTCAGGAGTTCAGAGTACCATTCAAAGGCCGTTTCTGACAACCGACGAATTGACGGAGCAAAAGCTTATCATAGCCCCCGGTGTTACCGCAAAGAGCTCTGAACTGGGCGACGTGATGGTGAGGATTTCCTGTCCCCTTGTATACATGAAATTTAGCGATCGTGTATCCCGGCGGGTACTTTATTTGGTCATACCATCCTGGATACGGTAGTCCAGTTTTGACGACTTGGCCGGACGCTTCATTCGCCTGGTGAGCTCGTATTTGCTGAGCTATATAGTCGTCCAGTGCGACCTTGGAAATGGTTTCTTCCTTGGCTGCTGAAAGAGCCGGAGGAGGATTAGATGTCTCCCCTCTATCGTCTTCAATAATGATCGGCGGGTCTTCAGCTGGAGGATCCGGTTGTAACATCATCCCTATCATGTCTTGGAAGAGAAGCGCCATTTGTTTTATGTTGGCAGCTTGTTCTGCTGCTTCTCTGTCCTTCTTTTCGAGGACTCTGCGTAGGAAGTCAGCATCGGTTTCTTATTCGTGACGCTGCTCTGATGATGCCTCTGGGCTTTCTTTTGGCCCGGTAAGTGCGGCCATTGCAGTCAGCATCTCCTGAAGCTTCTGCTGCTGTTGTTCCTGGGTCCTTGTTATTGATCGGGTGAGCGGTCGGTGGTCCGTTGAAGTGCGGCTTTCTTCTCTTCCGGAAGCCATGTAAACAGTATGCACCTTTATGCCCCCAGACTTGGGGCGTTTGGGCTCAGCGTCTTTGTGATCTGCCGTAGTCATAGGGGATTTCTCTGGCCTCCTTTTCTTTTGAGCAGTTGACGTTGAGGGGGCCGTTACAGCGGGCACCTAGGCAGTTGTCATCCTTTATGGCTTGCCGGGACGGTTCTCTTCTTTTTGAACTTTAAGCTCCTTTGATCGGCGAGAGTAGTCCTGGTCAATCACCGACCCTTGAACCTGTCGCCAGACTTTGTAAATTTTAGAGGACAGCCGCTGAGGGGACTGCTCCGGCTTCGTTTCTGTAACATTCTCCACGGGTGGAGGAGATCTTTTCAGTACGGCGGTGGGTGAATTCCTGCGCACCCTGTTAAGCAGCTCGAAGCTGTTCCCAGTTAGAACAGCAGCATTGACTTCCACCGTTGGGGCTGGTGGAGTTAGCCCAGAGGGGGAGTTGCCCCCAGCCTTCCTTACTCGGCGCCAGTGGCGACGTCGAGCGTGTCGAGCCGTTGGGATTGTTTCAACTTTAGGGGTGGCTTCGGCATGCCCCCTGTCTTGGTGAGGCGCTGCTGGTACCAGCCTCTTGAAGACCGACGTCCGTTGAGCAGCAGTATCCAATCTGTCAAAAACAGACCTTTGAGCAGGAACGGGAGTCGGAGTGGCTAGCCTCGTAAAGACTGATCCTTTGACGGGAGAAGGTTCTTTAGTGACCTCAAGAGCAGGAATGGCTATCCGCTTTGGGATGGCTGCTTCAGGCATCGTGGGCTTCTTTACAGGCCCATTGGAATTCTAGCTCAGCCTATCGAAGACTGATGCTGTCGGCTTGGCATTTGATGACCCGTTGAGAGGGGCCGTGCGGGTAGTGAGCCGATCAAAGACCGACTTTTTTTGCGCTTCTTGCGGTAGCGGGATGTTAACACTCACTGGTAGGAGCATGGTCCTGAAGAACAACCCAGTGGTAGCCTGCTTCACCTGCTCTATCGGCATTGTGAACAGGGAGGCCGCCTGGGGCCCGTAAGTTACACCTCCAGATGAGGTGGAACGGAAGTTGCAGTTGCAGCTAGAACATTTCGTGCAAGTAAACGCCATTGATCTTTCGTTTTCTGCACGGAGCAAGACACCAAATCTTAGTACCTCGAACCCAAGGGCAACCATATCAAACCGCGATTCGTTCGCGAACACGACACACGAAGTTTGGAGTGGAAAGAGGAAAAGGTCCCACCGGGCGTGCCAGAATCTGTTTACCGTCGGAGACCGGGAAGACGGACTATCATGCCTGAATCTGGGGGCAGATGCTAATTGGGGCTATCCGTCCACCTCTCCGAAGATACCAAGTTGATTTATGGCACCGTGTATCGAAGGTTTAAACGGATGCGGCCGATGTAGCAGACTTCATCAGATTCCCTCTCGTTTGAGGGGTTTTTGATTGTGGGGATGCTCTTCCCTGCAGGCGCAAGCCCCTGCAGTTAATTACGCTACCGCATCGCGGTAACAACTTTCTCCTTCTCCAGATGGTCACTTCGTGTCGTGTGTGTTTGTTTTGTGTTTGGTTGCCCGTGGATTGTATACGGAGACTAATTTATGTTGTCGTCCTTAGGACGTGAATTAGTCCAAATCCGTATCTTCTTAGATTTGGGTTTGGGGTTTTGGTTTAAGGATACGTTAGCCTCATTTGGGACTAAGATCAACTTAAACGTTTGTCAAGGATAAGCAAGTCTAATTTCTAGACTAAGATCAACTTAACAGGATCATTTAGATCCAACAAGAGAGCATTTGGGCTCTATTGTTTAGTTTAGGGACATTGCGGTCAGTTAGTTTAAGGACGTTGCGGTCCATCGGTAGTTTAAGGACATCTCGGTCCATCGGTAGTTTAAGGATATCTCGGTCCAGATTAAGGACATCGTAGTCCGCGGGTTTAAAGGGACCCCACAGTCCGGGTTAAGGACATCGTAGTCCATGGGCTTAAGGACCCCACAGTCCAGGTTAAGGACATCGTAGTCCATGGGCTTAAGAACCCCATAGTCCAGTTTAAAGACATCGTAGTCTATAAATTTTAAGGACATCGTAGTCCATGAGTTTAATGACCCCACAGTCTGTAGAAATGTGTGATCGTCGGGACCCGTCACCTCTCTGAAGACGTTGAAGGATTACAACGACAAATATCAGAGGGGTGAAGAGATGTACCCTTGAACCGATATGAGTTGGTTGAAAGAGCAGATGAGCTCGGTTAAATATAGGTTGAGGACTTAGGGCCAGAATTGGGCTAAGTCCAATTAAAATGTTTAACATTTTATTGTTCTGGCTATTGAACCTTTATTTGGGCTTGGCCCTTTTAATGATGCTAAGCATTAGATCCTAACATTTTTTGTCTTATACTGAATGCATAGTATTCATCAGAACAAAGTGTGTTCTGACAATGCGCCATGTGGAGCGCCAGGTGCTTTGCGTAAATTAAAGAGCGCATTGCGCTTCTGTCGGGTAGCGCATACGAAAAGGACACATGTCGCGCTTAGCGCTAAGCGCCGGTTTATTAGCGCGTTGCGCTTTCAATTGATAAGCACTTTGCGCTGGTTTAGGGGCGTGCCAGTGAGTGACCCGTAGCGTGCTTAGCACTGAGCGCCAGTCCGTGGGCGCAGTGCGCTATTTCAAAAGCGCAAAGCGCAAGCGGTGTTTGTGGTCGACACGCGGCATGTTTTTGCGCTGAGCGCCGGTCCAAGGAGCGCAAAAGCACAGTTCATGAGTGCAGGGCACTTTTCAATAGCGCAGAGCGCACCTGATCAAATTTGTGATCAGAGAACAAGTTTATGTTTTTTTTAAAAAGAAGCTTTGCCTCAAGATTCAAGAACAAAAAGTTCTTATTTATAAAAAAGGGCACTGCCTTTGTAGATCAAGGATCTATGAATGAAGTGAATACTTCTTTTTAGTTTTTATAATAAGATCTCTGATCTCTTTTTATCAAAGACCTTGATCTTTTGTAGATCTATGATCTTTTTTAGAAGATAGTTCTTCTTTTATGGGATGATTTCATCTCTATGTTCAAGAATTAATTCTTTACCTTGAAGAAATGATCTTCTTTTTTCTAAGAGCTTCCTCTTCTTTCTTTGAGTTTTCTCAAACTTTGTAGGGGGGTTTCTCTATATCAGACTTGAAGTCTTGTGTCCTTTATATAGGGCCAGCTGATTTGTTAAATCAGTTTAAGAGATCTTTCTCTGATTGATTTAGGAATATTTCCCACCGTTGGATCTTTGATCCTAGAGCTTCTGTTTTGCAGAAGATAATCTTCTTGTTTCAATAAGATTGAGAAATCTTTTCATGCAGAATTTGTTCTGTCTTTGGTAATTTTTATTTACCATTGGATTATTGATCCAACGGTGCTTAAAGCACAATGTTGTTGTTTGGAAAGATTTTGAGGAATGTTTCCTTAAAAAAATTTAATTCTGGTTAATTAATGATTTATCATTATTATTAGATCTTTTGATCTAACGGTGGGGAATTTTTAATTCCACCGGTGGCGCCCCTTGCGCTAGCGCGTCTACGTTTGACACGTGGCACGCAGCGCAACTGCGCTAGCGCAGAAGCGTTGTTTCAACAGAGGTGTCTTTTCACCTTCCTTTTAAGTCAAACTTGTATTCCCTAGAACTTTCATTTCCCAAGTCTTGGAAATAGTTCCACTGTACACAAAATTTTCTGTGCCTAGTCTTTATAACTCGAAGCAAAGTTTCTTTCTTTTCTCATCTCCAAAGAACCCTCTCAATTATGGCTTGTAACCGCCCACATGCCCGTCGACAACCGTGGGAAGTGCCCATTCAGGACATTGTTCCTCGTTTTGCTGCGCGCTTGGTGGATCCTTCTCTTACGGATGAGCAATGCGACGCTGCACTATACGAGCTCTTGACTCGTGTGGGGTCTCCTCTCCCCCCACACTCTATTTGGTTTCAGATGATCCTTGCGTCTGTGCTCGCTGATCTTCCCCCTCCTCCAGCAGAGATGTCCTCAGCAATGCTTGATGCTGCTGAAGACAGGATTGAGTGCTTCTTCGAGGCGCATTTGATCACTAAAACCCTGAGGGATTGCTATGTCCACTTGCTGAGCCAGATACGGGCTCGTCGGGTTGTTATCTCCACTTTGTTTGGTGAGTGCGGCGTTGATCGATGGATGGCTACTTCTCGGGAGGATCACCGTTTTGACATGGTGGAGCAGACGGAGAGGGAACTGGACAATCTCCTCCTTAGCTTTGCGAACCCCTGTCCTTTTGATCTCATGTTTGGTGATCTTTTTTCAATGTAATAATAAACAGATGTTTTAATTAAGTATTTTATTACCCATTAGGTGTTCCTTTGTTTTTCTTTGTTATTCTTTTGTAAGGCGTTTATGCGCTGCATAATTTAATTCGCTATAATCAGGTGCAAGTGATTCTTGCAGGGATGAAGCGCTTCTGGCGCTCAGCGCTTCTGGTGCTTAGCGCGCTCGTGCTTTGCACGTGGGCGCCGTTTCAGAGTCTTTGACTCTTATTGTTGGCGTATTTGATGTTAGCGCTTTTCATGAAGCGTTGCTTCGCTTTCCAATTTTAGAAACAGAGCTTTGTTCTAATTTGAGGTGCGCAGCGCAGAGCGCAGCGCAACTGCGCTAGCGTACCCGTGTTTGACACGTGGCGCGCGGCGCGCCTAGCACTAGCGCACTCATGGTGCGCTGCCTAGGTCGCAGCGCAACTGCGTTAGCGCATCCGTGTTTGACACGTGGCTCGCAGTGCGTCTAACGTTGAATCTGAAGCGTTGCTTCAATTTTTGACTTTAGAATTTCAATACAGAGTTTTGCTCTTATTGGGTGAAAGGAAGCGTCGCTTCATTTCAAATCTTGGAATTTGAACAGAGCTTTGCTCTGATTGGGGAAACAGGGAGTAGGGCTTCTGTCGCTCGGTCTTCTTTTTCTCCTCCCGAGACCGTTTCTTGTGATTAGTTTGTTCTGTCCGGGGCATATTGGCGTTCACCTTGGATTCAAGATGGATCTCACGCTCGGTCCAGGCCTTTACCTCGGCCATGGTCTTAGGTTACGCTAATGCAAAGGACCGTAACTACTCCTTGTGCCTAAGACCCGACCGAAGTGCCATGATGACCATCTCGTCCCGGTGTTCTGGGACCTTGAGGAGGGCGTTGTAGAAGCGGGTGACGTACCCTTTGAAGATTTCTTTGTCCCCGCTCTTTATTGTGAAGAGATGGTCGACGGTCCACTTCTGCCGTCTGTTCCCGACGAAGTGGCCGAGGAATTGGATGGCCGGCTCATCGAAGGTTGAGATTGAGCGTGGCGTAAGTCCTCAGAACCAATTTCGTCCGGAGTGGATGAGAGTGGCCGGGAAAGCGCGGCACTAGACAGCATTGGAACAGTCCCGGAAACTCATCCCAGCTGTGAAAGTGTCCAAATGGTCCTTCTGGTCGGACTTCCCGTCGAAGAGTGAGACCTTTGGGGGCTTGTTTCGGGAGGAGACATGGACGACGAGTAGCTCTTCGGTGAAGGGCTTCGTGAGCGAGTCGGCGGCGTATTTGGCCTCGTCGCTCGAATGACGACCTTCCCGATGCATACCCTCGATCTTCTTTTTGAGGGCGTCGAGTCGACCGTGGTATCCTAATGAGTTGGCATTTTCTGACTTTTGGCTTCTGCTGCTGGAGGCCTCTTCCTGTCCACGGCCTCGATTCCGCTCGATGACGTTTCTCAGGTCTCCCGGTGAGGTTGTTTTCGAGCAGCCGTGGTGACTCTCGTGCGCGCGACCCTGTCGAGGGAGGGGCGTCGGTGATGCCTGGGTGCAGGCGAGCTGACAGAAACCTCCTTGGGAGAGACAGGGGCATGACGGAGCTCGGGGTAAGGCGCTCTGGCGCAAGACCTCGGAGTTAAGCTATGTGGCGCCCACTGGGTCATTGAATACGTTGCTCCGGGGGACCTGTGGCTGTTGGAGACAGCGAGGCGGTGATCGGTCGTGCCAACGTGGGCATAGTCTTCTCTCTCTCTGTAGGGGTCTCGTTCCCGAGGTAGGGAAACGGTGACCTGGGGAGCTTGTCCGACCGTTTGGACACGGACGGGGGCATCCACGATGGACGCGAGCCGATCTATTCGAGCGGCTAGGACGTTAATGGTGTTCGGGGGAGGAGATTCGTCCGCGCCTCTGTTGTGCGGGAGACGACGGCTAGTGCTTGGATCGTCGCAGTGATTGCTCGCCATGTAGTCGAGATCAGAAGATGAACTTTTGGTTGAGTGGAAAGAGGTTTCCCACAGACGGCGCCAACTGATGGAGCTCTGGATCTCCTTCAAATGCTATCTTCCGTTGATCTCTTCGTGTGTTGATGGACGGCTGAGATTTGAGTCGTAGGGTTGAATCCTGGAGCGTTTGGATCTCAATGGGTTTTGTATGGTTGTGGCCGAGCTACCTGCAAAGAAGTCCCGGGGTGGTTGTGCCACCGATGACCCTCCGACGATCAAGTTAGACAGGTATTTTGGCAGAGTAACGGCCTAGTACAGTAAAAAAAATGGCTTACCTTGATCGTCTGAGAGAGGGGTTTATATAGCGGCAGCAATGGGCAGGCGGGCGTGAGAATCACGCCGGCCGTTACGCCCCTCGCGTCACGTCCGCGTGATAGACGGGGTCCCGCATTAATGACGAGACAGGCTCGTTAATGGGGGATCGTGATGGCGTGGAACGCGGGATCGTGGGCGGCAGATATCTCGCGTGTGGCGAGATTCGCGGAGCCGTGGCGGGAGCGCCTGTGGTCGATGCAGGCGAGACCGAGGAAGATGAGCTCGGCGGGAGGCTCGGGAACGAGCGGGAGGCCGAGGCATCTTAGTTCTTTGATAGCTCGGAGGTGAGCTGGGGGTGGTCTGGAAGGCCACTGAAGGTCGGGAGAATCCTCGGGCCGTAGGCCCAAGGTGTGATCCCAACCGAAGTCCATGGTCCTTTCTTGTAGGTTTTGGGACACGTCATCTGCAACGTGTCAGCATCTGGAGAGTCACCGATATCGAGCCTTATCATTAGCCCCCCACTCTCGTCTCGACCCGCTCCCAGGTCGGGTCGAGAGTGGTCTGGCCGATCACTCGAGATGAGCTCTCATTCGAAAATATCGTCGGCGTGCATTCCCGGACAAAGAGTAGTATTTTCTTGATGACGCCAGCGGATCAGGGGAGAGATCTCACATTAATGGGGAAGCGTCGGATCGTGTGTACGTTCGTCGAAGCGACATGCTACGTGTCTGGCGCTGGTTGGCTGGCAAGACGTGCCGCAGGAGTCCCAGCAACCGAAGGGACGCGCCCAGTATGAGTGCGACAGGTGGAACGCTGTGGGCCGTTGGTCGCGAAACGTTGTTTTCGCAGGAGGCGATCGGGACCGTAGGATGCATACACCGGCAGCTATAAATATAGATGGGATCCCCATCAGGGCCCATATCTCTCCCTAATTTCCTCGACCTTGATCGTGTCGGCTCGGCGCTCTTTCCCTCAGCTTGGATCCCTCGCGTTTTATCCCATCTTTTACCACAAAAAATAATAACTAATAAAAGCTACTACAAGTTATTACTTCCGGTATGATCTAATATGAATCAGAAATTAAGTTGCAACAGACTAACAAAACAATCTAAAAGCTCACTACTAAGATGCATGCCCATCCAGTTCCAAAAAAACCTAATAAATTTTCAAATAAAAAAAGTTGGCCTCGAAACGGCGGTCAAAAACCTCTCAGAAATTTTTTCTGCAGTATCTACATAGTAGCATGTTATATCTAACCAATTCACACAAACTATTTGGATATCGCAGAAAACGATTTAGATATCACATGCAGCTGCTTAGATATCGCAGAAAACTAGATATAGTAGGCAACCATCAGATATCACAAGTAAGGAGTTTCTTAACAACTAAAAATACTTTTTAGGAAGGGTTTGACTTCTATTTCGTGGCCGGTGGGGTTTTGACAACAGAAAAAGTTCTTGGGTTTTTTTTGACAATTTACCCCAAAAAAGATGCTTGCCCATGGTAAGAATTCAAATTTCGGTAAATTTTTATAGCATTCGTTGCAGTTGCAATTGATGTAAGATATTTTTGGATGTAGGTTATATATAATTACGCCCACAAAAATAGAATTATAAAAGATCACATATCTCAACCGGTAGTAAATTAGATTCCAAAATAATACCAAGGGAAGAACTAAAGGTTCCTGAGTCCCATAAAAATAAGAGATCGATCAGATTGTTCCAATTCAAAATGAAAAGTTTGAATAGGACAGTGAATGGTCACGGATCATGAGGAGGAGTACGTTAGGCTTTTGGGGGCTCTTAGTCAGTTTCAGTTGTTCACACGTTCCTTGAATAATCAATCAAAATTAAGCTTCACAATTTGAAGTTGTTCTTATAAGTTAACAGTATTCCGAAATTGGATTTACAAGGAAAGAGAGATAGAGTGTTAGATCAAGCCTATTTTACTCCTGTGATTCCTTTGCCCAAATTCAGAAATTTAGTTTCATCAACGTTTTTGAATATCAAACTCATGGAAAAAAGAAATTGGATAATGAGAAAGAAAGGAATTCAGTAACAGCATGATTGGAGAAGCAAGAGAAAAATCACATTAATCATTTATACTTTTTAGTTATAACCGGGTTATATATAAATCATCTATTATATGATATACGGACGGTTGGAATTGAAATAAAAATCAATCGATCTTTCTTTTGTCTTACCAAATTCTAACCGTTCGTTCTACAATCAATTGTTACAAGAAAATGTCAAATCAAATTCTATGGTAAAAATTATATATGAAATTTGTGCCATCCATGTTTTAAATCATGCCAATTGTCCAAGGATTTGGTGCAGAGTTAAATTTTGGCCCTATGACATCTTTTCTTCATCATTTACAAAAGTCAAAAAAAAAGTAGGGAAAAAAACATATCAAATAAATAAGGGTAAATTGTCAAAAAGCACCCGTCCGCTTCAAACTTGTGTAAAAGCCCCTAGGTTGTTTGCTCTTATCAAAAAAACCCTGGACCCAATTAAAACCCCATTTATACTAGTTGCATGTAATATCTAAGCAGTTTCTTGTAATATCTTAGAAGTTGTATGTAATATCTAACAGTTGCATGTAATATCTAAACATATGAAGTAAATAAGGCCTAAATGAAAAGCAGCACATGGTTTTATCACGACAATTTTGAACAGGCCATTCACAACAATTTCGAAAATATTTTTTAGACAACTTCTGAACGGCCGAAGACTTTTTGACTTCCCAATAAATAAATTGGACCAAATATAAAGTAACCCATGGAGGCCTAGTTATTACAAGCCATAATGCATTTAATATTGTTAATCCAGTGTACGCTTCGCCCATAAGATTTTTTCCCCATATCAGAGCTTGGACATCTCAGAAAAAAACAAGGCTAATTCTATGTCACAACAACATAGGTGAATTTATTTTCTTGGATTGGATCACAACTAATTATTGATAAAAGTTGCAAATTTTCTTGTCTCGAGCCAAAGCTTGCTCGCTAGTTGGCTTGTGCACATGAAACACATACCCTTCTCCTTGAGCCTCAAACAACTCCAACCTCCCTTTGAATCCACTCTCCTTCAACTTCTCATAATAAGCTTTTCCTCCATCTCTCAAAGCATCTCTCCCCCCAACACACACCGACACATTGTCACACCCTATATTCCCCAAGCTTGGCGTGCCTTTAGTCATCGGATTGATACGATAATCGTCGAAACCACTCGTCGTCAGGCACATGATTTTCCACAACCTTTTAAGTCCTGTACTCATCGTGTATCAAATCCGTCAGATTCGGTCACGTCTGCCTCCAAAAAGTACCGATGGATCAACACCAACCCTTTGATGCGAATATTATTGTCTAACCGGTCTGTCCCGGCGAACATACTCATGTAGTGCGCCACACAGTCACCTCCGTGCTATCGCCCGATAAGCAGACACGGGTAAAATCAGCATGTTCGGCAAGTCACACGTCCGTACCGGACACGACCCATTTAAGGGCTAGCCATGAGTCATTAAATGCAATAGGGACCGGATGCTCAGGGGTGAGCCGATAGTATACGGAGACCAAAACTACGTTGGCTTTTGAGACAAGGGAGTTAAGGTAGTTGTGGGGTGGGGACATGGATGCATCGCCGATGCAAAAGGCACCTCCATGATAGTAGACAACCACGTGGAGCTTCTTAGACGAGTTTTCTATGAGCTTTGGGAGATGGAAACGTCCAGACACACTGATTTCTGGGAAAATTACTTCGTCTTTCGATGAAACGTCGGTGGTGGCATCCATCAAGGGAGGGCATAAATCTATGACGTGAAACCAATCGATCGTGTGATCTTTGTATATGCGGAAAAATGGTTTTGAATCGTGTATGATTTCTATGTTAGGATTCATTGGTAGCGAAGAAAAAGAAAGGATGGTTGAAAGAAGTTGAGATTAGTGATTAGTGATGGATTGCTATGTTTGGCAACATCATAATATAACACAACCGCCTTGCAATTGAGTAATCAATTGTAGCCGACATGTCTACAACAAACCAAAAGTTACTTAAAAATGATTGTAAGTTATTATATCAAGAAAAAAAAATGTGAGCTCCGTGTTAATCGTAAAAAGAATCTTCTATGGTGTCCTGATGTGACTGGTGCTTCATCTGTAGAAAGAACTATTTACTGTTGGCTCAAATGACATGGCAATTAATTGCAAGTAAGATTTTGGAAATAAAAACATCTATAATGAACAAATTGTTAATTATATAACCAATGCATCACTGTTAGACGGATATCCGAACATCATCAGGATCCGAATGTTTTCAGATATAGATATAATCTTCTTCTTTTTGTGGCACCGGTCCGTAAGGACTAACCTACAACACATCCATGCATACCACCACACCCACCCACACGTCCAGGGGACTCATGAATTTGCCCCGAAAGCGTTAATTTGTGGTCACTTCCCCTCTTAGTGTTTCTTAGATTCGAACCCCGCACCCTCCCCAAAAAGGAAAAAGGAAAGTGTCCATACTAACTGAGCTACTACTCATTGGTTAGATATAATCTTATATCAAGTAGGATAAAGATAAATATGTGGATACCAATATATTCGTAGACAGAGTCGCATGCAAAAAAAAATTGCTGCAGATAAAAAGCTTCACATTTCTATTCGGTTGCAGATATCTAGTGGGAAACTCGAAAATGATGAATGAAACAAAATCATATGTATTGTTTGTTGCAATTATTTTGGTTTCAATAAATGTGTAAATTTGAGATTCTAAGAGGTGAGACCACGAGATGGTTATGGCAAGTGAATTATGATAATAGTTCATAAGTTCAAAGTATACGGACAACATATAGAGAAAGGAGGCAAATCTGAAAATTCTAAAGTGCCACTATTTTTTTGCAACAAATAGTTGTAAATTGTTTACGATTATAAACCAAACCAAACCAAACCAAACGCATTCAAATTATATTGCCATTTTGAACCGATATTTATCTAATATAATATAATACCACAAATGCCTTAGATATGATATGTTTGATCACCCAGCCGAACAATGATTCTAGAACCTGGAAATTAATGAGGCGGAGCATCCTAAAAAAATTTGTGAAAATAAACCTGAAAGAAATGAATGATTTCAGTGGAAGTACAATCGAATTGAAATGTTCCTAAGGTCCAACTAGATGGCCAGATCCATATCTTTATAGCTCGTTGGATTAATAATTTTGTCTAGTTTCTAACGCAAGAAACAATTTTATATTTTGAGTTTCCTTGTGGGAGTTATAGCTGAAATAATACATGGTGCGCATTGAAGAATGTAAAATGACTATTTAATATTCAAGATATACTTATTATATATGGTTTGATCGGCAGCTCCAAGTGCTGTTTCCAAAGCCTATAATAAATATGTTTAATATAAAAAATAAACAAGTTTGTTTATTTTGTGTTGATTGTGATCCTAAGTATTTTACTTTCATCTACTCCTATATCTTTGGTTAATTCCATTGAAATGCAGTGCTAATGCATATAAATAATTTAGGAGAATAATGTAGGAATTCCTCATGAATATTGGAATTCCACCAGAGAACCAACATCTCATTGGGTAAAAGCTCAATCGACCAAAAAAAATCTATACCAAATCCAAATCCAAGGCTACTTCTAAATCGAAGTAGGTGATAGAAATGATCGTCTGGCATCAATAATTGAACTGTATAGAAGATGAATCTTGGCAACTAAATTCTTCAGTAACAGAATTACTTGAGAGTGACTAGTTGTTGCCGATATGAAAAATTGACTGATTTCTTTTTGGAAAATTAAATCAGAAAAACAAAAGGGGTTTATATATATTTTCTTACAACATTTACATATAGATAATCAATTTATAATTCAATAATACTTTTCCTACCCATTTTAACTCATGCCCGTATGCTATCCAAAAGACAACTCCATGAACCTCATATATGGTACCAATATCTAAATGATGTGACCTCGTCTTTCTATCTCTTGGACACATATATACTGGTGGGAATAAAAGCGGAGTAATATTTTACCTATCAAGTGGGTCGTATTTATTTGTTGGGTAGATTGTGGTGTAGTATTTCAAACCCGGCAGGTGAAGCACTTTTCATAAAGATGGATACCTGATGTATTTTTCTCTTTATAATCAGTATCGGTCCCGTAGTAGCTTTTCCAAACCCATCGGTGAGAGAGCTCGTCTGCTCAAGCAATAACCATCCAAATGGAACTATATCTATAAATAAAATAAGAGAAAAAATGAATGGAAAGATAGAAAGGGACGTCCAAATGAAGGAAGGAATCCCCTATCTTTTTGGAATATCATATGAATGTATTAGAGGGAGTCTTAAGAGTGACTAGTTGTTGTTTCAACCCCCACGTTGAAAACTTTCTATTCAAAGCAATGGCATTGCACGGTGGGAATCATAGTCACAAATTCGTTATTCGGGAATAATTCGGCGAGGTCGAAAATTCGGATTCGGAGAATTATTCGGAAAAAATCGGCAGGTATTCGGGAAAGATTCGGTAAGTGTTCGGGAAATGTTCGGGAAGGATTTTGAGCAATAAATTAATATATGAGACGCTAGGTTTTGATTTTGTGAATTATTTGCTGTTTTTTAAATTATTCGGTGTTTTATCACATAATTCGGGAATAATTCGCGAACTATTCGCGAATAATTCGCGAATAATTCGGCCTGTTCGGCAATCACGAATAATTCGGAGATTAATTCGTTTGATCAAGAATTCGCGAATTATTCGCGAATTCAGCGAATAATTCGCGAATTCTGTGACTATGGTGGGAATCCATCGCCCTGGAAATAAATAGAAGCAAAATTTTCTCTTTCTTGTGCTTTTGTATTAATTATTTTTGCCAAAGCTTTTGTATTAATTAATCTACGAAGTTATTTTTCTATATTTGGGCACGTTTTCCCTAGGTAAATTAAAGTATGGGTAAATTGTCAAAAAAAACCCCACTCAGGAGTTGTCTAAAAACGCCAGTAATTTTCAAAATTGTTGGGAGTAGACTATTGCTCAAAATCTTTGTGAAAAACCTTTGGGCTTTATTTTCATTTAGGTCTTGTATTCGCTCAACTGCTTGAATATCATAAGCAACTGCTTATATATTATAGGAAACTGCAACTGCTTGAATATTACAGGCAACTGTGTAGATGTTACAGGCAACTGATATACAGGGGTTTTGATTGGGTCCAGGAGGTTTTAACGAGAGAGAAAAACCCAGGGGTTTTAGACAAGTTTGAAGCAGGCCGAGGGATTTTTAATAATTTACCCTTCAAATATCCATTATAAATAGTTTATAGAGACACAATGTGATGGAGGCGGGTATCTCCTTCAGATGATGTCCTCCGTCGATCTGTCACGAGCGTTGCTGGAGGGTTGAGATTGGTGTTGAAGGTTATTTCCTTGAGCGTGTGGATCTCAGTGAGCTTGTTTTGAGGTGAAGCCGAGCAATCTGCAAAAGAAGTCCTGGGGTGGTTGTACCACCGTGGACCCTCCAACGATCAAGTTAGCCGAGGAATTTGAGCAGAGTAGCGACTTAGTGGATTAAAATTGCGTTACCTGAGTCGTCTGGGAGAGGGGATTTTATAGTGGTCGTATGGAGCGAGCCGGCGCGAGATCTTCGCCGTCAGTTACGCCCCTGGCATTACGCCCACGTGAATGATGGGATCCCCCCATTAATGACGGGACACGTTCGTTAATGGGGGGATGCGCCAGCATCGGACGCGGGACGTGAGGTGGCGGATATCTCGCTTCGGCGAAATACGCGGAGCCGTTGCGGAGGAGCTTGGGTTCTGCGTTCTTGGTTGCTCGAGAGAACCGGGGAGGCTTAGCTCGGCGGAAGACTCGGAGACGAGCAGGGAGGGGGGCGAGAAAGCTTGGTTCTGTGATAGCTCGGGGGCGAGTTGGGAGGCTGAGGAAGATCAGCGTGTAGGAGGACTCGGAGGCGAGCCGATGGTTATTTGTAAGGCGAACATAAGAGTATTCTGGGAGGCCATCGAAGGTCGGTTCAATCCTCGGGGTGGAGGCCCGAGGAATGTCTTCAAAGTATCGTGTTTGCTCCTGTCCCGTAAACCCCGGGACACATCATCTACCACGTGTCATGATCTGGGGAATTCTCACTTATGAGTGTCATCATTAGCCTCCCACTCTCGTCCCGATCTATTTATGGGTCGGGTTGAGAGTGGTCTGATCGGTTTTCTAGGCGCGGTCCGTTGCCAGGAATCTTTTGGCACAGATTTCTGGGGCGGCTCGGTATATGGCAGTGCGTCGTTTAGAGGTATGAGCCTTAGTGGCGTATCCCGGGCGTTTGGATCCCCGGGCACATTTTTGATGACATCAGCGGTGCCGATTCGTTTGCGCATCTGTTGAGGCACAGGGCCGACTGCCCGAGGGCGAAGTAGTCGTTATCACCTGAGGCAAGGGCGGTATCCATGTAGGAGCCGATCCAGTGGGCCGACGTCCTCCTTTCCGAGCAGGTCCTTAGCTGGGCCGGGCTCAGCCCCGCACGCTTCGCGGGTAAGTTGGGAGTTTGGACGATCTGTTTAGACTTGAATAATTTCCTTTTGCCCTTCTAACATCATGTTCAGTCGAAAATATCGCACTTTTGATATATCATTTTCCTTACTTTTCTTAAATATCTAAAAGTGTTTATTATAAATATAGAACATATTTGGGTTTATCTGTAAAAATACTATTTATCATATGTTTATATATTATAATTAACATTATGAAGAAAAATGTATGCATATAATATTTTGATAATTTAAATATGCATATCATATCAAATATCCTTAATTAATATTCTTAAAATATAATATCATATAAAATGGTTAGGATAATATCTCAAAAATACCAAATATTACTAATATTATTCATTGAGATATTTTGCAAGCTTTAGTCAGGTCAGGAGATCGGGATATTGAGATGTCGGGAATCAAAAATCTGCCGATGAAGTTAAATAAAATCGAAGAATCAATACTGGCAGAGACTTAGGAAATATTTTCAAGTTTCAGACATCAAATAAATCTCCATGTGTCACAAGGAAGAAGCCCCGGAATTTTGAAGCCAAGATCTCACAAAAGAACCGCCCTTCCGCGGCCAAAAGCTCCATATTGCGGTGGATCCGCGGTGGATTTAGGGAATTAAGGTTTGGGATTTTCAAGTTAGATTTGCAACAACAAACCCTAATTTCTGGGATCTATAGTTTCTGGTTTTGGGACTATATAAAGGACCGAGCGCTAAAGCTAGAAATCATCAACCTTTTACACGAAGCAAATCACCATCAAAGAATAAGTGATCCAAGACAGGTCCGTGATTCGACGTGATAAGGCGACGTGAGATTCGACGGAGTATCTACTTCCTACGAGGCAGAGATCGAGAGCAACTTTTTCTTCCTCTTGTAATCTAAACTCGAAGAATTATACTTGTGAAATTGATTAATAAAGGTAGATCATTAGATTAATTTGTTTGCATTTATTTTCTGTATTTACATTATGATCTCATTCTCTGTCTGTTCTTCTTATATCTCCATCATGCGCGAGTAATTGTCCGCTTGATAGGGTTAGTAGGATTAGGGTAGAACAATAGATGAGAAAATGTTTTAACTTCTTTTAACTCTTATGAAGTTTATAAATTTTAGCAAAAGAATCATTAACATTCTTATCGGGCGAGCTATCAATTTATTGATAGTCTTGACCGCGATTTGAGATCAGATTAACAATTGTTTTGTTAAGGGCTAGACATGAATAGAGATCAATGAAAGGACAAGGGTCAAAAGTGTGGAAACCCTAGTTTCTTCCAAGAACCCTAATTCTCATTCATCACTATCAATCTAGTTTTAAATTTATCAATAGATAAAAGGAGTAATTTTTATTAGTCATCCATGACTATTAAATCCTAACGAACCCTACAAGCCTTCTTCTTATAAATTCAATATCTTTATTTAAACTAGATCTGTTTTCTACATCCGTATTTAACATGGATCTAGAAACTATTCTCCACTATTCTTTATTCTTCTATTCTTCCTCTTTTCAATCAACACGTCTAAAGTAAGATTAAAAGATTCCACGAATCCCTGAGGACGACCCGTACTCATCTCGGCTAGCTACATGCGACACCGTTATTGATTGCGGTTATTACTACACACTCTCACATAGAATCAATCAAATCACTAAACTTTTTATGTACTCTTCATTTGCAGGAAAAATGGACCGTTCCAAGATCCTCGCTGCTATTGTCATTACGGCCTAGAAGAAGGCCGGGGCGTGACTTTGTCCCGAGCCGGCCCGAGCTTGGCCCCGAGACCGTCACCATCGACGAGGCCTTCCGCATCACCCCAAGCCCCCGATGACCGCCGCGGGGGTAGCTAGAAGCACGCGCGAGACCCGGAGCCCCGGGCGAGGGAGGAGGAGGAGGGAACCGAGGTTCCCATCAAGAGGAAAAGGATGGTCTCTCGCACGCCGTCGACTGAGATCCCTGAGGGGATTCCCATGCAGGATGGGAATGCCTGCCTTGTGGTCCCCTCGGGGCTTTCAGTCGCTGAGTGCTTGCTCGCGGAAATTGGAGTAGTCGGCCGGGGGCAAGATTCCCCGGGGGACCCTGAAGGCCCAAGTGGCCGCAATTGCTTAGGAGGGAGTTCATGTTGGTATCCGTTTAAGTATTATCTTAAGTGCCTTTTCTTAGTTTGAACAACTCTAAATCCATCTGCTGCATTCCTCAGGTCCTCGAACACTGCGCCCTATCGTCAACATGGAATCCGAGGAGATTTCCCCGGCCATTAGGAAGGCGGGGGAATCGTCTTCGGAGGTGGAGGATCTGCACCTTCAGCTGCGGCAGGAGAAGGAGAAGACGACCGCTCTCGAAACCAGGTTGGCCGCCGGGAAGCTCACGATCTCCAAGGGCCAGGAATCTTACCGACTTCTGAGCGAGTCCCACCAAGCTGTCGAGGCCAAGTTGGAGGAGTTGGGAAAGTGCTACGCCATAATGAAGAAGGCGAGGAACGCCAACAAGAGGGAGACCGAGGCTGCGCTTGAGGCGGCGAAGATCGCCGAGCTCCGAGCTCGCAAGTCGGTGGACATGTACAAGGCATCGGAGCAGTTCTACGCCGACATCGGCAAAGCCTCTGCCATCATTTGGCACGAAGCTCTTGATGTCGTCAAGGCATTAATGCCGAAGTTTGCCGACGGTGAGCTCCGCGCTAGGGTCCCGATCTCGGCGGATGCGCCGCAAGTGGCTGGCGCCGGGGCGGCCATCGGGGGAGAGGAGGTTTTGGAGGTAGAATCCCCGGCCCCCGAGGGCGATGCTGAGCAGGGCGAGATCCGGACAGAGCTTGGAGCCTGAGCTTTTTTTCCTTGTGCCCTTTTTGTTTTTCTTTTTTGTAAGCCTCCGGGCACTTTTTGTAAGGCTGGGGAGCCCAGAATACCTTGTAAAAATATTGGAACATGAATAAAACTGGGTTTATTTTCCTCTGCATGACAATGTGTTTCTTGCGTGAGTACTTGAGCTTGTCGGTCTTTTCCTCGATTCAAGTGTTAGGCCGTTGGTCGATGACCGGCCTTTTAGATGACGATCACACGTCGAGTGTAAGTCAATTAATCACCAAGTGCAGGAAGGTCAGTGCCCTTCCGCCCCCGGAGTCGATGTGGCGATCGTTCACTTAGAATACATCGGAAGATCCCTCTGTGTAGGAAGGTCGGTATCTTCCCATTCCTTAGAGTCGGACCGACAACCATATCTCTTAGTGTGAGTTGAACAATAGCGAAGTTTGAATTGGTCGGTGTTGACCGATTCCCCCTTGATGTAGTTCCTAGACCCTCGTTTTTGGATGGTAGGAATTTAACAGTCGGAGGTTAGCCGAGCAGGGATCTGCGCGGTTGCCCCTCGGTGGGGCCTCGATCCTTAGCGTAGGTGGGTAGGAAGTTGCCCGCTAAGTATTGACCGAGCAGGAAAGCTGCTCGGTGGCCTTTTGATGAGGGCTTCGATCCTTGGCGTAGATGGGTAGGAGCTACCGACTAAGGATTGACCGAGCAGGGAAGCTGCTCGGTGGCCTCTTAATGATGGCTTCGATCCTTAGCGTAGATGGGTAGGAGCTACCCGCCAGGGATTGACTGAGCAGGGAAGCTGCTCGGTGGCCTCCTGATGAGAGCTTTGGATCCTTAGCGTTGATGGGTAGGAGCTACCCGCTAAGGATTGACTGAGCATGGGAGTTGCTCGGTGGCCTCTTGATGAGGGCTTCGATCCTTGGCGTGGATGGGTAGGAGCTGCCCGCTAGGGATTGACCAGGCAGGGAAGCTGCTCGGTGGTCTCTTGATGAGGGCTTCGATCCTTGGCGTAGATGGGTAGGAGCTACCCGCTAAGGATTGACCGAGCAGGGGAGCTGCTCGGTGACCTCTTGATGAGAGCTTCGATCCTTGGCGTTGATGGGTCGAAGCGACCCGCTAAGGATTGATCGAGCAGGGAAGCTGCTCGGGGGCATCTTGATGAGGGATTCGATCCTTGGAGTGGATGTGTAGGAGCTACCCGCCACGGATTGACCGGGCAGGGGAGCTGCTCGGTGGCCTCTTGATGAAGGCTTCGATCCTTGGCGTAGATGGGTAGGAGCTACCCGCCAGGGATTGACCGAGCAGGGGAGCTGCTCGGTGGTCTCTGGGTGAGGGCTTCGATCCTTAGCGTGGATGGGTAGGAGCTACCCACCAGGGATTGACCGGGCAAGGAAACTGCTCGGTGACCTCTTAATGAGAGCTTCGATCCTTGGCGTAGATGGGTAGGAGTTACTCGCCAGGGATTGACCGGGCAGGGAAGCTGCTCGGTGGCCTCTTGATGAGGGCTTCGATCCTTGGCGTAAATGGGTAGGAGCTACCCTCTAAGGATTGATCGAGTAAGGGAGCTGCTCGATGGCCTCTTGATGAGGGCTTTTTAGACTTCTCTTCGCCTTCATGGGGCGTCGTTCAATCTCCCTTGACCTGTAAAAATCTGTAAGAGTGACCATCGCAGACAACATGTAGCAGAAATGCATAGGCAAGGCGCGACGCTCCGAGATCCGCATCGTTCCGACTCCATTGACCGCGTAGGGGTTCGTGAGGACCGGCATGGTCGCCATGCGGCAGCTCTGTATTGGGAAATTTGAAAATATCCCGTTATTCGCGTTGCTGCGCGCGCAAATTTCGGCCTTTAGGGATTCTGTTGAGGCTATAAATAGCGAAGGCATGTTGGTTTCTTTTAGCCTTGCGTTTCCGAAAATGGCCGGGTTTATCTACTCCATCAAAGAGATTATCTCCCGTGACGACGTGTGCCTGTACGATCAGGGATGCACCTAGGAGACGTACCAAACGGTGATTGAGCGCGTGGAGGACCACTTCGGTCATCTACTTCACCAGCGGTCACCTCTCCTCCAATTGCTCATGTACGCGATTTGGAGGATGTCCCCCAGGCTACACAACGCCTTGTTTCCGCAGCTGCTGGACGAGACAGTTGACAAGCTACACACACTCCATCACCGCGGCCTAATCTCGAAGAGTAGGCGGGACCAATCGGTGGCTCTTCTTTTGGAGTGTTTCCAGAAGAGGCAGATCGCGGACTCTTGACCGGCGGGTGGTAGCTCCGGCGCTTCCGTGGCATCTAGGGTCCACGAGCAACATCGGAAGGAGCGGGCTGAAGAAGCTAGGACTCGGCTGGCGGAGATCTCCTCGGAGTACCATCAGCAGTGCTTTCTCAACCCCTTACCCATTTTGTTGTAATAATTTTTTTGTAAGACTGAAGAGCCCATAGTACCTTTTAATAAATAAAGCTCTTCTTTTCCGAAATGTTTTGTCTCTTTCGGAACCGATAAAAAGAACAAAATTTGTGGAAGAAGTCCCTTTTAATTCAGGAGACTTAAGAAAAATTACATCGCTTTGAAAAGAAGAAAATACATTCATTTGTATAGTTTGAGTTTTTCAGCGTTGTAGGGCCGAAGAAACTCGCGTCCCCCGGCGTATTGTAAGCGATAGGCTCCACTGGGCAATACTTTGGAGACGAGGAAAGGGTCTTCCCACTTCGGGGAGAACTTGTACAGTTTGCCCTGATCTACGAATTCGTTCCACCTTAAGACCAAATCTCTTGTCTTGAAGGTGCGATGCATAACTCGTGCGTTGTAGTAGCGGGCAGTTTGTTGTTGGTAAGCGACCGCTTTGATCTGTGCCCGATCCCGCTTCTCTAGAAAGATGTCCAAATTGGTCCGGAGCGTCGAGGTATTGGCTTCGTCATCGAAGTGTTCGACTCTGTAACTGGGCAGTCATCCCAAGAAAACGACCATGATTTGGCCGATCGTTAGTTCCCCGGGACGATGCTGGTTCTACTGTTCCCGATCTGCTGCCGCTTGTCTCGTAGATACTTCACCAAGTGGCTAGAGCAGATCAACTCCTCGATGTAGTCACGGAGTTGTTTGCAATTTTCGGTTGGGTGACCCTGTGAATTATGAAAGGCGCAGTAGGGTCCCCGGATACGTTTAGCCGCTCCATGGGTGGCCGGCAGGAGCTTGAAGAATCGCTCGCCCTTCGCCTCCTCTAACAGCTCGATCTGGGAGATATTGAGAGGAGTATACTCCTGGAACTTTGGGAAGTATGGTTTTGGCCGGTCGACCTTCTTCTTCTCTTCCTTTCCCCTCTTCTTTTGGTTCGCTTGGTCGTCCCGGGGAAGGTTGGCGTTCACCTCAGACTTGAGTTGGATCTCTCGCTCGGTCCAAGCTTTTACCTCGGCCATGTTCTTAGGTTGCGCTAATGCAAAAGAACGGAGCCACTCTTTGTGCCTAAGACCCGACCTTAGAGCGGTGATGACAGTTTCATCTCGGTGATCAGGAACTTCAAGGAGAGCATTGTAGAAGCGATTGGCATATCCCATAAAGGATTCTTTGTCCCCGCTCTTTATGGTGAACAGGTGGTCGACTGTTCTCTTCGGCCGCCTGTGGCCGACGAAGTGTCCGAGGAATTGGGTGGCCAACTCGTCAAAGGTGGAGATAGAGCATGGCGCCAATCCCCGGAACCAGTCCCGACTTGCACGAATGAGGGTGGTCGGGAAAGCTCGGCACTGGGCTGCGTCCGAGTTATCCTAGAAGCCCATGCTCGCCGTGAACGCGTCCAGGTGATCCTTAGGGTCGGACTTCCCGTCGAAGAGTGCCACCTTGGGCGGCTTGTTCCTGGACGAGACGTATACAGCGAGCAGCTCCCCGGTGAAGGGCTTCGTGAGTCGGTGGCGTACCTGGCCCCTTCACCGGATGGATGACCCTCCCGATGTATTCTCTTCATTTTCTTTTCGAGGGCATCGAGGCGGTCGTGATACCTCGAAGATTTGGCACAGTCGGAGTGGTGGCCCTTCCAGCTTGTGGCCTACGCCAGGCTGCGACTCAGGTTTTGTTCTATCAAATTCCTTAGGTCCCCTGGTAAGTTCCTTCTTGAGTCTTCCCGGCGAGTGCCGTTTGCGTGATCCCGTCGAGGGAGAGGGTGTCGGTCATGCCTGGGAGCAGGCGAGCTGACCGATACCCCCTCGGGAGGAACGGGAACGCGACGGGCCTCGGGACGATAGGCTCTTTCGCGAGACAGCGGGGGTGGAGCTGTGTGGCGCCTAGCGGTTCATTGAATCAGTTGTTATGCGGGAGCCGCGGTGGCCGAAGTCGGCACGCCGATGTTCGGCGGTGTCGAGGGGAGCGATGTTATCCGCTCTTCTTTCGGCGTCGTGGTCCCTGGGAGGGGGAATAGCGACCTGGGGGCTGGGCCTGCCGTATGGATACGGACAAGGGCGTCCACTATCGACACGAGCCTGTCGATCCTTGCCGAGAGGGCGTGGATAGCATTCAGAGGGGGAGTAGATCCGTCCGCGCCTCCGTTGTGGGGAAGGCGATGGCTTGTGCTTGGATCATCACGGTTTTCGCTCGTCATGAAGTCGAGAGCGGAAGGTCAACTTTCGATGAGTGGAAGAAATTAGCTTCCCACAAATGACGTCAACTGATGGAGGCGAGTATCTCCTTCAGATGCTGTCCTCCGTCGATCTGTCGCGAGCGTTGCTGGAGGGTTGAGATTGGTGTTGAGGGTTGTCTTCTTGAGCATGTGGATCTCAGTAGGCATGTTTTGAGGTGAAGCCGAACTATCTGCAAAAGAAGTCCCGAGGTGGTTGTACCACCTTGGACCCTCCGACGATCAAGTTAGCCGAGGAATTTGAGCAGAGTAGCGGCTTAATGGATTAAAATTGTGTTACCTGAGTCGTCTGGGAGAGGGGTTTTATAGCGGTCGTATGGAGCGAACCGACGCGAGATCTTCGCCATCAGCTATGCCCTTGGCATTTCACCCGCGTGAATGATAGGATCTCCCCATTAATGACGGGACACGTTCGTTAATGGAGGGATGCTCCAGCGTGGGACGCGGGACGTGAGGTGGCGGATATCTCGCTTCGGCGAGATACGCTGAGCCATTACGGATGCGCTTGAGCTCTGCGTTCTTGGTTGCTAGGGAGAACCGGGGAGGCTTAGCTCGGCGAGAGGCTCGGAGACGAGCGGGGGGCCGAGGAAGCTTGGTTCTATGATAGCTCGGAATCGAGCTGGGAGGCTGAGGAAGCTCAGTGTGTAGGAGGGCTCGGAGGCGAGCCGATGGTTATTTGTAAGGCGAACGTAGGAGTATTCTAGGAGGTCATCGAAGGTCGGTTCGATCCTCGGGGCGAAGGACCGGAGAATGTTTTCAAAGTATCGTGTTTGCTCCTGTCCCGTAAGCCTTGGGACACGTCATCTACCACGTGTCATGATCTGGGGAATTCCCACTTATGAGTATCATCACAATGAGATTAGACTCATATGAAGTCTTAAAAGTAAAAAGAAAAAAAAGAAAAGAAATGACTAACCTTCGGACCGACGAACCGGCTATATCGGTTATACGGTTATACTACTTATCCCATTTTGTTTTTCTTCTTCTTTTTTACTATAACAGAAGTAAATATTTGTGTTTCAGTAAATGAAAAGTTTAATGAAACAAATAGGACCGAATAAAGCAAAAAATAAATTGAAGAGAAAAATGAGTACTTTTGCTTCTCTGCAGCTTCCTACCATTTTTCAAAGTAAACTGTGGTATATCGATACCACGGTATGTCGGTCCTCTCTACTATATTAATATATTTAATATTATTATTTTATTACTAGCATATATTTTATAGAAAAAATGATAAATTTTCAAAAAGTATCCACCCAGCTCGGGAGTTGTCTGTAAACCTCTGATATTTTCAAAATTGTTGGGAAGAACTAACTGTTCAAAATCTTTGTGAAAAAACCCCTGGACCACATTTCATTTAGGCCTTTACTCCCTCCATCTGCTTAGATTTTACACACAACTTTATAGATATAACATGCATAAGGGAATTTTAATATGACACATGGGTCTTTTAACAAGCGCAAAAGTCTAAGGGGTTTTAACATAAATTTGAAGCGAGCCCGAGGCTTTTTGAAAAATTTTACTAGAAAAAATATCATTTGTAATATATTATATAAATTCAAACATATTTTGTAAAATTGATATACACGTCATACGAGTCGGTATACCAGCATATACCGCTATTGGTCATAAACCAATATTATACATAAAAATTTGGTTCTTCCAAAGTAATTGTTGGGATGTCTTGTATCCTAACTTTGTTTGATTCTTAAGGTGATTTAGTTCATCAACGGTCCAGGCTTGTAATTTCTTAATCTAATATTAGTAAAATGATCTTTGTAGTGGTCTATGCTTTTTCCCGATTTAGATTTTCCACGTAAATCTGTGTCTTTGTGTTGATTTTTTTATTGTTTGTGTTTGCTTATCTTTTTTTATCTCTTTCATCCGTTACAGTTATTGTTACACACGCGGAACCTTATAAATCTTAAAGATCCATTTTGACAAATAACAAATCGAACAAAATCAAAATCAAATAACACAAGAAAGCAATTCGAGAAAAAGGGGAGAATATCTTTATTAGAACTTTTTGAGAAAAAGAAAAACCTTACAAGGGTTACAAAAATCATCTCCTTATAAATCTCCTACGAGATCTCCTTCTTCTCTCTCAAGTTCTCCTTAACGGCCTTTGTCTTGATCCCTTATGGAGTCGTCGTCGTCTCCTTTAACCTTATGATCAAGATCTATCAAAAGCTTATAAACTTTAACCCTAGTTTCCTATTTATACTAAATTACAAATCTGATATTAAATATGATTCACTTAATTACGAAATTGCCACCCAGAAACTGAAAAGTCGAGATAAACTCGAAATCTAAACTGCGCCAACAAACTCCTTGAGTCGGCTCAATATCTCCTTAAGCCGGCTCAGACACTGCCGAGTTCTCTGTCTCTACGAGACGGCTCAACCTTCTGATGAGACGGCTTATAACTTACTATGAGATGGCTAATCCCTTTGTCAAGACGGCTCAAGAGTTGCTTGGAAATCTTTCTCCTTTTGGTGTATGAGACAACTCATGACTAGCAGAAGCCGGTTCAACTTTATGCAGTCTCAATATACAAGATATATTCACAACAATCTCCACCTTGACTTGTATATCCTTATAACCATCTAGGAAATTTGTTACCCTCGTCTTGTATCCTTTAGGGTTTCCTTAGTTCTCCCCGTTTCCCCTCTGGCACAGCTCCAAAACTTAAAACTGTGAACTGTTATAATTTTGCTCAAAACTGCGAAATTGATTGTGACCCACCTACCGAGGCCACGAGCCTTCCTCACATTTAAGTATCTAAATAGCATTCAAAGCCGACTTGAACTTCTCCGTAGGAATAAATTTCTTCAGTATATCCGCCGAATTCACCTTAATATCGATTTTGATCAAATCGATCTCCTTTTCAACCCACTCCCTTATCTTATGATACCGCACGTCAATGTGCTTAGTTACACTGTGCTATACCCGATTCTTCGTTAGGTGAATGACACTTTGACTGTTACAAAACAAATGAACCAAACCCTTATCGAATTCGAACACGCTAACTAAATTCTTTAACCACAAGACTTCTTTCGATGCTTCCACTGTTGCAATGTATTTTGCCTCTGTTGTTAATAGCGCTACGGTATCTTGAAGTGTCGACTTCCAATTGACTGGAAATTCTGCAACTTTATATACATAGCTTGTAATAGATCTTCTCTTGTCTAAGTCATCGGCGTAATCAACATCTACATATCCTTGCAACTGGCTCGATTTATTTTCTGACTTGTGAAAAAATAAACCGAGATCTTTACTTCCTTTTAAATACCGAAGTATCCACTTTACAGCCTCCCAATGGAGCTTTCCTGGATTTGACATGTACCGATGCACCATACTTACCGCATAGGATATATCTGGACGTGTGCATACCATAACGTACATTAATGATCCCACGGCACAAACATATGGTACTCGGGATATCTTTTCCTTCTCCTCCTCTGATTTTGGACACTCTTTGGAGGATAATTTGAAATGATCGGCGATAGGGGTACTCATCTGTCTTGAGTCCTTCATGCTGAATCTCTCCAGCACCTTCTCAATATATTTTCTTTGGGATAGCCATAGTTTTTCAACTTTCCTGTCTCGAAAAATCTCCATCTCAAGATTTTTTTGTGCTTCACATGATTCCTTCATGTCAAATTCCGCACTCAATGAAGCTTTGAGTATCTTTATTTCTACCATGCTCTTAGCAGCAATCAACATGTCATTGACATATAAGACTAGATATATCGACGAGCCATCCTTAAGCCGCTTTGATTATACGCAACTGTCATACTCACATTGAGAGTAGTTGGTCTTCTTCATAAAAGAATAAAAACGCGTTGTACCACTGCCTGAGAGATTGCTTCAACTTATATAGAGACCTCTTGAGTTCACATATATAATCCTTCTTGTCGGGCTCCACAAATCCTTCATGTTGCATCATGAAGATTGTCTCTTCCAACTTATCAGACAAAAAGGCCATTTGCACATCCATTTGCTCTAACTCTAAATTATGAAGTGCTAGCTTTACTAACAAAACTCGACTAGATGTATGCTTAACTACAGGAGAGAAAATCTCGTTGTAGTCAACCCCCTCCTTTTGTGCATAACCCTTCGCAACTAACCTTGAATCGTATTGCTCATTTTTCTTTTTTCTTAAATACCCACTTATAGCCAATAGCCCTTTTTCCTTTTGGTAGCTCGATCAGTTTCCACGTGTCGTTCTTTCGATGTGACTCCACCTCCTCTGTTATCGAAACAATCCATCCATCCCTATCTTCTTGCCCAATAGCATCGTGATAAGAGCTGGGATTTCTGCTTTCGGTGACCAGAGCAAATACGACCATATCTTCGAAACCGTACCTGATCGGTGCATTACGTATACGTGCTGATCTCCTTAACGCCATTGTCTATGGGTCCGGTTGGGGTTGGTTCTCTCCGTATGTCTCCATATTCTGCCCGTCCATCTCTGTATCAATAGGCTGAATTTGTGATTCAGTGTCTGTATCTTTATAAGCGCCAGAAAACTCCACCTCCACCGGATCATTGTCACATAATGCTCCACTTGCCTCCTTATTGTTTTCAGCCACATCTTTCAACATGAATTTCTCATCAAAGATCACATCTCGGCTAGTGAACGCCCTTCTATTTCCTAAATCCCATAATTTGTATCCTTTGACTCCAAATTTGAATCCCAAGAAAACACGCATTTTTGACTTTGAATCCAGTTTGGTCGTATCCTTCCGATTCACGAGTGAATAAGCAGGGCACTCAAACTGTAGGGTGTTTTTCGTCACCCCATTGAGATGGGAATACGCGCACGCTTGTCAGGCGTACTACAAATTCCCCTTGCCTAGGGTAGGCCGGGGTTTAATGATTGTGGGGATCCGAATCTCCGGCAGCCGCGGACTAAACTGCCGTTAATTACCCCTCGCCTTTAGAGCGAGGGAACCTCCGATTGACAGGTTAAACTGGTCATGCGAACTCAATGTGCAGTGTTGTGTTTTGAAGGGGTTTTGGATATATCGGGGGCCCCACAGAGTTTTTACGGGGGTCCTGCTACCCGGATAGCGGGCTGGGGGTCAAAGGGGCTAGCAGCCCCCTTGCGGGGTGCTGGACAGCGCCCCGTTAGATATTTTTTTCTAACAGGGACAGTGTCGTGGTGTATCTGTGTGTGCACATATGTATGCATATGTGTATATATATATGTATATATGTATATATATATATATATATATATATATATATATATATAAGAAAGAGGGGGAAAAGGCATCCAAAGGATGCGTGGGGCCAGCGCCTTGGGCGTTGTGCGCCTAGATGCTGTGCGCTCAGGCGCTAGCGTGCCACGTGTAGGCACGTAGGCGCTCTGCGCTTGAGCGCAGGGCGCTGTAGCGCAAGCGCGCCACGTGTCGGCACGTGGGCGCTTTGCGCTTCAGCGCCTGACGCTCGAGCGCAAGTGTGCCACGTGTCGGCACGGGGGCGACTTGCGCTTGAGCGCTTGAGCGCAAGTGCGCCACGTGTCGGCACGGGGGCGACTTGCGCCAGAGAGCTGTGCGCTTGAGCGCAAGCGCACCACATGTCGGCACTGGGGCGACTTGCGCTTGAGCACAAGCGCGCCACGTGTCGGCACGTGGGCGCTTTGCGCTCGAGCGCAGGGCGCTGTTGTGCAAGCGTGCCACGTGTCGGCACGTGGGCGCTCTGCGCCGAGCGCTTGAGCGCAAGCACGCCACGTGTCGGCGCGTGGGCGCTTTGCGCTCGAGCGCAGGGCGCTGTTGTGCAAGCGCGCCACGTGTCGGCACGTGGGCGCTCTGTGCTCGAGCGCTTGCGCTTGAGCACAAGCACGCTACGTGTCAGCACGTGGGCGCTCTGCGCTTGAGCGCCGGCGAGGAAAAGAGGCTTTTAGCCTAAAAAGATTCTCGGAAGAGAAATCAGAGTGGAGTTGGACTCCTAAGTGTGTTTTTGGGGTTAATGGAAGGGGTTCTTCTTCTTCCTCCTCTGTTAGCTGGATATTGAAGATCAAGAGATGTGAGATCTCAAAATCTCTCCTTTTTGGGATCTAAAGACAGATCAAAGTTCCCCTTTGTGGGTTTGGTGGTGAAAAACTATCTTGTTTTTGAAAAGGAAGAGTAAAACTCTTGATTTAATTCAAAAGAAAGAAGAAGGTTTGAGACCTTCAGAAAAGGGAAAGAAATACAAACCCTAGGTTTTTTTTTGAGAGAATGAAAGTGTTATTTTTATTCATCATCATGTTGCCTTATATAGGCTTATATGTTTACATTTAGCCCTTTGGGATTTACAAAATGGCGTTTTGCCCATCCCATGGCTCATGTGCCATTTCATTTTTTCACATAAGCCATGGGCTTACAAAATATTGGCTTTATGCCCATTTTGCATACATTCATGTATAAAAAATTACATAAAAATTATTTATTACATGATTTTGTTGTTGGCATGGGGAGGCTTGGCCGCGGGCTTGGCTTGGGCATGGGCCCACCTGGCTTGGGGTTGACCTTGACTTTGACTCGGTCAACCGGGGTGCAAATTTTGACCCCAACAAAGTGCCCCCCATCAATAAATGCACACCACATATGTGGGTCGTGTGCATGAAATTGATGGATCTTCTTTCATGTGGAGGCGACTTGCTTTGGTTCCCACTTTTTGGGATGCACTGCCCTTTTTACGACATGGACGGTCGACGCTTGACGCGTCTCCGAGATGGAGTGTCTGTGTTAGACGTTTCTCTGGCCCAGAGTAATTTGGTAGACGTGTCCCCGGCATGGAGTGTCGCTGGTCGACGTTTCCCCCGAGGCTGAGTGTCGCTGGTAGATGTTTCCCCGAGGCGGAGTGTCGGTTGGTTGACGTATCCCCAAGATGGAGTATCTGCTTGAAGTTTCCCCGAGACGGGGTGTCTGCTTGACGTTTCCCCGTTACGGAGTGTCGCTGTTGGACGTTTCCCCGATGCGGAGTGTCGGCTGGTTGACGTGTCCCCGAGACGGAGTGTCGTTCGTTGTCGATGTGCCCCCGGCACGGAGTGTCTTCTTGACGTTTCCCCGAGGCGGAGTATCGGCTAGTTGACGTGTCCCCGGGACAGAGTGTCTGTTGTCGATGTGCCCCGGCACGGAGTGTCTGCTTGACGTTTCCCCGATGTGGAGTATCGGCTGGTTGACGTGTCCCCGAGAAGGAGTGTCTGTTGTCGATGTGCCCCCGGCACGGAGTGTCTGCTTGACGTTTCCCCGAGGCGGAGTATCGGCTGGTTGACGTGTCCCCGAGACGGAGTGTCTGTTGTCGATGTGCCCCCGGCACGGAGTGTCTGCTTGACGTTTCCCCGAGGCGGAATATCGGCTGGTTGACGTGTCCCCAGCATGGAGTGTCTGTTGTCGATGTGCCCCCGGCACAGAGTGTTTGCTTGACGTTTCCCCGAGGTGGAGTATCGGCTGGTTGACGTGTCCCCGAGACAGAGTGTCTGTTGTCAATGTGCCCCCGGCACGGAGTGTCTGCTTGACGTTTCCCCGAGGCGGAGTATCGGCTGGTTGACGTGTCCCCGAGATGGAGTGTCTGTTGTCGATGTGCCCCCGGCACGGAGTGTCTGCTTGATGTTTCCCCGAGGCGGAGTATCGGCTGGTTGACGTGTCCGCGAGATGGAGTGTTTGTTTTCGATGTGCCCCCGGCACGGAGTGTCTGCTTGACGTTTTCCCGAGGCGGAGTATCGGCTGGTTGACGTGTCCCCGAGATGGAGTGTAACACCCGGCCCCTTTTATACCAAAGTCCGTATTTTATTACTTTAGAATCCTATGTATTCTCATTTATAATTGTATTCATTTTAATTATAAGTTTATTTCTTTTAAACCGCATATTTCTTTTATTACAACCCGAACCTATTTTCCCTAATCCTATATTTTTCCCTTACAAAATCCCCATCCCAAGCTTTAAGTATTGCTTTCTCAAAACCCAAGCCCACTTCTTTTTCCCCTTAAATAAATAAATTAATTTCCCCAGCCCAATTCATCTCTTTAGCCCAACTTCTTTTTTTCCTAATGAATTATCAATATTTCCGCCGGCCCATCCCCTCAGCCCATAGCAAATTAAATTAAACTATAACCTTTGAATTAACTCTTGGCCCGGCCCGCTCATCCCCTCACCCGCGCCCGCTTCAACCTCGACCCGACCCGCCTCTATTCATCTTCTCTCCCAACGGCTCTTTCCTTCATTCGCGCGCGCGATCCGCTCCCTCCGCCGTCGCCCCCGTTCGAACGCGCGTTACTCCCCACGACGCGCACGTTTCCCTGCGACCCGCTCCCTCAACGTTCACCTCTCTTCACTCCCATCACTTTCTCCTTCTTCCTCCTCTTCTCGCTACACTCCCGAACCACATCACCGACCACCTCTGCCGGCACCCATCTCTAGCCTCCTCCTTCTTCCTCAACCCTCCTCAACTCAAACTCCCGTCTCCCTTTCTATCTTTCCTCCTCTCTCCCACCGACCGATCTTCCCTGCACCCATAAACTGACCCTGCACCCCGTTTTCCCTCATTCGATTCCCACGTCGACGGCCGCCACCATCATCCCCGAGCACCCTCACCTGCACCCCCTCACCAGAACCCATCGCATCTTGTCGACACCCGAGCCGACCACCTCCTTTCTTCATCCGCCTCCGCTCGACACCGCGACCACCATAGCTCCACCCCTGCAACCTCTCGACGGCGGCCCACTGCTTCTCGTCGACCCCATCGTCATCATCATCGTCACCGTCGCCACCATCCTCGACTCTCTTGATCTCTTCCTCACTCCCCTCGCTCACCCGAGCCTTCACCCTCACTCCCCAATCTCTCTCTCTTTCTCACCTTCCTCTGTTTTTCTCCCTCTGTGCTCTCTCTTTCAGCTCTCTCTCTCTCTCCCTCTGTCCCCCTCTCTCTAACTCTCAGCTCTCTCTCTCCCTCTGTCCCTCTCTCTCTAACTCTCAGCTCTCTCTCTCTCTCTCTCTCTCTGTCTACACACTCTCTCTCTCTGCCTACTCTCTCTCTCTCATTTCTCTCTCTCTCTCTCTAGCACTCTCTCTCTCTCCAAATCTCACCGTCTTTCCATCCTTTATCAACCTACTACCACCACAGGACATTGCCCGAGCCCGCAACAGCCCATTCCCAAGCTCGAGCCAAGCCCAGGTCTAGCCGAGACTCGTCGCGTGGTTGCTACCCCGTGCCCGGGATGTGTCACTACTGCTTTAGCTGCCGTGCCATCAGTTCACCGTGTCCAGACAAGTTTTATACTTGCTACATGCTAATTAGTATTTGTTACAAACTATAATCTTATAAATTTTATACTAAACATCCTCGATAAATTACACGATGCAACCGTTCGATGTGTGATCCCAATGAAATTACTTGTCTAATTTGACGGAACTAGATTGTTCTTGTTGGCCCTTGGTGTGATGAATATCTTGTGCAAATTTCGTTTGATAATATGACTGCTAATGACCAAAACGACTACCCCCAAGTTTAATCATAAAACTGTAATTTTATTGTACCTGAAAATCGTTAAATTCACCATAAATCATATATATACTAGAATGGTGCGTTCGAGGGCTCAAATCGAAGACGACTCGACGAACTTTAACCCTATACCAGTTTCCAGACATTCCTGTATTTAAACCGTGATGATAATTGGATCGGAGTGCGACTCTGGACTGCAGTCCAGAGCGACTCCAGTTGTTGCTTGCTGTTCCGTAATGGGTACTGCAGTTTTTCCTAAACTCGTAGGTTGCGGAACTCCGCTGTTTATTATAGGGGAATCTGTTATCTAGACAACACGAGTGGTTCCATCCTATTTCGTTATCATTTGTTATATAATCTACAATTTAAAAGATCGGGACGCATAACAGTTCCAACAGAACCAGAACTGACATATTGGTATTGATTAGTGTATAACTTCTGATGTACAGACGCGATTGAAGATCCTTCTGTTGCGTTGAAAACCTTACTGAAAACCCTAGATTTCATCTAACTGTAGCGTTGCTAAAATCTGATTCCAACTGGGATTAAAATGCGTTGCGAAACGGGCTTCTGATTCTGAAACCAGATTTCGAGCCGTGAACGCTTGAAATGAAATGGCCATAAATTATGATCCTGAAAACCGATTGGCTTGAAACTAAATTCGATGGATGGACAACTGAACATACTAATTATTTCCTGTTTATCGTTTCACTAAACTATACACATACACTTCATGATAAATCGTGCAAGTGATAGAATACTGTTTTTATGACACCTTAATCGTGCTTCATATACTGTTTACGTATCATATTATACTCATATCATTGTAGTGATAACCTAGTGATATCCTGCATTTACCCAGTGTTAGATTTTAGTGATGATTGTGGCAAGTACGTCAGTGTTCGTGTATCCGTGATTAAGTGAAAGTGATACGTACTTGTACACAATCAGTGACCCTATTATTCTATTGCATTGTCGACGTCTGTGGGATGCATGTACGTGTGACTATAAGTGGTATGGGACACTTATGGAAGCGCTTGCACGGGTGTCACAGATAAGTCATCCGACACTGCCATTTATCTTAGGTATTAGTCGGGACGTGCTTGATGGAGGTCCTGCCTCCAGTTCTCGCGCAGACTTGTCACGGATCGATTAGTATTTAGGGTTATGGTTAGCGTTTGATGTAGACCACAGGGTGTGGGGTAGTTTAAGTGTGAGTTCAACAGAATCTCGGGAGTTCCATGCCGGCTTATATATTTAGGGAGTTATATGGAGATTTACAGGGTATGTGATATTCACCGTGATATACATGTTACATGTTGGGCCCGTGGTCCCTTGCCCGTGGGTTCTACCCTTGGGTGGAGGACACTCGCGAGTGGTTGACTCTCACATTTGGACTGACGATAGGCTTAGTGACCTGTATAGTGAGACTTAGAGACTGATAGGGATACGGGCATGTATATACCTTTTATACTTTGTTGACATACGTGACATATCGTTCTACTGCTTTACTGCTCCGCTGCATTGATTACTGCACATTCATATTCATGCTGTCATTGATTTACTGTTATTCATATCTATTACCACTGTTAGAACTGTCACTTGATTTTATATATATTATATTGCTATTGTGTCTCTCTGACGACCTGAGTATGCATGCTCAGTGTGAGGAGAAGATTTAACCTGGATCAGAACTAGACGTATATTACAGACATCTCGATTTGATATCCAGAGTTATATCAATATTTGTTCCACTTCAGGTCAGTCCTTACATTGTTTCTTTCAGTTACTGCATTTCTCATTACCTGCGCATCATTTACTGTTTACCATGAAAAACTAGAAGCCGAAGTGTGACTACGGCAGGACATTTCCTTGACCGTAGGAGCATGGCTGGCCTTGTCTACCCCTCGTAATTCCGTATTTTAGGAAGCGGGGCGTGACATGGTTTAGTTGGTATCAGAGCCAGGTTTTGCATCGATTGGGATTGCAGTTTTCCGTGTATAGTTTGGCAATCTAAGACATCCCTCGGTCTAGGTTGTAAACTTGTCATTCTTGATCCATATTCACATCGTGTGTTCAGCTATCCATTCGCTATGGTTTCGGGTGACTTGACAAGGGTACGTGGTTGCAATTGCACTACCGTACTCTATTCAAGTGACTTAAAGTCATACGGTTTATTCTTCACTTGTAATAAATTCATCATCTCTGATATTCTTGAATCTTTGTCCTATCCATATTATACTTTGATTAGTTTGGCTTGTGACTTATATCATTCTCAAAACTATTGTTTCAGGATCATGTCTTCCAACGACTCTTCGTCTATATCCGCTCCCCAGAATCAGACCATTGAGATTCTGAGTGTACTGCAAGGTCTAAAGAAAGCCCAGGAGCGAACAAACGACTTGTTGGCTGAAGGACTGAGAAGACAGGTGAATCAGGCACCAGCGGGAGTCTCCAATCATAAAGGGATCCCCGTTAGACGAGGAAAAGAGAAGAAGATGAAGCGCCAATTTGTTTCTCCGCGACAGAAGAAGCAGAAGACCCCATGTTGTGGGTACTGTAAGAGGCCAGGACATCCTCAGAGGGATTGTCGCCGCGCCCAAGGGAAATGTCTGATATGCGGGTCCAACAAACATCTCATCAACGGCTGCCCAGAAAGAAAAGAACTACAGGGAGGAGACTCGACCACACTCCCCACTTCGGCCAAGTGAGGATTACTGCGTAGTTCGAATTTCGAGGATAAGGCGGACCTAAAACAGGTTTCAACTCGAGTGACAAGAATGCAGCGGCCTAGCAATCAAAGAAGAATTTTTCTGTTTTCTAATTTCAGCATTATGTTGCCATTCCTTTTATGAATATTTATTTCCAATTGAAATCTTGTATCCGTTGAATTTTAGTTCAATGAAATAAAAACTTTGAATCGTAGTATATGTATTATTCTCTTGTCTTTTTCCCCCTATTCATACTATTCAATATCACAGCATTATTATCCTGATTTTCGACTCCTGCCATCGCATATCTTTCTATACTTCATACACTTAGCTATTCTTCTTGATGTATTCCATTGTCTAATCATGACTCTTTTTTTTCAGACCATGGCCCACCCTGGAGCAGCGCCGCATCTAGATGAGGATGCACAGTCATGCGTTTTCTTAGACCACACGCTGATGAGTTCTGACGATGAGATCAACGGTCCCCAGGCCAATTTCGGAAACAACGATTCAGAGGACGAAGGAGTAGTCGCCCCAGAGTTTAACATGATAGCTGATTTCGACGAAAAAGAAGGAGACCCGGAAGAGAACCCGATAGAGGAAGATCCCGAGGAAGACCCGATAGAAGAAAATCCAGCGGAGGAAAACCCAGTGGAAGAGAATCCAGAAGAAGAAAATCACATGGAATCAGACCTTGATGAAGAAGCTCTATCCGAGGAAGAAGGACCAGAAGATCAAGACCCTACTGTGGAAGAACTTCCAATGGCGATACCTGCGAGGCGCTATGGAAATGGATGCCCCTACCTGAGTGCGCGAGCCTACCGCAACCTACTGAATCTCCACAACCGCGACTGACGGAATTCCTTTTGATGTGTCTTTCTGGCCAAATAAAATGTGTATAGTTTAGGGCCACTTTTCGTCTTTGAGAATGCCTTGTTTCAAATTTTCTTAAATGAAATAAATCTTCTGAATTCGTAAACCTTTTGATTATTGTTTCGCTTGATACTTGTTTATTACCCATATCCATTTATTTTTCTGCTGAGTTCCCTGACTGTCCACCCCTACTCATTGTATAGTTTTCACCCTCGTTTCGATTAGAAAGTACCGCACCCTGATCCTTGGAATGAGCCACCATTCATCCTTCGTCTATGCCTCGATTGAGATCCTTCTGGGAGGAGAAGTTCATAGTGAAATCCTCGAGTTAGCTAACCCTTCAAATTCTTGATTCATAGGCTGTACCGATCGTTGTCCTCCCCATACCTTCACCTTGTAGTCCTTTGTTGCTCACCCTTACTGCCTGTGCTGACCCGATCCCAATCTCTTTGAACTTCAGCCTAAAGCAGCTAGATTCCGACCTTTGAATGATACACACTTCCTTGAAACCTTTACCCTAGCTAACTTATACATTTTGTATTCTTCCTATTACCCTAACTATATATAGGGACAGTGTTATTCAAAAATCTAGTTTTCATTATTTTGGTACGTGCTATTGATTACTTCGTTTTATGTATTTTAGGTACACTATTATTATTCCCATTTTCAGTAGCGCAACCTTACACCGCGCATATTTTGACCCATGCTTCTTAATTTCACTATACAAGTCTTCTAAATTATTTTAAACCTATTTTTATCGATACATTATCCTAAAATGTTTTAACCTATTGACTAATTTTCACTATCTTATTGTCGTTACTTTATTTTCGAGTATTGTGTCTATGGTTACTATTATTAATGTTTGTACCTTATACTATTTACTTCTGACGTACTACTTTTGATATACTTACAGGTGCATATAATTGAGTTTCGATTTTATCGAGTTATATCTATATTTGTTCCACTTCAGGTCAGTCTTTACATTGTTTCTTTCAGTTACTGCATTTCTCATTACCTGCGCATCATTTACTGTTTACCATGAAAAACTAGAAGCCGAAGTGTGACTACGGCAGGACATTTCCTGGACCGTAGGAGCATGGCTGGCCTTGTCTACCCCTCGTAATTCCGTATTTTGGGAAGCGGGGCGTGACATGGAGTGTCTGTTGTCGATGTGCCCCCGGCACGGAGTGTCTTCTTGACGTTTCCCCGAGGCGGAGTATCGGCTGATTGACGTGTCCCCGAGATGGAATGTCTGTTGTCAATGTGCCCCCGGCACGGAGTGTCTGCTTAACGTTTCCCCGAGGCGGAGTATCGGCTAGTTGACGTGTCCCCGAGACGAAGTGTCTCTTGTCGATGTGCCCCCGGCACGGAGTGTCTTCTTGACGTTTCCTCGAGGCGGAGTATCGGCTAGTTGACGTGTCCCCGAGACAGAGTGTCTGTTGTCGATGTGCCCCTGGCACGAAGTTTCTGCTTGACGTTTCCCCAAGGCGGAGCATCGGCTGGTTGACGTGTCCCCGAGGCGGAGTGTCTACTTGACGTTTCCCTGTTACGGAGTGTCTGTGTTGGAATTGGTTGGTTTGATTTGTTTGATTTGAGTTGACATCAGCATCGCTATACTGGAATATGGTACCAGGAGCGAATCATCATCTGTCTTTGAGAGGATTTGGAGATTGGTTTTGGTTTGGCATCTGCATTGCTGCACTAGAATAATGCCAGGAGCAACTCATCATTTGCTTCGGAAGGATTTGGGAATTGGTTTTTGTTTGGCATCTGCATTGCTGCACTGGAATAATACCAGGAGCAACTCATCATTTGCCCCGGGAGGATTTGGGAATTGTTTTTTTTTTGTTTGGCATCAGTATCGCTACACTGGAATATGGTACCAGGAGCGAATCATCATTTGCGTTTGTTTATTAGGAAGCGATGGCTTAGGAGACAGGTTTTAGGTCCCTATCACCTAATACTTTTCAATTTTGTGAGTCGTAAGGGTCTCACAAAGCATTTTCTCCCTACGGGTCGTAAGGATCCCGCAGGTGTATTTTCTCCTTGGGAGTCGTGGGGACTCCTAAGTGTGTTGCTCCTTTGTGAGTCGTAAAGATCTCATGCGGGGATTTTCTCCTCACAAAGTCGAGAGGACTTTGTGAGTGTATTTCATCTCTTTTTCACGAGTTTGCGCCCTTTCGGGTTTTCACAAACTCGCCGGCGATCCTGCTGTTTTTACTCACGGAACCCTTTCGGGTTTTCATCCGTGCCCATTTTGCTTGTGGACATACCATTTTTTTCTTTATTTTTGGTGGGACTTTGAATGTGGTCTCACCGGTAGAACTTGGGAGAGATTGGGGTTGTTTTATGCCCGTGAATTGTATACGGTTTTGCAGGATGTATGATCTTGACCGTAGGGCCGTAAAAATTTCGAGATTTTGTTGGCGTCTGCATCGCTGCACTGGAATATGGTACCAGGAGCGACTCATCATTCGCCATTGGGATTTTGAATTTGGTTGGCGTCTGCATCGCTGCAGTGGAATGTGGTACCAGAAGCGACTCATCATTCGCCATTGGGGTATGGGATTTGGAATTTGGTTGGCGTCTGCATCGCTACACTGGAATATGGTACCAGGAGCGACTCATCATTCGCCACTTAGGGGATGGGGAGAGATGGCTTAGGAGACAGGTTTAGATCCCTACCACCTAAGACTTTTCAATTTTATGGGCCTTGAGGGTCCCATAAAAGCATTTTCTCCCTGCAAGTCGTAAGGATCTCTGTCATGTCCCGCTTCCCAAAATACGGAATACGAGGGGTTGACAAGGCCAGCCATGCTCCTACGGTCAAGGAAATATCCTGCCGTAGTCACACTTCGGCTTCTAGCTTTACATGGTAATCAGTAAACAACGCACAGGTAATGAGTAATGCAGTATCTGAAACGAAACAAATGTAAAGAACTGACCTGATGGAGGTAAAAAGGGTATAACTCTGGATAGCTGATCAAAATGTCCGCGATGTACGTCTGGTCCTGGTCCAGGCTAGATCCACTCCTCACTCTGAGCATGCATACTCAGGTCGTCAAAGCAACACAATAGCAATATAACATATAGATGCAAGTGGCAACTCGAACAGTGATAATAGATATATATAACAGTAAATCAAGACGGTATAGGTATGAACATGCAGTAACCAGTGAAGTGTCCAATAGATCAGATGAACGGTAAAGTAGTAAAATAGTATGCCGGGTATGTCAACACAGTAAGTAATGTATATCAATGCCATTATCCCTATCAGTCTCTAAGTCTCACTGTACAGGTCACTAAGCCTATCGTCAGTCCAAGTGTGAGAGTCAACCACTTGCGAGTGTCCTCCACCCAAGGGTAAGGGACCACGGGCCCAACATATAACTCACGGTAATAATCATGTACCCTGTAAATCTCCATATATATAAGCCGGCATGGGACTCCCAAGATTCTGTTGAACTCACACTCAAACTACCCCACACCCCGTGGTCTACATCAAACGCCAACCATAACCTCAAATACCGGTCGGTCCATGACAAGTCTGCGCGAGAACTGGAGACAGGATCTCCATCAAGCACGTCCCGACTAATACCCAAGATAAATGGAAGTGTCTGGTGCCTTATCTGTGACACCCATGCGAGAGCTTCCATAAGTGTCCCATACCACTTATAGTCACACTTACACGCGTCCCACAGACGTCGACAATGCAATAGAATAATAGGGCTCACTGATTGTGTACAAGTACGTGTCACTTTCACTTATTCACTCATGCACGAACACTAACGTACTTGCCACAATCATCATTAATACCTAGCACTGGGTAATGCACGCGATCACTAGGTTATCAATGCAGTGACATATGTATGATATGATGAGGGAACAGTATGTAAAGCATGATTAAGGTGTCATAAATCATTATTCTACCACTTGCATAATTTATCATAAATCATACGTGTACAGTTTAGCGAAACGATGAAAGGGGAATAAATATTATGTTTGATTATCTATCCAGCGAATTTAGTTTCACGTCAATCGGGTTTCAGGATCACTAGTTATGGCCAATTCATTTTAAGCGTTCACGGCTGGAAATCCGGTTTCAGAATCGGAAGTCCGTTTCGCAACGCATTTTAACCCCAGTAGAGATCAGAATTTAATGAATCTACAGTTGAATTAAATCTAGGGTTTCCAATAAGGTTTTCAACGCAATAGAAGGATCTTCAATCGCGTTTGTACGTCAGGAGTTATACACTGTTCAATACTAGTATGTCAATTTTGATTCTGTTGGGGCTGTTATACGTCCCCATCTTTTAAATTACAGATTTAATAGAAAACGATGATGAAACAGAATGAAACCACTTGTGTTATCTAGATAACAGTTTCACCTTTACTAAACTGTGGAGTTCCGCAACATACTATTTCAGGAAAAAAGGTGGCACGCATTACGGGACAGTAAACAGTAACCAGAGCCGCTCTGGACTGCAGTCCAGAGTCGCACTCCGAACCAAATATCGTCACAATTTATGTATAGAAACCATTAGAAACTTGCATAGGGTTATAGTTCGTCGAGTCGGCTTCGATTTAAGCCCTCGAACGCATCATTCCAGTATGTACATAATTTATAATAATTTTAACGATTTTCAGATACGAGAAAGTTCCAGTTTTACAGGTATATTTGGGGGTAATCGTTTTAGTCATTAACGGTCATATTTTCCCATGAGATTTACACACTAGGTTCACTGCCTTACGGGCCAGACCATACAATTGAGTTCCGCCAAATTAAATGAATAATTTCATTGGGATCGTGCATCGAACAGGTAAATAGTATAAGTTATCATGAATTGTAACATTGCTATTTATACGAATTGAGTTTGTAACATAAATAGATTAGCATGTAGCAAGTAAAATACTTGCCTGATGACGTATTGACGATGGTACGGCAGCGGCAACGGCGCGATCGCGACACGAACGCGGCATGGCAGCTCGACTTGGCTCGAGCTCGAGTCCTCGGCAGCGGCGGCTTGGTTGCTGGGGTCTTGACGGCGATGAGGCGGTGGTGGTCGTTGGCGTTAGCTCTTGATGGCGGGGCAGCCGAGGTGGCTGAGGTGGTCGTCGGTGACAGAGGAGTAGTTCAGCGGGGATGCAATGGGTTAGGGTGGCCGGTGATGGGTCGGCTTTGGTTGCAATGGCAAGGTGCTCGGGAGAGGAGGTGGGGTTGTCGCGGATGATGGAGGGAGGTTGTTGGGTCGATGGAGATGGCCGGAGTAGGAGAGTTCGGTAGGTGATGTGGGCCGGCAAGGTTCGTCGGAGGTGGCTATGGAGATTGCAGCTGATGAAGTCGGGAAGGGAGAGTTGTTGGCGACAATGATGATGATGATGGTGTCGGGGGTCGCACGATGGTCGGAGGTGGTAGGCGGCCGTGGAAGGGAGCTCGGGTTAGTGAAGGTGATGGGAGTTGAAGCCGGCGGTGGTTTAGGGGTGTGGTGGAGGAGATCGGGTTAGAAAGGAGGGCAGCGGGAGGTTGGATGTAAGTTGAGCTCGGGGCAGGCGATGGAAGGAGGTGAGGTGCGGAGACGTCGGCGACGACGAACCGACGGTGACAAGGGTGTGCAGGCAAGGCTGGGCTGTTGCTTCGGGCTCATTGTGGTGGGTCTCGTTGTGGGGATGGTTGCAAGGGGAGAAGTCGAGAGAGGTGAGGAGGTGAGCGGAGAGAGAGAGAAAGGCGAGGGTGGTGTCGACGGCAACGAGGCGAGCACGGGCGCGGGCGTGGGTTCGAGAGAGGGAGCGGGAAAAGAGAAGGGAGAGAGAGTGCTAGATGAGTGAGAGAGAGTGTATGGGTGTGTACGAGAGGAGAGATAGGGAAGACGAAGGGATCGCGAGGGTTGCGCGTCGTGGGGGTAACGGCGCACGAGCGAGCGTGGGCGTGGACGGAGGAAGCGGATCGAGGAAAATTAGTGAGCGGGAAAGAGGGAGAGACGTTGGGGAGGAGAGGGAAGAAACGGGTCGGGTTGGATGCTGCGGGTCGGGTTTGGGTGAGCGGCTGAAGGGAGTGGGCCGAGTTGGAGTGGGCTGGGTTTTTGGAGAAAAGGAATTAAGTTTATAAAAAGAAATGGGCTTGGGATTTAAAATGAGGGAATTGATTATATTTGGTTTTGGGATGAAGAGAATGGGCCGGGCCAGGATTTATTACTAACAGGAAAAAAAGAGTATGGGCTGAGGAGTGAACGGCTGGGCTGAAAAGAAAAGGATTTTAATTTTAAAAGAATGGGCTGAAGGATTAAAATATAGTTTGGGTTTAATTTACAAAGAAAAGGAAGTGGTAAAATATAGAATCGATAGGTAATGGGGCTTAAGATAAATTAGGGTTAGGGAAAGTTATAATATTAAAATAATTATAAAATAAAATAAATAAATTTTAAGAGTAACAAAATACGGATATTGGTATAAAAGGTGTTGGGTATTACATCATACCACCCTTACAAAAATTTCGTCCTCGAAATTTAAAAGAACGACAAGCTATATAAAATAATAAGCGAAAAGTTACCACATTGAACACTAGTACATAGTGATTTACTTGAAACTGGTGGATAAAATTTTGAAGGTATATAAATGTAAGAACAACATACAAAAGAATAAGTCTAAATAAGTATAAGGCAGGAACAACTATAGGGCAAACTACATATATATTAGAATAAAAACAACAATAACGACAATAATATTCGAGGCGTGCTCGATAAAATCGAAACCCAAATATGTGCACATATAAATATATCAAAAGTAGCACAGCAGAAATAATAATGAGTATAAGGTATAGTCATAATGAAACAGTGAAGAACTTGTCGGTGGTTTAAAACATTTTTAGAATAACGTATCAATCAAACCATTTTAACATAGCTTAGAAAACCACATGGTGAAATAAAAAAAAAAACATAGCACCAAAATAATATGTGTAAAACATATGGTCACGCTACCAAAAATGAGAAGAATAGTAGTGTACTTAAAATACATAAACGGAGTAGTCAATAGCACGCACTCTTCGATAAATACAAAGAAATGAAAACTAAATTTTCGAATAATGACGTCCCTAAATATAGTTAGGGTAACAGGGAAAAACATAAAGATGTATAGGGCTAGCTAGGGTAGGGATTACAATGGAGTGTGGCTCATACAAAAGGTCGGAGTGTGACGGCCTTAGACTGAAGGTCAAAGAGGTTGGGGTCGGATCAGCACAGGAAGTAAGGTGAGCAGCAAAGGACTACAAGGGGAAAAATGTATGGGGAGGATAACGGTCGATACATCATGTGAATCAAAAAATTTCGAAGGGTCAGCCAACTCAGAAATTTTACTATCAATTTCCCCTCCCAGAAGGATCTCAAACGAAGCATAGACGAAGGATGAAGGATGGACCACTCAAAAGATCGGGTGCGGTACTTTTTATCGAAGCGAGGGTTAAAACAATACAAGGAGTAGGGGTGGACAGTCAGGGATTTCAGCAGGAAAATAAATGTATATGAGAAATAATCAAGCATCAAATGAACTAAGAAGATCGGAAGATTAGCGAACTCAGCAATTTATTTCATTCCAGGAAATTCTAAACAAAGCATTCTCAAAAACGAAAGGTGGCCCTAAACTATACACAGATTTATTTGGCCAGAGAAGACAACATCTAAAAATTCCGTCAGTCGCGGTTGTGGAGGTTCAGCAGGTTGCGGTAGGCTCGCGCGCTCAGGTAGGGGAGGCCAATTCCATAGCGCCTCGCAGGGACCGCCATTGGGAGTCTTCCACCGCAGGGTCTTGTTTTTCTGGTCCTTCTTCCTCGGCTGGAGCTTCTTCATCAAGGTCTGCTTCCATGTGATTCTCTTCTTCTGGATTCTCTTCCATTGGGTTCTCCACCACTAGATTTTCTTCTATCGGGTCTTCCTCGGGATCTTCCTCTATCGGGTTCTCTTCAGGGTCTCCTTCCTCTTCGTCGGAATCGCCTATCATGTCAACCTCTGGGGCGGCAGCTTCTTCGTCCTCGGAATCGCTGTTTTCGAAGATGACATGGGGACCGTTGATCTCATCGTCAGAACTCATCAGCATGCGGTCTAAGGAAACGCATGACTGTGCATCCTCATCTAGGTGCGGCGCTACTCCAGGGTGGGCCATGTCCTGAAAAGAAAGAGTCATGATTAGACAGTGGAACGCATCAAGAAAACAGTTAAGGATACGGAGTACAGGAAAAATATGCGGTGGGCAGGAACTGAAAAATCAAAATTAAAAATGCTGTGGTAATGAATAGTATAAATAAGGGGGAAAGCAAGAGAATGATACATCCATGACGATTCAAAGTTTTATTGTAATCAATTAAAAGTTCGACGGATACAAGATTTCAAACGAAAAGAATATTTACAAGAGGGTGACAACATTATTACTGAAAGCAGAAAACGTGAAAATTCTTCTTTGACTACTATATCACTGCATTCTCGTCACGCGAGTTGAATCCTGCGCTGGATCCGCCCTATCCTCGAAGTTCGAACTACGCAATATTGCGTAAAGTGGAGAGTGTGGACGAGTCTCCTCCTTGTAGTTCCTTCCTTTTTGGGCAACCGTTGATAAGATGTTCGCTGGATTCGCAAATCAGACATTTCCTTTGGGCGCGGAGACAATCCCTCTGAAGATGTCCTGGCCTCTTACAGTACCCACAACATTGGGTCTTCTGCTGCTTCTGTCGCGGGGAAACAAATGGGCGCTTCATCTTCTTCTCTTTTCCTCGTCTAACAGAGATCCCTTTACGATTGGAGACTCCCGCTGGTGCCTGATTCATTTGCCTTCTCAATCCTTCAGCTAACAAGTCGTTTGTTCGCTCCTGGGCTTCCTTCAGACTTTGCAGTACACTCAGAATCTCAGCTGTCTGATTCTGGGGAGTGGAGATAGAGGAAGAGTCGTTGGAAGACATGATCCTGAAACAATAATTTTTGAGGACGATATAAGGCACAAGCTATAAGGATTAAAATATAACATGGATTGGGCAAGGAATCAAGAATATCGGGTGTGATGAAATTCATTACAAGTGGAAATCAACTGTAGGACTCTAAGTCACTTAAACAGAGTACGGTAGTGTAACTATGATGTATTTCACAACTACAACCACGTAACTTTGCCAAGTCACCTGAAACCCTAGCGAAGGAATAGCAGAACACACAATGTGAATATGGATCAAGAATGACAAGTTTACAACCTAGACCGAGGAATGTCTTAGATTGTCAAGCTCTTCACGGAAAACTGCAATCCCAATCGAAGCAAAACCTGGCTCTGATACCAATAAAACCATGTCACGCCCCGCTTCCCAAAATACGGAATACGAGGGGTTGACAAGGCCAGCCATGCTCCTATGGTCAAGGAAATATCCTACCGTAGTCACACTTCGGCTTCTAGCTTTACATGGTAATCAGTAAACAACGCACATGTAATGAGTAATGCAGTATATGAAACGAAACAAATGTAAACAACTGACCTGATGGAGGTAAAAAGGGTATAACTCTGGATAGCTGATCAAAATGTCCGCGATGTACGTCTGGTCCTGGTCCAGGCTAGATCCACTCCTCACTCTGAGCATGCATACTCAGGTCGTCAGAGCGACACAATAGCAATATAACATATAGATGCAAGTGGCAACTCGAACAGTGATAATAGATATATATAACAGTAAATCAAGACGGTATAGGTATGAACATGCAGTAACCAGTGAAGTGTCCAATAGATCAGATGAACGGTAAAGTAGTAAAATGGTATGCCGGGTATGTCAACACAGTAAGTAATGTATATCAATGCCATTATCCCTATCAGTCTCTAAGTCTCACTGTACAGGTCACTAAGCCTATCGTCGGTCCAAGTGTGAGAGTCAACCACTTGCGAGTGTCCTCCACCCAAGGGTAAGGGACCATGGGCCCAACATATAACTCACGGTAATAATCATGTACCCTGTAAATCTCCATATATCTCCATATATAAAAGCCGGCATGGGATTCCCGAGATTTTGTTGAACTCACACTCAAACTATCCCACACCCCGTGGTCTACATCAAACGCCAACCATAACCTCAAATACCGGTCGGTCCATGACAAGTCTGCGCGAGAACTGGAGACAGGATCTCCATCAAGCACGTCCCGACTAATACCCAAGATAAATGGCAGTGTCTGGTGCCTTATCTGTGACACCCATGCGAGAGCTTCCATAAGTGTCCCATACCACTTATAGTCACACTTACACGCGTCCCACAGACGTCGACAATGCAATAGAATAATAGGGTTCACTGATTGTGTACAAGTACGTGTCACTTTCACTTATTCACTCATGCACGAACACTAACGTACTTGCCACAATCATCATTAATACCTAGCACTGGGTAATGCACGCGATCACTAGGTTATCAATGCAGTGACATATGTATGATATGATGAGGGAACAGTATGTAAAGCATGATTAAGGTGTCATAAATCATTATTCTACCACTTGCATAATTTATCATAAATCATACGTGTACAGTTTAGCGAAACGATGAAAGGGGAATAAATATTATGTTTGATTATCTATCCAGCGAATTTAGTTTCACGTCAATCGGGTTTCAGGATCACTAGTTATGGCCAATTCATTTTAAGCGTTCACGGCTGGAAATCCGGTTTCAGAATCGGAAGTCCGTTTCGCAACGCATTTTAACCCCAGTAGAGATCAGAATTTAATGAATCTACAGTTGAATTAAATCTAGGGTTTCCAATAAGGTTTTCAACGCAATAGACGGATCTTCAATCGCGTCTGTACGTCAGGAGTTATACACTGTTCAATACTAGTATGTCAATTCTGATTCTGTTGGGACTGTTATACGTCCCCATCTTTTAAATTACAGATTTAATAGAAAACGACGATGAAACAGAATGAAACCACTTGTGTTATCTAGATAACAGTTTCACCTTTACTAAACTGTGGAGTTCCGCAACATACTATTTCAGGAAAAAAGGTGGCACGCATTACGGGACAGTAAACAGTAACCAGAGTCGCTCTGGACTGCAGTCCAGAGTCGCACTCCGAACCAAATATAGTCACAATTTATGTACAGAAACCATTATAAACTTGCATAGGGTTATAGTTCGTCGAGTCGGCTTCGATTTAAGCCCTCGAACGCATCATTCCAGTATGTACATAATTTATAATAATTTTAACGATTTTCAGATACGAGAAAGTTCCAGTTTTACAGGTACATTTGGGGGTAATCGTTTTAGTCATTAACGGTCATATTTTCCCATGAGATTTACACACTAGGTTCACTGCCTTATGGGCCAGACCATGCAATTGAGTTCCGCCAAATTAAATGAATAATTTCATTGGGATCGTGCATCGAACAGGTAAATAGTATAAGTTATCATGAATTGTAACATTGCTATTTATACGAATTGAGTTTGTAACATAAATAGATTAGCATGTAGCAAGTAAAATACTTTCCTGGTGACGTATTGACGATGGTACGGCAGCGGCAACGGCGCGATCGCGACACGAACGCGGCATGGCAGCTCGACTTGGCTCGAGCTCGAGTCCTCGGCAGCGGCGGCTTGGTTGCTGGGGTCTTGACGGCGACGAGGCGGTGGTGGTCATTGGCGTCAGCTCTTGATGGCGGGGCAGCCGAGGTGGCTGAGGTGGTCGTCGGTGACAGAGGAGAAGTTCGGCGGGGATGCAATGGGTTAGGGTGTCCGGTGATGGGTCGGCTTTGGTTGCAATGGCGAGGTGCTCGGGAGAGGAGGTGGGGTTGTCGCGGATGATGGAGGGAGGTTGTTGGGTCGATGAAGATGGCCAGAGTAGGCGAGTTCGGTAGGTGATGGGGGCCGGCAAGGTTCGTCGGAGGTGGCTGTGGAGGTTGCAGCTGATGAAGTCGGGAAGGGAGAATTGTTGGCGACAATGATGATGATGATGGTATCGGGGGTCGCACGATGGTCGGAGGTGGAAGGCGGCCGTGGAAGGGAGCTCAGGTTAGTGAAGGTGATGGGAGTTGGAGCCGGCGGTGGTTTAGGGGTGTGGTAGAGGAGATCGGGTTAGAAAGAAGGGCAGCGGGAGGTTGGATGCAAGTGGAGCTCAGGGCAGGCGATGGAAGGAGGTGAGGTGCGGAGACGTCGGCGACGACGAACCGACGGTGACAAGGGTATGCAGGCAAGGCTGGGCTGTTGCTTCGGGCTCGTTGTGGTGGGTCTCGTTGTGGGGATGGTTGCAAGGGGAGAAGTCGAGAGAGGTGAGGAGGTGAGCGGAGAGAGAGAGAGAAGGGCGAGGGTGGTGTCGACGGCGACGAGGCGAGCGCGGGCGTGGGTTCGAGAGAGGGAGCGGGAAAAGAGATGGGAGAGAGAGTGCGAGATGAGTGAGAGAGAGTGTGTGGGTGTGTACGAGAGGAGAGATAGGGAAGACGAGGGGATTGCGAGGGTTGCGCGTCGTGGGGGTAACGACGCACGAGCGAGCGTGGGCGTGGGCGGAGGAAGCGGATCGAGGAAAATTAGTGAGCGGGAAAGAGGGAGAGACGTTGGGGAGTAGAGGGAAGAAACGGGTCGGGTTGGATGCTGCGGGTCGGGTTTGGATGAGCGGCTGAAGGGAGTGGGCCGAGTTGGAGTGGGCTGGGTTTTTGGAGAAAAGGAATTAAGTTTATAAAAAGAAATGGGCTTGGGATTTAAAATGAGGGAATTGATTATATTTGGTTTTGGGATGAAGAGAATGGGCCGGGCCAGGGTTTATTACTAACAGGAAAAAAAGAGTATGGGCTGAGGAGTGAACGGCTGGGCTGAAAAAAAAAGGATTTTAATTTTAAAAGAATGGGCTGAAGGATTAAATTATAGTTTGGGTTTAATTTACAAAGAAAGGGAAGTGGTAAAATATAGAATCGATAGGTAATGGGGCTTGAGATAAATTAGGGTTAGGAAAAGTTATAATACTAAAATAATTGTAAAATAAAATAAATTAATTTTAAGAGTAACAAAATACGGATATTGGTATAAAAGGGGCTGGGTATTACAATCTCGCAGGTGTATTTTCTCCTTAGGAGTCGTGGGGACCCCTAAATGTGTTTTTTCTTCGTGAGTCGTAAGGATCCCACAAAGGTTTGTTCTCCTCACGTATCGTGTGGACACATGAGTGGGTCTTCTTAATGGAGCATAATTCCAAAGGCGGAGACCAGCCGCGTAACTGGTGATTACGATGGGGCATGAGGGTGATGACAATTATTTGAGCCCGTGGATTGTATACGGTAGTCAATTTAGGGACTAACCGTAGGGCTGGAAGAATTTTGTAAATTTGAATTTTTGTTGGCGTCTGCATCGCTGAGCTGGAATATGATACCAGAAGCGACTCATCATTCGCCTTTTTTTTTCATTTTTTTTGTTTTTGCTTTTTTTGTTTTACCGCGATTGCTCTATCATTTCAGCTTTTATTATCGCGAAAATCACGATTGCCCTATCATTTCGGCTATTTATTCGCGGTTGCCCCATCATTTCGGCTTTATTTTCATTTTAATTTTACTCGCTGATTTTTATTGCGAGTTGCCCCATCTTTTCTGCTTTTCTTTATTTTTCTTTTATTTACACTTTTTTTTACATTCCCAGTTTAACGACTTAGAGGTCGACTGTTCCCAGTTTAATGACGTGGTGGTCGAATGTTCCCAGTTTTATGACGTGGTGGTCGACTGTTTTCAGAGAAAGGCAGATGTCCGAGAGAATCCGTTTCACGAAGAACTTCGGTCTCCGTTTGTATGAAATTTGCGGTCGCAGCTTGATCGTTGGTTAACACGCCAGGGGACAATGATATTTCTCCCGCCTTATATTGTTTCTCGCCCCAATCCTTGAAGATGCAACAGTCTTCAATAGTGTGCCCCAGCACTCGGTGGTACGGGCAAAAGTTAGGATGATCAGTCCTGTTCGCTTCACTTAGCCTTTTTGGTTCTGGTAGCCGCAGGCCATTCTTCAGAGCATCTTTAAAAATTTTGTGGACCTTGTCCCTTCGGAATGAGTAGTCCTTATTTTTTCTCTCCTCCAAAGTTGGCTCTCGAGACTGGTCAGTTTTTGCTCCGCCCGCTCTCTGCCTATTTAGAGAATCGGTGCTGTTAAAACTTCCGCATTTTCGATTGTCGTCCCTCCAAGGTTTCGGTCTGTTTGTGAACTGAAGATCCTGAGCAGACTCGGTCTTTGAGCGTTCCAATGTTTGGACCTTTTTGGTCAGCTCTTGGAATGTTTTAAGGCCCGCGGTGCATAGAAATGGGGCCATCCAATTGTTGAGATTTCCGACAAGGAGACTGACAGTTTGGTCCTGCTCTATCGGCGGTTCACATTTGACAGAGAGATTGCGCCACCGGATTATAAAATCCATGCTGCTTTCATTGTTCTTGGGCTTGGTCCATATGAGCTCGGCAATGGTGATCTTATCTCTGACGCTCATGAACCTTTGCCTAAACAAAGATTCCATTTGGACGAAAGTAGTAACGGAGCCATCCGGTATGCTCGCGTACCAGTCGAAAGCAACATCGGTCAAGCTATTAATGAACTGGCGGAGGAGAAGCGCATCGTTGCCCCCAGTGTTCCCGCATGAGGCTTTGAAGTGGGCGATATGCTGATTCGCATTTCCCGTCCCATCGAATCTTCCGAATTTGGGGATGACATAGCCGCTAGGAAATTCCACCAGATCATACTGAGCAGGATATGGTCTCCCACTACTGCTGATATCCTTTTGCGCTTTGGCTTCAGCTACCAATGTTTTGACTTTGCTGGCAACTAAATCCATGATTTGATCTTGAGTTAGCGGACTACTGTCATCGGTAGCCAAAACATTTCCCGAGATAGGATGCGACTGATTTTCATGTAGTTCACCCACTTTTGGATTTGAGGGAATAGGCGTCGGCTGCTTTGGGACACCATTTCCCGGTTCACGAGCAGAGCCCTCCGCTTGATTGGGCGGCTGAGAGGCAAGTCGGGCCGTGAGCTGCATCACGACATTCGTCAAGTCATCGATTTTGGAGTAGAGTTTGGCCATCTCCTTGTCTTTGTCTCTGAGCTGCTTTCGGAGCTCTTGAAGCAGCTCTTGCTCCGCGGTCCTTGGGCGGAAAGTCGGCTCTTCTTCGCTTTCCGAGCCCGACTCCTCATGGACCGAAGGGTCTTTCTGCTTATCAGCCTCACTGGGAAGGTCTTCATTACCTTCCAGAGGAGGCTGGCCTTGGGATGTGGTAGCCATATTCACGCTAGATTGGATTTGGGATGTGGTGGCCCCGTCCTTGCTCTTGCTGCGCGTGCCCACCATGTAGACAGTGTGGACCTCATATCCAGTCATCTCTTTCTCATTGGCGGGGAGCTTAAAGAAGACACCCGATCGAGCAGTGGTCAAGAGCACCGCTGGAGCTTGCTCGGGACGCGTTGTAGCTTTGTTGGTGTTGATGGCCTTGCCCCAGCTGGGGCCAAGGAAAGCCGTTCAGACACCGACTTGCGTTTGGGTTGGGGCGCCCTTGAGATCACCACATTTGGTCTCCTGCCTTTCGAGACCGGTTTGTCTGCCACCGGGGCTTGAGGAGCTGGGATGGTGCCAACTGGCATGAACATAATAGAGCCGAATGGTAGCAGCGGCTCCTCCCATTGTCGCCCGAGACTGGCCGGAAGGACCGTCCTAGAGTCTATCCTCATCGTGTAGGAGACGGGAGCCGAGTTCATCATCGAAGACATCGTCGGAAGGTGATTGCTTGAAAATCTGCATGAAAAAGCATTATTTTTAGTACAAATACAGGTATGTATATTGATTGAGTTCGCATGAACGCTTAACCCAAAATATGGGAGGAGAGATTGGTCCCACCGGGCATGCCAGAATCTGTAGGGTGTTTTTCGTCACCCCATTGAGATGGGAATACGCGCACGCTTGTCAGGCGTACTACAGATTCCCCCTGCCTTGGGTAGGCCGGGGTTTAATGATTGTGGGGATCCAAATCTCCGGCAGCCGCGGACTAAACTGCCGTTAATTACCCATCGCCTTTGGAGCGAGGGAACCTCCGATTGACAGGTTAAACTGGTCATGCGAACTCAATGTGCAGTGTTGTGTTTTGAAGGGGTTTTGGATATATCGGGGGGCCCGCAGAGTTTTTACGGGGGTCCCGCTACCCGGATAGCGAGCTGGGGGTCAAGGGGGCCAGCAGCCCCCTTGCGGGGTGCGAGGCAGTGTCCCGTTAGAAATTTTTTTCTAACAGGGACAGTGTCGTGGTGCATGTGTGTGTGCACATATGTATGCATATGTGTGTATATATATATATAAAAGAAAGATGGGGAAAAGGAATCCAAAGGATGCGTGGGGCCAGCGCCTTGGGCGCTGTGTGCCCAGGTGCTGTGCGCTCAGGCGCTAGCATGCCACGTGTAGGCATGTGGGCGCTCTGCGCTTGAGCGCAGGGCGCTGTAACGCAAGCGCGCCATGTGTCAGCACGTGGGCGCTTTGCGCTTCAGCGCCTGACGCTCGAGCGCAAGTGCGCCACGTGTCGGCACGGGGGCGACTTGCGCTTGAGCGCTGGGCGCTGGAGCGCAAGTGCGCCACGTGTCAGCACGGGGGCGACTTGCGCCAAAGCGTTGTGCGCTTGAGCTCAAGCACGCCACGTGTCGGCACTGGGGTGACTTGCGCTCGAGCGCTTGCTCTTGAGCACAAGCGCGCCACGTGTCGGTACGTGGGCGCTTTGCGCTCGAGCGTAGGGCGCTGTTGTGCAAGCACGCCACGTGTCGGCACGTGGGCGCTTTGCGCTTGAGCGCTGAGCCCTTGATCGCAAGCGCGCCACGTGTCGGCACGTAGGCGCTTTGCGCTCGAGTGCAGGGCGCTGTTGTGCAAGCGCGCCACGTGTCGGCACGTGGGCGCTCTGCGCTCGATCGCTTGCGCTTGAGCACAAGCACGCCACGTGTCGGCACGTGGGCGCTCTGCGCTTGAGCGCCGGCGAGGAAAAGAGGATTTTAGCCTAAAAAGATTCTCGGAAGAGAAATCAGACTGGAGTTAGACTCCTAAGTGTGATTTTGGGGTTAATGGAAGGGGTTCTTCTTCCTCCTCTGTTAGCTGGATCTTGAAGATCAAGAGATGTGAGATCTCAAAATCTCTCCTTTTTGGGATCTAAAGACAGATCCAAGTTCCCCTTTGTGGGTTTGGTGGTGAAAAACTATCTTGTTTTTAAAAAGGAAGAGTAAAACTCTTGATTTAATTCAAAAGAAAGAAGAAGGTTTGAGACCTTCAGAAAAGGGAAAGAAGTACAAACCCTAGGGTTTTTTTTGAGAGAATGAAAGTGTTATTTTTATTCATCATCATATTGCCTTATATAGGCTTACATGTTTACATATAGCCCCTTAGGCTTTACAAAATGGCGTTTTGCCCATTCCATGGCTCATGTGCCATTTCATTTTTGCACATAAGCCATGGGCTTACAAAATATTGGCTTTATGCCCATTTTGCATACATTCATGTATAAAAAATTACATAAAAATTATTTATTACATGATTTTGTTGTTGGCATGGGGAGACTTGGTCGCGGGCTTGGCTTGGGCATGGGCCCGCTTGACCTGGGCTTGGGCCCACCTAGCTTGGGGTTGACCTTGACTTTGACTCGGTCAACCGGGGTGCAAATTTTGACCCCAACACAAACACTTGTAACGAATCATAATTGACTGGCTCTCTTCTCAATACTTCTTCTGGGATATGAAGATGTATAGTTGTGGATGGAGACATGTTAACCAAATAGCACGCATGACTCACCGTCTCTGCCCAGAAGTCCTCCAAAAGACCTGATTGCAACCGCATACTTCTGGCTCTCTCAAGTAGTGTAATGTTCATGCGCTCCGCTATCCCATTTTTCTCTGGACGTCCTGGAACTATCCATTTGTAGGATATATATATATATGCCCTAAAGGCCATTATTTGTAATGGATACTATGGATATGCATATATGTACAGGACAATCTTGCTCAAAATGATAGTATGCTATCTAGTTTGCCTTTATCTTAATATGTGCGTATGTTTTATCTGTTATTACGTACTAATTATACATGTTGATAAAGCCCGTAGGATAATTGCTTGACTACCAGTATTGTGATGGCGGTCATACTTGTGAGGGCTGGGCAGTCTATAAGCATGTCCTTAAACTGTCCCTAGTTGTATGAATATCAAGACAGAGCATCGATATTCCAGAGTAGACTAATGCATACGTTTCTAGACCCCGATGAGGGGGCGGTGGTTAATCTCATAGCCATTGGTGTGTTTCATATAAGATTGTATGCATGTGCTCACCGTGGTTGGGTACACTCGACGGACTCGCCGAGAACTGCTGGATGGTATTATACCTAACGTCAGATGGCATTTCTCATGTGGCATGTGTTCAGGTAGTCTGTAGACCTAAGATCATCATTTGTCTCGTGTGAGTTCTCACTGTGCTTTGATTAATATCCTACCACGGCTCAAAGGAGTCGTGCAAACAGATTTTAGTTGGGTAAAGTCCCGAGCCACATGGAGGCAGTAAGTGATTGTAAGGGATTCGTCTCTCCTGATATAAGGAGTCGATGTCGCACTGTGTTTGGTTGGTCAACACCATAAGCCCCTGACCATGGCAGTTGAGAATTACTGATAGTTAGATCGGTGATTTCTCGGATGCTCTTGAGCCACATCAGCACAACTTATCAGGTTAGTAGGGGTCTGACGTTAACCGCCCCCTATACTGGATATGCGATACTCTTAGACGAACAGACCAGACTGTACGGATATTGTCACGGTTCGGCTCAGTAGGGGTTCGGATGAGTTTACTCTTTGGCCTTCTTTTCGACAGGTACCTGGGTAACCGTTACGTACAGCTAGTACCACTGACACGCTTGTGGTTAAACCCACTGTCAGTGTACTGTCGAGTCTTTAGAGTCCCACATAGAAGGTTTTTCTGGTTCAAGCGAAATGATGTGGAGGCCGTATGTATATACGTGCAGGGTCCAATTGATTACCTGTACTAGTTGAGCGGAATTTAATCGGACGAATTTTAATACTGGCAGGCTTAGAATTAAGCCGGTTTATTAAATCAGATATTGATTTAATACTAGTATTATTTTAGTAGTATTATTCTATTTTTTGGATATTCGTATTTCAATACGAATACGGGAATGTATATACGGTAGAAAGTATTTTGTATTTATACAAAATACGTTCTAAAAGAGGACACCTCATAATATATATTTTATATTTATTAATTAATGGAAAATGAGGTGTAATGATGGTATGGGATATAGTATGGCTTGAGCATTTATTAAAATCACTATTGAAGTATGGCTAGTTTTTTTTATGAAAAAGAAAAATACTTGATATTTTTGTATGATCCATTCTTCATATTCTCATTTTCTCCATCGTTGCCTCTCTTTCCTTTCTTCTCTTCCTCTTTCTCAATCCTACCATTCTCATGTGTTGAGAACCAAGGATCTTGCGATAGAAAAGTTTACCATTTAATCATCTCCACACAATCTAAACTAGCTACATTAGCAAACTAGCTTATTTAGTTACTTTCTTTTGAAGGTTGAAGCTTGAACCTAGAACTTTCGGGTGGATTATTTAGGATCCGGGAGAGAGACAACCAAACTACATTAAGGACCCCAAAAGGAGCTTAAGAAGAGAAATCAAGACCCAAAGGACACGATTCTGATTGGTATAACATTCTAATATAGTAGAATAATTACCAATGTTATTTTGCAATTTAGGGCTTGTGGTAGATCTTGGATTATTATCTTTGTTGCATGCATAAAAAATTGTTTTTTTGTATATTCCGCCTCTCTACAAATGTTGTAGAGCATGCAACTTAGACTTACACCATTTCCTCTGTATACCCTGTTCTTATGGTAATTTATAAACCCCTTTGAGGGTATTACAACAACTAAGCCTTTTATCCTAAGCATATGGGGTAGGCTATATGAACCAACATGAGAATCACACTGGGTCCAGAATATGAATCCTCCGCCTCCACTCACTCCTATCAAAACTTTCATTGAGGCCTTTGGCAACCATAACTTTTCGTATCACCTCCATCCATATTTTCTTCGGTCTCCCTTTCGCCCTTTTGACATTGCCTATATCACAAGTATCCATTCGTCGAACCAGTGCATCTATATGTCTACGTCACACATGACCAAATCATCTTAGCCGGTTTTCCCGCATTTTCTTCTCCGCAGGTGCTACACCAACTTTTGCACGAATATTCTCATTTTTCACCTTATCTTTTCTAGTGTTACCATACATCCAATGAAGCATGCGCATCTCCGTTGCGTGCATCACCTGTAACATTTCAGAAAAATAAAATATTATTTTTGGGAATTTATATAATTAAAATAATAAATATTATGAATATTTTAATGTGTAGAGGTTAGTTTTAATGATATGGTATAATTAAATACCGATAAATTGGGAAATATTGGAAAATTACATTGAATATTGATTTTTAAGAAATTTGTGAGATTTAGACATTTTATGAATTATTATATAATTTATTATATACAAGTTCATGTCCAAGCTCGATTAATTTCCACTAATCTTGCATTAAGCATGATTACGCATCATGACATGCAACAAAACTTGTTTCATTTTTATTGAACTATGGCTTCATTATTATTGTTGTTGTGTTGTTTTCTTTTAAAAGAGTTAATGGAAAAGAAAAAGGAAAATAGAAAAGAAAAAGAAAAAGAAAAAGATTAGAATATGGAGGTATGGGCAAGAGAGAGAGAGAGGGTGAGGGGTCATCTTTGACCATGGCTATTCTCCTCCTCATTTCATTTCCTTCATTCTCTTTCCTCTCTTCTCTCCCATGGCTGCCCTCTTCTCTTCACCTCCTCCTACTCCTCACAACACCATCTAAAATATATCAAAACACTTCATTCCCTTCATTAAATACATGCACAAGCTCACTACAAACATGGGGAACCAAGAAAGTTTGGATTTTGAAGACTTGGGGCAACTCAAGAAAATTCTTGAGTTGCCAAATGAGGTAATTTTTTCACCATTAGTGTAGTATTTGATTCACTTTAGCATCTATATTAGTTTAGAAGTGATTAAGTGAGGTTTGAAAATTTCAAGATGAGGGTTAGGGCTTTCCTTGAGTTGGAATAGTGTATGTGAGTGTAATTAGTGACTATAACCCCTGTAGTGTTAGAATTTTGAACTAAACCAGAGACTAGAATCCCAAACCCCAAACTTAGAAACCCCGATATCGGAAGATTGTGGGAATTGTGATGATATTTAGAGAACTGCTACGACCCGGGGCACATAAAAATTATTTAGCGATTACAGTGAAGTGTGCAGGTGATTTAGAGTATACCCTAAAGACCAGAGGCCCCATCTCCCATTCATGGCCGCAAATATATTCCTCATGGCCGCAATATGCGGCCTGGGTACTTCAGAATAGATTCGTGCTTGGTCCATAGCTCCATTTTCAGTAAATTAGACCTACCATATATGCAAAACTGGCTAATTCAACCTAGGGTAAAATATGGAAGTGTTTTACATCGTTTCTGATTTCGGTTTTGCGAATTCTGTAACTTGAACTTGGGTATTTATGTGTTGTCTCGATCGATTGGCATTTGTACGTCGATGTCGAGGGTTATTGGTTCTTCTTGCATGTGTACACCATAGGTTTTAACATATGTGCGTTTCGTGTGTCGTTTTGGTTTTATCCGCGATTTCGGTTTACGATATTATATGTTTATATGTAGGCACCTTCACGCAGACTTCGAACGACGAGGAGAGCGTGGCGACATCGACTTCGGCAAGTAAGGATCAAGATGAGTGGATATATATCTACGGGGGAAGTCGGGTGGATGGCGTATAGCACCCCCGCAGTTTCATAGTGTAGCACGCGAATGCGTTATGATATATATATACTTATGTGTTTTATGAGATGTGTATACTTAGAAAGAAATGCTTAGGTGACTTTGGGTTAGTTTTAGCGTAATTGTAGGAAAATGCCTTTAGTTTAGTTTCTTAGTCGCGAAACCCTAGAGTAAAGATTGGCACACATGCACACAAGCACGCATACATTTGATTTTCTTGTGCGTATATGGGGATACACACACACACATATATGTATATGAGTATGTATATATATATATATATATATATATATGTATATGTATATGTATGTATACGTATACACGGATGATGAGGATGGTATATGATACTTGGAGATGAGTCGATGTGATTGGGCATGATGCCGTGAGATCGGTGATGTGATTTGGGTTGTGTTATGAGATACGACATGATATTATAGCGGATCGAATGGGTGACGTGATTTTATTCACACACGGATATATGTTGGTGGTATCGGTATGTACTAGACTTAGATCAGTTACCTAGTTCATGACATTATGATGATGATACCATACGAATATCCCATACCCCGATTTTGGGATGTCGTACGACGGATTTACCGTACGAGATATAATTATGATAATAGATCCGCACTCTTGATTCGAGGATGTCGTATTGTACGTTTTATTGTACGTGACGCTATTGAGGCGGGATCACCGACTATTAAATATATCGACTCGGACTTAGGTGGATTTCCTTACCCCTTTGATTAGTCTCTTAGCTTATCCTGTAGTTTAGATTTGGGCTCGAGTCATACTTATTTCCAAAACTAACGAATCGTGAGTATTTTAAAGACAGTCCAAGGGATACTACGGATATTTCAAAGGACGTACCTTTTCTTAAAACACCTTAGCCCCTATTTTCTAAACACCACGATTCGTGCTATTTCAAATGCCAAAACTGTATGACTCGTATATATATTGTATATTCTTATATGTTGCGTTTACGATTCATTTTCCGTATATTCTTGTCGTTCATATCGCATTGCATGCTTACACTTGTGATTCCTTTGTTTATTGCGAACACACGCTGTCAGGACACCATCACCATTACCGATGATGCGTATGTCTAAGAACACTTGCTTGCCGGCTCACACACATCATCATCGGTAACTGCCATGACACGTACACTTTAGAATTATTACTTCATTGATATGACCTGCTAGCTAGTAGTTTCAACATATTAATAGTATGCGCGCTTTCATGTGCTAAATTAGACATTTGCATTCTTCACTTAGATATCATGCATGTGTATTTATCCATTTGTCATGCAATATTATGGGGTTTTATGCCGATAATGCACTGTTTATTTACTCTCGAGATTTGGGATTTCGGATTTCCATGAGATTTCTAGATTTGGAGAAACCGTAAAGATTTTATAAACTTATTATCATTTTAAAGATAGAAAATTGCGGTTTTCTCATGATATGATTTGAGAGGTGTCCACCATGAGTTTTCTCGGCTCTTAAGCGATATCATACACCCGATTCGAGGAGGAGGAGGAACCGTCTGCGGGTGCATGGTGGACCCGGTGCGGTACCCCGGGGCAAGATGGTCGCAGATGATGGCATTAAGCCTGGCAGGGGAGCACTACCGACTGGTTATTTGTGACGCGGCGGATATCCGGAGGATACCGACATAGTCGTGAGATTTGATGATTTGGGCCAGTCCGGATTGCTGGAGCCCGGGGCCAGTCCGGATTGCCGGAGCCCGAGATATTGAGACATTGAGATATTGAGACTTTATGATAGGGGCCAGTCTGGATTGCCGGAGCCCGAGATATTGGATATTGGGATGTATGTTTTATGTCGATGCTTGACACAGATTCTATATTGATTTCATTGATGATATCCCGATTTTTACATACAGAAATCTCACTAATCTAAGAAAACAGTTTTCTCATTCATGATGTATTCTGTTTTCATTTGTATTGCATTCGTACATCATATATGTGATATGTTGCTGCCTGAGGCACTGACACGAGCACTTGATACTACACTATAGTAGATGTACCTCACCATTATTAAATGCTTCAGGATATTTATTATAAAGATATATGGTATGACCTAGGATAGAGTCATACATGCGATTTCTGCTCGGTGATGTTTTCTACTCACGAGTTGGTAACTCACCCCCGTTGTGCCACAGTTTCTTGCAGGTTTTGCCGTACAGATTTCGTTGCGGCTTGCCGGCACACTACTTCCTTCCGGGAGATTGCTTGGTTGGTGGGTTCACTTGTATCATGACCACCGTAGTATCGGTATTTATATTCAGTTGTATCTAATAAACTCCATCAACCACACTTGTATTAATTTATAGACATAGAAGACTGGAGTATATTCTTTCGACCTTAGAGTCGCGCGCCTGTATTATTATGGTTTTTCTCTGGTTTTCTTGAGGATGTTGGTTTCTTTCTGAGTTTTGATTCTCGCCCTTCGGCATTGTATATTATATTGCTTGCGTGGTTGTGTCCGCCAATTGGCGAGGAGCTAGCTCCCACTTGGGGATGCCTTTATTCATCATTTATATATGTTTCATGTGTTGTACCCGTTTGGGGCCAGTATTTACAAAGGAGACTTTGCCAAAATTTTCGGGAAAATATGACATTGCTTTTAAATGTTTAATGTCACTTATGTATTAAAACCACTTACTTTAAAACAAGTTTTCTTCACTTCTTATTTAAAATGGTTTAGATTTCTGGGCTTTTGGCTTACTTGAATTAGGTGGGGTCCTATAGACTTCACATGATTCAAGTGCCAGTCACGTACTATTTCAGGTCGTGACATCACCGTGCATCCTTCGAGGTGTATTCACATCTATTATTTATCTGTGTAACGACTCTGAATTTGCTGTACGAAAATTTTTAATTTAATGTACAGAAAGGAGTTTACAAGTCTGAGTACAATTTAAAAGTTAATTTTTGTTAAGAACAACAAGAAGCCACTTGTAGCTCATTGGTAAAGCCCTTACACTGCTGTGGCGTAGCCCCTGTGTTCGAATCCCCTCAGGCAGATTATATTTTTTCTAATTTTTCTTTTAAACTTTTTGGAAGCCCAAAATTTTACACGTGCACTACACATAAAAATGAAAAGTCTAAGAAAACAAACATGTGCAAAATGATATAAACACAGAAGTGAACAGGTGTCTTGAATCCACCAGCTCCCCCTCACTTTTTTGCACAAGTGTCATTTCTACTATCCCCATTACCCCTGCACTATTTGATTACTCTGCAATCAAATAGAGACTCTTCAATTTCCCAATTTATCATATTTTAATACATTTTAATTCACTATTTTAATCCTAAAACCCTAATTCCACACTATAAATATTATCCCATACCCTAGCCCTTCCTCATTCTGAAAATTCAAACCAAAACCCGCAAATTTTCTCAAGAACAAGTGGAGTAGTAGAGGAGTTAGCCAACAACCAACTTCCGGCGAGAAATCGAGGCTATTCCGGCGACCCGCGACGCCGCGGCGACCAAGATATCTTCTTCAATTTTTCCCTCAACCTAGTTTACTTGTAAATCCCTTCCAATCTTCTTCCCCCTTCTTTAAAAATTCTTTTTAAAACGAATATCAGTAAATGGAGTTAATACCGATATCGATCTTCCAAACCCTAAAAACTCACTCTTTTTCTTACATATTGTTCATACAACTTTTACACAATACTTGTAACATTATTATAAATATTTAGAATAAATTTCAATCTAGAATTCCATATAAAATAACTTTAATTTAATTTTTTTGTTAAAATACCATGAACTTTACATATCGCCTTTTAGTATATTGTTAATATTATACCTTTAGAAAACTTCATGGGGTAATGACCTGCCCCTCACAAACACACATGATTCTATAGCAAAATTCTCTTTGAACCTAATTTTGTGGCGAATACAATATATTTCATTAAAATACCATTAACTATAAAAAACGGTTTTCTTTGAATTGTATTTCAAAACCCTTTGCAAATAAAGCTCTATAACCCTCTTTAGGGGACCCGCTATTGGATGGTGCAGATTATCGCATATTCTTGGGCTAATAGAGCGAGATGCAGACCTCCTCATAGAGCATTCTGTCTTGAAAGGTTTTAATACGATTTTTTAGAAAAACGAGATTTTCTATTTAATAATAAAATTAATTTATTATAATTATATAAATATTACAAATCCATATATTTTCAAAATATAATAACTTATAATTTTTTCAATAAAAGAATTACAAGTTTTATCAAAATACTATCAAGATATCTATACAAGACAAGTTTACAGTAAAATACCATGAACTATTCAAATTAAGATATTTATCACTAAAATACCTCAATTCCTAAAGTACACATCCATGGAAATCCTAAAGAATATAAATAATTTCTCGAGATTATTTTGAAACTATATTAAAATTATTTTTCATAAAACCCCCTCGAGCTATATAAAATACTGTTAAGGACTTTAGTAAATATAGGTTTAAACGGGATCAATTCTCTTGAGCCTCAGGGAGCCGGAGAAAGTGAGTGCTTGCCTATTTAAGGTAGAAAACTTAACGGTGTTATCAATGGTAATTGTCTTGGAAAAAGACACAAATTCTGCCGTCCATGTGCACCAATTACCGATAACTCTCGAACATAATTCAGGATCCAAATCAGTTCTAAGTGTCTGACTCAAGTCTGAGTCTAAATCAAGTTTGAATTCAACCAAACCAGAATCCAATTCAAACATGAATCCAAATTCTAACATGTTTACTTGAACCTGAACCTGAATACCTGAACCATATCAACATGCAAACATGACTTGACTTGACCGAACCATGGCTATAACTTGACTTGATTACATGACTACTTGTTTACATCCTGAACTTGATCACATGAACAACTTGTATCTATGGTCTCGGCAAATCTGATAATTATAATCTATACAACACATTACGGAGTTAAAGAGGTAGATTGGTACGAAATATATTAAAAGTGGCACGATGATGGTCACTAAAAGACATCTATATGAACTCTTGTGTCGTTATCCCGTGAGTTTTGACGGGGCCTTCTACTTACATTTTACCATAGTCCACGGGATAGTTGGACTTCTCTCGTATACACTGATACCTTCTGTACCAAGCAGCAAACAACTACGTTAGAATAATAAACTGATACCTGTATAACTCAACAGTTTCCTTCCACATTATTTGTACTATTCATTCCTTTCTTTTGGGACTTACCGAGCGCTAGTTCGCTGACGACATTCCGATCTATTTCTTTCCTTGGAATGTTCGTTAGGAGTACCGGACCTTCAGGAGACCGAGCCCAGCCAGGAGTATTTGGAGCAGATTAAGCGCATCATTGCCCCTAGTATTCACGCATGATGCTTTAAATTGGGCAATGTGCCGGTTCGCATTTCCCGCCCCATCGAACCTTTCAAATTTGAGAACGATATAGCCAGTGGGAAACTCCGCAAGGTCGTAGCGAGCAGGATATGGTCTCCCGGTACTGCTGACATCTTTTTGCTCTCCAGCTTCGGCTACCAATGTTTTGACTTTTTTGGCAACCAAATCCATGATTTTATCTTGAGTTAGCGGGTTGCTGTCATTGGTAGCTAAGATATTCCCCGAGATAGGATGCGACTGACTTTCATGCGGTCCGCCCACCTTTGGATTTAAGGGAATAGGCATTGGCTGCCTCGGGACATCGTTTCTCGGTTCATGAGCAGAGCCCTGCGCTTGATTGGACGGATGAGAGGCAACTTGGGCCGTAAACCATAAGACGACGTTTGTCAAGTCATCAATCTTTGAGTAGAGCTTGTCCATCTCCTTGTCTTTGCTTCTGAGCTGTTTTTGGAGCTCTTGGAGAAGTTGTTGCTCTGCGTTCTTGGTACAGAAGATTGGTTCCTCTTCGCTTTCCGAGCCCGACTCTTCATGAACCGATGGATCTCTCTGCTTATCAGCCTCACTGGAAGGGTTTTCATTATCTCCCAGAGGATGTTGGTCGTAGGAAGTGGCAGCCACATTCACACCAGATTAGATTTGAGATGTAGTGGCCCCATACTTGCTCTTGCTGCGCGCGCCCACCATATAGACAGTGTGGACCACATACCCAGCCGTCTCTTTATCTTTGGCGGGGTAACCCTGTTCTTGGAACCTCATGAAGTTCAGCCTAGCATAAGTCCTAGCCTATTTGTTGGCTCTGTATCTGAGCTTTTTCTGCCTTAGCTTCTCGATTTTGAGGGCTTGACCGGCATCCGTCATCCAGGAAGCCATCGTGAGTCGATCGGCGGGGAGCATAAAGAAGACACCCGATCGAGCGGTTGTCAGGGACACCGCCGGAGCTTGCTCGAGCTGCCCTGTTGCTTTGTTGGTGTTGATAGCCTTGCCCCCAGCTGGGGAAATGGAGAGTCATTCGGAAACGGATTTGCGCTTGGGCTGAGGTGTCTTCGCAATCACCACATTTGGCCTCTTGCTTTTCGAGGCCGGTTTGTCTGTTATCGGAGCTTGAGGAGCTGGGATGGCGTTAGCTGACACGAACAGAATAGAGCCAAATGGTAGCGGCGGCTCCTCCCATTTTCGTCCGAGACTGGCCGGGAGGACTGTCCTGGCGTCCATCTTCATCGTGTAGGAGATGAGAGCTGTGTCGAGAGCTGAGCTTGTCCTTGGAGACATTTTTGCTGCATCCGGAGATTGCAATTTGAAATTTGTTAACCTGCACAAAGAAGTATGATTTCAGTACAGGCAATCGATATGTATATTGATTGAGTTCGCATGAACGTTTAACCCGAAATATGGGAGGAGAGACATGTCCCACCGGACGTGCCAGAATTTGCAGGGTGTTTTTCGTCACCCCATTGAGATGGGAATACACGCGCGCTCGTCAGACGCATTATAGATTCCCCCTGCCTAGGGTAGGCTGGGGTTTATTGATTGTGGGGATCCGAATCTCCAGCAGCCGCGAACTAAGCTGCCGTTAATTACCCCTCGCCTTTGGAGCGAGAGAACCTCCGATTGACGGGTCAAACAGGTCATGCGAACTCAATGTGCAGTATTATGTTTTGAAGAGGTTTTGGATATATCGGGGGCCCCGTAGAGTTTTTACAAGGGTTTTGCTGCCCGGATAACAGGCTGGGGGTCAAGGGGCTAGCAACCTCCTTACGGGGTGTGGGGCAGCGCCCCGTTAGAAATTTTTTCTAACGGGGGACAGTGTTGTGGAGTATGTGTGTGTATCTACACACACACACACACACACACACACATACATATATATATAAGGGGGAAAAGCGTCCAAAGGACGCTTGGGGCCAGCGCCTTATGTGCGTGGCACGCAGGCGCTGGGCGCCTCACGTAGTTGGCACGTGGGCGCAAGCGCTCCGGGCGCCTTACGTGCTTAGCACGTGGGCGCGAATGCTCTGGGCGCTGGCGATGGGCGCCTCACGTGCTTGGCATGTGGGCGCGAGCGCTCTGAGCACTGGGCACCAGCGCCCCACGTGCTTGGCACACGGGCGCTAGGCGTCAACAGAAAAAGGGACTTTGTCCCTGCACTGGGAGCTGTGCTCCCGATTTGACTTATGGAGTTAAACTCCTAAAAAGAGATTAATTTATGGAGTTGAACTCCAACAGATCTTGAATGGAGTTAAACTCCTAGAAATCTTTAGAAATGATCAAAGGGGGCCCCTTTGTTTCTCTCCCCTTTGGCCCTGGATCTTCCCAAGATGGGACTTCTGGAGACGAGTCTCCTTCTTCTTCCTCTCGGTTGGCCGGATCTTGAAGAAAGGGGGTGAGATTTAAAAAATCTCCCTTTTTGAGATCTAATGGAAGATCTGAGCTCCCCTTTATGGGTTTTGTGGTGAAAAACTATTTATTTTTGGAAGAGGAAGAGTTAAACTCTTGATTTAATTCAAACAAAAAAGGAGAAGGTTTAGAACCTTGAGAAAGGGGATTGGGGCACAAACCCTAGAGTTTTAGAGAATGAAAAGTGTATCATTTATTCATCATCATGTTGCCTTATATAGGCTTACACATTTACATATAGACCCTTGGTCTTTACAAAATGGCATTTTGCTCATCCCATGCCTCATGTGCTCATTTCTTTTGCACATAAGCCATGGGCTTTACAAAAAATTTGGCTTTATGCCCATTTTGCTTACATTCATGCACAAAAATTACATCAAAATTATTTGTTACATGATTTTTATTTTGGCATGGGGAGGCCGGCCGCGGGGCTTGACTTGGGCATGGGCCCACTTGACCTGGGCTTGGGCCCACCTGGCTTGGGGTTGACTTTGACTTTGACTTGGTCAACCGGGATGTAAATTTTGACCCCAACAAAGTGCCCCCCATCAATAAATGCACGCCGCGCATATGAGTTGTGTGCATGAAATTGATGGATCTTAAAGCTGGACTTCGAGGTGGAACATCATTCCGGGGTTGGATCATCCCTCGGGGAGCATGATTCCCGAGGATCGGAGCATCATTCCGATTTGCGGAGCATAATTCCAGGGTCGGAGTATCATTCCGAAGAGTCGGAGCATAATTCCGAGGATCGGAGCATAATTCCGAAGAGTAGAGGCATGATTCCAGGGATCAGAGCATGATTCCGATGAGCGAAGCTTGGTTCCAAAGGGGTCGGAGCATAATTCCGACGAGCGGAGCATGATTACAAAAGGGTCGGAGTATAATTCCGATGGGCGGCAGACATTCTGATCGAAGCATAATTTCGATGCAGAGGTTGATTCCCAGGCAGAGCATAATTCCGACAGGGAAAGCAGATACTCCGATGCGAAGCATGATTTCGAAAAAGGATACATTCTGAGACGAAGCATGATTTCGACGCAGAGCTTGTTACTCGAATTGATTCCGAGGCGGAGCTTAATTCCGACGGGGAGGTCGTTGGTTGATTTATTTCTGAGTCGAAGCATAATTCCGACAGGGAGGTTGCTGGTTGAATTGATTCCAGGATGGAGCATAATTCCGACGAGGAGGTCGCTGGTTGACTTGATTCCAGGACGGAGCATAATTCCAACGAGGAGGTCACTGGTTGACTTGATTCCAGGACGGAGCATAATTCCGACGAGGAGGTTGCTGGTTGACTTGATTCCAGGGCGGAGCATATTTCCGACGAGGAGGTCGCTTGTTGACTTGATTCCAGGGTGGAGCATAATTCCGACTAGGAGGTCGCTTGTTGACTTGATTCCGGCACGGAGTGTCACTGGTTTTGATGTAGAGGATGATTCCGACAGGGATGGTGGATACTCCAAGGCGAAGCATGATTTCGACACGGGATACACTCTGAGACGAAGCATGATTCCGATGCAGAGATTGTTGATTTGATTTGATTTGGGCTGACATCAGCATCGCTACACTGGAATATGGTACGAGAAGCGAATCATCAGTTGTCATGAGTGGATTTGGGGATTTTGGTTTTTGTTTGGCATCAGCATCGCTATACTGGAATATGGTACCATGAGCGAATCATCATTTGTGTTTGCTTATTAGGAAGCGATGGCTTAGGAGACAGGTTTTAGGTCCCTATCCCCTAAGACTTTTCAATTTTATGAGCCGTAAGGGTCCCATAAAAGCATTTTCTCTCTACGAGTCGTAAGGATCCCGCAGGTGTATTTTCTCCTTAGGAATCGTGGGGACTCCTAAGTGTGTTGCTCCATTGTGAGTCGTAAGGATCTCACGCAGGAATTTTCTCCTCACAAAGCCGAGAGGACTTTGCGAGTGCATTTCATCTCTTTTTCATGAGTTTACGCCCTTTCGGGTTTTCACAAACTCGACGGTAGTCCTGCTGTTTTTACTCACGGAGCCCTTTCGGGTTTTCATCCGTGCCCATTTTGCTTGTGGACATACCCTTTTTTTCTCTTTTTTTGGAATCTTCATCGCTGGTGGGACTTTCAATGTGGTCTCGCCGGTAGGACTTGGGAGAGATTGGGATCATTTTACGCACGTAGATTGTATACGGTTTTGCAGGATGTATGATCCAGATCGTAGGGTCGGAAGAATTTCAGGACTTTTTCGGCGTCTGCATCGCTGTAATGGAATATGGTACCAGGAGCGACTCATCATTCACCGTTGGGACATTCAGAGTTTGGTTAGCGTCTGCATCGCTACACCGGGATATGGTACCAGGAGCGACCCGTCGTTCGCCGTGAGGGGATCTCCCTCGTTTCCAGTTTAATGACTTAGGGGTCATCTGTTTCCAGTTTAACGAATTAAAGGACTTCTGTTTCCAGTTTAACGACTTAAAGGTCATCTGTTCCCAGTTTAACGACTTAGGGGTCATCTGTGCCAAGTTTAAAGACTTAGGGGTCTTCTGTTTCCAGTTTAATGACTTAGAGGTCATCTGTGCCCAGTTTAACGCTTAGAGGTCATTTGTTCCCAGTTTAAAGACTTAGGGGTCTATGGATTGGAGTTTGGAATTTTGGTGTTAGGATAGGCATCAGCGTTGCTAACACTGAAGCACATATGCCAGGAGCAATTCATCATTTGCCTTTGCCTGTTGGGGAGTGATGGCTAAGGCTTTTCAATTTTATGAGCCGTAAGGGTCTCATAAAAGCATTTTCTCCCTACGAGTCGAAAGGATCTCGTAGGTGTATTTTCTCCTTAGGAGTCGTGAGGACTCCTAAGTGTGTTTTTCCTTTGTGAGTCGTAAGGATCCCATGAAGGTTTGTTCTCCTCATGTATCGTGAGGGCACATGAGTGGGTCTTCCCAATGGAGCATAATTCCAAGGGCGGACACCGTTCGCTGGACTGGTGATTGCGGTGGGGCATGAGTGCGATGAGAATTATTTGAGCCCGTGGATTGTATACGGTAGTCAATTTGGGGACTAACCGTAGGGCCGGAAGAATTTTGGGAAATTGGATTTTGGTTGGCGTCTGCATCGCTGCACTGGAATGTGGTATCAGGAGCGACTCATCATTCGCCGTTGGGGATTTGAGTTTTGGACGGAGTCTGCATCGCCGCACTGGAATATGGTACCAGGAGCGACTCATCATTCGCCATTTTTTTATACCACGATTGCTCTATCATTTCAGCTTTTCTTATCGCGAAGCTCGCGATTGCCCTATCATTTCGGCTTTTATTCGCGGTTGCCCTATCATTTCGGCTTTGTTTTTCATCTTTATTTTACTTGCTGATTTTTATTGCGAGTTGCCCCATCATTTCGAATTTTCTTTTTTTCTTTTTCTTTATTTATTTACACATTCCTTTTTTTTATTTACATATTTTTTTTACATTCCCAGTTTAACGACTTAGAGGTCGATTGTTCCCAGTTTAATGACGTGGTGGTCGATTGTTCCCAGTTTAATGACATGGTGGTCGATTGTTTTCAGAGAAAGGAAGATGTCTGAGAGAATCGGTTTTACGAAGGACTTCGGTCTCCGTTTGTATGAAATTGGCGGCGCAGCTTGACTGTTCGTTAACACTCCTTTAGACAGTTCTATCTCTCCTGCCTTGTATTACTTTTCGACCCAATCTTTTGTAACAACCCTAATTTTTCTATACCAAAATTTTTCAAATATTTTTTTTTCAAAAATCCACAAAAGGGGTATTTTAGCATGAGCACAAGATATAGGTAATTATTTTGTTTTTAATTACAAGCTACAAGAATGTAATAACTCCATTTTTAGTGTACAAGAATTTACTTTAAATTTAATGTATACAAGGAGTATTTATTCTTGCTGATATCGGTTTAAGTAATTAAAAACCACAATAATTACAAGAAGGAGCTTGTAGCTCATTGGTAATACCTTGCACTGCTGAACCAAGCCACCAGAGTTCGAATCTCATGCCCCACATTATTTTTATAATTATTTTGTTTTAAATTTTTGGAAAGTCAACAGTCAAACCGTCATAACTCTCAAAATTTATACTGCACAGAAAAAGTAAAATATACCAAAATTCCCCCTATAAGTTTCCCCACCCGACGGTGCCCCGACTCGGCCCGACTCGGCCGAGTTGGCCGGCAGACCAGCCGACTCGGGCCGGCGCCGCCGGCCGGACTCCGCCGGACGACCGAGTCGTCAACACGGAATTTTTCCGTGTTGACTTGGTCATACCCCCTGCATACTTTATTTTTTTTATCGGTTATCAGATTCTCAATAAATCACTTTCATTACAAAATTTAATGATTTTTAATGAATTTTTATATTTTTTATATTTTTTTATTAAAACCCTAACCCTAGCCTAGCCCTATATAAACACCCCTACCCTCTACCCTTTCACCCTGCATTCCTAAGTCCACTCTCCCAAAATCTCAAGAGAACTCGGTACGTTAGAAAAAGAGCGAAAGGCGAAGCGCTGCCGAAATCGATGACGAATTCCGGTGATCGTACTAGGACCCTTCACGACGCTTCGACGCATCGACAACCCTCTACCTCCCTCTCACTCTCTAACGTGTCCAAAACCCGTAAGTCCCCCTCTTTCTATCTTCCTTTTCTTTTAAGAAAAATACGACTTTTTAAAACCCGACGGAAATCGGAACAAACCGATTTCCGATTCGGTTTTCTATCAAAACTCACTTGTCACAAATTACATAATGCTTAAACATATGCATGTTGACTATTAATCACTTAAAAATCAATTTGGATAAAGTTTTTCACATGAAATGATAACGTTTCCATTTATCGTATTTCTTTCACTTAAATACCACAATATTTAGTTTTCACATTTAACCCTTAACAATTGCTATACCTTAACGTAGATCACGAGGTAATGACCTACCTCCACACACACACAAATACAACCCTAATTGATATCATCAAAACTTAGAATACGATAATACAAAATTTTACATTAAAATACCCTTTTCTTTATAAATCTTTTCTGAAAGTCCTAAGTTGTATACAATTTTAAAACAAAATCTTTTAATAGGAAAATACGATATGTCATGGACATCGATCCTTTATCTAAACTGACTTTGTGGTGTCTAGGCTAGGCAAGTGAGCTTGGGTAACTTTAAAAGGCCCGCCTCACGATTCGTGAGCGGATCCCTCCCTCCTCACTTGTACTTACCTGGCCGCAATTGGCGGTGAAGAGGCGATTTGAGGCTTCTAATGACTTGTCGTTTAGACCCTTTAGAAATAGGCTAGTTGGCTTAGGAAACCCTAGAAACTAAAATACGGAAATTCACACCTTTTACAAATAAATACCTCATCTTTATAAAACCATTTTTTTTCTAAATGACAAGTATTTATTAAATCTTTGCAAAGCGCCACTACAACCCACCTTTGGGGAACTCGTTAGGGATAGTACGGTTTATCGTGCACTCTCGAGCTTAGTAGTGCGAGATTCAGACCTCCGCAAGGAGCATTCGGTCTCGAAAGGTTTAAAATACGACATTTAAGAAAATGAGATTTTGGAAAATAAAATATTTATTTAAAATTATTCTTGTATTAACATATATATAATTATCATTTAAACGCCTATTTTGTTATAAGATAAAGTTTCCACCTTTTCCTAAAAATTACAAGATTAAAAGTTACATTAAAATACCATGAATTTTCAAATAAATCAATATTATAAATTAATACTTTTATTAGGATATATTCACTAGAATAACACAAATAAAATTTACACTCATTATAACTATAAAGACGAATAATAAATACTTGAGGTGTATCTTGAAAAATATACAAAAAAAACTTTTTACATAAACCCCCCTCAAGTTTTATAATTTACAATAAGGACCCTAACAAATATAGAACTTCGACTTGCATTTCTTTTAGTCTGACTCGGGTTTGAGTCTGACTATTTCTGACTTGAATATGATTCAAGTCATTCTATATTCTTTAATATTCCAACTCAATATGAACACATGAATTCCAGAATCCAGTTATCAATCTATATTCTTTAATTTTCCAACTCAATATGAATACATGAATCCCAGAATCCTGTTAACAATCATTACAACTTGACTGAATCAAACCATGGATATACATCCATTATTCCATTATTCCATTTACCTGATTATGCAGTTACAACATGTTTACTGATATCATGGTTTTGATCAGTCATCCAACTTATACAATACGATATTACAATACAATCATAACACTATGGGGTTTAAGGGGTAGACTGGTACGGAATATGTTAAAGGTGGCACGAGGTGGTCATTTAAGACGTAATTACATCCATGCCGTTGTTCCGTGGTATTATCGACGGAGCCTTGTACTACAGGTTACCAAGGTCCCCGGTGTAAGTGGGACTCCCCTCGTATACACTGGTATCTTCTGTACCAGGCTACAAACAACAACGTTAAGACAATATTACAATATTATAATACAACATTAAAAGTTCTCTCTCTCTCTCTCTCTCTCTCTCTCTTTCTTACTTTCTGCCTGTTTCTCCCTTATCTTTGGGACTTACCGAGCGACCTGTTCGCTGACGACATTCTATTTCTTTCTTCTTTGAATGTCGTCAGGTGCTTTGGACCCAGCAGAGATCGAGCCCACCGGTGAAGACTTGGAGCAGTTTCACGAAGACCCCGAGCTCTAGATATTGTACCTTGTTCTTTTCAGTATTTACATTTCCTGTTATGCCACTGTTTAGGCATCGCTTTCCATTTCAGTTGTATTTACTTTTCATGCATTGTACAAAAGAATGTTATTAATAAAGTTGCTGTTATTTCTATATCTCTTGTCTCTTGTGTACTTATTTTATATTGCTTAGATACGCTTAGCGTATGTACTTCTGAGTATATACGTAGCGGGTCTCGTCGCGTCCCCTTCGCCGTACACTGGGAAGCGGGGCGTGACATCTTTGAAGACGAAGCAGTCCTCAATGGCATGACATATCACTCTGTGATAGGGGCAGTATTTGGGGTCGTCGTTCACATTCGCTTCCTGCGGTCTTTTTGATTCTGGCAATTGTAGACCGTTTCTTAGGGCATCTTTGAATATTTTACGGATTTTGTCCCTTCTGAAGGAATAGACCTTATCCAGATTCTCTTTCAGTGGAGCTTCTCCTCCCTCTCCGAACACTGACTTCCAAGGCCGGTTGGCATTAGGCCCGCTCATCCCTTGCTTATTTCGGTCAGCCGAGGTGTTGAAAGATTCAGAATCGTTGGAATTTCTGTCTTTGCGATTATCGTCCTTTCGATTTCTCCAGGACCTATTGTTATTTTGGGAGTCAGAGGAGGACTCCTGCTTTGAGCGCTCCAACATCTGAACTTTCCTGATCAGCTCTTGGAATGTCTTGAGACCCGCGGTGCATAGAAACGGGGCCATCCAATTGTTGAGATTTCCAACGAGGAGGCTGACAGATTGGTCCTGCTCTATCGGCGGTTCATATTTGACGGAGAGAATGCGCCATCGGGTATGGTCCTTATAAGATCAGCAATGGTGATCTTATCGCTGACTCTCATGAACCTCTGCCGAAACAGAGATTCTATTTGGACGAAAGTTGTGACGGAGCCATCTGGTATGCTCGCATACCAGTCGAAAGCAACATCGGCGAAGCTATTAACGAACTGATGGAGGAGAAGCGCATCATTGCCCCCAGTATTCCCGCATGAGACTTTAAAGTGGGCGATGTGCTGATCCGCAATTCCCATCCCATCGAATCTTCCAAATTTAGGGATGATATAGCCGCTAGGAAATTCTACCAGATCATACTGAGCAGGATATGGTCTCCCGCTAATTCTAACATCTTTTTGCGCTTCAGCTTCGGCTACCAATATTTTGACTTTGTTGGCAACCAAATCCATGATTTGATCTTGAGTTAGCGGGCTGCTATCATCGGTAGCCAAGACATTTTCCGAGATAGGATGCGGCTGACTTTCATGCGGTCTGCCCACGTTTGGATTTGAGGGAATAGGCGTCGGCTGTCTTGGGACACCTTTTCCCGGTTCATGAGCAGAGCCCTACGCTTGATTGGGCAGCTGAGAGGCAAGTTGGGCCGTGAGCTGTAAGACGACGTTTGTCAAGTCGTCAATTTTTTAGTAGAGCTTGGCCATCTCCTTGTCTTTACTTCTGAGCTGTTTTCGGAGCTCTTGTAGAAGTTGCTGCTCTGCGTTCTTGGGACGGAAGATCGGCTCATCTTCGCTTTCCGAGCTCGACTCCTCATGAACCGAGGGATCTCTCCGCTTATCAGCTTCACTGGGAGGATTTTCATTATCTTCCGGAGGATGCTGGTCTTGGGAAGTGACAGCCACATTCATACCAGATTGGATTTGAGATGTAGTGGCCCATCCTTGCTCTTGCTGCGTGTGCCCACCATGTAGACAGTGTGGACCACATATCCAGCCATTTCCTCATCTTTGGCGGGGTAACCCTATTCTTCGAACCTCATGAGGTTCAGCCTAGCAGAAGCCCTAACCCTTTTGTTGGCTCTATATCTGAGCCTTTTCTGCCTTAGCTTCTCAATTTTAAGGGCTTGGCGGGCATATGTTTCCTGGGAAGCCACCGTGAGTCGATTAGCGGGGAGCTTAGAGAAGACACCCGATCGAGCAGTTGTCAGGTGCACCACCGGAGCTTGCTCGAGACGCCTTGTTGCTTTGTTGGTGTTGATGGCCTTTCTCCCAGCTGGGGCCAAGGAAAGTCTTTCAAACACCGACTTGCGTTTGGGTAGTGGTGCCCTCGAAACCACCACATTTAACCTCTTGTCTTTTGAGGCCGGTTTGTCGGTTACCAGAGCTTGAAGAGCAGGGACGGCGTTAGCTGGCACGAATAGAATAGAGCCAAATGATAGCGGTGTCTCCTCCCACTGTCGCCCGAGACTGGTCGGAAGGACCGTCCTGGCGTCCATCTTCATCGTGTAGGAGATGGGAGTTGTGTCGAGAGCTGAGCTTATCCTTGGAGACATTTTTGCTGCGTCCGAAGATTGCAATTTGAAATTTGTTAACCTGCACAAAGAATCATGATTTCAGTACAGGCAATCGATATGTATATTGATTGAGTTCGCATGAACGTTTAACCCGAAATATAGGAGGAGAGACATGTCCCACCAGGCGTGCCAGAATCTGTAAGGTGTTTTTCGTCACCCCATTGAGATGGGAATACGCGCGCGCTCGTCGGGCGCATTACAGATTCCCCCTGCTTAGGGCAGGCTAGGGTCTATTAATTGTGGGGATCCGAATCTCCGGCAGCCGCGAACTAAGCTGTCGTTAATTACCCCTCGCCTTTGGATCGAGAGAACCTCCGATTGACGGGTCAAACAGGTTATGCGAACTCAATGTGTAGTGTTGTGTTTTGAAGGGGTTTTGGATATATCGAGGGCCCCGCAGAGTTTTTACGGGGGGCCCGCTACCCGGATATCGGGCTGGGGGTCAAAGGGGCTAGTAACCCACTTGCGGGGTGCAGGGCAGCGCCCTGTTAGAAATTTTTTCTAACGGGGGACAGTGTTGTGGAGTATGTGTGTGTGTGTGTCTGTGTATACATATATATATATATATATATATATATATATATATATATATATATATAAATATAAAGGGAAAGGGCATCCAAAGGATGCGTGGGAGAAGGCGCCAGCGCCTCACGTGCACGGCACGCTGGTGCTCGGGCGCTGACGCTAGCGCTTTGGGCGCTGGCGCCTCACGTGCCCAGTACATGGGCGCTCGGGCGCTGGCGCTAGCGCTTTGGGTGCTGGCGCCTCACGTGCCCGGTACATGGGCGCTCGGGCGCTGGCGCTAGGATGCTTAGGTGCTAGCGCTTTGAGCGCTAGCTCCTCACGTTCCCGGCACGTGGGCGCTCGGCGCTGGCGCTAGGGCGTTTGCGCGTTTGGGCGCTGGGCACTAGCGCAAAGAAGGGGGTTTTACCCCTAGAAATAGGAGTTAAACTCCAAAAGAGAATTTTGAGTGGAGTTAAACTCCAAAAGTTCTGTATTAGGAGTTAAACTCCTTTGAGGATTTGGGTCTTGGAGTTGAACTCCCTAAGGATCTTCAGAGGTTCTTCTCTCTTAAACCTTGGATCTTCTCTTAGGCCTTGGATCTTTTCTAAAGTGGGATTTTCGGAGATGGGTCTCCTTCTTCCTCCTCTTTGTTGGCCAGATCTTGGAGAAAAAGGAGGCGTGAGATTTAAAAATCTCCCTTTTTTAAGATCTAATGGAAGATCTGAGCTTCTCTTTGTGGGTTTTGTGGTGAAAAACTATTTAGTTTTGGAAAAGAAAGAGTAAAACTCTTGATTTAATTCAAAAAAAAAAGAAGGTTTAGAATCTAGAGGAAAGTGAAGGAGGCACAAAAACCATAGAGTTTTTAGAGAATGAAAAGTTCTTTTTTTATTCATCATCATGTTGCCTTTTATAGGCTTACACATTTATATATAGCCCCTTGGGCTTTACAAAATGGCATTTTTCCCATCACATGCCTCATATATGCTCATTTCTTTTGCACATAAGCCACGCGCTTTACAAAAATTTGGCTTTATGCCCATTTTGCTTACATTCATTTATAAAAAAATTACATCAAAATTATTTATTACATGATTTTTATTTTGGCATGGGGGAGGCCGGCGGCTTCATGTTCGGGCTCGACTTGGGCATGAGCCCACTTGATATGGGCTTGGGCCCACCTGCTTGGGGGTTGACCTTGATTTTGACTTGGTCAATCATGGTGCAATTTTCGACCCCAACAGGTATCAAAGCGCTAGGTTTAACCTTGGTTCGAGTCTATATTTGACTATGCGGAGTCTAAGGCGTATATATATTCGGAACCTAGGCTTGACTGTTTACCCCAATCAGAGCAAAGCTCTATTCAAATTCCAAGGCGGGAGATGAGGCAACGCTTCACCTTCCCCCAATCAGAGCAAAGCTCTACTTTGAAAATTTAAATTTTAATAAATGAAGCAACGCTTCAGATCCTTTGCGCCGCGCGCAACGCGCCACGTGTCAAAAGCTGATACATCAGTGCAGCGCCCAAGACAGCGCGCCCAATCAGAGAAAATCTCTATTTAAAACAAAATTAAAGGAAGCAACGCTTCAGTTGCACAAGCGCTGCGCGACACGTGTCAGCGCGGATGCGCAAGCGCAGTTGCGCTGCACTATACGCTGCACAACACGTGTCAGCGCGGTTGCGCTGCTTGACACGTGTCACACGCTGGGGCGTTTGCGCCAAACGGAATTAAATTCGAGTAAGATTTTTCTGTTCTTGTTAAAACAAGAAGATTACCTTCTGTAAAACAGAAGCCCTTGGATCAAAGATCCAACGGTGGGGAAAATTCCCCAAATCACTCAGAGAAATATCTCTTTAACAAATTTGTGGGCACTATATAAAGGCCCCTAGACCTCAATTCAAAAGGCATCAACATTTTGTGAGAAATCAAAATTTTCAAAACAGAGAGAACTTTGAAGAAATTTCAAGAAGAAAAAGGTAAAAGACCTTTTAGATAGAAGAATTTCTTCTAATAGATCATTGATCTAAGAACAAGATCAATGAACTTTAATAAAAAATAAATAAAAATAGTGCTTTGCAGTTATGAACCATTGGTTCTCTAAGATCCAGAAAAACAAGAAAAACTTATTTTCTTTGATCTAAATTAGATCAAGAAAACAAACAGTTCTTTGCACTCTTTTATGAACCATTGGTTCTGGAATCTAAAAGATTCTCAAGTTAATAGTGCCTTGCACTTGCGATACTGCGCTGTTGCGCACTTGGGTTGGCGCAAGCCACCAGAGAGCGCCACGTGTCAGCATCTGAACCATTTGCGCTATGCGCTTTTGAACTAGAGCCTTGCTCTCTGAAACTGGGGCAACTCACCACAGCGCGCCACATGTCAGCAGCGCAAGAGCAGCGCACTGGCGCAGCGTACTGCGCTTGCATGACACGTGTCATCACCACAAGCTCTTGCGCTCTTTGGTTGGCGCAAAGCGCCTGACAAATGCAATGCATTTCTTTTGCTAAAGTACTAGGCCTAAGTCAAAAAGACCTAGCAAGCCAAAATAAATTGCAAAGAAATAAAATGGCAGAGCCCAAATAAAATTGATGCTCTGCATCATTTATAAAGGGCAGAGCCCAAGTAAAATTGATGCTCTGCATCCTTTATGGGCAGAGCCCAAACAAAAAAAGTAATGCAATGCATTATTTAAATGTGGGCAAAGCCCTAGCACAGGTCTAATAGACCAAAAATAAATAAAAGCGTTGAATATTTTTCAACTGGACTTAGCCCAATCATGGCCGTAAGTCCTCAAATTAAATTGACTGAGCACAGCTGCTCTCTTAAATCAATTTACGACCGGTTCAAGGGTACATCTCCGAACTCCTTTGACTCCTATCGTTGTAATCCTTCAACGACGTCAGAGAGGTGATGGGTCCCGACAACCACACATCAACACGGACTGTGGGGTCCTTAAACTCATAGACTTAAGCGTCCTTAAACCAAAAGACGGATTGTGGGATCCTTAAACCCGCGGACTTATGCGTCCTTAAACTAAAACATGGACTGTGGGGTCCTTAAACTCACGAACTTAAGCGTCCTTAAACTACCTATGGACCACCACGTCCCTAAACTGGAATATGGACCACCACGTTCCTAAACTGGAATATGGACCGCAATGTCCTTAAACTACCAATGGACCGCAATGTCCCTAAACTACCTATGAACCACTACGTCCCTAAACTGGAACAATAGAGCCCCCAAACGCTCTTTTGTTGGATCTAAACGATCCCGTTTAAGTTGATCTTAGCCTCAAATATGGCTAACGTATCCTTAAACATTCAAACAGACTTTAGTCCCAAATTGAACTATAAGACCCCTAATCAACTTTGGTTCAAGGGTACATCTCCGAACTCCTCTGACACATGTCGTTGTAATCCTTCAACGTCGTCAGAGAGGTGACGGGTCCCGACGGCTATATATTAAATGGACCACCATGTCCCTAAACTGGAAATGGATCTAGACGATCCCGTTAAGTAGATCTTAGTCTGGAAATTAGACTAACGTATCCTTAACAAACGTTTAAGTTGATCTTAGCCTCAAATATGGCTAACGTATCCTTAAACCAAAACCCAAAACCTAAATCTAAGAAAGTACGGATTTGGACTAATCCACGTCCTACGGGTGATGAAATAAACAGTCTCCGTATACAATCCATGGGCAACCACAAACAAAACAAACACCCACGACACGAAGTGAAATTCTGGAGAAGGAGAAAGTTGTTACCGCGATGCGGTAGCGTAATTAACTGCAGGGGCTTGCGCTTGCAAGGAAGAGCATCCCCACAATCAAAAACCCCTCAAGCGAGGGGGAATCTGACGGAGTCTGCTACATCGGCCGCATCCGTCTAAACCTCCGATACACGGTACCATAAATCAACTTGGCATCTTTGGAGAGGTGGACGGATAAAACCAAATAGCATCTGCCCCGAACCCCAGCGTCAGGACTTCGCAGTCTTGTGCGCCGTCTTTCGGAGGGGAACAGATTCTGGCACGCCCGGTGGGACCTTTTCCTCTTTCCACTCCACACTTCGTGTGTTGTATTCGCGAACGAATCGCGGTTTGTTAATGGTTGCCTTTGGATTTTAAGTTACTAAGATTTGGTCTTTTGCCTGGTGCAGAAAAGAAATCAAGCATCGATGGCCTCTACCTGTTCGAAGTGCTCTAACTGCAGCTGCAACTCGCGTCCTGCCTCAGCTGGGGGCATAACCTACGGGCCCTAAGCGGCCTCTTTGTTCACCATGCCCGTGGAGCAGATTACTCAAGCCACCACAGGGTTGTTTTTTGGAACTATGCTTCCGCCAACAAGCTTCAGCACCCCCGTGCCCCTGCAAGAAGCTCCTAAGAAGTCGATCTTCGATCGACTTTCAGTTACTGCGGCCCCTCTCAACGGGTCGCCCAACACCAATGCCTCAGTCTTCTCCAGACTGGGCCAAAACTCCTGCGGGCCCACGATGAAGCTTGCAGTCCCAGAAAAGGTTATTCCAAAAAGAGTAGCCAAACCTGCTCCTGAAGTCGTCAAGGCGGCTTCTCCTGCTAAGAGATCAGTCTTTACAAGATTGACCGTCCCAATTCCCACTCCTGCTCTTACTGCTCAAGAGACATCAGTCTTCAATAGGCTGACGCCGGCAACAGCCCCATACCTGAACAGGGGGCAAGAAGAAGTTGTTTCTGTCTCTGAACCGATACCGACAACTCGTCGCGCCCGACGACGCCACTGGCGCCGGATAAGGAAGATCGGGGGCAACTCCCCTTCTGGGATGACTCCGCCAGCTCCAACGGTAGAAGTTAACGCTGCTGTTCCCACCGGGAACAGCTTCGAGCTACTGAATAGAGTACGCAGAAACTCGCCGACTGCGGTGCTCAAAAGATCTCCTCCACCAGTAGAGACTGCCGTGGAAGCAGATTAGCCAGAGCAGTCTCCTCGATCGCTGTCCTCCAAGATCTACAAGACATGGCGACGAGTCCGAGAATCTGTGATTGATCCTAAGTTCTCTCGCCAACAGAAGAAGTCGAAAGGTCGGGAAGAAGAAAATCCTCCGGTCAAGCAACGAAAGATAATGACCGCTTGGGTGCCCAAAGCAACGGCCTCCTCAACTTCTATGGCCCATAAGAGAAGAAGGCCAGAAAAAGTCCCTACGCCGACGATGAATATCAAATGTGGTGAACCCAAACGCCCTAAGTCTGGGGGCATGATAGTTCATACCGTCTACGTGGCGTCTGGTAAAGAGGACAGTCGCATATCTACGGGTCATCGATCGCTTACGCGATCAGTGACCAAAGCCCAGGAGCAGCAGCAGAAGCTTCAAGAGATGATGAATGCTATGGCCGCACTTACTGGGCTAAAAGAAAACCCTGAAACATCCTCGGATGAACGCCAGGAGGAAGAAACCGACGCCGAATTCCTTCGTCGAATATTGGAGAAGAAGGACAAAGAGGCTGCTGAACAAGCAGCCAACATAAAGCGTATGGGTCTCCTGTTCCAAGACAATGGTGGGGATGATGATCCAACAAGATCCTCCGGCCGAAGATTCCCCGATCATCCTTGAAGACGATAGGGGAGAGACATCAAATCCTCCGCCAGCTCTATCAACAGCTAAGGAGGATACAATCTCCAAAGCTGATTTGGACGAGTACATAGCCCAGCAAATACGGGTTCATCATGCGACTGAAGCAGCCGGCCAGGTCGTAAAAACAGGGCGGCCATATCCAAGTTGGTACGATCAAATCAAGTACCCGCCCGGTTACAGAATTCCCAAGTTCCATGTCTACAAAGGGACGGGCAATCCTCACCAGCATGTTGCCCAGTTCAGGGCACTCTGTAGCAACACCGGCGGTGATGACAAGTTGTTGCTTCGCCAGTTCGTTGGAAGCTTATCAGATACAGCGTTCGAGTGGTACTCTGAGCTCCCGAACGACTCTATCAAAATCTTCGCGGAGATGGAGCTGTTGTTTACTCTGCGTTTTGCAAGCGCCAGTGAACGCACCCCGATGACAGCACTGATTAACGCCAGGGTAAAACCAGGCGAGACATGGGTTCAATATGCTATACGGTGGCGGAACTTATGGTCGAAGTGCGAGCAGCGCATTGAAGAAGCGCCCGCGGTGGGTATGTTTGTGGGAACCCTTGATCCGCAAGCAACCATTTCGCAATTTATGATGTTTTTCAAGCTGACTACCTTCCAGGCCTTGATTGACAAGCTAGCGCAAATGGATCAGATGGGCCATAAACCCCCTCTTCCAAAGACGGACTCCCGAAATGACAAGGGGAAGGGAAAAGAGATCGTTGTCGCTAATGCTCAACAACAACCGAGCAACTCAAAGCCGGTTGTTCGTCAAAATAATATGCGTCCGTACGTAGCCCTTGAGGAGAGGCTAGGACGTTCTTACTCATTTCCCCGAGATAAAACGAGAAGGTTATTCGAGCTGGCATTGCGCAACCGACTCATAAATTTGCCGGATCCAAAACGTCCGTCGTAACCAAATGATGTCAATGAACCCAACTACTGTCCTTATCATCGAGTACTGGGTCATCTGATCGAAGATTGCTACGTCTTCAAAAATTGGCTTGAAGACCAGTACCGACAGGGCAAGTTCGCGTTATCTGACAAATGGAAGGTGAATCCCCCGCAGCCCCACACCTCTAAGAGGATGAATACGCCGGGGGCAACATGCTCTGTCGTTGAAGAAGCTCCTTGGGAGGTTGTATTATCAGCCAAGACAAAAAGGATGCTAAACGATCTTCAAATGTGCCCAGCGATTAGGTGGAAAAACCCATTGGAACCGCAGGTCATTGAGGGGATGTTGAAGCCGCGTCCAACTCCAAAGACCGATGGTGGTGGCCCAAGCATTCACAACCAGCCGTCGAAATCTTCAAGGAAGAAGAAAAAGAAATCAAAGAAGCCCGTGAAGCCTGGTGACAAGCGCACAGACTTGCAAAAACAAATTGACGCGCTGGAGGAATACAACCAGAAGGCACGGACTCCCATTACACTCCAAGAGTTCCTCAATCATGTCTTTCAAGGGGAAGATGAGGGAGAAAGTTCATCTGATGAATCTGAAGAATATGTGGCGAGCTGTCATGTGATTTTCCATTCGTTCATGGACGATGAGGAGACTCCTTATACTGAAACGCTGGGGGCAGATCCTGAATCAAAAATTCTGGGGCCATCAGATGAAGTAATTGATGCATTCCTTAACGAAGCTCGGTTGAAAAGTAAAGCTGATCGAGAACGCGAGGCGGCTATATTTGAAAGGGCCAAGCGCCGGCGACTTGACAAAAGGGCTGAAACACTTCCGCTGGAGCAAAATACATCCACTACGGACAAAGGCAAATTCAAGACGAGGAAAAGGTTTGATAAGGCCATATCAATGGGCATGAAGCTACCATCCTCTGAAGGAAACATCACCGGTGAAGTGAAAGAGCACCCCTCCTATTGCTTGTATCATCAGAAGATTTCACACCCCATTGAAGAGTGCAAAACCTTCGATAGATGGTGGCAAGGATATGTTGCTCATCGACAACATTTTAAGCGGGAGAAGCGTAAAACTCGTCGGGAGCGAGATAATACGACCGAAGGGCTTAAAAGAACTACCAGCGATTGTCACATGGTTAGCACCGGCGGGTCACAAGTGCCTACATTCGGGAGCGATTCTGATGAGGAGCTGGAACTTGCCCCTCTCTTTAAAGAGTCCACTTCGGGAAAAGAAGAAGAGCCGAAGGTTTATGAAAATATTCGGCTGCGGAATCGGACGCTGCCTGAAAAGAATCTCGGACCCTCAAACAGAAAAGATAAAGGGAAAGAAAAGGTCTCTGAAGATATCATCTTAGATGACCAAGTTCTGGGGGAGCTAAGCTCCAAGGACCCGCCGAAGAGAAATAAGGTGGATTATAACGTCTTAGCGCATCTGAGGAAGCTACCCTCACAGCTCAGCATTCTTGACGCCCTTTTGCTATCAAAGGAGGCGAGAGATTCGTTAATCAAGGCATTACAAGATCCGGAACAATTCCAAGCTTTCCTGGCTGAAGAAAAGATGAAGGATGAATTGGAGGAAGTGCACACGGCCGATGTCGCTTTTGGTGATGAAGACCTTCTCCTCGGGACGTGCGAACACAATCGCCCCCTTTATGTCTCAGGATACTGTCACGATATAAAGATAGGCAAAATCCTGATCGACAATGGATCCTCCGTTAACCTCCTCAATGTGCGGGTGTTAAAAGAAATCTGCATGAGCGTCCAGCACCTTGCTCGGGACAAGATCACCATCTCCGGGTTCGACTCCCAGTCATCAAGAACCCTTGGGTCTGTGATACTAACGCTACGCTTCGGGCTACTCGTCATGGACATTAAGTTCCACGTCATAGACGCCAAGACATGCTACAACGCTTTGCTCGGCCGACCGTGGTTACACGAGTACAACGTCATCCCTTCTACACAACATCAGTGTATGAAATACGCTAAGGATGGTCTCGAATATACCGTGGCGGGAGAACTGAATCCGTTTTCCGTGAACGAAGTCCGCAAATATGAAGATGCCAAGTACTTCTTACCGGATTTCGAAGACATGGAAAGGTGTCACAAGCCGGAAAACAAAGCTAACGCCACCATCCCTGTCTTCGGCAGTGATACCGAGGAGGAAGAGGAGATAGTTTATTCAGGTCCGCCCCAACACAACAAGCCAGGGCCATCTACTCCTACGTTAATCTTTGGTGGTGACTCGGAAGATGAAGTCCATGCTTTGTTCCCTGCTCGACCTTCGATACAAACGTCTGCTGACGAAGAGCAAAGTCTACAAGTCGCCATGGTGCCGCTTAAACACCGTAAAGAACTGGATGCACTTGATATTTACAATGTAGAAGAGACACAAACGTTCTATATCCCTCCCAGGCGAGAAAACGAAAAAGCAATTCTATTCTACCGCTCTGAAGAAACCAAAGTGGAGAAAGAAATCTGGCATGGCGCGGATCCTACGCTCGACAGGCTTTAGCCTATCCGTCTGCCCAGATATTATACAGAGGGCTTGAAGAGGCTGCTAAAACGTCAGGGGATGTCCTTCAAGCAGACCGTTCGAAAAGCCAAGTTCTACGACAAAGTCTGGAACGTTCCCGGAACTCAACGCAAGTTGCCTAATGGGAGAATGGAAACAAAAGGACTTGGATACATCCGTTCAAAGAAACGAGAGCTACTAAACAGCTGCTATGTCATGTATGACTTCGATGAAGAAGCGGATGCTCAATGGGAGGACGCTAATCCTGAGCCAGTGGAAGTTCCAAATGCAAAAGTGCCCAGTCCGTCGTTCGAAGAACAAATGGACAAGCTTATAAAGGAAGCGGGTCAAAAAGTCCGGGACGATCATAACCGTGAAATGGCCATTTATGAGAAAGCCAAAATGCAACGCCTCCTCCAACAGACTGTGAAAGATGAAAATGCCGCTCCCTGTCAACCTGTTATAAAGAAGGCCCGACGCAGAAGCAAAAACAAGTCGAAACGCGAAAAAGACGCTCAACAGCAACAAAGCGGGGCTAAGAGGCCACGCGAGCGAAAATCAAGCGGTTCCGATCTATCCCTCACGAGAAAAATGGGTCGAGCATACTCTTTTCCTCGGGACAAGACGAAGAAAATACTTGACCTCGCTTTAAAACATCAGATGCTTACACTGCCGGAGTCTAAACACCCCGAACAAGCCGGCGAAGTCTCTCACCCGGACTATTGCCCTTATCACCGAGTGATAGGGCACCCTCTCGAGGACTGCTTCACCTTCAAGAATTGGGTTGAAGATCAGTATCAGCTTGGCAAGTTCGCTCTGTCCGACAACTGGAGGGTAGCGCCGCCACAGAAGCATGAACCCAAGGCCACGGAAGAAGAACCAGTTCTACATTGGGATTGGAAGCGAATTCATACTTGTCACGTGATAACCATATCAAAAGAAGAGCCCGAGAACATGGATGACCTTCCCTGGTGCTTTGAAAACAGCAACGACGAGGTAATCTCAGAATTCTCACCAGCGCCAAAAGAGCTGGAAGACGGAATTCATACCACCGCAGATAACCTCAAGAAAATTGAGTTGGGAACGGCGAACGATCCGCGACCGACATTCATTAGTGAGCTGCTGTCCGAAGAGAAGGTGGCTTCATTAAAATACCTGCTTATGCAGCACAAAGATTGCTTCGCATGGAACTATTCCGAAATGCCGGGACTAGATCCAGAAATTGCTGTGCACAAATTGGCAATATCCCCGGACGTCAAGCCAGTCAAGCAAGCACCAAGAAGAATGTGGCTCGAGCTTGAGAAGAGCATTAATACCGAAGTCAAGAAGCTGATCGACTCTGGCTTTATTCAGGAGGTTCAATACCCTGAATGGATCGCCAACATCGTCCCGGTGATGAAGAAAAATGGGACAGTGCGCATATGCGTGGACTTCCGGGATCTCAATAAAGCCTGCCCGAAGGACGATTTCCCAGTGCCAGTCACCGAACTGATGATAGAAAACACGTCCACTCATGAGGTTTTCTCCTTCATGGACGGCTCATCGTGGTATAACCAGATAAAGATGCATCCCGAAGACCAGAAGCACACCGCCTTTAGGACACCTTTGGGTATATTCTGCTACAAGGTGATGCCCTTCGGTTTAAAGAATGCCGGTGCCACCTACCAAAGGGCCATGACGAAGATCTTCGATGACCTTATACACGAAATCGTCGAATGTTATATCAACGATCTCGTGGTTAAAAGAAAATCATACGAGGAATATCTCGAGCATTTGAAGACTGTATTTCAACGCCTTCGGCAATACAACTTGAAGATGAACCCTCTCAAGTGTGCATTCGGAGTTTCCTCGGGAAAATTCCTGGGATTCATCGTCCGACACAGAGGTATTGAAATAGATCCGTCAAAGATCAAGGAGATCATGGAAATGCCTCCGCCAAGGACTCTCAAACAGCTGTGGTCTCTCCAAGGGAAGCTCGCGTATATACGGCGATTTATAGCCAACCTTTCAGGAAAGTGCCGTCCTTACAGCCACTTGATGAAGAAGGGAACCCCGTTCATCTGGGACCAAAAATGCCAAAGCGCGCTGGACGAGATCAAACAATACATGCAGAACCCGCCGGTGTTGGCTGCTCCGGTCAAGGGAAAGCCCCCCATTCTTTATACAACCGCACTCGAAGGCTCCTTAGGCGCATTATGGGCACAAGAGAACGATCAAGGGAAGGAAAGAGCACTCTACTACTTAAGTCGAGTTCTGCTGGGGGCAGAAAGCAACTACTCCCCTATTGAAAAACACTGCCTGGCGTTGATCTTCGCGATAACAAAGCTCAGGCACCATGCGTTGGCGCATGAGGTCCGTCTCATTTCAAAAGTGGACCACCTTAAATATTTGATGTCGAAGGCCATATTGACGGGACGACTCGCTAAATGGGCCCTGCTCTTGATGGAGTTCTCGATAACATATCAACCTCTCAAGGCAGTGAAAGGCCAGGCCATCGCTGACTTCCTCGCTGAGCATCCGATACCCGCCGATTCTCCTCTGAATTGTGATCTTCCAGACGAACATGCGTTTGATGCGATCGACGATAATGATACCCGATGGGAGCTTTATTTCGATGGAGCATCTTCCGTGAAGAAGCGCAAACAAAGTACCCCTATAATCAAATCGGGGGTAGGACTCATCTTTGTAACTCCACAAGGTGGGATAATGCGTTTTGCCTTCTCCTTAACAGAGCCAAAGACAAACAATGAAGCCGAATAGGAAGCTCTGATAGCAGGCCTCGAGATCGCCATCGACATGGGAATTGAAAACCTCATCATATATGGAGATTCCCAACTGGTCGTTAGTCAAGTAAACGGCGACTACCAAACATGCAAACCAGAATTGGTGAAGTACGGCGAAAAAGTGCAACAATTGTTGACCCAAATTCCTTCCTACACTTTGGAGAACATACTGCGCGCGGAAAACAGTAAAGCGGACGCGTTGGCCAAGCTCGCTAAAGAATTGGCTGACGAGAACCTCGATGACGTCAGAATTGTGGTACAAAGCCATCAGGTGCTCGCCCCAGCGGAAATATCTCCGGAATCACCCGAAGAGAAGGGAGCGACTGAGCAGACGACCCAGCAAATAAAAGATCGGGAAAATACCGAGGATTGGAGAGAAGTCTTTATAGACTACTTCAAATACCGCCTAACGCCCGAAGATGCGTCCTCAAGACATCAGCTTATGAAACGAGCTCTTTCTTTCGCCTTCGTCAATGATACTCTGTATAAGAGGTCGTTCGATTCTTTGTGGTTGAGATGCCTGGGACCTGACGAAGCGAAAAGAGTTGTCCAGGAAGTTCATGACGGACTCTGCGGTTCTCACCAAGCGGGCCCAAAGATGAAGTTGAAGATCAAACGGATGGGCTATTACTGGCCCACGATGATTCAGGACTGCCTCGAATATGCGAAGCAATGCCACTCATGCCAAATTCATGGGGACTTCATCCATTAGCATCCAAATCCGCTACACCCGACAGTGGCTAGCTGGCCATTCGAAATGTGGGGAACTGATATAGTCGGCCCTATCGAACCAGCATCGTCCAGGGGACATCGTTTCATCCTGGCGACGACTGACTACTTCTCCAAATGGGCAGAGGCAGTACCGCTGAGGGAAGTTAAAACGGAGAATATCCTCCATTTCTTCAAGACACACGTCCTATATCGGTTTGGAACTCCACGACGGATCATCTCCGATAACGGGCCAGCTTACTGAAGCCACAAGATCAGTCGCTTCGCGCAACAGCACAATATAGACTGGAGATATTCCTCGGTTTATAATCCGCGAGCTAACGGTCTAGCTGAGGCCCTCAATAAGACCTTTACAAAGATTATGAAGAAGACAGTGTCCCGAAATAAGAAGGACTGGCATGAAAGACTGCAAGAAGCTCTTTGGGAGTATCGAACTACGTTCAAGACAGCCACAAACACAACGCCATATGCGTTGGTCTTCGGTACAGAAGCAGTACTCCCCCTTGAGATAGAGTTACCCTCTCTACGAGTGACAGTCCACTACGAGCTAACAGATGAAGAAAATGCTCACCTTCGGCTTGAGGAGCTTGATGCCCTCGATGAAACCCGGCTCATAGCGCAACAAATCTGGAGGCTTATAAAGCAAAGATGACGCGCTCATATGAAAGATTGACCCGGTCAAGAACATTCCGCCAAGGCGAACTCGTGCTAGTGGTCAAAAGGCCTATGATCCCCAATCGCGCCAAGCGGGGAAAGTTTGAGCCAAACTATGAAGGCCCGTACATCATAGACAAGGTCTACCAAGGTGGAGCCTATCTACGTATGGATATGCACGGTGAAAGGCCTTTCAGGCCAATAAATGGTCGCTTCCTAAAGAAATACTACGCTTAGAAGGTTACCGCCTAGGTCAATGATAGATGACAACGACTATGTCCGCTCGCTATCTTCCTAAGCTCAAACTTTATAAGCGGTAGCCAGCCTTCTCAATGACGGACCGAAACGTCCCTAAACTAATGGCGGACCGAAACGTCCTTAAACTAATGAAGGACCGAAACGTCCTTAAACTACTACCGCACCATCCTCAGGCTGACGAGATAAAAAAATATATATATATAAAATATAATAAAAAAAACGGTATGTCCATAAGCAAAAAGGGCACGGATGAAAACCCGAAAGGGCTCCGTGAGTAAAAACAGCAGGACTACCGGCGAGTGTTCGTGAAAACGTGAAAGGGCGCGACCTCGTAAAAAAATATATAAAAATAAAAAGAATAAAAAAAAACAGTATGTCCATAAGCAAAATGGGCACGGATGAAAACCCGAAAGGGCTCCGTGAGTAAAAACAGCAGGACTACCGGCGAGTGTTTGTGAAAACCCGAAAGGGCGCAACCTCGTTAAAAGACACTTACAGGGTCCCCTCGACCTTGTAAGGAGAAACCACCCGCGTGAGATCCTTACGACTCACAAGGGAGCAGCACACTTAGGGATCCCCACGATTCCTAAGGAGAAAATACACTTGCGAGATCCTCACGACTCGTAAGGAGAACTCTCTTATGGGACCCTCACGCCTCATAAGATTTGAAAGTCTTAAGTTACAGAGACCTAAACCTGTGCTTAGGCAACCCCCATAACTTTCAATATTGCCCTACAAGTGGTCCAGTACTGGCTCTTGTATACAATCCACGGGCGCGAATAAACATTTCCCTAACAAAGTCCCATCCGTGACTAGGGATATGTTCATATGATGAACGACCCTTGTAGGTCCTCTCGACTTATAAGGAGAAAACCCTCTTATAAGTCCTCTCGACTTACAAGGAAAAAACCCTCTTGTAGGATCCTTACGACTTACAGAGGAACATACACTTAGGAATTCTCACGATTCCTAAGGAGAAAATACACCTACAAGATCCTCACGACTTGTAGGGAGAAATACATTTGTGAGACCCTTACGGTTCATGAAGTTAAAAGCCTTAGTCGACAGGACCTTAACCCTGTTCGCTAAGCCACCTTATTTCGACATCGACAGAGGCAAATGATGATTCGCTCCTGGCAATATCCCAGTTGTAGCGGTGCTGATGCCGAAATCGGTGTCTAATTTCATGTTTACGGTGAAAAGCCGGTAGGCCTCACATGCATACGAAATAGCCGAAATGATGGGGCAACTTGCAATAAAAAGCAGCAAGTAAAAACGTATGCACAGGAAATAGCCGAAATGATTGGGCAACTCACAATAAAAAGCAGCGAGTAAAAATAAATAGCCGAAATGATTGGGCACCACGAAAAATAGCCGAAATGATTGGGCAATCGCGACCTTCGCGATATAAAAGCTGAAATGATATAGCATCGCGGAAATAAAACAAAACAAATGATGATAAAACTTTGGCCCTACAGTTGAGATCACATCGATCCCTGTATACAATCCAAGGGCGCAAACAAAGAGGGAACCATACTTTCCCAACAGGCTCCACCAGAAAACGAAGCCAAATCTCGACGGTTCGTCCCAACCCCGAAGAAACCAGTGTCTTCGGCAAATCCTTCGACTCGAGGAAACAAGTGTCCTTGACGAAGAAAATCCTGATTCGCGTCGACTCGCAGAGAAACCAGTGTCTTCGGCAAATCCTTCGACTCGAGGAAACAAGTGTCCTTGACGAAGAAAATCCTGATTCGCGTCGTCTCGCAGAGAAACCAGCGTCTCCGTGGGAAATTCTCGACTTGTTTCAACACCAGGGAAACAAATATCCTTGGCAAATACCTCAGTTCAGGGAAACAAGCATCCTTGATGAGAGCCTCCTGATTCGCGTCGGCTCGCTGAGAAACCAGTGTCTCCGCGGGAAATTCCCGATTCGTCTCAACTTGCAAGATGAAGCCTCAGGCAGCAGGGATTAAAAACTTGTTTCCTGAACAATGGGACCCTGCAAGTCGGTCTAAAATGGTCTCTTGCATACTATTCACGGGTCTCACTCTCCAAAGTCGAATTTCGACAAGGAGGGAAACAACCGCTTACGGGTCCTCTCGACTCGTAAGAGGGAAAAATTCTATTATAAGATCCTTACGACTTATAAGAGAAAACGCGCTTAGGAATCCTCACGATTCCTAAGGAGAAAATACACCTACGAGATCCTCTCGATCCGTAGGGAGAAAAGTTTCTATGAGACCCTCACGGCTCATAGAGTTGAAAAGTCTTAGGAGGCAGATCTGAACCTGCGGCCTAAGCCATCGCTGTCTCTTGAAAAATCTAGACGCTTACTCTATTATCGGTCAAATGTGTTTACCAAGACAGCACGCTGAGAATAAAAGAAAGAAGAAAGCAACAGAAGGAGCATCCGATTTACGTTTGATCAAGCGTTCGAAACACACTCATTCATGCATAGGCAAGAGACTCAGAACGAAAAATAAGACAAGCTGGGATAAAAAATATTCCATTAATATTGCCAAAAGTTCTTACAATCATAAAAACAATAAACGAGAAACATCATTACAATAGAATAACCTCAGATCCAAGGCACGGATTGAGGAATTCAAAAGTAAGGCCATTCAGAGTTCTTCTGGCCTTTCTGATTATCCTCGTGCGCAGCCTCTCGCGCTCCTGTGTGTCAAGATCCTCGGCAAGGCCCTCCAGCCTTCGATAAGCAGCGACTATCGTCGTCTGCTGGAAAATTTGATGCAGGATGTCGATGAGGCTATACCGCCGTTTCTTCGAGATCAGCCTCGACAGGTACACTGAATGCACCTTGTCTTCGGCATCATCCAGCGCATTGAGCGGTAGGGCCTCATGGAACCCCGGGAGTGCTCTCTAAATTGCTCCCGGCACGACTTTCAAGAGAGCAGAGCGGCGGGGGAGCAGCCAACCAACACATGCGTTCAGACGACCTATGACATCCGCACACTGGGCATCCGTAAACTCTTGGTTTTGCTGAAGGCCCTGTACACGGATATCCTCGTAGGTGATGAATTCATGCAGACTGTATAGACGCACCGCCATAATGCCTGAAGGAAACAGCATTGGAAGATCAGCAATGAGAAAAACAGAGGGAGTTAAAACTCCTCGAGAGCAACGCTCTGCAGACAGGAGTAACACCTATCAAAATCAATAATGAGGAGAATTTGAGGAAAATCCCCTTAGAACATTGAGAGCTTTGCTCTGAAAAGATGATATAATAATATAAAATGCTATCTTTAACTTCCAAGATCCATAAAGAATTCTTAAGAGTTCTTCTATATGATTTGGAAGAAGCAAAGCTCCATAAAATGCCGTCTACCTAAAATTCTCTAAAGTTTAAACTTTTAAAAGTGTTTAAACAAAGGAACAAGGCTCTGTTGGTAAACCCTAAAGAGTTTTTCTCTAGATCAAAAGATCTATGAGAGCAAGGCTCTATTAATTGAAATTAATTTAATTCAAGATTAATTTTTACCTAAAAAGTTTCTTTTGAGGAAAATCTAACTCTGAGAGTTCTTAAAGGCAAGAGCAGAGCTCTGGAATTTTGAAAGTAAAAATCTTAAAGATGATAATCATCTGTTGAGGATCAAAGGTCCTATTTATAGGTATCAAATGACCTTTCAACATCCAAAAGTTGCCGCAACGGTTGGAATTCTACCACCGTTGCGCTCACGTTTGGGGCCACGCAAGCGCAACGGTGGGGGGTATTTGTTTACTCCAATCAGAGCAAAGCTCTGTTCAAATTCCAAGGCGGAAGATGAAGCAACGCTTCACCTTCCCCCAATCAGAGCAAAGCTCTACTTTGAAAATTTAAATTTTAAAAAATGAAGCAACGCTTCAGATCCTTTGCGCTGCGCGCAACGCGCCACGTGTCAAAAACTGATACATCAGGGCAGCGCCCAAGAAAGCGCGCCAAATCAGAGCAAAGCTCTATTTAAAACAAAATTAAAGGAAGCAACGCTTCAGTTGCGCAAGCGCTGCGCTGCGCGACACGTGTCAGCACGGATGCGCTAGCGCAGTTACGCTGCGCTATGCGCTGCGCGACACGTGTCAGCGCAGTTGCACAAGCGCGGTTGCGCTGCGCTTTGCGCTGCTTGACACGTGTCACACGCTGGGGCGTTTGCGCCAAACAGAATTAAATTCGAGTAAGATTTTTCTGTTCTTGTTAAAACAAGAAGATTACCTTCTGTAAAACAGAAGCTCTTGGATCAAAAATCCAAAGGTGGGGAAAATTCCCTAAATCACTCAGAGAAATATCTCTTTAACAAATTTATGGGCACTATATAAAGGCCCATAGACCTCAATTCAAAAGGCATCAATATTTTGTGAGAAATCAAAAATTTCAAAACAGAGAGAACTTTGAAGAAATTTCAAGAAGAAAAAGGTAAAAGACCTTTTAGATAGAAGAATTTCTTCTAATAGATCATTAATCTAAGAACAAGATCAATGATCTTCAATAAAAAAACAAATAAAAATAGTGCTTTGCACTTATGAACCATTGGTTCTCTAAGATCCAGAAAAACAAGAAAAACTTGTTTTCTTTGATCTAAATTAGATCAAGAAAACAAACAGTGCTTTGCACTCTTTTATGAACCATTGGTTCTGGAATCTAAAAGATTCTCAAGTTAATAGTGCCTTGCACTTGCGATACTGCGCTGTTGCGCTCTTGGGTTGGCGCAAGCCACCAGAGAGCGCCGCGTGTCAGCATCTGAACCATTTGCGCTATGCGCTTTTGAACTAGAGCCTTTCTCTCTGAAACTAGCGCAACTCACCACAGCGCGTCACGTGTCAGCAGCGCAAGCGCAGCGCACTGCGCTTGCATGACACGTGTCATAACCACAAGCTCTTGCGCTCTTTGGTTGGCGCAAAGCGCCTGAAAAATGCAATGCATTTCTTTTGCTAAAGGGCCAGGCCCAAGTCAAATAGACCTAGCAAGCCAAAATAAATTGCAAAGCAATAAAAGGGCAGAGCCCAAATAAAATTGATGCTCTGCATCATTTATAAAGGGCAGAGCCCAAGTAAAATTGATGCTCTGCATCCTTTATGGGCAGAGCCCAAACAAAAAAAGTAATGCAATGCATTATTTAAATGTGGGCAAAGCCCTAGCACAGGTCTAATAGACCAAAAATAAATAAAAGCGTTGAATATTTTTCAACTGGACTTAGCCCAATCATGGCCGTAAGTCCTCAAATTAAATTGACTGAGCACAGCTGCTCCCTTAAATCAATTTACGACCGGTTCAAGGGTACATATCCGAACTCCTTTGACTCCTATCGTTGTAATCCTTCAACGACGTCAGAGAGGTGACGGGTCCCGACAATCACACATCAACACGGACTGTGGGGTCCTTAAACTCATAGACTTAAGCGTCCTTAAACCAAAAGACGGATTGTGGGATCCTTAAACCCGCGGACTTATGCGTCCTTAAACTAAAACACGGACTGTGGGGTCCTTAAACTCACGGACTTAAGCGTCCTTAAACTACCTATGGACCACCACGTCCCTAAACTGGAATATGGACCACCACGTCCCTAAACTGGAATATGGACTGCAATGTCCTTAAACTACCAATGGACCGCAATGTCCCTAAACTACCTATGGACCACTACGTCCCTAAACTGGAACAATAGAGCCCCCAAACGCTCTTTTGTTGGATCTAAACGATCCCGTTTAAGTTGATCTTAGCCTCAAATATGGCTAACGTATCCTTAAACATTCAAACAGACTTTAGTCCCAAATTGGACTATAAGACCCCCAATCAACTTTGGTTCAAGGGTACATTTCCGAACTCCTCTGACACATGTCGTTGTAATCCTTCAACGTCGTCAAAGAGGTGACGGGTCCCAACGGCCATATATTAAATGGACCACCATGTCCCTAAACTGGAAATGGATCTAGACGATCCCGTTAAGTAGATCTTAGTCTGGAAATTAGACTAACGTATCATTAACAAACGTTTAAGTTGATCTTAGCCTCAAATATGGCTAACGTATCCTTAAACCAAAACCCAAAACCCAAATCTAAGAAAGTACGGATTTGGACTAATCCACGTCCTACGGGCGACGAAATAAATAGTCTCCGTATACAATCCACGGGCAACCACAAACAAAACAAACACCCACAACACGAAGTGAAATTCTGGAGAAGGAGAAAGTTGTTACCGCGATGCGGTAGCGTAATTAACTGCAGGGGCTTGCGCCTGCAGGGAAGAGCGTCCCCACAATCAAAAACCCCTCAAACGAGGGGGAATCTGACGAAGTCTGCTATATCGGTCGCATCCGTCTAAACCTCCGATACACGATGCCATAAATCAACTTGGCATCTTCGGAGAGGTGGACGGAAAAAACCAAATAGCATCTGCCCCGAATCCCAGCGTCAGGACTTCACAGTCTTGTGCGTCGTCTTTCGGAGGGGAATATTGACCTTACGGAACTTAGACTTGGTCGAGAGGGTATTAGACAGTTTTCATCGCAGAGGTTGACCTTGGTTGATGGAGTAGGTGACTTAAGTAGAGTGACGTACCGTGTGTATGTTCCGCGGCATAGTTACGATACGCTACTCCGCTTAAGAAGCCTTAGGATATACATTTCTTTGCACAGTATTCTATTCGTTCATATGATCTATCCTCATCGATATCGGTTGGTGGTTTTTGTTGCGACGATTGCATGGGCAGAGAGAGCTACGGCTAGATTTGTGGTCAGCATGAGCTCTTCTTGGACGAGTACTGACCAGGGCGTAATTCCGGTGACACACGATTGCATAGATGTGTCGTTTTATTGTGTTTTTCGCGCCATGAGCGTTTGATGGATTGTTTTTATTATGATTGCTCGAACGTGCGGAGCAGCACCAGAGGATTGGGCCACTGCTAGAGGACGGCTAGAATGTGATGACCGTTAATGTATCGTCTATTCTTGATGATTGGTGCATTGTTTAGCGTGCGGTCGAATGAGCCAGTTGCTGCTGCGACTGACAAGATATCGCCCCAGATGTTTGAAGCTATTGCAGCACGAGCTGTACTTAGAGATATGATAGAAGATCGCTAGTCACCCATGGATGAATGACTAGGACATGTGGTTCGTTTTCATACCCCGATGCGAGGTCGTCAGATTGATTGATTTTAGCTAGAGAAGATTTCACGCTGGTACGTTGAGAGTCGATAGAAAACGATCGAATGTTAGAAACCCATTTTTCCAAGTTTAAGGTATTCGGAAAACATGCAAGTAATTCTGTGAACCCTCTAGAAGAATGAAACCCTAACTCGACATAATGACCATGGAAACGCTTTTGAACCTTAGGGTTGGCGGCAGTTCCGCTGTGCCATTAATGAGGCTTGGGTTTGCCTTTCTACGGCTGGTCCATAGGTACTATGGCATGTACTGGATATTATTAAACTGTACTCAAGTGTTGAGCTCTTGGGGAATTATGAAACTTTGATGAATCGATCGAAAAGTTTGACGTCGTACGGACATCATGTGATGGGATACATTACTTGGGAGACTCTAGATATGAGTATAGCCGTTGTAGTGCAGTCCATACAGCTACGAAGAGACGAGTCCGAATCAGTCGACATTAGAGAAAAGTAGAGTAAGAGGTTCGTACGAGATTTCGACGAGATGGCGTTCCACTCCGTTGACATCAGAGATGTGAAACGCATGCAAAGGCGTTGAATATGGATATATTTTCCAGAAGAAGTCGTGATGAGTATGCAGCCGTTCCGGAACAAGAAATAGATTTAATAAAGGGTGATAACTTCCGAGCAGTTCAGCAGAAATGAGATTTATTAGAGACCCCGACAAGATCTTTCTGGAAATACTAAACGAGAAGACTTGAACCCAGGATCGGTCGTATTACGCACACCTAGTAGGCCAGAGTTCAGCATCGTCGATGAGACATGTTATGAGTGACCATGATAGTTGGCCAGAGATCTTTAGAGGATGTGCCAGAGCGGAACTGTTTCCGTCATCATTTCCATACTGGGCCGTTGAGCCGAGAAGTTATGTAACTGGAAATTCACAGTGAAAGACGAGAGCTTAAGGGCACAAGGTGCCAGAGCAAGAGCAGGAGGGAAGTATATATCTTGCTCCGCTAGCTTTGGATGCACCGACACCTTCTCGATTTTGAAGGAAGGACACATCGACGACAGTGTTTACGATTTGAGATTTGATGATTCGAATATCGCGTGTCCGTTATTTTGGATTTCGGTGTTTGTGGGAAATTTTTTTGCATGATTGAGATTTTATGCACCACAGATGCACTCGACTTCGATCTGATGTCGTTCGAGATGTTTGATTTTGATTTCATGCCTATGGATGTATGTGATTTGACTTGTGCTCTCGGTGTAGTTTTCATGTACTTTTAGTACTTTGATTCGATTTTGTGCACGCTGATGCACGTAGTTGTGGGATTATATACCACGGTATACCTGATTTGGATTGAGGTATGTTGTATACCGTCGATTTCGATTGTGATATTCGATATTTGTTTTCGTGCACCTTGTGCACATGATTTGGATTCTTGCGCATACTTGGCGCGCTTGATGCGATTTTGGTGCACACTAGATGCACCAAATCGGGATTCTTCATGCATATCAGATGCAACTGATATTGTTGTCAGGCACACTCGTTGCCCTTGACCGGTGTTTTCGTGCATACCCGTTGCACTTAGTTTTGGGTTTCTGTGCACATGTATGGCACATTCAGTGATTTTGATTTCTGTGCGCACCAGACGCACGCAGCATTCTTATACACATTTTGGAATTGATTTTGTTTGGAGCAGTATGTTTTATGATATTTACTATTTGGTATAGTGGTTGAGCACGACTTGTCCGAGGACAGTACCTGGATATATTTTTGCATGCATCGATAGTTACCAAAGGGATTTCCAAAAAAAAGGAAGCTATAGTCTCAGTATTTTCCTGTGTGTCCGAGATGACACGAACAGTTTATAAAGGAAACCATTCTAAATTATTTTCAAAACGGCGGGACGTATGTTAAACAAAAGATATATATATATATATATATATATATATATATATATATATATGTGTGTGTGTGTGTGTGTGTGTGTGTGTGTGTGTATAGAATTATTTTTCTTACAATAAACGTCCGCTACTTGTGCCGTGATACGCGCATCGCACGGCGACTTGAAAAAGGTTTGGCATGCATTTCTTTTCAGATGTTTTGACGAAATTACAACGATACGTACTATATACATGTTATAGTTTTGAGTATATCATGTTGGTTTTCGTATTGGACTTTGACATTGGTATTTACACCATAACTCCGATGATTGCGTGATACTTGACGGAGTTTTGATTTTGAGTTATATACTCATTTTTATGCGCATGCATTGCGCTGAAATGTGTTTTAAGTATTGATGATTTCGGAGCCCCGACGACTTGATCATTTTACTGAAATGTTTTAGTATTTGAGGGGTTTAAATTTAAATTCGGGGACCGAATTTATTTAAGGGGGGAAGACTGTAACATTTCAGAAAAATAAAATATTATTTTTAGGAATTTATATAATTAAAATAATAAATATTATGAATATTTTAATGTGTGGAGGTTAGTTTTAATGATATGGTATAATTAAATACCGATAAATTGAAAAATATTGGAAAATTACATTGAATGTTGATTTTTAAGGAATTTGTGAGATTTAGACATTTTATGAATTATTATATAATTTATTATATATAAGTTCATGTCCAAGCTCGATTAATTTCCACTAATCTTGCATTAAGCATGATTAAGCATCATGACATGCAACAAAACTTGTTTCATTTTTATTGAACTATGGCTTCATTATTATTGCTATTGTGTTGTTTTCTTTTAAAAGAGTTAATGGAAAAGAAAAAGGAAAATAGAAAAGAAAAAAGAAAAAGATTAGAATATGGAGGTATAGGCAAGAGAGAGAGGGAGAGGGGTCATCTTTGACCATGGCTATTCTCCTCCTCATTTCATTTCCTTCATTCTCTTTCCTCTCTTCTTTCCCATGGCTACCCTCTTCTCTTCACCTCCTCCTACTCCTCACAACACCATCTAAAATATATCAAAACACTTCATTCCCTTCATTAAATACATGCACAAGCTCACTATAAATATGGGGAACCAAGAAAGTTTGGATTTTGAAGACTTGAGGCAACTCAAGAAAATTCTTGAGTTGCCAAATGAGGTAATTCTTTCACCATTAGTATAGTATTTGATTCACTTTAGCATCTATATTAGTTTAGAAGTGATTAAGTGAGGTTTAATGAGGTTTGAAAATTTCAAGATGAGGGTTAGGGCTTTCCTTGAGTTGGGATGGTGTATGTGAGTGTAATTAGTGACTACAACCCCTATAGTGTTAGTGTTTTGAACTAAACCAGAGACTAGAACCCCAAACCCCAAACTTAGAAACCCCGATATCGGAAGATTGTGGGATTTGTGATGATATTTAGAGAACTGCTACGACCCGGGGCACCTGAAAATTATTTAGCTATTACAGTGAAGTGTGCAGGTGATTTGGAGTATACCCTAAAGACCAGAGGCCCCATCTCCCATTCATGGCCGCAAATATATTCCTCATGGCCGCAATTTGTGGCCTGGGTACTTCAGAATAGATTCGTGCTTGGTCCATAGCTCCATTTTCAGTAAATTAGACCTACCCTATATGCAAAACTGGCTAATTCAATCTAGGATAAAATCTGGAAGTGTTTTACATTGTTTCTAATTTCGGTTTTGCGAATTCTGTAACTTGAACTTGGGTATTTATGTGTTGTCTCGATCGATTGGCGTTTGTACATCGATGCCGAGGGTTATTGGTTCTTCTTGCATGCATACACCATAGGTTTTAACCTATGTGTGTTTCGTGTGCCGTTTTGGTTTTATCCGCGATTTCGGTTTATGATATTATATGTTTATATGTAGGCACCTTCACGCGGACTTCGGACGACGAGGAGAGCGTGGCGACATCGACTTCGGCAAGTAAGGATCAAGGTGAGTAGATATATATCTACGAGGGAAGTCGGGTGGATGGTGTATAGCACCCCCGCAGTTTCGTAGTGTAGCACGCGAATGCGTTATGATATATATACTTATGTGTTTTATGAGATGTGTATACTTAGCAAGAAATGCTTAGGTGACTTTGGGTTAGTTTTAGCGTAATTGTAGGAAAATGCCTTTAGTTTAGTTTCTTAGTCGCGAAACCCTAGAGTAAAGATTAGCACGCATGCACACACATACGCGCATACATTTGATTTTCTTGTGCGTATATGGGGATATATATATATACACACACACATATATGTATGTGAGTATGTATATATATATATATATATATATATATATGTATATGTATATGTATGTATACGTATACACGGATGATGAGGATAGTATATGATACTTGGAGATGAGTCGATGTGATTGGGCATGATGCCGTAAGATCGGTGATGTGATTTGGGTCGTGTTATGAGATACGACATGATATTATAGCAGATCGAATAGGTGATGTAATTTTATTCACACGTGGATATATGTTGGATGGTATCGGTATGTACTAGACTTATATCAGTATCCTAGTTCATGACATTATGATGATGATACCATACGAATAATGTGTTATATGTGATAGTTGACCCGTACCCCGATTTTGGGATGCCGTACGACGGATTTACCGTACGAGATATAATTATGATAATAGATCCTCACTCTTGATTCGAGGATGTCTTATTGTACGTTTTATCGTACGTGACGCTATTGAGGCGGAATCACCGACTATTAGATATATCGACTCGGACTTACGTGGATTTCCTTACCCCTTTGGTTAGTCTCTTAGCTTGTCCTGTTGTTTACTTAGTAAATGTTAGATTTAGGCTCGAGTCATACTTATTTCCAAAACTAACGAATCGTGAGTATTTTAAAGACAGTCCAAGAGATACTACGGATATTTCAAAGGACGTACCTTTTCTTAAAACACCGTAGCCCCTATTTTCTAAACACCACGATTCGTGCTATTTCAAATGCCAAAACTGTATGACTCGTATATATATTGTATATTCTTATATGTTGCGTTTACGATTCATTTTCCGTATATTCTTGCCGTTCATATCACATTGCATGCTTACACTTATGATTCCTTTGTTTATTACGAACACATGTTGTCAGGACACCAGCACCATTACCGATGATGCGTATGTCTACGAACACTTGCTTGACGGCTCACACACATCATCATCGGTAACTGCCATGACACGTACACTTTAGAATTATTACTTCATTGATATGACCTGTTAGCTGGTAGTTTCAACATATTAATAGTATGCGCGCTTTCATGTGCTAAATTAGACATTTGCATTCTTTACTTAGATATCCATGCATGTGTATTTATCCATTTGTCATGCAATATTATGGGGCTTTATGACGGTAATGCACTGTTTATTTACTCTCGAGATTTGTGATTTCGGATTTCCATGAGATTTCTGGATTTGGAGAAACCGCAAAAATTTTATAAACTTATTATCATTTTAAAGATAGAAAATTGCGGTTTTCTCGTGATATGATTTGAGAGGTGTCCACCATGAGTTTTCTCGGCTCTTGAGCGATATCATACACTCGATTCGAGGAGGAGGAGAAACCGTCTGCGGGTGCATGGTTGACCCGGTGCGGTACCCCGGGGCAAGATGGTCGCAGATGATGGCGTTGAGCCTGGCAGAGGAGCACTACTGACTGGTTATTTATGACGTGGCGGATATCCGGAGGATAACGACGTAGTCATGAGATTTGATGATTTGGGCCAGTCCGGATTGCCGGAGCCCAGGGCCAGTCCGGATTGTCGGAGCCCGAGATATTGAGACTTTATGATAGGGGCCAGTCCGGATTGCCGGAGCCCGAGATATTGGATATTGGGATATATGTTTTGTGTCGATACTTGACACATATTCTATGTTGATTTCATTGATGATACATCCATTTTTATATACAGAAATCTCACTAATCTAAGAAAACAGTTTTCTCATTCATGATTTATTCTGTTTTCATTTGTATTGCATTCGTACATCATATATATGATATGTTACTACCTAAGGCACTGACACGAGCACTTGGTACTACACTATAGTAGATGTTTACCTCGCCATTATTAGATGCTTCAGGATATTTATTATAAAGATATATGGTATGACCTAGGATAGAATCATACATGCGATTTCTGCTCTGTGATGTTTTGTACTCACGAATTGGCAACTCACCCCCGTTTTTCCCCAGTTTCTTGCAGGTTTTGCCGTACAGGTTTCGTTGCGGGTTGCCGACACACTACTTCCTTCCGGGTGATTGCTTGGTTGGTGGGTTCACTTGTATCGTGACCACCGTAGTATCGGTATTTATATTCAGTTGTATCTAATAAACTCCATCAACCAGACTTGTATTAATTTATAGACTTAGAAGACCAGTGTATATTCTTTCGACCTTAGAGTCGCGCGCATGTATTATTATGGTTTTTCTCTGGTTTTCTTGAGAATGTTGGTTTCTTTCTGAATTTTGATCCTCGCCCTTCAGCGTTGTATATTATATTGCTTGCGTGGTTGTGTCCGCCAATTGACGAAGAGCTAACTCCCGTTTGGGGATGCCTTTATTCATCATTTATATATATTTTATGTGTTGTACCCGTTTGGTGCCAGTATTTACAAAGGAGACTCTGCCGAAATTTTCGGGAAAATATGATGTTGCTTTTAAATGTTTAATGTCACTTATGTATTAAAACCACTTACTTTAAAATAAGTTTTCTTCACTTCTTATTTAAAATGGTTTAGATTTCTGGGCTTTTGGCTTACTTGAATTAGGTGGGGTTATATAGACTGCACATGATTCAAGTGCCAGTCATGTGCTATTTCGGGTCGTGACATCACCGTGCATCCTTCGAGGTGTATTCACATCCATTATCTATCCGTGTAACGACTATGAATTTGTTGTACGAAAATTTTTAATTTAATGTACAGAAAGGAGTTTACAAGTCTGAGTACAATTTAAAAGTTAATTTTTGTTAAGAACAGCAAGAAACCACTTGTAACTCATTGGTAAAGCCCTTATACTGCTGTGGCGTAGCCCCTGTGTTCGAATCCCCTCATGCACATTATATTTTTTCTAATTTTTCTTTTAAACTTTTTGGAAGCCCAAAAGTTTACACGTGCACTACACATAGAAATGAAAAGTCTAAGAAAACAAACATATGCAAAATGATATAAACACAGAGGTGAACAGGTGTCTTGAATCCACCGGCTCCCCCTCACTTTTGGACCGACGAGATGAGCTTTTGGGCCGGCGTGGATGGGCCCCCTGTAGGTAAAGGTCCCCGGGATTTGCACAAGTGTCGTTTCCACTATCCCTATTACCCCTGCACTATTTGATTACTCTGCAATCAAACAAAGACTCTTCAATTTCCCAATTTATCACATTTTAATTCATTTTAATTCACTATTTTAATCCCAAAACCCTAATTCCACATTATAAATACTATCCCATACCCTATCCCTTCCTAATTCTGAAAATTTAAACCAAAACCCTCAAATTTTCTCAAGTACAAGTGGAGTAGAAGAGGAGTTAGCCAACGACCAACTTTCGGCGAGAAATCGAGGCTATTCCGGCGACCCGCGACGCCGCGGCGACCAAGATATCTTCTTCAATTTTTCCCTAAACCTAGTTTACTTGTAAGTCCCTTCCAATCTTCTTCCCCCTTCTTTAAAAATTCTTTTTAAAACGAATATCGGTAAATGGAGTTAATACCGATATCGATCTTCTAAACCTTAAAAACTCACCCTTTTTCTTACATATTGTTCATACAACTTTTACACAATACTTGTAACATTATTATAAATGTTTAGAATAAATTTCAATCTAGAATTCTATATAAAATAACTTTAATTTAATTTTTTTGTTAAAATACCATGAACTTTACATATCGCCTTTTATATATTGTTAATACTATACCTTTAGAAAACTTCACTGGGTAATGGCCTACCCCTCACAAACACACATGATTCTATAGCACAATTGTAAATCCCCGTTCCCATCTTAATAAAAATTTCCTATTTTTCTAAATCCCAGTGATTTCCTTTCTTTTTCCCCTCGTATTTTTAATTGGTTGCTTAAGCTTAATATTTAAACTCTATTTTTCCAACTCTTTTAAAATCATAGTCCAAACCCTAAAAACCAAAACCCAAGATTCAAAACCAAAGCCAAATTAAACTAAAACCAAACTACTTTCATAAACCCTCAACCCATTTAGATTTTTCCATTTAAATTCATAATTAAATCCCCAAGCCCACTCTTCTCTTCAGCCCAGGATTTATTTTTAGGGAATTTAATTATTTAAAACCCCGGCCCGTTTCATCCTCAGCCCACAAGATTTAATTAAAAAGAATTCTTTTAAAACATCATCCCAGCCCAACTCCTTTCGGCCCACCTCCTCAACACACCAACCCGACCCGCTCCTGTTCACCTCCCTCTCCAACGGCTCTCTCCCCCTTTCCCGCTCACCCCCTTCAATCCGCGACCCGCCTCCTCCGCCGCAGCTCGCGCCTACGCCCAGGCCCACGTCGTGCGACGCGCACCCCCTCGTCTCCCTTATCTCCTTCACACCTCTCTCTTCTCCTTCACTTTTCGAAATCCCTCACCTCTCTCCATTCACCAAAAACTCACCGAGCACCCAACTCTGCTTGTCGCCCCTCCGACGGCGACAACCCTCGACGACCCCTCGCTCACTCCTCCTCCACCAACAGAACCCCTCACCACTACACTCCATCAACCCGAGCACCCCTCGCACACCCAATCCCCTCGCCACCGAGCTCGACCTCCACCGACGCCTGACGCCGGCGATCCCCCACTGTCCTGAACCGCCCCAGTCGACACCCCTACACCCTCTGCATCTTCTCCTCCTCCTCCAAGATCCACACCCGAGCCCTCTCTCTCTCTCTCTCTTCAAGGAAAAAAAAACCCATAACCCATTTTTCCAAACACTCACTGCGGCCCATCGCCGGAGCGACGCCGTCGACCGTCGGCAACCCCAGCACTTCTCAGGCATACCACAGAGCACCCCCTCCGCTTTCAGCGAGTACAAGAAGTCTCCGAGCAACTCCGACACAAATTCCGTATCGCGAGCCAAGCTCGCGCAAATCGTTTCACGACGTACATCGCGCGTTCGTGACGCCGCGGCTGCCGTGCAACCCCGAGACGTTTCCAGACAAGTGTTTTACTTGCTACATGCTAATATAATTGTGATACAAACTTAAATCATTTAGTTTATAATTTACCGATTCCCGATATATTTTGCGACCTATGTGTTCGATACTAGACCCCAATGAAAATACTTGCTTAATTTGGCGGAAATAGATGTTTTCTGTTGGCCCATATAATGACGAATATCGTGTATAAATTTCACTGGAAAATACGACTGTTAGTGACTAAAATTGATACCCCCAAATATACCGATAAAACTAGAATTTCCCCGTATCTGAAAATGATTAAAATCACTGTAAATTATGTACATACTGTAATGATGCATTCGAGGGCTTAAATCGAAGCCGACTCGACAAACTTTAATCCTATGTAAACTTATAATGTTTTCTGTACAGTAACTGCGATGATATTTAGATCGGAGTGCGACTCTGGACTGCAGTCCAGAGCGACTCTGATTACTGTGTACTATCCCAAAATGAGTGTCACTTTGTTTCCTGAATTCGTATGTTACGGAACTCTGTAGTGGATTAAAGATGGATCTGTCAGATAAACAAAACAAGTGGTTTCATTCCATTTCATTGCCGTTTGCTATTTAAATTGTAAATAAAAGGGCAGAACGTATAACTGTCCAGAACAGAATCAGAAGTGACATACTGATGTTAAACTGTATATAACTTTCGACGTACAGACGCGATTGAGGATCCGTCTGTTGCGTTGAATACCCTATCGAGAACCCTATATTTTATTCAGCTGTATCATCGCTAAATTCTGAGCCCAACTGGGTGCAATTCGTTTCGCGAAACGAATGTTCAGTTCTGAAACTGAATTTCCAGCCGCGAGCACTTAAATTGAAACGGTTGTATCTTGAATACTGGAAACCCGATTGAACTGAAACTAATTTTGATGAATTGATGACTGAGTGTTCTAATTATCGTACTCGTATCATTTTGTTGAATTCTAAACATATGAATTTATGAAATTTTTGTAATTTAATGACATGCATATTGATTCATAACATACTTAGCTTAATGATGGCATACATACATATATCATACCCCATTTGCCATATACTTAGTGTTAGTGCTTGTTAGAGTCAGTGGACATTGCATTATCGTGCATGATTGATGTTGGTTTAGAAGTGACAAGTACACCAATGGGAAGTGAATATTCGTGACAGTGATTGATACAGTGAACAGTGATAAAACCGTGCCATTGGTATACTTGTACACGACTAAATCAAGATTATAAATAGTGTAAACCTGGGGATAAAGGAGAAATCGAAGTGGAAAGAGAATCGTATTTAGCGGGACCGTGTTTTAGAGGATGATCATTCGAGCAGCGATATATATAGTAGGTAGGATCTAGCGATCCGGCTGACAGGGTTATGTCCCGGGCATGTGGGCCGTTGTCTCGGGTATGTACGAGACTCCTGTTAAACATGATCCTCCTTCCACTATACGATTTCAAATATGACCTAGAGACCGTTAGGGACACAGATCATATTCTGCATCATATAGTGATATAGTGAATACTCGTATTGTTCTTTCATTAGTATTACCTCTTGTACCTGTTTCATCTTATTATAATAATATTGTTATTGTGTCGCTCTGACGACCTGAGTATGCATGCTAAGATTCCGTGGAAGGACCAGTGCAGGAGACGGATCTACCTTTCGAGTTCACGGAGATATATTCGGGTGTACCTTCCTTCTTTACTGCTTTCCATAACAGTGATCGTGAGATTGAACTTGGTTAGTAAATATTATTGTTATTTGTAATTTGTGAACAATGGATTTTAATGTAATAAATTAGCGATGTGATTCCTTTACTACTGTGCTTTATTTACTGATTACCATATAATGCTAGAAGCCGAAGTATGACTACGGCGGGATGATTCCTTGACCGTAGGAGCATGGCTGGCCTAGTCATCCCTCGTTTTCCGTATTTTGGGAAGCGGGGCGTGACAACAATTCTCTTTGAACCTAGTTTTGTGGCGAATACAATATATTTTATTAAAATACCATTAACTATAAAAAAACGGTTTTCTTTGAATTGTATTTCAAAATTCTTTGCAAATAAGCCTCTATAACCCTCTTTAGGGGACCCGCTATTGGATGCTGCGGATTATCGCATATTCTTTGGCTAATAGAGCGAGATGCTGACCTCTTCCGGAGGATTCGGTCTTGAAAGGTTTTTAATACGATTTTTTAGAAAAATGAGATTTTCTATTTAATAATAAAATTAATTTGTTATAATTATATAAATATTATAAATCCATATATTTTCAAAATATAATAACTTATAATTTTTTTCAAATAAAAGAATTACAAGTTTCATCAAAATACTATCAAGATATCAGTACAAGATAAGTTTACAGTAAAATACCATGAACTATTCAAGTTAAGATATTTATCACTAAAATACCTCAATTCTTAAAATACACATCCATGGAAATCCTAAATAATATAAATAATTTCTCGAGATTATTTTGAAACTATATTAAAAATATTTTTCATAAAACCCCCTCGAACTATATAAAATACTGTTAAGGACTTTAGTAAATATAGGTTTAAACGAGATCAATTCTCTTGAGCCTCAGGGAGCCGGAGAAAGTGAGTGCTTTCCTATTTAAGGTAGAAAAACTTAACGGTGTTATCAATGGTAATTGTCTTGAAAAAAGACACAAATCCTGCCGTCCATGTGCAGCAATTACCGATAACTCCCGAACATAATTCAGGATCCAAATCAGTTCTAAGTGTCTGACTCAAGTCTGAGTCTAAATCAAGCTTGAATTCAACCAAACGAGAATCCAATTCAAACATAAATCCAAACTCTAACATGTTTACTTGAACCTGAACCTGAATATCAGAACCATATCAACATGCAAACATGACTTGACTTGACCGAACAATGGCTATAACTTGACTTGATTACATGACTACTTGTTTATATCCTGAACTTGATTACATGAACAACTTGTATCCATGGTCTCGGCAAGTCTCATAATTATAATCTATACAACACATTACGGGGTTAAAGGGGTAGATTGTTACGGAATATATTAAAAGTGGCTCGATGATGGTCACTAGAAGACATCTATATGAACTCTTGTGCCGTTATCCCATGAGTTTTGACGGGGACTTGTACTTACATATTAACATAGTCCACAGGATAGTTGGACTTCTCTCATATACACTGATACCTTCTGTACCAAGCTACAAACAACTAAATTAGAATAATAAACTGATACCTGTATAACTTAACAGTTTCCTTCTACATTATTTGTACTATTCCTTCCTTTCTTTTAGGACTTACCGAGCGCTAGTTCGCTGACGACATTCCTGTCTATTTCTTTTCTTGGAATGTTCGTCAGGAGGACCGAACTTTCAGGAGACCGAGCCCAGCCAGGAGTATTTGGAGTAGATTGAGGCACATCCAGACTACTAGTTTACTTGCACTTACTTTTCAGTTTGTATGCCACTGTATAGGCATTGCTTTTATCATTGTACATTTCCTTTTCAAATCAGTTGTATTGTAAAGATGAATGTTAATAAAAGTTGTTGTTCACATTATATTCTCTTGTCATTTCTTGTGCATTTTATATATATTGCTTATTTACACTTAACATGTTTACTTCTGAGTAAATACGTCGCGTGTCCGCCATGTCTCCTTTCCCGTACACCGGGAAGCGGGGCGTGACAGTCCGCAAATACTTCACTGCTCGTCCCTCTTGCTTCTCCACGTCCGCTTTCGATTTCTTAAATCTGGTAAACACATCTAACTTGTGTTTGAGGAAATAGACCCATATCTTCCGTAAGAAGTCATCAATGAAAGTGAAATAGTATATGGTACCTCCGTTTGATGCAACCAGTGATGGCTCACATACGTCTGAGTGTATATAGTCAAGAAGTCACTAGTAAAATAAGGGGTTGCCCCTACGGATAATATCATTCGTAGGGGCAATAAAAGTTTGGCCCTACGGATTAATCCGTAGGGCAAAGTGGTTGCCCCTACGGTCGTTCAATATTTATTTAAAATTTATTAAATCTTAAAGTGTTTTTTGCCCCTACGGATGCGCAAACCAAGCACCTACGGGTATATCCGTAGGGGCATATAAATAGGGATTTAAGAGATCGATCCCTACGTTGATTATTTTTTTTCCTATTCTCGCGCGAAACCAAATTTTCCCAAATCGAGATCGTCGTCGCCGCCGCCGCCGCAGTGATCTCGTCGTCACCGAATCCAAGCCGAATCGTCGTCGCCACGCCTGCGCAGTGATCTCGTGGTCGCCACCATGCTCCGTTCTCGTTGTCGCCACCGCCCTCGTCGATTGCGTCATCGTCGTCGCCTACAGGTAATTAGTTAAACATTATTATAATGATGTTAGGGTAGCGATCAATGAGGGTTAGGATTAGGTATCGGTTGTGGTTAGGGTTAGGATTAGGGTTAGGGTACGGGTTCGATCGGCGGTTGGGGTTCGACGACTGGTGTTGGGGTTAGGGTTAGGGTTAGGGTTTCGGTTGGGGTTTGGTGTTGGGGTTGGGGTTCGGCTGGGGCTGGGTTGGAGTTAGGGTTAGGCCGGGTTAGGGTTTGGTGTTGGGTTGGGGTTCGGCTGGGGCTGGGTTGGGGTTAGGATGAGTTGGAGAGATTGAAGGCGAGCTGGGTTTTGGGAGAAGAGAAGGAAATGGCACTGCTTGCTGCTTCAATTTTTTGATATAGATAGATAAGGTTCTTTTGGGATTTTGGAGGGGTTTTAATTTGGGAGAAATAAATAGCTTTGGAGATGAAATGGGGCATTTCGGTAATTTGATTCTCTGTTGCAAATATTATTTATCAATATATTTAATTTTATATATTAAATAAAATAAAGTAAACTATAAATAATATGAAACCAATATATGATACTCGATGATAATATGAAACCTTCATATTCCCATCAATACCCATATATGAAACTAAAAGCGCCACTTAGTCCCCGTCTATCGGTTAACATACGTGCGATGCTCGTCGTGACCTAGAACTATACGAAAGTTGTTAAATATCGGACAGTATAGCTCGATAATAACAACCGTCGTATAGTCTACGCGACGAGAAAATTCAATCGTATGGTAACCCATAGATTTGTCCCGTGTGGACAAGTTAAGAATGTATAAAGCAAACGCCTTCATTCACTTGTGTTTTCATCCGTTTCGAGATATTTCGTCGGTACCTTTCCGCTGGTTCTCCGTGTACAAAGATAGATTAGATGTTCATTTCAACGTTGTTTCATAGCTTTGAAATGATTATCTATTCTATTACAGTGTACTCGGAGAACAGCGGGGAGGTGCTGCCGAAATTTACTCGAAACGGTTGAAAGCACAAGTGATGGGCGTTCGCTCTATACATTCTTAATGGGATAGAAGCCTACCCCCGACAGCCGGAACACATACATACAAACGCATAATTAGAGAGCGATTCGAGATGTTCGGGCTAAAACCAATATATGATAATATGAAACCTTCATATTCCCATCGATACCCATATATGAAACTAAAAGAGCCACTTAGTCCCCGTCTATCGGTTAACATACGTGCGATGCTCGTCGTGACCTAGAACTATACGAAGGTTGTTAAATATCGGACAGTATAGCTCGATACTAACAACCGTCGTATAGTCTACGCGACGAGAAAATTCAATCGTATGGTAACCCATAGATTTGTCCCGTGTGGACAAGTTAAGAATGTATAAAGCAAACGCCTTCATTCACTTGTGTTTTCATCCGTTTCGAGATATTTCGTCGGTACTTTTCCGCTGGTTCTCCGTGTACAAAGATAGATTAGATGTTCATTTCAACGTTGTTTCACAGCTTTGAAATGATTATCTATTCTATTACAGTGTACCCGGAGAACAGCAGGGAGGTGCTGCCGAAATTTACTCGAAACGGTTGAAAGCATAAGTGATGGGCGTTCGCTCTATACATTCTTAATGGGATAGAAGCCTACCCCCGACAGCCGGAACACATACATACAAACGCATAATTAGAGAGCGATTCGAGATGTTCGGGTTAAAACCAATATATGATAATATGAAGCCTTCATATTCCCATCGATACCCATATATGAAACTAAAAGCGCCACTTAGTCCCCGTCTATCGGTTAACATAACGTGCGATAATTTATTCTTTTCAACGACAAACGCACACACAAAGCATATACACGGATTTTCTCCTTTGTCAGTAACTATCCCGTTCTTATATTTCTCAATATAGTCAGCATAACCTACAATTTATATGTTATTCAGTCTAACATGGCCCATGAGTACGTCAGAGTTAAGGACTGGATGTATGTGGATTGGAAACAACGTATGCAACCTAAGTTTGTCGCAGGAGTTGCTGCTTTCCTTGAATTTGCACGAGCACATAATAAGATCATAATAGAGAAGATTCTCTGTCCGTGCGATAGATGTGGCAATAAGTACTGGCAGAAGGTAGAATTGGCAGAGCTTCATATTGTAAAACATGGGTTTACTAGATTTTATTCAACTTGGAAATATCACGGGGAAAGAGAAGAATGCAGTACTGCGGTAGAAGAAGAAGGAGAACACGATAATGCGGCAGGAGAAGAAGAAGAATTCGGTAATACGGCAGGAGACGGAAATTTATTTCCATCAGAAGAAATGGAGGATATGGTAGAGGCTGCCCTAGGTGAATCTATTCGTACCGAAGATGACATTCCTTCCGGTCAAGGACCGCGTGCAGATAAATATGAAAATTTCATGAATGATGCTAGGAAACCAATTTATGAGAATGCGAAGTATTCCACCCTCTCATGGTTCGTCCAACTTTTCCAAATTAAGTGCCTAAATGGATGGAGCAACAAGTCATTCACAATGCTTCTTTCGTTCTTGAAAGATTCTATTCCTCCGGGAAATAATGTGCCCGAAAGCTGGTACGAAGCCCAGAAAATGATGTCTGATTTGGGTCTAAAGTGCGAGAAGATTCAAGCATGTCCTAAAAATTGCGTGTTGTACCGGAAAGAGAATTCAGATTTGAAAGAGTGTCCAACATGCGGAGAGGCCAGGTATAAGCCGAAAGATTCTGATAAGAAGCCTGATATACCTGTGAAGATAGCACGATATTTTCCCACAACACAGAGGCTACAGAGGGTATTCAGGTGCAAGAAAACAGCCGAGGCAATGATTTGGCATCACCGTGCTCCTCCAAGCGAAAATGGAAAAATGAGCCATCCAAGAGATTCACCGGCATGGAAGGATTTCGATAGGAGGCACGCAATATTAAGTAGCGATCCTCGCAATGTCCGGCTCGGACTGGCTGCCGATGGCTTCTGCTCATTCAACTATATGGCTGGAAGTCACAGTACATGGCCCGTTGTAATGATAATTTATAATCTGTCGCCTTGGTTGGCTATGGACCAATCATACTTTATGATGCCTCTTCTTATCGACGGACCAAACTCACCGGGGAACAATATCGACGTCTATCTCCGACCTCTGATCGAGGAGCTGAAAACTTTGTTCATTGATGGTGTAGAGACATATGATTCAAACACAAATACAACCTTCATACTGCGTGCGGCTTTAATGTGGACAATTAATGACTTTCCTGCGTATGGAATGCTATCAGGTTGGTCCGTACATGGTCACAAAGCATGTCCTCATTGCCATGAACACACAACATCAAAATTTTTGAATTTTAGCAGGAAGGTTTGTTATTGCGGCCATCGACGTTTTCTGCCTCCAGACCACCCCTATAGGTTAGACACGGTTCACTTTGATGGTCATCAGGAGCTTCTTGGGCCTCCATCCCCATTGTCCGGAGAGGACGTGACTGCTAAATGGGATGGTTACAATAACGTGACCTTCGGGATGGATCCGACGAGACAGGTCAAACCACAAATTGGAACAAGTTAAGCATTTTCTTCGAGCTTCCGTACTGGTCTACAAATTCAGTGCGTCATTGTCTGGACGTCATGCATATAGAGAAGGGAGTATCAGAGTACATACTTAACCTGCTTCTGTGTAAAGACGGGAAATCGAAAGACAACATGAATGCCCGGATGGATCTACAAGAGTGGGGAATAAGAAGTGAACTGCACCCTAAACCGGTAGCGGGTAAACCGGGCAAGTTTGTACTTCCCAATGCCGCTTATCATATGTCACAACCGGAGAAGAAAAGATTCCTGCAGGTGTTACATGATTTGAAAGTCCCCACAGGTTTCTCAGGATCATTCAGCAAGAAAAAAAAAATTGTGAAGGGCAAGATCGATGGGCTGAAAAGTCATGATCACTATGTTATCGTGGAGCACCTTCTTCCATTAGCCCTCAGGACTTCTCTCCTCGACTCGGTTGGTCTAGTAATCAACGACCTATGTTGTTTTTTCAGGGAGTTGTGTGCTAAAACCCTGGAGGTTGCGACGCTGGATAAACTAGAAAATTCTATTGCGTTGATACTTTGCAAGTTTGAGCGTATTTTCCCACCGTCATTCTTTGATATCATAATACACTTGACGGTTCATCTTGCAACTGAGGCGAAGTTAGCCGGACCGGTATAATATCGATGGATGTATCCCGTCGAGAGGTACGTGTAACTTTTCGTTTCGCACAATTTATAAATTTATTGTTGTCCTGTATGCCCGTGTTTATTTATTCAACATATTCTCATTAGGTACCTTTACACTCTTAAGAAGTATATACGCAATAAAAATCGACCAGAGGGTTCTATCATGCAAGGTTATCTTCTTGATGAAGCAACCACATTTTGTTCCCGCTATCTGGACGAGAACATTGAGACAAGGCTTAACCGACCACGAAGAATTCAAGACGGGCCATATGGTAAAGCCGAGTATAAGAGGGTAGACACTATGTTTATCAACAAGATATACCGGTTTATCTTGCTTAATTGCGTATGTCTTGAACAAATTAGAGAGTAAGTTCTTTTGGATTAATTGTGATATCTGTGTTTGTGTGTGTATGAAATGACATAATATTAATGTCACAATTATTTGTCGAAAACAGAACTCATTTTAACGAGGTACGTGAGGGGCATCCTGATTGGAACAAAGAGCGTTTGGAAAAATACCATCAGGATAATTTTTGTGATTGGGTCACAGAGCATGTAAGTTATTCGAATTACATTTTATTGCTATCAGTTTTAATCTAAACTTGTATCGTTATGTATTTATCGTAAAATTTGTTTTGTTAGATCCACGATCCGAACTTGTTTGCATCATTTGAGAGTGATTCAAGATGTTTAGCTCAATTTCCTAGTATGGAGGTTGCATATTACAAAGGATTTGGTGTCCTTGGATACAAATTCGAAGTTAAGGACATCGAAACATCTAGAACCACTCAGAATAGTGGGATTGCGACGGTAGGATCGGACGGTGTGATTTACTATGGGTACTTAAATTGTATACTCGGCATCCACTATCCCGGACGATCAGAACCCTTTTATATAATCCACTGTACTTGGTACGATCCGCGAACCGATACAGACAGGTGGAGAAGCAGTCTTGGGACTTGGAAAGATGAATATGGATTGACCAGTGTGAACACGCTTCAATTTTACGGTCAGGACGATCCGTTTATCTTTCCGAACCAAGCGTTCCAAGTATACTACTTACAGTGTTTGAAGCATCCGGGGTGGAGTGTTGTATGCCGATGGAAACCTAGAGATGTCTACGATGTCCCAGAATACAAGGACAGCGATGAGGACGAAGAAGAGAGAAGGCTTAAAGTGCTCCGACCGTCTGTTTCGAAGGACGGGTTGTCTTCGACCGATCATGAAGTTACGTGGGTTAGAAATGACATCGACGATGAAATCCAAGTAGATATGTATGATGCGCCCACGAAACGAAAAAGGTTATCAGTAATGTTATATTATTACTTCACATTTTACGCTCTAGATCATATATAGTCAATACTTTTAATGATTGTCTAATGCGTCCACGAACCGTTTATCTAGATTTGATGACGATGTCGGGAGCAGCGAGGGGCGGCAGGAGCTCCAGCCGCGGCAGAGGCAGAGGCAGAGCGGTTCTGCCGCCCGGAGAGCTCCGTAGGGAGCTTCAGAGGGCCGGTCTTGCACCCAGATCGGAGACCCCTTCGGATGCCTCCTTCCGTGTTGATTTGGCCACACCTCCAGGTATACTGCACGCATATCCATTTTGAATGTAATATTACAGATATTCATGCATGTTTATGTCAAAATTACTTATATTGTCAATGTTTGATTGTCTAGTTGTTGGTGATGCGTCCACATCTGGGACAGAGGCCACCCCCACTCCTCCAGGTATGTTTATATATCATATAGTGTATGTATATTGATTTAGAATGCTATATCATAAATACACACATTCATTTTGCTCTTACTTAGCAATTTTTATTATTGTCTAGCTGTAGGTGGTGACACCACGGCACCTGCGGGTATGTTTATATATCCTATAGTGCATGCATATTGATTTAGAACGTTATATTATTGATCTACACATTCTTTTTGCAATTACTTATATAATCTATTTTTAATTGTCTAATTATAGGTGGTGCGTCCACACCTTCCACAGGGGCCACTCCTGCCGCTTCCATACCCTCCGCATCGTCTGCAGGTTAGTATGAATAAATTTAAAATATTTATTTATTTTACATATGCTCTATAGAATAAATATGAACTTCATGGAAATTTAGCGTCGATGTTTATTTTATAGTTGGAGGGGATGCGTCCGGGTCCGGGACCCCGGTTGTTCCTTACCGGAGGAACTATCGTCCCGCTCGTGCTGCTGCTTGGGCCCAGGCTCGTGCGCTAGTCACCGGAGGGTGCTCGACCTTCATGCTCTGTACAATGGCCTGATGAAGAACATGCAGGCCAAGGTCCGATACAACAGGAATGAGCTGAAGGCCGACTGCTACTCCCTGTGGATAGCGACCCCCGAGGCAGAGAGAGCGGCCCTCCTATCTACTCCGGCGTTTGCGAGAGTCGACGTAGAGACATGACCTCTATCTTGCGCTTATTTCGACTCCGAACGCAAACAAGTATGTATTTTAAATTTAATTTATTATTTATGATATAATTTATTTCTTTGTGTTTCTTAATTAGAAAACTAAATGTTAATGCGTTGTGCAGAAACAGGCCGCTCAGAATACGGAGAACAGGAAGTCGGCGAAGAGGGGTCGCCCCACTTACACAGGTGGCTCGAGGAACATTACTCGAGCCATGGAGTTATCGGTAAATTAAGAGTTATTCTCTAATATTCTGCAATATTAAGAGTTATTCTCTAATATTTCTAATATTAAGAGTTACTTTCTAATATTGCAGACATCTCGGACCGTGGCGTCAGGTGGTATACCGAGCGTGCTGTCCGCATATCTTGCCGTCCACGGCACCTCGACAGATCCCGCCACGAGCGAGCTTCGATGTCCCGACGTCGCTACCCAGGAGTACTGCGTAAGTGTTATTCTAACGTTATTCAGAGGTGGAGCTGGACCGAACTAGGGTAGGTTTTTTGTTCTTATTTTTTGAAACATGTATTTATTTATATCACATTGTACTACATTTTGAAACGATATTGATATTGGTTTGTATTTATATCATATTCAATTTTTGGATTTCTTTTGTATATTATATATATGCGTGAGATGTGATTATGAATACTGCAATATATGATTTGATTGATGTATATAGTATTGTGCACAGGGCGGGAAAAAATCTAGCAGCCCATTTTTTTAAAAAAAAATACAGACAATATGTACCTACGGAATAAGCTGTAGGTATATATGTTGCCCCTACGGACATATCCGTAGGGGAAAACTATCAGGAAACCTGATATTTCCCCCCTGATCTCAGTGCAGGGTGTTGGGGGTGCCCCTACGGATATGTCCGTAGGGGCCACTGTCTATCCCCTACGGATTTATCCGTAGGGGCAAAATATCAGGTTTCCTGATATTTTGCCCCCTGATCTCAGTGCAGGGTATTGGGAGTGCCCCTACGGATATATCCGTAGGGGCTACTGCCTATCCCCTACAGAGTTATCCGTAGGGGTAGAACAAGGACCTACGGTTGTATCCGTAGGTACATACAATATATTCAAAAAAAAATACATATATGATTTGATTACCCCTACGGCGTAATCCGTAGGGGCAATAACACCTACAGATATATCCGTAGGGGCACGAATTTGCCCGTTGGAGCAAGTTCGGGGCCTCAACTTGCACCTGCGGCCTTTGCACCTACGGGGTATTTTTTCGCCCCTACGCAGATATCCGTAGGGGCAGTGGGTTGCCTCTACGGATAAATCCGTAGGGGCAACCCATATTTGTAGTAGTGAGTCTTTCGGTCTTGTACACGGCTTGCTTGAAGCCGACCTTATGTTGCTTCCCTATCATGCAATATTTGCAGAAATTTAAATTGCACATGGTAATACCTTTAAGCAACCTGCTTCTGTGTAGTTCCTGAAGACCTTTCTCACTCATATGGTCAAGATGCATATGCCATAACTTTGCGGTAATCTCCACATGTTTCTCTGTAGCTACGAGTGCACCACCAGTCACTGTGCTGCCGTCTATACGATACAAGTTTTTCGGTCGTTGTCCCTTCATGACAACTAAGGCATCATTGACAACCTTTAGCACTCCATCTTGACCAACGAACTTGCATCATGCCGCATCTAATGCTCCTAGAGAAATCAGATTTTTCTTTAATTCCAGAACGTGTTGCACGTTCACAAGCGTTTGCACCACCCCATCAAATATGCGGACTTTACCCTATTCCAATAGTCCCATAAGAACACTGCTACAATTGAAATCCTTATAAGTGTCAAACAACTCATTTTAGGGACACATATGATAACATCCGGAGTCAAGAATCCAAGAATCAGAATTTTCTTTCTTCGTATGTACTTCGAGTACATCACACGGATCTTCTTCTTCTGCTTTTGTCGCAGCACTGGCTTGACCCGAACTGCTTGTACTGGTATCTTTACCCTTTTTCTCCAACCACTGTTTTTACTTTTGGCAATATTTCTTCAGATGCCCTGGCTGTTTGCAAAAAAATATGGACCGCCATCTTGCCCGGATGATTTGGATTTCCTCCTTTTGCTTTTGCCTCCGTCTCTAGTCTTCTGCCTTCCCTTTTCACTGGAAAACAACCTTGATGACTTTTCTGATGGATTTGATTTCTTCACGATCTCATTATTGAGAAGCGTAGCGGTAAGCTCCTCCATCTCGAGAGTTTCCTTCTCATAGAGAATTGTTGTCACCAAATTTTCGTACGAATTTGGAAGCAAAGAAAGAAGCAAAAGTGTTTGGTCCTCCCTCTCTAAGTTTACTTCAAGGCATAGAAGATCACTAACCATCTTATTAAAGATATTTACGCGATCGTGAATTTGAGTATCTTCCTTCATCATAAATCGTAGATTTGCTTCTTTAGGTAAAACTTATTAGACAAACATTTTGTCATACACAAACTCTCTAACTTCAACTATAAACTTGCCGTAGAAGTTTCTGATATGACGTTGTACATCACGTTTTCCGCCAGATAAAACTCTATCGTGTATTGTGCCTTCTGATCCATGTCTTGTCATGCATCATATGTCTTGTCGGTAGGTTTATTATCGCCAAGAACCTTAAAAAAGCCTTCTTTTACAAGAAGTGCCTTAACCATTTCCTGCCACATCGAGAAGTTCCCTTTCCCATTGAATTGCTCCACCTCGAACTTGATGCTATTGATCTTGTTATTCGTCGTCTTTAATTCCGAAGCAAAAACATTTTTCTTGGATCCTTATGAACCAATTCAATATAATCACAATCTAAAAAGATGGCGAGCGGACAAAAGCGTCGTCACCCATCGTAGACTTAGATCATAAACTGAAGAAAGGGCTATGATACCAGTTGTTACACACGCCGAAACCTTATGGATCTTAAAGATCCATTTTGACGAATAACAAATAGAAAAAAATCAAAATTAAATAACACAATAAAGCTATTCGGGGAAAAGGGAAGAATATCTTTGTTAGAATTTTTAGAGAGAAAAAAACTTTACAAGAATTACAAAAAATCTCTTCTTATAGATCTCCAACAAGATCTCCTTCGCTCTCAAGTTCTCCTTAATGGCCTTCGTTTTGATTCTTTATGGAGCTATCGTCGCCTCTCTTAACCTTATGATCAATATCTATCAAAAGCTTATAAACTTTAACCCTGGTTTTTTATTTATACTAAATTACAAATCTAATATAAAATAGGATTCATTTAATTACGAAACTGCCACCCAAAAATTGAAAATTCGAGATAAAGTCAAAATCTGAATGCGCCAACAGACTTCTTGAGTCAGATTACTATCTCGTTGAACCGGCTCAGACAATGTAGAGTTCTCTATCTCTACAAGACTGGTCAAGGCCTCTGATGAGACGGCTCATAATTTTCTATGAGACGCATCATCCTTTTGTCAAGATATCTCAAGAGTTGCCTGAAAATCTTTCTCCTCGAGATGGAGAGGCCGGCTCATGATTAGCGTGAGCCGGCCTAACCATATGCAGTCTCGATATACAAGATACCTTCACAACATCAATTTCCCATTGGTTTCCAAGTTCCAAAAGTAGCTAGAAGGCTATAGACGTCCAAAATCTCTTGCCTCTTACATATTCCATGTTAGTTTCACAGTAGAAAGATTCTCATAAGAAAGCACACTCCATGCTACCACCTTAAATAGTGGCGCATTGAGAGGCAGGAGAGAGTCAAGTGTAATATTCTTCTCTCTTCTAATTCTTCTCTCTGCATTCTCCTATGGCTAAGAGCTATACTACTTGTTTTCTTCTCATTGCATTGCTTCTTGCAACTGAAACTCTCTCCTCTGAAGGAAGGCTCTTGGTAGAGACAAAGAAGCCTAAGAATGTAGATATAAATAAGTCTAATGTTCATGAAGGATACTCCGACCAAGCGAGTTGGCGTGCGACGACAAGCCTGACAACCAAAGACATGCGGCCTACAGCGCCAGGCGCCAGCCCCGGCGTCGGCCATTCTACTCAATACAATGGTTGATTCTTGAATGCATCCTAGCTAGCTAGTTAGGCCTAGTCCTTCTTACTTTATTAGGTTAAGCTGTATCTTGTAGATTGCGACATTAATATGTTTATGTGACTATTTGAAGACATGAATCATGTGAAAAAACAATTTGTTATAGAAGAAATTAGTTAATGGATTTTACACACACACACGGAGAGAGAGAGAGAGGATAATGGAGGAAAAAGGCCATAAGAGATAATTTACTTCTATGGCGTCGAAAAAATACAACCTCCACCATTTTTTCCGACGATCAGCATCGATCATCATCATCGTTATCATCTAAAATATGCATAAACCAAATTTCACGTGATTCGACCTCCTTTTCACCGTTGAATTGGCAATGTAAAAAGTTCTATTGTCCGTAAACCATTAATTTTGCACCAACTAAATCAACGGTGAAAAAATGGTATAATCACATGAAATTTGGTGTATTCACATCTTAAATGATAAATCTGAAGGTGATGTATGCCGGTCATCGAAAAAAAATAATGAAGGATGCATTTTTCCAACGCCATACGAGGAAATTCCCTCCTATGGCACATTTCTTTCATTAACCTTTCATATATATATATATATATATATATATATATATATATATATATATATTCCAAATATATCTTGTTTTGATCATGTATATATTTGATTATATATCACCTATGGAATATGCTGTTCAAAATCGTGGAAAAAAGTTCATGTTGGATGATGGCTACAGAATAAAGTTGACTGGCTCTTGCTCCCTTTTCACATGTAAGCCCATCTATTTATAAAGTTAACAATTAATTCTTTAGGCCTATGAACTTCGAGATTATTATGTCTTCAAATATCTCAGTTACAAAAAGGGTCCAAGATAAAGAGATGGTAGTAAAGAACACGAAACGAGTCGAGATCATTAATTTAAGGCTTATAATCTCAGGTGTTGGGAAATAATAGTCGGAAGAAGATCTACACGGAACTATGTTATGGTCAATCCACGCAAACCACGCAATACCATGAACGAAAGATAAAACAATTAATAAAAAAACAAGAACAAGAGAATCAAACCAGAAAGACAAATGATTTGTTAACGAGGTCACCCATCGTATGGCTAGTTACCGGCTGAGCGGAATTGGTACACTTCTACTAGATTTTTGAACCAAGTTTACATCAAGAGCGGCCCTAGGAGAATTTTCTCAAGTCTCTCTGTTCTCTTAGCCGTCACCATCTCTCTATACAATATAGATTTAATGGCCTTTCTAAATTTCATCATATGAGAGACCCTATGTATAGGCAAACCCTAATCTTATTCAAATTAGATTTAAACAGAATATGATTAATATTCGGTTCGCACAGAAAACCCGTACGCGGACATCTGACGAATACATTATTAAGCATCTGCCGACTCTCTGTAATGGCTTCAGCTCCTTGGAAGACGTCTGTCACTTCTTAGTCAGACGTCTGCCCGCACTCTGTGACGGTTCTAGATTTGGCCAAACGTCTGTCACTTTGCCTTCAGACGACTTGTGTCACTCTGCTCTTTTGGTTCCATGCTCATGCATGCCAGACGTATGAACCTTCTTATTCAGATGTCAAGGGAAAAAAAAACTCCACAATTTCAACAACCGACATGAATTAAATGAGCCTAGGGTTGACCATAGCCCTATAGCCACGCAGTTGTATGACCCAACCCCGGAGGGTGGGGCCTACCGCAACTTAACCAAAAGCCCTAACCCTCACCCTTTACAAACAAATCGAGATGTACATTATCAACCGCAACCCATTTAACTCTGTTTATACAATTTTCAAAATTTCGGCCATACAAAGATAATCAATTTGTGTAAATGAAAATATAAGCATATATAAGTAATTTGATCATCTTTGTTGCATGATAGCTTCCATGTTAGCGACTTTATAACAGTGAACTACTATAATTTTGTTCATCATATAGACTCAAAAACTACCTGTATTGAGGAAGAGATTCAGGATTTTCTAATGCAAAAAGACTTTCATAAATTAATAATATATCTCTTTGGAATACCTTGGTTGTTTGTTTTGAGGGACATATAGCAAGTCTAAAGATACTTCAATTGCTGAGTTGGTCCTATGACGTCATAGGTTTTTCGAAAATTTCCTCTCTCTTAGCTTGGAGAAAGTAAGGAACACACAAATTAAAGAAACCAAGAAAATATAGTTTTTTCTATATATCTTTTTTAATATTTTAAGTTCTAAGAGAAACATATATTAGGTTAGGATTAAATGCATTCTTTAATTGGCAAATGATATTAAGTTAGCCCATAATTAAATGCGATCTTAATTTCCCTCATTTTGAAATTGGTTTAATTAACTCAACATCATACAAGATCATTTTAGAATTTCCTAGCTTTGCCCTTAATAACAAGAAATCAATTCTATTTCCAACTCCTCTTGAGCTCTATTTCATATATATAGGATGATTCCTATGCTTTCATTACTCTCTTTTAAAAATAAAAAAAATAAAAAATTCTAAACTGAAGGAAGTCTGTTAGCTGTAAAGAGTGACAACAATAGGCACGCACTCACAAGAACCATCCAAATAAAGGATGGTGTGGAGAGAGCATGTGAATGGTTGAAGTGCTTGTTGTGGCCAACTTGATTTTTAATCCTTAATTAATCTTGATCATATATAAATGAATGGTTAGGACTTAAAAACTCTAGAGAGGAGGGCTAAAGGCATGCATTAGCTTTGACTATGATTAATAATTCACACAAACCATACAAATAGCTAGATTTTGTAAGATATACCCATTGAGAAAATAAAAGAATTAAGGTTCATTTTGTCCATATGCACATAATATATTTTACTTGTTGCTTTTCAAGGACACTCCCATTTCATGAATTGCCATATATATATTTTTTAGTTCTTCATTAAATTTTAATCTCATATCTGGAGGTGTTGCTTCTGAGTCATTTCAAAATTCCATCTAATCTAATGTATTACATCAATCTTCAGTTAGTAGCAAATGGTATCTCTTACATAATCATTTAGGAAAACAAAAATTTCTACGGCTAATAATAAATTTCTAATTTTATGGAAAAAAATTCATTTTAATTATAAGATGTTAAGTCTAAATATTGGCAGAGGGCATGCAGTTAATTAGCTACTCAGAAAGCTGCATGGGCCATGCAAATTCTTTAGGACCTCTATATATATAATCTCTAAAAAAAGGAAAAAAACTTGAAAACCTTGAGCATGCAAGCACAAACCCAATTTTCTTTTGAACTCTGCAACTATAGCTAGCTTAAATATTTTAGTCAGCTGTGTGAAGCCTTTAAATAGTCATGACCAACAAAAATTCTTCTACAACCCTTCTTGTTTCTTTGCATACATTCCTTCTTCTCATCTTCTTGCTTAATTTGTGCCTCACTAATTAACTCTAGCTAGCTATACGTACTCTCATGGCCAACATGTTCAGCTCTACAAGCACTTGTGCTTTACTTTTACTGGTGATCATCTTTGCTAGTGAGACTTTGCCATCTGAATCAAGAAGTTTCAAGGACTCAATTGTAGTGCCATCCTCCAAACACGACAACTCGTTGGTGAGCCTCGATGATGCCCGTCCATCGACGCCCGGGCATAGCCCGGGTATAGGCCATGCCCTTCACATCAAAAGTGGGAACAAGGACAAATAGAGAATAAGAAAGCGCGCGCGCGCGCGTAATTACCTTCTTATATATGGTTGCTTGTTTGTAATTATCTTCCATTTCATGTTTCAAATTTTTTTCCCTTCTTGCAATTATGTTTTTCTTTTGGTATATATTTTATTTATATATTACGTACGCAATTGCTTGGATTTAGAATGTCATTCAACACAACTTTCTGTATAAGAATTTCAACATCAATTCATGATTTATCTATATGACTGAGATTTATTTGTTATTTAGTATATATATGAATGAAATTTATTCTCATTACTTGCCTAGGGCGAAAATATATGAATCTAGATATAATTGGTTGTTCAAATAGTAATATGGTCAGTAAAATCCCCCTTTTTCTCCAAAAACAGAAAAAAAATATGTTCATTAAAATCAATCGATGGATATATATATATTAAATTACAAACTGTAATATTGTAATGCAATTTGTAATGTTTTTTCTCATTACAAGAGTCTCTAATCTTCTAGTCTTGTGTGAAACCCAAGTGACTGTTGACTAGTTGTAATTAGTATTTCGTTTTTTATATTCTTTTTATATTTTTTTGAATAATAGGTCTAACTGATACAAACCAGATGTGGATCTTAGACCTCGTACTCTCATAATGGATGATATTTTACCCTTAGTTTAAAGTGGCTAGGTGTTGACTATTTATAATGGGTTTAAAGATGCCTTTAAATATATTGTAGCTAGCACTTGCCCTTTTGGTCAAAGTACCCCTATGACTTTAGAGATTCATGCCCCCACTTCTTTGGGCCAGGATTATTTTGAAAATTGTTTTCACACCCAATTTGAAGAGAGACTTAATTTTAAATCCACGTACTTTTAAAATTGTGAAAAAAACCCAATACTTATAAAGTACGGATATTTCAAGACCAAAATAGATTGTGTGTATTATACTGAGGATATTTTTGCAAAAAATTTACCCTCATTCTTTTTAATCAAATATACATGATTATTTTCTTAAAAACTATATGTATGATTTTCTCTTAGGACTATTATGGTATACTTCTTCCTCGATATTTCTCTCCCAATTCTTCATGTTACTCCCTTCTTCCTCGATTCTTCTCTTCCAATTTTCCATTTTTCTAACCAATCTTGTCTTCCAAAGTTAAATATTCATCTTCGTTTTCAAATCCCTCGTCTCCAATACAATTTCTCTAAATCCAGCTCAAATCTATTTTTAAATTTTATTATCTTCCATTTCGAATCAATAATCTTAGATCCAATTTCTCCGATTTCCCTATTTCTTGCCCAATCCCCATAACTCCTCATCGGTTCAATCAATAATAAAGAGGGGGGGGAAGTAAAAAATTAGGATAAGTAATAATAAAGAGGGAAAGCAACAACAAGAATGATAGGTTTAGAGAGAGAAAATTAGGACGAGTAATGATTAAAAAAAGAATAATAAAGAAGCCATAAAGAACTATAGTTACATAATAAAAAAATCACATGTTCTAATATCTTCATAAATCCAAAAATTCATGTTGTAATAGCTAGCTTAAAAATATTTAGAGGGTATCATAGGCAATACATACATAAATACGTATACAAATTAGGATTTGGGTTTAGAATAATATTGAAGTATATTTTTGGGTTTTTTACGATTTAGAAACCTGTGGGCTCAAAAGTAAATCATCTCTTCAAATTGGTCCGGAAAACAATTTTCCCTTCTATATTTGCATTAAAAATGTATAAGCAAAGAAGTAATAATTTTACTGCCTTTTTTCTTTAATTTGCGGGAGTTAGGACAACCTTCATAAGATGATTAAATTATATTATAGAGTACTGTCATGACCCTCTGAGGTATAATTTTCCATACAAAGGGCAGTTGTTTTCTTTTGCAGCCTGGTTAATAAATGTCAGTTATGATCGAAAGTATTAGATAACACATATTGTATTGATGCTTGTAGACCGTTTTCTTAGAGGTATTGTTGTGATGTGGATTATAATACCATGTTAGAATTTCAAATGTTTAGACTGTTTAACTTTTATGAGTATAGATGTTCTTTTGATAATTGAGATTCCAACCAAATCAAGCTCGAACGCACTTTTAGTTTTCCATTTGGGATTATTCCAGCAACTAAAAACTAAAAACAATTTCTGTAAGTCGTCCATGTGTTGAAACCAACTGCTGCCTACTATCAATACACTAGTAAAATAAGGGGTTGCCCCTACGGATAATAACATCCGTAGGGGTAATAAAAGTTTGGCCCTACGGATTAATCCGTAGGGCAAAGCGGTTGCCCCTACGGTCGTTCAATATTTATTTAAAATTTATTAAATCTTAAAGTGTTTTTTGCCCCAACGGAGGCGCAAACCAAGCACCTACGGGTATATCCGTAGGGGCATATAAATAGGGATTTAAGAGATCGATCCCTACGCTGATTATTTTTTTTCTTATTCTCGCGCGAAACCAAATTTTCCCAAATCGAGATCGTCGTCGCCGCCGCGCTGCAGTGATCTCGTCGTCACCGAATCCAAGCCGAATCGTCGTCGCCACGCTTGCGCAGTGATCTCGTGGTCGCCATCGTGCTCCGTTCTCGTTGTCGCCACCGCCCTCGTCGTCGCCGATTGCGTCTCCGTCGTCGCCTACAGGTAATTAGTTAAACATTATTATAATGATGTTAGGGTAGCGATCGATGTGGGTTAGGATTAGGTATCGGTTGTGGTTAGGGTTAGGATTAGGGTTAGGGTACGGGTTCGATCGGCGGTTGGGGTTCGACGACTGGGGTTGGGGTTAGGGTTAGGGTTAGGGTTCGGTTGGGGTTTGGTATTGGGGTTGGGGTTCGGCTGGGGCTGGGTTGGAGTTAGGGTTAGGCCGGGTTAGGGTTTGGTGTTGGGTTGGGGTTCAGCTGGGGCTGGATTGGGGTTAGGATGAGTTGGAGAGATTGAAGGCGAGCTGGGTTTTGGGAGAAGAGAAGGAAATGGCACTGCTTGCTGCTTCAATTTTTTGATATAGATAGATAAGGTTTTTTTGGGATTTTGGAGGGGTTTTAATTTGGGGGAAATAAATAGCTTTGGAGATTAAATGGGGCATTTCGGTAATTTGATTCTCTGTTGCAAATATTATTTATCAATATATTTAATTGTAAATATTAAATAAAATAAAGTAAACTATAAATAATATGAAACCAATATATGATACTCGATGATAATATGAAACCTTCATATTCCCATCGATACCCATATATGAAACTAAAAGCGCCACTTAGTCCCCGTCTATCGGTTAACATACGTGCGATACTCGTCGTGACCTAGAACTATACGAAAGTTGTTAAATATCGGACAGTATAGCTCGATACTAACAACCGTCGCATAGTCTACGCGACGAGAAAATTCAATCGTATGGTAACCCATAGATTTGTCCCGTGTGGACAAGTTAAGAATGTATAAAGCAAACGCCTTCATTCACTTGTGTTTTCATCCGTTTCGAGATATTTCGTCGGTATCTTTCCGCTGGTTCTCCGTGTACAAAGATAGATTAGATGTTCATTTCAACGTTGTTTCACAGCTTTGAAATGATTATCTATTCTATTACAGTGTACTCGGAGAACAGCGGGGAGGTGCTGCCGAAATTTACTCGAAACGGTTGAAAGCACAAGTGATGGGCGTTCGCTCTATACATTCTTAATGGGATAGAAGCCTACCCCCGACAGCCGGAACACATACATACAAACGCATAATTAGAGAGCGATTCGAGATGTTCGGGTTAAAACCAATATATGATAATATGAAACCTTCATATTCCCATCGATACCCATATATGAAACTAAAAGCGCCACTTAGTTTCCGTCTATCGGTTAACATACGTGCGATACTCGTCGTGACCTAGAACTATACGAAGGTTGTTAAATATCGGACAGTATAGCTCGATACTAACAACCGTCGTATAGTCTACGCGACGAGAAAATTCAATCGTATGGTAACCCATGGATTTGTCCCGTGTGGACAAGTTAAGAATGTATAAATCATTCACTTGTGTTTTCATCCGTTTCGAGATATATCGTCAGTATCTTTCCGCTGGTTCTCCGTGTACAAAGATAGATTAGATGTTCATTTCAACGTTGTTTCACAGCTTTGAAATGATTATCTATTCTATTACAGTGTACTCGGAGAACAGCGGGGAGGTGCTGCCGAAATTTACTCGAAACGGTTGAAAGTACAAGTGATGGGCGTTCGCTCTATACATTCTTAATGGGATAGAAGCCTACCCCCGACAGCCGGAACACATACATACAAACGCATAATTAGAGAGCGATTCGAGATGTTCGGGTTAAAACCAATATATGATAATATGAAACCTTCATATTCCCATCGATACCCATATATGAAACTAAAAGCGCCACTTAGTCCCCGTCTATCAGTTAACATAACGTGCGATAATTTATTCTTTTCAACAACAAACGCACACACAAAGCATATACACGGATTTTCTCCTTTGTCAGTAACTATCCCGTTCTTATATTTCTCAGTATAGTCAGCATAACATACAATTTATACGTTATTCAGTCTAACATGGCCCATGAGTATGTCAGAGTTAAGGAATGGATGTATGTGGATTGGAAACAACGTATGCAACCTAAGTTTGTCGTAGGAGTTGCTGCTTTCCTTGAATTTGCATGAGCACATAATAAGATCATAATAGAGAAGATTCTCTGTCCGTGCGATAGATGTGGCAATAAGTACTGGCAGAAGGTAGAATTGGCAGAGCTTCATATTGTAAAACATGGGTTTACTAGACTTTATTCAACTTGGAAATATCACGGGGAAGGAGAAGAATGCAGTACTGCGGTAGAAGAAGAAGGAGAACACGATAATGCGGCAGGAGAAGAAGAAGAATTCGGTAATACGGCAGGATACGGAAATTTATTTCCATCAGAAGAAATGGAGGATATGGTAGAGGCTGCCCTAGGTGAATCTATTCGTACCGAAGATGACATTCCTTCCGGTCAAGGACCGCGTGCGGATAAATATGAAAATTTCATGAATGATGCTAGGAAACCAATTTATGAGAATGCGAAGTATTCCACCCTCTCATGGTTCGTCCAACTTTTCCAAATTAAGTGCCTAAATGGATGGAGCAACAAGTCATTCACAATGCTTCTTTCGTTCTTGAAAGATTCTATGCCTCCGGGAAATAATGTGCCCGAAAGCTGGTACGAAGCCCAGAAAAGGATATCTGATTTGGGTCTAAAGTGCGAGAAGATTCAAGCATGTCCTAAAAATTGCGTGTTGTGCCGGAAAGAGAATTCAGATTTGAAAGAGTGTCCAACATGCGGAGAGGCCAGGTATAAGCCGAAAGATTCTGATAAGAAGCCTGATATACCTGTGAAGATAGCACGATATTTTCCCATAACACAGAGGCTACAGAGGCTATTCAGGTGCAAGAAAACAGCCGAGGCAATGATTTGGCATCACCGTGCTCCTCCAAGCGAAAATAGAAAAATGAGCCATCCAAGAGATTCACCGGCATGGAAGGATTTCGATAGGAGGCACGCAATATTCAGTAGCGATCCTCGCAATGTCCGGCTCGGACTGGCTGCCGATGGCTTCTGCCCATTCAACTATATGGCTGGAAGTCACAGTACATGGCCCGTTGTAATGATAATTTATAATCTGTCGCCTTGGTTGGCTATGGACCAATCATACTTTATGATGCCTCTTCTTATCGACGGACCAAACTCACCGGGGAACAATATCGACGTCTATCTCCAACCTCTGATCGAGGAGCTGAAAACTTTGTTCATTGATGGTGTAGAGACATATGATTCAAACACAAATACAACCTTCATACTGCGTGCGGCTTTAATGTGGACAATTAATGACTTTCCTGCATATGAAATGCTATCAGGTTGGTCCGTACATGGTCACAAAGCATGTCCTCATTGCCATGAACACACAACATCAAAATTTTTGAATTTTAGCAGGAAGGTTTGTTATTGCGGCCATCGACGTTTTCTGCCTCCAGACCACCCCTATAGGTTAGACACGGTTCACTTTGATGGTCATCAGGAGCTTCTTGGGCCTCCATCCCCATTTTCCGGAGAGGATGTGACTGCTAAATGGGATGGTTACAATAACGTGACCTTCGGGATGGATCCGACGAGACAGGTCAAACCACAATATTGGAACAAGTTAAGCATTTTCTTCGAGCTTCCGTACTGGTCTACAAATTCAGTGCGTCATTGTCTGGACGTCATGCATATAGATAAGGGAGTATCAGAGCACATACTTAACTTGCTTCTGTGTAAAGACGGGAAATCGAAAGACAACATGAATGCCCGGATGGATCTATAAGAGTGGGGAATAAGAAGTGAACTGCACCCTAAACCGGTAGCGGGTAAACCGGGCAAGTTTGTACATCCCAATGCCGCTTATCATATGTCACAACTGGAGAAGAAAAGATTCCTGCAGGTGTTGCATGATTTGAAAGTCCCCACAAGTTTCTCAGGATCATTCGGCAAGAAAATAAAAATTGTGAAGGGCAAGATCGATGGGCTGAAAAGTCATGATCACCATGTTATCGTGGAGCACCTTCTTCCATTAGCCCTCAGGACTTCTCTCCCCGACTCGGTTGGTCTAGTAATCAACGACCTATGTTGTTTTTTCAGGGAGTTGTGTGCTAAAACACTGGAGGTTGCGACGCTGGATAAACTAAAAAATTCTATTGCGTTGATACTTTGCAAGTTTGAGCGTATTTTCCCACCGTCATTCTTTGATATCATAATACACTTGACGGTTCATCTTGCAACTGAGGCGAAGTTAGCCGGACCGGTACAATATCGATGGATGTATCCCGTCGAGAGGTACGTGTAATTTTTCGTTTCGCACAATTTATAAATTTATTGTTGTCCTGTATGCCCGTGTTTATTTATTCAACATATTCTCATTAGGTACCTTTACACTCTTAAGAAGTATATACGCAATAAAAATCGACCAGAGGGTTCTATCATGCAAGGTTATCTTCTTGATGAAGCAACCACATTTTGTTCCCGCTATCTGGACGAGAACATTGAGACAAGGCTTAACCGACCACGAAGAATTCAAGACGGGCCATATGGTAAAGCCGAGTATAAGAGGGTAGACACTATGTTTATCAACAAGATATACCGGTTTATCTTGCTTAATTGCGCATGTCTTGAACAAATTAGAGAGTAAGTTCTTTTGGATTAATTATTATATCTGTGTTTGTGTGTGTATGAAATGACATAATATTAATGTCACAATTATTTGTCGAAAACAGAACTCATTTTAATGAGGTACGTGAGGGGCATCCTGATTGGAACGAAGAGCGTTTGGAAAAATACCATCTGGATAATTTTTGTAATTGGGTCACAGAGCATGTAAGTTATTCGAATTACATTTTATTGCTATCAGTTTTAATCTAAACTTGTATCGTTATGTATTTATCGTAAAATTTGTTTTGTTAGATCCACGATCCGAACTTGTCTGCATCATTTGAGAGTGATTCAAGATGTTTAGCTCAATTTCCTAGTATGGAGGTTGCATATTACAAAGGATTTGGTGTCCTTGGATACAAATTCGAAGTTAAGGACATAGAAACATCTAGAACCACTCAGAATAGTGGGATTGCGACGGTAGGATCGAACGGTGTGATTTACTATGGGTACTTAAATTGTATACTCGGTATCCACTATCCCGGACGATCAGAACCCTTTTATATATTCCACTGTACTTGGTACGATCCGCGAACCGATACAGACAGGTGGAGAAGCAGTCTTGGGACTTGGAAAGATGAATATGGATTGACCAGTGTGAACACACTTCGATTTTACGGTCAGGACGATCCGTTTATCTTTCCGAACCAAGCGTTCCAAGTATACTACTCACAGTGTTTGAAGCATCCGGGGTGGAGTATTGTATGCCGATGGAAACCTAGAGATGTCTACGATGTCCCAGAATACGAGGACAGCGATGAGGACGAAGAAGAGAGAAGGCTTAAAGTTCTCCGACCGTCTGTTTCAAAGGACGGGTTGTCTTCGACCGATCATGAAGTTACGTGGGTTAGAAATGACATCGACGATGAAATCCAAGTAGATATGTATGATGCGCCCACGAAATGAAAAAGGTTATCAGTAATGTTATATTATTACTTCACATTTTACGCTCTAGATCATATATAGTCAATGCTTTTAATGATTGTCTAATGCGTCCACGAACCGTTTATCTAGATTTGATGACGATGTCGGGAGCAGCGGGGGGCGGCAGGAGCTCCAACCGCGGCAGAGGCAGAGGCAGAGGCAGAGGCAGAGCGGTTCTGCCACCCGGAGAGCTCCGTAGGGAGCTTCAGAGGGCCGGTCTTGCACCCAGATCGGAGACCCCTTCGGATGCCTCCTTCCGTGTTGATTTGGCCACACCTCCAGGTATACTGCACGCATATCCATTTTGAATGTAATATTACAGATATTCATGCATGTTTATGTCAAAATTACTTATATTGTCAATGTTTGATTGTCTAGTTGTTGGTGATGCGTCCACATCTGGGACAGAGGCCACCCCCGCTCCTCCAGGTATGTTTATATATCATATAGTGTATGTATATTGATTTAGAATGCTATATCATAAATACACACATTCCTTTTGCTCTTACTTAGCAATTTTTATTATTGTCTAACTGTAGGTGGTGACACCACCGCACCTGCGGGTATGTTTATATATCCTATAGTGCATGCATATTGATTTAGAACGTTATATTATTGATCTACACATTCTTTTTGCAATTACTTATATAATCTATTTTTAATTGTCTAATTATAGGTGGTGCGTCCACACCTTCCACAGGGGCCACTCCTGCCACTTTCATACCCTCCGCATCGTCTGCAGGTTAGTATGAATAAATTTAAAATATTTATTCATTTTACATATGCTCTATAGAATAAATATGAACTTCATGGAAATTTAGCGTCGATGTTTATTTTATAGTTGGAGGGGATGCGTCCGGGTCCGGGACCCCGGTTGTTCCTCACCGGAGGAACTATCGTCCCGCTCGTGCTGCTGCTCGGGCCCAGGCTCGTGCGCTAGTCACCGGAGGTATATATCACACTTGAATTTTTGTTTAACCTTGATTTCTTAATACAACTTTGTCTTATTATTGATTGTCTTGATATTTCGTGCAGACGCATGGCCTCTCCATCCCCAGAGGGGGACTCGAGGCCCGAATCAGTCCCATAGGCTGAGGCCTGATAGAGCTAGGGGGGCAGCATTCCCCCTATTTTTTACCCTTGACTATCGCTATACCGGTCCTCATGCCGAGAGGTTCGGCCTGTATTTGGGGGACGAGAGCCGGATCGTGAAGAACTATCCACTTCACGTTGAGTGGGGCGAGCAGCACCAGCGCTCATTCGCCCTCTTCTTTGATCAGGCTCGGGTATGTATTAATATATATTTTCACTTGATCTATCCAATATATTTATTATTAACACTTGCAATCTAATAACAATGTTTTTTTTTGTATTTTCAGTTGGATTACGATTTTCAGCCTGTAGCCGACCCTGATCACCCGGGGAGGGTGCTCGACCTTCATGCTCTGTACAATGGCCTGATGAAGAACATGCAGGCCAAGCTCCGATACAACAGGAATGAGCTGAAGGCCGACTGCTACTCCCTGTGGATAGCGACCCCCGAGGCAGAGAGAGCGGCCCTTCTATCTACTCCGGCGTTTGCGAGAGTCGACGTAGAGACATGGCCTCTATTGTGCGCTTATTTCGACTCCGAACGCAAACAAGTATTTATTTTAAATTTAATTAATTATTTATGATATAATTTATTTCTTTGTGTTTCTTAATTAGAAAACTAAATGTTAATGCGTTGTGCATAAACAGGCCGCCCAGAATACGGAGAACAGGAAGTCGGCGAAGAGGGGTCGCCCCACTTACACAGGTGGCTCGAGGAACATTACTCGAGCCATGGAGTTATCGGTAAATTAAGAGTTATTCTCTAATATTCTGCAATATTAAGAGTTATTCTCTAATATTTCTAATATTAAGATTTACTTTCTAATATTGCAGACATCTCGGACCGTGGCGTCAGGTGGTACACCGAGCGTGCTGTCCGCATATCTTGCCGTCCACCGCACCTCGACAGATCCCGCCACGGGCGAGCTTCGATGTCCCGACGTCGCTACCCAGGAGTACTGCGTAAGTGTTAATATTTTTTCTACCCAAATTTGAAATTTTAGTTTTGGAAGGTTCAAGTTTAAATTTTATACTTATACTTTACTGCTTAATATGGGTGTAGGAGCGGGTGGTTGAGCAGGCCCAGGCCTCGGGGATCGATTTTACCGGACAGAACGATCCGAGGCTGCTGACCCCAATTCTGGACGCCGCACACGGAGGGCACCACGGAGGTTGGGAGAGAGGCCGGGGATTGGGCCCTAGCAGGGCCCATATGAGGTTAGACTCCACCCCGGCGGTTACTTCCTCCGTCTCCAGTGACCGGCATGTCCATCAGGAACTGGATAGCTTGAGAGCCACCGTTCAGGAGTTGAAGGAGATGCTGGTATGCATACTACTTTATAGTAAAATATCATTTCATATTATATACATATCAACATATCCATAATTAGTACGTAGCTTGAGCTTATTTGGTTTTAGACTTAAGTTTGATTAATCATACATACATATGTAATTAAAATAAACAACGCTTTTCCAAACTAGATATCCAAACAGGGTTTCGAAATAACTTAATAATGAAACGAATTCGAATAATACACAGTTCTTACACACTTCTTACACACGTTATGTCCAGACGCGACAGGGTAGATCGGCCGAGCCTCCACATGCATCTCCTTCGGCTGCGGCTCCGCAAGCCACTACATCGGCTGCGGTTCCGCAGACAGCTCCTGTAGCTCCACCGCCCACTCAGACTCCCGCAGCCGCGGCTCCGCAAGCGACTACCTCGATGGCGGCTGCGCAGACCACATCGCCAGCTCCACATGCCGCTCAGACTCCCTTAATTATAGCATTGCAGAGTGTATTGACCAAGGAGCAGGCGCGCGTTATTCTAACGTTATTCAGAGGTGGAGCTGGACCGAACTAGGGTAGCTTTTTGGTTCTTATTTTTTGAAACATGTATTTATTTATATCACATTGTACTACATTTTGAAACGATATTGATATTGGTTTGTATTTACATCATATTCAGTTTTTGGGTTTCTTTTGTATATTATATATATGCGTGAGATGTGATTATGAATACTGCAATATATGATTTGATTGATGTATATAGTATTGTGCACGGGGCGGGAAAAAATCTAGCAGCCCATTTTTAAAAAAAAATACAGACAATATGTACCTACGGATTAAGCCGTAGGTATATACGTTGCCCCTACGGAGTTATCCGTAGGGGCAAACTATCAGGAAACCTGATATTTTCCTACCTGATCTCAGTGCAGGGTGTTGGAAGTGCCCCTACGGATATGTCCGTAGGGGCCACTGTCTATCCCCTACGGATTTATCCGTAGGGGCAAAATATCATGTCTCCTGATATTTTCCCCCTGATCTCAGTGCAGGGTGTTGGGAGTTCCCCTACGGATATGTCCGTAGGGGCCACTGCCTATCCCCTACGAAGTTATCCGTAGGGGTAGAAAAAGGACCTACGGTTGTATCCGTAGGTACATACAATATATTCAAAAAAAAATACATATATGATTTGATTACCCCTACGGAGTAATCCGTAGGGGCAATAACACCTACAGATATATCCGTAGGGGCAAGAATTTGCCCGTAGGGGCAGGTTCAGGGCCTCAATTTGCACCTGCGGCCTTTGTACCTACGGGGTATTTTTTCGCCCCTACGCAGATATCCGTAGGGGCAGTGGGTTGCCCCTACGGATAAATCCGTAGGGGTAACCCTTATTTGTAGTGGTGATATAAAATAGTGATTTCCTATGATTCAAATTCATTGTCGTCTAGCTACAAGCACTCTCTCTCTCTCACTATACACACACACACACACACACACACTATTTGCATTATATATATACTAGAATTTTTGCACGTGCATTGCACATATTAGTTTAAAAAATTTAAGAAGAGGGAGAGAGAAATATGGAGGGTTCTAGAGTCTTATTTATTTTTTAAAAAAAATTGGGAGAAGGCCCTCTAACCAACCCCTATTTGCATTATATATACAAGAATTTATGCACGTGCGTTGCATTTGTTTAAAAAAATTTAAGAAGGGAAGAGAGAAATGTGGAGGGTTCTAGAGTCTTATTTATTTATTTATTTAAAAAAAATGGAGGGATGATGTGGAGGGCTTGAGAGGTGGGTGAGATGATGTGGAGGACTTGAGAGGTGAGAATTTTTCTCCTTTTTTTCTAGAATAAAGGAGAAGGGTGGAGCTCTAGCAAAAAGTATTTGCATTATATATAGAAGATATAAAGGAGAAGGGTGGACCTCTAGCAAAAGGTATTTGCATTATATATATATATATATATATATATATATATATATATATATATATATATATATATTGGGAGAGATGATATGGAAGATTCTAGATAAACAGTTAATTGGTTTTTAGAAGAGAGAGAGTATGTGTGTCTATATTGAAAGAGATGATATGGAAGTTCTAAATAAACAATTAATTACTTTTTAGGAGAGAGAGAGATGACGTGGAGGGCTTGAGAAGTGAGAGAGACGATGTAAAGGGCTTGAGAGGTGAGAATTTTTCTCATTTTTTCTAGAAAAAATGAGAAGGATGGACTTCTAACCAAGGGTGTTTGTATTATATATATATATACTAGAATTTATGCACGTGCGTTGCACGTGTTTAAAAAAATTGAGATGAGAAGAGAGAAATGTGGAGGGTTCTAGAATCTTATTTATTTATTTATTTTTTAAAAAAATGAGGGATAAAGTGGAGGGCTTGAAAGGTGAAAGAGATAATGTGGAGGGCTCGAGAGTTAAGAATTTTTCTCATTTTTTCTATTTTTCTTGAAAAAAGGAGAAGGGTAAATCTCTAATCAAAAGTATTTGCATTATATGTACTAGAATTTTGTGCACATGTGTTGCACGTGTCAAATGTAATATTTTATATTTGTAAGAATGAGTATATATGTAAATTTATAAATAATGAGGGTTTATGTGTAAATATGCAAATTTAATCAATTTTTTGTATAGGTGTAAATTTGTAAATATTGAATGTTTATGTGTAAATTTACGTTGTAAGCCATTATTTTTTTGTCCACTTTCTTGATGAGGTGGAGGCTTTAGGAGAATAGGAGAATGAGGTGGAGGCCTTAGGAAAAAAGGATTTTTCTTCTTTTTGTTTTGAATTTTGGAGAAAAGAGAGGATGTCCACCTCATCACGGGTGTTTGCATTATAAAGAGAAGATATATATATATATATATATATATATATATATATATATATATATATATATATATATATATTCGGAGAGATGGTATGGAAGATTCTAGATAAACAATTAATTGGTTTTTAGAAGAGAGTGTATGTGTGTGTGTGTGCTGGGAGAGATGATGTGGAAGGTTTTAAATAAACAATTAATTGTTTTTTAGGGGAGGGAGAGATGACATGGAGGGCTTGAGATGGAGTGGAGGGTTTGAGAGGTGAGGATTTTTCTCATTTTTTCTATTTTTCTAAAAAAAATGAGAATGATGGACCTCTAACCAAGGGTGATTGCATTATATATAGAGATATATTGTTGAAAAGATCAGTAATAAACCAAAAAAAGAAAGAAAGAAAGAATGAAAACTAAGTTTAGATATAAATTTATATACACAGAGACAGATAGACTTGGCATTAGGTAATTGACTACATGCAGCTACGGACCTTAGGGTTGCTATTGCCCCCCAGGCATCCTCCTGGTTCTATAATGTAAATTTCCAACTCGTGGTTCCATTTAGCTTCATTAATATATTTATCTTTCGCATTATAATATTACTCATGTAAAAGTGACAAATGAGTGGGGACCTCCTGAGGCCCTTACCACCTTGTGGCTACATTCAAGGGCGGATCTACATGGGACCCAGCAGGGCCAATTGGGGCCACTGAAATTTTACCAAAAAACAAAAGATTTATGTCGTCGCAACAAAGTATTATATTTTGGAATATATTATATACATACATATGCTATAAAATATCACTATTGGAGTCTAGCATAGATGGAAAGCGGAAAAAACTTCTCTAAAAGGGCTTGTAGAGAAAATTTTTCTACAAACCCCTTGCAAGCCCATTCAAGGGCTTGTAAGGGACTTGTAGAGAAATTTCTCTACACAAGCCCTTATAGAGAAGTGTTTACCGCCGAAAGACGCGAACGGGACGTTAGGACGTCTGGCCTGAATTTTTGGAGGCAGATGCGATTTAGATTTATCCGTCCACCTCTCCGAAGATACCAAGTTGATTTATGGTACCGTGTGTCGGAGGTTTAGACGGATGCGGCCATTATAGCGGATTTCATCAGATTCCCCCTCATTGTGAGAGGTTTTTGATTGTGGGGATGCTCTTCCCTGCAGGCGCAAGCCCCTGCAGTTAATTACGTTACCGCGTAGCGATAACCACTTTCTCCTGCTCCATATGTTCACTTCGTGTTGTGTGTGTCTGTTTTATTTTTGGCTGCCCGTGGATTGTATACGGAGACTAATTTATGTTGCCTCCCGTAGGACGTGGATTAGTATAAATCCGTATATTCTTAGATTTGGGTTTGGTTTAAGAATCGTTAATTTCGTTTGAGATTAAGATCAACTTAAATGTTTGTTGAGAATACGTTAGTCTAATTTTAGACTAAAATCTACTCAGCAAGATTTTGGGATCATTCAGACCCGGCAAAAGAGCATTTGGGCTCTATTGCTTTAGTTTAAGGATGTTTTCGGTCCATAGATCACCATTTTTGGTATGAGGGTTTGGTTTAAGAACGTTGTGGTTCACAGCTAGTTTAAGGACATTACGGTCCATAGCTAGTTTAAGAACATTGTGGTCCATAGAGCACCATTTGGCGTTAAGGTCGTAGTTTAAGGACATTGCGGTCTATAGCTAGTTTAAGGACGTTGCGGTCCATAAATCACCATTTGGCGGTGAGGTCATAGTTTAAGGACATTGCGGTCCAAGCCAGTTTAAGGACATTGCGGTCCATAACTAGTTTAAGAACGTCGTGATCCATAGATCACCATTTGACGATGAGATCGTAGTTTAAGGACATTGCGGTCTACAGCTAGTTTAAGAATATTGCGGTCCATAGCTAGTTTAAGGACGTTGCGGTCTATAAATCACCATTTGGCGGTGAGGTCGTAGTTTAATGACATTGCGGTCCATACATAGTTTAAGGACATTGCGGTCCATAGGGATGTGCTCATGGATTTAAGAGTACGCCAAAGAGCTGTTGGTTGTCGGGACCCTCCATCTCTCTGACGACGTTGAAGAATTACAACGACATATATCAAAGGTGGGGAGAGATGTACCTTTAAACCAAATTATAGACTTGTGGGGAAAGATCATAATGGCCCGTCCAAGAATTATTAGTCGTTTTTGAGAGACTAAGATTAACTAAGGAGATTGAGGAATCATCAGTTTGGGAAGTCATGACTATAGTGGCTCGGTCTATTAGGAAATCCAAGATGTTTTAATCCTCAGGGAGACATAACCAATTTGGAGTTGGAGTTGGCTTCCTGTAGTGTTAAACACTAATGTATACTCAGTGCTCACGTGCTCCCACGTGAGACTCCAAGACAGTGTTAAACACTGAAATTTGGGAGAGGCTCATGTGTGGCACGCGAGGCTTTTGAAAGTTGGCACTGTTCACTTGGGTTTATTCTCTTGTTCTTTTATAAGTGTTAAGCACTATTGTGGGTCACGTGGGATCAGTGCGGCGCCCCAAAAATGGTAACTGTTTTGATTTATTCCCCTTTTCCTTTTACAAGTGCTAAGCACTATTAGGGGGTCACGTGAGGCGCTCTAAAATGGGAACTTTTTTTTATTTATTCCCCTTTCCTTTTACAAGTGCTAAGCACTATTGGGGGGTCACGTGGGATCACGTGAGGTGCTCCAAAATGGGAACCGTCTTTGATTTATTCCCCTTTCCTTTTACAAGTGCTAAGCATTATTGGGGGGGTCACGTGGGATCACGTGAGGCGCTCCAAAATGGGAACTGTCTTTGATTTATTCCCCTTTTCCTTTTGAAAGTGCTAAGAACTATTAGGGGGGCACGTGGGATCATGTGACTCGATGTCAGTTGTTCATTTTTGTTCCTCAGAGGTGCTCACGTGGGAACAGATGATCTGTTACATAGAGTTTGAACGCTAATAAATCATCAAGATGTTCTTCTATGGTTCTGAGGAATCAATTTCTCCTTTTGTTCTTTACAGGGATTAAATTCTTTTTAAAGGGTTAAACCCTAGTTTCAGAGAAATTAAATTCCCATAAAATTTGTAAGAGTTAAACTCTTTTGAACTCAGTTCTTTCCCCTAGGTTTTAAATCTGCGTGACAGAATCTCCCCGATGAGAATTAAATTCTCAACTTGTGAGGAAATCTGCTTCTGCAGATCTTAACAAGAGAAAAAAACTAAGTTCTTTGAGAAGAGTTAAACTCTTTGTTTGAGAATTAAATTCTCTTTTTTGTTTTCTGGGATCTTTTGGGAGGGGTTCCTCTTCTTTCTAGAGAATTAAATTCTCTCTGTAAATTTTTCTTCCCCTCTCTCTGTGTGTATGTCTTCTCCTCCCCTTTCTCCTATTTATATGAAAAGAAAAAGAATCAATTTATTTAGGGAATCTCTTATTGAGAGATCATGATTTATTTCATGATCTTTTAGATCAATCGGTGAATTTTATTCACCGTTGGATTTTTAATCCAAAGGCCCTCTGTTTAACAGAGAAGATTTCTTGTTTGTTTAATAAGATTATGAATATCTTGTTAGTTTTAATAAGATTAGAATTTTATTCTATCATATCTTTTTTAGTTTAACAAGATCAGAAATATATTTTCTTAATATAGAATTTAATTCTATCATATAGATATCTCGTTAGTTTAATAAGATTAGAATTTTATTCTAACATAGAATTCTGATCATGTGAATATCTTGTTAATTTAACAAGATTAGGAAAATATTTTCCCATGATAGAACTTTATTCTACCAGATAATCACCATTGGATCTTTGATCCAAAGGTCCTCTGTTTAACAGAGAAAATCTTTTTAGTTTGAGAAAGATCAGGAAAATATTTCCCAAGATAGATTTTAATTCTAGAATTTGATATGAGCATTTTAAATTGGGGCGCTCACATGCTTTGCATGTGAGAGGAAAGAGAACTCATGTGTTTAACACGTGACCCCTGCTGTGGATTTTAACCTGTTTATGTTCAGTGCTCATATGCTTTGCATATGAGCGCTCACTTGTTTTACACGTGAGGCATGTTTGGACATTGGTGATTTATGTTCAGCGCTTATATGCTTTGCATATGAGCGCTCACGTGTTTTACACGTGAGGCATGTTTGGCCCTTTAAGTTTATTTTATTCAGCGCTTATACGCTTTGCATATGAGCGCTCATGTGTTTAACACGTGATGCATGTTTACCCCTTAATTGTTTTGTTCAGCGCTCATACGCTTTGTATATGAGCGCTCACATGTTTTACATGTGAGGCCAAATTTTAAGGACTCTCCCCCCTTCTTTATAAGGGAACAAGTAGCTCTTGGCCGAAAATTTTGACGGGAACAAATCCCCCCCCCCCCCGCTACTTTGTCCACGTATGTATGTACATGGGTGAAGTAGTGCAAAGTAATGTGTGACCATAGAATTGATGGCCTAGGAGACAAGTTTAGGGTCCTTGCAGCCTAAGGCTTTCCAACTTTATGAGCCGTGAGTCGAGACGAGTCGAGAAGTTCTCGCGGGAACATTATCTTCCCTATGAGTCGAGACGAGTCGAGAAGTTCTCGCGGGAACATTATCTTCCCTATGAGTCGAGACGAATCGAGAAGTTCTCGCAGGGACATTATTTTCTTTACGAGTCAAGACGAATCGAGAAGTTCTCGCAGGGAAATTATTTTCTTTACGAGTCGAGACGAATCGAGAAGTCTCGCAAGGACACTAATTTCCCTACGAGTCGAAACGAGTCGAGAAGTTCTCGCACAGACACTAATTTCCCTACGAGTCAAAACGAGTCGAAAAGTTCTCACAAGGACACTAATTTTCCTACGAGTTGAAACGAATCGAGAAGTTCTCGCTCAGACACTAATTTCCTTACGAGTCGAAATGAATCGAGAAGTTCTTGGTCAGACACTAATTTCCTTACAAGTCGAAACGAATCGAGAAGTTCTCGCAGGAACATTAATTTTCTTACGAGTCGAAACGAATTGAGAAGTTCTCGCAAGGACACTAATTTCCTTACGAGTCGACACGAATCGAGAAGTTCTCGCAAGGACACTAATTTCCTTACGAGTCGAGACGAATCGAGAAGTTCTCGCAAGGACACTAATTTCCTTACGAGTCGAAAGGATCTCAAAGGTGTATTTTCTCCCTAGAAATCGTAAGGATTTCTAAGTGTTCGTCGCCTCCGTGAGTCGTAAGGATCTCACTCGGGTATTTTTCCTTATGAATTGTGAGGACCCGTAAGTAGCTTCTTTATTTCATTGGCGAATGTGCCTTTGGCAAATGTGGTCTGTAGATAGTCCATCTTGACCTTCTTGTACGGCAGCGATGGCTTAGGAAACAGGTTTGGATCTGCCGTCTAAGACTTTTCAACTTCATGAGCCGTGAGGGTCTCATAAAGACTTTTCTCCTTACAAGTCGAGAGGATCCCGTAGGTGTATTTTCTCCTTAGGAGTCGTGAGGAATCCTAAGTGCGTTTTCTCTTGAGAGTCGTAAAGATCTCACAAAAGAACTTTTCCCCTTACAAGTCGAGAGGACTCGTAAGTGGTTTTTTCCCTTCTTGTCGATATTCGATTTTGGAGAGTGTGGTCCGTGGATAGTATACAATAGTCCATCTTGGACCTACTTGCAGGACAGTGATGGCTTAGGAATGCCGCCTAAGACTTTTCAATTTTATGAGCCGTGAGGGTCTCATAAAGACTTTTCTCTCTACAAGTTTAGAGGATCCCGTAGGTGTTTTTTCTCCTTAGGAGTCGTGAGGACTCTTAAGTGTGTATTCTCTTGAGAGTCGTAAGGATCTCAAAAGAGAATTTTTCCCCTTACAAGTCGAGAGGACTCGTAACTGGTTGTTTCCCTCCATGTCGATATTCGAGTTTGGAGAGTGTGGCCCGTGAATAGTATGCAATAGTCTATCTTGGACCGACTTGCAGGGCCCAGTGCTTAGGAAATAGGTTCTTATCCCCATCGCCTAAGGCTTTTCCCTACGAGTCGAGACAAATCGAGAAGTTCTCGTAAAGACACTAATTTCCTCACAAGTTGAGACGAATCGAGAAGTTCTCGCAAGGATGTTCTAATGTCACAGTTAACTCCTGCTAATAGAAGTCCGTTAAGGTCTGTGGTACTAGGGTTTTTTACCGTCGCACCGTCGCGTTGGCCGATATATTCCCAGATATGCAATCTTGTTGTTCGGCTAGCCCCGCGACTGTTGTGTCTCTGATCCCTTCGGGGGATGGACAAGACGTCTTCAAGTAATCTTCCAGGTAATATTACCGTCGAAAGAGCAAGCGTTAGGGATATTTCATGTCGCTTTTTACTTGAGATTAGGCTCAGTTTGGGAGCCCTGATGAATCATGACCACTCTGCGCTGGTGTGGGATGATCTCCGATAGTCTTTCAGGTCTCATTGAGTTGCCGTCAAAACCCTGAAGCTAGGGATGTCACGACCCAAAATTTGGTACGTGACGGCCTTTAAACTACGCAACATCTACAGGCGTAACGCAATTTAAGTAAACCGAAAACCCAGTAATCTAAATCATCAAAAGTAGTAAGTGATAAGAACATTGTTAAAACATTTGAAAATCTCAAGTACAAATTCTTTAAAGTCCAATTTAGTTTCTTAAAAATTTTGGCAGCACCTCCTTTGTAAAAACTAACCCCAAAAATGGGTACAACATAAATATAAGTAAAGCATCCCCAACGGGAGCAAAATCGACGCCCAAAGGCGGAAACAACCACCACAACAGATATACGACGCTGTAGCGAAGAAATAAAAGACGATATAAGTAAAACTGCATAAAAGATATCCAAGGTCACCAAAAATATACAATATCGTCCTCACATCTCGTCTCTAAGTCAATACATGAAAATGGTGTCTAGTATCAACACAAAAATACTCATCTATGAGGCACCGTCACCTGGGACTGGCCCTCCTATGTCATGTACGTACATCCTATGAAACCTGAGTGTCCACCACCCGCAATCGAAAAGGGCATGTGCGTACATAACCTCGATCGGTATCCCCCAGATATCCGTCGAGTTCCAAAAACTATCACCGGTTGGCACACGCCCCCAGCCAGGCTCATCGGCATGTACCGTCGATCTTCTTGCCCCGGGAAACCAACCAGGTTCCACCATGTACCCGCACACGGCCCACGACACCTCCTCGCATGGAGTATATATAAGCTCAAAACCGAGAAATCTCATGGCGGAAGCTGAAATATCATATCAAGAGAAACCGGGTTTTTCAAATAATGCATAATTTCATGAAACAACCACAGTCCTCAAATCCAGAAAACATCAAGTAATGAATAAGTATAACTGCATGGATCAATACATATATATTAGCGTCTCATTCCACTAATATATGTGTGTGTGTATAACAGCATCCCATTCCACTGTTATATATACTTAGGAGTAAAAATATCAAAGAACATCATATGAAATCAATGAATGTAATATATGCAACATGAAACAGTAATATGAGCATATAAAAGAAAAACCGCTATTTAACAGCAACAAGTTAATATATATATATATATATATATATATATATATATATATATATATATATATATATATCATGCGGTTCCTAATTTCTCTAAGTCCATACAATATCAAATAAAGGTGAATATATAGCTATAGCCAGGTATGCGTAACCATGTTGGTATAGTAAGATATGTGTATCAACCTATCAATAATGATGTAATACCCTCCAGGTATATATATAAGTATGTATGCCAGAGGTACATGTAGCTATGTCTCATGTATGAATATATATATCACTAATGGTACAATACCATATAGATATATATGTAACTAGCATGCGAACATGTCAATGCATATGTGTAAGCATGTAGGTATACAGGTATGCTATATGTCATATGCACAATGAAAATTAGGATCATGTCTCAAATCCCTAGTCAATACAAAATCCTGTATGTATAGGTGTTGTGCGTGTCATGGCAATTATTGACGGTGTGTGTGTAGCATACAATTAGTGCTCGTGAAACATAAACCGTCAATAATGGTATTGTGTCTCAATAATACTAAGTACATGCACAATAGGAAATTCGATAAGCAACAAAGGTACACATGCACAATCAATATCTGTATACATCTAACTAATAGTCATATCATTTAATCTAGCCCAGATGCATAACGTCATGCGGGCGATTCCCCTGTAGATGTTAAATCTACTCACAACAATCCTTGCTAAGTAAAGCCAACCACTCACTTTTCTTTCTTCGCAGCACCCGAAGTCCCCGCCTGCCATCCTGAAAGCATATAACAATATAACAAGTATATATTAGCAATCGACCAATAACACGTACCAATTACGTTTGACCGACGTACCAACTCCAAACATACTCTCAAGTGTTCGTCAAGTGGCCAACGCGCGTAGCGACACTACGAAACCAACTCAAGAGTAAAAGCTACATGAAGACACGAACGACATCGGCACGACCCTAGCTAGGAACGCAAAGCGACACAACTACCAAGCCTAAACCCTGATCGTACCGATCGCGCATTCACAACACAAGATATAGCGTGGAATCAATATAAATAACGTCTCAACGTCGAAAGAAACTCACGCCTAAATTATCCTAAAATCTAGTAAGCAACTTATATTATTTTAGCACAAAACTACAAGTTTTTACCAAAACTAGCAATCACAAACATCACCAAAAGGCATAATTAAACCACTCATATCTTTACTATAATTTTAATCTCACTTAATTAGGATTTAGTAAAAGTCTAGTTTGCTAATTAGCTTAATTTACAATTAGGAAAATATTATTTAACAAACTAGCAACTAGGTTTTGTTTTCATTTGTCTAAAATTATCAACTAACCTTTTCACTAATCAAAACCTAACTTGATTATCCAAAAGCCATTTCTTGAATTTCAAAACATGAAATTGAAAGCTTAAATTAACATCTAATAAGCTAATTTAAAGTATTAAACAACAAAATGATATTAGGGTTAGGGTTTTATAGCTCACTAGATCAAACAAACTTGCAACAAAACACCAAGGTTTAGCCTCCAAAAATCCCCACTTGATTGAAGATCCAAGCTAGATTGAGATGAAGAATGAAAGGTATTGATTTGTATTTGAGTTTGTGGGATTAATTTATGATTTTTTATGATTTAATTTGGCTTTGGAGAGATGAAATGGGGCAAAAGAAAAAGAGGGCAGAAATAGGGAGGGGGTTTCGGCCAAGCAAAGAATGGTGGAGGTTTGTGGATTTGGTTGGAAATTTCTAGTGCAAAACAAAAATAAAAGCTCATTAATGCAATGCCACCTCTTAAAACCTTTTCTTTTCTAATTAAAATTTTTCTTTAATTCAACAAATATCTAGATATTTTGGATGGATATTTTTAAGGATGATTAGTGCTAATCTAATGATTAACTTAGTATAGTTTCACATTAGCATTAATTAACCCAAGAAAAATTATAATTACCACTAATTAAGTGCATAATTAACAACCCTAAATAATATTTTAATTAAGAAAAAATATTGAAATGCACCAAAATTACAAGTGGCGTACAAAAACCAGCAAACTAGCAATTTTCTAGTTAAACTAGGTGCAGTGCATTCTATACTGCAAAAAGATCGCTTCTAGGTTTTTACGGAAAATACAATTTATTTTACCTAAAAACAGAAAATTGCCTAAACGATTTCTAAAACGTTACAATCTTCCCCCTTAAAGAAATTCGGTCCCCGAATTTAAAATTCATCTACGCGTACCTTCAAAGAAATGAGGGAAAGTCTTTCGCATCTCGCTTGCAGCCACTCAAGTGATCACCTCACTAGACGTCTACGCCAAAAAGAACCATCACAGATAGCAAGACCCTTGACCGAAGTCCCTCCACCTGCCTATCCACTAAAACTATCGGCTACAGGTGAACGAAAAGATCGAGTCCAAGCTAAAAGGTCTGATGCTGAATCATGTGAGAAAGGTCATGAAGATAATTGCGAAGTATCGACATAAGGAAAACGGGGTGAATATTCAAAAATCTGGGCGGAAGTGCCATATTATAGGCAACGGTACTAACTCGCTTCAAGGATCTTAAAAGGATCTACAATTCTGGGACTAAGCTTCCCAAAACTCAACACGCCATTTCATCGGAAAAATCCGTAGGAATACATGATCTCCCATTAGCGAACTCAAGTCTGCGACAACAACTGTTGGCATAAGACTCCTGTCTGCACTGGGCTGCTCTCATCCTGATCTGAATCAACTGGATCTTCTCCGTAGTCTCATGACTAGCTGGTGTCCAAAAATCCTACTCTCGCAGAGTCAGTAAAACAGACTGGCGATCGATACAACCTACCACACAAGGCCAGAAGGTTGCCAATTGGAATGTCTCCTAATAAAAGCTATTGAAGGAGAACCATATCAATGGCAAGTGACGATCCCAACTGCCAACAAACAAATAGTGCGTACGCACAAGCATATCCTCCAGAGTCTGTATAGTCCGCTCTCACAAACCATCGGTCTACGGATGGAAAAGAGGAGCTAAAGCTCAACCGGTACCCAAGGCTTCCTGAAGCTTCTGCCAAAGACGGCTAGCGAACTGGGTGCCTCTATTGGATACAACACATGAAGGAACTCCATGCAAACGTACAAACTTACCGAAGAACAACAGAGTAAACTGAGCACAACCGGACAACAGACACCCAAATGGAGTCACACCCTGACTAAGCCTGGGTAGACACCACAACGAAATCATGGAGATCTGCTCCCATTCCTACTCTGGAATGGTTAAAGATTTCAACTCTCCAGCCGGTCTCAGATGCTCAACCTTAGCTCGCAACAAGTCAGACGCCTCGAAACGAAATCCGAAACTTCACTCTTCATCCCTGCCCACCCGTAACTATCTCACAAGTCACGCTACATATTGGTGGACTTGAATGAACACAAAAAGCTGACTGATGTGCCTGCTCTAAGATTTCGCGTCTCTACCCATCACTATCAGGTACACACAACGCGTCCCTAAACGTAGCACACCCTAGTCACAAATCAAGAACTCCGAATCTTTACCCTGCCGAACATGCTCAAGTATCACAGACAACGAGCATCGGTGGGCTGTGCCTCACGAAAACGGTTAAGTAAAAGTGGACGGGCGCGGACATGAGCAAACTGTCCCCTCAGTAGAGGCAAACTTAAGCTATACTCAACGATCGCACAAGAACTGTAAATCTGCATAAGATTGTCTCAGAACTGCGCACAACTGGGACAAGCTAACCCCGGGCCTACAACTCAAGCATCAGCTACCACAATCGTCTTGCCACGGGTAATAAAGGATCTCACAATCACAATCCTTTCCAAACTCCATCCAATGGCGCTGTCTCAACCAGATCCCGCTGCAGGAAGATATACATTAAGCTCTGGTGGTCCGTGAAAATCTGACACGACTCTCCATACAAGTAGTGTCTCTAAATCTTCAACGCACGACCACCGCGGCCATCTCCATATCATGAGTAGGATATCCTGCTCGTACTTCCTCCAACTTTTGGGAAGCAAAAGCGATAACTCAATAGTGCCACATCAGTACACAATTGAGCTCCACTCGTGAAACATTACAGTGAACAACAAAGTCGTCCGTAACCACAAGACCTTAGGAAGTCAACACAATCAAGTCTGAAGGAACACTCCAAGAATTTAGCAAACCGCTGGGGCTCTCCCAATGTCTGCAAAGCAAATCCTCAAGTGCTGCTCAAGTTCCTCACAACACATTGGAATAGACCAGAATGTCATCAATAACACAACAATCAACTGGTCGAGGAACGGCCTAAAGAAATCTGGTTCATCACATCCTTGAATGCTGCTAGGGCATTGGTGAGTCAGACGACAACACCAAAACTCATACTGCCCGTAGCGCACACAAGAAGTATTCGGAATGTCATCACTCTAATCTCGCAACCAATGATGATCCGATCTCAAAGCAAACATAGAAAAATGTCTCGCACCCTGGAGCTGATCAAACAAATCGTCAATGCGAGATAAAGGATACCTATCAGCACCGTAACTCGGTTCAATTGACGATCAATCAATACACAACCTCAAACTGTCATCCTTCTCTTGACGAACAGAATAGAAGCTCCCCAAAGCGAAACACTTAGACGTACAAGTCCCCCTATCTAGCAACTCTGCAGCAAATCTTTAAACTCCCTAAGCTCCGCCGGCTCATCTGGAACAACGTCGGAAAACTCTCGCACGATAGGAACCCGGTCCAACAAACCCACTGTGGCTCCGGTATCACGAATGAAAGCCAAGAATCCTCGACATCCTCTCCTCAAAAGCCGACGAGCGACAAAGGCTGAATTCAAGCTGTGATGGGTGGCACCACTGTCCCCCTGCACAAAAAGAACTGACTCGCCGGGAAACAAATCCTGATTGTTTCCTTACGGCAGTCCACAGACGCCTAGCATGTAGCTAATCAGCCCGTGCCTAGAAGAACGTCAAATCCAACATTTCTAGAAGGATCAAAACGACGGATGTCACGCCCCGCTTCCCAGAGTACGCAAGATTAGGCACGTGACATAGCCAACCATGCTACCTGTGGGTAGGAAGTATCCATCCACAGTCACATTACGGTTGTAAGGATATCAAGAACAAGATAATAAGCTAATCTAATACATGTCCAAATCCATAATAACAAGAATCAATAAACAATAAGTGCGGAAGCTAATGATCCAATACAATGAATAAACAGTACGTCCCATAATGCGGGCTCACATCTGGAAATGAAATGAAATAAATAAACTAAACCCTAAGGACTCACAGTTCAGCCTGTTGGCTGAAGTACTCCTTCTCGGTCGTCGACAGTGGTACGGAATCTGGGCCATGCAAAACCCAGACGTCAGCGCGTCACGACATCAAGTATATAGTATAAACATGGTAATAAGCAATGCAAGTATGAACATGAATAAAGCAGTAATAAGGGATAACAAAGCATGGTAATGTGCAATGGTGACTAAACTGTCCTATCAGGTTTTCTACTCTATAGTCTTTGAAACCAATTGATGAATCGTCGATGTAACCCAATAGTATCCCGTACATACCCGGGACCACGGCCACAATATTCTCGGCTGTAGCCGAGACATGCCGTTAGGCACAGAATAGGAAAGTGTACACTCGGTATTACCCCTTACATACCCGGGATCACGGCCACAATATTCTCGGCTGCAGCCGAGACATGCCGTTAGGCACAGAATAGGAAAGTGTACACTCGGTATTACCCCGTACATACCCGGGATCACGGCCACAATATTCTCGGCCGAAACCGAGACATGCCGCTGGGCACAGAATAGGAATGTGTACACTCGAACGGTAGTGAACTGTCGAGTTACAAGTCAAGTTCATCTTTGATTTCCCCATACCCCCAAGTTATGTATGTCAGGTCAGGTATTCAGTAGTCAAGGACTAATGCCAACACAAAATCAGGTAAAGTAGGTCTGTCTGGATAGACAGCAGGAATGGTCAGGTTGGTCGGCATTAGGCATGGAATCATGAAACAAGTCATGTCATGGTACAATAGGATGAGTCGGTATGTATGTATATGTCATGTGTAGCAGGGTCAGGCCAATATGTAGTGCAATCGAGTATGTGCTCACAACAGGTATACAATCAAATAATGAACAGCAGCAGGAAACAGTAAATAACCATATTATTCCATGTAACCACAATGATATTTTGTATTCTCTATTAACAGGTTCACGCACCTTTGGGGTGCAATAGCCACAAGGTGAAGCAATATCCATAATCATAAAGTAATGAAGCTACATGAATTTGCACTAAGTATAATAATTGTCTCGTGAATGATTTAACAAATAAGGCAGATATGATCCAATTGTTTTATTTAGTTGAAATATGGATTGGTAGTGGGTTGATTAATTACGAGAAACTATTATAACGATTCCGTGTTAAAGATAACTGCAACTATCAATTCTAACTTATAATATAATATCAATTACCATCATTAAGTTGTTGTATTATATAGTATGAATTCAACTGCGTGGCAAGACTAGATCTCGCACGCTAGCATGTTAAAGCAAGTATTCAGATACTTGCCTCGACGGTTTCGCAAACCGGAAAGCACGGATGCAAAGTCGGCAGAAAACACGATATGGTGCACGGGACACGAATCGAGTCCCAACAGAGAACAACGGGATCACACGGACCAGGGTGCTTCGCTGGAGCATCGGCTTCACAAGACGGCACGGTCGAGTTCCGGCAAAAGTCACGGCAACGAAGTTAGCAACACGATAATCTTAATACGACCAGCGGGGGTTTATTGCACAAAAGGAAAGATGAGGATGCTTACAGAGAGATACCAGGGTGACCCCGGCGGGCTCGACGGCGCTGGAACGCCGGCGAGGCAGCGACGGCGGCTGCGAAGACTTGAATGGCCTCGGGGTTCGCTGGAGAGGGTGTTGCGACTAGTGGAGGAGGGTGGTGGTCGGCTCTGGTGATCGAGGGGGAGACGGAGGTGGCTCTGGTGACGACGGCGAGGATCGCCGGCGCGTTCTCCGGCGAACAGCGGAGGGTAGGTGATGGGGTTATGGGCTCGGGTTGGTGGTCCGGCGAGGGGAGGAGGGAAGCGACGACGAGGTCGGGACGAGGATGGTGAGAGGGAGTCGCGGGAGTCGTCGGCGACGAGAGGCGGCGTCGACGTCGGGCTCTGCAGTGGTTGGAGGCGTCGTCGGGGTTGGGTGCAGGTGCGGGAATCGGCGGAGGAAGGAGGTAAGTGGGTGCGGTGAGGTCGACGAGGTGGTGACGGCGACGGCGAGGTCGTGAGGAGGTCGGCGGTGAGGTCGCGAAGAGCTAGGGTTAGGGTTCGGGGTTCGCTGGGGTGTTCTCGCGATGGATGAGGAAAAGAACAGGGCGGCTGCATGGGGTTTAAATAGAGGAGAGAGAGAGTTGTTAGAGGGAGAGAGAGAATGAGGGAAGAGAGAGAGTGAGATAGGGAAAGGGAAGGGGGCCCACGAGTGAAGGTTGGCAGCTCGTGATTGGCCACGAGAGATTTTGAAATGGATTTGAGAAGGAATCTGAAGGATTTGTGAAAGATTAATTGTAAACGAATATATATCCATATAAATATAGTTTTAGATATTAAATTGAAATGGGCCTTTTTTGGCGCGAAAAGAAACATTTCCAAATCGCGCCCGGGTTGCGCCCAAATGTTCCAAATTCAAATTTTAGGATTTAAGCGGGTTCCAAATTTTGAAAAGAGGTGTTTAATGATTAAAATGCATGCCCCCAAGTCGGACACTTGCACGCGCGCGTAGTCGTCCAAACTTGCCCGTTTAGCCAAACGGAACGGAATCTCGACACGCGGACGCTACCACGCGACTAGTGGTGACGAGTAGGCCAACATGGACACTTTTTATTTCATTTTAGGAGTTAAAATTTGTTATGTGCCAAAATGACTTAACCGGTTAAAATTTAGCAATAAACACCAGAAAATCAGGATAATTGGAAAAGAGCAATATATAACCCTCAACTAGTAATATAAATAGTATTATTGGGCTCGGGTGTTACATCATACCCAACTACAAAAGAATTTCGTCCTCGAAATTCCAAGAGTACAAGATAGCTAACTACTGGAAGTGGTGAGGGAATTTCTGCCAGATCTCGTCTTCTCGCTCCCAAGTGGATTCTCCATGCGATCGATTACCCCAAGAAACTAGCACAAGAGGGATAACCTTGTTCTTAAGAACCCTTTCTCTTCGATCCTAGATTTCGACTGGTCGCTCCTCAAAGGTTAGGTCCTCCCGTACGGTCAACTCCGAATGATCCAAGACATGAGTCTCATCACGAACATACCTCCGTAGTTGAGACGCATGAAACACATCGTGAACTCCTGCTAATGACGGTGGTAACGCCAACCGGTACGATACCTCTCCAACACGCTCCAAAATCTCGAAGGGTCCAACGAATCGAGGACTAAGCTTTCCCCGACTTCCTAAGCGAATCACCCCTCTAGTCGGTGATATCTTCAGGAATACCAAATCACCCACGGCGAACTCTAGAGGTCTTCTTGACGTGTCGGCCCAACTTTTCTGTCTGTCTTGAGCTGCCTTCGTATGCTTCCTGATTGTATTCACCTTCTCGACTGTCTGTACCACCAAATCTGGTCCTAGTAACCTTCGTTCACCAACATCATCCCAACAGACAGGTGAACGGCACTTACGACCATACAATGCTTCAAACGGGGCCATCTGAATAGTTGCTTGGAAGCTATTGTTGTACGAAAACTCCACCAGGTGTAGATGATCTTCCCAAGAACCTTTGAAGTCCAACATGCAAGCCCTCAACATATCTTCAAGGGTCTGGATCGTTCTCTCCGATTGTCCATCAGTCTGAGGATGATAAGCTGTGCTAAACTTCAATCGAGTCCCCAAACTTTCTTGTAAACTCCTCCAAAAGTGCGACAAGAACCGAGTGTCCCGATCGGACACGATGCTTACAGGTACTCCATGCAGTCTGACAATCTCCTGCATGTACCGCTCTGCCAAAGTCTCCGTCGATTGACCAACCCGAAAAGGAATAAAGTGAGCTGCCTTGGTCAACCGATCGACAATCACCCATACTGCATTGTTTCCCTTTGGACTCCGCGGTAAAGCCGTCACGAAATCCATGGTTATATGTTCCCACTTCCACTGAGGAATCGGAAGTGGTTGCAACAAACCAGCAACCCTTTGGTGTTCAGCCTTGACTTGCTGACACACCAAGCACTTAGCCACGAAGCGAGCAATTTCCCGTTTCATACCTTCCCACCAAAAGTGCTGTCGAATATCTCGGTACATCTTTTTCCCTCCTGGATGTACAGAGTAAGCTGAACTGTGTGCCTCCTTCATAAGCTCTTCACGCACATCTCCTTTTGGCACACATACACGGCTACCATATCTCAACGAACCGTCTTCATGGATCAGTAAATCGGTTCGTAATCCGGCTTCAACCTGCTCTTGAAACTTTTGCAGTCTAGGATCCTGCGATTGTGCTGCTTTAATCTTCTCAACTAAGGACGATTGTACTTGCAACTGCATCAACTGTCCTGTAGCATGGGGTAGCACAACTTCCAAGTCAAATCTCCGAAAATCCGCAATGATCTCTCTCTGTGCAGTCAATATCTGAATTGCTGGTAACCGACTTAGCGCATCTGGCACGACGTTAACCTTTCCCGGATGGTACTTAAGATCAAGGTCATAGTCGGCCATCAGCTCCAACCATCTGCGTTGCCTCATGTTCAACTCCTTCTGAGTGAACACATACTTTAAACTCTTGTGATCCGTAAAGACTTCGACTCTCTCGCCCAAAAGGTAGTGTCTCCAAATCTTCAGGGCGAAGATCACGGCTGCAAGCTCTAAGTCATGAGTCGGATAGTTCTTCTCATGAGTCTTCAGTTGTCTCGATGCGTAAGCGACGACTTTCCCATTCTGCATCAAAACACATCCCAATCCTTTCCCCGATGCGTCGCTGTGAATCACCAGTCCTCCTGAATCATCCGGTACGGTCAGGATCGGGGCGGTTATCAACTTCTGCTTCAACGTCTCGAAGGCCAATGCACATCCATCCGTCCAAACAAACGGTACCTCCTTACGCGTAAGCTTGGTCAACGGCTCAGCTAAACGAGCGAAGTTCTCCACAAATCTCCTGTAGTATCCGGCGAGTCCAAGGAAACTCCTTATCTCCGCAACATTCTTTGGAATAGGCCAATCTCGAACTGCTGCAATCCTTTCGGGATCAACGGCGATTCCATCGCCCGACACGACATGCCCCAGAAACTTCACTTCTTCCAGCCAGAATTCTCACTTACTCATCTTCGCGAATAATTTCTCTTGTCTCAGCGTCTGCAGTGCGATCCTTAAGTGCTCAGCATGCTCCTCCGGACTCCTCGAGTACACCAGAATATCGTCAATGAATACCACAATAAACTGGTCCAAGAAAGGTGAAAAGATCCTGTTCATCAAATCCATGAATACTGCTGGCGCATTAGTCACTCCGAAGGGCATCACTAGATACTCGAAATGTCCATATCGAGTTCGAAATGCCGTCTTGCAAATGTCTTCTGCTTTCACTCGGACTTGATGATATCCTGATCGCAGGTCCAGTTTCGAGAATACCCTCGCGCCACTAAGCTGCTCAAAAAGTTCTCCAATGCGAGGGATCGGGTACTTGTTCTTAATAGTCCCCCGGTTCAATTCTCGATAATCAATGCACATCCTTCTCGTGCCATCCTTCTTCTTTACTAAAAGAACTGGAGCTCCCCACGGCGAGTTGCTGCTTCGAATCCATCCCTTCTCGAGTAATTCACCAACTTGTTTCTTAACTTCTTCCAATTCCACCGGTGCCATCGGATAATAAGATTTTGATACTGGTGCTGCACCAGGAATAAGGTCAATCGCAAACTCCACATCTCGCTTCGGCGGTAAGCCCGAAATATCTTCAAACACATCCATAAAGTCGCGGACAACTGCCGGCTCTTCATTACTATCCACTACCATAGCCGCAAGAACATTGTTCGTCGGCCTAGCCCTAAACTCGACCGGCCCGACAGCACTGCTTCCTCCGATGAAAATAAACTCAGGGTGTCCGGGAATCTGGAAAATTACTTTCCTTGCCCTACAATCAATGTGTGCGTGGAAAGTGCCAAGAAAATCCATTCCCAAGACTACTTCATAACTGCCCGTATCAATCACCAAGAAATCTGCAAAAAGCTCCCGTCCGCAAACAACAACCGTACAATCTTTACATTCCTTACTAGCTATGATTTTCCCATTCCCAGTGTGTATGTCCCAGAAACTAGACAGGGTCATGCAGGTGATCGAGTGTGTAGTTATAAATTTGGATGACATAAAACAGTGGGATGCTCCGGAATCAAATAATGCCAATGTGGGAAAACCACGAACGAGTACAGTACCTGAAACCACTTCTCCTGATGCCTTGGCTTCCTCAGCTGTCAATGTGAAAGCTCGACCCTGGTTGGGTCCTTGTGTCAGCTGCTTCTGCCCTTGGAACGGTCTCTGCGGAGGCTTCCGTATATCATCTCTCGTGCGAAGCTTCGACGGACAAGCACCCACTGCGTGATCGGCTGCTCCACAAACCAGACAAAGTCCCAGTCTCCTTCGACAATCCTTTTGCATGTGGCCCGGTAAATTGCAGTAGTTACAACTTATGCTCTTTCTTCGATCGACGATCACAGGCTTCTTCATTGGCGCTACACCTCGACGGTCCACTGGAATACCTCTGCGCCCATGATCTCGGTTAGGTACAAATGCAGGCTTCCTGGCCGCAACTGCTGTCTGGTGAAAGTTCCCTTTCGATCCTGATAAACTCTGTTGCTCTCTGGCAGCCGTAAGAACCTGTGAGAAAGTGGTCAAACCCAGGGAGACAATCTGCCTCTGGATTTCCACATCCAAACTGCACAAGAATCTTCGCGCCCTGTCTGCCTCCTTGGCGACTAAGGGTCCAGCGAAACGGCTGAGTCTCGTCCATTCCGCTGCATGTACATCCACAGCTGCTCCATTTTGCCTCAGCCCAATAAATCTCTCCTCCATTTCCTCCCGGGCAGTCCGCGGGAAGAACTTTTCCAAGAAACTTTTGGAGAAATCCGCCCAACTGATTGGCTTGGACAAGCGGGTCTCCTCCACAAGCCACCACTCTCGGGCGTAATCCACCAGCTGAATGCGCACCACATCAACTCTCTTGTCTTCTGGGATCTGTGCCGCAATCAGTAAATTCTCCGTGTCCACTAGCCACTGCTCGGCTGGCAACGGCTCCTCCAAGCCAGTGAAAGTAGTAGGACCCAACCGTCTGAAATCTGCCACGGTCCCTACTCGGTCGACTGGCTTCGCTACAGCGGTGTTTACAGACTGCTGCATAGCCTGCAAACCCTCCTGAAATGAATCTGCTTGCTGCTGGATCAGCTCAGTTTGCCTCTTCTGATTTTCCAACATCCCACGTATCACTCCTAACATGGCGGCTTCATCCACACGCCTCTGATACGTCTTGAAATTCTTATCTGCCATGGTCCTGAAATCAAAACAAACAACATTAGCATGATGATAGATTCAATATATAAATCAAGGCTAGAACCCCAAGATACTTAAATAGAGTGCTGCATTGTAGCTATGCCGCGGTATCATAGCCGCAATTACTTAACTCCACCCAAGTCGCCTAAGTCCTAGAGATAACAAGAAGTTAGGTTTTCGAGTTAACAATGCAAAGTAAGTTTGCATGCCGACATGATCCGGAAGAATGATTCAAGGATGGTAAAACGGTCAAAGTGGCAGGACATGTTTCCTAATCACGGGTATTCTGATTCGTGTATCGGGTGCGATACCCAACTACAAAGAATCAACCCAATTAACCTATGGCTCTGATACCAAAAGAACCATGTCACGCCCCGCTTCCCAGAGTACGCAAGATTGGGCACGTGACATAGCCAACCATGCTACCTGTGGGTAGGAAGTATCCATCCACAGTCACATTACGGTTGTAAGGATATCAAGAACAAGATAATAAGCTAATCTAATACATGTCCAAATCCATAATAATAAGAATCAATAAACAATAAGTGCGGAAGCTAATGATCCAATACAATGAATAAACAGTACGTCCCATAATGCGGGCTCACATCTGGAAATGAAATGAAATAAATAAACTAAACCCTAAGGACTCACAGTTCAGCCTGCTGGCTGAAGTACTCCTGCTCGGTCGTCGACAGTGGTATGGAATCTCGGCCATGCAAAACCCAGACGTCAGCGCGTCACGACATCAAGTATATAGTATAAACATGGTAATAAGCAATGCAAGTATGAACATGAATAAAGCAGTAATAAGGGATAACAAAGCAGGTTAATGTGCAATGGTGACTAAACTGTCCTATCAGGTTTTCTACTCTATAGTCTTTGAAACCAATTGATGAATCGTCGATGTAACCCAATAGTATCCCGTACATACCCGGGACCACGGCCACAATATTCTCGGCTGTAGCCGAGACATGCCGTTAGGCACAGAATAGGAAAGTGTACACTCGGTATTACCCCGTACATACCCGGGATCACGGCCACAATATTCTCGGCTGCAGCCGAGACATGCCGTTAGGCACAGAATAGGAAAGTGTACACTCGGTATTACCCCGTACATACCCGGGATCACGGCCACAATATTCTCGGCCGAAACCGAGACATGCCGCTGGGCACAGAATAGGAATGTGTACACTCGAACGGTAGTGAACTGTCGAGTTACAAGTCAGGTTCATCTTTGATTTCCCCATACCCCCAAGTTATGTATGTCAGGTCAGGTATTCAGTAGTCAAGGACTAATGCCAACACAAAATCAGGTAAAGTAGGTCTGTCTGGATAGACAGCAGGAATGGTCAGGTTGGTCGGCATTAGGCATGGAATCATGAAACAAGTCATGTCATGGTACAACAGGATGAGTCGGTATGTATGTATATGTCATGTGTAGCAGGGTCAGGCCAATATGTAGTGCAATCGAGTATGTGCTCACAACAGGTATACAATCAAATAATGAACAGCAGCAGGAAACAGTAAATAACCATATTATTCCATGTAACCACAATGATGTTTTGTATTCTCTATTAACAGGTTCACGCACCTTTGGGGTGCAATAGCCACAAGGTGAAGCAATATCCACAATCATAAAGTAATGAAGCTACATGAATTTGCACTAAGTATAATAATTGTCTCGTGAATGATTTAACAAATAAGGCAGATATGATCCAATTGTTTTATTTAGTTGAAATATGGATTGGTAGTGGGTTGATTAATTACGAGAAACTATTATAACGATTCCGTGTTAAAGATAACTGCAACTATCAATTCTAACTTATAATATAATATCAATTACCATCATTAAGTTGTTGTATTATATAGTATGAATTCAACTGCGTGGCAAGACTAGATCTCGCACGCTAGCATGTTAAAGCAAGTATTCAGATACTTGCCTCGACGGTTTCGCAAACCGGAAAGCACGGATGCAAAGTCGGCAGAAAACACGATATGGTGCACGGGACACGGATCGAGTCCCAACAGAGAACAACGGGATCACACGGACCAGGGTGCTTCGCTGGAGCATCGGCTTCACAAGACGGCACGGTCAGGTTCCGGCAAAAGTCACGGCAACGAAGTTAGCAACACGATAATCTTAATACGACCAGCGGGGGTTTATTGCACAAAAGGAAAGATGAGGATGCTTACAGAGAGATACCAGGGTGACCCCGGCGGGCTCGACGGCGCTGGAACGCCGGCGAGGCAGCGACGGCGGCTGCGAAGACTTGAATGGCCTCGGGGTTCGCTGGAGAGGGTGTTGCGACTAGTGGAGGAGGGTGGTGGTCGGCTCTGGTGATCGAGGGGGAGACGGAGGTGGCTCTGGTGACGACGGCGAGGATCGCCGGCACGTTCTCCGGCGAACAGCGGAGGGTAGGTGATGGGGTTATGGGCTCGGGTTGGTGGTCCGGCGAGGGGAGGAGGGAAGCGACGACGAGGTCGGGACGAGGATGGTGAGAGGGAGTCGCGGGAGTCGTCGGCGACAAGAGGCGGCGTCGACGTCGGGCTCTGCAGTGGTTGGAGGCGTCGTCGGGGTTGGGTGCAGGTGCGGGAATCGGCGGAGGAAGGAGGTAAGTGGGTGCGGTGAGGTCGACAAGGTGGTGACGGCGACGGCGAGGTCGTGAGGAGGTCGGCGGTGAGGTCGCGAAGAGCTAGGGTTAGGGTTCGGGGTTCGCTGGGGTGTTCTCGCGATGGATGAGGAAAAGAACAGGGCGGCTGCATGGGGTTTAAATAGAGGAGAGAGAGAGTTGTTAGAGGGAGAGAGAGAATGAGGGAAGAGAGAGAGTGAGATAGGGAAAGGGAAGGGGGCCCACGAGTGAAGGTTGGCAGCTCGTGATTGGCCACGAGAGATTTTGAAATGGATTTGAGAAGGAATCTGAAGGATTTGTGAAAGATTAATTGTAAACGAATATATATTCGTATAAATATAGTTTTAGATATTAAATTGAAATGGGCCTTTTTTGGCGCGAAAAGAAACATTTCCAAATCGCGCCCGGGTTGCGCCCAAATGTCCCAAATTCAAATTTTAGGATTTAAGCGGGTTCCAAATTTTGAAAAGAGGTGTTTAATGATTAAAATGCATGCCCCCAAGTCGGACACCTGCACGCGCGCGTAGTCGTCCAAACTTGCCCGTTTAGCCAAACGGAACGGAATCTCGACATGCGGACGCTACCACGCGACTAGTGGTGACGAGTAGGCCAACATGGACACTTTTTATTTCATTTTAGGAGTTAAAATTTGTTATGTGCCAAAATGACTTAACCGGTTAAAATTTAGCAATAAACACCAGAAAATCAGGATAATTGGAAAAGAGTAATATATAACCCTCAACTAGTAATATAAATAGTATTATTGGGCTCGGGTGTTACAACGGACGAATCTCTATCTCCTATCTGACTGACACACGACCGATATACATGTCGCGCAACAAAAGAATCGCTGACAGAAGTTAACACAACAAACGCCTGATCTAGCTAACACGTCTCTCGTCCCAAGCCTCTGCTACTCCCGCGACATGCACGAAACCTGTCACGGCGACTGAACCTCTGTCTCTAGGCCGATACACCTGTAGGAGCCCTCCTCTGTCCTCGAACTCCCAAAGTCTCGGAAAGGAGCTCCTCGTCAAATAGGGCTGCGTCCACTGGTGCTGTGTAAGTAACAAAATGTTGTGTGTTGATCGTAAGGAATAACTGGGTAACAGAGGTGGCAACCTCCTGTCACTGTGCTCGAATGGCCTCAACCAGTGAACTCATCATCTGGCGCAAGTCCTGCATCTCTGCCTCAAGCCTAGCGATACGATCTATCGAAGGCGGATCCATCTGCTCCTGTGCAACGAGCGTGCCATCCTGGTCAGTCCTCGCCCCGCCCGAGTCAACTCTGACCTCGGCTCTCGCTGCATCACTCTGAGTCCTCATGGTCATCGGCAGCAAAGGCTATAAATGGAAATAGGATTCGATATGAACACGGAAATCGAATCACGAGGATATGTATCATCAAGGAATGAATTTCAAGCAATTAGTATATAGGTCACTTTAGGCGGAATACCGTGTCGTGAGTATGCCGCGGACGTACACACACTACGTTACTCTTCTTAAACTACCTACTCCATCATACCAAGGTCATCCTACACTCCGAAAGGTCAAACCTAACGCTCTAATACCAACTTTGTCACGACCCGAAATTTGGCACGTGACGGCCCTTAAACTACGCAACATCTACAGGCGTAACGCAATTTAAGTAAGCCGAAAACTCAGTAATATAAACCATCAAAAGTAGTAAGTGATAAGAACATTGTTAAAACTTTTGAAAATCTCAAGTACAAATTCTTTAAAGTCCAATTTAGTTTCTTAAAAATTTTGGCAGCACCTCCTTTGTAAAAACTAACCCCAAAAATGGGTACAACATAAATATAAGTAAAGCATCTCCAACGGGAGCAAAATCCACGCCCAAAGGTGGAAACAACCACCACAACAGATATGTGACGCCGTAGCGAAGAAATAAAAAAACGATATAAGTAAAACTGCATAAAAGACATCCAAGGTCACCAAAAATATATAATATCGTCATCACATCTCGTCTCTAAGTCAATACATGAAAATGGTAGATGGAGAGTACAAGGTACAAAGATATACAAAGAGCATCATCGGATAACCGCAAAACCCACATATAGCAAAACTGCACGCAGTCAGTCGAAGCGGTATCCGCTGCAAAAGATGATATGATAGGTAGAAGCCCTGCCTCGACTACTCTGATGAACAACCTGCAAACCCTGTGGCACAACGGAGGTGAGTTGCCAACTTGTGAATAGTAAATAACATATGCAGGTAATCGCAAGTATGCACGTACAGCGCGAATCTAATACATGCAAGCTCATAGCAATAAATGGCCATATGTATGCAACAGTCATGAAAGGTACTCTATCAGGTACAACTAATACATGAAGCAATAAATGGCAATATGTATATGCAACAGTCGTGAAAGGTACTCTATCAGGTACTACAAATACATAAAGCAATGCATATAAAGTAAATGTGGAGTATGGGATAAAACATATCATCCTCACGGAATCCTGACCTCGTGGCAGGACCAAAGTTCATCAAGACAATCTAAATCCCAAATTTCCTCAAATCAGCCCCCAAATTGGCCCTCATATCCTGTAGGTATCATATATCCCGAGTGTCCAGTATCAAGTAAATCTCATATATCCTGAGTGTCCAATATCAAGTAAATCTCATATAACCAGTATCCAATATCGAGTAAGTCTCATGAAACTTGAGTGTACAATATCTACACCCAAAAACATCATGAAAACAAGTGTCTAGTCTCGACACAAAAATACTTATCTTTGAGGCACCGTCACCTAGAACTGGCCCTCCTATGTCACGTACGTACATCCTATGGAACCTGAGTGTTCACCACCCGTAATCAACAAGGGCATGTACGTACATAACCTCGATCGGTATCCCCCAGATATCCGCCGAGTTCCAAAAACTATCACCGGTTGGCACACGCCCCCAGCCAGGCTCATCGGCATGTACCGTCGATCTTCTTGCCCTGGGGAACCAGCCGGGTTTCACCATGTACCCGCACATGGCCCACGACACCTCCTCGCATGGGGTATATATAAGCTCAGAACTGAGAAATCTCATGGTGGAAGCTGAAATATCATATCAAGAAAAACCGGGTTTTTCAAATAATGCATAATTTCATGAAACAACCACGGTCCTCAAATCCAGAAAACATCAAGTAATGAATAAGTATAACTACATGAATCAATACATATATATTAGCGTTCCATTCCACTAATGTCGGGACCCGGTTCTTGTTCACGGAGCAAGGTGCCACACAGAATAAAGTGCAACGCCAATTGTCATACCAAAGGGGCGGGGGCCACCTCTTGAATCTAAGGGGGCCACCTCTAGAGTCCGTGGGACCCACTGTAGAACAATGGGGAATCTTTGGAACACATTCCGAAAGAGGACCGGACCGCATTATAAATATAATGATACCACCCTCAATTACAGTGGCACCTTTTAAGTGAACCGGAACTACAGGAGTTTGAGAACTCCGTAGTTAAGCGTGCTTGGGCCAGGGAAGTCTTGGGATGGGTGACCTCCTGGAAAGTGGCCCCTGGTCGGGTCCGGTTCGCTCTAAAGGGAAAAAACCGTGCGGTTTCGGCCAGAGCGGACAATACCATCTGTACTGGGGCGTGGGACGTTACATTTATGGTGGCCCATGAAGGTCCCTCAGTAGTAGGTTTGTGGTTCGAGGATGAACCATTGTTCAAAGGTGGGGAGGATGTCGGGACCCGGTTCTTATTCACGGAGCAAATTGCCACACAGAACAAAGTGCCACGCCAATTTTCATACCAAGGGGGCGGGGGCCACCTCTTGAATCTGTGGGGACCACCTCTAGAGTCCGTGGGACCCACTGTAGAACAATGAGGAATTTTCGGAACACGTTCCGAAAGAGAACCGGACCGCATTATAAATATAATGATACCACTCTCAATTACAGAGACGCCTTTTAAGTGAACCGGAACTACAGGAGTTTGAGAACTCCATAGTTAAGCGTGCTCGGGCCAGGAAAGTCTTGGGATGGGTGACCTCCTGGGAAGTGGCTCCTGGTTGGGTCCGGTTCTCTCTAAAGGGAAAAAACCGTGCGGTTTCGGCCAGAGCGGACAATACCATCTGTACTGGGGCGTGGGGCGTTACAACTAATATATATATATATATATATATATATATATATATATATATATATATAAAAGCGTCCCATTCCACTATTATATATACTTAGGAGTAAAAATATCAGAGAACATCATATGAAATTGTCACGCCCCACTTCCCAGTATACGGGCAAAGGACGCGACGAGGCCGCTACGTATTTACTGTGAAGTAAATATGCTAAGCATATCTAAGCAATATAAAAGTAAATGCATAAGAGAGAAGGTATAATAAAACAGCAATTTTATTTATTCACATTCTTTTTGTACAATGCATGGAAAAGTAAATACATCTGATAGAAAGTAATGCCTAAACAATGGCATAACAGAAAAGGAAATGTTCCCCTCCGAATGACGGCGCACTGGACTGCGAAGTCCTGACGCTGAGATTCGGGGCAGATGCTATTTGGTTTTATCCGTCCACCTCTCCGAAGATGCCAAGTTGATTTATGGCACCGTGTATCGGAGGTTTAGAAGGATGCAGCCGATGTAGCAGACTTCATCAGATTCCCCCTCGCTTGAGGGGTTTTTGATTATGCGGACGCTCTTCCCTGCAGGCGCAAGCCCCTGCAGTTAATTACGCTACCGCATCGCGGTAAAACCTTTCCCCTTCTCTAGAATTTCACTTCGTGTCGTGTGTGTTTGTTTTGTTTGTGGTTGCCCGTGGATTGTATACGGAGACTAAGTGATATCGTCGCGCGTAGGACGTGGATTAGTCCAAATCCGTATTTACTTAGATCTGGGTTTGGTGTTTTGTTTAAGGATACGTTATCCATATTTAGGCTAAGATCGTGTAATACCCAGCCCCTTTTTATACCAAAATTAGTATTTTATTACTCTAGAATTCTACTTATTCTTATTTACAATTTTATTCATTTTTACTTATAATTTATTTATTTTGTTTATAAATTTATTTCATTCTAAACCCCACTTTCTTCATCAAAAAAACAACCCAAACCCTTTTCTCTTAAAATCCAAACCCATTCTTTTTTTAAAATTAAACTTAACTTTTTAAAACCCAAACTATAATTATTTATCACAAGCCCGGCCCGTTTCTATTTTTCTAATTAATTTTCTCTTTCCTTTCAGCCCAAACTTTTCTCAGCCCGGTCCCATCCCTTTTTCTCATTTATTTTTTGATTTCTTCATTTAAATCCCGCAGCCCAAATGCCGGCCCAACTCCCCTTCGGCCCGCTCCCGCTTCAGACTCACCCGCACCCGCTTCCTCGATCCGACCCGCTCCTATTCATCCTTCCCCCCAACGGCTCTCTCCCAATTTCCCGCTCACCTCCTTCAACGCGCGATCCGCCTTCTCCGCCGCCTCCTTCGCCCACGCTCGCGCTCTTGTCGGCCACGCTCGCGCGCCGTTACTCCCCATGACGCGCGACTCTCGTCTCTCCTTCAATCCCCCACGTCTTCTCCCTCTCTCTCTTTCCTTCCTCCTCACCTTCCCTTTCCCCTGCACCCACGAAACGTGTCCCTTGCACTCCAATTTCCTCACCCGCTCCCCCCGCCGGAGCTCCGACCTCCACCATCTCTCCTCCCTACACCGAGCACCTGCATCCTTAGCTTTCTCCATCGTCGACTCCATCACCCGCAACCGACCACCCTTGCACCCATCGCCGCCGGCACCTCTCTGAACCCACCGTCAACGCCCTCTACAACTCCGACCACCGCGGTACCACCACCGAGCCCCTCTGTCTCTGTTCCCTTCAACCTCACCCTAACCAGCACCCCCTCAGCAGAGCCTACCTCGCCAGAACCCCAACCCCTGCACACCCGAGCTCAGACACCATACCCCGACGCCGGCGAGCCTGAACCGTCTCAGTCGTCTCCCTTCATCCCCATCATCATCATCATCCCCCTATCACTCTCTCTTCCTATGTTTCCTCCCTCACTCTCTCTCTTCAGTCTCTCTCTCTCGCTGCAGTCTCTCTCTCCCTGCTCCCAATCCTACTGTCTCTCTTTCCCTCTCTAACTCTCTCTCTCTAACTCTCTCTCACTCACTGTCTCTCTTTCTCTCTCTAACTCTCTCTCTCTCTAACTCTCTCTCACTCACTGTCTCTCTCTCTCTAACACTCTCTCTATCTCAAAACCCTCGAGCAAAACCAACATCCGTGGCACCGCTGGAGCTATACCGCGACGACGCCGTCCTCCTCCCTGCCATCTCAGTCACCACCCGCTACACATCAGAGACCTCAAACTCCACGCCTAGCCGGGCAAAACCGCTGTTGAGGCCAAATCCTTGCCGTTGTTGCCGCGTGTGTCGTGCCCGTGCATACCGTGCCATCAATACGTCGTTTCCAGGCAAGTCCCCACTTGCTACATGCTACTTATAATTCATTACAAATTAAAATCGTATATATATATTTCATGCTTTACTTTCTGTTAAATTATATGACTCAACCGTTCGATGCATGTTCCCTATGAGAGTTCCCGCTTAAATTGACGGTGCTCACTTGTATATTTTGGCCCGTAAGCTTATGATTCTAGTGTGCGAATTTTATTAGAAAATACGACTGTTAAAGATCAAAACAACTACCCCTAAGTTTGCCTGTAAAACTGGATATTTTCTGTACCTGAAAACCATAAAAATCACCATAAATTTTGTACATGCTGGATTGATGTGCTCGAGGGCTCAAATCGAAGCCGACTCGACGAAATTTAACCCTATACTGGTTTCCGGGTATTCCTGTACTTAAATTGTGATGATATTTGGATCGGAGTGCAACGCTGGACTGCAGTCCAGAGCGACTCCAGTCGTTGCTTGCTGTACCGTATTGGGTACCACAAGAACTCCTTAACTTGTAGATTGTGGAACTCCTCTGCTTCTTGTAGGTAAATCTGTTAGCTAGACAACACAATTGGTTTCATTCTGTTTCGTTACCGTTTGATACTTAATCTGTAATTTAATAGACCGGGACGCATAACAGTCCCAGCAGAATCAGAACTCACATGTTAGTGTTAAACAGTGTATAACTCCTGATGTAAAGATGCAATTGACGATCCGTCTATTGAGTTGAAAATCTTACTGAAAACCCTAGAATTCATCCAACTGTAGCGTCGCTAAAATCTGATCCCAACTGGGATTAAAATGCATTGCGAAATGGATTTCTGATTCTGAAACCGGATTTCCAGCCGCGGGCGCTTAAAATGAAATGGCTATAATTAGCAATCCTGGAACCCGATGGGCATAAAACCAAATTTGATGGATGGACAACTGAACATAGTAATTACTACCTGTTTATCGCTTCGCTAAATTATATACGTACGTTTCATGATAAATCGTGCAAGTGATAGAATACTGTTTTTATGACACCTTAATCGTGCTTCATATACTGTTTATGTATCATATCATAATCATATCATTGCAGTGATAACCTAGTGATATCGTGCATTTACCCAGTGTTAGATTTTAGTGATGATTCTGGCAAGTACGTCGGTGTTCGTGTATCCGTGAATAAGTGAAAGTGATACGTACTTGTGCACAATCAGTGACCCTATTATTCTATTACATTGTCGACGTCCGTGGGATGCGTGTACGTGTGACTATAAGTGGTATGGGACACTTATGGAAGCGCTTGCACGGGTGTCACAGATAAGACATCAGACACTGTCATTTATCTTAGGTATTAGTCGGGACGTGCTTGATGGAGGTCCTGCCTCCAATTCTCGCGCAGACTTGTCACGGATCGATTAGTATTTAGGGTTATGGTTAGCGTTTGATGTAGACCACGGGGTGTGGGTAGTTTAAGTGTGAGTTCAACAGAATCTCGGGAGTCCCATGTCGGCTTATATATTTAGGGAGATATATGGAGATTTACAGGGTATGTGATATTCACCGTGATATACATGTTACATGTTGGGCCCGTGGTCCCTTGCCCTTGGGTTCTACCCTTGGGTGGAGGACACTCACGAGTGGTTGACTCTCATACTTGGACTGACGATAGGCTTAGTGACATGTACAGAGAGACTTAGAGACTGGTAGGAATACTGGCATTAATATATCTTATTTACTGTGTTGACATACGTGACATATCGTTCTATTGCTTTTACTGTTCCGCTGCATTGATTCCTACACATTCATATTCATGCTGTCATTGATTTACTGTTTCACATATCTAATACCACTGTTAGAATTGTCACATGATTTTATATATATTATATTGCTATTGTGTCGCTCTGACGACCTGAGTATGCATGCTCAGTGTGAGGAGAAGATCTAGCCTGGACCAGGATTAGACGTACATTACAGACATCTCGATTTGATATCCAGAGTTATATCTATATTTGTTCCCCCTCAGGTCAGTTCTTTACATTGTTTCCTTCAGTTACTGCCTCTCTCTTTACCTGCGCATTATTTACTGTTTACCATGAAAAACTAGAAGCCGAAGTGTGACTACGGCAGGACATTTCCTTGACCGTAGGAGCATGGCTGGCCTTGTCTACCCCTCGTATTCCATATTTTGGGAAGTGGGGCGTGACATGGTTTAGTTGGTATCAGAGCCAGGTTTTACATTGATTGGGATTGCAGTTTTCCGTGTATAGTTTGACAATCTAAGACATCCCTCGGTCTAGGTTGTAAACTTGTCATTCTTGATCCCTATTCACATCGTGTGTTCAGCTATCCATTCGCTATGGTTTCGGGTGACTTGACAAGGTTACGTGGTTGCAATTGCACTGTCGTACTCTATTCAAGTGACTTAAAGTCATACAGTTGATTCCCCATTTGTAATAAATTCATCACCTCTGATATTCTTGAATCTTTGTCCTATCCATATTATATTTTGATTCGTTTAGCTTGTGACTTATATCATTCTCAAAATTGTTGTCTCAGGATCATGTCTTTCAACGACTCTTCGTCTAGGTCCGCTCCCCAGAATCAGACCATTGAGATCCTGAGTGTACTGCAAGGTTTGAAGGAAGCTCAGGAGCGAAAAAAACGACTTGTTGGCTGAAGGACTGAGAAGACAGGTGAATCAGGCACCAGCGGCTGTCTCCAATCATAAAGGGATCCCTATTAGACGAGGAAAAGAGAAGAAAATGAAGCGCCAATTTGTTTCCCCACGACCGAAGCAGCAGAAGACCTGTAAGAGGCTAGGACATCTTCAGAGGGATTGTCGCCGCGCCCAAGGGAAATGTCTGATTTGTGGATCCAGCGAACATCTCATCAACGGTTGCCCAGAAAGAAAAGAACTACAAGGAGGAAACTCGTCCACACTCCCCACTTCTTCCAAGTGAGGATTATCGCGTAGTTCGAACTTCGACGATAAGGCGGACCTAACGCAGGATTCAACTCACACGATGAGAATTCAACGTTATAGTACTCGAAGAAGGATTTTTCATGTTATCTACTTTCAGTAATAATGTTGTCATCTTTTTATGAATATTTCGTTCCGTTTGAAATCTTGTATCCGCTGAACTCTTGATTGAACGCAATAAAACTTGAATCATAAAATATGTATCATTCTCTTGTCATTTCCCTTGTTCATACTGTTCATTAGCAAAACATTTTAATCTTAATTTTTTCCAATTCCCGACGCCGCATACCTTCCCATATTTCGTACACTTAGCCATTTTCCTGATGTATTCTATTGTCTAATCATGACTTTTCTTTTCAGACCATGGCCCACCCTGGAGCAGCGCCGCATCTAGATGAGGATACACAGTCATGCGTTTCCTTAGATCACACACTGATGAGTTCCGATGATGAGGTCAACGGTCCCCAGGTCAATTTCGGAAACAGCGATTCAGAGGACGAAGGAGTAGCCGCCCCAGAGTTTAACATGATAGCTGATTCCGATGAAGAAGAAGGAGATCATGAAGAGAACCCTATAGAGGAAGACCCGATAGAGGAAGATCCCGATGAAGACCCGATAGAAGGAAATCCAGTTGAGGAAAATCCCGTGGAAGAAAATCCAGAAGAAGAGAATCACATGAAATCGTACCTCGATGAAGAAGCTCCGTCCGAGGAAGAAGGACCAGAAGATCAAGACCCTGCTGTGGAAGAACTTCCAATGGCGATACCCGCGAGGCGATATGGAAATGGACGCCCCTACCTAAGTGCGCGAGCCTACCGCAACCTACTGAATCTCCACAACCGCGACTGACAGAATTTCTTTTGATGTTGTCTTCTGGCCAAATAAAATGTGTATAGTTTAGGGCCACTTTTCGCCTTTGGGAATGCCTTGTTTCAAATTTTCTTAAATGAAATAAATCTTCTGAATTCGTAAACCTTTTGATTTTGGTTCGCTTGATACTTGTTTATTACCCATATCCATTTATTTTTCTGCTGAAATCCCTGACTGTCCACCCCTGCTCATTGTTTAGTTTTCACCCTCGTTTTGATTAGAAAGTACCACACCCTGATCCTTGGAATGAGCCACCATTCATTCTTCGCCTGTGCCTCGTTTGTAATCCTTCTGGGAGGAGAAGATTTTGGAGAAACTTCCGAGTTCGCTAACCCTTCAAATCTTGATTCATATGTTGTACCGACCGCTATCATTCCCATACTTTTTCCCTTGTAGTCCTTTGTGGCTCACCCTTACTTCCTGTGTTGACCCGATTCCAATCTCTTTGACCTTCAGTCTAAAGTCGCCACACTCCGACCTTCTGTTTGAGCCACACGTCCTTGTAATCACTGCCCTAGCTAGCCCTATTCAAATTGGTGATTTCTCTATTACCCGAATACATTTAGGGACATTATTATTCAAATTTTAGTTTTTCACTATTTTAAATTTATCAAAGAGTGTGTGTTATTGATTACTCTATTTTATGTATTTTAAGTACACTATTAGTATCCTCGTTTCCAGTAGCGCAACTTTACACCGCGCATACTCTTGGTCCATTTTCTTAATTTCACTATACCAGTTTTCTAGAATTTTTTAAACCTATTTTATCGATACCTTATCCTAAAATGTTTTAACCTACCAACTAATTTCCACTACTTTATCGTCGTTACTTTATTTCTGCGTTTGTGCCTATGAATACTATTATAAATGGTTGAACCTTACACTTATTTTCTGCTTATTTTTTTGACAAACTTAGATGTGCACATATTTGAGTTTCGACTTTTATCGAGCACACTTTGATTATTATTCGTTATTGTTACCTATATTCTCGTATATTTGTACTTGCCCTTATAGTTTTCCTGCATTATACCTTGTAAGCCTATCTTTTGTATGTGGTTCTTATATATATGTATGTACCTTCAAAACTTTGTCTACCCGTTTTTAAGTAAATCAGCATGTATTAGTGTTCGATATGATAATTCTTCGCTTCTTATTTATAGCTAGTTGTTTCTTTTAAATTTCGAGGACGAAATTTTTGTAAGGGTGGTATGATGTAATACCCAGCCCCTTTTTATACCAAAATTAGTATTTTATTACTCTAGAATTCTATTTATTCTTATTTACAATTTTATTCATTTTTACTTATAATTTATTTATTTTGTTTATAAATTTATTTCATTCTAAAACCCCACTTTCTTCATCAAAAAAAAAACCCAAATCCTTTTCTCTTAAAATCCAAACCCGTTCTTTTTTTAAAATTAAACTTAACTTTTTAAAACCCAAACTATAATTATTTATCACAAGCCCGGCCCGTTTCTATTTTTCTAATTAATTTTCTCTTTCCTTTCAGCCCAAACTTTTCTCAGCCCGGTCCCATCCCTTTTTCTCATTTATTTTTTGATTTCTTCATTTAAATCCCGCAGCCCAAATGCCGGCCCAACTCCCCTTCGGCCCGCTCCCGCTTCAGACTCACCCGCACCCGCTTCCTCGACCCGACCCGCTCCTATTCATCCTTCCCCCCAACGGCTCTCTCCCAATTTCCCGCTCACCTCCTTCAACGCGCGATCCGCCTTCTCCGCCGCCTCCTTCGCCCACGCTCGCGCTCTTGTCGGCCACGCTCACGCGCCGTTACTCCCCATGACGCGCGACTCTCGTCTCTCCTTCAATCCCCCACGTCTTCCCCCTCTCTCTCTTTCTTTCCTCCTCACCTTCCCTTTCCCCTGCACCCACGAAACGTGTCCCTTGCACTCCAATTTCCTCACCCGCTCCCCTCGCCGGAGCTCCGACCTCCACCATCTCTCCTCCCTACACCGAGCACCTGCATCCTTAGCTTTCTCCATCGTCGACTCCATCACCCGCAACCGACCACCCTTGCACCCATCGCCGCCGGCACCTCTCTGAACCCGCCGTCAACGCCCTCTACAACTCCGACCACAGCGATACCACCACCGAGCCCCTCTGTCTCTGTTCCCTTCAACCTCACCCTCACCAGCACCCCCTCAGCAGAGCTTACCTCGCCAGAACCCTAACCCCTGCACACCCGAGCTCAGACACCATACCCCGACGCCGGCGAGCCTGAACCGTCTCAGTCGTCTCCCTTCATCCCCATCATCATCATCATCCCCCTATCACTCTTTCTCTTCCTCTGTTTCCTCCCCCTCTCTCTTTTCAGTCTCTCTCTCTCTTTCTCGCTGCAGTCTCTCTCTCCCTGCTCCCAATCCCACTGTCTCTCTTTCCCTCTCTAACTCTCTCTCTCTCTAACTCTCTCTCACTCACTGTCTCTCTTTCTCTCTCTAACTCCCTCTCTCTCTAACTCTCTCTCACTCACTGTCTCTCTCTATCTCTAACACTCTCTCTATCTCAAAACCCTCGAGCAAAACCAACATCTGTGGCACCGCTGGAGCTATACCGCGATGACGCCGTCCTCCTCCCTGCCATCTCAGTCACCACCCGCTACACATCAGAGACCTCAAACTCCACGCCTAGCCGGGAAAAACCGCTGTTGAGGCCAAATCCTTGCCGTTGTTGCCGCGTGTGTCATGCCCGTGTATACCGTGCCATCAATCCGTCGTTTCCAGGCAAGTCCCCACTTGCTACATGCTACTTATTATTAATTACAAATTAAAATCGTATATATATTTCATGCTTTACTTTCTGTTAAATTATATGACTCAACCGTTCGATGCATGTTCCCTATGAGAGTTCTCGCTTAAATTGATGGTACTCACTTGTATATTTTGGTCCGTAAGCTTATGATTCTAGTGTGCGAATTTTATTAGAAAATACGACTGTTAAAGATCAAAACAACTACCCCTAAGTTTGCCTGTAAAACTGGATATTTTCTGTACCTGAAAACCATAAAAATCACCATAAATTTTGTACATGCTGGATTGATGTGCTCGAGGGCTCAAATCGAAGCCGACTCGACGAAATTTAACCCTATACTGGTTTCCGGGTATTCCTGTACTTAAATTGTGATGATATTTGGATCGGAGTGCAACTCTGGACTGCAGTCCAGAGCGACTCCAGTCGTTGCTTGCTGTTCCGTATTGGGTACCACAAGATCTCCTTAACTCGTAGATGCGGAACTCCACTGATTATTTTAGGTAAATCTGTTAGCTAGACAACACAATTGGTTTCATTCTGTTTCGTTACCGTTTGATATTTAATCTGTAATTTAATAGACCGGGACGCATAACAGTCCCAGCAGAATCAGAACTGACATGTTAGTGTTAAACAGTGTATAACTCCTGACGTGCAGATAAGATTGACAATCCGTCTATTGCGTTGAAAACATTTCTGAAAACCCTAGAATTCATCCAACTGTAGCGTCACTAAAATCTGATCCCAACTGGGATTAAAATGCGCTGCGAAATGGATTTCTGATTCTGAAACCGGATTTCCAGCCGCGGATGAAATGGCTATAATTAGCAATCCTGGAACCCGATGGGCATGAAACCAAATTTGATGGATGGACAACTGAACATAGTAATTACTACCTGTTTATCGCTTCGCTAAATTATATACGTATGTTTCATGATAAATCGTGCAAGTGATAGAATACTGTTTTTATGACACCTTAATCGTGCTTCATATATTGTTTATGTATCATATCATACTCATATCATTGCAGTGATAACCTAGTGATATCGTGCATTTACCCAGTGTTAGATTTTATTGATGATTGTGGTAAGTACGTCAGTGTTCGTGTATCCGTGAATAAGTGAAAGTGATACGTACTTGTGCACAATCCATTGTCGACGTCTGTGGGATGCGTGTACGTGTGACTATAAGTGGTATGGGACACTTATGGAAGCGCTTGCACGGGTGTCACAGATAAGACATCAGACATTGTCATTTATCTTAGGTATTAGTCGGGACGTGCTTGATGGAGGTCCTGCCTCCAATTCTCGCGCAGACTTGTCACGGATCGATTAGTATTTAGGGTTATGGTTAGCGTTTGATGTAGACCACGGGGTGTAGGGTAGTTTAACTGTGAGTTCAACAGAATCTCGGGAGTCCCTTGCCGGCTTATATATGGAGATTTACAGGGTATGTGATATTCACCGTGATATACATGTTACATGTTGGGCCCGTGGTCCCTTGCCCTTAGGTTCTACCCTTGGGTGGAGGACACTCACGAGTGCTTGACTCTCATACTTGGACTGAAGATAGGCTTAGTGACCTGTATAGAGAGACTTAGAGACTGGTTGGAATACTGGCATTAATATATCTTATTTACTGTGTTGACATACATGACATATCGTTCTATTGCTTTTACTGTTCCGCTGCATTGATTCCTACACATTCATATTCATGCTGTCATTGATTTACTGTTTCACATATCTAATACCACTGTTAGAATTGTCACATGATTTTATATATATTATATTGCTATTGTGTCGCTCTGACGACCTGAGTATGCATGCTCAGTATGAGGAGAAGATCTAGCCTGGACCAGGATTAGACGTACATTACAGACATCTCGATTTGATATCCAGAGTTATATCTATATTTGTTCCCCCTCAGGTCAGTTCTTTACATTGTTTCCTTCAGTTACTGCATCAATCTTTACCTGTGCATTATTTACTGTTTACCATGAAAAACTAGAAGCCGAAGTGTGACTACGGCTGTCACGCCCCGCTTCCCAGAGTACGCAAGATTGAGCACGTGACATAGCCAACCATGCTACCTGTGGGTAGGAAGTATCCATCCACAGTCACATTACGGCTGTAGAGATATCAAGAACAAGATAAATAAACTATCTAACACATGTCCAAATCCATAATAACCAGAGTCAATGATAAATAAGTGCGGAAGCAAATGATCCAATGCAATAATAGAAAGGTACGTCCCGTAATGCGGGATCACACCTGGAAATAAAATGCAATAAATGAACTAACCACTACAGAACTCACAAATCAGCCTGTTGGCTGAAGTACTCCTGCTCAGTCGTCGACAGTGGTAAAGAATCCGGGCCATGCAAAACTAAGACGTCAGCGCGTCATGTCAACCAATAATATAATATGAACATGGTAATAAGCAATGCAGGTATGAACATGAATAAAACAGTACTAAGAAATAACAGAGCAGGGTAATGTGCAATGGTGACTGAACTGTCCTATCAGGTTTCTACTCTATAGTCTTTGAAATCAAATTGATGAATCGTCGATGTAACTCAATAGTATCCTGTGCGTGCCCGGGACCACGGTCAAGGTCCTCGGGGCTGAATCCGAGACGTGCCGCTAAGCAGTAATAGGTAGCTGGATGGATGAGTGATGTCAGCATCATCACTCCGGGGCTGGCCAAGCCCGTAAGACTGATCAGAACAAGTATCGAACTGTTGAGTTACAAGTCGGTTTCACCTTTGATTTCCCCATACCCCCAAGCTATGTATGTCAGGTCAGGTATTCAGTAGTCAAGGACTAATGCCAACACGAAATCAGGTAAAAGTAGGTCTGTCTGGATAGACAACAGGAACGGTCCATGGGGACTACATGTTATGTTTGTTGGCATTAAACACAAGATCAGGTAATAGGTAAAGCCATGGTACATCAGGTCAAGCCAGGTAATGTATAAAGGTGTCATGTCATGTCAAGAGTGCACGGTACCATGTCATGTCAAGTAGGAAGTGTAACAGGTCATGTCAGGAAGCACAAGATGTCATGTGGGTGCTCATAATCAAACTAACATAAGCATGTGTATAAATAAACAAGCATGAGTACTATCAGAACAATAAACTGGAACATATAATATGATATGCAAATAGATATAATTTCAAGGATATGGATGCACATTTATCGATTAGGGTTACATTTATAGTCCCAATATTAATTAGGATGCAATTTATTAAACATGGAGTGTTAATATCACATTATTATGTAGTAATGTGATCTATGGATGCAATTATATGTATCTTAAATGCGATGGATGCAAACGGGTATCCGAAAAGTTTTAAAACTATAAAATGGTAATGTGGGATGTACAACTAAACAATATGTGATATAAATATTGATATAATAATATTAATATGGATAGCATATTCAAAGCGATTAGTAACTATAAAAGATGTATTGATTAACCATGCACAAGAAGGTTCCGTTCAGAAATTTAGCGTCACCCTAATTTGTAAAATAGCTTAAAAATAACAAATGTTCTCCAAAAGAGACGTATCTTATACCAAAACAAAGATAATTCAATAAGGTTTTCAGTTTTATAAGTATAAGCATCTCAGGTTATCCCTACAAAAAGTTATGAATATTCAAAGTTGAAAGTTTGCTGCTGGAATTTCCCTGGACAGCAGTTTAGAGCCGTGTTCATTTGCATTTTACGTTAATTAAACAATTTATTTTGCAAGTAAATATTTTATAGAGTTATAGTATTCTGAATTAGCTTCGTAACGAACTAAAGAACGTATACTAATGATTTTTCTATGATTTATAATGAATTTTATAAGATAAGGTGTACAGTAAATTTCAGATTTGTCATATCCGATTTTTCAACGACATTTCATATGTAAACTATAAGATTTTCAAATGTATAACATTATAAAATGAAGATTATAAAAGTATATAGCATGTAGCAAGATTAACTTGCCTCGATGGGTCGCGAATCGGGAAAACGGAACGTTAACCGTCGGCGGGGAAAACTCGCGACGGCGCACGGTTCACGGAATGAACCCAAACGACGAACAAAGGAACTACACGGGTCGGGGTATCTCGCTGGAACGTCGAGAAACGTCACCGGCACGACGGAATTCCGGTAACAAAAGAACAGTTAAAAGAAATGAGAAACGAGACATGAAGCAAGAAGAGAAAAATGATAAAGAGAAGTACGAGAGAATATATAAGGGGTAGAGAGAGAGAGAAAGTGGAAAGAGAGAGAAGAAGGAGAGAGAGAAAGTGGGGCCCACGGGGTTAAAGGGGAGGTTGTGATTGGCTGAGAGAATAAATTGAGAAGGATATAAAAGATTGTAAAAATATTATATGGTTAACTTAAAGATTTAAAAGATAGGTAATGAACAGTAAGATATCAGGTTAGTCAGAAAAATATATGTGATGGTTTTAATAATATTAAAATTTAGGATTTTGGCGCCAAATGAAACATTTCCAAATTGCGCCCGGGTTGGGTCCAAAAATTCGAAATTCAAATAATAGGATTTTAAGCGGGTTCCAAATTTTAAAATGAAATGTTTTATGATTAAAAAGCATACTCTCAAAACGGACACACGCACGTGCACGTAGCCATCCAAACTCGTCCGTTTCACTGAACGGGACGAGAACACCATGCACGGACGCTACCACGAGGCTAAGGATGTCAAGTAGGCCAAGATGAATATTTTCAATTTCATTTTAGATGCTAAAATTTGTTATATGTAGAAATGACTTTGCCGGGTAAATTTTAAAGTAAGCAACAAACAAGCAAATTAAATGAAATGAGTACCACATTATGCTCAAACAGTAACTGAAAATAGTAGCATTGGGCTCGGGTGTTACATTATACCCAACTACAAAAGAATTTCGTCCTCGAAATTCCAAGAATACAAGATAGAAGACTACAGGAAAAGGTGAGGATACTTCTGTCGGATCTCGTCTTCTCGCTCCCACATGGACTCTCCATGCGATCGATTACCCCAAGAAACGAGCACAAGGGGGATAACCTTGTTCTTAAGAACCTTTTCCCCTACGATCCATGATTTCAACATGTCGCTCCTCAAAAGTTAGGTCTTCCCGTACTGTTAACTCCGAATGATCCAAGACGTGTGTTTTATCTCGAACATACCTTCGTAGTTGAGATACATGAAACACATCGTGCACACCTGCCAAGGACTGTGGTAACGCCAAACGGTACGCTACCTCTCCAACACGCTCCAATATCTCACAGGGTCCAACGAATCGAGGACTAAGCTTTCCCCGACTCCCAAAACGAATCACTCCTCTAGTCGGTGATATCTTCAAGAATACCAAATCACCCACGGCGAACTCTAGAGGTCTTCTTGACGTGTCAGCCCAACTTTTCTGTCTGTCTTGAGCTGCCTTCATATGCTTCCTGATTGTATTCACCTTCTCGACTGTCTGTACCACCAAATCTGGTCCTAGTAACCTTCGTTCACCAACATCATCCCAACAAACAGGTGAACGGCACTTACGATCATACAACGCTTCAAACGGAGCCATCTGAATAGTCGCTTGGAAACTATTGTTGTAAGAAAACTCCACCAAGTGTAGGTGATCCTCCCAAGAACCCTTGAAGTCCAACATGCATGCCCTCAACATATCTTCAAGAGTTTGGATCGTTCTCTCCGATTGTCCATCAGTTTGAGGATGATAAGCTGTGCTAAACTTCAATCGAGTCCCCAAACTTTCCTGTAAACTCCTCCAGAAGTGTGACAAGAACCGAGTGTCCCGATCGGACACGATGCTCACCGGTACTCCATGCAATCTTACAATCTCCTGCATGTACCGCTCTGCCAAAGTCTCCGTTGATTGACCAACCCGAAAAGGAATAAAGTGAGCTGCCTTGGTCAACCGATCGACAATCACCCATACTGCATTGTTGCCCTTTGGACTCCGCGGTAAAGCCGTCACGAAATCCATGGTTATATGTTCCCACTTCCACTGAGGAATCGGAAGTGGTTGCAACAAACCAGCAACCCTTTGGTGTTCAGCCTTGACTTGCTGACATACCAAGCACTTAGCCACGAAGCGAGCAATCTCCCGTTTCATGCCTTCCAACCAGAAATGCTGTCGAATATCTCGGTACATCTTTGTACCTCCCGGATGTATAGAGTAAGCTGAACTGTGTGCCTCCTTCATAAGCTCTTCACGTACATCATCCTTTGGCACACACAAACGGCTACCATACCTCAACGAACCATCTTCGTAGACCAGTAAATCTCTTCGTAGTCTAGCCTCAACCTGCTCTCGAAACTTCTGCAGTCTAGGATACTGTGATTGTGCCGCTTTAATCTTCTCAACCAAGGACGACTGTACTTGCAACTGCATCAACTGTCCCGTAGAATGTGGTAGCACAACCTCCAAGTCGAATCTTCGAAAATCTGCAATGATCTCCTTCTGCGTAGTTAATACCTGAATTGCTGGTAACCGACTAAGCGCATCCGGTACAACATTAACCTTCCCCGGATAGTACTTAAGATCAAGATCGTAGTCAGCCATCAACTCCAACCATCTATGCTGCCTCATGATAGGCTCCTTCTGCGTGAACACGTACTTCAAGCTCTTATGATCTGTAAAAACTTCGACTCTTACGCCCAAAAGGTAGTGTCTCCAAATCTTCAAAGCGAAAATCACAGCCGCAAGCTCCAAGTCATGAGTTGGATAATTCTTCTCATGGGTCTTCAGTTGTCTTGATGCGTATGCTACGACCTTCCCATGCTGCATCAAAACACATCCCAATTCTTTCCCAGATGCGTCGCTATGAATCATCAGTCCTCCGGAATTGTCTGGTACGGTCAGGATAGGGGCGGTTATCAACTTCTGCTTCAACGTCTCAAAGCCAACGCACACTTATCCGTCTATACAAAAGGTACCTCCTTACGCATAAGCTTGGTCAGCGGTTCTGCCAAACGAGCAAAGTTCTCCACAAATCTCCTGTAGTATCTGGCTAATCCAAGGAAACTTCTTATCTCAGCTACATTCCTTGGAATAGGCCAATCTCGAACTGCTGCAATCTTTTCGGGATGGACGGCGATTCCATCACCCGACACGACATGTCCCAGAAATTTCACTTCTTCCAGCCAGAATTCGCACTACTCATCTTCGCATAAAGCTTCTCCTGTCTCAACATCTGCAGGACCTAATGATATCCGGATCGCAAATCCAGTTTCGAGAATACTCTCGTGCCACTAAGCTGCTCAAAAGTCCTCCAATGCGAGGGATCGGGTACTTGTTCTTAATAGTCGCCCGGTTCAATTCTCGATAATCAATGCACATCCTTCTCGTGCCATCCTTCTTCTTTACTAAAAGAACTGGAGCTCCCAAGTCGAGTTGCTGCTTCGAATCCAACCCTTCTCAAGTAATTCACCAACTTGCTTCTTAACTCCTTCCAATTCCACTGGTGCCATTGGATAGTAAGCTTTAGACACTGGCGCTGCACCAGGACTAAGGTCAATCGTGAACTCCACGTCTCGCTTCGGCGGTAAGCCCGATATATCTTCAAACACGTCCATAGAATCATGAACAACAGCCGGCTTTTTACTTTCATCACTTCCATTGATGCAAGAACATTGTTTGTCGGCCTAGCCCTAAACTCGATCGGCCCGACAGAACTGCTTCCTTACCGCAACTGCTGTCTGCTGTGAACTCCCAATTTTCCTGATATGCTCTGCTGTTCTCGAGCTGCCGTAAGAACCTGTGAGAAAGTGGTCAAACCCAGGGAGACGGTTTTCCTTTGGATGTCCACATCCAAGCTGCGCATGGACCTTCATGCCCTGTCTGCATCGTTGGCGACTTAAGGTCCAGCGAAACTGCTGAGTCTCGTCCACTCTGCTGCATGCACGTCCACGGGTGCTCCATTCTGCCTCAGCCCAATAAATTTCTCTTCCATTTCCTCCCGTGCATTCCGCGGAAAGAACTTCTCCAGGAAACTCTTAGAGAAATCCGCCCAACTGCTTGGCTTGGGCAAACGGTTCTCCTCCACAAGCCACCACTCTCGGCGTAATCCACTAGTTGAATGCGCACCACATCAACTCCTTTGTCCTCTGGAATCTGTGCCGCAATCAGCAAATTCTCCGTGCTGACTAGCCACTGCTCGGCTGGCACGGCTCCTCCAAACCAGTGAAAGTAGTAGGACCCACACGTCTGAACTCTGCCACGGTCCCTACTCGGTCAACTGGTCTAGTTCCAATCTTGTTCACAGACTGCTGAACGATCTGCAAACCTTCCTGAAACGAGTCCGCTTGCTGCTGGATCAGCTCGGGCTGTTTCTTTGATTTCCAGCATTCCTCTTATCACTCCAAGCATGGCGGCTTCGTTCACACGCCTCTGGTACGTCTTCAACTTCTTACCTGTCATAATCCTGAACTCAAAACACCCAATATTAGCATGATGATAGATTCTGAACATGGATCAAGGCTAGAACTCCAAGATACTTAAATAGAGTACCGCATTGTAGCTATGCCGCGGTATCATAGCCACAATTACTTAACTCCACCCAAGTCGCCTAAGTCCTATAGATAACAAGGAATTAGGTTTTCGAATTGACAATGCAAAGTAAGTTTTCATGTCGACATGATCCGGAAGAATGATTCAAAGATGGTAAAACGGTCAAGGTGGCTGGACATGTTTCCTAATCACGGGTGTTCTGATTCGTGTATTGGGTACAATACCCAACTACAAAAGAATCAACCCAACTAACCTATGGCTTTGATACCAAAAGAACCATGTCACGTCCCGCTTCCCAGAGTACGCAAGATTGAGCACGTGACATAGCCAACCATGCTACCTGTGGGTAGGAAGTATCCATCCACAGTCACATTACGGCTGTAGAGATATCAAGAACAAGATAAATAAACTATCTAATACATGTCCAAATCCATAATGACCAGAGTCAATGATAAATAAGTGCGGAAGCAAATGATCCAATGCAATAATAGAAAGGTACGTCCCGTAATGCGGGATCACACCTGGAAATAAAATGCAATAAATGAACTAACCACTACAGAACTCACAAATCAGCCTGTTGGCTGAAGTACTCCTGTTCAGTCGTCGACAGTGGTAAAGAATCTGGGCCATGCAAAACCCAGACGTCAGCGCGTCATGTCAACCAATAATATAATATGAACATGGTAATAAGCAATGCAGGTATGAACATGAATAAAGCAGTACTAAGAAATAACAGAGCAGGGTAATGTGCAATGGTGACTGAACTGTCCTATCAGGTTTCTACTCTATAGTCTTTGAAATCAAATTGATGAATCGTCGATGTAACTCAATAGTACCCTGTGCGTGCCCGGGACCACGGTCAAGGTCCTCGGGGCTGAATCCGAGACGTGCCGCTAAGCAGTAATAGGTAGCTGGATGGATGAGTGATGTCAGCATCATCACTCCGGGGCTGGCCAAGCCCGTAAGACTGATCAGAACAAGTATCGAACTGTTGAGTTACAAGTCGGTTTCACCTTTGATTTCCCCATACCCCCAAGCTATGTATGTCAGGTCAGGTATTCAGTAGTCAAGGACTAATGCCAACACGAAATCAGGTAAAAGTAGGTCTGTCTGGATAGACAACAGGAACGGTCCATGGGGACTACATGTTATGTTTGTTGGCATTAAACACAAGATCAGGTAATAGGTAAAGCCATGGTACATCAGGTCAAGCCAGGTAATGTATAAAGGTGTCATGTCATGTCAAGAGTGCACGGTACCATGTCATGTCAAGTAGGAAGTGTAACAGGTCATGTCAGGAAGCACAAGATGTCATGTGGGTGCTCATAATCAAACTAACATAAGCATGTGTATAAATAAACAAGCATGAGTACTATCAGAACAATAAACTGGAACATATAATATGATATGCAAATAGATATAATTTCAAGGATATGGATGCACATTTATCGATTAGGGTTACATTTATAGTCCCAATATTAATTAGGATGCAATTTATTAAACATGGAGTGTTAATATCACATTATTATGTAGTAATGTGATCTATGGATGCAATTATATGTATCTTAAATGCGATGGATGCAAACGGGTATCCGAAAAGTTTTAAAACTATAAAATGGTAATGTGGGATGTACAACTAAACAATATGTGATATAAATATTGATATAATAATATTAATATGGATAGCATATTCAAAGCGATTAGTAACTATAAAAGATGTATTGATTAACCATGCACAAGAAGGTTCCGTTCAGAAATTTAGCGTCACCCTAATTTGTAAAATAGCTTAAAAATAACAAATGTTCTCCAAAAGAGACGTATCTTATACCAAAACAAAGATAATTCAATAAGGTTTTCAGTTTTATAAGTATAAGCATCTCAGGTTATCCCTACAAAAAGTTATGAATATTCAAAGTTGAAAGTTTGCTGCTGGAATTTCCCTGGACAGCAGTTTAGAGCCGTGTTCATTTGCATTTTACGTTAATTAAACAATTTATTTTGCAAGTAAATATTTTATAGAGTTATAGTATTCTGAATTAGCTTCGTAACGAACTAAAGAACGTATACTAATGATTTTTCTATGATTTATAATGAATTTTATAAGATAAGGTGTACAGTAAATTTCAGATTTGTCATATCCGATTTTTCAACGACATTTCATATGTAAACTATAAGATTTTCAAATGTATAACATTATAAAATGAAGATTATAAAAGTATATAGCATGTAGCAAGATTAACTTGCCTCGATGGGTCGCGAATCGGGAAAACGGAACGTTAACCGTCGGCGGGGAAAACTCGCGACGGCGCACGGTTCACGGAATGAACCCAAACGACGAACAAAGGAACTACACGGGTCGGGGTATCTCGCTGGAACGTCGAGAAACGTCACCGGCACGACGGAATTCCGGTAACAAAAGAACAGTTAAAAGAAATGAGAAACGAGACATGAAGCAAGAAGAGAAAAATGATAAAGAGAAGTACGAGAGAATATATAAGGGGTAGAGAGAGAGAGAAAGTGGAAAGAGAGAGAAGAAGGAGAGAGAGAAAGTGGGGCCCACGGGGTTAAAGGGGAGGTTGTGATTGGCTGAGAGAATAAATTGAGAAGGATATAAAAGATTGTAAAAATATTATATGGTTAACTTAAAGATTTAAAAGATAGGTAATGAACAGTAAGATATCAGGTTAGTCAGAAAAATATATGTGATGGTTTTAATAATATTAAAATTTAGGATTTTGGCGCCAAATGAAACATTTCCAAATTGCGCCCGGGTTGGGTCCAAAAATTCGAAATTCAAATAATAGGATTTTAAGCGGGTTCCAAATTTTAAAATGAAATATTTTATGATTAAAAAGCATACTCTCAAAACGGACACACGCACGTGCACGTAGCCATCCAAACTCGTCCGTTTCACTGAACGGGACGAGAACACCATGCACGGACGCTACCACGAGGCTAAGGATGTCAAGTAGGCCAAGATGAATATTTTCAATTTCATTTTAGATGCTAAAATTTGTTATATGTAGAAATGACTTTGCCGGGTAAATTTTAAAGTAAGCAACAAACAAGCAAATTAAATGAAATGAGTACCACATTATGCTCAAACAGTAACTGAAAATAGTAGCATTGGGCTCGGGTGTTACAACGGCAGTACATTTCCTTGACCGTAGGAGCATGGCTGGCCTTGTCTACCCTTCGTATTCCATATTTTGGGAAGTGGGGCGTGACAGATCGACTTAAACGTTTGTTAAGGATACGTTAGTCTGATTTAAGACTAAGATCAATTTAACGGGATCGTTTGGATCTGACAAAAGAGCGTTTGGGAACTCTATTGTTCCAGTTTAGGGACATAGTGGTCCATAGGTAGTTTAGGGACATTGCGGTCCATATTCCAGTTTAGGGACGTGGTGGTCCATAGGTAGTTTAAGGACATTGCGGTCCATATTCCAGTTTAGGGACGTGGTGGTCCATATTCCAGTTTAGGGACATGGTGGTCCATAGGTAGTTTAAGGACGCTTAAGTCCATGGGTTTAAGGACCCCACAGTCCGTGTTTTGGTTTAAGGACGCATAAGTCCGCGGGTTTAAGGATCCTACAATCCGTCTTTTAGTTTAAAGACACTTAAGTCCATGAGTTTAAGGACCCCACAGTCCGTGTCGATGTGTGGTTGTCGAGACCCGTCACCTCTCTGGCGTCGTTGAAGGATTACAACGATATGTCAAAGGAGCTCGGAGATGTACCCTCGAACCGGTCGTAAATTGATTTAAGAGAGCAGCTGTGCTCCGTCAATTTAATTTGAGGACTTACGGCCATGATTGGGCTAAGTCCAGTTGAAAAATATTCAACACTTTTATTTATTTTTGGTCTATTAGACCTGTGCTAGGGCTTTGCCCACATTTAAATAACGCATTGCATTACTTTTATTTTGTTTGGGCTGTGCCCAGAAAGATGCAGAGCATCAATTTTACTTGGGCTCTGCCCTTTATAAATGATGCAGAGCATCAATTTGTTTTGGGCTCTGCCCATTTATAAATGATGCAGAGTATCAATTTGACTTGGGCTCTGCCTTTTTATTGCTTTGCAATTTATTTGACCTGCTAGGTCTTTTTGATTTGGGCCTGGCCCTTTAGCAAAAGAAATCCATAGCATTTGTCAGGCGCTTTGCACCAATCAAAGAGCGCAAGCGCTTGTGGTGATGACACGTGTCATGCAAGCGCAGTACGCTGCGCCAGTGCGCTGCGCTTGCGCTGCTGACACGTGGCGCGCTGTGGTGAGTTGCGCCAGTTTCAGAGAGCAAGGCTCTATTTCAAAAGCGCATAGCGCAAATGGTTCAGATGCTGACACGTGGCGCTCTCTGGTGGCTTGCGCCAACCCAAGAGCGCAACAGTGCAGTTTTACAAGTGCAAGGCACTATTAACTTGAGAATCTTTTAGATTCCAGAACTAATGGTTCATAAAAAGTGCAAAGCACTGTTTGTTTTCTTGATCTAATTTAGATCAAAGAAAACAAGTTCTTCTTGTTTTTCTTATCTCAGGGAACCAATGGTTCATAGAAAAGTGCAAGGCACTTATTATTATTTATTTATTATTATTATTTTTATTAGAGATCCTTGATTTTTTTCTCAGATCAATGATCTGTTCATAAAAGAATTTTCTCTTTTTTTCTAAAGGTTTTTACCTTTTTTGTTCTTGAGGAATTCTCTCCAATTCTTCAGAGTTCTCTCTGTTTGAAGTTTTTGATTTCTCTCCAAAATGTTGATGCCTTTGAATTGAGGTCTAGGGGCCTTTATATAGTGCCCATAAATTTGTTAAAGAAATCTTTCTTTGAGTGATTTGGGGAATTTTCCCCACCGTTGGATCTTTGATCCAAGGACTTCTGTTTTACAGAAGAAAATCTTCTTGTTTTAACAAGAACAGAAAGATTTCTTTAAAATCTTAATTATGTTTGTCGCAAACGCCCCAGCGCGTGACACGTGTCAAGCAGCGCACGATGCAGCGCAACTGCGCTTGCGCATCTGCGCTGACACGCGTCGCGCAGCGCAAAGCGCAGCGCAACTGCGCTAGCGCATCTGCGCTGACACGCGTCGCGCAGCGCAGTGCTTGCGCAACTGAAGCGTTGCTTCCTTTAATTTTGTCTTAAATAGAGCTTTGCTCTGATTGGGCGCTGCGCTGACATATCAGCACCTGACATGTGGCGCGTTGCGTCCGGGATTTGAAGCGCAATGAATCTGAAGCGTTGCTTCATTTACTAAAGTTTAAATTTTCAAAGTAGAACTTTGCTCTGATTGGGGGAAGATGAAGCGTTGCTTCATCTTCCGCCTTGGAATTTGAACAGAGCTTTGCTCTGATTGAGGTAAACAAATGCCCCCTCACCGTTGTGCTTACGTGGCCCCAAACGCAAGCGCAACGGTGGCAGAATTCCAACCGTTGCGGCAACTTTTGGAAGTTGAAAGGGCTCTTGATGCCTATAAATAGAACCTTTGGTCCTACACAGATGATTATCATCTTTAAGATTTTTATTTTCAAAAACTTCAGAGCTTTGCTCTTGCCTTCAAGAACTCCTTGAGTTAGATTTTCTTTAACAGAAACTATTTAAGTAAGAATTAGTTTTGAATTAAATCAATTTTAATTGATAGAGCTTTACTCTCATAGATATTTGATCTAAAGAAAACCCTTTTGGGGTTTCACCAAATAGAGCCTTGCTCTCAGGAATCTGTTTCAGGGTTTCTTAACCCATGAACAGAACCTTGCATCTTTGGCAAAACACAGATCTCTTTGATCTAAAAAAAATGAACTCTTAAGAGTTTGAATATGGATAATGAAAATTAAAAATGGAGTTTTGTATTTAATGGATTATATCATCTTTTAATAGTAATGATCTCGGAGTTCTCTGGGGATTTCTTTAAATTTCCCTTATTATTGAATTTAATAGGCGTCACCTCTATTCGTAGAGCATTACTCTCGAAGAGTTTAACTCTCTGTGCTTGTTTTTTTTTTTAACAAGAATTCGCTTAATCAGTCGGTCTGCTAATTTTGTTGATCCTTTTTTTTACAGGAACAATGGACGCCCATATGTACGCTCTTAACGAGATCATCTCTTACGGGGACATCCGCCGACTTGGCCGCTCTCAAAATTGAGAGTTCACAAATGCGGAGTGTGCTGAAATCATGAGCCGCTTCGACGCATACAACGGTCCACTTCTTCCCCGACGTTCCTCCCTCCTTAAGCTTATCGTGGGAGCCATCTGGGAAGCGCTTCCCCTATTCTGTTCCGGTGTGCCGCTTAGGGCGTTGGATGCCGCCGAGGATAAGGTGCACTCGGTGTACCTGATGAACTTAATCTCGAAGAGACGGTTAGACAGTCTTGTCGATCTCTTGCACGAGGTCTTTCAACAGTCTGCCATACTCGCTACTTATTGGAGGGTGGAAGACATCAGGGGGGACCCTGATGCTTGTGCTCGCGAAAGAAAGCACACCAGGATGGTCCGCGAGGCTTGGAAAGTCATAGATAGGGTCACTTTCGAGTTCCTCCATCCATGTTCTGGGTTCGAGGTTATACCTTTGTAAACATTTTAATAATGTTATTATCTATTTCTCTGTGATTGTAAGGACCCCTTTTTATGATATGAATAGAAAATTTCCATTCCAGTTTGTCTTATTTCTTGTTCTAAATCTTTTGCACATGCATGAATGAGTGTGTCTCGAACGCTTGATCAAATGTAAATCGGATGTTCTTCCTGTCACTTCCTTCTTTCTTTTATTGTGCGTATGCTATCTTAATAAACAGGGTCGATAGATAATAGAGTAAGCATCTAGATTTCTTCCAAGAGGGTCTCATAGAGATTTCTTCCAAGAGGGTCTCATAGATTAGGCCGCAGGTTCAAATTTGTCGCCTAAGACTTTTCAACTCTATGAACCGTGAGGGTCTCATAGAGATTTTCTCCCTACGGATCGAGAGGATCTCGTAGGTGTATTTCCTCCTTAGGAATCGTGAGGATTCCTAAGCGTGTTTTCTCTTATAATTCGTAAGGATATTATAAGAGAATTTTTCCCTCTTACGAGTCGAGAGGACCTGTAAGCGGTTGTTTCCCTCCTTGTAGAGATTCGACTTTGGAGAGTGAGAATAGACCGTTTTTGACCGACTTGCAGGGTCCCATTGTTCAGGAAACAAGTTTTTTAATCCCTGTTGCCTGAGGCTTCATCTTGCAAGTTGAGACGAATCAGGAATTTCCCGCGGAGACACTGGTTTCTCTGCGAGTCGACGCGAATCAGGAGGCCCTCATCAAGGATATTTGTTTCCCTGAATTGAGGTATTTGCCAAGGATTATTTGTTTCCCTGGTGTTGAAACGGATCGAGAATTTCCCACAGAGACACTGGTTTCTCTCCGAGCCGACGCGAATCAGGAGGCTCTCATCAAGGATGTTTGTTTCCCTGAATTGAGGTATTTGCCAAGGATTATTTGTTTCCCTGGTGTTGAAACTGATCAAGAATTTCCCACGGAGACACTGGTTTCTCTGCGAGTCGACGCCAATCAAGAAGCTCTCATCAAGGATATTTGTTTCCCTGAATTGAGGTATTTGCCAAGGATTATTTGTTTCCCTGGTGTTGAAACGGATCGAAAATTTCCCACGGAGACACTGGTTTCTCTGCGAGTCGACGCGAATCAGGAGGCTCTCATCAAGGATATTTGTTTCCCTGAATTGAGGTATTTGCCAAGGATTATTTGTTTCCCTGGTGTTGAAACGGATCGAGAATTTCCCACGAAGACACTGGTTTCTCTGCGAGTCGACGCGAATCAGGAAGCTCTCATCAAGGATATTTGTTTCCCTGAATTGAGGTATTTGCCAAGGATTATTTGTTTCCCTGGTGTCGAAACGGATCGAGAATTTCCCATGGAGACACTGGTTTCTCTGCGAGTCGATGCGAATCAGGAGGCTCTCATCAAGGATATTTGTTTCCCTGAATCGAGGTATTTGCCAAGGATTATTTGTTTCCCTGTTGTTGAAACGGATCGAGAATTTCCCACGGAGACATTGGTTTCTCTGCGAGTCGACGCGAATCAGGAGGCTCTCATCAAGGATATTTGTTTCCCTGAATCGAGGTATTTGCCAAGGATTATTTGTTTCCCTGGTGTTGAAACGGATCGAGAATTTCCCACGGAGACACTGGTTTCTCTGCGAGTCGACGCGAATCAGGAGGCTCTCATCAAGGATGTTTGTTTCCCTGAATCGAGTTATTTGCCAAGGATTATTTGTTTCCCTGGTGTTGAAACGGATAGAGAATTTCCCACGGAGACACTGGTTTCTCTGCGAGTCGACACGAATCAGGAGGCTCTCATCAAGGATATTTGTTTCCCTGAATCGAGGTATTTGCCAAGGATTATTTGTTTCCCTGGTGTTGAAACGGATCGAGAATTTCCTACGGAGATACTGGTTTCTCTGCGAGTCGACGCGAATCAGGATTTTCTTTGTCAGGGACGCTTGTTTCCTTGAGTCAAAGGATTTGCCGAAGACACTGGTTTCTTCGGGGTTGGGATGAACCGTCGAGATTTGGCTTTGATTTCTGGCGAAGCCTGTTGGGAAAGTATGGTTCCCTCTTTGCTTGTGCCCTTGGATTGTATACAGGGATCGATGTGATCTCAACTGTAGGGCTAAAGTTTTATCATTTTTTTTATTTCCGCGATGCTCTATCATTTCAGCTTTTATATCGCAAAGGTCGCGATTGCCCAATCATTTCGGATATTTTTCGCGGTGCCCAATCATTTCGGCTATTTAGTTTATTTTTACTCGCTGCTTTTTATTGTGAGATGCCCAATCATTTCGGCTATTTTGTATGCATACGTTTTTACTTGCTGCTTTTTATTGCAAGTTGCCCTATCATTTCGGTCATTTCGTATGCATGCGCGGCCTACCGGCTTTTCACCGTAAACCTGAAATTAGACACCGATTTCGGCATCAGCACCGCTGCAACTGGGATATTGCCAGGAGCGAATCATCATTTGCCTCTGTCGATGTCGAACAAAGGTGGCTTAGCGAACAGGGTTAAGGTCCTGTCAACTAAGGCTTTTAACTTCATGAGTCGTAAGGGTCTCACAAAGGTATTTCTCCCTATAAGTCGTGAGGATCGTGTAGGTGTATTTTCTCCTTAGGAATCGTGAGGATTCCTAAGTGTATATTCCTCTGTAAGTCGTAAGGATCCTACAAGAGGGTTTTCTCCTTGTAAGTCGAGAGGACTTATAAGGGTAGTTCATCATGCGCACATATCCCCAATCACGGATGAAACTTGATTAGGGAAATGTTTATTCGCACCCGTGGATTGTATACAAGGGTCAGTATTGAGCCACTTGTAGGGCAATATCAAAAGTTGTGGGGGTTACTTAAGCACAGGTTTAGCTATCTGTAACTTAAGACTTTCAAATCTTATGAGCCGTGAGGGTCCCATAAGAGAGTTCTCCCTACGAGTCGTGAGGATCTCGCAAGTGTATTTTCTCCTTAGGAATCGTGGGGATCCCTAAGTGTGTTGCTCCCTCGTGAGTCGTAAGGATCTCACGTGGGTGGTTTCTCCCTTCAAGGTCGAGAGGACCCTGTAAGTGTCTTTTAATGAGGTTGCGCCCTTTCAGGTTTTCACAAACACTCGCCGGTGTCCTGCTGTTTTTACTCACAGAGCCCTTTCGGGTTTTCATCCGTGCCCATTTTGCTTATGGACATACCATTTTTTTTTATTCTTTTTATTTTTATATTTTTTTTTACGAGGTCGCGCCCTTTCGGGTTTTCACGAACACTCGCCGGTAGCCCTGCTGTTTTTACTCACGGAGCCCTTTCAGGTTTTCATCCGTGCCCTTTTTTTGCTTCTGGACATACCGTTTTTATATATTTTTTATTTTATATATTTTTTATTCTTCTCGTCAGCCTAAAGATGTTGCGATAGTAGTTTAAGGACGTTTCGGTCCTTCATTAGTTTAAGGACGTTTCAGTCCGGCATTAGTTTAGGGACGTTTCGGTCCGTCATTGAGAAGGCTGGCTACCGCTTATAAAGTTTGAGCTTAGAAAGATAGCGAGCGGACGTAGTCGTCGTCATCTATCATTGACCTAGGCGGTAACCTTCTAAGCGTAGTATTTCTTTAGGAAGCGACCATTTATTGGCCTGAAAGGCCTTTCACCGTTCATATCCATAAGTAGATAGGCTCCACCTTGGTAGACCTTATCTATGATGTACGGGCCTTCATAGTTTGGCTCAAACTTTCCCCGCTTGGCGCGATTGGGGATCATAGGCCTTTTGATCACGAGCACGAGTTTGCCTTGGCGGAATATCCTTGACCGGGTCAATCTTACATATGAGCGCGTCATCTTTGCTTTATAGGCCTCCAGATTTTGTTGCGCTATGAGCCGGGTCTCATCGAGGGCATCGAGCTCCTCAAGCCGAAGGTGAGCATTTTCTTCATCCGTCAGCTCATAGTGGACTGCCACTCGTAGAGAGGGTAACTCTATCTCGAGGGGGAGTACTGCTTCTGTACTGAATACCAACGCATATGGCGTTGTGTTTGTGGCTGTCTTGAACGTAGTTCGATATGCCCAAAGAGCTTCTTGCAGTCTTTCATGCCAGTCCTTCTTATTTCGGGACACTGTCTTCTTCATAATCTTTGTTAAGGTCTTATTAAAGGCCTCAGCTAGACCGTCAGCTCGCGGATTATAAACCGAGGAATATCTCCAGTCTATATTGTGCTGTTGCGCGAAGCGACTGATCTTGTGGCTTCTGTAAGCTGGCCCGTTATCGGAGATGATCCGTCGTGGAGTTCCAAACCGATATAGGACGTGCGTCTTGAAGAAATGGAGGATATTCTCCGTCTTAACTTCCCTCAGCGGTACTGCTTCTGCCCATTTGGAGAAGTAGTCAGTCGTCACCAGGATGAAACGATGTCCTCTGGACGATGCTGGTTCGATAGGGCCGACTATATCAGTTCCCCATATTTTGAACGGCCAGCTAGCCACCGTTGGATGTAGTGAATTTGGATGCTAGTGGATGAAGTCCCCATGAATTTGGCATGAGTGGCATTGCTTCGCCTATTTGAGGCAGTCCTGGAACATCGTGGGCCAGTAGTAGCCTATCAGTTTGATCTTCAACTTCATCTTTGGGCCCGCTTGGTGAGAACCGCAGAGTCCATCATGAACTTCCTGGACGACTCTTTTCGCTTCGCCAGGTCCCAGACATCTCAACCATAAAGAATCAAACGACCTCTTGTACAGAGTATCATTGACGAAGGCGAAAGACAGAGCTCGTTTCATAAGCTGATGTCTTGAGGACGCATTTTCGGGCGTTTGGCGGTATTTGAAGTAGTCTATAAAGACTTCTCTCCAATCCTCGGTATTTTCCCGATCTTTTATTTGCAGGGTCGTCTGCTCAGTCGCTCCCTTCTCTTCGGGTGATTCCGGAGATATTTCCGCTGGGGCGAGCACCCGACGGTTTTGTACCACGATTCTTACGTTATCGAGGTTTTCATCGGCCAGTTCCTTAGCGAGCTTGGCCAACGCGTCTGCTTTGCTGTTTTCCGCACGCGGTATGTTTTCCAAAGTATAGGAAGGAATTTGGGTCAACAATTGTTGCACCTTTTCTCCGTACTTCACCAATTCTGGTTTGCATGTTTGGTAGTCGCCGTTTACTTGACTAACGACCAGTTGGGAATCTCCATATATGAGGAGGTTTTCAATTCCCATGTCGATGGCGATCTCGAGGCCTGCTATCAGAGCTTCGTATTCGGCTTCATTGTTTGTTCTCGGCTCAGTTAGGGAGAAAGCAAAGCGCATTATCCCTCCTTGTAGAGTTACAAAGATGAGTCCTGCCCCCGATTTGATTATAGGGGTACTTTGTTTGCGCTTCTTCACGGAAGATGCTCCATCGAAATAAAGCTCCCATCGAGTATCATCACCGTCGATCGCATCAAACGCATGTTCGTCTGGAAGATCGCAATTTAAAGGAGAATCGGCGGGTATCAGATGCTCAGCGAGGAAGTCGGCGATGGCCTGGCCTTTCACTGCCTTGAGAGGTTGATGCGTTATCGAGAAGTCCATCAAGAGCAGGGCCCATTTAGCGAGTCGCCCCGTCAATATGGCCTTCGACATCAAATATTTAAGGGGGTCCACCTTTGAAATGAGACGGACCTCATGCGCCAACGCATAGTGCCTGAGTTTTGTTATCGCGAAGATCAACGCCAGGCAGTGTTTTTCAATGGGGGAGTAGTTGCTTTCTTCCCCCAGCAGAACTCGACTTAAGTAGTAGAGTGCTCTTTCCTTCCTTTGCTCGTTCTCTTGTGCCCATAATGCGCCTAAGGAGCCTTCGAGAGCGGTTGTATAAAGAATGAGGGGCTTTCCCTTGACCGGAGCAGCCAACATCGGCGGGTTCTGCAGGTATTGTTTGATCTCGTCTAGCGCGCTTTGGCATTTTTGGTCCCAGACGAACGGGGTTCCCTTCTTCATCAGGTGGCTATAAGGACGGCACTTTCCTGAAAGGTTGGCTATAAATCGCCGTATATACGCGAGCTTTCCTTGGAGAGACCGCAGCTGTTTGAGAGTCCTTGGCGGAGGCATTTCTATGATCGCTTTGATCTTTAACGGATCTATCTCAATACCTCGATGTCGGACGATGAATCCCAAGAATTTGCCCGATGAAACTCCGAATGCACACTTGAGAGGGTTCATCTTCAAGTTGTATTGTCGAAGGCGTTGAAATACGGTCTTCAGATGCTCGAGATGTTCCTCGTATGATTTGCTTTTAACCACGAGATCGTCGATATAGCATTCGACGATTTCGTGTATAAGGTCATCAAAGATCTACGTCATGGCTCTCTGATAAGTAGCACCGGCGTTCCTTAAACCGAAGGGCATCACCTTGTAGCAAAATATACCCAAAGGAGTCCTGAAGGCGGTGTGCTTCTGGTCTTCAGGATGCATCTTTATCTGATTATATCCTGACGAGCCGTCCATGAAGGAGAAAACCTCGTGAGTGGACGTATTGTCTATCATCAGTTCGGTGACTGGCACTGGAAAATCGTCCTTCGGGCAAGCTTTATTAAGATCCCGGAAGTCTACGCATATGCGCACTGTCCCATTTTTCTTCAACACCAGGACGATGTTGGCGATCCATTCAGGGTATTGAACTTCCTGGATGAAGCCAGAGTCGATCAGATTCTTGACCTCGGCATTGATATTCATCTCAAGTTCGAGCCGCATTCTTCTCGGCCCCTGTTTGACCGGCTTGACGTCCGGAGATATCGCCAATCTGTGCACAGCAATTTCTGGATCTCGCCCCGTCATTTCGGAATAGTTCCACGCGAAGCAATCTTTGTGCTGCATAAGCAGGTCTTTTAATGAAGCCACCTTCTCTTCAGATAGTAGCTCACTAACAAATGTCGGTCGCGGCTCGTTCGCCGTTCCCAACTCAATTTTCTTAAGGTTATCTGCGGTGGTATAGATTCCATCTTCCAGCTCTTTTGGCGCTGGTGGGAATTCTGAGATTACTTCGTCGTTGCTGTTTTCGAAGCACCAAGGAAGGTCATCCATGTTCTCGGGCTCTTCTTTTGATATCGTTATCACGTGACAAGTACAAATTCTCTTCCAATCCTAATGCTGAACTGGTTCTTCTTCTGTGGCCTTGGTTCGTGCTTCTGTGGCGGCGCTACCCTCCAGTTGTCAGACAGAGCGAACTTGCCAAGAAGATACTGATCTTCAACCCAATTCTTGAAGGTGAAGCAGTCCTCGAGAGGGTGCCCTATCACTCGGTGATAAGGGCAATAGTCCGGGTGAGAGACTTCGCCTGCTTGTTTGGGGTGTTTAGACCCCGGCAGTGTAAGCATCTGATGTTTTAAAGCGTGGTCAAGTATTTTCTTCGTCTTGTCCTAAGGAAAAGAGTATGCTCGGCCCATTTTTCTCATGAGGGATAGATCGGAACCGCTTGGTTCCCGCTTGCGTGGTCTTTTAGCCCCGCTTCGTTGCTGTTGAGCGCCTTTTTCGCGTTTCGACTTGTTTCTGCCTCTGCGTCGGGCCTTCTTTATAACAGGTTGACAAGGAGCGGCATTTTCATCTTTCACGGCCTGTTGGAGAAGGCGTTGCGTTTTGGCTTTCTTGTCGATGACCATTTCGCGGTTATGATCATCCCGGACTTTTTGATCCGCTTCCCTTATAAGCTTGTCCATTTGTTCTTCGAACGACGGACTGGGCACTTTTGCATCTGGAACTTTCACTGTCTCGGGATTAGCGTCCTCCCATTGAGCATCCACTTCTTTATCGAAGTCATACATGACATAGCAGCTATTTAGTAGCCCTCGTTTCTTTGACCGGATGTATCCAAGTCCTTTTGTCTCTATTTTCCCATTAGGCAGTTTGCGTTGAGTCCCGGGAACGTTCCAGACTTTGTCATAGAACTTGGCTTTTCGAACGGTCTGCTTGAAGGATATCCCCTGGCGTTTCAGCAGCTTTTTCAAACCTTCCGTATAATATCTGGGAAGACGGATAGGCTGAAGCCTGTCGAGCGTAGGATCCATGCCATGCCAGATTTCTTTCTCCACTTTGGTTTCTTCAGAGCGGTAGAATAGAATTGCTTTTTCGCTTTCTCTCCTGGGAGGGATATAGAACGTTTGTAGCTCTTCTACATTGTAAATATCAAGTGCATCCAGTTCTTTACGGTGTTTAAGCGGCACCATGGCGACTTGTAGACTTTGCTCTTCGTCAACGGACGTTTGTATTGAAGGTCGAGCAGGGAATACAGCATGGACTTCATCTTCCGAGTCGCTACCAAAGATTAACGTAGGAGTAGATGACCCTGGCTTGTTGTGTTGGGGTGGCCCCGAATAAACTATCTCCTCGGTATCACTGCCGAAGACAGGGATGGTGGCGTTAGCTTTGTTTTCCGGCTTGTGACACCTTTCCGTGTCTTCGAAATCCGGTAAGAAGTACTTGGCATCTTCATATTTGCGGACTTCGTTCACGGAAAACGGATTCAGTTCTCCCGCCACGGTATACTCGAGACCATCCTTTGCGTATTTCATACACTGATGTTGTGTAGAAGGGATGACGTTGTACTCGTGTAACCATGGTCGGCCGAGCAGAGCATTGTAGCATGTCTTGGCGTCTATGACGTGGAACTTAATGTCCGTGACGAGTAGCCCAAAGCGTAGCGTCAGTATCACAGACCCAAGAGTCCTTGATGACTGGGAGTCAAACCCGGAGATGGTGATCTTGTCCCGGGAAAGGTGCTGGACGCTCATGCAGATTTCTTTTAACACCCGCACATTGAGAAGGTTAACGGAGGATCCATTGTCGATCAGGATTTTGCCTATCGTTATATCGTGGCAGTATCCTGAGACATAGAGGGGGCGATTGTGTTCGCACGTCCCAAGGAGAAGGTCTTCATCACTAAAAGCGACATCGGCCGTGTGCACTTCCTCTAATTCATCCTTCATCTTTTCTTCAGCCAGGAAAGCTTGGAATTGTTCCGGATCTTGTAGTGCCTTGATTAACGAATCTCTCGCCTCCTTTGATAGCAAAAGGGCGTCAAGAATGCTGAGCTGTGAGGGTAGTTTTCTCAGATGCGCTAAGACGTTGTAATCCACCTTATTCTTCTTCGGCGGGTCCTTGGCGCTTAGCTCCCCCAGAACTTAGTCATCTAAGACGATATCTTCAGAGACCTTTTCATTCCCTTTATTTTTTCTGTTTGAGGGTCCGAGATTCTTTTCAGGCAGCGTCCGATTACGCAGCCGGATATTTTCGCAAACCTTCAGCTCTTCTTCTTTTCCCGAAGTGGACTCTTTAAAGAGAGGGACAAGTTCCAGCTCTTCATCAGAATCACTCCCGAATTTAGGCACCTGTGATCCCCCGGCGTTAACCATGCGACAATCACCGGTAATTCTGTTAAACCCTTCAGTCATATCCTTCCGCTCCCGACGAGTTTTACGTTTCTCCCGCTTAAAATGTTATCGATGAGCAACATATCCTTCCCACCATCTATCGAAAGCTTTGCACTCTTAAGTGGGATGCGAAACATTCTGATGATATAAGCAATAGGAGGGGTGCATGTCTATTTCACCAGTAATTTTTCCTTCGGAGGATAGTAGCTTCATGCCCATTGATATGGCCTTAGCAAACCTTTTCCTCATCTTGAATTGGCTTTTGTCGGTAATGGAGGTATTTTACTCCAGCGGGATCGTCTCAGCTCTTTCATCAAGTCGCTGGCGCTTGGCCCTTTCAAATACAACCGTCTCGCGTTCTCGATCAGCTTTACTTTTCAATCGAGCTTCGTTAAGGAATGCGTCAATTATTTCATCTGATGGCCCCAGAATTTTTGATTCAGGGTCTGCCCCCAGCGTTTCAGTACAAGGAGTCTCCTCATCGTCCATGAACGAATGGGAAATCACATGACAGCTCGCCACATATTCTTCAGATTCATCGGATGAACTTTCCCCCTCATCTTCCTCTTGAAAGACATGATTGAGGAACTCTTGGAAAGTCCGTGCGCTTGTCGCCAGGCTTCACGGGCTTCTTTGATTTCTTTTTCTTCTTCTTCGAAAATTTTGACGGCTGGTTGCGAGTGCTTGAGCCACCACCATCGGTCTTTGGAGTTGGACATGGCTTCAACATCCTTTCAATGATCTGGGGTTCCAGCGGGTTCTTCCACCTGACTACCGGGCAAGCTTGGAGCTCGTTCAGCATTCTTTTGGTTTTTGCTGAAAGCACGACTTCCCATGGAGCTTCTTCAATGAAAGAACAAGTTTCCCCTGGCGTACTCATCCCCTTAGAGGTATGGGGCTGCGGGGGATTCACCTTCCATTTGTCAGATAACGCGAACTTAGCCTGTCGGTACTGGTCTTCAAGCCAATTTTTGAAGACGTAGCAATCTTCGATCGGATGACCCAGTACTCGATGATAAGGACAGTAGTTGGGCTCATTGACATCATTTGGTTGCGCCGGACGTTTTGGATCCGGCAGATTTATGACTCGGTTGCGCAATGCCAGCTCGAATAACCTTCTCGTTTTATCTCGGGGAAATGAGTAAGAACGTCCTAGCCTCTCCTCAAAGGCTACGTACGGGAGCATATTATTTTGACGAACAACCGGCTTCGAGTTGCTCGGTTTTTGTTGAGCATTAGCGACAACGATCGTTTTTCCCTTCCCCTTGTCATTTCGGGAGTCCGGCTTTAGAAGAGGGGGTCTATGGCCCATCTGATCCATTTGCGCTAGCTTGTCAATCAAGGCCTGGAAGGTAGTCGGCTTGAAAAACATCATAAATTGCGAGATGGTTGCTTGTGGATCAAGGGTTCCCATAAACATACCCACCGCAGGAGCTTCTTCAATGCGCTGCTCGCACTTCGACCATAAGTTCCGCCACCGTATAGCATATTGAACCCCATGTCTCGCCTGGTTTTACCCTGGCGTTAATCAGTGCCGTCATCGGGGTGCGTTCACTGGCGCTTGCAAAACGCTGAGTAAACAACAGCTCCATCTCCGCGAAGGTTTTGATAGAGTCGTTCGGGAGCTCAGAGTACCACTCGAACGCTGTATCTGATAAGCTTCCAACGAACTGGCGAAGCAACAACTTGTCATCACCGCCGGTGTTGCCACAGAGTGCCCTGAACTGGGCAACATGCTGGTGAGGATTGCCCGTCCCCTTGTAGACATGAAACTTGGGAATTGTGTAGCCCAGCGGGTACTTGATCTGGTCGTACCAACTCGGATACGGCCGTCCTGTTTTTACGACCTGGCCAGCTGCTTCAGTCGCATGATGAACTCGTATTTATTGGGCTATGTACTCATCCAGGTCAGCCTTGGAGATTGTTTCTTCCTTAGCTGTTGACAGAGCTGGCGGAGGATTAGATGTCTCTCCCCTATCGTCTTCAAGGACGATCGGGGGATCTTCGGCCGGAGGATCTTGTTGGATCATCATCCCTACCATGTCTTAGAACAGGAGGCCCATACGCTTTATGTTGGCTGCTTGTTCAGCAGCCTCTTTATCCTTCTTCTCCAATATTCGACGAAGGAATTCGGCGTCGGTTTCTTCTTCCTGGCGTTCATCCGAGGACGTCTCAAGGTTTTCTTTTGGCCCGGTAAGTGCGGCCATAGCGTTCATCATCTCTTGGAGCTTCTGCTGCTGCTCCTGCGCTTTGGGCACTGATCGCGTAAGCGGTCGATGACCCGTAGATATGCGACTGTCTTCTTTACCAGACGCCATGTAGACGGTATGAACTACAATGCCCCCTGACTTAGGGCGTTTGGGTTCACCACCTTTGATATTCGTCATCGGCGTTGGCACTTTCTCCGGCCTTCTTCTTTTATGGGCCGTAGAAGTTGAGGGGGCCGTTGCTTTGGGCACCCAAGTGGTCGTCACTTTTCGTTGCTTGACCGGGGGATTTTCTTCTTGCCGACCTTTCGACTTCTTCTGTTGGCGAGGGATGTTAGGATCAATAACAGATTCTCGGACTCGTCGCCATGTCTTATAGATCCTGGAGGACAGCGATTGAGGAGACTGCTCCGGCTTTTCTGCTTCCACGGTAGTCTCTACTGGTGGAGGAGATCTTTTTAGCACCGCAGTTGGCGAGTTTCTGCGTACTTTGTTTAGTAGCTCAAAGCTGTTCCCGGTGGGAACAGCAGCGTTAACTTCCACCGTTGGAGCTGGCGGAGTCATCCCAGAAGGGGAGTTGCCCCCGGTCTTCCTTACCCGGCGCCAGTGGCGTCGTCGGGCGCGACGAGTTGTCGGTATTGGCTCAGAGACAGAAACAGCTTCTTCTTGCCCCCTGTTCAGGTGTGGGGCTGTTGCCGGGTCAGCCTATTGAAGACTGATATCTTTTGAGCAGCAAAAGCAGGAGTGGGAATTGGGACGGTCAATCTTGTAAAGACTGATCTCTTAGCCGAAGAAGCCATCTTGACGACTTCAGGAATAGGTTTGGCTACTCTTTTTGGAATAATCTTTTCTAGGATCGCAAGCTTCATCGTGGGCCTGCAGGAGTTTTGGCCCAGTCTGGAGAAAACCGAGGTACTGGTGTTGGGCGACCCGTTGAGAGGGACCGCAGTAACTGTAAGTCGATCGAAGACCGACTTCTTAGGAGCTTCTTGTACGGGCACAGGGGTGCTGAAGCTTGTTGGTGGAAGCATGGTTCCGAAAAACAACCCTGTGGTGGCTTGAGTAATCTGCTCCACGGGCATGGTGAACAAAGAGGCCGCTTGGGGCTCGTAGGTTATGCCCCCAGTTGAGGCCGGAAGCGAGCTGCAGCTGCAGTTAGAGCACTTCGAACAGGTAGAGGCCATCGATGCTTGATTTCTTTTCTGCGCCAAGCAAGAGACCAAATCTTAGTAAACTTGAAATCCAAAGGCAACCATTAACAAACCGCGATTCGTTCGCGAAGACGACACACGAAGTGTGGAGTGGAAAGAGGAAAAGGTCTCACCGAGCGTGCCAGAATATGTTCCCCTCCGAATGGCGGCGCACAGGACTGCGAAGTCCTGACGCTGAGATTCAGAGCAGATGCTATTTGGTTTTATCCGTCCACCTCTCCGAAGATTCCAAGTTGATTTATGGCACCGTGTAACGGAGGTTTAGACGGATGCGGCCGATGTAGCAGACTTCGTCAGATTCCCCCTCGCTTAAGGGGTTTTTGATTGTGGGGACGCTCTTCCCTGCAGGCGCAAGCCCCTGCAGTTAATTACGCTACCGTATCGCAGTAAAAACTTTCTCCTTCTCCAGAATTTCACTTCGTGTCGTGTGTGTTTGTTTTGTTTGTGGTTGCCCGTGGATTGTATACGGAGACTAAGTGATGTCGTCGCCCGTAGGACGTGGATTAGTCCAAATCCGTATTTACTTAGATTTGGGTTTGGTGTTTTGTTTAAGGATACGTTAGCCATATTTAGGCTAAGATCGACTTAAATGTTTGTTAAGGATACGTTAGTCTGATTTGAGACTAAGATCAACTTAACGGGATCGTTTGGATCCGAAAAAAGAGCGTTTGGGGACTCTATTATTCCAGTTTAGGGACATAGTGGTCCATAGGTAGTTTAGGGACATTGCGGTCCATATTCCAGTTTAGGGACGTGGTGGTCCATAGGTAGTTTAAGGACATTGCGGTCCATATTCCAGTTTAGGGACGTGGTGGTCCATATTCCAGTTTAGGGACATGGTGGTCCATAGGTAGTTTAAGGACGCTTAAGTCCGTGGGTTTAAGGACCCCACAGTCCGTTCTTTAGTTTAAGGACGCATAAGTCCACGGGTTTAAGGATCCTACAATCCGTATTTTAGTTTAAGGACGCTTAAGTCCATGAGTTTAAGGACCCCACAGTCCGTGTCGATGTGTGGTTGTCGGGACCCGTCACCTCTCTGGCGTCGTTGAAGGATTACAACGATAGGAGTCAAAGGAGTTCGGAGATGTACCCTCGAACCGGTCGTAAATTGATTTAAGAGAGCAGCTGTGCTCCGTCAATTTAATTTGAGGACATACGGTCATGATTGGGCTAAGTCCAGTTGAAAAATATTCAACGCTTTTATTTATTTTTGGTCTATTAGACCTGTGCTAGGGCTTTGCCCACATTTAAATAACGCATTGCATTACTTTTATTTTGTTTGGGCTCTGCACAAAAAGATGCAGAGCATCAATTTTACTTGGGCTCTACCCTTTATAAATGATGCAGAGCATCAATTTGTTTTGGGCTCTGCCCATTTATAAATGATGCAGAGCATCAATTTGACTTGGGCTCTGCCCTTTTATTGCTTTGCAATTTATTTTGACCTGCTAGGTCTTTTTGATTTGGGCATGGCCCTTTAGCAAAAGAAATGCATTGCATTTGTCAGGCGCTTTGCGCCAATCAAAGAGCGCAAGCGCTTGTGGCGATGACACGTGTCATGCAAGCGCAGTGCGCTGCGCTTGCGCTGCTGAAACGTGGCGCGCTGTGGTGAGTTGCGCCAGTTTCAGAGAGCAAGGCTCTATTTCAAAAGCGCATAGCGCAAATGGTTCAGATGCTGACACGTGGCGCTCTCTGGTGGCTTGCGCCAACCCAAGAGCGCAACAGTGCAGTTTTGCAAGTGCAAGGCACTATTAACTTGAGAATTTTTTAGATTCCAGAACCAATGGTTCATAAAAAAATGCAAAGCATTGTTTGTTTTCTTGATCTAATTTAGATCAAAGAAAACAAGTTCTTCTTGTTTTTCTTATCTCAGGGAACCAATGGTTCATAGAAAAGTGCAAGGTACTTATTATTATTTATTTATTATTATTTTTTTTTATTGGAGATCCTTGATCTTGTTCTCAGATCAATGATCTGTTCATAAAAGAATTTTCTCTTTTTTTCTAAAGGTTTTACCTTTTTTGTTCTTGAAGAATTCTCTCCAATTCTTCAGAGTTCTCTCTGTTTGAAGTTTTTGATTTCTCTCCAAAATGTTGATGCTTTTGAATTGAGGTCTAGGGGCCTTTATATAGTGCCCATAAATTTGTTAAAGAGATCTTTCTCTGAGTGATTTGGGGAATTTTCCCCACCGTTGGATCTTTGATCCAAGGGCTTCTGTTTTACAGAAGAAAATCTTCTTGTTTTAACAAGAACAGAAAGATTTCTTTCAAATCTTAATTCTTTTTTTCGTAAACGCCCCAGCGCGTGACACGTGTCAAGCAGCGCACAATGCAGCGCAACTGCGCTTGCGCATCTGCGCTGACACGCGTCGCGCAGCGCAAAGCGCAGCGCAACTGCGCTTGCGCATCTGCGCTGACACGCGTCGTAGTGCTTGCGCAACTGAAGCGTTGCTTCCTTTAATTTTGTCTTAAATAGAGCTTTGCTCTGATTGGGCGCGCCGCCTTGGGCGCTGCGCTGACGTATCAGCACCTGATATGCGACGCGTTGCGCCCAGGATTTGAAGCGCAAAGAATCTGAAGCGTTGCTTCATTTACTAAAGTTTAAATTTTCAAACTAGAGCTTTACTCTGATTGGGGGAAGATGAATGCTTCATCTTCCGCCTTGGAATTTGAACAGAGCTTTGCTCTGATTGGGGTAAACAGGAAAGGTACTGAAATAAAAGTGTACAATAAACTAAAGCTCTAGGTCTTCAACGAAATGGTCCAAGTCTTCAGCGCTGGGCTCGATCTCTGACGTGTCCAGATCACCTGACGACATTCAAAAAAGAAAGAAAGAGAATGTCGTCAGCGAACAGATCGCTCGGTAAGTCCCAAAGATAAGGGAGAAGTAGAATAGACAGAATAAGGAGGTAGCTTTTAAAGTTGTATATTGTTATAATATTGTGTTAACGCTGTTGTGTGTAGCTTGGTACAGAAGGATGCCAGTGTATACGAGAGGGGTCTATATATACTAGAGACCAGGGCAAACGGAATATAGAGTATAAGGTTCCGTTAGAATTCCCGGAACAACGGCGATTGAATTCAGGTTAGGTGTCTTAAATCTTACAGTCCCGTACCACTTCTAACACCTTCCGTACCAATCTACCCCTTAAACCCCGAAATGTCTTGTTTGTATAGTTGTATTGTATTGTCTTGTATTGTAAACTGTATGCATTGTATAATTGGATGACTTTGCCGAACCCATGATATCAGTAAACGGATGTAACTGTATAATCATATAAATGGATGTAAATGGAGAATCATGTAAATAGAATGTATATCCATGGTTCGGTTCAGTCAAGCTGTATAGATTGATAGATTGAATATATGGAATAATGGATTCATGGATTCATGTTGAATTGTAATATTGTAGATTGTAGATTATAAATTGTAGATTGTAGATTGTACTTGAATCATATTCAAGTCATATTATTAATGAGACTAGGTCTGAGTCAGACAATTAGAAAAGAAAATTGAAGTCCTGATTGTTGTGATATTATCGGTAACCGCTGCACATGGGCGGCAGGATTTGTGTCTTTTTCAAAGGCGATTACTGTATTGATAACATCGTTGTTAAGTTGTCTGCCTTAGATAGGCAAGCACCCACTTCTCCGGCTCTCTGAGGCTCAAGAGATTGGTCCCGCTTAAACCTATGTTTACTAGAGTCCTTAGTGTAATTTACAGAACTTGAGGGGGGTTTATGTAAAAATACTTTTGTATAGTTTTCAAAATACACCCCAGGTATTTATTAATCGTCTTTAGAGTTGTAATGGATGTAGATTTTATGTTGTGATATTTCTAGTGAAAATATCCTAATTTCATAATAAAGGCTATTTATTTGTAATATTGACTTGTATGGAATTCATGGTATTTTAATATAAAATGATTCTTCGATTTGGAAAAGTTTGAATATTTATATTATAACAAAAATAGGTATTTTGATATTACATATATATATTTATTTATAAAAATAAATTTTAATATATATTATAATTCTAGAAATCTCATTTTCTTAAGATTTTCGTATTTTAAATATTTCGAGACCGAATGCTCCTTGCGGAGGTCTGCATCTCGCACTACTAAGCCCAGGGATGTGCGATAATCCGCACCATCCCAGTCGGGTTCCCCAAATTGGGTTGTAGCGGCACTTTGTAAAGATTTATGTATATACTAAATCGTTTAGAAAATGGTTTTATTAGTAATGGTATTTAAATGAAAAGGTGTTGTTTTCCCGTATTCTATGTTCCCGAAAGTATTGTGCTATGTTGCATATGAGTGTGTGAGGAGGTAGGTCATTACCTCATGATCTACTTAAAGGTATAACAAGGATTTGATGGTTTAAATGTAAAAATGAAACTATATGGTATTTTAATGAAAGAAATACGGTAAAATGGAAACAGCAATTACTTTTGATATGAAACTTGTTCAATATAATTAGTTAGTGTTTAATAGTCAACATGAATTGGTTTAACAAGATTGTATTAAGAAAATGTTGGGTTTTGAGAAAGAACCGAATCGGAAATCGGATTTACTCCGTTTCTGTCGGGTTTTGGAATTTCGTATTTTTAGAAAAGATTAGAGAAGGGAAATTGGGACTTACGGGTTTCAAACTTAAAGGAGAATAAGGGAAGACGAGAGGAGTCTACGGTGCGTCGTTTCGTCGCCGGGAGTTTCTAGTATTGTTGCCGGAAAATTCGCCGGAGCTTCGCCTCTTTGCTCACTTCGATTGCACACTAAGGTTTGTAGGAATTTCTTAAGAGTTTGGACAGAAATGTGAGTGAGGGGGTGGTGTTTAGGGGTTGTATTTATAGGGTTAGGCTAGGGTTAGGGTAGGTGAAAAGTTAAAATGAAAAATGTAATAAAATGTATTAAAAGTGGAGTAATTGTGGTTTTAAAAGAGCTCTGGAAAAGTTCTGAGGAAATAAATTATACAGGTGTGTAGGGAAAGTGAAAAGTCACAATTTTCATGTTGGGTTCGTCGCCGGAATCGGCCGTGACTCGGTCGGAGGCCTGAGTAGGCCGAGTCGAGGTCGAGTAGGCCGAGTCGAGGTCGAGTTGGCCGATTTCTGGCCGAGTCAGGCGGCTGGAACCCCCCCGACGGTTCATCTATCCTCTGGCAATGTTGCATTTTTGGGTGTAGTGGGGTTTTTGTGAGATATGCACGTGTAAACCCTTGGTATTCTAAATGTTAAAAAAATCAATATTAAAAAATAATACGGTGTATGGGATTTGAACTCTGGTGGCTTGGTTCAGCAGTGCAAGGTCTTACCAATGAGCTACAAGGTTGTCCATACACATATTTAATTAGAATTAAATATAAGCGGTTGCTTGAAAAGAAAGTGGGAATTTTGGGCTTAAGAGATTGGGAATGAAAAGAATGGAATTGGGCTTAAAGAATAAGTTTGGGTAAAAAGAAATGAGTTTTAGAAAATACTTAGATGCGAAAAATAGATGAAGGTATTAAATATAACTAATAACATGGAAATAAAATTATAAAAATACAGTATTTTATTAATACGAAGATATAGGAATTTTAAAGTCGTTACATTCTACCCTTCTTATAAAAATTTCGTCCTCGAAATTTGTAAATGGAAAGTGTAACAGATTCAAGGAAATTTTAGTGATAGAATTACTTGATAGTGTATGAAAATATATGAAGGAATGAAAGAATGCGAAGGTTTTGGTAAGATTGTAAAAAAGGTGAAGGGATTTTGGGTAAGGACATATTCAAGTACATGAAATGATAAGATTCAAAGAATATGAAATTGTAAGATTCAAGGAACATGAATTGTAAAGAATGTTTTAGTTGCTGGTTCCTGTATTATATTGCTTAGGTTGTTCACTCAGAACAGAACTGCGTAGTATGGTTCTATACAACTCGGACCTGCATGGGCCACCAACAAAACCTGTCACGCCCCGCTTCCCAGTATACGGGCAGAGGATGTTAGTGTATATGCCCTAGGGGCCATTATTGTATCATACTAGTTTGTATATTACTTAATGGAAGCTTGGGATATTCACATGTATATAACAGTCTTGCTAAACATGGTAGTATGCTACTTGGTTATTCTATCTTAATATGTGAGTATACGTATTGATAGAGCTCTTAGGATCTTGCTTGACTACCAGCGTTGTGATGGCAGTCACACTAGTGGGGCTGGGTAGTCTACAAGCACATCCTTATTCAGGTCCCTAGTCATAGGATTATCGAGACAGGGCATCGATACTCCGGAGTAGACTAGTGTGTACGCTTCTCATCCCAGTTGGGGAGATGGTCTGTCCCACAGCCGTCAGTACGTCGTACTGGAGATAGTATACAGGTACTCGTTAGGTTACGGGTACACCGGACAGGACTCACGGGGAACTGTTGGTTGGTTTTATACCAGTCGTCAGTTAACAGTTCCCAGGTGACATGAGTACAGCATAGTCCGCAGACTTGACACTGCTACTTTGCCTCGAGTGTGTCCTACTATTCTTAGATTGCTACCCTACCACGGCTCAAAGGAGTCATGCAAACAGGTAGCAGTTGGGTGCAGTCCCGAGCACTTGGAGGCAGTGGCGGTTAGAAAGGATTCGTCTCTCCCGGTATTGGGAGTTGATATCGCGCTGTGTCAGAGAGCCATTACGCAAAGTCCCTGGCCAAGGCAAGCGAGATTTGCTGGTAGGTTCCAGTAGTTTCTCAGGGTGTAATGGGCTTCACTCCGGCATGACTTATACCGCTATTAGGGGACTGACGCTTGCCGCCCTCTAGGCCCGATATGCGATAGTCTTAGACGAACAGACCGGACTGTAAGGAGATTGTCACATCAGACTCAGTAGGAGTTCGGATGGGTTTCCTCATCGGCCTTCTTATCGACATCTACCTGGGGACCGTTACGTACAGCTAGTGCCGCTTGCGGTCTGTGGTTAAACCTACTGCCAGCGTAGTAGTCGAGTCTCTAGAGTCCCACACAGAGAGTTTCCCTACTCCAGGCGAAACGATATAGAGGTCGTATGGTTTTAAGACAAGGGTTCGGACGCATACGTGTGTTTACGCACGTACGACATCCGGACAGTTTTTACTAGCCGGCTTTGGTTTAAGCCAGTTTCTAGTATCCGGTTATTGGATTTATACAGTCTAAAGTTTTTCCGTATTTTCACGGATAGGAGGGGCGTTCTCGTAATTACGCGAGAAGCTTCTAGAAGGTTGGTGACTTGGGGGTTAAGGTGGCATATGCATTAAATGAGATTAGTGAGTCATTTGAGTGATTCATCCATGTCATTAATGCATCATAAATGCTTAATGACTCATGGAGATGAATCACCTATTTGTATTTATGAAGCATGGTTGTTAATCCATTATTTTTCTTTTATGGATAAATAATAATGCTTCATATATATTATGATTGATCATTATCTCATCTTATTCTCTTGCTCACTTTCTCTCTCCTCAAGCTCTCTCTCTTCAAACCCTAATCCTCCCCTCTCATGTGTTGAGACCAAGGATTAGAATAGACTATTTAATCCTTAACCATTCTCTATATCACCTAGGTTACTTAGATTAGCGATTTAAGAAACCTAGTTACCTCAAGTTAGAGGTGAAGCTTGAAGTTAAGCTCTCGGGTGGATCATCTACTACATAGAGAAGGCCGGAGAGGACGTGGAGAACGGAAAGACGAAGGACACGGTTCTTTAGGTATAATCACTTATCATAGTAGTTAACTCTTCTATGGTTTCTTGTTAGTTATAGTTTAGCAAAGATTCTCGGTTAGTCGATGTTTACGCCTAAAACAAGATCGTTTTTCATTATTCCACCTCCCCGCAAGTCGTGGGGTGTTGTACATCGACTTACAGTGGTATCAGAGACTCGCTAAACAATAATTAACTCATTAGCAAAGTCGTATGAATTTCGAATGCAAAACGAACCGAAAAAGATATCGATATCACAAGTTTCTGTCGAATTTAAAACAGGCTCTAAAAATTTTTCAGGGAGCTGCAGAATAACCTACAGAGAATTGTAAGAACACGGTGAAAAATGGGTTCCTGAATCGGCCATACAGCAGCGGAACCGCGGCCGATCCCACCGATCCGCCGCGGATCCGCGGCCGAGTTGGGGCTGATTCAACCCAATTTCCTCCAGTTATTCTTCTATGATATATTTGTATTTTCTGGAATGTTTATTTTCTGCTCAAGTCTCAGGTGCACAAAGAAGTTTTGGGAGTAGAATCTGATATGTTTGCTTGATCGAAATTATACGATGTTTGCTAATTTGATTATATCTGTGATTGTATAATGTGTTCGTAAACCTCCCCTAACTGCTAGTATGTCGGTTGGCAGGAGGTTGCATATTTCTGTAATGGTTTTTACTGTTTGTGGTTGTGAACTGTATTGAACTGTTGTGATGATTAGCCGGGGTTTGAGATGGATTGTTATATCCATTCATTCGATATAATTGTAATATGTTGTAATATTATTTTGCGGGGCGCATCTAGGTTGCGATTGTAGCCACCGTTGTATTATTTCATTTTACTGTTTTTGCTCCTATGATAGACCCAAGATGGGGTGCACAAACTACCGGGTACTTTGAAGTGTTTAGTGGCCTACTCACTTAGTTGAGGGAGACCGCTTCACTTCGGGTAGTTTGCCGTACCCGTAGGGGTCTAGGGTGGGGTAATAGCTATTTATCACAACTGTGTAATCCGTCTTTTGTTGCAGGCTCTAAACAAACGCGGATTGCTTGCAAATCCAATTAAGTTCATATGAGATCTGGAATGCATATTATTGCGTCTGACGAATGTACAATATCTATATATGATAGCTATTTAGTCGTCACTTATGTTTTACACCCGCGCTAGCCCAGCCCCCGCTCTGCCATTAGTTAAGTAACCTAACGGGTGATGACGGGACCCAGTGGCGAATGCGGATGGCATAAGAGGACGTTGTATTTTCGTTGTTTTCTGCAATGATGGGACGCATTATTTATAATGCAAAGAAAATAAACCAAAAAGTTGAATCGTTGGAACAATTTAAAAGAAATCAATCGGTTATTTTAAAACAGATGATATTTTTAATTACGGAGCTTTAACCACTGCTTTTAAAAGCTATCAGGTTCCTTCGGTCATATCAAGTTCACTACGTTCACGGTTTCGCCAAAACCATTCGTAGCCCTCCGTCATTTCATTTGGGTATTCAGTAGTATTCAAGCTATGCATTTTGGCCAAAGTCAAGGCATAGTGTTTGGTAGCTGCTGGGTTTTCATTTGTTGCATAGATAGATGAGTTAGTTTGGGACAGTCGTATTATCATTTGACCAAAGTCAGGGGTATGTACGGATGGGTTCAAATTGACAAGATAATGACGGGTAGAATTTGACATGTGACTTATGACATTTTGACCAAAGCCAAGGTCATAAGAGCATGGGGAAAAAACCTATATCGGGAATTTCTAAAGAAACTGAAATTTGCAAAGAGTTGCATATTGGAGTTTGATGAATGCTGGTAGGATTCCTTCAACATTATCATACAATGATATTTGGATCCCGATCCTACTGTGAGTATATGCTACTCATCAGGATATTCGTCACTTAACGATCAATGCTATAAACCAAGTAGGTGTCAAGAAAGGTGTCAGCGGGGTTACGCCCCCAGAGAAAAGAAGTTGTTTAATTAAGGAACTTCGCGAAAGCGTTGGAAAACCTCCCTCGAAATACCGACACCAGCCTGGCTGAACGGTTAAGCAAGTATTGTACAGTGAGAATAGTCCTGGCTAATTCTTCTTTTATGGTTTGAGGAAGGATTCGAGAAACAGTGGGAGCCATCCAGTTTACATAAATTAAAAACCACTCTAAACTTGCAAGAGCATCATGCTAAAGAGTTTTCTTCTCTCTCTCCTAATTGCAGCGACCCTGAAAATGACTGGACTTAAGTTACTTTTAGAGAAAAATATACTGACAGGGCCAAACTATAAAGATTGGCTGTGGAATGTCAAAATGGCTTTGACCTATGACAAATTGGGGTACGTCCTCACCGCTAAGGCACCTGCAGTCCCAGGTCCCAAATCCAGTAATGCGGATAAGGAAATCCGCAAAACCTGGGAGTATGATTGCGCGAAGGCCAAATGCATCGCGCTTGCCTCGATGAACAATGAACATCAGAGGAGGCACGAGGATATGGAACTAGATGCCATATTTCTCCATACAAAGGAACTTTATGGAGAGCAATCTCGTATAGCAAGATACGAGACCTCTAAAAACTTGTTTCGAGCGAGATTGGCCGTCGGATCATCGGTAGGAGAATATGTCCTAAAGATGATCGGCTATATAGAAGAGCTCGCAGACCTTGGGACGACTTTAGATAATGAGCTCTATACAGACCTTATTCTCCAGTCCCTTCCTTCCACCTACGCCCAGTTTATTCTGAACTTCAACATTTAAAGAAAAGAAGTTGAACTTCCGGAACTCCTTAACATGTTGAGGAGTGCAGAGGACACTTTGCAGAAGGCAAAGGAAACACCCGCTATGTTTGTTAGTGGTGCTTCTTCTTCCGGGTCCAAGGCTAGGGCCAAAGGAAGGAAAAAGAAGGCCGCCACCAAACCTAGAGGAGGTGTAAGTAAGGTGGGAGGGAAGGGAAAGGAAAAGTTTGCGGTACCGGTAGTGGCCCAGGATGAGTGTTTCCATTGTCATAGGAAAGGGCACTGGAAGAAAGATTGCAAGGCGTGGAATGCCAAGAACCAGGAACCGAAGCAAGCTGTGGCTTCGACTTCAGGTGTGTTTGTAATTTAGAATTTTCTGTCAATCAACTCTACTTCCTGGGTATTGGATACCGGATCAGGATCTCATATTTGCAATTCATTGCAGGCACTGAGAAACCGTAGAGTGCTGAAGGATGGTGATATGACCCTGATGGTTGCTAACGGAGCTAGCATGGGAGCTGTGTCCGTAGGGGATTATCACCTGGGATTGACGAGTGGATACATTTTGGTTTTACATAACTGTTTTTGTGTACCCAACTTAACGTGTAATATCATATCTGTTTCCTTGTTATCAAATAAAGGTTATGATTTCACGTTTGTAAGTGATGTTGTTAACATCCACCTTAATCATAGTTTGATTAGGTCGGTACACTGGATAACGGTATATATGTCTTAAACCAACTCTAAATTTTCAATGTCCAGAACACACTAAAAAGAAAGTCTCCAAATTTAAATAAAGCTTTCTTATAGCATTGTAGACTGGGTCACATCAATGAGAGAAGGTTGACTAAGTTACATAGAGAAGGATATTTGGACTCGTTCGAATATCAAACTTATGCCACTTGTCAATCTTGTCTCAAAGGAAAGATGACAAAGACTCCATTTACTGGACATGGAGTAAGAGCGAGCGAGCTCTTAGGACTCATACACAGCGATGTATGTGGTCCAAGGTCTACACATGCAGGAGGTGGTTTTTCCTATTTCATTACTTTTACGGATGATTACTCAAGGTACGGATTCATTTATCTGATGAAACATAAATCCGAGGCTTTTGAGAAATTCCAAGAGTACAAGAATGAAGTAGAAAACCAAACCGGCAAAAGTATCAAGACACTAAGATCTGATCGAGGTGGTGAATACTTAAGTGCCGAGTTCCTCGGTTACCTAAAAGAGAAAGGAATTCTCTCTCAGCTTACTCCTCCATACACTCCACAGCATAGCGGTGTATCGGGGAGACGGAATCGAACCCTATTAGATATGGTACGTTCCATGATGAGTAATGCTGAGTTACCGCGATCTTTTTAGGGTTATGCGCTAGATTCAGCGGCATATCTTCTGAACATGGCTCCTACCAAGACTGTGCCTACCACCCCATATCAGATGTGGAGTGGGAAGAAACCCCATCTTCAGCATATGAAGATTTGGGGATGTCCATCTTTTGTTAAAAAGCAGCATGTGGACAAGCTCAAGGCACGATCAGTAAAGTGTAAGTTTGTGGGATATCCAAAGAACTCCAAGGGATATTATTTCTATTACGCAGAGGAACAAAAGGTTTTTGTTTCTCGTAATTCCCATTTTCTAGAACAGCAGTTTTTAGAAAAGGAAATAAGTGGGAGCGAAATAGAACTGGAAGAAATTCCAGAACCACAAACTGCTACTGAAAGTTTGGTAGAACCAGCAGTTCAAGAAGAACAGGACATTCCCGCACCCCTCCGCAGGAGTAGTAGGCCATCTCATCCGCCTGAGAGATACTACAGTTTTCTCATAGATGGGGATAGAGAGGATTGCATCATCGATGATGATGAACCTACTAGCTTCCAGCAGGCCATCCAGAGGGGCGACTCGGTACGATGGCTAGATGCAATGCGGACCGAAATGGAGTCCATGTACACCAACAAAGTATGGACTTTGGACTTTGCTCCAGATGGGGTAAAACCCATAGGATGCAAATGGATCTTCAAGAAAAAGATTGGTATAGATGGACAGGTGGAAACCTATAAGGCTAGACTTGTTGCAAAGGGTTTTCGTCAAAGACCTGGTTTGGACTATGACGAAACTTTTTCTCCAGTGGCTATGCTCAAATCCATTCGGGTCCTTCTTGCTATTGCTGCCTTCCATGATTATGAAATCTGGCAGATGGACGTAAAGACGGCTTTTCTGAATGGTAATTTAGAAGAATGCGTCTATATGGATCAGCCAGAGGGTTTCAATCAGAGTGGGAGCAGCGGGAAAGTATGCAAGTTGCTTAAATCCATTTATGGACTGAAGCAAGCATCGCGAAGTTGGAACATCTGTTTTGATGAAATGGTCAAAGAATATGACTTTATCAAAAATCCAAAAATCCAGATGAACCATGCATATATAGTAAAGTTGTAGCAAGAACTATTGTATTCCTCGTCTTGTATGTGGATGACATTCTATTGATAGGAAATGACATTCCTATGCTACAATCTGTCAACGGATTCTTGTCACACAGGTTCTCCATGAAAGACCTGGGTGATGCCTCTTACATTCTGGGGATCCGGATCTATCGTGATAGATCCAAGAGGATGTTGGGACTTTCGCAGTCCAGGTATATCGACACTGTACTGAAAAGATTCAGTATGGAAGATTCTAAGCGCGGTAATCTACCGGCTTGTCACGGAATCACCCTATCCAAAGAGATGTCTCCCAAGACTGATTTGGAAAGGGAACGCATGTCTATTATACCCTACGCTTCTGCGGTAGGCTCTATAATGTATGCGATGTTGTGCACCAGACCAGAAGTAGCTTACGCACTGAGCGTGGTAAGCCGGTATCAGTCAGACCCAGGGGAGAAGCACTGGATAGCAGTAAAGAACATTCTCAAGTACCTGAGGAGGACTAAGGAGATGTTCTTGGTTTATGGCGGAAAAGACCTCAAGATGGAGGCCTATGCTGATTCCGGCTTCCAGAGTGATAAGGACGATTCCAAGTTCATGTCAGGTTATGTCTTTACCCTCAATGGAGGGGCGGTGTGCTGGAAGAGCTCCAAGCAGGACACCGTTGCTGACTCGACGATGGAAGCGGAGTATATTGTTGCTTGCGATGCCGCAAAAGAAGTGGTCTGGATGAAAAAGTTCCTAACAGAACTTCAGGTGGTTCCTACCATTATTGATCTAATACCTCTGTATTGTGACAACAACGGAGCTATAGCTTTAGCGAAGGAACCAAGGTCCCATCAGAAGTCCAGACACATCTTAAGAAGGTATCACCAGATCAGGGAGATCATTGATCGTCGGGAGATCGAGATTCAGAGAGTTCCTACTGAAGAGAACATTTTTGATCCATTCACGAAGGCCCTACCTCAGATTCAGTTCGAGAGGCTACTCGAGATCATCGGTCTTTGATATGCCAGTACATGGCCCTAGTGTGTTGGGACCCGGTTCTTGCTCACGGAGCAAAGTGTCACACGGAACAAAGTGCCACGCCAAGTGTCTTGTTAAGTAGGCGAGGGCCACCTCTTGAATCCGTGGGGACCACCTCTTGAGTCCGTGGGACCCACTGTAGAACAATGGGGACTCTTCGGAATACATTCCGAATGGGGGCAGATCTGTACTATAAATGGAATGATACCACTTTTCATTATAGAGGCACCTTTTAAGTGAACCGGCACTACAGGAGCTTGAGAACTCCGTAGTTAAGCGTGCTCGAGCCAGGGAAGTTCTGGGATGAGTGACCTCCTGGGAAGTGGCCCCTGGTCGGGTCCGGTTCGCCCCGAAGGACAAAACCGTGCGGTTTCGGCCAGAGCGGACAATACTCTCTGTATTGGGGGTGGGGCGTGACAGAATGGTTTCAGAGCCAGTCCCTCAATAATAGGTCTGTGGTTCGAGGACAAACCATTGTTCAATGGTGGGGAGAATGTCGGGACCCGGTTCTTGCTCACGGAGCAAAGTGTCACACGGAACAAAGTGTCACACCAAGTGTCGTGTTAAGTGGGCGGGGGGCACTTTTTGAATCCGTGGGGACCACCTCTTGAGTCCGTGGGACCCATTTTAGAACAATGGGGACTCTTCGGAATACATTCCGAAAGGGGACAGATCTGTACTATAAATGGAATGATACCACTTTTCATTATAGAGGCACCTTTTAAGTGAACCGGCACTACAGGAGCTTGAGAACTCCGTAGTTAAGCGTGCTCGAGCCAGGGAAGTTCTGGGATGAGTGACCTCCTGGGAAGCGGCCCCTGGTCGGGTCCGGTTCGCCCCGAAGGACAAAACCGTGCGGCTTCGGCCAGAGCGGACTATACTATCTGTATTGGGGGTGGGGCGTGACATAATGCAAGTGGGAGATTGTTAGTGTATATGCCCTAGGGGCCATTATTGTATCATACTAGTTTGTATATTACTTAATGGAAGCTTGGGATATTCACATGTATATAACAGTCTTGCTAAACATGGTAGTATGCTACTTGGTTATTCTATCTTAATATGTGAGTATACGTACTGATAGAGCTCTTAGGATCTTGCTTGACTCCCAGCGTTGTGATGGCAGTCACACTAATGGGGGCTGGGTAGTCTACAAGCACATCCTTATTCAGATCCCTGGTCGTAGGATTATCGAGACAGGGCATCAATACTCCGGAGTAGGCTAGTGTGTACGCTTCTCATCCCAGTTGGGGAAATGGTCTGTCCTACAGCCGTCAGTACGTCATACTGGAGATAGTATACAGGTGCTCGTTAGGTTACGGGTACACCGGACAGGACTCACGGGGAACTGTTGGTTGGTTTTATACCGGTCGTCAGTTAACAGTTCCCAGGTGATATGAGTACAGCATAGTCCGCAGACTTGACACTGCTACTTCGCCTCGAGTGTGTCCCACTGTTCTTAGATTGCTACCCTACCACGGCTCAAAGGAGTCGTGCAAACAGGTAGCAATTGGGTGCAGTCCCGAGCACTTAGAGCCAGTGGTGGTTAGAAATGATTCGTCTCTCCCGGTATTGGGAGTTGATATCGCGCTGTGTCAGAGAGCCATTACGCAAAGTTCCTGTCCAGGGCAAGCGAGATTTGCTGGTAGGTTCCAGAAGTTTCTCAGGGTGTAATGGGCTTCACTCCGACACGACTTATACCGCTATTAGGGGACTGACGCTTGCCGCCCTCTAGGACCGATATACGACAGTCTTAGACGAACAGACCGGACTGTACGGAGATTGTCACATCAGACTCGGTAGGAGTTCGGATGGATTTCCTCATCGGCCTTCTTATCGACATCTACCTGGGGACCGTTACGTACGGCTAGTGCCGCTTGCGGTCTGTGGTTAAACCCACTGCCAGCGTAGTAGTCGAGTCTCTAGTGTCCCACACAGAGAGTTTCCCTACTCTAGGCGAAACGATATAGAGGTCGTATGGTTTTACGACAAGGGTTCGGACGCATACGTGTGTTTACGCACGTACGACATCCGGACAGTTTTTAATAGCCGGCTTTGGTTTAAGCCAGTTTCTAGTATCCGGTTATTGGATTTATACAGTCTAAAGTTTTTCCGTGTTTTCACGGATAGGAGGGGCATTCTCGTAATTACGCGAGAAGCTTCTAGAAGGTTGGTGACTTGGGGGTTAAGGTGGCATATGCATTAAATGAGATTAGTGAGTCATTTGAGTGATTCATCCATGTCATTAATGCATCATAAATGCTTAATGACTCATGGAGATGAATCACCTATTTGTATTTATGAAGCATGGTTGTTAATCCATTATTTTTCTTTTATGGATAAATAATAATGCTTCATATATATTATGATAGATCACTATCTCATCTCATTCTCTTGCTCACTTTCTCTCTCTTCAAGCTCTCTCTCTCTTTTCAAACCCTAATCCTCCCCTCTCATGTGTTAAGACTAAGGATTAGAATAGACTATTTAATCCTTAACCATTCTCTATATCACCTAGGTTACTTAGATTAGCGATTTAAGAAACCTAGTTACCTCAAGTTAGAGGTGAAGCTTGAAGTTAAGCTCTCGGGTGGATCATCTACTACATAGAGAAGGCCAGAGAGGACGTGGAGAACGGAAAGACGAAGGACACGGTTCTTTAGGTATAATCACTTATCATAGTAGTTAACTCTTCTATGGTTTCTTGTTAGTTATAGTTTAGCAAAGATTCTCGGTTAGTCGATGTTTACGCCTAAAACAAGATCGTTTTTCATTATTCCGCCTCCCCGCAAGTTGTGGGGTGTTGTACATCGACTTACAGTGGTATCAGAGACTCGCTAAACAATAATTAACTCATTAGCAAACTCGTATGAATTTCGAACGCAAAACGAACCGAAAAAGACATCGATATCACAAGTTTCTGTCGAATTTAAAACAGGCTCTAAAAATTTTTCAGGGAGCTGCAGAATAACCTACAGAGAATTGTAAGAACACTGGTGAAAAATGGGTTCCTGAATCGGCCATACAGCCGCGGAACCGCGGTCGATCCCACCGATCCGCCGCGGATCCGCGGCCGAGTTGGGGCCGATTCAACCCAATTTCCTCCAGTTATTCTTCTGTGATATATTTGTATTTTCTGGAATGTTTATTTTCTGTTCAAGTCTCAGGTGCACAGAGAAGTTTTGGGAGTAGAATCCGATATGTTTGCTTGATCGAAATTATACAATGTTTGCTAATTTGATTATATCTGTGATTGTATAATGTGTTCGTAAACCTCCCCTAACTGCTAGTATGTCGGTTGGCAGGGGGTTGAATTTAGGTTAGGTGTCTTAAATCTTACAGTCTCGTGCCACTTCTAACACCTTCCGTACCAATCTACCCCTTAAACCCCGAGATGTCTTGTTTGTATAGTTGTATCGTATTGTCTTGTATTGTAAGCTGTATAGATTGTATAATTGGATGACTTTGCCGAAACCATGATATCAGTAAACGGATGTAACTGTATAATCATGTAAATGGATGTAACTGGAGAATCATGTAAATGGAATGTATATCCATGGTTCGGTTCAGTCAAGCTGTATAGATTGATAGATTGAATATATGGAATAATGGATTCATTGATTCATATTGAATTGTAATATTATAGATTGTAGATTATAAATTGTAGATTTTACTTGAATCATATTCAAGTCATATTATTAATGAGACTCGGTCTGGGTCAGTCAATTAGAAAAATAAATTGAAGTCCTGATTGTTTTGATATTATCGGTAACCGCTGCACATGGGCGGCAGGATTTGTGTCTTTTTCAAAAACGATTACCGTATTGATAACATCGTTGTTAAGTTGTCTGCCTTAGATAGGCAAGCACCCACTTCTCCGACTCCCTGAGGCTCAAAAGATTGGTCCCGCTTAAACCTATATTTACTAGGGTCCTTAGTGTAATTTACAGAACTTGAGGGGGGTTTATGTAAAAATACTTTTGTATATTTTTCAAAATACACCCCAAGTATTTATTAATCGTCTTTAGAGTTGTAATGAATGTAGATTTTATGTTGTGATATTTCTAGTGAAAATATCCTAATTTCATAATAAAAGCTATTTATTTGTAATATTGACTTGTATGGAATTCATGGTATTTTAATATAAAATGATTCTTCGATTTGGAAAAGTTTGAATATTTATATTATAACAAAAATAGGTATTTTGATATTACATATATATATTTATTTATAAAAATAAATTTTAATATATATTATAATTCTAGAAATCTCATTTTCTTAAGATTTTCGTATTTTAAATCTTTCGAGACCGAATGCTCCTTGCGGAGGTCTGCATCTCGCACTACTAAGCCCAGGGATGTGCGATAATCCGCACCATCCCATTCGGGTTCCCCAAATTGGGTTGTAGCGGCACTTTGCAAAGATTTATGTATATACTAAATCGTTTAGAAAATGGTTTTATTAGTAATAGTATTTAAATGAAAAGGTGTTGTTTTCCCGTATTCTATATTCCCGAAAGTATTGTGCTATGTTGCATATGAGTGTGTGAGGAGGTAGGTCATTACCTCATGATCTACTTAAAGGTATAGCAAGGATTTGATGGTTTAAATGTAAAAATGAAACTATATGGTATTTTAATGAAAAAAATACGGTAAAATGGAAACAGCAATTACTTTTGATATGAAACTTGTTCAATATGATTAGTTAGTGTTTAATAGTCAACATGAATTGGTTTAACAAGATTGTATTAAGAAAATGTTGGGTTTTGAGAAAGAACCGAATCGGAAATCGGATTTACTCCATTTCCGTCGGGTTTTGGAATTTCGTATTTTTAGAAAAGATTAGAGAAGGGAAATTGGGACTTATGGGTTTCAAACTTAAAGGAGAAGAAGGGAAGACTAGAGGAGTCTACGGTGCGTCGTTTCGTCTCCGGGAGTTTCTAGGATTGTCGCCGGAAAATTCGCCGGAGCTTCGCCTCTTTGCTCACTTCGACTGCACAATAAGGTTTGTAGGAATTTCTTAAGAGTTTGGACAGAAATGTGAGTGAGGGGGTGGTGTTTAGGGGTTGTATTTATAGGGTTAGGCTAGGGTTAGGGTAGGTGAAAGGTTAAAATGAAAAATGTAATAAAATGTATTAAAAGTGGAGTAATTGTGGTTTTAAAAGAGCTCTGGAAAAGTTCTGAGGAAATAAATTATACAGGTGTATAGGGAATATGAAAAGACACAATTTTCATGTTGGGGTCGTCGCCGGAATCGGCCGACTCGGCCGTGACTCGGTCGGAGGCATGATTTGGCCGAGTCGAGGCTGAGTTGGCCGATTTCCGGCCGAGTCAGGCGGCCGGAATCCCCCCGACGGTTCATCTATCCTCTGGCAATGTTACATTTTTGGGTGTAGTGGGGTTTTTGTGAGATATGCACGTGTAAACCCTTGATATTCTAAAGGTTAAAAAATCAATATTAAAAATAATGCGGGGTATGAGATTTGGACTCTGGTGGCTTGGTTCAGCAGTGCAAGATCTTACCAATGAGCTATAAGGTTGTCCATGCATATATTTAATTAGAATTAAATATATGCGGTTGCTTGAAAAGAAAGTGGGCTTTTTGGGCTTAAGAGATTGGGAATGAAAAGAATGGAATTAGGCTTAAAGAATAACTTTGGGTAAAAAGAAATGAGTTTTATAAAATACTTAGATGCGAAAAATAGATGAAGGTATTAAATATAACTAATAACATGGAAATAAAAATATAAAAATACAGTATTTTATTAATACGAAGATATAGGAATTTTAGAGTCGTCACAGAAATCCATGAATGTAATATATGCAACATAAAACAGTAATATGAGCATATAATGAAGAAACCGCTATTTAACTGCAACAAGTTATCTATATATGTGTGTGTGTGTGTGTGTGTGTGTGTGTGTGTGTGTGTGTGTCAAGCGGTTCCTAATTTCTCCAAGTCCATACAACATCAAATAAAGGTGAATATGTAGCTATAGCCGGGTATGCGTAACCATGTTGGTATAGTAAGATATGTGTATCAACCTATCAATAATGGTGTAATACCTTCCAGGTATATGTATAAGTATGTATGCAAGAGGTACATGTAGCTATATCTCATGTGTGAATATACCTATCACTAATGGTACAATACCATATAGGTATATAGGCAACTAGCATGCGAGCATGTCAAGGCATATGTGTAAGCATATAGGTATACAGGTATGCTATATGTCATATACACAATGAAAATGAGGATCATGTCTCAAGTCCCTAGTCAATACAATATCATGTATGTATAGGTGTTGTGCGTGTCATGGCAATTATTGACGGTGTGTGTGTAGCATACAATTAGTGCTCGTGAAACATGACCGTCAATAATGGTGTTGTGTCTCTTTACTACTAAGTCCATGCATAATAGGAAATGAGATATGCAACAAAGGTACACATGCACAATCAATATCCGTATACATCTAACTAATAGTCATATCATTTAATCTAGCCCAGACGCATAACGTCATGCGGGCGATTCCCCTGTAGATGTTAAATCTACTCACAACAATCTTGGCTAAGTAAAGCCAACCACCCACTTTTCCTTCTTCGCAGCGCCCGAAGTCCCCGCCTGCGATCCTGAAAGCATATAACAATATAACAAGTATATATTAGCAATCAACCAATAACACGTACCAACTATGTTTGACCGACACACCAACACCAAATATACTCTCAAGTGTTTGTCAAGCGGCCAACGCGCGTAGCGACACTACGAAACCAACTCAAGAGCAAAAGTTACACAAAGACACGAACGACATCGGCACGACCCTAGGTATGAACGCAAAGCGACACAACTACCAAGCCTAGACCCTGATCGTACCGATCGCGCATTCACAACACAAGATATAGCGTGGAATCAATATAAATAACATCGCAACGTCGAAAGAAATTCACGCCTAAATTATTCTAAAATTTAGTAAGCAACTTATATCATTTTAGCACAAAACTACAAGTTTTTACCAAAACTAGCAATCACAAATATCACCAAAAGGCATGATTAAACCACTCATACCTTTACTATAATTTTAATCTTAGTTAATTAGGATTTAGTAAAATTATAGTTTGCTAATTAGCTTAATTTACAATTAGGAAAATATCATTTAACAAACTAGCAATTAGGTTTTGTTTTCATTTGTCTAAAATTATCAACTAATCTCTTCACTATTCAAAACCTAACTTGATTATCCAAAAACCATTTCTTGAATTTCAAAACATGAAATTGAAAGCTTAAATTAATATCTAATAAGATAATTGAAAGTATTAAACAACAAAAAGATATTAGGGTTGGGGTTTTATACCTCACTAGATCAAACAAACTTGCAACAAAACACCAAGATTTAGCCTCCAAAAATCCCCACTTGATTGAAGATCCAACCTAGATTGAGATGAAGAATGAAGGGTATTGATTTGTATTTGAGTTTGTGGGATTAATTTATGATTTTTGATGATTTAATTTGGCTTTGGAGAGATGAAATGGGGAAAAAGAAAAAGAGGGCAGAAATGGGGAGGGGGTTTCGGCCAAGCAAACAATGGTGGAGGTTTGTGGATTTGGTTGGAAATTTCTAGTGCAAAACAAAAATAAAAGCCCATTAATGCAATGCCACCTCTTAAAACCTTTTCTTTTCTAATTAAAATTATTCTTTAATTCAACAAATATCTAGATATTTTGGATGGATATTTTCAAGGATGGATTAGTGCTAATCTAGTGATTAACTTAGCATAGTTTCACATTAGCATTAATTAACCCAAAAAAAATGTAATTACCACTAATTAAGTGCATAATTAACAACCCTAAATAATATTTTAATTAAGGAAAAATATTAAAATGAACCAAAATTACAAGTGGCTTACAAAATCCCGCAAACTAGCAATTTTCTAGCTAAATTAGGTGCAGTGCATTCTATACTGCAAAAAGATCGCTTCTACGGTTTTACGGAAAATACAATTTATTTTACCTAAAAACGGAAAATCGCCTAAACGATTTCTAAAACGTTACTAGGGATCTTCCTTTGCTTCGTTTGTTGACATTGTGTCTGCAATATTGCGACGACTGTCGAGATTGTCTCTTGGTTGTCAATGAACCGTCGAGGTTTGGAACTAGGGGACTTTGTCATGTATCCGTTTGTTGATGTCGCTTATGTATCCTGCTGGAGGGAGGAAGAATGTTGTTGGTTGATCTATAGGCTGTCGATACTGCCGTCGAGACTTGAAACTAGGGACTTTGCCATGGTTCCGAGGTAGTCTCTAGGTTGTCTATGAACCGTCGAGATTTGGAATTAGGGGACTTTGCCATGACTCCATTTGTTGAAGTCGTATCTGCTTCTGGTAGGAACGATAAGGAACGCCGTTATTGATTTCTAGGCTGTAGGTGTAGCCATCGAGATCTGGCTTCCCCTTTGAGGATGCCTGGTGGGACAATATGGTTCCCTTTCTGTTTGTGCCCATGAATTGTATACAGGGGTCAATGTGATCTCACCTGCTGGGCAAAAGTTTCATTTTATTTTATTTCTTTCCGCGATACTCTATCATTTTAGCTTTTTATATCACGAGAGTCGCGATTACCCAATCATTTCGGCTATTTTTTCACGGTGTCCAATCATTTCGGCTGTTTTTCTTTTTCTTTATTCGCTGCTTTTTATTGTGAGTTGCCTAATCATTTCGGCTATTTCATATGCATTTTGGTTCGCTGATTTTTTTTGCTGCGAGTATGGAACTTGCGGTCTGATACCAATCTTAGTATTAGCATCGCTGCGACTGGAATATTGCCAGGAGCAAATCATCATTTGCCGTGAAAGGACTTGGAAATTTGATACCGTTTTAGACATCAGCATCGCTACAACTGGGATATTGCCAGGAGCAAATCATCATTTTCCTTTGTTGATTCAAACAAAGGTGGCTTAGCAAACAGGGTTAGGATCCTTTCGACTAAGGCTTTAGATTTCATAAGCCGTAAGGGTCTCATAATGGTGTTTCTCCCTACGAGTCGTGGGGATCTCGTAGGTGCGTTTTCTCCTTAGGAATCGTGAGGATTCTTAAGTGCGTGTTCTCTTATAAGTCGTAAGGATCTTACAAGAGTGTTTTCTCCTTATAAGTTGAGATGACTTACAAGTGTTGTTCGCTAAATGGGGAAATTTCGCGCCATTGGTGAAACTCGGTGGTGGAGACATTTATTTGTGCCTGTGGATTGTATACAATGGTCAATATTGAACTGCTTGTAGGGTAATCTGGGGAATGTGATGGCTTAAGAACGGGTTCAGATCCCTGTAACTTAAGTCTTTTTGAATCCTACGAGTCATGAGGGTCTCATAGGGGGAATTCTCCTTACGAGTCGTGAGGATCCCGTAAGTGTAATTTCTCCTTAGGAATCGTGGGGGTCCCTAAGTGTGTTGCTCCCTTGTGAGTCGTAAGGGTCTCACGCAAGCATTTTCTCCTCATAAGGTCGAGAGGACCTTGCAGGTGTCATTGTTTTAATGAGATTGCGCATTTTCGGGTTTTCACAAACTCGTCGGTAGTCTTGTTGTTTTTATTCACGGCGCCCTTTCGAGTTTCATCCGTGCCCATTTCGCTTGTGGACGTACCCTTTTTTTGCACGATGAAACTCTCTAGAATAGTTTCGCCGCATGTGGCCTATTTTTTCGCCGGTGGGATTTGAGCCGTAGTCCTCACCGCTGGGACTTGTGAACTTGCACTCCACTACCGCCGTGTTTGAGGCGACGTTATTAGTTTAGGGACTTCTCGGTCCATTGTTAGTTTAAAGACATCTCGGTCCAATGTTAGTTTAAGGACATCTCGATCCATTGTTAGTTTAGGGACATCTCGGTCCATTGTTAGTTTTAAGGCCGTTACGGTCCGTAGCTAGTTTAAGGATGTTACAGTCCGTAGCTCTCCATGTTTGAGATGGAGTACTGTTGGGTACTACTCTTAGAGTCTTGACTCAAGAAGATAGAGAGCGGACATAGGCGTCGTCGCCTATCATTGATCTGGGCCGTGACTCGTCAGGCGTAATATTTTTTCAGGAATCGGCCGTTTATTGGCCGGAAGGGTCTTTCGCCATACATATTCATAAGAAAGTAGGCTCCACCTTGGTAGACCTTGTCTATAATGTACGGGCCCTCATAGTTAGGCTCGAATTTCCCCCGTTTGGCACGGTTGAGGATCATAGTTCTTTTTACGACAAACACGAGTTCGCCTTGGCGGAATGTTCTCGGCCTAGCCGATCTTTCGTATGAGCGCGTCATCCTTTCTTTGTAAGCTTCTAGGTTTTGCTGCATCATGAGACGAGTTTCATCGAGGTCATCGAGCTCTTCAAGCCGAAGATGGGCATTTTCTTCATCCGTCAGCTCGTATCGAACTGCTACTCATAAAGAGGGTAGCTTTATCTCCAAAGGAAGAACCGCTTCCGTGCCGAATACAAACGCAAATGGCGTGGTGTTCGTGGCTGTCTTGAACGTAGTCTGATAGGCTCAGAGAGCTTCATGCAATCTCTCATGCCAGTCCTTTTTATTTCTGGACACCGTTTTCTTTATGATCTTTGTCAAGGTCTTGTTGAAAGCCTCAGCTAGACTGTTAGCTCGGGGATTATAAACTGAAGAATATCTCCAATCTATTTTATGCTGCTGTGCGAAGCAGCTGATCTTATGGCTTCTGTAGGCTGGCCCATTATCAGAGGTAATCCGCCTCGGAGTGCCGAACCGGTAGATGACATGTGTCTTGAAGAAATGGAGGATGTTCTCCGTCTTCACCTCTCTTAACGGTATTGCTTCTGCCCACTTAGAGAAGTAATTGGTTGTTGCTAGTATGAACCGATGTCTCTTGGATGATACTAGCTCGATGGGACCGATTATATCGGTTCCCCACATTTCGAATGGCCAGCTAGCCAGCGTTGGGTGCAACGGATTCGGATTCTGGTGGATGAAGTCCCCGTGAATTTGGCATGAGTGACACTGCTTCGCATATTCAAGGCAGTCTCGAATCATAGTGGGCCAATAGTAACCCATTCTTTTGATTTTCAGCTTCATCTTTAGCCCAACTTGATGGGAACCGCAAAGTCCATCATGGGTTTCTTGAACGACCCTTCTTGCTTCTTCTGGCCCCAGGAATCTCAGCCATAGACAATCGAATGATCTCTTATAGAGAGTATCATTGACGAAGGCGAAAGGCAGGACTCGCTTCATAAGCTGATGTCTCGACGACGCGTCTTCAGGCGTTCGATGGGATTTGAAGTAGTCTATGAAAACTTCTCTCCAATCTTTCGCCTTTTCTTCATTTTCCAATTGGATAGCCTCTTGTTCGGTTAATTCCTCTCCTTTCAGAGATATTCTTTAGACGTCTTCAGAGATATCTCTGCTGGTGCAAGAATCCAGCGGCTTTGCACAATGATCCTTACGTCATCGAGCTTTTCGTCGACCAGTTCTTTAGCGAGTTTGGCTAACGCATCTGCCTTGCTATTTTCCGCACGCGGTATGCTTTCCAAAACTTAAGAGGGGATTTGAGTCAGTAATTGCTGCACTCTCTCGCTATATTTTACCAACTCAGGTTTACACGTCTGATAGTCGCCATTTACTTGGCTGACGACCAGCTGGGAGTCTCCATATATGAGGAGGTTTTCGATTCGCATGTTAATGGCGATCTCAAGACCTGCTATCAAAGCTTCATATTCCGCTTCATTGTTTGTTCTTGGCCCCGTTAAGAAAAGGGCAAAACGCATTATCCCTCCTTATGGAGTCACAAAGATAAGGCCTACTCCGGCTTTGATTATGGGGGTGCTTTGCTTCCGCCTCTTCATAGACGATGCCCCATTGAAATAGAGTTCCCATCGGGTATCACTCCCTTCTTTCTTCCCGTCGATTGCGTCAAATGCGTGTTCATCCGGCAACTCGCAGTTTAAGGGAGAATTAGCTGGTATCGGATGCTCAATGAGAAAGTCAGCGATGGCCTGGCCTTTTATTGCCTTGATGGGTCGATATACTATCGAGAACTCCATCAAGAGGAGAGACCATTTGGCAAGCCTTCCTATTAATATGGCTCTTGACATCAAATATTTGAGAGGATCTACCTTTGATATGAGATGGACCTCATATGCCAAGGCATAATGTCGAAGCTTTGTTATCGCGAAGATCAGTGCTAGGCAATGCTTTTCAATGGGGGTAGTAGTTTTCTGCCCCCAGGAGAACTCGACTCAAATAGTAGAGAGCTCTCTCCTTTTCCTGATCATTCTCTTATGCCCATAGCGCGCCTAGAGAACCTTCAAGGGTTGTTGTATACAGGATGAAGGGCTTTCCCTTGATTGAAGCGGTCAGTACCGGTGGATGCTGCAGGTATTGCTTGATTTCATCCAGTGCGCTTTGGCATTTACGACGAACGGTGTCCCCTTCTTCATTAGATGGTTGTAGGGACGGCACTTGCCGGATAGCTTGACTTGGAGTTTGACACCTGTTTAGGCATCAGTATTGCTATAACTGGGATATTGCCAGGAGCGACTCATCATTTGCCCCGGTTGATTTGGACAAAGGTGGCTTAGTAGACAGGGTTAGGATCCTGTCGACTAAGGCTTTTTTGACTTTATAAGCCGTAAGAGTCTCATAAAGGTATTTCTCCCTATGAGTCGTGAGGATCTCGTAGGTGTATGTTCTCCTTAAGAATCATGGGGATTCCTAAGTGATGTTTTCTCTTGTAAGTCGTAAGTATCTTCCAAGAGTGTTTCTCCTTATAAGTCGAGAGAACCTACAAGTGTTATTCACCATATGGGGATATTTCTTGTCATTTGTAGAACTTGGCAAAGAAATATTTATTCGTGCCCCTGGATTGTATACAAGGGTCAATATGGATCGCCTGTAGGGCAATTTGGGGGATATGACGGCTTAAGAACAGGTCAAGATCCCTGTAACTTAAGCCTTTTGAATCCTACGAGTCGTGGGGATCTCGTAAGTGTATTTAACGAGGTTGCGCCCTTCCGGGTTTTCACAAACTCGTTGGTAGCCCTGCTGTTTTTACCCATGGCACCCTTTCGGGTTTTCATCCATTCCCATTTTGCTTGTGTACATACCGTTTTTTTGTTTTTATTTTTTTTTAACGAGATTGCGCCCTTCCGGGTTTTCACAAACTCGTCGGCAATCCTGTTATTTTTACTCACGACGCCCTTTCGGGTTTTCATCCGTGCCCGTTTCGCTTGTGGATATACCTTTTTTTAACGATGAAACTCTAGAAAATAGTTTCGTCGTAGGTGACCCATTTGTTTGCCGGTGGGACTTGGGGGTGGCTTCATTGCTGGAGTGGCTGTGTAGCCGGTAGGACTTGAGTTGCAATCTTTGCCGTTGGGACTTCGATTGCAATATAGATCTCAAGAGAGGATATCGCCATATTTAGAGCGATACGCCATGTTTAAGGCAACACACTAGTTTAGGGTCGTTTCGGTCCATTATCGCCATATTTGAGGCGAATTTCTAGTTTAAGGACATTTCGGTCCAACACTCTCATTCGGTCGCGAAGTTGCATAACTCACCCTTTCCAACTCTTGTTTGCTAAGACGATGATGTTTGTCCTTTGTTTGCATGGACACTTCACGCCTTAGACAATTTTTACCTTCTTGGACTTCTTCATCTATCATCGTGCCAATCGGGTTGTTTTGCAGGAAGTACTGGGCATTTTAAACAGCACCTGCCCGCTGCTTATCAATGTCGCTTTCTGATACTGATGGAGCGTCTTCTTCATATACAAAGGAACGAGATATCACGTCATTCCCTTTGCCGAGTCTTCCTCTTCCTTGGAAGAAAGAATTTGACTTGGGGTTTTTTCCTCATCATCTGATTCGGAGTGGGACATGGGTTTCACATCCCTCCCACGGTTTTTTGGTTCAAGTGGGATATTCCACTTGATTGCAGAACCTGCTTGTAAGTCCCTTGATATTGTATCTGCTCCTTGAGAAGAAAGGAACATCCCATGTAAAGATTCTTCCGCCAGTGAGAATAAGCCCCATGTGTATATCTCGGGGGGAGCGCGTACCCACGCCGTCGATATTTTGGCGATAGGTTGCTTCAGAGCCACTTATTTTTGTTGAGCGTAGGCGAAAAATGCCATCTTGCCTCCGCTTTTCACTCGTCATCATCGGATGAGAAAGAGTCTTGACCCATTTGATCCAATCAAGCCATTTTATCCACGAGTTCTTGGAAAGTCATCGGCTTGAAGAGGGCCATATACGAGGACGCCTTTGAATTTGGGTCAAGGGTGGATATGAGCATTCCCATGGCTGCAACTTCATCGATGTGTTGCTTGTATTTGACCAGAGATTTCGCCATCGGGTAACATATTGAACCGAGGTTTCATTCGGTCTAACCCTTTCATTGACCAACGTCGTTACGGTAGTGCGTTTATTCATACTAGCGAATTTGTGACAGAAGAGCATCTCCATCTCGTCGAAGGTATTCACGGAGTCATTCGTGAGTTCCGCATACCATTCGAAGGCAATGCCCGCCAGACAGCTGACGAACTGTCAGAGGAGAAGTATATCATTCTCTCCAGTGTTACCGCACATAGATTTAAATCGCACGATGTGTTGGTGCGGATTCCCGGTTTCTTTGTATATGTAGAGTCGGAAGTAAGTATTCTGGCGGGTACTGTATTTAATCGTAGCATGCCGGATACGGTTGACCAGTCTTGATTGGCTTATTTGATGCTTCACTGGTATAGTGAGTTTTGACTTGCTGAGCGATATATGTGTCCAGCTTTCTTTTAGGAATCATTTCCTCCTCAGTCATTGATGAGGTTTGCAGAGAATTTGAAATGTCATCCTTATCTTTAAGACCGACTACCAGCGGTTCATTTGCCAGTGATTCCGATTGAACCATCATTCTGAATCAGAAGAGCCATCTGGTTCATTTTAGTGGATATTTCTGCCGCTTCTTCATCTCTCTTTTTCAAAGTGCGCTTTAGGAAATCAATATCCGACTCCTTCTCTACTCTTTCTTCAGGTGCTTCCTCAAGATTTTCCTTAGGCGATGGATTAGCGTTTGCTGCTGCCTGAGCTAGCATCTCCTGCAGCTTTTCACGTTGCAGTTAAAATTTTGTCAAAGACCGAGTTTGAGGTCGGTGACTAGTAGAAGCTCGAACTTCGTCTTTGGAATTCACCACATAGACTATGTGAACTACCATGCCCCCAGGCTTGGGGTGTTTGGAGTTTTGACCTTTGGAGTTTGCTTCGGGCACTTGAGCTTTATTAGGACACTCTTTTTGTGAAAATCCGTTTTGGTTTTGGGAGGAACCGCTGTATCAGGATCCATCTTGGGATGAGTCCCCTTCACCTGCTTCCACACCTTATATATAGATGAGAAAAGTTGTCTCGGGGAGCGAACTGGTTTCTGCTCTCGTGGGATCTCTATGGGCTGCGGAGACTTCTTCAATATTGCGGTAGGAGAATTTTGTCTGGCCCTTCGCAACAATTTAAAGTTGTTCCCAGTTGGAACAACAACATTCACCACTGGGGTTGAAACAGGACCATACGAGAAACTGCCCCCAGCTCATTTTGTATGATGCTGATGCTGATATCGTTGTCGACCGTTTCTTACGGTCGGGATTTGATTAGTTTCAGGATTTTGCCGAGCCTGCCCCCTGTTTCCTTGAATATTCTGCCCCCCTGTGTCGACCTTGGTCCTTGACATGTGCTAGTTGTTTGAGGACCGATTCCGTCGGCAAAACTGCTACTTAGGGAGCTAATCTGTGGATGACAGACTTCCTCTGGGCTTCCTTCATCGGCGTTGAGGCACTGAAGGTGGGAGGTGGGAGTATCGACCCAAAGAAAAGCCCGTTGATTTCTTGAAGAGCCGGATTGCAGAGATTTGAGGCTGCAAGTGGCCTATACTTGACTCCACCGGATATGACAAAGCCTGAATTGCTAGGGTAGGTGCAAACGCCATTCTTCATAGAGACGAAACGCCGGCTTCAGTATCCCATCACCCAAGGGCAACCATAAACATATATACCGCGATTATTTGATCGCGAGAAAAAACACGACACACGAAGTGTGGAATGGAAAGAGGAAAAGGTCCCACCGGGCGTGGTAGAATCTGTTTACCGCCGAAAGATGAGACCGGGATGTTAGGACGTCTAGCCTGAATTTTCGGGGGCGGATGCTATTTGGATTTATCCATCCACCTCTCCGAAGATGCCAAGTTGATTTATGGCACCGTGTGTCGGAGGTTTAAACGGATGCGGCCGTTGTAGCGGACTTCGTCAGATTCCCTCTCATTGTGAGAGGTTTTTGATTATGGGGACGCTCTTCCCTGCAGGCGCAAGCCCATGCAGTTAATTATGTTACCGCGTAGCGATAACCACTTTCTCCTGCTCCAGATGTTCACTTCGTATCGTGTGTGTTTTTTTTATTTTTGGTTGCCTGTGGATTGTATACGGAGAATAATTTATGTTGCCGCCCGTGGGGCGTGGATTAGTCCAAATTCGTATATTCTTAGATTTGGGTTTGGTTTAAGGATCGTTAATCTCGTTTGAGATTAAGATCAACTTAAATGTTTGTTGATGATACGTTAGTCTAATTTTAGACTAAAATCTACTCAACAGGATTTTGGGATCATTCAGACCTGGGAAAAGAGCATTTGGGCTCTATTGCTTTAGTTTAAGGACGTTTTCGATCCATAGATCACCATTTTTGGTATGAGGGTTTAGTTTAAGGACGTTGCAGTCCACAGCTAGTTTAAGGACATTACGGTCCATAGCTAGCTTAAGGACATTAAGGTCCATAAAGCACCGTTAGTGGTGAGGTCGTAGTTTAAGGACATTGCGGTCCACAGCTAGTTTAAGGATATTGTGGTCTATAGCTAGTTTAAGAACATTGTGGTCCATAGATCACCATTTGGCGGTGAGGTCATAGTTTAAGAATATTGCGGTCCACAACTAGTTTAAGAACATTGCCTTCCGTAGCTAGTTTAAGGACGTTGCGGTCCATAGATCACCATTTGGCGGTGAAGTCGTAGTTTAAGGACATTGCGGTCCATAGCTAGTTTAAGGACGTTGCGGTCCATAAATCACCATTTGGCGGTGAGGTCGTAGTTTAAGGACATTGTGGTCCATACCTAGTTTAAGGACATTGCGATCCATAGGGATGTGCTCATGGATTTGAGAGTGCGCCAAAAAGCTGTTGGTTGTCGGGACCCTCCAGCTCTCTGACGACGTTGAAGAATTACAATGACATACATCAGAGGTGTGGAGAGATGTATCCTTAAACCAAATTCCGGATTTGAGGGGAAAGATCATAGTGGCTCGTCTAAGAATCATTAGTCGTTTTTGAGAGACTAAGATTAACTTAGGAGATTGAGGAATCATCAGTCTGGGAAGTCATGAGCATAATGGCTCGGTCTATTAGGAAATCCAAGATGTTTTAATCCTCAGGGAGACTTAGCCAATTTGGAGTTGGTGTTGGCTTCCTATAGTGTTAAACACTAATGTATACTCAGTGCTCACGTGCTCCCACGTGAGACTCCAAAGCAGTGTTAAAAACTGAAATTTGGAGGAGGCTTACGTGTGGCACGTGAGGCTCTTGAAAGTTGGTGCTGTTCACTCGGGTTTATTCCCTTGTTCTTTTATAAGTGCTAAGCACTATTGGGGGTCACGTGGGATCACGTGAGGCGCCCCAAAAATAGGAACTGTTTTGATTTATTCTCCTTTTTCTTTTACAAGTACTAAGTACTATTAAGGGCTCATGTGGGATCACGTGAGGTGCTCCAAAATGTGAACTGTCTTTGATTTATTCCCCTTTCCTTTTACAAGTGCTAAGCACTATTGGGAGGTCACGTGGGATCACGTGAGGCGCTCCAAAATGGGAACTGTCTTTGATTTATTCCCCTTTCCTTTTACAAGTGCTAAGCACTATTAGGGGGTCACGTAGGATCACGTGGGGCGCTCCAAAATGGGAACTGTCTTTGATTTATTCCCCTTTTCCCTTTGAAAGTGCTAAGAACTATTATGGGGTCACGTGGGATCGCGCGACTCAATGTTATTTGTTCCTTTTTGTTCCTCAGAGGTGCTCACATGGGAACACATGATCTGTTACGTAGCGTTTGAACACTAATGAATCATTTCTTCTATGGTTCTGAGGAATCAAGTTCTCCTTTTGTTCTTTACAGGGATTAAATTCTTTTTAAAGGGTTAAATCCTAGTTTCAGAAGAATTAAATTCCCATACGTTTTGTAAGAGTTAAACTCTTTTGAACTCAGTTCTTTCTCCTAGATTTTGAATCTGCATGACAGAATCTCCCCGATGAGAATTAAATTCTCAACTTGTGGGGAGATCTGCTTCTGCAGATCTTAACCAGAGGAAGAACTAAGTTCTTTGAGAAGAGTTAAACTCTTAGTTTGAGAATTAAATTCTCTTTTTTGTTTTTTGGAAGCTTTTGGGAGGGGTTCCTCTTCTTTCTAGAGAATTAAATTCTCTCTATATATTTTTCTTCCTCTCTCTCTATGTGTATGTCTTCTCCTCCCCTTGTTCCTATTTATACGAGAAGAAAAAGAATCAATTTGTTAAGGGAATCCCTCATTGAGAGATCATGATTGATTTCATGATCTTTTAGATCAATCGTTGAATTTTATTCACCGTTGGATTTTTAATCCAAAGGCCCTCTGTTTAACAGAGAAGATTTCTTGTTTGTTTAACAAGATTATGAATATCTTGTTAGTTTTAACAAGATTAGAATTTTATTCTATCATATTTTTTTAGTTTAATAAGATCAGAAATATATTTTCTTAATATAGAATTTAATTCTATCATATAGATATCTCGTTAGTTTAATAAGATTAGAATTTTATTCTAACATAGAATTCTAAACATATGAATATATTGTTAATTTAATAAGATTAGGAAAATATTTTCCTATGATAGAACTTTATTCTACCAGATAATTGTAAGTCGATGTAGTACACCCCAGTACTTGTGGGGAGGCGGAATTAACAAAAACAATCAAGTTTAAGGAACGAACATCGACTAACCGCTTAAATCGAAGCTAAACAAATAATAACCGAACACATAGCTATACTAAACTATAGTGTTAAGGGATTATACCTAATGAAAACGGTCATTCGTCTTTACGATCTCCTTGTTCTCCTCGGCCTTCTCTAGGTAGTAGACGATCCACCCGAGAGCAAAACTCCAAGCTAAACCTCTAAACTCGAGGCAACTAACCTTCTTGGATTGCTAATCAAAGAAGCTAGAATGAAATAGAGTGATGGTTATAGATTGTTTAGTCTAACTAATCCTTTGATCTCAACTCATGAGGTGTAAGGATTAGGGTTTGAAGATGAGAGCTTGAGGAGAAAGAAGGTGAGAAATTATCTAATGAGAATAGTAAATCTATCATAATATATATGAACCTTTAAAATTCATCCATAAAAGAAAAACTAAATGATGAATAATGAAGTTTCATAAATATCTAGTGGTGATTCATAACCATGACTCATTAAGCATTTATCATGCATTAATGATATGCATGAATCACCCTCATGACTCACTAAACTCATTTAATGCAAATGACACCTAAACCTCCTTAGTCACCACTTCTAGAAGCTTCTCGAGTAATTACGAGAACGCCCCTCCGATCCGTAAAAATACGGAAAAACTTTAGACTGTATAAATCCAATAACCGGATACCAGTAACTGGCTTAAACCAAAGCCGACTGGTAAAAACTGTCCGAAAGTCGTACGCGCGTAAACGCACGTATGCGTCCGAACCCTTTGTCGCAAAACCATGCAACCTCTATATCGTTTCGCCTGGAATAGGAAACTCTCTGTGTGGGACTCTAGAGACTCGACTACTACGCTGGCAGTGGGTTTAACCACAGACCGCAAGCGGCACTAGCTGTACGTAACGGTCCCCAGGTAGTTGTCGATAAGAAGGCCGATAAGAAAACCCATCCGAACTCCTACTGAGTCTGATGTGACAATCTCCATACAGTCCGGTCCGTTCGTCCAAGACTATCGCATATCGGGCCTAGGGGGGCGGCAAGCGTCAGTCCCCTAATAGCGGTATAAGTCGTGTCGGAGGGAAGCCCATTACACCCTGAGAAACTACTGGAACCTACCAGCAAATCTCGCTTGCCCTGGCCAGGGACTTTGCGTAATGGCTCTCTGACACAGCACGATATCTACTCCCAATACCGGGAGGGACGAATCCTGTCTAACCGCCACTGCCTCCAAGTGCTCGGGACTGCACCCAACTGCTACCTGTTTGCACGACTCCTTTGAGCCGTGGTAGGATAGCAATCTAAGAACAGTGGGACACACTCGAGGCGAAGTAGCAGTGTCAAGTCTGCGGACTACGCTGTACTCATGTCACCTGGGAACTGTTCACTGACGACTGGTATCAAACCAACCAACAGTTCCCTGTGAGTCATGTCCGGTGTACCCGTAACCTAACGAGCACCTGTATACTATCTCCAGTACGACGTACTGACGGCTGTGGGACAGACCATCTCCCCAACTGGGATGAGAAGCGTACACACCAGTCTACTCCGGAGTATCGATGCTCTGTCTCGATAATCCAACGACCAGGGACCTGAATAAGGATGTGCTTGTAGACTACCCAGCCCCCACTAGTGTGACTGCCATCACAATGCTGGTAGACAAGCAAGATCCTAAGAGCTCTATCAATACGTACACTCACATATTAAGATAGAACAACCAAGTAGCATACTACCATGTTTAGCAAGACTGTTATATACATGTGAATATCCCAAGCTTCCATTAAGTAATATACAAGCTAGTATGATACAGTAATGGCCTTCTAGGGCATAAACACTAACAATCTCCCACTTGCACTAGGGCCATGTACTGGCATATCGTAGACCAATGATCTCGAGTAGCCTCTCGAACTGAATCTGAGGAAGGGCCTTCGTGAATGGATCAGCAATGTTCTCTTCTGAAGCAACTCTCCGAACCTCGATCTCCTGACGATCAATGATCTCCCTGATCAGGTGATACCGCCTCAAGATGTGTCTGGACTTCTGATGGGACCTTGGTTCCTTTGCTAAAGCTATAGCTCCGTTGTTGTCGCAATACAGAGGTATTGGATCAACTATGGTAGGAACTACCTGAAGTTCTGTTAGGAACTTCTTCATCCAGACTGCTTCTTTTGCGGCATCGCAAGCAGCTATATACTCCGCTTCCATCGTCGAGTCAGCAACGGTGTCCTGCTTGGAGCTCTTCCAGCACACCGCCCCTCCATTGAGGATAAAGACATAACCCGACATGGACTTGGAATCGTCCTTATCACTCTGGAAGCCGGAATCAGCAAAGGCCTCCAACCTGAGGTCTTTTCCGCCGTAAACCAAGAACATCTCCTTAGTCCTCCTCAGGTACTTGAGAATGTTCTTTACTGCTATCCAGTGTTTCTCCCCTGGGTCTGACTGATACCGGCTTACCACGCTTAGTGCGTAAGCTACATCTGGTCTGGTACACAACATCGCATACATTATAGAGCCTACCGCAGAAGCGTAGGGTATAATAGACATGCGTTCCCTTTCCAAATCAGTCTTGGGAGACATCTCTTTGGATAGGGTGATTCCGTGACAAGCCGGCAGATTACCGCGCTTAGAATCTTCCATACTGAATCTTTTCAGTACAGTGTCGATATACCTGGACTGCGAAAGTCCCAACATCCTCTTGGATCTATCACGATAGATCTGGATCCCCAGAATGTAAGAGGCATCACCCAGGTCTTTCATAGAGAACCTGTGTGACAAGAATCCTTTGACAGATTGTAGCATAGGAATGTCATTTCCTATCAATAGAATGTCATCCACGTACAAGACGAGGAATACGACACTTCTGGCCACAACTTTACTATATATGCACGGTTCATCTGGATTTTTGATAAAGTCATATTCTTTGACTGTCTCATCAAAACAGATGTTCCAACTCCGCGATGCCTGCTTTAGTCCATAAATGGACTTAAGCAGCTTGCATACTTTCCCGCTGCTCCCACTCTGATTGAAACCCTCTGGCTGATCCATATAGACGCTCTCTTCTAAATTTCCATTCAGAAAAGCCGTCTTTACGTCCATCTGCCAGATTTCATAATCATGGAAGGCAGCAATAGCAAGAAGGACCCGAATGGATTTGAGCATAGCCACTGAAGAAAAAGTTTCGTCATAGTCCAAACCAGGTCTTTGACGAAAACCCTTTGCAACAAGTCTAGCCTTATAGGTTTCCACCTGTCCATCTACACCAATCTTTTTCTTGAAGATCCATTTGCATCCTATGGGTTTTACCCCATCTGGAGCAAAGTCCAAAGTCCATACTTTGTTGGTGTACATGGACTCCATTTCGGTTCGCATTGCATCCAGCCATCGTACCGAGTCGCCGCTCTGGATGGCCTGCTGGAAGTCAGTAGGTTCATCATCATCTATGATGCAATCCTCTCTATCCCCGTCAATGAGGAAACCGTAGTATCTCTCAGGCGGATGAGACGGCCTACTACTCCTGCGGAGGGGTACGGGAATGTCCTGTTCTTCTTGAACTTCCGGTTCTACCAAACTTTCAGTAGCAGTTTGCGGTTCTGGAATTTCTTCCAGTTCTATTTCGCTCCCACTTGATTCCTTTTCTAAAAACTGATGTTCTAGAAAATGGGCATTACGAGAAACAAATACCTTTTGTTCCTCTGCGTAATAGAATAGATATCCCCTGGAGTGCTTTGGATATCCCACAAACTTACACTTTACTGATCGTGCCTCGAGCTTGTCCACATGCTGCTTTTTAACAAAAGCTGGACATCCCCAAATTTTTATATACTGTAGATGGGGTTTCTTCCCACTCCACATCTGATATGGAGTGGTAGGCACAGTCTTGGTAGGTACCATGTTCAAAAGATATGCCGCTGATTCTAGCGCATGTCCCCAGAAAGATCGCGTTAACTCAGCATTACTCATCATGGATCGTACCATATCCAATAGGGTTCGATTCCGTCTCTCCGATACACCGTTATGCTGTGGAGTGTACGGAGGAGTAAGCTGAGAGAGAATTCCTTTCTCTTTTAGGTAACCTAGAAACTCGGCACTCAAGTATTCACCACCTCGATCAGATCTAAGTGTCTTTATACTTTTGCCGGTTTGGTTTTCTACTTCATTCTTATACTCTTGGAATTTCTCAAAAGCCTCGGATTTATGTTTCATCAGATAAATGAATCCGTATCTTGAGTAATCATCCGTGAAAGTAATGAAATAGGAAAAACCACCTCTCGCATGTGTAGACATTGGACCACATACATCGCTGTGTATGAGTCCTAAGAGCTCGCTCGCTCTTACTCCTTGTCCAGTAAATGGAGTCTTTGTCATCTTTCCTTTGAGACAAGATTGACAAGTGTCATAAGATTGATATTCGAACGAGTCTAAATATCCTTCTCTATGCAACTTAGTCAACCTTCTCTCATTGATGTGACCCAGTCTACAATGCCATAAGAAAGCTTTATTTAAATCTGGAGACTTTCTTTTTAGTGTGTTCTGGACATTGAAAATTTGGAGTTGGTTTAAAACATATATTCCGTTATTTAATGTACCGGACCCAATCAAACCATGATTAAGGTGGATGTTGACAACATCTCTTACAAACGTGAAATCATAACCTTTATTTGATAACAAGGAAACTGATATGATATTACAAGTTAAGCTGGGTACAAAATAACAGTTATGTAAAACCAAAATGTGTCCACTCGTCAATCCTAGGTGATAGTCCCCGACGGACGCAGCTCCCACGCTAGCTCCGTTAGCAACCTTTAGGGTCATATCACCTTCCTTCAGCACTCTACGGTTTCTCAGTGCCTGCAATGAATTGCAAATATGAGATCCTGATCCGGTATCCAATACCCAGGAAGTAGAGTTGATCGACAGACAATTCTCAATTACAAACACACCTGAAGTCGAAGCCACAGCTTGCTTCGGTTCCTGGTTCTTGGCGTTCCACGCCTTGCAATCCTTCTTCCAGTGCCCTTTCCTGTGACAATGGAAGAACTCATCCTGGCCAACTATCGGTACTGCTTTCTTTTTCTTTCCCTTCCCTCCCGCCTTACTAACACCTCCTCTAGGTCTGGGTGCGGCCTTCTTCTTCCTTCCTTTGGCCCAAGCCTTGGACCTGGAAGAAGATGAACCGCCAACAAACATAGCGGGTGTTTCCCTTGATGTCTTCAAGGTGCCCTCTGCACTCCTTAACATGTTCAGGAGTTCCGGAAGTTCAACTTCTTTTCTTTGAAGGTTGAAGTTCAGGATAAACTGGGCGTAGGTGTGAGGAAGGGACTGGAGAATAAGGTCTGTATAGAGCTCATTATCCAAAGTCGTCCCAAGGTCTGCGAGCTCTTCAATATAGCTGATCATCTGTAGGACATGTTCACCTACCGATGACCCGACAGCCAACCTCGCTCGAAACAAGTTCTTAGAGGTCTCGTATCTTGCTATACGAGATTGCTCTCCATAAAGTTCCTTTGTATGGAGAAATATGCCATCTAGAGACATATCCTCGTGCCTCCTCTGATGTTCATTGTTCATCGAGGCAAGCACGATGCACTTGGCTCTCGCGCAATCTAAATCCCAGGTTTTGCGGATTTCCTTATCCGCATTGCTGGATTTGGAACCAGGGACAGCAGGTGCCGTAGCGGTGAGGACGTACCCCAGTTTGTCATAGGTCAGAGCCATTTTGACATTCCGCAGCCAATCTTTATAGTTTGGCCCTGTCAGTATATTTTTCTCTAAAAGTAACTTAAGTCCAGTCATTTTCAGGGTCGCTGCAATTAGGAGAGAGAGAAGAAAACTCTTTAGCATGATGCTCTTGCAAGTTTAGAGTGGTTTTTTTAGTTTATCTAAACTGGATGGCTCCCACTGTTTCTCGAATCCTTCCTCAAACCATAAAAGAAGAATTAGTCAAGACTATTCTCACCGTACAATACTTGCTTAACCGTTCAGCCAGGCTGGTGTCGGTACTTCGAGGGAGGTTTTCCAACGCTTTCGCGAAGTTCCTTAATTAAATAACCTCTTTTCTCTGGGGGCTAACCCCGCTGACACTTTTCTGGACACCTACTAGGTTTATAGCATTGATCGTTAAGTGACGAATATCCTGATAAGTATCAAATACTCACAGTAGGATCGGGATCCAAATATCATCGTCTGATAATGTTGTAGGAATGCTACCAACATTCATCAAACTCAAAATGGTATGCATCTCTTTGCAAATTTCAGTTTCTTTAGAAATTCCCGATATAAGTTTTTGCCCCATGCTCTTATGACCTTGGCGTTAGGTCAAAATGTCATAAGTCACATGTCAAGTTCTACCCATCATTATCTTGTCAATTTGAACCCATCCGTATATATCCTTGACGTTCGGCCAAAATGATAATACGACTGTCCCAAACTAACTCATCTATCTATGCAACAAATGAATATCCAGCAGCTACCAAACACTATGCCTTGGCGTTAGGTCAAAATACATAGCTTGAATACTACTGAATACCCAGATGAAATGACGGAGGGCTACGACTGGTTTTGGCGAAACCGTGAACGTAGTGAACTTGATATAACCGAAGGAACCTGATAGCTTTTAAAAGGAGTGGTTAAAATCTCCGCATTTAAAAATATCTGTTTTAAAAATAACCGAGTGATTTCTTTTAAATTGTTCCAACGATTAAAACTTTGGTTTATTTTTCTTTGCATTATAGATAATGCGTCCCATCATTAACCTATCATTGCAGAAAACAACGAAAATACAACGTCCTCTTATGCCATCCGCATTCGCCACGGGGTCCCGTCATCACCCGTTAGGTTACTTAACTAACGACAGAGCGGGGGCTGGGCTAGCGCGGGTGTAAAACATAAGTGACGTCTAAATAGCTACAATAAATATAGATATTTTACATTCGTCTGACGCAATGATATACATTCCAGAACACAGATAAACAATATTGGATTTGCTAGCAATCTGTATTTCTTTTGAGCCTGCAAGAAAAGACAGATTACACAGTTGTGATGAATAGCCGTTACCCCACCCTCGACCCCTACGGGTACGGCAAACTACCCACCCGGTAGTCTGTGTACCCCACCTTGGGTCAGTCCTAGGAGAAAAAACAGTAAAATGAAATAATACAACGGTGGCTACGACCGCAACCTGGAAGTGCCCCGCAAAAATAATATTACAACAAATTACATTTACAACAAATGAATTAAACAATAACCCATTGCTAACCCCGGCTATACACCACAACAGTCCAATACAGTTTATATGCACAAACAGATATAACCATTTCAGAAATGTGCAACCCCCTGCCAACCGACATACTAGCAGTTGGGGGAGGTTTACGAACACATTAAACAATCACAGATATAATCCAATATGCAAATACTGTACAATTTCGATCGATTAAACAACATCAATATTGCTCCAAAATCTGCTCTGTTAAACAGTAACCTGAGCAAATATTAAATATTCCAGAAAACCCCAAACACCAGAGAGGACCCACCCATGAAAGATGAGCCCATGACTCGGCAACTCGGCCGCGGAAGCGCGGCGGATCGGTGGGATCCGCCGCCCTTCCGCGGCGCTTTAGTCGAATCATTGGCTCAAATTTCGTGGGTGTTCTCCTGGACTCATTTCATGCTTTCTGAACACACCTGAAAAAATTTTGGACTTCATTTTAAGTTCGACAGAAACTGATAATATTTAGGGTTTTCCAGCTTCGATTTTTCGTTCGAAATTCGTACAAATTTGCAATTAAGTTATTTATTGTTTAGCGAGGCTCTGATACCACTGTAAGTCGATGTAGTACACCCCAGTACTTGTGGGGAGGCGGAATTAACAAAAACAATCAAGTTTAAGGAACGAATATCGACTAACCGCTTAAATCGAAGCTAAACAAATAATAACCGAACACATAGCTATACTAAACTATAGTGTTAAGGGATTATACCTAATGAAAACGGTCCTTCGTCTTTACGATCTCCTTGTTCTCCTCGGCCTTCTCTAGGTAGTAGACGATCCACCCGAGAGCAAAACTCTAAGCTAAACCTCTAAACTCGAGGCAACTAACCTTCTTGGATTGCTAATCAAAGAAGCTAGAATGAAATAGAGTGATGGTTATGGATTGTTTAGTCTAACTAATCCTTTGATCTCAACTCATGAGGTGTAAGGATTAGGGTTTGAAGATGAGAGCTTGAGGAGAGAGAAGGTGAGAAATTATCTAATGAGAATAGTAAATCTATCATAATATATATGAACCTTTAAAATTCATCCATAAAAGAAAAACTAAATGATGAATAATGAAGTTTCATAAATATCTAGTGGTGATTCATAACCATGACTCATTAAGCATTTATCATGCATTAATGATATGCATGAATCACCCTCATGACTCACTAAACTCATTTAATGCAAATGACACCTAAACCTCCTTAGTCACCACTTCTAGAAGCTTCTCGAGTAATTACGAGAACGCCCCTCCGATCCGTAAAAATACGGAAAAACTTTAGACTGTATAAATCCAATAACCGGATACCAGTAACTGGCTTAAACCAAAGCCGACTGGTAAAAACTGTCCGAAAGTCGTACGCGCGTAAACGCACGTATGCGTCCGAACCAACATGCAACCTCTATATCGTTTCGCCTGGAATAGGAAACTCTCTGTGTGGGACTCTAGAGACTCGACTACTACGCTGGCAGTGGGTTTAACCACAGACCGCAAGCGGCACTAGCTGTACGTAACGGTCCCCAGGTAGTTGTCGATAAGAAGGCCGATGAGAAAACCCATCCGAACTCCTACTGAGTCTGATGTGACAATCTCCATACAGTCCGGTCCGTTCGTCCAAGACTATCGCATATCGGGCCTAGGGGGGCGGCAAGCGTCGGTCCCCTAATAGCGGTATAAGTCGTGTCGGAGGGAAGCCCATTACACCCTGAGAAACTACTGGAACCTACCAGCAAATCTCGCTTGCCCTGGCCAGGGACTTTGCGTAATGGCTCTCTGACACAGCACGATATCTACTCCCAATACCGGGAGGGACGAATCCTGTCTAACCGCCACTGCCTCCAAGTGCTCGGGACTGCACCCAACTGCTACCTGTTTGCACGACTCCTTTGAGCCGTGGTAGGGTAGCAATCTAAGAACAGTGGGACACACTCGAGGCGAAGTAGCAGTGTCAAGTCTGCGGACTACGCTGTACTCATGTCACCTGGGAACTGTTCACTGACGAATGGTATCAAACCAACCAACAGTTCCCTGTGAGTCCTGTCCGGTGTACCCGTAACCTAACGAGCACCTGTATACTATCTCCAGTACGACGTACTGACGGCTGTGGGACAGACCATCTCCCCAACTGGGATGAGAAGCGTACACACCAGTCTACTCCGGAGTATCGATGCTCTGTCTCGATAATCCAACGACTAGGGACCTGAATAAGGATGTGCTTGTAGACTACCCAGCCCCCACTAGTGTGACTGCCATCACAACGCTGGTAGACAAGCAAGATCCTAAGAGCTCTATCAATACGTACACTCACATATTAAGATAGAACAACCAAGTAGCATACTACCATGTTTAGCAAGACTGTTATATACATGTGAATATCCCAAGCTTCCATTAAGTAATATACAAGCTAGTATGATACAGTAATGGCCTTCTAGGGCATAAACACTAACAATAATCACCGTTGGATTTTTGATCCAAATGTTCTCTGTTTAACAGAGAAGATCTTTTTAGTTTGAGAAAGATCAGGAAAATATTTCCCAAAATAGATTTTAATTCTAGAATTTGATAGGAGCATTTTAAATTGAGGCACTCACATGCTTTGCATGTGAGAGGTAAAAGAACTCATGTGTTTAACACGTGACCCATGCTGTGGGTTTTAGCCTGTTTATATTCAGCGCTCATATGCTTTGCATATGAGCACTCACGTGTTTTATACGTGAGGTATGTTTGGTCATTGGTGATTTATGTTTAGTGCATATATGTTTTGCATATGAGCGCTCACGTGTTTTACACATGAGGCATGTTTGGCCCTTTAACTTTATTTTATTCAGCATTCATACGCTTTGCATATGAGCGCACATGTGTTAACACGTGATGCATGTTTGGCCCTTAATTGTTTTGTTCAGCGCTCATATGCTTTGCATATGAGCTCTCACATGTTTTACACGTGAGGCCAAATTTTGAGAACTCTCCCCCTTCTTTATAAGGGAACAAGTAGCACTTGGCTGAAAATTTTGGCGGGAACAAGAAGATTCTGCCAAGTTATACAATTGCCTAGTTGAAGGTCATGGCTTCAATTCCTAAAGTTTGCATTATTTATTTTTACTTGAATTTTTGCTATGTATTGAGACTTATGCAAAATGAACGTAAAACACAAATTTAGAAAAGGAGATGGAAGACACTATTACAACAAGGGGTTACCCCTACGGATTTATCCGTAGGCGCAAACCACTGCCCCAACGGATATAGCCGTATGGTCATAAAAATGCTCCGTAGGTATAAAGGCCGCAGGTGCAAGTCTTCGTCCTGAACATGCCCCTACAGAGTAATAATTTCCCCTATGCCTTAATCCGTAGGGATACATATACTTACGGAGTACTCCGTAGGGCCTGATAAATATTTTAATTTATTGTTTTACAAATAAAATACTTGCTCCTACGAATGCATTCGTAGGGCCTGATTGTTGCCCCTACGGATATTTCCGTAGGTCCCTATAAATACTCCTACGGATAAATTCGTAGGGGCAAGTTTTACTGAGTCCATAGGGATAAAATATCAGACATCCTGATATTTTGTCCTTACGGATAACAGTGTAGGGGAAAAGTTTGCACCTACGGATTAATCCATATGTGCAATAGATATCCCTACGGATTAATCCGTGGGGACAAAATATCAGTTTTTTTTAAAAAGTGGGCTACTCTTTTTTCCCCGTCCTGTGCACAATAATATATACATCATATAACCAAATACAGAAATATTCATAATCAACATCTCAAGGATAATATATAAAAGAAATAAAGAAACAGAATACGATATCAATCTAAATCATCGTGAACAATCAAACAACCACCAAAATCGTCCAAAATATATACAATATGTATCAAGTACATACATCCTCAAAAATATTAAAAAAAGCTACCTTAGCTCGGTAGAGCTCCTCCACCTCTGATAAACGTCGTAATCTGGCGCATCTGCTCCTCAGTGCAGCCCTGAATTGTAAAAAACTCGACCAATAAAGGAGCGGACTGTGCGGGAGTCTGAGCGGGCTGTGGAGCTGCATGAGTGGTATGCGCAACCGCAGCTGAGATAGTGGCTTGCAGAGCCACAGCCGAAGGAGATGCATATGGTGCCGCAACCGAAACAGCCTGTCGCATCTGTTAAATTTTGTGTGTAATAAACGAGTAAGAATACTTAGGGACTTAGGCCTCGTTTGGGTATCTAGTTTGGAAAACCGTAGTTTATTTTAATTAGATAGTTTTATATAAGTATGATCAATCAAAGCTAAGTCTACAACCAAATAAGCTCAGACTACTAATATTACATATGTTTCTATCTATAATATGATATAATATTTTACTATTAAGTAGTATACGTATCAACATCTTCTTCAACTCCTCGACGGTGGTCTTCAAGGCGGCAACATCATACTCTAGACGTCGCTCACGGGAGGTAGGGGAAGTAACCGCCGGAGTAGAGTCCAACCTCATATGGGCCCTGCCAGGACCCATTCCCCAGCCTCTCTCCCAACCTCCGTGGTGCCCTCCATGTGCGGCGTCTAGGACTGAGGTCAGCAACATCGGATCGGTCTATCCAGTAAAATCGATCACCGATGCCTCCGCCTACTCCACCACCCATTCCTACACCCACATTAACCATTAAAATATAAGCATATCATTTAAATTTGAACTTTTCAAAACAAAAATTTCAAACTTGTTAGAATAAATATTAAAAATTACGCAATACTCCTGGGTAGCGGTGTCGGGGAATCGAAGCTCGTCCGTAGCGGGATCTATCGAGGTGCCATGGATGGCAAGATACGTGATCAGCACGCTCGGTGTACCACCCTGCGCCAGGGTCTGAGCCCTATGCAATTACCAAAAAAATTACATATATTATAAAAATAACTCTTAATATTACATTATATTAGAATAGATCTATTGCAATTTACCGATGCCTCCATGGCACGAGTAATGTTCCTCGAGCCACCTGTATAAGTGGGGCGACCCCTCTTCGCCGACTTTCTATTCTCTTTATTTTGATCGGCCTGTTTCTGCACAACACATTCAGATTTAGTTTTATAATTAAGCAACACAAAAGAATAAATTATATACTAAACAATGAATTATATTTAAATTACAAACCTGTTTGCGCTGAGAGTCGAAATATTGGCACAAGAGAGGCCACGTATCTACATCGACTCTCGCAAAGGCGGGAGTATGTAGTAGAGCCGCTCTCTTTGTCTCGGGGGTCGCCATCCATAGGGAATAGCATTCAATCTTCAGATCTTTCTATTGTATCGGACATTTGATTGCATGTTCTTCATCAGGCCATGGTACAAAGCGTGAAGATCGAGCACTCTCTCATGGTGATCAGGGTCGTGTATAGGCTGAAAGTCGTAATCTAACTGCAAATACAAAAAACAATGTATTTAAATTGCAAGTGTTAAATAATAATAAATATATTGGATAAATCAAATGAAAATATATATTAATACCCGAGCCTGATCCCAAAAGAGGGCGAATGAGCGTCGGTGCTGATCGCCCCACTCAACGTGAAGTGGATACTTCTTCACGAGGCGGCTCTCATCCCCATATACCGGCCGAACCTCTCGGCATAATCGTCGGTATAGTGATAATCGGAGGTAAAGAAGAGGGGGAATGCTGCCTCCCCCTAGTTCTGTCGAGCATCGTCATGTGGGACTGATTCAGCCTTCGAGTCCCTCTCTCGGGATGGGGTTGCGCTGCATCTACAAGAAATATCAAGACAATCAATATTAAGAGAAAGCGGTATTAAGAAATCAAGATTTAACAAAAATTGAAGTGCGATATATACCTCCGGCGATAGCGGCATGAGGATGGGCCTAGGCAGCAGCACGAGCGGGACGATAGTTCCTCCGGTGAGGAACAGCCGGTGATCCGGACGTGGACGCATCCCCTCCAACTAGAAAATAAACATTGACGATAAAATTACATTAAGTTCATGTTTATTCTTAAAGGATATGTAAAATGAATAAATAATTTATATTTATTCATACTAACTTGCAGACTGAGCGGAGGGTACGGAAGTGGCGGGAGTGGCCCCTGTGCCAGATGTGGATGCGCCACCTATAATTATACAATTAAAAATAGATTATATAAGTAATTGCAAAAAGAATGTGTATATCAATAATATAACATTCTAAATCAATATACATACACTATAGGATATATAAACATACCCATAGGTGCGGTGGTGACCTCTGCCTGAGATGTGGAGGCACCACCTACAACTAAACAGTCAAACATTGACTATATAAGTAATTTTGAAATAAATATGCATGTATATCTATAATATTACATTCAAAATGAATATTCGTGCAATATACCTGGATGTGTGGTAAAGTCCACACGGAAGGAGTCGTCCGAAAGGGTCTTCGATCGGGGTGCAAGACCGGCCCTCTGAAGCTCCCTACGCAACTCTCCGGGCGGCAAAACCGCTCTGCCTCTGCCTCTATCGGTGCCACGACTGGTGCTCCTGCCGCCCCTCGCTGGTCCAATCGTTGTCATCAAATCTAGACAAAAGTACAATCATTACATATGCATGCTATATATGTATAAATCATAAAAATGTGAAATTATAATATAACATTACTGATAACCTTTTTCGTTTCGTGGACGCAAGACATATCTACTTGGATTTCATCATCGATATCATTTCTAACCTACATAACTTCACGATCAGCCGAAGACAACCCGTCTTTTGAAACAGACGGTCGGAGCACTCTAAGTCTTCTCTCTTCTTCGTCTTCATCGATGTCCTCCATACGATCCTCAAATTCTGGGACATCGTAAATATCCCTGGGTTTCCAACGCCATACGACACTTTATCCGAGATACTTCAAGCACTGTCAGTAATATACTTGGAATTCTTGGTTCAGAAAGATAAATGGATCGTTCTGACCGTAAAATCGAATGGTGTTCACACTAGTCAATCTATATTCATCTTTCCAAGTCCCGAGATTGTTTCTCCACTTATCAGTATCGGTTCGTATATCGTGCCAAGTACATTGAAATATATAAAACGGTTCCGATTGTCCGGGATATTGGATGCCAAGTATGCAATTTAAGTATCCATAATAAATCACACCATCCGATCCTACTGTCACAATCTCACTATTCTGAGTGGTTCGAAATATTTCTATGTCCTTAACTTCAAATTTGTATCCAAGGACACCGAATCTTTTATAATATGCAACCTCAATACTAGGAAACTGAGCTAAACATCTTGAATCACTCTCTAATGATGCAGACAAGTTCATATCGTGGATCTGACAAAACAAATTTTACGACAAATACATAATGATATAAGTTTAGATTAAGACCGGCAGCAATAACATATTATTCGAACAACTTACATGATCTGCAACCCAATCGCAAAAATTATCCTGATGATATTTTTTCAATCGTTCATCATTCCAATCAGGATGCCCCTCACGTACCTCATTAAAATGATTTCTGTTCTTAACAATAAATTATGACATTAATATTATATCATTTCAAACACACACAAACACAAATTTAACAATTAATCCAAAAAACTTACTCTCTAATTTCTTCAAGACATACGCTATTGAGAAGGATAAACCGATATATCTTGTTGATAAACACAGTGTCTATTATCTTATAATCAGCTTTACCATATGGCATGTCCTGAATTCTCCGAGGCCGGTTAAGTTTCGTCTTAATATTCTCGTCCAGATAGCGGGAACAAAATGTGGTTGTTTCATCTAGAAGATAACCTTACATGATAGAACCTTCTGGTCAATTTCTATTGCGTATATACTTAGTGTAGAGATACCTAAAGAAAAATATGTTAAATAAATAAATACGGGTATATAGGACAACAATAATTTTATAAATTGCGTGAAACGAAAAATTCCATATACTTTTCGACGGGATACATCCATCGATATTGTACCGGTCCGGCTAACTTAGCCTCAGTTACAAAATGAACCGTCAGGTGTATTATGATATTGAAGAATGACTGTGGGAAAATACGCTCAAGCTTGCAAAGTATCAATGAAATAGAATTTTCTAGATTCTCCAGCGTCACAACATCAAGGGTTTTAGCGCATAATTCTCTAAAAAAGCAATAAAGGCCATTGATTATTAGATCAACCGATTCGGAAAGGGAAGTCCTGAGGACTAATGGGAGAAGGTGCTCCATAATAGCATGGTGATCATGACTTTTTAGCCCATCGATCTTGCCTTTTACAATTTTTATCTTCTTTCTAAATGATCCTGAAAAACCCATGGGAACTTTCAAATCACGCAACACCTGCAGGAACCTTTTCTTCTCCGGCTGCGACATATGATACGTGGTATTGGGAAGTACAAACTTGCCTGGTTTACCCGCTATCGATTTAGGATGCAATTCACTTCTAATTTCCCAGTCCTGAAGATCCATCCGAGTATGGAGATTGTCTTTCGATTTTCCGTCTTTACAAAGAAGCAAGTTGAGTACGTGCTCGGATACTCTTTTCTTTATGTGCATGACGTCCAGACAATGACGCACTAAATTTGTTGACCGGTATAAAAGCTCGTAGAAAATGCTTAACTTGTTCCAGTATGGTGCTTTGACCTGTTTTGCCGAATATATCCCGAAGGTCACATTATTGTACCCATCCCACTGAGCAGTCACGTCCTCTCCGGACAATGAGGCTGGAGGCCCAAGAAGCTCCTGATGACCATCAAAGTGAGCAGCGTCTAACCTGTAGGGATGGTCTAGTGGCAGGAAACGCCGATGACAGCAATAACAAAACTTCCTGCTAAAATTCAAGGATTTCGATGTTGTATATTGATGGCAATAAGGGGATGCTTTGTGACCATGTACGGACCAACCTGATAGCATTCCATACACAGGAAATTCTTTAATTGTCCACAATAAAGCCGCACGCAGTGTGAAGGTTGTATCTGTGTTTGCATCGTAAGTCTCTGCACCATCAATGAATAAAGATTTTAACTCGTCGATCAGAAGTCGGAGATAGACGTCGATATTGTTTGCCGGTGAGTTTGGTCCGTTGATAAGAAGAGGCATCATAAAGTAGGATTGATCCATAGCCAACCAAGACGACAGATTATAAATTATCATTACAATGGGTCATATGCTGTGGCTTCCAGCCATATAGTTGAATGGGCAGAAGCCATCACTAGCGATTCTGAGCCTGACATTGCGAGAATCACTACTGAATATTTCGTGCCTCCTATCGAAATCCTTCCATACCGGTGAATCTTTTGGATGACCCATTTTTCCATCTTCACTTGGAGGAGCACGGTGATACCAAATCATTACCTCAGCTGTTTTCTTGCATCTGAATAGCCTCTGCAGGCTCTGTGTTATGGGAAAGTATCGTGCTATCTTGACATGTATATCGGGCTTCTTATCGGATTCTTTCGGCTTATATCTATAGCCTCTCCGCATATTGGACACTCTTTCAAATATGAATTCTCTTTCCGGTACAACACGCAATTTTTGGGACATGCTTGAATCTTCTCAAACTTCTGACACAAATCAGACATCATCTTCTGGGCTCCGTACCAGCTGTCGGACACATTATTTTCCAGGGGCATAGAGTCTTTCAAGAACTTCAGAAGCATCGTAAATGACTTGTTGCTCCATCCATTTATGCACTTAATCTGGAAAAATTGGACGAACCATGAGGGGGTGTAATACTTTGCATTCTCATAAATTGGTCTTCTAGAATCATTCATGAACTTTTCATACTTATCCGCACGCGGTCATTGACCGGAAGGAATGCCATCTTCGATACGAATACTATCACCTAGGACAGCCTCTACCATATCCTCCATTTCTTCTCCTGAAAAGAAGTTACCGTCTTCTTCTGCCGTATTACCGTCTTTTCCTTCTTCTTTTGCCGCATTACTGTCTTCTTCTTCTCCTTCCCCGTGATATAGCTAAATTGTGTAAAGTCTGGTAAAACCATGTTTAACGATATAAGGCTCTACGAATTCTACTTTCTGCCAGTACTTATTCCCACATCTATCGCACGGGCAGAGAATCTTCTCTAACACGATCTTATTATGTGAGCGTGCAAATTCAATGAAAGCAGCAACTCCTGCGACAAACTTAGATTGCATACGTTGTTGCCAATCCACGTACATCCAGTCCTTAACTCTGATGTACTCATGGGTCATGTTAGACTGTATAACATAGGCTATGATGACTATATTAAAAAATGTATAAACGGGATGGTTACTGACAACGAAGAAAATCCTTAGATGCAAGTTTGTCGTTGAAAAGAATAAATTATCAATTAACAAAATTAGATTTGAAGATACCCAAGTATGAGTTGTATTCATATTGTATATGCGTGTTTCGGCTGTCGGGGGCATAGTCACAAATTCGTCGTTCGGGTATAATTCGGCGAGGTCGAAAATTCGGATTCGGAGAACTATTCAGAAAAAATCGGTAGGTATTCGGGAAAGATTCGGTAAGTGTTCGGAGAATGTTCGGGAAGGATTTCGGGCAAGAAATTAATATATGAGACGCTAGGTTTTGATTTTGTGAATTATTTATTGTTTTTTGAATTATTCGCTGTTTTTTCACATGATTCGGGAATAATTCGCGCATTATTCGGCCCGCTGATTAAGTCGGCTGATAAAAAATTCACGAATTCGGCGAATAATTCGCGAATTATGTGACTATGGTCGTGGGAAGGCTTCTATCCCATTAAGAATGTATAGAGCAGACACCCATTCGCTTGTGTTTTCATCCGTTTCGAGTAAATTTCGGCAACACCTCCCTGCTGTTCTCCGAGTACACTGTAATAGAATAGATAATCATTTCAACGTTGTGAAATAATGTTGAAATGAATATCTAATCTATTTTTGTACACGGAGAACCAGCGGAAAAGTACCGACAAAATAATTCGAAACGAAAGAAAACACAAGTGAATGCAGGTGTTTGCTTTATACATTCCTAATTTGTCCACACTGGACAAATCTATCGGTTATCATACGATTGAATTTTCTCGTCATATAGACTACACGACGGTTGTTAGTACCGAATTATACCGTTCGATATTTTACAACTTTCGTATAGTTCTATATCATAACGAATATCGAACGTATGTTAACCGATAGACGGAGACTAAGTCGCGCTTTAATTTTCACATATGAATATCGATGAGAATATGAAAGTTTCATATTATCATCGAGTATCATATATTGGTTTTAAGTTGAACATTTAACTCCAATAGGTTTTACGTTTACGTTTCGTTATTAAGCGTTCGAAATTTTCAGTTCAGGGTAAAATTTTCTTGCGTTTACTGTTAAGTTATACGTTTACATTGTCATCGAGTATCCTACTGAATAAACTAGTGCACCCTAAATCTTAACCCTAATTAATCCAAATTAACCATAATCATCACCTAACTCAAATTAACCTTAATTAACCCAATTAATCCAAATTAACCTAATTAACCCAAATTAATCCTAACCCTAACACTAACTCAAATTATCTCTAATTAACCCAATTAACCTAACCCTAACCCTAACCCTAATCAATACCCTAATACAAATAAACTCTAATTTACCTAATTAATCCAAATTAACCCTAATCCAAACCCTAAACCAAATTAATCTAACCCTAATCATCACCCAAACCCCAATTCTAATTAATCCAAAACTAACCCTAACCATAACCCTACATAATTCATCATAACCCTAAACCGAACCCTAAACCTATCCCTCCCTAATTAACCATAAGCCTAATCCTAATTAACCCCAATTAATACTGAAATAGTTATAACCCTAACCCTAAAATCAAGATTAACACAAAAAAGAATAATTATTAAGGGGAAAATGGAAATTAACTCGTCTCGGAGTAGTTTTGCCAGCGGGAGACTATGGTGCGGCCAACGATGACGAGACACGGTCGACGACGAGCTCGCGGGAGAATTACCGAGCTCGACGAGACACGGTCGACGATGACTTGGTGCGGCCAACGACGACGACGAAGTCGATGATGGGTGTACCGGCGACGAGATGTGGTGGGAGGAGACGCGCGCGGAAATCAATCGCGGGAGAGAGGGGGAAATTTTAGGGATGATGGTGGGGAATTACCGAGCTTTATTTTTTTTTATAAATAACCCATTGTTGCCTGATCAGTCGAAAATATTGCATATTTTAACCGGCAATTTCCTTATCATCTGCATACATATAGAAGTGTACGGTATTCATAATTCACATATTAGCTAATCGGTCGCAAAATATCAAATTACATGTATTCGACCTTAAAACCGGCAATTCTAGGGAAATTGACTGCATTGCATTACATAGCATATTTTCCATATCTTGCAACCCGTGTTGAGATATCTGTGCAGGAAAAGGAAAGCTTGCTCGACCATTACAATTGCTCGTAAACTCAATGAACTCAAATCTGGTATCAACACAGAAGGGAAACTGCAATTCTAAACATCAAAGAAAAGCCCAAACTCCAGTGCAAAGCTTCACCAGAAAGCCCAAGGCCCAAGCTCATTAAGGCGCCGCGGAAGAGCGGTCATTACCTGGTACTTGCGGCGGATCCGCGGCGGGCCCGCGGACTCAGCTCCTCAAATTGCATCGAAACTCCTGTTTCAGTGGCTACAGCTCAATAATGCACACAAACTTCCAGAAGATTCCAGATACTTCCACCAGATCAGCAAACTCCTAAACTAGCCTAATACTTCTAGAACTTTCCTAAACCCTTGCTTAAACCCTAAGCTAAAGCCCAACAAACTTTGCCAACAAACTTTGGGAGGGAAAATCCAATTTAAACCTAAACCTAGGGTTTGAAAGTTCTATAAATAAGACCCTAGACTCATTCATTGAAGTGATCATGTAATCATCTTGGCATCTAGGAAAAGATTCAACATCTTAGATTTTAGCCATTCTCTTTCCTCATCTTCCTCTTCCTCAAGTTTAGTGAGAGAGCTTGTAGGAAACCCTAACCCTAAATCCAACCACAATTCAAGATCTTGAGTGCAAGCCAAGCAAGATTCCTACAACCCTTTTATGAGCCGAGCCGATCCGATCTTCCATCGGGCAAGAGATCAAAGTAGATCCACGATCCACGGAGACGAGCGAAGCCGAGTCAACGATCGATTTTCTTCTTCTTGTAGATCTTGAAAGAATGTATTGAAATTGTTGATTAAATAAAAGGTGATATTTCTTCTATCTTGTTTTCTTTAAATTCCGCATCATGTTATCATTACTATTCTTGAATATTGTCTATGTGGTGATGTGTGAATAAAACTCCGCTCGTTAAGGAGTCGAAACGATCTTTAGTATGATGATGTAGCAAATTTGTAATCGATTCTTGAATCCCACGAGTTTGTAAACCCTAGCAAGTTCAAGAATCGACGACCCAATTCGTTGCGATGCTTTCTTGATCGACATCGCTCGAGATTGGGGTGATCCGATCGCTTCTTGAAATTGCTAGAGGCTAGAATATAAATGGTATCCTCGAAAGAACAAGGGTTAAGAGATGAAACCCTAATTTCATCAAGAAAGCCCTAACTCTCGTCGATAACCATTGATCTAGTATCAATTCTTCGAAGGACAAGAATATGAAATCTTGTAGACTACATCACATCTAAAGATCCGATCGATTCCTACGAGCCTCTCTATTATTCTTGATTGTTGTTTGGAAAATACCATTGAAACCCGATTCTTGATTGTTTATAGTTTCTTGATTCTTTAATAGAGAATAGTGACACACGAATACAAATCATTCTTGAATCATGTCTTCTTTTATTGTTGCTTAACATTTCATTTCAAACACATTAAAATACAAACGAATCTTGAAATCCCTGTGGACGATCCGCACTCATTCATTAACTACATCCGACACCGTAGTTTGATTGCGGTCAATTTAAATTTTTGATTCGATACGACACATCTGAAATTTACAGTTCAATCAAATGGCTCCGTTGCCGGAGACTATTTGATTTGATTTACACATCGAGAATTTATTCCAATCAAAATGGCGCCGTTGCCGGGGATTACGCGCTAATTCGTTTACATTTTATAGTTTGAAGTGAAAGAATTATTACGTTTCACTTCTTGAAATCAAAATTCGTACAAACTCTTATACGTGTGTTGTGAATTGATTGCAAGGTGATCTGGAGCATTCTGTGCTGTGGAAAAATTATTTGGGATATACCAGAGAGCTGGAGATAGGAACAGAAAGCAGCTGAAGAAGTTTGGTACAGTGAACCCATCAACAAGCCGCGGAAGCGCGGCATATACATGGTCATTGCGGCGGAACCGCCGCAGTATTGGGGGTTCTCTGGAAAATTTTTCAGTGCAGGTGATTTCTGTCTCTCTCCCCTCGCCCTTTTTAGCTCCAACTCATCCTTTCTGCAGGATTCTTTGCAAACAATAGCTGCGCCGCAAAAGCAAATTAAAATTGTGCGTGATTTTGTTTTTCTTGATTGTTTTGCATATTAAATACGGAATTTAAGGGGCACGGCCAAATCCAAATTAGGTGGGGATTTCATTACCCTTCCTAGGCCCCGAAAACCACCAAACTTGCATCCGCATTGACCCACATTAACTAAAAGAAATCTAGAGATGACTCTAAGGACTGTCGCGCTCATTTAGGACAAGAGAGGGCCGTGGGTAATTCATTGCTTATCCGCGTTTTCTTGTGGTGCCTAAGGCGAGTGTGTCTAAGGCTAGTGGTTATTAATTAGGCCCACTGTAGTGGTGGTTCCTTCCCACTTACCTGGCACTCATCCGGCCACAGGGGGACAAAGAGGCAGTGGAGGATTTATCCCGCGACTTGTCTTTTGGCAGTTAGGAGCGGTCTAGAGCCGGACCTAGGTGACCATTAGATTTTAGGGTTGTGTTGCTGCATTTGGTTGTCGCATCATTTTTTCAAAATCCGTCCCTTTTCAAAGCAAACACCGCATTCATTTTACCCCTAATTATAAGTCAACGCTGCCACTTGTACTAACCCTTTTTAGTACAAGATAGGCTGGACACGGGATTCTAGTGCCCGTTTAGTCCGCGTACCCTTTTATCGACTCCGAAGTCGATAATTCTCCATTTACCTTTTCTTTACCTACTACCATACCTACACCGATGGATCCAAATCCATCAAACTTCTTTAACCCTAATCTGCCGCCTTCCGTTGGTGCGCAGAATCCTCCCCACATTTCTCTTCAGGAAAGATGCTATCCACATAGAGGTCCTCTTTCGACCTGCTTATCCACACCACCAGCCAATGGGGATAACTTTGAAATAAAGCCCCAGTATATCAATCTTTTACCCAAATACCACGGACTCGAGGACGCTTACGTTTTCATTACCAAATTTGAAAACGTATGCGCAATGATGGGTACGTCTCAACTTTCTGTGGATGCGATGCGTCTACGACTTCTTCCTTTTACCTTGTGCGATATAGCCGAGAAGTGGCTATATAACACTACTGCACATTCTATTACGAATTGGGAAGAATTCGTCGCAGCATTCCTGAAGAAATTTTACCCAGTCCAAAAGACGGCTCGAATCCGTAGCGAACTGAACCAATTTGCCCAGCTCCCTGCCGAACCATTTTCAAAATACTTTGAACGATTCAAGGATCTCTTGGTTCAATGTCCTCATCACGGCATCCCGAGATGGGAGCTTTGCCGAATCATATATGAGGGCAGTAACCCTAGCACTAAACAGAGCCTTGAAAATATGTGTCAAGGTACATTTATGACCAAAGATGATGGGGAAGCTTGGCGATACTTAGAAGAGTTCGCTGAAAAATCACTAATTTGGGAGAGTGGAACCCAACCATTGAATAGGGGTGGCGTACACCAAATAGATGTGTCCATAGGTGTTCGAGCAGAAATGGCAGCAATGCAAAAGAAGCTCGACGCTATGGAACACAAATTTGCAGCAGCCTCCCTAAACCCGGTATCACTCCCCAAAACTATTTGTGGGTGCTGTTCTGATCCATCACATTTAACGGAAGAATGTCCTTTAAACTCGGCGTTTCAAGGTCACGAGCATTCTAATGCCGCATTTCAACGACCTCGAAACGATCCATATTCTTCCACGTACAATCAGGGTTGGAGGAACCACCCGAATTTTGCTTGGAACCAAAATCAATCTCAAAACACGGTTCCAAACACGAATAATTTTCAAAGGGCTCTTCCTCCACCACAACAGCAACCCCTCCAACTCACTCAGCACCCCTACCAGTCACAAAATTTCCAAAACCAGGGCAACACTCCTGCACAGTCTAATCCTATGCAGTCCTGTTCTGACGATTTCTCTCAATTTACTCAAACCATGAAATCACTTTTATCAAATTTCATGGAGGTTTCGACTGAGGTTAGATCTTCCGTCAGTGAAATAAAGAAAAACTCAGCGTCACAAGCTGAGAGTATTAGAACGATGGAAGCTGAAATCGCACGCCTCAAAGCCGAAATGAGTGCGAGAGAAAAAGGGAAACTTCCCTCTCAACCCCTACAGAATCCTGGGCATTACAATGTAAATGCCATTACCACGTTGAGATCGGGAAGAGTGCTGAATAATAATGTCGGGAAAGATATTGATAATACTGAAAATCATATCAACACCCCGGCTGAGACCTTTCCACATACACACACTTCTCCTTCTGATCCTTCTTCTTCGCACGAGCCTATTCTCCAGTTCCCTTTAGGCTCAACACCTTCACCCAACCCTTATAGTTCTCCACAGACGGTCCCCACACCTCTTTTGGGATCTCATCTACCCCCCTTTCCTTCTCCTATGATGGACCCTGCGCTTATTGCGAAAGCACCTTACCCGAACCGGTTAAGGGCTAACAGAACGAGTCCTCATATGGAGAAAATTTTAGAAATGTTCAAACAGGTTAACATCAATATCCCTCTCCTAAATGCGATTCAACAAGTCCCCGCTTATGCGAAGATTCTAAAGGACTTGTGCACTAGGAAGAGGAAGACTCAAGTGCCGAAGAAGGTCTTTATGGCTAATAATATCAGCACTGCTTTTATTCCCCAGCTACCAAAGAAACGAAAGGACCCAGGATGTCCTACAATATCGATTTCGATTGGGAGTAAAAACATAAATCGTGCTCTTTTAGACCTTGGCGCGAGTGTTAACCTGTTACCTTATTCTGTCTATGAGCAACTAGGAATTGGAGAGCTGAAACCTGCTCATTGTACTCTCCAGATGGCAGACCGATCTATCACCAAACCAAGGGGTGAATTAGAGGATGTGTTAATAAAGGTCGGGGAATTTGTTTTCCCTGTAGACTTCATTATGCTTGACACACATCCTGTAGCAAACCCCCGGGGCCAAATTCCGGTGATTTTAGGTCGTCCTTTCCTTGCCACTTCCAACGCTGTTATAAACTGTAGAAATGGTTCAATGAACTTATCATTTGGAAATATGATCATTGAACTAAATATCTACAGAGTTGGAAGTCAGCCATCAGAACCTAGTGCTCATATTTTAGATGTGTGTTCTGTCCATGAGATCGCTCCCGATAGTTGTGGAGCCGAGGAACTTTGCTTTACTGATCTCGATGACATTACCACATCTCTGCTTGATCTTACACTTGATCTTAGTGAGGACACTACACTTATACTTGAGTCCTGCACTTCTGACTTTTCTCCACCCGAGTCTGTATCTTTCACAGGCTCTGAGCTTCTTTGTAAATCCAAAAATCAATCTATGATCCTTCCTTCTATCATTTCTCCGCCTGAATTAAATCTCAAGGTCTTACCTTCTCACCTTAAATATGCATATCTTGGTGAGAACGAGACTTTACCGGTTATAATATCCACTTCTCTTGCATCAGAGCAAGAGAATGCACTTTTATCGGTATTAAGATCTAATAAAGAGGCGTTTGGTTGGAGTATGGCGGACATCAAAGGGATTAGTCCCTTGATAGTTGAACATCATATACATGTGATGGATGATGCCAGACCGACCCGAGAACCACAGAGACGGTTAAATCCCGTCATGAAGGAAGCTGTCATGAAAGAGATCGTCAAATGCTTAGATAGTGGTATTATATACCTGATCTCCGATAGCCAGTGGGTAAGTCCTATACACGTCGTTCCTAAGAAATCCGGCATCACTGTGATCACAAATGAAGCGAATGAGTTGATTCAGACACGCACCCAAACTGGGTGGCGTGTATGCATCGATTATAGAAAACTCAACGCTGCTACGAGGAAAGATCATTTTCCTCTACCATTTATTGATCAAATGCTGGAACGCTTAGCGGGACGACAATACTATTGTTTCATGGACGGTTACTCAGGCTACAATCAGGTCCCCATCGCCAAAAAGGATCAAGATAAAACCACTTTTACTTGTCCTTTTGGTATCTTTGCTTACAGTCGCATGCCCTTCGGGTTATGCAATGCTCCCGCTACCTTTCAGCGGTGTATGATGGGGATATTCTCTGATATGGTAGAGAATTTCCTGGAGATCTTTATGGACGACTTTTCGATTTTTGGAGACTCTTTTTCTGATTGCCTAGCGAATCTCGACGCTGTTCTTACTCGATGCAAAGAGAAGAATTTGACTTTGAACTGGGAAAAATGCCACTTTATGGTCCAAGAAGGAATAGTCCTTGGACATGTCATTTCACAGAAATGCATTGAGGTTGACAGAGCTAAAGTAGATGTCATTCAAAACCTCCCTCATCCTAAAAGCGTCAAAGATATTCGCTCTTTCCTTGGCCACGCAGGCTTTTATAGGAGATTCATAAAGGACTTTAGCAAAATTGCTAGACCTTTAACACTACTCCTGGCCAAGGATACGACCTTCCACTTTGACTCGGATTGCGAGACAGCTTTCGACTCACTTAAACACTCACTCACTTCAGCCCCCGTTTTATCATCACCAAACTGGGACTACCCTTTTGAGCTGATGTGTGACGCATCTGATTTTGCAGTAGGTGCTGTCCTAGGACAACACATTGAAAAGATGCCACACGTGATTTACTATGCTAGTAAGACCCTGAATGATGCGCAAGTCAATTATATAACCACAGAGAAAGAACTATTAGCGGTTGTATTCGCATTAGAGAAATTCAGGCCTTACTTAATCGGCTCACCTATTGTTGTATATACTGACCATTCCGCTTTAAAACATCTTCTGGCGAAGAAAGATGCCAAAGGTCGACTAATACGTTGGATCCTTCTTTTACAAGAATTCGATCTTGTTATCAAAGATAAGAAAGGATGTGAAAACGTAGTAGCTGACCACCTTTCACGCATCGTTTCTTCCCCTGTGACCCTGCCGATCGATGACTCGTTCCCTGACGAACAACTCTTGAGCATATCCACTGAACCATGGTTCAGGGATATTGTGAACTATCATGCCACGGGACTTATACCGAGCGATTGGTCAAAACAGGACAAATACCGCTTTCTTTCCCAAGTAAAACACTATTACTGGGACGAGCCCTATTTGTTTAAATATTGTCCTGATCAGATCATTCGCCGGTGCATCCCGAATGAAGAGTTCAAGAGTGTTCTTTCATTTTGTCATGATCAGGCCTGTGGGGGTCACTTTGGTCCCAGAAAAACAGCGGAAAAGGTTTTGCAATGTGGATTTTATTGGCCGACCTTATTCAAGGACGCATTTGAACATTGCAAAACCTGTACACAATGTCAGTATACGGGTAGAATATCCCAAAGGAATGAAATGCCTCAGCAACCCATTCTGGTTGTTGAGATGTTTGATATTTGGGGCATAGATTTCATGGGTCCTTTTCCCAACTCTTTTGGGAACCTGTACATATTGCTGGCGGTTGATTATGTCTCCAAGTGGGTAGAAGCCATTCCAAGTCGCACTAATGACAAGAAAGTTGTCATTAAGTTCTTGAAAGAGAATATCTTCTCGCGATTTGGACACCCACGCGCTATTATTAGCGATAATGGGACACACTTCTGCAACAGATCTTTCGAGACTCTGATGCGGAAATACTCAATCAACCACCGACTTTCTACACCCTATCACCCCCAAACAAGCGGGTAGGCTGAGATCTCAAACAGACAAATCAAACTTATCCTGGAGAAAACTGTTGCCAAAAATAGAAAAGACTGGTCGACCAAATTGACGGATGCTCTTTGGGCATTCAGGACTGCATATAAGACCGACCTAGGAATGTCTCCATATAGGATAGTGTTTGGAAAAGCATGTCATCTACCTGTTGAGATAGAACATAAAGCATTGTGGGCTATAAAGGAAATAATTTTTGATCTAAACCTTGCTTGCAACTTTCGGAAGCTGCAACTTAACGAGCTAAGCGAACTCCGCGATGAAGCTTATGATAATGCTGTAATTACTAAGAATAGGACTAAGGTTTTTCACGATAAAAGCATTGTAAGGAAAACATTTTTACCTGGTCAACAAGTCCTTCTTTATGATTCACGATTACACCTTCACGCAGGTAAGCTCCGATCTCGTTGGAAGGGACCTTTTGTTGTGCGGTCTGTATACCCGCACGGGGCAGTAGAAGTTGAAAATGTTAAAAACGGCACTGTTTTCAAAGTAAATGGACATAGATTAAAGCCGTATTTTTCCACTGACCCCACGGAGGAGCTCTTGTTCTTACAAGAGCCAGTTTATTTTGATTAAAATTCCTCCATCTCACTTTCATGTCCAGTATATCATTGTATCATTTTTTGAATGAAGGTGAGTAAAAGATAAGTTTGGGGGAAGTTCTTCACTTATATATTATGCCCCCACTAATAATTCCCCCCAGATTTACAGATTTTTGTAGGTATAACTGTCGGCAACAGTGAGGACACTGTTGAAAACAAGTTTGGGGGAGGTTTGTGCTTATTTTTGCATCATTTGCATATCATCTGCATAAGCACAAAACATTTCTTTTAAAAAAATCTATAAAAATTGAAAAATTTTCAAAACCCATAAAAATTTAAAAATTTTCAAATATAAAAATAATTTTAATATTTACACTTTTTTGTATATAAATAAGATAATGAAAGTTTAGACAGTGAACAATTACATCCATGAGATTGGAAAAATTTTAGAAAACTAAGAAAATTAGAAGTTTTCTTATACGAACTAGTAATAAGTAGTTATGAGCCGTTGTCCCAAGGGTTAGGAAGATGAAGGACGTCACTAATCTGAGGATAAAAATAAGTCTGAAAAATAGTTTCTATTCTGGAAACCAAACATTTTGAACGTTGCTACCCTGCTATTCGCACTTACACACGTCTTGAAGCCTGGAATAGTAGAGGATACCTTGAAATGCTCTTGTCTTAAAGCCAAAAGTATGAAAAGAAAAAAAATGTGTTTTAAAGTGGTGAAAAAAATGGATACTGGTTTTGTTATCACCAAGGGCAAGAAAAATATATAGCAAAAGGGTGCTTCTTCACCTAGTGCCCCAAGGTCAACTGGTCTGGGAGTCACTGCTATGCCTGAGGTGGTGCAAGACGAGGAAAATACACCAAGTTAGCAAGCACATTAGTAATCGGTCGGTTAGTACCTCAAGAAGTATTAACGGTCGCATGAAAGTGTGTAAGCAATCTCGTTTGCCAAGAAGTACTGAGGTCGATGGGCAAGAGTATGATAGCTTGAATTGAATTCTCCGGGTGTAGGGATGTCTTTACACACACGCAGGGTGATATGATCGATGTTTGGAATAAAGATAGGAATGAAGAATAAGACGATGTTTTATTGAGGGAGGACGTGATTTCTGACATCTTTTCATGACCATTAAGATAGGGCTCATGACAACCGAAAAGCTAGCTTAGTTGGAAACCCTAATTTTCAAGGCTTTTCTTTTACAATTCTTTTCTTTAAATGTAATATTCATGATCTTACTTTTATTTTTGGATTTTGTGGGTGCAATCCGCTGAAAACCCTCAGGAGACAACACTCCTCCTACTAGGAACACCTAGAGGTTTAAAGGCTTGTTGCACATGCTCAGTGCAATCGTGTTGCCTACAAAAGTGTGCTAGTTAGTTTTTCTCTTTCTTTATTTTCTCCTTCTCTTTTTAATAAAACATTCGCTCGAGACGATCGAAATTAAGTTTGGGGGTATTTGATCGGTCGAAAATATTGCATATTTTAACAGGCAATTTCCTTATCATCTGCATACATATAGAAGTGTACGGTATTCATAATTCACATATTAGCTAATCGGTCGCAAAATATCAAATTACATGTATTCGACCTTAAAACCGGCAATTCTAGGGAAATTGACTGCATTGCATTACATAGCATATTTTCCATATCTTGCAACCCGTGTTGAGATATCTGTGCAGGAAAAGGAAAGCTTGCTCGACCATTACAATTGCTCGTAAACTCAATGAACTCAAATCTGGTATCAACACAGAAGGGAAACTGCAATTCTAAACATCAAAGAAAAGCCCAAACTCCAGTGCAAAGCTTCACCAGAAAGCCCAAGGCCCAAGCTCATTAAGGCGCCGCGGAAGAGCGGTCATTACCTGGTACTTGCGGCGGATCCGCGGCGGGCCCAGGGACTCAGCTCCTCAAATTGCATCGAAACTCCTGTTTCAGTGGCTACAGCTCAATAATGCACACAAACTTCCAGAAGATTCCAGATACTTCCACCAGATCAGCAAACTCCTAAACTAGCCTAATACTTCTAGAACTTTCCTAAACCCTTGCTTAAACCCTAAGCTAAAGCCCAACAAACTTTGCCAACAAACTTTGGGAGGGAAAATCCAATTTGAACCTAAACCTAGGGTTTGAAAGTTCTATAAATAAGACCCTAGACTCATTCATTGAAGTGATCATGTAATCATCTTGGCATCTAGGAAAAGATTCAACATCTTAGATTTTAGCCATTCTCTTTCCTCATCTTCCTCTTCCTCAAGTTTAGTGAGAGAGCTTGTAGGAAACCCTAACCCTAAATCCAACCATAATTCAAGATCTTGAGTGCAAGCCAAGCAAGATTCCTTCAACCCTTTTATGAGCCGAGCCGATCTTCCATCGGGCAAGAGATCAAAGTAGATCCACGATCCACGGAGACGAGCGAAGCCGAGTCAACGATCGATTTTCTTCTTCTTGTAGATCTTGAAAGAATGTATTGAAATTGTTGATTAAATAAAAGGTGATATTTCTTCTATCTTGTTTTCTTTAAATTCCGCATCATGTTATCATTACTATTCTTGAATATTGTCTATGTGGTGATGTGTGAATAAAACTCCGCTCGTTAAGGAGTCGAAACGATCTTTAGTATGATAATGTAGCAAATTTGTAATCGATTCTTGAATCCCACGAGTTTGTAAACCCTAGCAAGTTCAAGAATCGACGACCCAATTCGTTGCGATGCTTTCTTGATCGACATCGCTCGAGATTGGGATGATCCGATCGCTTCTTGAAATTGCTAGAGGCTAGAATATAAATGGTATCCTCGAAAGAACAAGGGTTAAGAGATGAAACCCTAATTTCATCAAGAAAGCCCTAACTCTCGTCGATAACCATTGATCTAGTATCAATTCTTCGAAGGACAAGAATATGAAATCTTGTAGACTACATCACATCTAAAGATCCGATCGATTCCTACGAGCCTCTCTATTATTCTTGATTGTTGTTTGGAAAATACCATTGAAACCCGATTCTTGATTGTTTATAGTTTCTTGATTCTTTAATAGAGAATAGTGACACACGAATACAAATCATTCTTGAATCATGTCTTCTTTTATTGTTGCTTAACATTTCATTTCAAACACATTAAAATACAAACGAATCTTGAAATCCCTGTGGACGATCCGCACTCATTCATTAACTACATCCGACACCGTAGTTTGATTGCGGTCAATTTAAATTTTTGATTCGATACGACACATCTGAAATTTACAGTTCAATCAAATGGCTCCGTTGCCGGAGACTATTTGATTTGATTTACACATCGAGAATTTATTCCAATCATTGTCCCTACGGATTAATCCGTAAGGTTTTCTTTTGCGGCTCCGTAGGGCCAAATAAAAAATCACATTTTAATATTTTTTAATTAATACATAGGGCACCTTAGGGGCAACCCTATGGACCTACGGATTAATCCGTAGGGGTAGTAAAAAGTTGCCCCTACAAAGTTGCCCCTACAAAGTTGCCCCTACAGATTCCTATAGCCGTAGGGGCTGTCCCTTATTGTATTAGTGAGAGAGAGAGAGAGAGTTTAAGAAATTAATACAAAATACAAATTTAAGGAAAAATATAAAGCAATTTTCCCCAATTTTGGATTTTCTTTAAAAAAATTTAATAAGATGGCTTGTAGATTCTAGTTATAATAGTAAAATACTCCATTTTAATGGTATGGGTTCTAAAATGTCTTTATAATATAGAAATTTTCAAATGCTCAAATTATGTTAAAGATTAATTTTTATATTTTATATTGTGTAATGTTTATATATATAGGACTTTTCAATAGAACATCATTGTTTTTATTTTGCACCCACCGACCAAAATTTTTGCATCGGTCCCTGCCTACATCAGCACGCAACGGCACTTGGGTACTTCCCAGGCCCGGTATGCTCCTTGTAAAAATAGTAGTACAACACTAAAATTGCTTTACATCTTAGCATGCCAAAATTGAATATTCACACCATCAGAAAAGTTGAGAAAGCTCCAAAACTTGTGGAGCCAACTAAATTTTGTAGATGCTTTGAAAAGTACCCGCTTTCTGTTATTGCATGTGAGCCCAAGGAAAAGAACTACTATGCAAGGGCTTGAATGGTGTAAGCCCTTGCATAGCCTTTGGATGGGCTCCCCCACATGTAAGGGGAGTCCATCCAAAGGGTTTTGAGGGGCTTGCACCATACAAATCCTTCTCGAGTAGTTTTTTTCCCCACAAAGCACTTCTCGGCCTCAGCCTACCACTAAGGGACTTTTCGGTTGCAAGATTATGAAATTTGGATTCCAAAATAGTACAGTTGAAATTTTTTGAATTTGGCAATTTGTTGTTTGGTTGATATTGGATTCCTGGTATTGAATTTGTAGATTCTTACAATCTTTGTTTGGTTGGTGAGAAGAAGGTGAGATTTGGATTTGAGTATTTTAGAGAGAGATAGAGAGAAAGGATCATTAAATAAATAAAGTATCCGGGTCCATCTAAAAGTACAATGAATAGTGTCAAATCTTTGCAAATTCTCTAAATTTTTAAGGATTCAAGGATTCTTGTTTTGTGGTGGGCCCCCCATAAAAAACAAAGTAATTCTATAAATCCAAATCATACAACCAAAGAAAATTATGAAATACTCTCAAATTTTTGGATCGCACTTTATGCATCTCTGCATTACAAAAAACGAAAAGACCAGAAAGAGTTGCATCATAATGTCCATCGTAGGGTGGTGGCATATATGGACGAAGAGTAAACTTGTAGCTACCTTGTAACTGGCGTACAAATATATTCATTCAAATTGAATTTATCTGTTGTCCATTCATTATTATTATCATTTGAAGCTTTATTGATGCGAATTTCCGACAAGTACAAAAATTGAACGATCGACCTCTCCTTTTTGGAAAGCTAATCATGTGTGTATATACATGCTCTTTTTGGGTCCCACATGCATCTAGATGTGAATGCTGTACTTTTAATTAGTTAAGCAAAGAGCGGAGCTTTAAAATGCCAAAATGCTTCTCACCTTTTATTTTTTAAGTCGAAGGATGGGTTTCTTTTGGACTTCGACATATTATGTAAACCATTGATAGGGTACGGAGATATAAAGAAATGGTATTGATGGTTGAGGATCATTCCAGGGCTATATATATATGGACCTTTTGAGCTTAAATTATATATAAGAGGCTAAACTTTTTTTCTTTCTTTCTTTTTTTTACTTTTTTTTTTGGATTTGGCCAAAGAGAAAAAAACATTTTTGGTTGATTCTGCCTCTTACGCTGTGAGTGTTGGGTGGGTCCCTCCACCGTTCTTTAAGGCATCTTTTTTTCCTTATATATGCTAATTAAGAAAAATATAATTGTTCTAAAATGTAAATTATCATAAACTGAAAAATTCTTAATTTAACCTAAGGACATCTTCATGTATTCTCCTAGTTAGGATCTAATTTGGTACTCCATATATAAAATACATTAGTTTTAGAAGCGTGGAGCTAAACATGCTTCTTGATATTCTAAAGGAACTAGTGATTCGAGAAAAATAGAAATTGCAAAAAACAGACAAGTAAAAAGAAACGAGGGGACGGCGGCTCTTTTCTATTCAACTTCTCAATTCAAACATTAATGGATTGTCTAGATATGTTTTTATAAAACTAAACTCCAAAATCCTAATTATGTCTTCGTTTTGAAGTTTACAAAACCACGACTGTCTAAAGTTCAAAGTTGAATAACCGGAGTTCAGACAATCCAAACCCAACATAGATTTTCTAACTTCCAAAAAGTATGAAAAGAACACTCATTAGAGTTTACGTAACTCCAAGACAACAAGATAGTTTAGATTACTCCAAACCAACCAATTCATTTTAAGTGGAGGCAGGAATAATATTGCAAACTAGAGTTCGCTGCCTCATTATGTATGTATCGTTTGCCATTCAATATGATTTTGGAAAGCATGAAAGTATTGCTATTAATATTATTTTAAAAGAATAACAATATTTTTGATGAAAACATATGCAACACACATGCAAAATACTAATAAATCACAAGATACTACCCAAACCTTTTGTTATACACACACATACCTGCTTCAACTTTTTTAGCTTTGATTCAAGCCTTTTAGCTTTCCAAATTAACCCATCATAATTCCTTCAATGACCTTTTCATCCTCACGTACAAATCCTCCTCACAATTGTCTTTAGCCCCATCTTCGGATTTAACTTTGTATTTGGTCATTATGAGTTTGTCACAATTTTCTTTAGCCCATTTTTGGACTTTAACTTTGCATTTTGTCCTTTAGCATTCACTTTGTATTGACCTTGGTCTTTCATTGTTTTCTATTAACGATTGGATACAAAGTAGATTCCATGAAATCTCATAGCGTTTTTTATGAATTTATTTTAATTCTATCTATGTTTCGATTAATGAATAGGCATCATATGCATTCTCATAAGTCATAGACTATATGAGCTTATCCATATGTAAAAAGAATTGAAATCTCCACCTTAGACACATCGACTGATCTAGAAATTTTCAAATGTGATTTAGAGTCCATGGAATACATGCAAAAAATGGATACGGGTAATATCAAAATGAATTTTATGAAATTGTTTTTAATGAAAATAAAGAAATTGTTTTGAAATAATTTGGTCAAAGCTTAAAAAATTTAAGAAATAATATAATTTAGTTGAAATGTTTATCTTTATGCAATGATATATTTATTAAATCCTAAGGCAACTTTCCGTACACGAGTGTGCGCGCGCGCATACACTAGAGATGGATTGGCTCACTTTTGTCATTTTGTTTGGAAAATTATCTTCCGCCCCTTCCTTCTAAAAGAAATTTGCATGTAGCCTCTTCCTTTTAATGATTGGTGATGGAAAAATTTAACCTCGCGTTTTAAGAAAATTTGCATTTAAATTTATCTAATATTCATGGCTAAAAGGCAAGAAATTTTCATTTCAGTTAATCATTTTTTTTTTCTGTTTAAAATTAATTAAGTTTAGAACTATTAAGATATATATTTTGGAGTTATGTGAACTTGCGGTCTACGGCAACAAACTCGATGCGGTCCACGCGTCTCAAAAAGAAAAAACGGATGAACAATGTGTCCTTTTGATGTATCGGAGTAGTGCCCATCCCAAGCATTACCACATGTGATCGCATGGACCCGTGCATTTGCAGCTTTTGTGCTTGAAACCAAGCTTTTGGTTTTTCAAATTTGTCTTCAGCTCCCTTCTTGGACTTCAACTTTTTATCCGGTCCTTCAACTTTCATTATTAGCTTACCATAATTTTCTTTTGACTTTCATTATTAGCTTACCATAATTTTCTTTTGCCCTTTGTTGGGCTTTAAATTTGTAATTGGTCTCTTAACTTTCATTTTGGGCTTCCCACATTAATTCTCCGTTTTCCATTAACAATAAGATGCAAATTGCCCTCTTCAGCTTTAACTTTGTAATTGGTCCTTCAACTTTCATTATTAGTTTGCCGTAATTATTTTTGCTCATTTTTAGGCTTTAAATTTGTATTTGGCCTCTTAACTTTCATTTTGGGTTTGCCATATTCTATTTTTGTTTCCATATTAACGATAAGATGCAAATTGGATTAGATGATATCTATTTTTATCATGAATTCGTCATATTCTATTTTCCAATAATAAATAGGCTAAAAATATATTTAATAAAATCTCCTAAGTCGTAACACTATATAGAAACTTATGCATCTTATATTTTTTTCTATAAATTTCACGTGGTTATAATTGTTCAAAAAACCACTTTATATGTGTAAGTTTTTTTCATATTTGATGAAATCTCATAAGTCATAGCATTGTATAGGATCTTATGCATGTTATTTGGTTTAAACTTTTTTTCTCCAAAAAATAACGATATTTGCAAATAGATTTTAAAAAAATAATGTATGCTTTTTTTATTTAGATGTAAAAAGAATTGAAATCTCCACACGTGTTGACTGATCTAGAAATTTTCCAATATGATCTAGCGTCCATTGAATAAAAGCAGAAAATAGATAAAGGTGTAAAATCTAAGAGACTTTTATAACATTGTTTTCAAAGAAAATAAAGAAATTTTATGAAATTGTTTCGAGAGAATTTGGGTCAAGCTTCAGATCTGACAATGGATTTAGTCATTTATGCAATAACATATTTCTTAAAATTTTGGACAACTTTGTATGCTCGTGGATGGCACGGGTACATTTGCTAGTTCTAAAGATATCTATCGTCTGTCCACCCTAATAACTTTTCTATCAAGTGCATGACAAGGGCCCATAAATGGCAAAAATACTCAATTGATATGGATGCATCTTCATAAGTTTCTGGACATAAAAATCAGGCCTCTACAAAATGGGCTCCGTACAATACTAAATGTGGATATAAAAGTTAGGCTTCGGCTTGGGCATGAGAATAAGTGACTGGGCTGGTATGTAGCAAATTAATAATTAAAAATTAATCATAAATAATAATTTGAAACAAAATAAATATAAAAAATAAAATAAAAACCATAAATTATTAAAATCTTAGCATGCACCTAATTAAATGTCGACACGTCATAACGCATTCATTAAACCTCGACATTGTCACATACATACCGGTTTCACACTCTAAAGTGTGATCTTTTAAACTTCTTGAAGCCGTGATTTGTATGCTAAACTCAAATGCATCTTAGTTCACAAGATGGAAAGATGGAGGCCGATAAAATTACCAAACTGCCAGGCCAACTGAGCGGCATATTGATTTCGATCAGTATGCCGGATATGTTACCGTCGACGAGTCGAATGGAAGGGTGTTGTTCTAATACTTTGTTGGGTCACCACTGGTTTTGCCGCTGGATGGAGGTAAGATACGCAATTCATTTTTAAGTAGAGCCGTATGTTTGCAATTAGATCAAAATAAGGAAGTTTTCAGCAGGAAAAATATCATGAGTAGATAAAAATATTCACCAGAACTTTCAATCAGGCTTTATGATTGCTTTGTTAAACAAAATAATGATTGGGAATTGGGAATTATATCCCAGCAATCAGAGACTCGTCCTGTTAGACCTTTGGTATGATGCTAGCAAGGAACATGGGCCAGAATGAAAAGTGGAGGTACTAAAAAAAATCAAGAAGTGGGTGAAATGCATGGAAACAACAATGTAGGTCCTGTTAGACCTTTGGTATGATCCCAGCAATCATGATTCTAATAATGTTATCATTTCCATTTAACAAAGCATAAATTTGCATGGAATAATGGTGAGATTTATTTAATCAAGGATACTTAATTAAATAAACTATACAACTAATCATTGGCAAATGCCATATTTTTGGAAACTCCCTTTGGGGCTGGCTTCTCCTATTCAAATACAAGTTCAGACTACGGTAAGTTCGGAGACAAAATAACAGCAAAGGATTCCTACACTTTTATTATAAGCTGGCTGGAGCGGTTCCCAGATTACAAAACACGGGAATTTTTCATAACAAGAGAAAGCTATGCAAGCCATTTTATACCAGAGCTTACATACATCATTCTTCAAAGAAACAAATTCATGAAACAACTATCAACCTTCAAGAGGGATAGTCGTAAGTAAAGAAAATAATTATTTGTCATATTTTTTCATTTTTTTTTGACCTGAAATTTTCTTCATTAAATTTGTAGATTGGAAATGCATTTGTAGACTATGTTCCAAATTCCATTGGGTATTTTGATTATCTATGGAGTCATGCCCTCATCTCAGATGAGACGTATGCTAAAATTCACAAGATTTGCAAATCTACTGGAAATTCCTTATCAGAAAATTGCCTTGCAGCATCAAGGAATTTGCAAATTGAACTTGGGTACATCAGTCGATTCAACATTTATGCACCCCTTTGCATTAATTCTCAAAGCTCAACCAAGGTAAATTTAGCAACCACATTCGTAACCTTTATTTTAGCTTTAGCCAGCTCTATCTCCTACCGACATCTCATCAAGATACAGATAGGAAGAGATGGAGGGCCTAAACGTGCAGAGACTCTTTAAAATGTCTTGTGATGCTGACAGGGGACACGAGCCGGTAGTAAAAGTTGAACTCCGAAATTATAGTATTTATGATAACAGATTTGTATTGATAGTATTTATGATTGACTAACTGGGCTTCAGCATATGAATCCTTGTGCTTACAACTATGTCCGAACAATCCTGCAGTGCAAGAAGCACTCCATGCTAATGTTACATGATCGCCATATCCATGGGAGCAGTGCAAGTAATTTACCTTTTGACTATTAATATCTATCCAAATATGCATCCATTAAGAAGTTAAATAGTTAAATGCCATGAACTTTCTTCATTTTTGAATATATTAATACCTTGAACTTTATAAATTACATTGAAATACTATGAACTATTGATGTTTATTGCACTAAAATACCACTTTTTGGATACATACCTTGAACTTTATAAATTGCATTTGAATACTATGAACTACTCATGCTTGTTGCTTTAAAAATACTATTTGTAGTTGCATTTTCTTATTATATAGCCACATGACGGTTATTCGAGCCGTGATTTAGGTTGTTCACGATCATTCGATTATTTAATCGAGCATAAAACAATCATCAGACGTACCCGAGCGAGCTATCATCAAACCCAAGCCGACCATCGAGCTTTTCCGAATGTACTTAAATTCTAGAAAACTAGCAACAAATAATTGCGTTGTATATGAAAAAAATCATATAGATGTAACTCTCTCTTTTTTTTTTTACTTAAAACGAAAGCTTAAAAAAAGCTTCTGTGTTTCATTAAAAGAGTTTTAACGAAATAACAAGAAAGACAAAAACAAAGGAAAAGTGCAAGAGTACAGAAAAAGGGGAACAAACCCCGTACAAACCAAGTCAAAATCCGGGAGACAAACCCCATATAAACCAAAAAAATCCGGAAACATAAGTGCCACACACAAAACACAGGAAGGCGCTAAGACAAGAATTCCCGTCCAAGCGAGCAAACCAAAATCAAGTCCCGGCCCAACATATCCATCTACGTCTCCTCGTCCAGCTGCCCTTTATCCTCCTGCTCGCCTTGCCGTGTAGATCCTCCAGTGTCCACATCCTCTGCTATATGTATCATCGCTCGCTTCCGTGCACCCTCCGGTATAGATGTAACTCTTATCTTTGACAAATTGACTAATGAGAAATATGGTTGTTATAACTGAATTAATGCTTCAATATTGTAACATAATAATATGTAACGAATATAAAATCCATATACTATTTTCTTTATAATAAGATCATTTCTTTTGAAACTCGGTGTATATTCATTTCTATTTAAATATATGCATGATCATTATTTATGCCATAACCTGACCGAGAATTGAACCATGGACCTTATGCTCAGATGACAAGAAGCCTTAGAACTATGCTACAGTGGCATTCGCAACATTAATTAAAAAATGTGTTTTTTTTTGGGTGTGTGTGTGTGTGAGAGAGAGAGAGAGAGAGAGCTCATGTGTCTATTTTTACTAATATTTCTCCTGCAATATGGAATTGACAGAACCCCTATTATATCCCACCCTATATAGCACGGGTTCGGATACGGAAACAGGATACAATACGATACGGATTCACGGATTCGCAATTTTTCAAAACCCTAGGATACGGGATACGTTTTTATATCGGTTTTTAATTAAATAAATATGAATATATATTAATATAAATAATTAATAGCATTATATTAGATAATCAATGCACTTTCAAATTTTTAATAGGCTTAATTTTCGAGAGAAAGAGGACATGGGTCGATTTGAGAGACGTTGATGAGACATTTACCGGTCCGAGCGAATCCGAAAGAATTCGAGAGTTTTCAAGGGTTTCGGACTCCAATTCACGATTTGGGACGATTCGTGAGGCATTTAAAAGTATCCATGCTCTATAGATCCCACCTTTTCAAATTATATGGAGTATAGCATCTAAAGTTGTTTAGTTAAAAATAACAAAAGCATCTGGTCCTTACAACGTCAACCGGCATGTAGCTTGTATTTTATTCTGCATAAAGGACAAACATTTAATACCGAACAAGAATATTTGTTATTGGAGAAGTTGGTTTGAGAGTAAATGTTCATGGAAGTAAAAATAAATTTTCTAACTTTAATTCAATGTTCTAAAACGCGGTTTAGTTGGCCGTCTAGGCAAAAAGCATCGCAAGCCTCTCGACTTTGATCCTAAGCGGATACATTATACGGTCTAAGCGTTTTAAGCTCTTAAGTAGACTCTCCTATCAAGTTGGGTGTTTGAGTGAGTTATAATACAAGCTTCATGCGTCAAGTTTAAGGTTTTTCCCTCAAAATATCTGGCCCAAAACTCTTTCTAAAATACATTACACATCTAGATCTATTTTCAAATTACACGAATGAAAAAACCGTAAAATATTCTCGTTAGCGCTTTCCTCTCGTCACTCTACTCTTAAATCTCTAATGAATCGCTGGCAAAACCCCTAATTAATTGTCTAAATCATTTTAAGTTCTACTCGTGTCTATCTTATCTTTCACAATTTCATTTTACGAAACATGTAATTTTTTGCAAGCTGAGAAATTTTAAGATTTATCATTATATTTCATCTAATGTCATGCAATATTATCTTTTTGATACTATTCATTCCATTCAATGTGAAGTTACTATATAAATTTTAGTATATCTTCTAATTACATTATTTTTAGAATTTTTCTATTTTATGTGTGGTTAATGAAAAAGGGATATGAGGTGGCGGCCCATTTTCCAAAAGGAGCTCCCACTTCCAAACACACCTACTCCCATGTATTTCATACAGAAAAAAGGATATGAGGTGGCAGCCCATTTTCCAAAATGGGGCCCGCCTCCAAACACACATACCCCGTCATTTTGGTCTACATATTATGAAACCTCTATACATAATCTTGAGATTTAAAGATCACTAATGCATCCATCAAGCGACCATATTTTCCCTATATCGATAAGCCGTTAATCTATTAATCCGCTTGATGAACGCATTAGAAGTCTTTAAATCACAAGATTTTTTTATACATAAAGATTTTATGATACATAGATCAAGATGACCGGTTTGGATCGGTGAAACACATGGAGGATGTGTATTTGAGACGACGGGCTCTTTTTTCTCTTTTTTGAAAAAAGGGCCGCCACCTCTCTCTCTCTCTCTATATATATATATAGGAATAATGGAGGAAAAATGTCATAAGAGGGAATTTACTCCTATAGCATCGAAAAAATACACCCTCTACGATTTTTTTAACGATCGTCATCATCATCCTTATCATGTAAGACGTGGATACACCAAATTTCATGTGATTCCATCACTTTTTCATCGTTGATTTAGTGGATGCAAAATTACGGTTTATCGACAATAGAACTTTTTACATTGCTAATTCAACGGTGAAAAAGGATGGAATCACATAAAATTTGGTATATCTACATCATACACGACAAAAATGATAATGGCGGATGCTGATCGTCGCAAAAAATTAAGGATATAGATCTTTGACGCCACCTAACGAAAAAGCCTCCTAAGACGCCTCTCTCTCTCTCTCTCTCTCTCTCTCTCTCTCTCTCTCTATATATATATATATATATATAAATTTTATTAAAATTTAAAAAACCGTCAAGACGGCTAGGCATTAGGGGGTACCCTAACCACTCAGCACCGCCTAACGCTTTTTACAACCTTGCTTTGATTATAGAGTCAAAGTACGTATTATCATTTTATTGTCCTAATATAGGAAAATGTAATGTTATACTAGTCAACCTCAACAAAAATATGTACATGAAAGTAATATACCGAAAGTTGATGGATACTGAAACCAGATAGATCATAAATTGAAAGGTTCAATATATAATGATGTTGTCATTGATTATTCCTCGATAGATTGTCATTCCTTACCACATTGTCACAAATCAGTGATACTGCTAACTTCGAGATGAATATTCTCTCCCTAATATCTCCAGTTCCCTAATTCCATGTGCAGAAGAGTGTAAAAAAATTGTCTCGTCAACAAGTTATTATGTCATTTCATGTAAAAATCAGATCAAAGTGAAAAAAAACTGGGTGGTTTTCTACCCATATATTACTCAAAAAATGACTAGTGATATTCATGTAACTTTCCATTTGAGAAAGAGAAACATATGAGATTCACAATTTTCCATTTGAGAAACAATCAAACAACTCTTACCAGTCGTACTCTACGGTTATGCCACTTCCAAGAATAACAGTTCCTCCAGAAGATGGTCTTCCAAATTCCTTCATTTGAAGGTGATTCCAATGATCAGAAGGGCACAACAGCTTCACCTTGTCCTTAACAAATTGCACGCTCGTGTTTTTCAGCAGATCTGTGAATAAGGGTGCTATTTCCCAGCAAAAAAAATATGAAGAAATATTAAACAAATAAGACAAGTGCATGTGGAGTAGTAACTAGCTTGAACACCATTGGAAGATGATAGATGCATTGTGTGTCAGCATAGGCTAAATGAAAGGTCCACCTTAAGTGCTCCCTCTTTGTAGCATGGACAAACTTTCAAGGCTTAGGATGAGGCTTAATGATGCATGTGATGTACACAATATAAGTTGATGAGACAAGAGAAAAAGAAATTCCCCAAGGAGACGCATGGATATCAGATTCTGATGGACATATTATCAGCAAGATATATATAGGATGATGTAAAATGTAAACTTTAACAGAAATACAGGAACAAACGACAAAGTAGTTTATAGTGAAAGCCCTGAAATGCCCACGGGCTGAGAGCAGTCGTTTTCGTTAGTGAGGATTAGCCAATTATCAGATCTACAAGAATGTTGTCGGGTATAAAATTAAAGCATGTTGCCTGTAAATTTAAGTAAGATGGTTGAAGTTAATTGCTTCTAGAGTAATATGGAGTTTGAAGTTGAACTGAAATTTATATAATTAGAAAGAATTTTTTCAATATGCATGTAATAGAAATTTTACAATGCAGCAATAAGATCAATTGTTGCTTTTTGGTACTGAAACAATATTATCCAATAATCAAGGCTTCATACCTCCTGAAAGAAGCTCATACAGAAGAGACTTAAAAACAAATCGATCAGACCGGTCTACAAGCAGAATCTGAATTTTCCAGCAAGTACTTAAAAAGTAGCTCAAAAATTTAAAAATATAAATTGGTGTTAAGCAATTTATAGGTGACTTTAGATATTGGCTAACAACACCATCCTTGATCATCAATGTGTATTACAGGGTCTAAACGCATCCTTTATCATCAAACATAAATTGGTGTTAAGCATAGAAGCTAAACCAGCAGAAACCCAAAGCATAGTGAATTGAAACATAAATAGAAAATAAAATGAGTTCAAAAGAAATTTTAAAAAACATGGTTACAACTATTGGGGGAGCATAAGTGGCACAAGGTTAACATTGTGGGTTTCCTATAGTGTTTTCATTACTTTTTCATGAATGATTCAGCGGAGTTGATTGATTGTATATAACAAGGAACAATAGTTGAAAAAGAATGTAATATGAACAGAAGTATTGATGTAGAAATCAAATATACCATTTAATTCTAAGTTCATCACTAACAGGAGAAAGCAACCTAGAGGTCCAAAAATGTGAAGTAGATAAAATTATAAATAAAAGGAACCTTATAAATTGTTGAACTGTTAACAAATTATCCATGGAAACTCATGAATGGTTGAACGGTAATATTTGTTTGGCATAGCACCATTAGTTGTTTATCGCATGATTCAATCGTGAAACATAATATTTTATACGTTTCGGGGAGGTATTGATACATATCAGATGTCTAAATCAAATTAATGGCTTATTGTATGATTTACGATATGAATCCTACGATCCAATACATTTATATAAGAATCACAATATATGTGATTGAATTTGGGATCTAAAATTAGCTACTAGGTGGGTCTGGATACATTGGGTTGGGTCTAGAGTTGTCGGGTTGGGTAAAGAGACATATTTAAAGCCTAAAACCCAATTTCTAACCCCAAGATCTGGACTCCAAATTTTGCAAAAGCCCTAACTTCTCCGCTCATTGCATTCACCGAGAGAGTTCGACGTCACTTCACCGCTTGTTGCCTTCATCGATTTTCTTCCTTCATCGATACCTATCTTCTCCGCTCAATTCTTCATTGATTCTCCCCTTCATCGATTCCCATTGCTCGTTCTTCGCTGCCCGTAGAGTCGTCGACACTTTACAGTACACGGCATGGTTTTACTTAATTATCTTCTTTTACGTAAATTTTACTTAATTATCTTATTAATTATGATTGTTCAAATGGTTTTTGTTAATTAAGTATCTTCTGTTTGCATGTATTTATTGTGTCAATTGTGTGACTGACACTACTAAATATTATATTTCCCTTTTTGTGTTGCCCCTATATTGCTAATTGAATTATATTTTTACGAAATATATGTTGCATAACTAATTGCTTAGCTATTGCATAAGAAAACAACACATCTTACGACTGATATCTAATAAAAACGATATTCGATTCATATCATGATTCGACAACTTTGAATAGCACAAGAAGCGTTTTGCCTGAGGTTTCTTATCATCTGGCCATATGAGAGAATCAAGTCTTAGAGCGGTATATAAGCCTCCAAATCCACCTCCTAATATACACACCCGAGGTTTCTGCAATCAACCAAAATAAATACACTTTACCCGTTAATTCTATTGACTTAGCAGCTACTAAATCCTTCATAGAGTCAGATCAGAGTAAACTAAATTGCAGGCATGTAATAACAACTCCGATTTAAAATTGTTTCAATGTCCTAGAAAATGAAAAAAGGGAATCTTTTATTTCTTTTATGTTTAATATTAATTATATGCTTCTAACAAGAACGTAACAAAATGAGCATGGGGATAATTGCATATACTAAATAATATCCTTAAAGCATTCAAGTGGCAATATGGAGAAGAATTGGAGCCTTAGGAGCAAATATAACACAAATATAGATGGACTACATTAAATTTAATTATTCAACACTAACAATTGCATTTATGGGCTTCTCTGCATCCTCAAATTTCTACAAGCATAGGTGATATGAAGGGTACCGAGAGAAAATATTAGCAGGACACATGTGTGCATAAATATAGACAAGTGTGGACGCATCACATAGAAGAATACACAAAATTATGATAATGCATGATGTATATATGTATCATCATGGGAACTGATGCACCTTATCTTGAAATCAGCATGTTTAAATAAATGACTGGTTAAACCAAGATTTTACAATCCAGATTTAAGATTTCTATTCTAGGAATGCAACCTTAGATATTTGTGGTCAGATAATAAGGATGCCCAGGCGGCTAAAAACCATCTATAAGACGCTTAAAAACCACTTTAACTCTTGCGTAGAGAGGCTGTTCCGCTCAAAAATAGGGCTAGGCACTTTAACCTCGTAATTCCAACACCTACCCCAAGGCAGAGCGGTCTAAGGCTCCTTCTGCCTAGGCAGCGGCCTAGACCGCTATTAAAAATGTGGGAAGCGCAGATGGCTGATAGAGTCCTCATATGATATCAATCTCCCATCCAATAATTGTAGCTCTATTGGAAACTCGCGATTAAAAACACTTGAAACCTCCTAAATGGAAAATTTGGAACAGAGAAGCTTATATAATTTAGTGGACCGTCATAAGGGAAACCATGGTTAGAAAAACTCTGTTTACATCAACTTTTAAAAAAATTGATCAACTTGGGGCCAAGCAGACTTGCTGCTTCTGCTGAGTTTTTATACTTCTTGGTAGATGGGTAGGCTGCTCTGAATACTTAGATTAAGACTTCGTAAGTCATCTCACTTTGAATACTTAAGTCGTTTTTCATCTAACACTCTTCCACTCGAGGTATTTGAGAAATGTTCTTGTATTCAACTGTATCCTGACACAAAATGCCCACATAAATATTTTGTTGTCTTCTTACTCTAGTCTTTGTAGAACTTGTATACTTCAAACCTTACATAAAAGCTAATCTAAGTTTTTTTCATATCTATGGTTATGGAAACTTATTGTTGCATGTATGCATGAAAGTTCTTAAATGGCTATATTAACTATTGTATGTATAATTGAAACAGGACGAAAAATAGGGCTAACTATATATGCGTGTGTGCGTATGATAAACCACATGCTATGATGCATACAATTCCTATACAAGGAAAGTCAGATGATGCAACACATATAATCGATAGATGCAAGTTCGAATCTACATGCAAACCATGGTTTCAAATCTAGGCCAACTCCATTCCAAGCTGGCCGATTCCAATCCCAATATGACTGTTCGAGATCCGATACCAAGATCAAAACCAATTTTTAAAGCCTGTTTATTGGGTTGACCAATTGGTTGTCGTGGTTTTAGTGTCTATTGATAGGTTATGAATTTATTATGGGTTATTGGTTTATTATGCATCATTAATTAAATAACATGTCAAGAGTTTAGAGATATCTTCAACTTATTTTAAAAAACCATTCTAACATCATTAATTCCTAAGAAATATGTCAAAGTACCAATAGTTATATTTACAATTTCTTTAAAACTTTTTCTGATTTTGAAAGATTCTTTTGGTCATATGATTAAAAAATCTGATATTTCCGATCCGGGATGGCCGATGGGAGGAGGGATGTAACACCCTAATTCGTTATACCATGCTTGATTTGATTATTTTATTTATCGTGTGGCTATTTCTTGTTTATTAGTTTTTGGGTGCGGATATGTTTTGGTAACTGTGCCTGGTATCCGACCCGACCTGCATACTTGAAACCCGTCTTGATTCATGTTTATGATTTATCCCTGCTTGTACGGAGGATCCGTGTACTCTCGTGTTCTATATCCTGTATACCTGCATTATATCTGGTATTTGCATTTTTTTAATAATACAGTTATAATCAAATAATATATTTCAACAATATCTAGCATGGCCTGCATGATACCCCTAACCCTGTCGTAGTGTTCGTACATCGTGTTATCGTCCCGTTCAGTGAAACAAACCCGTTTCGATAGCTACGTGCACGCTACGTGCATCCGTTCTTGGGGGTATGCATTTTAGTTACTCAGATATCTTATTTTGGTTTTGGTTGATATGCATATTATCCGTATTTTCAAACCATAATTTTAGACCCAACCCGGGCATATTTTGAAGCAAGTTTGTATTAGCTAGAAAACTCAAAATTTCCTAATATTATATTCTAATATACTTAAAGTGTTAATATCTATTCATTCATATTTTAAATAAACTAATATTTCAAATATTTAGAAAATCCTAACCAGTCCTACTCTAATCTGTGCCCCTCCCTCTCCCGTACTATATATATATATATATATATATATATATATATATATTCTTTAACCCATATATATTAAAACCCACCGACGTCCTCTCTCTTCTCCTTCCTCCTCGTTTTCCCGCCGCCTTCGCTCGCGAAGCCCTAACCCACGCCCTCGTCTCGCCTCTCACCGCTGACCACCTCGTCGGCCTCCCCTCGTCACCATCTCCGTCTCCTCCACCTTCCTCTCTCCTCACCTGCAAGCACCACCCAAGAACCCACTTCCCGAGCTCCAAATCCCTGCACCGATCACCTCACCGTCGACCACCTCACACCCTCATCATCTCCTCTTCCTCTCCCTCGTCACCTCTGACACCACCACCTCTTTCCCCGAGCTTGAACCTGCATAACCCCGCCCCGACATCAAGAACCCCGGTTACCCACTGTCTTGCCGTCGACCCTCACGTCGCCGACCAATCGTCGACGTCACCCCCTTGTTGCATTCTCTGACCCCAGAGCACCTCGAGCCCACAGCCCTCATTCTTCTCCTTTCTCTTTCTTCTTCTTCTTCCTCCTCTTGCTTTCTTGATTTCTTGATTTCCGCTCATCGCCGGAGCCGTGCCCATCGCCGACGATCTGGGCAACTCAGTAGACGTCCCAAACCAGTGTGATCATGTTCTTGCTTTGCCTGGTCCTTTTCCATGCACGCGCGTGTGTACATTGCGACGTTTACCCGACATCGGACGCAGCGTACGCATCCCGTCGTGAGATCCGATCAGGCAAGTTTACCTTGTTACATGCTATGATACATATTTTGTATCCATATGAATAAAAATATCACATGTTTACTGCACTGTACATCCACGTTACTGTTTTACTGTTTTCGGATAGCTGTTCGTATCCGTATCATTTATCATATATATAGTCGCATGCAAGTTTATCTTGCTACAAGCTATGTTATTATATTTGCATCCATATTAATAATAATATTACATGTTCATTGCATTGTGCATCCTATGTTACAGTTTTACAGTTTTTCGATACCCGTACGTATCCACACCGTTATTTACATATCTAGTCGCATGCAAGTTTATATTGCTGCATGCTATACTATTATACTTGCATCTATATGAATAAAAATATTACATGTTTATTACATTGTGCATCCATGTTATATTTTTATCGTTTTTCCGATATATGTTCGTATCCGTGTTATTTATTATATATCTAGTTGCATGCCATATCATATTATATCATGTTACCGTTATATTAGTACCCCATACTTAATAATGTGCATCATGTGTAGTCATGGAGTTGTGAATGTAATCCCTGATAGATATTTGTGCATCCGTGTTTTACTGTGCATCCGTACTTGCTACAGTTTTATTATGAGCATCCGTTTGATATCTGTACACTACCTGTCATGACCTGATACATCACTACTTGGCCTGTTACCTGATCCTGTTTTTAATGCCGACAATCCTGAAATGTTGTCCCGACGGACATATCCTGTTGTCTGCATAGACAAACCTGTACCTGTTTGATCCTGTGTTGACATTAGCTTCAGATTATCAATACTTGATTTGAACATATAACCTTGGGGATAAGAGGAAATCAATAATGAAATCTGACTTGTAACTCAACAGTTCGACGCTTATACTGATCAGTTTTGGGGGCTAGGCCGGTCCTGAGATGCTGCTGCTGATATCATTCGTCTGTACATATTTCCTGTTTTGTGCTTAGCGGCACGTTTCGGATTCAGCCCCGAGAGTCTGGACCGTGGTCCCGGATATGTACGGGATACTATTGAGTTACATCGACGATTTATTAAATTGATTTTAAAGACTTGAGAGTAATTAACCAAGTAGTATAGTTTAGATTACTCACCGCGCGACACATACTCTCATACACTTCACTGTTCTATATATGTGCTTACCTGTTAATTTCATGTTACTGTTTATACTCATGCCTGCACATCTCGTTACGTCCTATTTACTTATTATTGTTGATATTATGACGCACCGACGTCTAGATTTTGCATGGCCCAGATCCTCTGTCTCTTTCGCAGGCTGATCAGGAGTATTTCCGCCGTCAGGCTGATCAGGAGTATTTCCGCCGTCAGGCCGAGCAGTGAGGATCTTGTTAGTTTAGCTTAGTTTTATTTTGGCACTTTCATTTCCTGATGTGAGCCCGTATTTGGAACGTACTTTCCAGACGTTATTGTTTATTGGATTTATTGCTTCCGCATATTATTTCTTGATTCGTTTATTCTGGCATATGGACATGTACTAGATAGTTCATTTTATTTTATTGTTCTTGATATCTTATAGACAGCCGTAATGTGACTGTGGAAGGATGTTTTCTAACCACAGGTAGCATGGTTGGCTCTATCACGTGCCGATCTTAGCGCACTCTGGGACGCGGGGCGTGACAAGGGCGTCGCCCGATACCTATACCGATACCAAGATTTATAACATTGATGCAAACCATACTGAAGAGATCCAGCATTAGATAATTGTGAGCAAAAAAGAATAAATTTTTGTCATGCAAATATTCTTAATAGAATTCAAGATGTTAAAGAATTGAGTCAGTGATGACGCCGCCAGATGATCCTTCAAACATAGATCACTAAACAAAACACCTTATCATAAAGAACCCAAAATTATATTTTCGAAAATTAAGATTCAAACAAGCCTAAACTAGGATATTATGAGTAGTGCTAACATTGAAGAACTTAATCCTCAAATCAATAACGAATGAAATTCCAACTACCAAACCAAAAGACAACTTACCATTTATTAGCATTCTGTTGAGTCTTTTCTCCCAATAAAATATCTCATCTTGCTTCATTCAAGGCATACATATCATGGACCAGAAAGTCCATAGAACAAAGCTCCGGATTTGTAGGCACAAACACAGAAGAGGCCCAAGAGGGGATAAAAGGGGATAGAAGCGATCAGGATCAGCTCTTGGTCAAATTCGGGCATTGAGGGAAATGCCTCAGCTAGAGTTTATCTTCTACATCTTGGCCTTGAAGCACTCCAAAAATCTTATTGCCAAGGAGAGGGAGAATAAAATGGAAGAAAAGTATTCACTTAGCCAACCCCAAAAGTTTGAGTAAAGGCCTGTTTGTTGCTCTTGTTGAATGTATAGTTCTTATAGTAAAACATATCTTAGGTATGACGAAATCCTGGTGGGTGAAGGCGAAAATTTAAACTAACGGAGCATATTAAATATAGACCATTCCCAATTCTCATTGAAAAATGAAATATAAGATTTCAAGGTAAAGATTAACAACAAATTGTTAGTGAATAACATAATGAGCATGTGCTGGATTTGTAAAAGTTAATTTATACCCAAAAAATAGCTCTTTGTATTTACATACAAATATTCACCTGTTTATCTGGCCAGGGATACGATGGTAGTTCTGTTTCTCCTCCTGATGTTTGGGCAACAAATCTTTTCACACTGGTTCTGCCTAAAGAAATACTGCAAAATATCCCAATAGATCTGTTGAAGATTGATTTGCCTGCACGTTTGCATGAAAATCACATAAATAGTTTTCTTCCAGAGACTTGTTGTTTCGGGAATTGATCGTGAGAAACAATGCCAAAGCAGAGGACGAAGTGCATCAATTGTTTTTCCAACAAGTATAAACCAAGTTAAGCCGACTTGTTCAAATAATAATTTTTGCAGCCTCATATATTCTATCTTTCACTTAAATTGTGACTTACATAAAAAAATTATAGTAAACCTTGCCATCTTCCCTCTTTGATATGTACTTTGCTACCCTAGAGTAAATTTTATCGGTTCCTCTCCGATGACATAAGCGAAACCTGCCTGACCAATATGATACCTTTATCTTACAGTCAACAGGTCTTTTGACACTTCATGAGAATAACCTCTCTTGCCTATAAATGCCTTACTCAGAAAACATTAACAGCTCATGTGATTAATGCCAAGTTGAAGACGGACCATTGAAACATGTATTGATTTCCATCGATCTTCCTCAACTTTGTTTTAAAAAGGACAACATTTTGATTGGGAAAGGCTTAATGATTTGAGGATAATGCATGGTTATAGTATGCTCATATATAAATTGGCATTTTAGGCAGCATAGACCTTAGCCTATGATGTATGGATGTTGTGTGTAATAAAATTATAAGGGTTAATCTCATGTTCAGCAGTTACTTGCACACTGTCAACATAACTACCTTGTTTTTTGTAAGTGTATGTTTACTGGGCCCATAAAATTGCTAAGAAGGCTAGTATGGCTATATAGGGCCAACTTTGGATCAAATACCGACCAGTCTAACTCAAATCCCCTGAAGTATATGTAAGTGTCTCCTCTTCTCCAATGTTCTTTTTGTTCTTCCTTCTCATCCACAGCGAAATCACAGGCAAGACAGCCTTTCAGGCATCAAATTAGAAAGATAGCCTTGGGTTCTTCTTCTCGTCCACATGATTTTCAAATATATCGCATTTCAATGTTAAATTCCAAATTCTCTCCACTTATTCCTTATTTCTCCTCCTATTCCTTCTTCATGTCTATTTTCCTCTCTCAGCTCATGGTGAAGAAAACTATTGACAAGATAGAGAATTGAAATAATCATGAATAATCGTTTATTGTCCTCCAAATTCACCTCAATTTGAGAAAAAGAAGTCCAAGGAAAAGGGGGAAATGATTATCTGCTATAGAGACATATGCTCAAGTCTAAACCAAAAAAGCTAATGCTTAGGGAGCAACGAGACAAATTCTCTTGGTTAAGGGTTAGGATGAAAAAAAATGCATTCACCATATTCTTGTAAGGAATTCGTTGCTGCAACAACCCAGTAGACAAAATATATGATAAACAAAGTAAAGCTCCACGTCAAAATCACATCATCATAATCATCATCTAAACCATTTCCCATCCAATAAAAAGCAAAGCTCCAGCAACATCTGACAAAGTTTTACGACTGTCAACCTGACGTCAACCCTCTCCAAGGCGTCAAAACTCTGCTCTAAAAAACTATGACAAGAGGAGCTTTTCATAGTCCTATATGACCAGTTGGCATCCTCTAAATTCTTATTGACTATGGAGAAGTCTAAGAGAGAGGGGAAATTATATATTTGCTATATGGAATTATGTTCAACTCTAAGGGCATTTTTGGTTAGCAAAAAAAAATTGCATCATGCTTTCATGCAACAAATGTTGCGTGCAGCATTTGTTGCAAAAAAAATGGCCCAAATCCATTGTTTGATTATCTTCAAGTTTTGCAATTGGATTTCCAAATCCAAACCATTTTTTGTGTTTGGTTGAACAAAAAACTAAAGAAAATGCAGTAAATTTGCACATGTGGCATATACAAAACTTATGTGGTGCCCCATAATAATTACTATACTCACCATTCTCAAAGTTGCAATTCTTGTTACAACCAAAATGATTGCAACAAATGTAGCAATCGATGAATTTTGCATCTCCATTTCCATTTCCAACTCAAGTATGTTGCTAACCAATCATAGGAAATGGAGATTTTTTGCAACAAATGTTGCATGCATCTCCAAATCCTATCTACCAAACAGCCGCTGAGGCACGAATGTAGCCAAGAGATAAATGGAACACAAGAATCTAAATTTCATTATCCATCGTCATCTAAAACTTCTCCCATCAAAGGCAAGCTGGGATTGGAATGAAGCAAACTCCGAAAATTTTGAGAGAGTTATACGACTAGAGAACTAAATTCGGGTTAAATTTTTAAGCTAACGTTAGAAAAATCTCCTCCATTGATGTAGCCCTTATTCGAAGAAGACATTAGAAAAATTTCAAGTTAAAGACAATTACAAAGAAAATGCATCTATGGTGGGGGCACTACTACAAATAAGGGTTGCCCCTACGGATTTATCGGTAGGGGCAACCCACTGCCCCTACGGATATATACGTAGGGGCGAAAAAAGTCCCCGTAGGTGCAAAGGCCGCAGGTGCAAGTTGAGGCCCTGGACTTACCCCTACGGACAAATTATAGCCCCTACGGATATATCGGTAGGTGTTATAGCCCCTACAGAGTACCCCGTAGGGATAATAAAATCATATATGTAAATTTTTTTTTAAATATATTGTATGTACCTACGGATATATCCGTAGGTCCCTTTTCTACCCCTACGGATACCTCTGTAGGGGATATAAAGTTGCCCCTACGGTTAAGTCCGTAGGGGCTATTCCCAACACCCTGCACTGAGATCGGGGGGAAAAATATCAGGAAACCTGATATTTTGCCCCTACGGATAAATTCGTAGGGGATAAACAGTGGCCTCTACGGACATATCCGTAGGGCCAACCCCAACACCCTGCACTGATATCAGGTGGGAAAATATCAGGTTTCTTGATAGTTTGCCCCTACGGATATACCCGTAGGGGCAACATATGTACCTGCGGCTTAAGCCGTAGGTACATATTGTCTGTATTTTTTTTAAAAAAATGGGCTGCTAGATTTTTTCCCGCCCTGTGCACAATACTATATACATCAATCAAATCATATATTGCAGTATTCATAATCACATCTCACGCATATATATAATATACAAAAGAAACCCAAAAACTGAATATGATATAAATACAAACCAATATCAATATCGTTTCAAAATGTAGTACAATGTGATATAAATACATGTTTCAAAAAATAAGAACCAAAAAGCTACCCTAGTTCGGTCCAGCTCCACCTCCGAATAACGTTAGAATAACGTGCGCCTGCTCATCGGTCAATACACTCTGCAATGCTGCATATAAGAGAGCGGCATGTGGAGCCGGCGATGTGGTCTGCGCAGCCGCCGTCGGGGTAGTCGCTTGCGGAGCCGCGGCTGCGGGAGTCTGAGTGGGCGGTGGAGCTACAGGAGCTGTCTGCGGAACCGCAGCCGATGTAGTGGCTTGCGGAGCCGCAGCCGAAGGAGATGCATGTGGAGGCTCGGCCGATCTACCCTGTCGCGTCTGGACATAACGTGTGTAAGAAGCGTGTAAGAACTGTGTATTATTCGAATTCGTTTCATTATTAAGTTATTTCGAAACCCTGTTTGGATATCTAGTTTGGAAAAGCGTTGTTTATTTTAATTACATATGTATGTATGATTAATCAGACTTAAGTCTAAAACCAAATAAGCTCAAGCTACGTACTAATTATGGATATGTTGATATGTATATAATATGAAATGATATTTTACTATAAAGTAGTATACATACCAGCATCTCCTTCAACTCCTGAACGGTGGCCCTCAAGCTATCCAGTTCCTGATGGACATGCCGGCCACTGGAGACGGAGGAAGTAACCGTCGGGGTGGAGTCCAACCTCATATGGGCCCTGCTAGGGCCCAATCCCCGGCCTCTCTCCCAACCTCCGTGGTGCCCTCCGTGTGCGGCGTCCAGAACTGGGGTCAGCAGCCTCGGATCGTTCTGTCCGGTAAAATCGATCCCCGAGGCCTGGGCCTGCTCAACCACCCGCTCCTACACCCACATTAAGCAGTAAAGTATAAGTATAAAATTTAAACTTGAACCTTCCAAAACTAAAATTTCAAATTTGGGTAGAAAAAATATTAACACTTACGCAGTACTCCTGGGTAGCGACGTCGGGACATCGAAGCTCGCCCGTGGCGGGATCTGTCGAGGTGCCGTGGACGGCAAGATATGCGGACAGCACGCTCGGTGTACCACCTGAAGCCACGGTCCGAGATGTCTGCAATATTAGAAAGTAACTCTTAATATTAGAAATATTAGGGAATAACTCTTAATATTGCAGAATATTAGAGAATAACTCTTAATTTACCGATAACTCCATGGCTCGAGTAATGTTCCTCGAGCCACCTGTGTAAGTGGGGCGACCCCTCTTCGCCGACTTCCTGTTCTCCGTATTCTGAGCGGCCTGTTTCTGCACAACGCATTAACATTTAGTTTTCTAATTAAGAAACACAAAGAAATAAATTATATCATAAATAATGAATTAAATTTAAAATACATACTTGTTTGCGTTCGGAGTCGAAATAAGCGCACAATAGAGGCCATGTCTCTACGTCGACTCTCGCAAACGCCGGAGTAGATAGGAGGGCCGCTCTCTCTGCCTCGGGGGTCGCTATCCACAGGGAGTAGCAGTCGGCCTTCAGCTCATTCCTGTTGTATCGGACCTTGGCCTGCATGTTCTTCATCAGGCCATTGTACAGAGCATGAAGGTCGAGCACCCTCCCCGAGTGATCAGGGTCGGCTACAGGCTGAAAATCGTAATGCAACTGAAAATACAAAAAAAAACATTGTTATTAGATTGCAAGTGTTAATAATAAATATATTGGATAGATCAAATGAAAATATATATTAATACATACCCGAGCCTGTTCAAAGAAGAGGGCGAATGAGCGCTGGTGCTGCTCGCCCCACTCAACGTGAAGTGGATAGTTCTTCACGATCCGGCTCTCGTCCCCCAAATACCGGCCGAACCTCTCGGCATGAGGACCGGTATAGCGATAGTCAAGGGTAAAAAATAGGGGGAATGCTGCCTCCCCCCTAGCTCTATCAGGCCTCAGCCTATGGGACTGATTCGGGCCTCGAGTCCCCCTCTGGGGATGGAGAGGCCCTGCGTCTGCACGAAATATCAAGACAATCAATAATAAGACAAAGTTGTATTAAGAAATCAAGGTTAAACAAAAATTCAAGTGTGATATATACCTCCGGTGATTAGCGCACGAGCCTGGGCCCGAGCAGCAGCACGAGCGGGACGATAGTTCCTCCGGTGAGGAACAACCGGGGTCCCGGACCCGGACGCATCCCCTCCAACTATAAAATAAACATCGACGCTAAATCTCCATGAAGTTCATATTTATTCTATATAGCATATGTAAAATAAATAAATATTTTAAATTTATTCATACTAACCTGCAGACGATGCGGAGGGTATGGAAGCGGCAGGAGTGGCCCCTGTGGAAGGTGTGGACGTACCACCTATAATTAGACAATTAAAAATAGATTTTATAAGTAAATGCAAAAAGAATGTGTAGATCAATAATATAACGTTCTAAATCAATATGCATGAACTATAGGACATATAAACATACCCGCAGGTGCGGTGGTGTCACCACCTACAGCTAGACAATAATAAAAATTGCTAAGTAAGAGCAAAAAGAATGTGTATATTGATGATATAGCATTCTAAATCAATATACATACACTATATGATATGTAAACATACCTGGAGGAGCGGGGGTGGCCTCTGTCTCAGATGTGGACGCATCACCAACAACTAGACAATTGAAAATAGATTTTATAAGTAATTGCAAAAAGAATGTGTAGATCAATAATATAACGTTCTAAATCAATATCCATGCACTATAGGACATATAAACATACCCGCAGGTGCGGTGGTGTCACCACCTACAGCTAGACAATAATAAAAATTGCTAAGTAAGAGCAAAAGGAATGTGTATATTTATGATATAGCATTCTAAATCAATATACATACACTATATGATATATAAACATACCTGGAGGAGCGGGGGTGGCCTCTGTCCCAGATGTGGACGCATCACCAACAACTAGACAATCAAACATTGACAATATAAGTAATTTTGACATAAACAGGCATGAATATCTGTAATATTAAATTGAAAATGGATATGCGTGCAGTATACCTGGATGTGTGGCAAAATCCACACGGAAGGAGGCATCCGAAGGGGTCTCCGATCTGGGTGCAAGACCGGCCCTCTGAAGCTCCCTACGGAGCTCTCCGGGCGGCAGAACCGCTCTGCCTCTGTCTCTGCCGCGGCTGGAGCTCCTGCCGCCCCTCGCTGCTCCCGACATCGTCATCAAATCTAGATAAACGGTTCGTGGACGCATTAGACAATCATTAAAAGTATTGACTATATATGATCTAGAGCGTAAAATGTGAAGTAATAATATAACATTACTGATAACCTTTTTCGTTTCGTGGGCGCATCATACATATCTACTTGGATTTCATCGTCGATGTCATTTCTAACCCACGTAACTTCATGATCGGTCGAAGACAACCCGTCCTTCGAAACAGACGGTCGAAGCACTTTAAGCCTTCTCTCTTCTTCGTCCTCATCGCTGTCCTCGTATTCTGGGACATCGTAGACATCTCTAGGTTTCCATCGGCATACAACACTCCACCCCGGATGCTTCAAACACTGTGAGTAGTATACTTGGAACGCTTGGTTCGGAAAGATAAACGGATCGTCCTGACCGTAAAATCGAAGTGTGTTCACACTGGTCAATCCATATTCATCTTTCCAAGTCCCAAGACTGCTTCTCCACCTGTCTGTATCGGTTCGCGGATCGTACCAAGTACAGTGGAATATATAAAAGGGTTCTGATCGTCCGGGATAGTGGATGCCGAGTATACAATTTAAGTACCCATAGTAAATCACACCGTCCGATCCTACCGTCGCAATACCACTATTCTGAGTGATTCTAGATGTTTCTATGTCCTTAACTTCGAATTTGTATCCAAGGACACCAAATCCTTTGTAATGTGCAACCTCCATACTAGGAAATTGAGCTAAACATCTTGAATCACTCTCAAATGATGCAGACAAGTTCGGATCGTGGATCTAACAAAACAAATTTTACGATAAATACATAACGATACAAGTTTAGATTAAAACTGATAGCAATAAAATGTAATTCGAATAACTTACATGCTCTGTGACCCAATCACAAAAATTATCCTGATGGTATTTTTCCAAACGCTCTTCGTTCCAATCAGGATGCCCCTCACGTACCTCGTTAAAATGAGTTCTGTTTTCGACAAATAATTGTGACATTAATATTATGTCATTTCATACACACACAAACACAGATATAACAATTAATCCAAAAGAACTTACTCTCTAATTTGTTCAAGACATACGCAATTAAGCAAGATAAACCGGTATATCTTGTTGATAAACATAGTGTCTACCCTCTTATACTCGGCTTTACCATATGGCCCGTCTTGAATTCTTCGTGGTCGGTTAAGCCTTGTCTCAATGTTCTCGTCCAGATAGCGGGAACAAAATATGGTTGCTTCATCAAGAAGATAACCTTGCATGATAGAACCCTCTGGTCGATTTTTATTGCGTATATACTTCTTAAGAGTGTAAAGGTACCTAATGAGAATATGTTGAATAAATAAACACGGGCATACATGACAAAAATAAATTTATAAATTGCGCGAAACGAAAAATTACACGTACCTCTCGACGGGATACATCCATCGATATTGTACCGGTCCGGCTAACTTCGCCTCAGTTGCAAGATGAACCGTCAAGTGTATTATGATATCGAAGAATGACGGTGGGAAAATACGCTCAAACTTGCAAAGTATCAACACAATAGAATTTTCTAGTTTATCCAGCGTCGCAACCTCCAGCGTTTTAGCACACAACTCCCTGAAAAAACAACATAGGTCGTTGATTACTAGACCAACCGAGTCGGGGAGAGAAGTCCTGAGGGCTAATGGAAGAAGGTGCTCCACGATAACATGGTGGTCATGACTTTTCAGCCCATCGATCTTGCCCTTCACAATTTTTATTTTCTTGCTGAATGATCCTGAGAAACCTGTGGGGACTTTCAAATCATGCAACACCTGCAGGAATCTTTTCTTCTCCGGTTGTGACATATGATAAGCGGCATTGGGAAGTACAAACTTGCCCGGTTTACCCGCTACCGGTTTAGGGTGCAGTTCACTTCTTATTCCCCACTCTTGTAGATCCATCCGGGCATTCATGTTGTCTTTCGATTTCCCGTCTTTACACAGAAGCAAGTTAAGTATATGCTCTGATACTCCCTTCTCTATATGCATGACGTCCAGACAACGACACACTGAATTTGTAGACCAGTACGGAAGCTCGAAGAAAATGCTTAACTTGTTCCAATATTGTGGTTTGACCTGTCTCGTCGGATCCATCCCGAAGGTCACGTTATTGTAACCATCCCATTTAGCAGTCACGTCCTCTCCGGACAATGGGGATGGAGGCCCAAGAAGCTCCTGATGACCATCAAAGTGAACCGTGTCTAACCTGTAGGGGTGGTCTGGAGGCAGAAAACGTCGATGGCCGCAATAACAAACCTTCCTGCTAAAATTCAAAAATTTTGATGTTGTGTGTTCATGGCAATGAGGACATGCTTTGTGACCATGTACGGACCAACCTGAAAGCATTCTATACGCAGGAAAGTCATTAATTGTCCACATTAAAGCCGCACGCAGTATGAAGGTTGTATTTGTGTTTGAATCATATGTCTCTACACCATCAATGAACAAAGTTTTCAGCTCCTCAATCAGAGGTCGGAGATAGACGTCGATATTGTTCCCCGGTGAGTTTGGTCCGTCGATAAGAAGAGGCATCATAAAGTATGATTGGTCCATAGCCAACCAAGACGACAGATTATAAATTATCATTACAACGGGCCATGTACTGTGACTTCCAGCCATATAGTTGAATGGGCAGAAGCCATCGGCAGCCAGTCCGAGCCGGACATTGCGGGGATCGCTACTGAATATTGCGTGCCTCCTATCGAAATCCTTCCATGCCGGTGAATCTCTTGGATGGCTCATTTTTCCATTTTCGCTTGGAGGAGCACGGTGATGCCAAATCATTGTCTCGGCTGTTTTCTTGCACCTGAATAGCCTCTGTAGCCTCTGTGTTATGGGAAAATATCGTGCTATCTTCACAGGTATATCAGGCTTCTTATCAGAATCTTTCGGCTTATACCTGGCCTCTCCGCATGTTGGACACTCTTTCAAATCTGAATTCTCTTTCCGGTACAACACGCAATTTTTAGGACATGCTTGAATCTTCTCGCACTTTAGACCCAAATCAGACATCATTTTCTGGGCTTCGTACCAGCTTTCGGGCACATTATTTCCCGGAGGCATAGAATCTTTCAAGAACGAAAGAAGCATTGTGAATGACTTGTTGCTCCATCCATTTAGGCACTTAATTTGGAAAAGTTGGACGAACCATGAGAGGGTGGAATACTTCGCATTCTCATAAATTGGTTTCCTAGCATCATTCATGAAATTTTCATATTTATCCGCACGCGGTCCTTGACCGGAAGGAATGCCATCTTCGGTACGAATAGATTCACCTAGGGCAGCCTCTACCATATCCTCCATTTCTTCTGATGGAAATAAATTTCCGTATCCTGTCGTATTACCGAATTCTTCTTCTTCTCCTGCCGCATTATCGTGTTCTCCTTCTTCTACCGCAGTACTGCATTCTTCTCCTTCCCCGTGATATTTCCAAATTGAATAAAGTCTAGTAAACCCATGTTTTACAATATGAAGCTGTAACACCCGAGCCCAATAATACTATGTATATTACTAGTTGAGGGTTATTTATTGCTCATTCCAATTTTCCTGATTTTCTGGTGTTTATTGCTAAATTTTACCCGGTTAAGTCATTTTGGCACATAAAAAATTTTAACTCCGAAAATGAAATTTAAGATGTCCATGTTGGCCTACTCGTCGCCACTAGTCGCGTGGTAGCGTCCGCGTGTCGAGGTTCCGTTCCGTTTGGCTAAACGGGCAAGTTTGGACGACTACGCGCGCGTGCAAGTGTCCGACTTGGGGGCATGCATTTTAATCATTAAACACCTCTTTTCAAAATTTGGAACCCGCTTAAAATCCTATAATTTAAATTTGGAACATTTGGGCGCAACCCGGGCTCGATTTGGAAATGTTTCATTTCGCGCCAAAAAGGCCCATTTAATTTAATATCTTAAAACTTTATACATATACGTATATATTTTCGTTAACAGTAAATCCCCTACTAAATCTCTAAATTTGATTTTCCTAAGCCACCCGTACACTTTCCCTGGCCAATCACGAGCCATCTTCCCCCTCGTGGGCCCCCCGTTCCACTCTATCTCTCTCTCCATTCTCCTTCTCTCTCTCTCCATTCTCCTTCTCTCTCTATCTCTACGATCTCTCTATCTCCCACTCTAAATCTTTCTCTCTCTAATCCCTCTCTCTCTCTTACTCTATATATATTCGCATGCAGCAACGCCTCCCAGTTAACCCATCTTCCTCCTTTCGAGCCCAACGCTAACCCTAGCCCTCGCGATCCCGTCGCCGACTTTCTCGCGACCTCGCCATCGCCGCCCTCACCACCACGACCTCCACCACACCCACCTACCCTCTTTTCCCCGTTCTCCCGCTCCTCCCCGCGCCTGCGACCCATTCCCGACCTCGCCTCCACCCGCGCAAACCTCGCCGTCGACGCCACCCGTCGTCGTCGACGACCCCGCGACCCCCTTTCACCCTACTCGTCGAGACCTCGTCGTCGTTTCCTTCCTCCCCTCGCCGGAACAGTAAACCCGAGCCCTAACCCATCGCCTACCCCGCTGTTCGCCGGAGAAACGTGCCGGCGACCTCGTCGACGCCACCTCCGACCACCTCTCTCTCTCCCACGACCACCAGAGCCGACCACACCCTCCTCCACTCGTCGCACCCCTCTCCAGCAAGCCCAGCGGCTGTTCCAGCCTTCGCTGCCACCGTCGCGGCCTCGCCGGCGTTCCAGTGCCGTCGAACCCGCCGCGGTCACCCCCTGGTGTCTCCCTGTAAGTTTCCTTCTCTTTCCTTTTGGTACAACCCCCCGCTGGTCGTTATTTTGCGTGTATCGTATCTTGTTGCTAACTTGTTACCGATGACATTTTGCCGGAATCCGACCGTGCCGTCTGACGAACCCGACGCTCCAGCGAAGTCCCCTGGTCCGTGTGATCCCGTTGACCTCTGTTGGGACTCGATCCGCGGCCCGTGCTTTCATATCGCGTTTCAGCCGACATCGCATCCGTGTTTCGGTTTGCGGAACCGCCGAGGCAAGTATCCGAATACTTGCTTTAACATGCTACAACTTAATCATCATATTATAACCACACAACTAATATAACATCGATACCTTTTATAACTTATAATTGCTAGCCACGATTATCCGTAACTTTAAATCAATGAAATCATTGCTCGCTTTAACCGGTCTGCTATTAATTCATGCTTAACTAATCAAACCAAGTAGATCATCCCCACTTCATTTGTTAAAATCACTCATGAGACAATTATTGTGCTTAGTTCAAATTCATGTAACTCCATTACGTATATTATCGATATTGTTCGTCTTGTGGCTTTTGCACCTCAAAGGTGCGTGAACCGGATTAATAAGAGAATACGAAACATCACGGTGTTTACCTAGATAATATTTGTTATTTACTGTTTCCTGCTACTGTTCATTATTTGTTACTATACCTGTTATCATTATATACCTGATTGCATTACATATTGACCGATCTTGATACACCTGACACATGTACTGATACACCGGACACAACACCCTGTACATATCGACTCTACCTGTTGAAAGTAACCTGACCTGTTACCTGATCTCATGCCTAATGCCGACAGACCTAACCATTCCTGCTGTCGATCCAGACAGACCTACCTTTACTTGACTTGTGTTGGCATTAGTCCTCGACTACTGAATACCTGACTTGACATACATAGCTTGGGGGTATGGGGAAATCAAAGGTGAAACCGACTTGTAACTCAACAGTTCGATACATTGTTCTGATCAGTCTTACGGGCTTGGCCAGCTCCGGAGTGTTGATGCTGACATCACTCATCTATTCTACTACCCTTTACTGCTTAGCGGCACGTCTCGGATTCAGCCCCGAGGATCATGACCGTGGTCCCGGGCACGCACGGGATACTATTGAGTTACATCGACGATTCATCAATTGGTTTCAAAGACTATAGAGTAGAAAACCTGATAGGACAGTTTAGTCACCACTGCACCTTACCCTGCTTGTTACCTCTTTTTACTGCTTTATTCATGTTCATGCTTGCATTGTTTATTACCATGTTTATGCTATATACTTGATATCATGACGCGCTGACGTCTGGGTTTTGCATGGCCCAGATTCCGTACCTTTGTCGTCGACCGAGCAGGAGTACTTCAGCCAGCAGGCTGAACTGTGAGTTCTTTAGAGTTTAGTTCATTTATGTCATTTCATTTCCAGATGTGAGCCCGCATTATGGGACATACTGTTTATTCATTGTATTGGATCATTAGCTTCCGCACGTATTGTTTATTGATTCTTGTTATTATGGATTTGGACATGTATTAGTTTAGTTTATTTTTTTCTGTTCTTGATATCTTTACAACCGTAATGTGACTGTGGATGGATACTTCCTACCCACAGGTAGCATGGTTGGCTATGTCACGTGCCCAAATCTTGCGTACTCTGGGAAGCGGGGCGTGACAGAAGCTCTGCCAATTCTACCTTCTGCCAGTACTTATTGCCACATCTATCGCACGGACAGAGAATCTTCTCTATTATGATCTTATTATGTGCTCGTGCAAATTCAAGGAAAGCAGCAACTCCTGCGACAAACTTAGGTTGCATACGTTGTTTCCAATCCACATACATCCAGTCCTTAACTCTGACGTACTCATGGGCCATGTTAGACTGAATAACATATAAATTGTAGGTTATGCTGACTATATTGAGAAATATAAGAACGGGATAGTTACTGACAAAGGAGAAAATCCATGTATATGCTTTGTGTGTGCGTTTGTCGTTGAAAAGAATAAATTATCGCACGTTATGTTGACCGATAGACGGGGACTAAGTGGCGCTTTTAGTTTCATATATGGGTATCGATGGGAATATGAAGGTTTCATATTATCATATATTGGTTTTAACCCGAACATCTCGAATCGCTCTCTGATTATGCGTTTGTATGTATGTGTTCCGGCTGTCGGGGGTAGGCTTCTATCCCATTAAGAATGTATAGAGCGAACGCCCATCACTTGTGCTTTCAACCGTTTCGAGTAAATTTCGGCAGCACCTCCCCGCTGTTCTCCGAGTACACTGTAATAGAATAGATAATCATTTCAAAGCTGTGAAACAACGTTGAAATGAACACCAAATCTATCTTTGTACACGGAGAACCAGCGGAAAGGTACCGACGAAATATCTCGAAACGGATGAAAACACAAGTGAATGAAGGCGTTTGCTTTATACATTCTTAACTTGTCCACACGGGACAAATCTATGGGTTACCATACGATTGAATTTTCTCGTCGCGGAGACTATACGACGGTTGTTAGTATCGAGCTATACTGTCCGATATTTAACAACCTTCGTATAGTTCTAGGTCACGACGAGCATCGCACGTATGTTAACCGATAGACGGGGACTAAGTGGCGCTTTTAGTTTCATATACGGGTATCGATGGGAATATGAAGGTTTCATATCATCATCGATCGAGTATCATATATTGGTTTCATATTATTTATAGTTTACTTTATTTTATTTAATATATATAATTAAATATATTGATAAATAATATTTGCAACAGAGAATCAAATTACCGAAATGCCTCATTTCATCTCCAAAGCTATTTATTTCCCCCAAATTAAAACCCCTCTAAAATCCCAAAAGAACCTTATCTATCTATATCAAAAAATTGAAGCAGCAAGCAGTGCCATTTCCTTCTCTTCTCCCAAAACCCAGCTCGCCTTCAATCTCTCCAACTCATCCTAACCCCAACCCAGCCCCAGCCGAACCCTAACCCAACACCTAACTCCAACCCAGCCCCAGCCGAACCCCAACCCAGCCCCAGCCGAACCCCAACCCCAACACCAAACCCCAACCGAAACCCTAACCCTAACCCTAACACCAACACCGGTCGCCGAACCCCAACCGCCGATCGAACCCGTACCCTAACCCTAATCCTAACCCTAACCACAACCGATACCTAATCCTAACCCTCATTGATCGCTACCCTAACATCATTATAATAATGTTTAACTAATTACCTGTAGGCGACGACGGAGACGCAATCGGCGACGACAAGGGCGGTGGCGACAACGAGAACGGAGCACGGTGGCGACCACGAGATCACTGCGCAGGTGTGGCGACGACGATTTGGCTTGGATTCGGTGACGACGAGATCACTGCGGCGGCGGCGGCGACGACGATCTCGATTTGGGAATTTTTGGTTTCGCGCGAGAATAGAAAAAAGAAATAATCAGCGTAGGGATCGATCTCTTAAATCCCTATTTATATGCCCCTACGGATATATCCGTAGGTGCTTGGTTTGCGCCACCGTAGGGGCCAAAAACACTTTAAGATTTAATGAATTTTAAATAAATATTGAACGACCGTAGGGGCAACCACTTTGCCCTACGTATTAATCCGTAGGGCCAAACTTTTATTGCCCCTACGGATGATATTATCCGTAGGGACAACCCCTTATTTTACTAGTGGGGAAATTTGGGTTTAAGTACCTGGAATGGGTAATGAGGATCGAGATGGTGTTTTGGATGACGGTTGAATCTTTGGTCTCGGCCACTTCATTGAGGAGAATCCTCCAGCTACAACTTGGCTTGTTAGAGCCATGGCAATGAAAGTAGTGAGAAGCTGTGCCCTGTTGTGTGTGTGTGTGTGTGTGTGAGAGAGAGAGAGAGAGAGAGAGAGAGAGAGATGGGTTTGGGGCTGACGGCGTTGCGTTATTTATGAGAGAGGTTTCACCGTTTCAGGGTACAAAAGGGGCAGCGTTTTTTTCCATCATCTTCACACTTAATAGATTTTACCATCTTCACACTCCTATTCTTACCACGCTAGAGAAACAGCTTCACAGCATGAAGAACAAGAAGATGAAAGAACTAGGAGGTTTGGGAACAAAGCGAGGGATTTGGGAAATTTCGGCTTTCTTTAAGTTAAACGGGTTCGGATCGGTTTAAAGTGAAAACCCTTAACCCATACCTAGTTCTAAATTTAGTTAAAACCCGATAATCTCCACTATTATAAGCAGAAGAGGGTTTTGAAGAAAAACGAAAAGTTAGCTATGGTCTATTGTTTTTCCCTTAGCGAAAAACCAACCTGATATATGTATTACAAGCCATCTTGTTGTTAAATTTATTATTAAATGACATTTCCAGTCCTTATTTTTTATCTACTCAAAATTAAAATATTTACCAAAAACACCATGTAATTTTTTTTATTAAATCAATCTCCTTCCGGGATCAAACTTGCGACCTCTCATATTGAAAAGAAAATTGATGCCAATTGAGCTAAACCTGGTTGGTCAAAAACACCCTGTAGTTTGACAGTCTTAGCGATAAAGCATTTGCACTATTGGGGACCGCCGCGAAAGTATTTGGCAATCTGAGTTGATTTTGAGATAATAGTTTGGTTATAAATTAAATTGCACTTGTCACTTCTAAAAACAAGGAATCGGACACACTTGTCGCTCCTCAAACATATTTATTAAGCCCTTATACATGTTGCTTAGGAACTTCATAAGACCAGATCTTAGAGCTAACCTTTGTCAGTACTTCATTAGCCGTTACCTTTTCTAAATTATTCTCATCATCAAAATCTGTGCCAATTTGCATGAATTAAATCTCAGATCAACGTGCAGAAAGCTTTGCAAAGATTAAAAACAAGCTGGTGAATGATACCATCAGCATCTGGAATTACCCAAACATACCCCTTGCAACCAACAATAAACTATTACTGAAAATGATTAAGGACGATGCAGGTTGTAGTACAATTATGAAGGTCGGATAATATGTAGACTCTCGCTTACCAAAAGAAAATAAACTATTACTGAAATCTGAAAACATGCTGCAATTGTTTCCAGAACATACCCAAGTATGAGGCCTGGCTTATGTGATACCTGTTAAATTGACAATAACAATGTTCTTGTTTCTTCCATCTTCAATTGAAGCCGCGATCAAGATTGATAAAATTCGAAGAACTGTTCCAATTCATAATAAATAACAAAGTCTCATACTTGTAACATTTTTACAGAACCAATTTCAGTAATATCCTGATGTATCAATTTTACAGCTTATATTATAAGTGTTGCTTCCTCGGCATCTCTACTCAATTAACTCAGCAAGCAACAGAGAGAAGCCTTTCCCAACTATGCAATCACAATGCAAACCCTGCATGCTCTATAATCCTGCAATAAATTTTCACAGGTATCGTATTAAACATAAGCGTCTTAGCAATTGCATAACAATGACCAGACAAAAGGATACAGATTAAGCATAGAGGTGATATACAGCTGTGCTTTGACTGTTTCAAAGCGCCAAATAATGTAGCCACTGAACATAATAACCTCAAAGTAAGAAAGAGGCAGACACGAGGAAACAAAAAGCAAACTACTGATGAGTTTGGGAAATCACTGAAGAAAACTCGGTCCATCTAGTTCAAGTTTTTAGACACTGGCCAATCTAGAGTTTGCGGTTCAGCGATGACAACAAAAAACATAGCCTTTTATCCAAACTATTGGGTACTGCTACAAAATTCCTTCTCTACCCTTTATTTCTATAGAATCCACCTGCGTTAAGGGCCATATTCTTATTGTTTAAATTTTCAAGATGATTCTAGCTTTGCCCATATTCATGATCTCTCTGAATGCTTTAATTCCTGGTATACAAGAACACGTCTCTCAGATATCTCTAAATGGATACCTCGCTGTATCTACTGGAATTTGTGGAAAGCTAGATGCGAATTCAAAATGCAGAATCATTCTATATCTTCAAGCAAAGTATGGATCAGGATTCTGATGAACATCAGGAATATTGCTTCAACTTAAAAGCTTCAAATCTTCTCTAAATCATGTAATGATATAGTGCACAGATTAGGCATAGCTGAGCATAATGAAATATCACCTCTATCTATAAAAGTAATAGTTTCTCAGTGGACAGACTAAACCTCCACCAAGACAATTTAAGTTGAATGTAGATGGAGCAACAGGAAAAATGCTATCCTATCAGCTGGAGGTGCTGTGCTTAGAAATTCATCAGGGGAGATACTCTTTGCCTCCAAATTTTTTTTACGGCAGAGCTGGTATCTTAGAGGCTGAATCCAGAGCATTATCAATGGACTACTCCAGTGTTATTTCTTGAATATCAAAGGAATCATAATTGAAACTGACTCAAAACTTGTTGTTGGCAGCATAGATGGGATTTGTACAATACCTTGGAAGCTATCTTACAATGTCAAGGCTATTATTCACTTACTAAAAGAAATGAATTCTCAATTCTTCATACATTCAGAGAAAATAATAGAATTGCATATCATCTACCCAAGAAGGCTCTGGTTCTCAAATACGGCAGCTTCTATTCCATCCTCAACATTCCTGCTGAGATTAGAAAGCTTGCTAGAAGGGATATGTCCTCATTGCCGAGTTTCAAAATCAATTCCTGAAGTCCTTTTTCTATCTCATTCTACTTGGAATTTAGGTATTGAATTTTATATCATATCTTGTTGTTGGGGTCCTTCAATATTCCAGCTTAAAAAAAAGGAAAAACAAAAACTACTTGTTCATTACTCCGTTAACAAGTAACTATGTTTCTATCACTTATAATTGACACGCTACTTGGCCTATATTACACATGTCCAAACCATCAAAATTTTCGTCACTTGCACTCAACGAGAGACACTAACCTATGAAGCAATCGTTCCCGATCACGAATCAGAGTCCGAAACTCTCGGATTCTTTTAAATTTGCTCGGACTTGTAAATATCTCGCCAACCTCTCTTGAATCGATGTGTCTTCGTTTTTTCAAAAGTTGAGGCTCTCAAAAATTTGAAAGTGCATTGCATATGTAACATGTCTTTAATTTTTTATATTACTATATAATTATATGTATATCTTAATATATATTTATATTTATTTAATTAAAAATCGATATAAAAATGTTTCATGTATGTGTTGTATCCTAAGTTTTTGGAAAATTACGAATTCGCGAATCCGTATCGTATCCCGTATCTATATCTAAACCCGTGCTATATAGCCTCTAACTTCTTAAGCATGAACTCACTTCCTATTTATATCACTTAGTGTTTAGCGACGTACACATTTTAAAATTCTTGTTGTGGCGGAATTTTAAGCATGTTCTATATGCCTAAACGTCTCAAGGAGACGGTTTTCTTTTTCTTTTTGGTTGGGTGATCCATCTTGTAAGGTTTTGTAATCGCGAACATCGCGGAGAGAGGAGGGGCTTAAACCAAGAAATTGTGCGCTAGGATTTAGAATCAGCAGTATCTGAGATAGGCTTTCTCGAGCTTCACAATGGTCTTGAAATGGAAGGTCCAAGAAGCTGTCGTACATCATGTCGTGCTTGTCTTTCCATAGCTTCAACTCGTTCGCCGTGGATTTTGATCGACATTGTTAGGTTTGATGTTTTCCCAGTTTACGTAAAAAGATGATATAGCAAAAGGGGCATTTGATTTACTTATAGATTGTTCATTAAATGCCTGCTAGTTATATTAGTGAACCCTAGTATTTTCTAGCAATTTGCATGTCAGGCAATCGAATTCATTAATATAACAAACACATGAAATGTAAAATTTAGACATAGAATAAAAGTAGTGTTGCTATCATAGTGGTAAAGGCTATTGCCAAACAAAAATTTTGGGACAGGTTCAACCCAATACTCAATATGTTAAGGCCTATTATTAAAAAGGTCATTCATGTGACACCACTAACCAATAAAGCCGAACTAGATGACTATATATTAGCCTATATCTTATGATAAATATGCACTTTCTCGGTCTTGGGCTCAAATTTTATTTTTTAGATAAAATTTATTTAAGTTTTTTTAGCGAGATTAGGACAGTGATCGGTGTTTTAAAGTGAAAGGCAATGAAACCTGCCTATCGTCAACAAAAGATGCTAAAAAGGTTTTCGCTTGAGCAAATGAAGGAAAAATAATTAACATAAAATATTCATATATGATACGTAATTTAATAATGTTTATACAATGCATTCTATCAACAAATGATGCCTAAATTATATCAACAAATTCATATATGATGTCATAGTAATCAATTCACAATGGGAGAAACTTTTTCCTTGATATTTGAAAAAGAAAAAGAGAAATGATGGCTACAGGATACGGCAGGGGTAATGGTTGGAGATGTCCGAAAAATAAATAATTTTTCACAAGAATTGCCCGAAAAACAACCTAATAGACATTGAGATTAAAATTAAGGTTGGATATGATATTTGTTTGGATGTTGCTTATAGTGAATACCTAAACCCAAATCATGAACAATTCTCAAATCAGTGTACAATCATCAAATCCTTGAGCAATTCCCAATTAAATCAGTAAATAATCATTGAATTTGAAACTGGAGAAATAAAGACACGATAAGTCAAGAAAAGACTAGAGTTTACTAACACAACTGTTCTTTAATCTCAAAGAAAAAATGGGAGTGAGTCGAGAAGATGTGACTAAAAGTAAATTGTGAGTCGACGGTGACACCGAAAAGTTTGAATTTTAGTGTTAAACTCCCAATCGTGAGGGGGAGAGAAGATTGAGGCGGGGATCTGAACGAGGAGAGAGAAAGTTACGGTTTGGAACGAGATGAGTATTAGGGTTTCTTGCGCGCACCCGTCGGGACGGGTTTAGATTCCAAATCCGACTCTGACCCGATAACTAATTTGCAACACAACTTTGTGCCGACCCGACCCAATTCAAAACCCGATTAAAATTGGCCATGTCGGTTCGAGCCGGTTAGTTTAGGTCAATGCAGTTTATATTTGCTCGACCAAGCACCCGGGTGCTCACCTAAGCACATCGACTTGGGCGCTTGAAGCAATGACGTTATGCATCGCTGTGTCTGGGCCTGAGGTGCTAAGGCGCTTCGTTTTTGAACCACTGATGATGAAACTATTGGCAAGGTGTTGAGCAAATAATGTTAGTGTTTCCTTTTTTTTATTTCAAATAATTTTTCTGTTTGGGAAAGAGTATTGGACTTTCAACTAACCCCTTAAGATTTTGATAATAGTTATATGACATGGGGCTTAAGGTACATGTCTCGTGTATTCGAAATGTCTTATACAAAACTTTCCAAAATTTCTACATACCGGCGAGCTAAATTTTATGGACAAGGTTTAAAATCTCAATATTAGACGATCATTGTTAGGATGAGAATCGACTATCTCGGCAATATGGACATCTAGAAACGAAAATACCAGAACTTATATCGTTTGAGTAACAAATTATTAAAACTTGATAAAATTTTGAAGTAAATAAAAAAATGACGATTAACAATTTAACACATTCTTAGTAATTTAGTTATTGTGAAGGTTACTATAAACTTTTTGATATTTAGTTATTAAATAATGGTGTTAAATAAACAAATAAACCATTCATAAACTTAAAACTATAACCGAGATAATCAGTTGGTGAATCCAATACCATGGTTCAAAATCCCGATATCAAACTCGGTATGAACTCAGAAGGACATTTTTTGGACCGGAATTGGCTATCTCGGATCGGGATCAGCCAAGATTTTGAACCATGCTTGTAGATCTCTATAAAACTATGTTGCTAATATAAACTAACACAAGGAATAGATCCATATTTGAACAAAATTGATTAAATTTAGACAGTAATAAGTATTATGATCTCGATATCTTTCATTTAACATGTTTATATTATAGTTGTATATTAATATCATATGTATTCGATGGATAGCTTAATATTTTATTGAGTGATGTTTAGGGTACATCCTGTAGTGCTTTAAAATGTACAACAATTTCAGAGACAACTAAAATTAGAAGGATAAATTTTATAAAGCACTATCAAACTATTAGTGTTTTGAAAGTACACCATTGAATTTTAAAAATGACGAACCCTCCCTAAAGATATACTCCCTCCGTTTCTATATGTACGTCGCCTTTTGCTTTTGCACACCTATTAAGAAAATTTAAGCCTACGATTACATGAATGCAAATTACCCACTTTAACCTTATTAATGTTCATTACTTTCTAGGTATTTGAATAAATATGAAGCTAAGTAAGGAATTTATTGAGGGTTGGTTTAGAAAATCAAATAGTAAAAGTGACTTGGTAATGAAAAATGGTTATTGATACTTGAAACAAAAAAAAAAAATCAACAAGGGACATACATATCGAAACGGAGGGAGTATTTTTCAAAAATTGAAAGGTATTTTCGTTAGAAAAATACCATGTTTAGTTCGATTTGGGACTGTTTGGTCTATTATAAGGTCATTATGGGGTTATTAAATCAATTCGTGCTTTAAACGAGTTAACAAAATTGGCATTTTCATACAACACTGCAAGTTCAAGAAGGGTTCATGGTATTTATTAAGTTCAACGCTATGAAAGTTTGATGGTGCTTTGTGAACTTTAACCAAAACTAGCAAATAGAGCGTCCTAGTATAAACAAATTATACCTTTTTCAATTAATATGAAATATTAAATGGCGCTTTCAAATAAATGTCAAAAGTCACTAGCACCACTTTTTTAATGATTGACGCTGCCCATCTTTGCCTTCACGTATTCACACAAAGCTACACCAGTCATGAGATTTTCTTATATTTTTTCTTGCGCAGTTAAACAACTTTTCCACAATAGCACACTTTACACTCCTAGATGACCAGATCCATGGGTTAAAAGTTTGAAAATCACATGAACAGCAGTACAACCTCAGGCCATATTATGACAATTTGGACTTTTTGGTCGAGATTAACTTTTTCTAACCAAGTTGTGTGCGCACCTAAACTCACCCCCCCCCCCCCCTCCCAAAAAAAATTACTTTTCATATTCTTCATATAACCCAGTCATGAAGTATACAACATGAGTATGGGACCTATGGGTTGGTCTTGACTGACAGAACAAAGAACAAATAAATGGTTTTCAACATCGGCCTAGACTAGCATAGCAACACGGCATAACCCGAGCCTCCCTCCAACATCCTAACTGAGTTAGAATATCTAAAGATCATCGACAATAGATAAAATGGCATATACGATTCTGAAAGCATAAACAAGTTCCAGAGGATATACATTCGGGCCAGGTATTATGGCTATATAGTGCATGGCATCTTAAACAGAAAAAAGATTATTTCCATCCGCATCTAGAAAACCAATATAGTTTTAGTAATGCAATCCAACTTAACAACCAAGCGCTGCAAACACTAAACAAGAGATAAAGGACGCAAATTTTTCATTTGTTACCTGAGATTCACTAAAGCGATCAAGATCCCGAAGACGGCAGCGCAGCCATGAACGAATTATAAGAGGACTCGAGATCAAAGTGCAGCTGCCTGGCCTGCTGCTCCGTCAGCTCATCGGCCGCCCCCATCTTGCTCAGCCGCGCGATCCACTCCCTCACCTTCACCTTCCCCTCGAAATCCACCGGCAGGATCCCTCCCCCCAACTTCGCCAGCGATCCGTTGAGATCGGACAGCAAGGGTGCACCTGATCAACAGCCACCATGTTGAGCTTGACCGAATCCATGGCAGTGATGAAGTGCTGCACGCACTCGGCGACGGCGGCGGCGGAGGCCGAGTTGGAGGAGGAGGAGGCGGTGCGGTGCTCTACGGTGGCGGGGACGCCGGAGACGAGGAGGCGGTTGAGGGCGGCGGGGCAGTCCATGCGGTAGGCGTCGGCGAAGCGTTCGATGGAAGGGACGGCGTCGCGGAGGGAGAAAGAGAGGGTCTTGAACTGAGCGATGAGCTTCAAGCACTCGGCCTCGTAGTCGGAGGAGGAGACGAGGTCGCGGACGTACGCCTTCTCCAGCTTCTCCGTCGTCTTGATGATCGCGTACAGGTCGGCGAAGCTATCGTACATCTCCCGCTCGCGCTTGTCGTTCCATAGCTTCACCTCGCTCGACATTGCCATCGAATCGAAATCGAGCTAGGGTTAGGGTTTTTCAATTTGGGCGAATAGAGAAAACGATGGAATGAAAGAATCGAAAGAAGTCCTTGGATTTTCAGTCTTAAGCAATGAGGTATTCATGGAAGTGGGCCCGATTGAATACAAAACGGCCGATGACCCAACTATATATTTTCGTGGTATCCTTTGTATAATTTTGCTCTCGACGTCTCCATGTTGGACTTGCAAATTTCTGTAAGATCCATCTTCTTCACATGCTCAAGAAATTTACAAATTCTCTATGATTTCAAATTGATCTAATAGTTCCTATCCAAAATGTGAAATTAATCCATGTTTCTGAGGGCAAAGGCTAAAAGTTCAATAATCTGGCTAATTTTTATCGTGACCTTTAATTGTAAAAATTTTCATTAAGTTTTCTATTGCGGTAACCCCTTTTTTTTTGTTCCAGCTCTTAAACCATATTATTAAGGTTTGGTATTACTAACCAATTGAGTCTCAAATTATTTTAAGATGCTGGCAATATTTTTCTCTCCGTATCGGTCATGGCTTTGTTGGAGTTCGGTGTCCGTGCCGTGGAGGCCGTGGCCGGGTCGGTAGCGAAAACAAAAACTTTATGCGAGCACCAAATACCCGCATATCCTAGGATTCGATCCATACACCTAAACTAGCAAACTAAACATGCAAGGGTTATAGAAATAACAACTTTCGACGCGTATCCACCCAATTGTGGAAGACCCCTCCAAGCTCGTAGACGTAGGGATTGCGCTTGAAAGTCGACCACTCTTGTCGAAAAAGATCCACCCGAGGGAAACCGAAAAAGGTTTCGACCGACGATCCAAACTTGCTAAGGATGGATGGTGGGTGATATAGGAATTTTTCCACTAAACTTTTTCTCTCATAACCCTTACTCAAAAGAGAGCAAGAAGAAGAGGATGAGAAGAAAAGAACGGCCAAGTCTTTCATCCATGATGCATGAACTATAGAATAGTCATCATGTGTAGAAAGATAAATGGCTATCCTTTTTCAACCATGGTTCAATAATGAACCCAATAAATGATATCAACATTAAATGCCAAAGTCATACTCATCTACATGTTTGGAACCACGCCTCATGCCACCTCTTTTCCATCTCAGTTCCATTTATTTTTCTAAATAGAAAAATAAATATGAGGTGTCATTTTTCTAGAAGCATTCCCGTAAAAATACGGAATACTTCATCCGGTATATATATCGCTACATATACGCACATCCGTATAAAAATACGGATAGCACCAAAGAGAGAAAATAAATAGTGAACAATAATACTAATATATATATATATATATATATATATATATATATATATATATATAAATTATTAAATCAAAATTTGATTTAATAATCCGGCTTAATCCTAAGCCCGCTAGTATTATCAACCGTCCGATTAAAGTCCGTATATCCCGTACACGTATTTAATCGGACCCTTACACGTACCAACATACGGCTTCTACATCTATCGCCTGAACCGGGAAAACCCTTTGTATCAGACTCTAAAGACTCGACAATACGCTGGCGGTGTGTTACTATAAGCACGTCAGCGGCACTAGCTGTACGTACCGGCTACCCAGGTACTTACCGAAAGGGGGGTCGACAATCAAGTATGTTCTTACCCTACTGAGCCTGAATGTGACAATCTCCGTACAGTCTGGTCTCTTCGTCAAAGAGTATCGCATATCGAGTCTAGGGGGTGGATAGTGTCAGACCCCTACTAATCTGATAAGTCGTGTCTAAATCAAGCTCATCACCAACAGAGATACTATTGATTAACTATCAGTAAATCTCATCTACCGTGGCCACGGATTTCTAGTGATAGCCGAATGAACACGACGCGATATTGACTGCTAATATCAGGAAAAACGAATCCCTGACAATCGATCACCGCCTTCATGTGGCTCGGGACTGTACCTAATTAAAACCTGTTTGCACGACTCCTTTGAGCCGTAGTAGGGTAGTAATCAAAGTACAGTGGGAATTCACACGAGACAAATGACGATCTCAGGTCAAAAGACTAACATGTACTCATGCCACCTGAGAACTTCCATCTGATGATAGATATAATACCATCTAGAAGTTCTCGACGAGTCCGTCTGGTGTACTCACTTCCAATGAGCACATGTATAGTATCTTAGGTGACACAACACCAATGGCTTATGAGACCGGCCGCCGCCCCTCGTCGGGGTTTAGATGCATATACACTAGTCTATTTCGGAATATCGATGCACAGTCTCGATACTCCCACGACTAGGGACATTTAAGGATGGGTCTATGGACAACCCAGCTCCCACATATATGATCGCCATCATAATGCTGGTTATCAAGCAAGAATCCTATGGGCTTCATCAGTGATGAAGGCAAACCAGATAGCATACTATCATCTCGAGTAAGACTGTTATACCTGCTGGGTTCGCTTAGCACCCCGACATGGTTTCGGAAAGTATCAAGTATGGTATTTTAAAATTTTAGGGTGCCGAGCGAGCCCGAACCAAGGATCTAACTAGAGAATTAGGGTTTAACTAAGCAAGTAAACAACTTTACTCTGAGCGAACAAGGAATACAACCTTTGTAGATCGGTCCTTCACTTCTAAAGCTCCGTGTAGTAGTCCCTTAGCTCCAAGTGGTGGTCTCCCGGACTCTCTTTAAGCTCCACTAGGCTAAAGGAACGAGCTTACTCAAAGATCTTCTAGGCCGAAAATGATCTACGTCGAAGAATCGCTAACTCAAGCTACCTCTTCACTAATTGATGAACTAGTTGTTTACCGCTGAAAACAAAGACAGAACCGCGTAGGTCGTCTTTCCTGAATTTGGGGGCAGATGCTATTTAGTTTTATCCGTCCACTTCTCCGAAGATGCCAAGCTGATTTATGGCACCGTGTATCGAAGGTTTGGATAGATGCAGCCGTTGTAGCAGATTTTGTCAGATTCTCCCTCGTTGTAAAGGGTTTTTGATTGTGGGGACGCTCTTCCCTGCAGGCATAAGCCCCTGCAATTAATTACGTTACAGCGTAGTGATAACCACTTTCTCCTGCTCCAGAAGGTCACTTCATGTCATGTGTGTTTATTTTATTTTTGGTTGCCCGTGGATTGTATACGGAGACTAATTTGTGTTGTCGCCCGTAGGGCGTGAATTAGTCCAAATCCGTATTTTCTTAGATTTGGATTTGGTTTGATTTAAGGATCGTTAACCTTTTTTGAGATTAAGATCGACTTAAATATTTGTTAAGGATACGTTAATCCGATGTTGGACTAAAATCTACTTAACAGGGGTTCAGGATCATTTTTGATCCAACGAAAAAGCATTTGGGCTCTATTGTTTTAGTTTAAGGACGTTACGATCCACAGCTAGTTTAAGGACATTACAGTCCATGGGGTATGCTTATGGGTTCGAGAGTGTACCAAAAGAGCTGTTGGTTGTCGGGACCCTCCATGTCTCTGAAGACGTTGAAGAATTACAACGACATATATCAGAGGTATGAAGAGATGTACCCTTGAACCGATGCCTATTGGAAGATCAATAGTCGTGTTTGGGACTAAGACCAATTTGGAAAAATTGTGAGCACATGGGCTCGGTTGATTTGAATTAGGGACTTTTGGTCAACTTGGACTCAACTCGCTCAGTCTTTGAATAAAGTGTTAAACACTTGTTTGGGCTCGGTCATTTTTTTATGCAAACAGTGCTGAGTATTGATATGGGCTCTGACACTCACCCTCTTTTTTGTTTTTTTATGGAGTGTTAAACACTCTTTATGGCGCCCACGTGAGAGACGATGCGCTTGGTGCTGAGCTCCAACCATTGAGTGCTAGGCACTACTTGTTGAGCAGCGTCCACATGAGGGGCATGTGAGGCGCTTGGCGCCAACCACTGAGTGCTAAGCACTCTTTATTAAGCAGAGCCCACGTGAGGGGCACGTGGGGCGTTTGGCGCTGGGCGCCAACCACTGAGTGCTAAGCATTGTTTATTAAGAAGCGCCCACGTGAGGGGCACGTGAGGCGCTCGGCGCTGTTTCTTTCTTTGTGTATTTTTCTAAAGAGTTTGATTCTTTATTCTTCCCTGGATCTTCAATCCCCAAGAACAAATTCATCCCCCACGAGAATTAAATTCTCATTTGTGGGAGACTTGTCTCATGGATCTCAGATCCAGGGAAAGAACTATGTTCTTTTATGAGGGTTAAACCCTTAGATATGAAGATGAGATGCTCTGATCTCTATTATCTTTATTTACCTTGAAGAAAGTTCTTCTTCCTTCTTCTCTCTTAAAGCTCTTTTTTTTGCTTGCTCTTCTTTCTGAACTTGAAGTTTGGGGAGGGGGGGGGGGTTTCCTCTCTACAAGAGTTGAAGCCTTGGGGCCTTTACATAGTGGAGGCAAGTTTGCTGATTTAGTTAAACAAATCTCTCATTGAGAGATCCTTAATTGATTTGGGAATTTTATCCACCGTTGGATTTTTGATCCAAGGACTTCTGTTTTACTGAAGATATTTTTCTTATTTTTAACAAGATTGGGAAAATATTTTCCATACAGAGCTTATTCTGTAGCTTGGTGATTTTTAATCACCATTAGATCTTTAATCCAACGGTGCTCTGTTTTACAGAGTGTAATATTTCTTGTTTGGAAATATTGGGGAAAATATTTTCCCCTACAGAGTTTATTCTGTAGCTTGGTGATTTTTAATCACCATTGGATCAAAGATCCAATGGTGCTCTGTTTTACAGAGCGTAATCTTTCTTGTTTAGAAAGATTTGAGGAGTCTTTCCTCAATCAGAATTTAATTCTGTGTTTTGATGATTTATCATCTCCGTTGGATCTTTGATCCAACGGCAGAGAACTTTTAGTTCTGGCATCGGCGCTCTCGTGCAGGGCACGTGAGGCGCTGCCTCAGAGTTTTTAACTCTCGGCGCCAGCGCCCTCGTACAAGGCACGTGAGGCACTGTCTCTTTACTGAAGGTGTCTTTTCGCCTTCTTTCTCTGCTTTTTCCCGAGTCAAACTTTTCTTTTCCAATGCTTGGAAATAGTTCCATCATGCACAACATTTTCTGTGCCTAGACTTAAATGTCTCCCTTCATAATCTGAAGCAAGGCTTCTCTTCTATTTCACTTTCAGAGAATTATTTTAACAGAGAAGGGCTATGGCTTGTAATCGTCCACATGCTCGCCGGCAGCCGTGGGAGGTGCCTATTGAGGAAATTATTTCTCGTTTTGCTGCACGCTTGGTGAACTATGCTCTTACGGATGACCAATGTAATACGATATTGTACAAGCTCTTGACTCGTAGAGGATCTTCTTTTTCCATCGGCTCCATTTGGCTCCGGATGGTCTTCTTGTCCGTGCTCGATGATATTCCCCCTCATCCAGCGGAGATGACTCCGGTGATACTCGACGCAGCGGATGACAAGATCGAGTGCTTTCATGAGGCACTTTTGATCACCACGGCACTGAGGGATCGCTCTGTTCAGCTGCTAACCCAGATACGGGCTCAGCGGGCCATCATGTCTGCCTTCGCTGATGGGCACGGTGCTGACCGATGGGGAGTGACTCTTCGTGAAGATCGCCGCTTTGCCATGGTGGAGAAGGCAGAGAGGGAGTTAGAGAATTTTATCCATAGTTTTGTGAATCCCTGTACTTTTGATTTCATGTATGGTGATCTATTTCCTGTAAAATAAAATGTTCAATTAAATTCTTTCTTTTTGTCGTTGAACACCTGTTCTTCTTCTGATGTGTGCGTATATGAATGAGCCCGATTTCACACATATCTGTAAACGAAACTTAACCCGGTGTAAACATAAACAAATAGCTCTTGGCCGAAGATTTTGGCGAGAACAAATGCCCCCACTACTTTGCTCACGTAAGTATGTACGTGGGTAAAGTAGTGCAGAGTTATGCATGGCCATGGAATTGAGAGCTTAGGAGACAAGTTTATAGTCCTCGTAGCATAAGACTTTTTTTGTCTTCATGAGCCATAAGGGTCTCAAGAAGGTTATTTCTCCCTACGAGTCGAGAGGATCTCGTAGGTGTATTTTTTCCTTAGGAGTCGTGAGGACTCCTAAGTGCGTTCCCTCTTGAGAGTCGTAAGGATCTCACAAGAGAATTTTCCCCTTACAGCTCTAGAGGACTTATAGGTGGTTGTTTCCCTCCTTATCGATATTCGGCTTTGGAGAGTGTGGCCTGTGGATAGTCCATCTTGATCTCCTTGTAGGGCAGCAATGGCTTAGGAAACAGATTCAGATCTGCCGTCTAAGACTTTTCAACTTTATGAGCCGTAAGGGTTTCATAAAGACTTTTCTCCCTACGAGTCGAGAGGATCCCGTAGGTGTATTTTCTCCTTATGAGTCATGAGGACTCCTAAGTGTGTGTTTTCTCTCGAGATTTGTAAGGATCTCACAAGAGAATTTTTCCCCTTACAGGTCGAGAGGACTTGCAGGTGATTGTTTCCCTCCTTGTCGATATTCGACTTTGGAGAGTGTGGCCCATGAATAGTATGCAATAGTCCATCTTGGACCGACTTGCACGGCCCCAGTGCTTAGGAAACAGGTCCTTATCCCTATTGCCTAAGGTTTTTCCTTACGAGTCGAGACGAATCGAGACGAATCGAGAAGTTCTCACAAAGACACTAATTTCCCCACGAGTCGAGACGAATCGAGAAGTTCTCGCAAGGATGTCCCAACGTCACAGTTAACTCCTGCTAATAGAAGTCCGTTAGGGTCTGTGGTACTAGGGTTTTTTACCCGTCGCACCGTCGCATTGGCCGATATATTCCCCGATATGCAATCTTACTGTTCTGGTAGCCCCGCTTCTGTCGTGTCTCTGATCCCTTCGGGGGCTGGACAAGACGTCTTCAAGTAATCTTCCAGGTAATATTACCATCAGAAGAGCAAATATTAAGGATATTCCATGTCGCTTTTTATTTAAGGTTAGGCTCAGTTTGGGAGCCCCGATGAGTCATGACCACTCCGCGCTGGAGCGGGATGGCCTCCGATAGTCTTTCAGGTCTCATTTGAGTTGCCGTCAAGACCCTGAAGCTAGAGATCTTCCCTTGCTTCATTGGTTGACATTGTATCTGCAATATTGCGATGAGTGTCGAGGTTGTCTCTGGGTTGTCTATGAATCGTCGAGATTTAGAACTAGGGGACTTTCCATGGCTCCGTTTGTTGATGTCACGCCTGTATCCTGCTGGAGGGAGGAAGAACGCTGTTGGTTGACCTCTAGGCTGTGGATGCCGCCGTCGAGACTTGGAACTAGGGACTTTGCCATGGTTCCGAGGTAGTCTCTAGGTTTTCTATAACCGTCGAGATTTGGAACTAGGGCACTTTGCCGTGGCTCCAAAGTAGTCTCTAGGTTGTCTGCGAACCGTCGAGATTTGGAACTAGGGGACTTTGCCGTGGTTCCGAGGTAGTCTCTAGGTTGTCTGTGAACCATCGAGATTTGGAACTAGGGGACTTTTCCGTGGCTCTGTTTTGCTGACGTCGTTTCTGTTTGTGGTTGGAATGAGAAAAAGAATGTTGTTGTTGATTTCTAGGCTGTAGATGTAGCCATTGAGATCTGGCTTCCCTTTGATGGAGCCTGGTGGGACAATAAGGTTACCTTTTCGTTTGTGCCCATAGATTGTATACAGGGGTCAATGTGATCTCACCTGCAGGGAAAAAGTTTCATTTCATTTTATTTCTTTCCGTGACGCTCTATCATTTCAGCTTTTTATATCACGAAAGTCGCGATTGTCCAATCATTTCGGCCATTTTTCGCGGTGCCCAATTATTTCGGCTATTTTTCTTTTTCTTTATTCGCTGTTTTTTTATTGCCAGTTGCCCAATCATTTCGGCTATTTTTCTTTTTGTTTTTACTCGCTGCTTTTTTATTGTGAGTTGCCTAAACATTTCTACTGTTTTTATATGCATATATTTTGCTCTCTGATTTTTATTGCGAATTGCCCAAACATTTTGGCTATTTCATATGCATTTCTGCTCGCTGATTTTTATTGCGAGTATGGAACCCGGGGTCTGATACCAATCTTAGTATCAGCATTGCTGCGACTGGAATATTGCCAGGAGTGAATCATCATTTGCCATGAAAGGACTTGGAATTTGATACCGATTTTGGTATCAACATCGCTACCACTGGGACATTGCCAGGAGCGAATCATCATTTTCCTTTGTCGGTTCGAACAAAGGTGGCTTAGCTAACAGGGTTAGGATCCGTCGACTAAGACTTTTGACTTCATGAGCCATAAGGATCTCATAAAGGTGTTTCTCCCTACGAGTCGTGAGGATATCGTAGGCGTGTTTTCTCCTTAGGAGTCGTGAGTTCCTAAGTGTATGTTCTCTTATAAGTCGTAAGGATTGTTTAGTTCCCTGGGGCGGCAACAAGGTTTCGGGAGTCATTGTCTATGCCAATTTCAAATTTTTTTGCCATTCTAAAGAACCCTAATCTAGAATTTTAACTAGAGATTTAGACGAAACAACAATGTAAAGAACTTTACATCTAAGTGAATGAGGAATACAACTTTTGTAGACCGGTCCTTCACTTCTGAAGCTCCGTGTAGTAGTCCCTTCGCTCCAAGTAGTGAACACCCGAACTCTAGTAAGGGTTCACATGAAGAAATGAACGAGCTTGCTCAAAGTCTTCGAGGCCGAAGATGATCTACGTCGAGGAGACTCAAGCTCATGCTACCTCTTCACTAATGGTAGATTAGTGAAGCAAACACCCTAAACTAAATGGTTAATATAGTAGAGCATGATGAAGTAGGAATTTTACTCACTTTAGATTTATTTTTCTCACAATATCTTTTCACCATTTCAAAAGCTAGAAAGTTTTTTCATGAGGAAGAAGAAGATGAAGCGGAGATGAGAATGAAACTCATGAGGTGAGAATAGTAAACATGGATGAGTTAGTGTCATACACTAACTCATGTAGAAATTAAACCATGGCTAACAATAATGGTTAGGTTAATAAATATCTACAAGTAAAACAAAATTAGTGGACTTGGTCAATGGTTCCACAAGTTTCTACAAACTTCAACCATGTGACTTAATTCCATCTTATTTTGATTAACTTTAAATAAATAAAACCCTTCATTATATCAAGCATGGTGTGAGTCTCATACACCCATGAAGCATGACACAAATAAAATGTACATTAATATATATCACATATATACTAAAGCACAATGTGAGAAAAAGAAATGTTTAAGTGAGCAAATATTAGTTAATGTAAGTTAATATATCAAATATATAATTATACATTAAATTATCAAATCAACACTTGATTTAATAATCCGACTATATCACATACAACCGACTAATATCAAATGTAATATCTTATCGAATCAACACTTGATCCGATAACCCGGCTATATCACATATAACCGACCAATATCATATATCGCGAGAATTGAATGCGGTATCACATACGTGCATTAATCTCGATCCCGCACATATCACATATGTGCTCCTACTTCGTTTCGCATGAACCAGGAAACCTCTGTGTATGACTCTAAAGACTCGTCAATACGCCGGCAGTAGGTGATGATCATATCAAACACTCATAAGCGGTCTGCTAAACGTAGCTGCCACCCAGCTATTGAGCGATCAGAAGATCAACAAGCAAGCCTGCTCATACTCCTACGAATCCAATCAGTAACACTACCGTACAGTCCGGTCTCTTCGTCAGATATGTCGCATATCACAGCCTGGGGGTGGTATAACGTCAGACCCCAATAGCCTGATAAGTCATGCCGATGCAAGGTCCATAACGGTTCGAGAAACTACTGATAATACTTACCAGTAAATCTCAGCAACCCTGGCCAGGGATTTCCTGTTATGGCCAATCGAGTATAGCGCAACATCGCGCCCTTTCGGGTTTTCACAAACTCGCCAGTAGTCCTGCTGTTTTTACTCACGGCGCCCTTTCGGGTTTTCATCCGTGCCCATTTCGCTTATGGACGTACCTTTTTTTTTGCACGATGAAACTCTTGAGAATAGTTTCGCCGCATGTGACCCATTTGTTTGCCGGTGGGATTTGAGTTACAGTCCTCACCTCTGAGACTTGTGGACTTGCACTCCACTATTGCCATGTTTGAGGCGGCGTTGTTAGTTTAGGGACATCTTGGTCCGTTGTTAGTTTAAAAATATCTAGTTTAAGGACATCTCGGTCCATAGCTAGTTTTAAGGACGTTGCGGTCCGTTGTTAGTTTAGGGACATTTCGGTCCGCAGCTAGTTTAAGGACGTTGCGGTCCGTTGGGATTTTGGTGCGAGGTTTCGCCGGATACTACTTATAGAGTTTGGACTTAGGAAGATAGCGAGTGGACACGAGCGTCATCATCCATCATTAACTTGAGCCGTGACTTGTTAAGCATAGTATTTCTTAAGGAACCGGCTGTTTATTGGCCGGAAAGGTCTTTCGCCATGCATATCCATGAGCAAGTAGGCCCCACCTTGGTAGACCTTGTCTATGATGTACGGGCCTTCATAGTTCAGCTCGAATTTCCCCTGTATGGCACGATTGGGGATCATAGGTCTTTTTACGACTAGCACGAGTTCGCCTTGGTGGAATATTCTCGGTCTAGTCAATCTTTCGTATGAGCGCATCATACTTGCTTTGTAAGCTTCCAGGTTTTGCTGCGCCATGAGACAAGTTTCATCGAGGGCATCGAGCTCCTCAAGCCGAAGATGGACATTTTCTTCATCCGTCAGTTCATACCGAACCGCCACTGGTAGAGAATGTAGCTCTATCTCCAAGGGAAGTACCGCTTCCGTTCCGAATACTAACGCAAATGGCATTGTGTTCGTGGCCGTCTTGAACGTAGTCCGATTGGCCCAGAGAGCTTCATGCAATCTCTCATGCCAGTCCTTTTTATTTCTGGACATCGTTTTCTTTATGATCTTTGTCAAAGTCTTGTTGAAAGCCTCAGCTAGACCGTTAGCTCGGGGATTATAGACTGAAGAATATCTCCAATCTATTTTATGCTGTTGTGCGAAGCAGCTGATCTTATGGCTTCTGTAGGCTGGCCCGTTATCCGAGATGATCCGCCGCGGAGTGCCGAACCGGTAGATGACATGCGTCGTGAAAAAATGGAGGATGTTCTCCGTTTTCACTTCCCTTAACAGTATTGCTTCTGCCCATTTAGAAAAGTAATCGGTTGTTGCTAGTATGAACCGATGTCCCTTGGATTATGCTGGCTCGATGGGTCCGATTATATCGGTTCCCCACATTTCGAATGGCCAGCTAGCCAATGTTGGGTGTAACGGATTCAGATGCTGGTGGATGAAGTCCCCGTGAATTTGGCACGAGTGACACTGCTTCGCATATTCAAGGCAGTCCCGAATCATCGTGGTCCAATAGTAACACATTCTTTTGATCTTCAGCTTCATCTTTGGCCAAGCTTGATGGGAACTGCAAAGTCCGTCATGAGCTTCTTGAACGACCCCTCTTGCTTCTTCTGGTCCCAGGCATCTCTGCCATAAACAATCGAATGATCTCTTATAAAGAGTACCATTGATGAAGGCGAAAGATAGGGCTCGTTTCATGAGCTGATGTCTTGACGACGCATCTTCGGGCCTTCGATGGGATTTGAAGTAGTCTATAAAGACTTATCTCTAATCCTTCGCCCTTTCTTCATCCTCCAATTGGAAGGCCTCTTGTTCGGTTTCTTCCTCTCCTTTAGACGTCTTCAGAGATATTTCTGCTGGTGCGAGAATCCGGCGACTTTGCACAATGATCTTTATGTCATCAAGATTTCATCGGCCAGTTCTTTAGCGAGCTTGGCTAACGCATCCGCCTTGCTATTTTCCGCACGCGGTATGCTTTCCAGGATGTAGGAGGGGATTTGCGTCAGCAATTGCTGCACTCTTTCACCATACTTGATCAGTTCTGGCTTGCACATTTGGTAGTCGCCATTTACTTGGTTAACGACCAGCTGGGAGTCTCCATATATGAGGAGGTTTCGATCCCCATATTGATAGCAATCTCGAGACCTGCTATCAAAGCTTCATACTCAGCTTCATTGTTTTTTCTTGGCTCCATTAAGGAAAGGGCAAAACGTTTAATCCCTCCTTGTGGAGTCACGAAGATAAGGCCCACCCCGGCTTTAATCATAGAGGTGTTTTGCTTCGCTTTTTCATGGAATATTATCCATCGAAGTAGAGTTCCCATCGGGCATTATTTCCTTCCTCCTCCCTGTCGATTGCATCGAACGCGTGTTCATCCGGCAACTCGCGGTTCAAGAAAGAGTCGGCAGGTATCGGATGCTCAGCGAGAAAGTCGGCGATGGCCTGACCTTTTATTGCCTTGAGGGGTCGATATACTATCGAGAACTCCATCAAGAGGAGGGCCCATTCAGCAAGCCTTTCTGTTAATATGGCTCTCGACATCAAATATTTGAGAGGATCCACGTTTGATATGAGATGAACCTCATGTGCCAAGGCGTAATGTTAGAGCTTTGTTACCGTGAAGATCAATGTCAGGCAATGCTTTTCGATTGGGGAGTGGTTTTTTTCCCCCAGGAGAACTCGACTCAAATAGTAGAGAGCTCTCTCCTTCCTCTGGTCGTTCTCTTGTGCCCATAACGCGCCTAAACAACCTTCAAGGGTTGTTGTGTACAGGATGAGGGGCTTTCCCTTGACCGGAGCGGTCAGTACCGGTGGGTTCTGCAGATATTGCTTGATTTCGTCCAGTGCGCTTTGGTATTTGCGATCCTAAACGAACGGGGTCCCTTTCTTCATTAGATGACTGTAGGGGCGGCATTTTCCGGAGAGGTTAGCTATGAACCGCCGGATATACGCGAGCTTTCCTTGAAGAGACCGCAGTTGTTTGAGAGTTCTTGACACGGGCATTTCCATAATCGCCTTGATCTTTGACGGGTCTATTTCGATGCCCCGGTGTCGTACGATGAATCCTAGGAATTTGCCCGAGGAAACACCAAATGCGCATTTCAGAGGGTTCATCTTCAGGTTGTACTTCCGAAGGCGCTGGAACACTATCTTCAGATGCTCCCAGCACTCTTCGTATGATTTGCTTTTCACCATGAGGTCGTCAATATAACATTCGACAATCTCGTGTATGAGGTCATCAAAGATCTTTGTCATGGCCCCCTGGTAAGTGGCGCCAGCATTCTTCAGACCGAAGGGCATCACTTTGTAGCAGAATATGCCTAGCGGGATCCGGAAAGTAGTGTGCTTTTGGTCTTCAGGATGCATCTTGATTTGGTTATACCCTGAGGATCCGTCCATGAAGGAGAAGACTTCAGGGGTGGATATGTTATCGATCATCAACTCGGTAACAGGCACCTGGAAGTCATCTTTCGGACAAGCTTTGTTGAGATCCCGAAAATCCACGCTGATGTGTACTGTCCCATTTTTCTTCATTACCGGAACGATATTGGCGATGCAGTCAGGATATTGAACTTCTTGGATAAAGCCGGAGTCGATTAGCTTCTTGACTTCGGCATTGATACTCATCTTAAGCTCGAGCCACATTCTTCTTGGCGCCTGTTTGACTGGCTTGACGTCCGGCGATATCACCAGTTTATGCACAGCTATCTCTGGATCTAATCCCGGCATCTCGGAATAGTTCCATGCGAAACAGTCTTTATACTGCATAAGCACGTCCTTTAACGTGACTACTTGTTTCTCAGACAACAGCTCACTGACGAACATTGGCCTTGGGTCGTTTGCCGTCCCCAAGTCGATTTTTCTCAAGTTGTCTGATGAGGTATGTATCCCATCTTCCAACTCTTTTGGCGCTGGTGGAAATTCTGAGATCACCTCATTCTCATCTTCATTTGCGAAGCACTGGGAGAGGTCGTTCGTATTCTCGTGCTCTCCTTCCTTTAAGAATGTTATCATATGGCAGGTACGAGCTCGTTTCCAAGCTCGATGCTGATCTGGTTCTATTCTCACTTTATAGGTTGCTTTTGGCTCATGCATTTGTGGTGGGGTTACCCTCCAACTGTCAGATAGAGCAAACATGTCTTGCTGATACTGATCTTCAACCCAGTTTTTGAAGGTGAAGCAGTCTTCAAGCGGATGTCCTACTAGTTGGTAGTAGGAGAAATAATCTGGGTGATGGACCTCGTTTATTCGTTCGGGATGCCTGGACTCCGGGAGTGACATCATTTGATGTTTCATGACAAGGTCAAAGATTTTCCTTGTCTTGTCTCAAGGGAAAGAGTATTGTTCAGTTGATAAAACTGCACATTTGTATTACATTTTTCCTACCATTTTCATATTAAAAAAGGACTTTATTATAATATATTATACATATAAGGGTTTATGTGTAAAAACATTATTTTCCATGTGTTAATATATTTTAATTAGTATTTGGTAGAAAAATGTATGCAAATAATATTATTGATCTAATCCTAGTAGAACAAAGTCTACTAAAATCTTATTTGAGTTGTTGTGCAGAATATTTCCAAGTTGTTATGAAGAATTTATCAAACAAATCAATTTGTTGAAGAAAACTTGCCAAATTAAGAAGCAAAACTTGGAGACTAAGTCTGGAAGCAACCGAGAGAAGATTTTTGAATTATGAAGGTGCCTAGGATTGACACTTGTCACAAGAAGAAAGCACAAGAATTTTGATCAAGAGATCTCACCCGTTGGCCGCGGATCCGCGGCCTTAGCCCTCATTTGCCACGGATCCGCCGCAATATTATGGAGTTAGAAGGCAAGATTTTTGGGTATCAATCTTTGGTGAATTTTACCAAGTTTCCAACTAAAAGATTCTGGTTTTGCACTATAAAAGAGCACCGAGAGCCTCTTGGAAAAGCTATCAAGCCGACGAGATCACGAAGTCCAAGACGGCTCATGCATCCAGGCTGATCATCAACTGTTCATCTACCTCCTTGGAAGAGATCGAGAAGCAAACTAGTCTTTGTAATCTTTTTCTAAGGAATCAAAGTGTAGATTGTTCAAGTTGATTAATAAAGGTAGTTGTTTTATTTAATTCTTTTGCATTTTACATTATGTTTCCCCTCTTTGTCTTTTCATCTTCTTCTCCCAACATGCGCGAGTAATTCTCCGCTTGTTAGGGTTCGTAGGATTAGGGTAGGCTAATGGACGATGAAAATAACTAAACCCTTTTGAAGTCCTATAAAGTTTAGGAACTTTATCAAAAGAATCATTAACATCCTAATCGGGCGCGCTAGCAATTCTTTACTAGTTCCGACCGCGATTAGAGATTAGATTAATGATTGTTTTAGTAAAGGCTAGATATGAACGGAGTTCCGTGTCGAGATAAGGATTAAGAGTGGGATTTCTTTTCCCTCCAGAAACCCTAATCTACACGCATCACCGTCGCTCTAGTTCTAAATCTATTAATGGATAAAAGGGTAACTTTTAATTAATCGTTCATAACTACTAAATCTTAACGAACCCTACAAGCCTCCTTATTATATTAATTACATCTTTAAAATAATCTAGATCTATATTTTACATTCTTGTTTAACATAGATCTAGAAACCATTCTATAAAATTCTTTATCCCTCCTCTCTTTCTCAACACATCTAAAGTAAAAGTAAAAGGTTCCACGTTTCCCAGATGACGACCCGTACTCATCTCGGTCTAGCTACGCGCGACACCGTTCTGATTGCGGTTAAACTACAAACACACTCTTTCGAGACCAATCAAATGGCGCCGTTGCCGGGGAGACGTGCATAATTTTTTATTTTTACTATTTGTGTTGAATTCTTAGACGAGTCATATCATTATTAACACAAAACTGCAAATTGCATATTTAACGATTTGTGCGTGAATTTTGCGAGGAAATCTGGAGTCACAGAATTAAGGAGAACAGGGAACAGAGACATTTTTAGAGATCCAGAGGAGCACAGAAGGCTATACAAAAATTTTCATCAAGTGATCCCTCTGCCACGCGGCGGAACCGCGGCAAAAGCACCCCTTCTGGGCGGAATCGCGGCAATTTGGAGGAATTAGGGAATCAATCTTCTCTGGTATCTTTCTTAACTCCTTCTCTCTCCTCTCAAATCCAATAAAATCTATTTTCTGCAGGATTCTTTGCAAAATTGCACAGCTCAAAAATCTTTTTGCAAAAGTTTTGTGATTGGTTTTTTTTGCATATTTAATACGGACTCTAAGGGGCAAAGACCAAATCAAGATTAGGTGGGGATTTCATCATCCTTCCTAAGCCCCACAAATCACAAACTGAGCATATAGATCAACCCTTCAATAATTTAAAAAATATCTAGACCAGACTCTAAGGACTGTCGCGCTCAATAAGGACGGAGGAAGGTCGTGGGTAATTTATCGTTTATCTGCATTACTTTTGTAGTTCCTAGGTAAGTGTGGCAAAGGCTAGTGGTTTTTAATTAGGCCCACGACGTGGTTCCTTCCCACTTACCTGGCACTTACCTGGCTACAAGGGTAGTACGGAGGCGGTAGAGGATTGATCCTGCGGCTTGTCCTTTGGAAGTCTAGGAGCGGTCTAGAGACTGGACCTAGGTGACCTTAGTTCTAGGGTTGCTTGTGCATCTTAGAGAGATTTGTCTTGAGTCCCACATTTTCAAAACAAACCAATTTTAAAATCACACGCACGCTGCCACTTGCACTAAACCCGCTTAGTGCATGCTCGGCTGGACACGGGATCCTAGTGCCCGTCTTGTCCGCGTTCCTGCTATCGACGCCGAAGTCGGTACTTCTTCATCTTCTTTTCCCCCCACCACACACCACATCGACCGTGATGGACGGCACTCCATCAGAGTATAACACCACGCTGCCACCGACGAAGGTGCGCAGAATCCACCGCGCATCTCTCTCCAAGAGAGACGCCATCCTATCCGTGGTCCTCTTCCCACTTGTCTATCTCTTCCACCACCTAATGGGGATAATTTCGAAATTAAACCCCACTACATCAATCTGCTGCCCAAATTTTACGGGCTTGAGTCGGAAGACGCGTACGTTTTCATCACCAAATTCGAAAACGTATGCGCAATGATGGGTACTTTACAATTGACTTTAGATGCTATGCGCTTACGTCTTCTCCCATTCACACTGTGCGACTTGGCAGAAAAATGGCTTTATAATACTGCCGCACATTCTATCACTAATTGGGATGAATTCGTCGTAGCATTTCTTAAGAAGTTTTACCCAAATCATAAGACTGCACATGTTAGGAGCGAGATTAACCAGTTCACCCAGCTTCCCAATGAACCATTTTGGAAGTGCTTTGAACGTTTTAAAGATCTGCTTGTCCAATGCCCCCATCACGGAATACAAAGATGGGATTTATGTCGGATTATATATGAGGGCATTAATCCAGCAACAAAGCAGATGCTTGAAACAATGTGTCAATGCAATTTCATGTCTAAAGATGATGGTGAAGCATGGAAATATCTGGAAGATCTCGCTGAACACACGTTGCAGTGGGAAAGCGTAAGACCACCTACAACTAAGGGAGGTATTCACCAGCTCGACGTTTCCATCGCAGTAAAAGCCGAAATGGCAGCGATGCAGAAGAAACTTGATTCTATTGAGAACAAGCTTTTATCAGTCTTCCTACATCAGGTCACGCTTCCCAAGACTGTCTGTGGTTGCTGTTCAGATCCTTCACACCTAACGGAAGAATGTCCTATGAGTGCATCGTTTCAAGCTAATGCTGCTTTTCAGCAGCGACCTAGAAACGACCCTTATTCTTCCACGTACAATCAAGGATGGAGGAATCATCTTAACTTTGCTTGGAATCAAAACCAACAAAGCAATTATCAAAGACCTCCTCCACAGCAACCACAACCACAGAATCAGCTCCCCTTTCAGTCACAAAATTTCCAAAATCCGGCCAACATTTCTACACCACAAGTGGCCGGTACTGACAACTCACTTGCACAAACTTTGGATATGTTCATGAAACAATCCATGCAAAATTCGGCTGAGATAAGGTCTTCTATTGATACCCTAACGAAAAACTCCTCCTCCCATGGTGAGAGTATTAAATCAATAGAAAACCAAATCGCACAGTTAAACGCCGCAATGAGTGCGAGAGAAAAAGGGAAACTCCCATCTCAACCCCTACCGAATCCTGGCCATTCACAAAGTCATAATGTGAATGCCATTACTACGTTGAGATCGGGGAGAGTGCTGAATAACCAAGTGGGTGAGCAATTTGATGATAGTGACACGTTTGATACCCCTTCTTCTTCTTCTTCTTCCCCTAATTCGTCTAGTCTCCCACCTTCACCCGAGCCTATTCTCCGTTTTCCCCAAGGCTCAAACATTTCTGCAAATCTATCTAAGTCGATGCCCACTCCAATTTTGGGATCGAATCTGTCGCCACAGTCTTCTCCACAAACGTTGGACCCAAAACTTATTAATCAAGCACCTTATCCAAACAGGTTAAGGAGCAACAGACCAAGTCCACAAATGGAGAAGATTGTGGAAATTTTTAAGCAAGTTAACATAAACATTCTTCTCCTAGATGCTATTCAACAAGTTCCGTCATATGCGAAAATCTTAAAGGACTTGTGCACTAGGAAGCGAAAAGTTCAAGTACCTAAAAAAGTTTTCCTTGCGAGTAATGTGAGCACTGCTTTTACACAACAACTACCTAAGAAACGAAAGGACCCCGGAAGTCTTACAATTTCAATTTCTATTGGGGGTAAAAATATCAATCGTGCTCTACTCGATTTAGGTGCTAGTGTTAACTTGCTTCCGTATTCTGTTTATGAGCAATTAGGGATCGGAGAGTTAAAGCCTGCACATTGCACCCTTCAAATGGCAGACCGATCTATCACCAAACCTCGGGGTGAACTAGAGGATGTGTTAATTAAAGTCGGGGAATTCATATTTCCCGTGGACTTTATTGTTTTAGATACACAACCTGTGGCAAACCCACGCAATCAAATCCCGGTGATACTCGGTCGACCCTTTTTGGCCACTTCCAACGCAGTAATTAATTGTAGAAACGGCTCTATGACCCTATCCTTTGGAAAGAAGTCAATTGAGCTTAACATTTACAAGTTGGGAAGTGAACCCTCCGAACCCTATGCTCATGTGTGTTCTGTCGAATTAATGGATGTCGACAACAGCGAATTTGATCAACCTCATAATTCTGACTCTTTTCATATTTCGTTGTTTGACACGGACTCTTCTGCCGAGTTGTCCGGGTCAACATCTAACGCTGATGAGGAACTTTTTATAGAGTCTGACGATCACTCCATTTTTTCTGATGACATTATTCTTCGGGGTATCGACGAAAGCTTTGAGGAAATTTTCGCTGATGAGCTCGCATTTTTACAAGACACGGGTGTTGAGATGAATCAATTCCAAGATGAAGAAATTGGACCTCCACTCTCTCTTTTGGACAATCATGATAATGCGAGTAATCCATCATTACTATCACTGTGTCGTCTCTCCAAATTGAGACGCAATCATTTTCCAATACACCTCTTGTCACCTCCCCACTTCTTCACGTCAATAGGTGACATATTCTTCCACCAACCTTGGTGCTTCATCGATAAAATTTTTGAATGGTTGGTGTTGACCTTCGGTCTTTACAAATCTTGGCATTGACCAATAACCTTGACCCCCTCATATGATTTTAAAAGATTAAAATTGTTTAACTCAAGTTTGGGGGAGGGGTGGTATATTTTGGCTCTTGAAAGAAAATGATTTTTACAAAATTGTGAGCCTAAAATAAGTTTGGGGGAGGATTTTCACTTTCATATATTTTTGCCCCCATTAATAATTTCCTCCCAAGTCTACAGGTTTTCGAGCTTAACGGATGACATCAGTGAGGACACTGTTGAAAACAGGTTTGGGGGAGGTTTGTGTTACACATCAATTTGCATCATATTTTGCATAAGCACAACATTTTCAAAAAAAAAAAAATTTTAACAAAAGAATAGGAAGTGAAACATTACATCCAAAAGATAGGAATAGTTTAAGAAAACCAAGAAAATTAGAAGTTTTCTTATACGAACTAGTAATACGTAGTTATGAGCTGTTGTCCCAAGGGTTAGTAAGATGAAGGAAGTCACTAATCTGAGGATAAAAATAAGTCTGAAAAATAATTTCTATTCTGGAAGCCAAACATTTGAATGTGGATACCCTACTATATGCACTTACACACGTCTTGAAACTCGGGATAGTAGAGGATACCTTGAAATGCTCTTGTCTAAAAGCCAAAGTATGAAGGAAGTGAAAAAAAATGAAGAAAATATAAAAATGGTGAAAAGAAAAAAATGAACACTGGTTTTGTTATCGCCAAGGCAGCAATAAAAAAATATAGCGAGAGTGCCTCTTCACCTAGTGCCCTAAGGCCAACTGGTCTGGGAGTCACTGCTAAGCCTTAGGTGGTGCAAGACGAGGAAAATATTATCACCAAATCAGCAAGCACACGAGTAATCGGTCTGTTAGTACCTCAAGAAGTATTAACGGTCGCATGAAAATGTGTGAGCAAATCTAAATATTCATCAAATTAAAAAGTACTAAGGTAGATGGACAAGAGTATGATAGCTTGAATTGAATTCTCCGAGTGTAGGGATGTTCTTTACACACACGTGGGGTTATATGATCAATGTTTGGATGAAAGGTAGGAATGAAGAATAAAGACGATATTTTATTGAGGGATGATGTGATTTCTAACATTTTTTCATGACTATTAAGATATGGCTCATAACAACTGAAAAGCTAGTATAGTTGGAAACTCTTATTTTCAAAGTATTTCTTTTATGGTTCTTATCTTTATATGTAAATTTCACCATCTTTCTTTTGTTATTGGATTTTGTGGGTGTAATCCGCTGAAAACCCTCAGGAGACAACACTCCTCCTACTAGGGACACCTAGAGATTTAACGGCTCGTTGCACGTGCTCAGTGCAATCGTGTCTGCCTACGAAAGTGTGCTTAGTTTTCTCCTTTCTTTTTCTCCTCTTGAATAAACTAGTTTGCTCGGGACGATCAAAGATAAGTTTGGAGGTATTTGTTCAGTTGATAAAACTGCACATTTGTATTACATTTTTCCTACCATTTTCATATTAAAAAAGGACTTTATTATAATATATTATACATATAAGGGTTTATGTGTAAAAATATTATTTTCCATGTGTTAATATATTTTAATTAGTATTTGGTAGAAAAATGTATGCAAATAATATTATTGATCTAATCCTAGTAGAACAAAGTCTACTAAAATCTTATTTGAGTTGTTGTGCAGAATATTTCCAAGTTGTTATGAAGAATTTATCAAACAAATCAATTTGTTGAAGAAAACTTGCCAAATTAAGAAGCAAAACTTGGAGACCAAGTCTGGAAGCAACCGGGAGAAGATTTCTGAATTATGAAGGTGCCTAGGATTGACACTTGTCACAAGAAGAAAGCACAAGAATTTTGATCAAGAGATCTCACCCGTTGGCCGCGGATCCACGGCCTTAGCCCTCATTTGCCGCGGATCCGCCGCAATATTATGGAGTTAGAAGGCAAGATTTTTGGGTATCAATCTTTGGTGAATTTTACCAAGTTTCCAACTAAAAGATTCTGGTTTTGCACTATAAAAGAGCACCAAGAGCCTCTTGGAAAAGCTATCAAGCCGACGAGATCATGAAGTCCAAGACGGCTCATGCATCCAGGCTGATCATCAACTGTTCATCTACCTCCTTGGAAGAGATCGAGAAGCAAACTAGTCTTTGTAATCATTTTCTAAGGAATCAAAGTGTAGATTGTTCAAGTTGATTAATAAAGGTAGTTGTTTTATTTAATTCTTTTGCATTTTACATTATGTTTCCCCTCTTTGTCTTTTCATCTTCTTCTCCCAACATGCGCGAGTAATCCTCCGCTTGTTAAGGTTTGTAGGATTAGGGTAGGCTAATGGACGATGAAAATAACTAAACCCTTTTGAAGTCCTATAAAGTTTAGGAACTTTATCAAAAGAATCATTAACATCCTAATCGGGCGCGCTAGCAATTCTTTGCTATTTCCGACCGCGATTAGAGATTAGATTAATGATTGTTTTGGTAAAGGCTAGATATGAACGGAGTTCCGTGTCGAGATAAGGGTTAAGAGTGGGATTTCTTTTCCCTCCAGAAACCCTAATCTACACGCATCACCGTCGCTCTAGTTCTAAATCTATTAATGGATAAAAAGGGTAACTTTTAATTAATTGTTCATAACTACTAAATCTTAACGAACCCTACAAGCCTCCTTATTATATTAATTACATCTTTAAAATAATCTAGATCTATATTTTACATTCTTGTTTAACATAGATCTAAAAACCATTCTATAAAATTCTTTATCCCTCCCCTCTTTCTCAACACATCTAAAGTAAAAGTAAAAGGTTCCACGTTTCCCAGAGGACGACCCGTACTCATCTCGGTCTAGCTACGCGCGACACCGTTCTGATTGCGGTTAAACTACAAACACACTCTTTCGAGACCAATCAAGTATTCCCGAACCATCTTCTTCATCAGCGATGAATTCCAGCGGACTTTTTCTCGCTCGCGTGGCTTCTTGGATCCGCTTCACTGTCTTTGAACGCCGTCCCCGTTCTTGACCTTTTTGTTGTTTCTACGTCGGGCTTTCTTTTTACCATGAGAATGCACATCGGGTTGGGGTGAAAGGGATCGTCATCCTCCATAGCCTGCTGAATGATACGTTGCGTCCTGGCTTTTTCGTAAATGGCCATTTTGCGGCCGTGGTCATCCCGAACCCTTTAACCTGCTTCTTTTATTAGCTTGTCAATCTGCTCTTCGAATGACAGACTTGATATTCGTACGACGGGATTTCGCTCTGCTTCAATATCAGCGCTATCCGGAAGGGCATTCTCTTTTCCACCGAAACCATTTATAACATAGCAACCATAGGCTCGCTCCCATTTCTTGGACCAAACGTATCCAAGGCCGGTCGTCTTCATTCTCCCGTTGGACATCTTCCGCTGAGTCCCAGGAACATTCCAAATCTTATTATAGAACTGGGATTGTCAGCAGTTTGTTTGAAGGGTACGCATTGGCGTCTCAATAGCCTTTTCAGTCCCTCGGCATAGTATCTGGGTAGACGGATTGGTTGAAGCCTGTCGAGCGCAGGTTCGGCACCGTGCCATACTTCTTTCTCCACTTTAGTCTCCGTGGATTGGTAGAAAAGATCGCCTTCTCACCTCTTTGCTTAGGAGGGTCGTAGAAGGTCTGCAGCTCTTGCACGCTGTACGTACCAAGGGCATCAAGTTCTTTGTAATGCCGCTGTGGGGCCAGGGTAATCTGTAAACTCTGGTAAGCTCCAGCAAAGATTTGTATTGATGGACAGACGGAGAACACTGCGTTGGTCTCGTCCTCAGAGTCACTGCCAAAGACCAGTGTATGAGTAGATGGTCCTGGCCTATTGCCTTGGGGTTGTCCCGAGTAGACCATTTCTTCATCTTCTTCGGTATCGCTCCCGAATATCGGGATAGTGGTGATGGCTTTTTGTTTATTCTCCGGTTTACAACATCTTTCCATGTCTTCGAAGTCTAGTAAGAAGTATTTGGCGTCTTCATATTTGCAAACTTCATTTACGGAGAATGGGTTCAGCTCCCCTGTAACTGTGTACTCGATGCCATCCTTGAAGTACTTCATACACTGATGTTGTGTAGAAGGGATGATGTTGTACTCATGTAACCAAGGCCTGCCGAGCAAAGCGTTGTAGCAAGTCTTGGCATCAATAATATGGAACTTGATGTCAGTGACGAGCAGCCCGAAACGCAATGTCAGTATTACAGACCCGAGCGTCTGTGATGATTGGGAGTCAAAACCGGAGATGGTAATTTTATCCTGAGCTAGGTGCTGCACGTTCATGCGAATCTCCTTCAACACCCTTACATTGAGAAGGTTGACAGAGGACCCGTTGTCAAACAGGATCTTCCCTATCTTGATATCGTGACAATACCCGGTTACATACAGTGGACGGTTGTGCTCGCACGTTCCGAAAAGGAGGTCTTCATCGCTGAAGGTGATATCAGCCGTGTAGACTTTTTCCAGCTCGTCCTTTATCTTTTCTTCCGCCAGGAAGGCTTGAAACTGGCCGGGCTGTTGTAATGCCTTGACCAGGGAATCTCGTGCCTCTTTAGATGGAGAAGGGCATCCAAGATACTTAATTGTGAGGGTATCTTTCTCAGATGCGCTAGGATATTGTAATCCACCTTGTTCTTCTTGAGAGGGTCCTTAGCTGTGAGCTCTTCGACAACTCTATCATCGAGAGCAATCTCCTCGGGGACTTTTTCCTTCCCTTTGTCCCTTTTTCCCGAACCTTTGTTTGAAGGTCCGAGATTCTTTTCGGGCAACGTACGGTTACGTAGCTGAATATTCTCACAGTTCTTCATCTCCTCTTCTTTTTCAGAAGTGGATTCCTTGAAGAGAGGGCCGAGGGCTATTTCTTCGTCAGAATCACTCCCGAAGGTAAGAACTTAAGGTTTTGCTCTTGTCGGGATGGCATCGACCATATGACAGTTACCTGTTGTTCCTTCACGCTCGTCTGTCGCGCTTCTCTGTTCCCGACGGGCTTTGCGCTTCATTCGCTTAAATTGTTGTCGATGGGCAACATATCCTTGCCACCACTTCTTGAAGGCATTACACTTTTCGGTAGGGTGCGTGACCTTCCGATCGTATAAGCAGTAGTTCGAATGTACATCCGGTTCGTCGAGACACATACTCTCGAAAGTATTTTCTTTGAAAGGTGGCAGCTTCATTCCCATTGACAGAGCTTTGGCGAACTGCTTCCCTACCTTGATTCTTCTCTTGCTGGTGGCAAGGGCACTTTGATCCGGCTGAGGTACTTTATGGCTTCTCATCACCGGAGCTTTTTCAGCCTGACATCGACGCTTGGCCTTTTCGTAAATGGCCGCTTCACGTTCTCGATCGGCTTTTCTCTTTTGAAGAGCTTCGTTCAGCAGCTTATCGATGAGGTCATCTGACGGTTTCATGGATTCTGGCTCTGGACCTGCCCCCGGTTTCTCTACGTTAGGAGTTTCTTTGCTATTTATCGACGAGTGAGAGATCATGTGGCAACTCGCTACATGATTCTCGGGTTCTTCCGAAGAATCGTCTTCTTCATCAATATCACTGTTTCCGTTCTCAAGGACATGCTTGAAGAACTCTTCCAGTGTGACTGGGGTCCGTGCCTCTTGGTTGTATTCCTCCAGTGCATCGATATATTTCTGCAGACCCGTATGATTGCCGTCGAGCTGGACGGGCTTCTTGGCCTTCTTCTTTTTCTTTGAAGACTTCGGAGGTTTGGCCTGGAGGTTTTGTCCATCGTTACCAACTTTTGGCGTTAGGCGCGGTTTCAACATTTCGTCAATAATTTCAGGCTCCAGCGAGCTTTTCTGCTAATCCCCGGATATGCTTGAAGATCCTTCAGCATTCTTTTAGTTTTAGCTGAAAGGACCACTTCCTACGGAGCTTCTTCCACAAATGAGCACGATGCCCCCAGCGTATCCACCTTTTTAGGAGTGTGCTGCTCCGGCGGGTTTACCTTCCAGTTTTCGGACAACGCAAACTTGCCCTGTTGGTACTGGTCTTCGACCCAGTTTTTAAAGACGTAGCAATCTTCGATTGGGTGGCCCATTATTCGGTGGTATGGGCAGTAATTGGGATTGTTGACGTTACCCAATTGCAGTGGGTGTCTTGGATCTGGCAGAATGATGAGCCTGTTGCGCACCGCTAGTTCGAATAGTCTCCTTATTTTATCCTGGGGAAACGAGTAAGGACGTCTCAACTTCTCTTCGAGGGCTCGCGGTCTGTTGTTTTGGTGAATAACCGATTTCGGGTCACTCGGTTGTTGTTGAGTGTTGGCGACGAAGGTTGCTTTCCCTTTGCCCTTTTCATTCCGAAGATCTGTCTTTGAAGAGGACGACCTATGGCCCATCTGGTCCATTTGGGCCAGTTTGTCAATCAAGGCCTGGAAGGTGGTCGGCTTGAAGAACATCATAAACTGGGATATAGTTGCCTGAGGATCAAGGGTCCCCACGAACATGCCCACAGCAGGAGCTTCTTCTATGCGCTGTTCACACTTTGACCATAGGTTACACCACCAAATTGCGTATTGAATTCAGGTCTCTCCCGGTTTCACTCTGGCGTTGATTAATGCCGTGATTGGGGTGCGCTCGCGAACCGCTGTGTGAACAGTAGTTCCATCCCCGTAAATGTCTTGACAGAGTCATTTGGGAGCTTAGAGTACCATTCAAATGCCGTCTCAGAACAAACTGGCAAATCAACAGTTTGTCATCGTCCACAGTATTACCGTACAAAGCTCTGAATTGAGTAACGTGCTATGCGGATTTCCCATCCCCTTCTACACATGGAATTTGGGGATCGCATATCTTGGCGGGTACTTAATTTGGTTGTACCAGCCTGGGTAAGGTCGCCCAGTTCTAACGACCTGGCCTGCCGCTTCGTTCGCTTGATGAGCTTGTATTTGTTGAGCTATGTAGTTATCAAGGGTAGCTTTGGAGACCGTCTCCTCCCTGGATGTTGATAAAGTCGGAGGAGGGTTTGATGTCTCTCCTCTGTCGTTTTCAATGATTATTGGAGGTGAAAGGTTCCTAGGCACCCCAAGGAGGTCTCACAAGGCATCAACCATGCCAATTTCAAAAATTAGAGGTGCCGAGAAACCCTAACAAGATCGTTGGCTAGAAGTTTAGGCGACAAAGCAACTAGTTAACTACTTTAACTAAAAGTAAACGAACATACAACCTTTGTAGATCCGTTTCTCCACCTCCATAGCTCCGCAATGAAGTCTCCTTGCTGTCCATATCAAATCCCGGGCTCTAGCGTCGACTTCATCGGAGAAGAAGCGGGCTAGGTCATCGACGACGATGCCGAAGATGATCTATGTCGAGGCATCGCTAGATCAAGCTCCAACTTCACCAAGTCAAGAAACTTGTGAAGAAAACACACTCTACTACTTGGCAAGAGGTAGAGGATGAAGAAATAGGAAGTGGGTAGACTTTAGAATTGGATTTCTCACTTGATTTCTTCACTTGCCATTGATGAGGCAAGCTTTCTTCATTTGAGGATGAAGATGAAGAAGAAGAAGAAGATATGATAAGTTGTTTTTAAAAATAAAAACAATATGATACTTATCATAATCTCAACCATGGTTTAGTGTAGAGATTTAACTAAGGTTAGATGAGTGGTTAGGGTTAGAGAAGAGACAAGAATGGTGGACTTGTTCAAAGCTTCAAGAAGCTTCAAATAAAACAAAACTAGCAACCATTCTTTTCTCTTTATCTTTTCTAAATGAGATAAATAAATAAATAAATAAATAAATAAATAAGAAAAGGAAATGAAACCCTAACCACTTATGTAACCATGGTTTAATTCTTTACACAAACCCAAACTAGCATGTATCATCAAACATGATACAATCTTGTGCACAAAAAATATATCATATATACAATGTGCACAAACAAGTGAGAAAATCCATTTAAAGTAAACCGATACTAGTTAATGCAAACTAATATATCAAATATATAATTATGCATTAAATCATTAAATCAGCACTTGATTTAATGATCCGGTCATATCGCATATAACCGACTAATATAAACAGTAACAACTTATCGAATCAACACTTGATCCGATATCCCGGCTATATCGCATATAACCGATCAATGTCACATATCGCGAGAATCAAATACAGTATCACATACTGGTATCATTCTCGGTCCCACACATATCTCATATGCGCTCCTATTTCGTTTCGCTTGAGCCAGGAAACCTCTGTGTAGGACTCTAAAGACTCGTCAATACGCCGACAGCAGATGATGATCATATCAAGCACCCACAAGCCGCAAGCGGTCTGCCAAACGTAACGGCCACCCGGGTATTGAGCGATCAGAAGATCGACGAGCAAGCCCGCTCACACTCCAGTGAATCCAACCAGTAACACTACCGTACAGTCCGGTCTCGTCGTCTGATATGTCGCATATCTTGCCTAGGGGTGGTAAATGTCAGACCCCAATTGGTCGATAAGTCGTGTCGATATGAGGTCTATAACAATTCGAGAAACTACTGGTAACACTTACCAGTAAATCTCAGCAACCCTGGCCAGGGATTTCCTGTTATAGCCAATCGAACACAGCGCAACATCAACCCCCTATACCGGGAGAGACGAATCCCCTCCTATCGCTCATTGCCTCCATGTGACTCGGGACTGTGCCCAAAAACCACCGTTTTGCACGCCCTCTTGGATGTGGTAAGATGGAAATCAAAGCACAATGGGAACCACACAAGACTCTATGACGATCTCGGGTCAACAGACTACTCTGTACCAGTGTCACCAGAGAACTGCCATCTGACGTAAGGTATAATACCATCTGGGAGTTCTCGGCGAGTCCGTCCAGTATACCCAGTCTCTACTGAGCACCCGTATATCATCTCTGATGTCAAACACCGATGGATATGGGATCATCCATCGCCCATCTGTATGGGTCGAGAAGGTACACGCTAGTCTACTCTGGTATATCGATGCCCCGTCTCGATACACCCACGACTAGGGACTTTGAAGGATGTACTTATGGACTACCATGTCCCCACTAGGATGATCCACATCATAGTCCAGGTAGTCAAGTACACATCCTAAGGGCTTTACCAACATGTAATAGAGAGACAATCTGTGTACACGTTAAGGTAAAGAGCAACCAGATATCATACTATCATGTCGAGCAAGAAAGTCCTCCCTATATATGTCCCAACATCCACTACAATATACATCCAATGTACAGTAATGGCCTCTAGGGCATACATATAACTAACAGGAGGGTCTTCGGCCGGAGGATCCGGTTGGATCATCATCCCCACCATGTCTTGGAAGAGAAGCGCCATCTGTTTTATATTAGCTGCTTATTCCGCGGCCTCTTTATCTTTCTTTTCGAGCATCCTCCGTAGGAATTCGGTGCCGGTCTCCTGCTCCTGGCGTTGTTCCGAAAATGCTTCCGGGCTTTCTTTCTGCCCAGTAAGTGTGGACATCCTTGTCAACATCTCCTGGAGCTTTTGTTGTTGCTCCTGAGCTTTTGTCACAGACCGTGTGAGTGGTCGATGACTCACGGAAGCACGACTATCCTCTTTTCCGGATGCCATGTAGACGGTATGCACAACCATGCCCCCAGAATTGGGGCATTTGGGTCCACTGCCTTTGAAATTTACCACAGGCAGGGGGATCTTTGTTCAGTTGATAAAACTGCACATTTGTATTACATTTTTCCTACCATTTTCATATTAAAAAAGGACTTTATTATAATATATCATACATATGGGGGTTTATGTGTAAAACATTATTTTCCATGTGTTAATATATTTTAATTAGCATTTGGTAGGAAAATGTATGCAAATAAATCTATTGACCAAATCCTAGTAGAACTAAGTCTACTAAATATTATTTAAGATTATTGTGCAGAATTTTCCAAGTTGTTATGCAGAATATATCAAAGAAATCAATTTGTTGAAGAAAAATTGCCAAATTAAGAAGTAAAACTTGGAGACCAAGTCTGGAAGCAACCGAGAGAAGATTTCTGAATTCTAAAGGTGCCTAGGATTGCCACATGTCACAAGAAGAAAGCCCAAGAATTTTGATGAAGAGATCCTCACCATTGGCCGCGGAACCGCGGCCAAACCCCCATGTTGGCCGCGGATCCACGGCAATCTAGAGAGATCTTTTGCTACAATTTTTGGAGTTCAATCACTGCTGAATTTTACCAAGTTTCCAACTAAAAGATTCTGGCTTTGCACTATAAAATAGCACCGAGAGCCTCTTGGAAAAGTTATCAACCCGACGAGATCACGAAGTCCAAGACGGCTCACGCATCCAGGCTGATCATCAACGGTTCATCTACCTTCTTAGAAGAGATCGAGAAGTAAACTAGGTTTTTGTAATCATTTTCTAAGGAATAAAAGTGTACTTGATCTTGTTGATTAATAAAGGTAGTTCTTTTTCTTATTCTATTTCTTCATGCATTTTCTCTCCATCTCTTTTTCTCCCAACATGCGCGAGTAATTCTCCGCTTGTTAGGGTTCGTAGGATTAGGGTAGGCTAATGGACGATGAAAATAATTAAACCCTTTTTAATTCCTATAAAGTTTATGAACTTTATCAAAATAATCATTAACATCCTAATCGGGCGCGCTAGCAATTCTTTGCTAGTTCCGACCGCGATTAGAGATTAGATTAATGATTGTTTTGGTAAAGGCTAGATAATGAACGGAGTTCCGTGTCGAGATAAGGGTTAAGAGTGGGATTCCTTTTCCCTCCAGAAACCCTAATCTACACGCATCACCTCGTTCTAGTTATAAATCTAATAAATGATAAAAAGGGTAACTTTTAATTAATCATCCATAACTACTAAATCCTAACGAACCCTACAAGCCCTTTTATTATATTAACTACATCCCTAAAATAGTCTAGATCTATATTTTTGCATTCTTGCTTAACGTAGATCTAAAAACCATTCTACAACATTCTTATTTCTTCCTCCTTTCTCAACACATCTAAAGTAAGAGTAAAAGATTCAACGTTTTCCTAAGGACGACCCGTACTCACCTCGGTCTAGCTACACGCGACACCGTTCTGATTGCGGTTAATTACTACAAACACAAATTTTCGTATCAATCAAATGGCGCCGTTGCCGGGGATACGTGTGTAATTTTTTATTCTTACTATTTGTGTTGAATTCTTAGACGATTCATATCATTATTAAAACAAAACTGCAAATTGCATATTTAACGATTTGTGTGTGAATTTTGCGAGGCAATCTGGAGTCACGGGCTTGAGGAAACATGAGATCTAGGGTTTCACACTTCTCTGGTATCTTTCTTAACTCCTTCTCTCTCCTCTAAAAGCCAATAAAATCTATTTTCTGCAGGATTCTTTGCAAAATAGCGCCGCTCAAAAATCTTTTTGCAAAAGTTTTGTGATTGGTTTTGTTTTGCATATTTTAATACGGACTTTAAGGGGCAAAGACCAAATCAAGATTAGGTGGGGATTTCATCACCCTTCCTAAGCCCCACAAATCACAAACCGAGCATCTGCATCAACCCTACTGTAATTTAAAAAATATCTAGACCAGACTCTAAGGACTGTCGCGCTCATTAAGGACAGAGGAAGGTCGTGGGTAATCTATCGCTTATCCGCATTACTTTTGTAGTGCCTAAGCAAGTGTGTCCAAGGCGAGTGGTTACTTAATTAGGACCACTATTTTTGTAGTGGGAAGCCTCCCACGCTTACCTGGCTATACGAGTAGTAAAGAGGCAGTAGAGGATTTATCCTGTGGCTTGTCCTTTGAAAGTCTAGGAGCGGTCTAGAGACTGGACCTAGGTGACCTTAGTTCTAGGGTTGCTTGTGCATTTTAAAGTGATTTGTCTTGAGTCCCACTTTTTTCCAAAACAAGCCAATTTTAAATCACACACACGCTGCCACTTGCACTAAACCCGCTTAGTGCATGCTTGGCTGGACACGGGATCCTAGTGCCCGTCTTGTCCGCGTTCCTGCTATCGACGCCGAAGTCGGTACTTCTTCATCTTCTTTTCCCCCACCACACACGACTGAGATGGACGGTACACCATCAGATTATAACACCACGCTGCCACCACCCGTAGGTGCGCAGAATCCACCGCGCATCTCTCTCCAAGAGAGATGCTATCCTATCCGTGGTCCTCTTCTCACTTGTTTATCTCTTCCACCACCTAACGGGGATAATTTCGAAATTAAACCCCACTACATCAATCTGCTGCCCAAATTTCACGGGCTTGAGTCGGAAGACGCGTACATTTTCATCACCAAATTCGAAAACGTATGCGCAATGATGGGTACTTCACAATTGGCTTTAGATACTATGCGCTTACGTCTTCTCCCATTCACACTGTGCGACTTGGCAGAAAAATGGCTTTACAATACTGCCGCACACTCTATCACTAATTGGGATGAATTCGTAATAGCATTTCTTAAGAAGTTTTACCCAAACCATAAGTCTGCCCGTGTTAGAAGCGAGATCAACCAGTTCACCCAGCTTCCCAATGAACCATTTTGGAAGTGCTTTGAACGTTTCAAGGATCTGCTTGTCCAATGTCCTCATTATGGAATCAATAGATGGGATATATGTCGGATTATATATGAATGCATTAATCCAGCAACAAAGCAGATGCTTGAAACAATGTGTCAATGCAATTTCATGTCTAAAGATGACGGTGAAGCTTGGAAGTATCTGGAAGACCTCGCTGAACACACTTTGCAGTGGGAAAGCGTAAGACCACCTTCATTTAGGGGAGGTGTTCACCAGCTTGATATTTCTATCGCAGTAAAAGCCGAAATGGCAGTGATACAGAAGAAACTCGACGCTATTGAGAACAGATTCTCATCATTCTCCCTAAATCAGGTCATGCTTCCTAAGACCGTCTGTGGTTGCTGTTCGGATCCTTCACACTTAACGGAAGAATGTCCTATGAATGCACCGTTTCAAGGACACGAGCAAACTAATGTTGTTTTTCAGCAGCGACCTAGAAACGACCCTTATTCTTCTATGTACAATCAAGGATGGAGGAATCATCCTAACTTTGCTTGGAATCAAAACCAACAAAGCAATTATCAAAGACCTCCTCCACAGCAACCACAACCACAGAATCAGCCCCCCTTTCAGTCACAGAATTTCCAAAATCCGGCCAACATTTCTACACCACAAGTGGCCGGTACTGACAACTCACTTGCACAAACTTTGGATATGTTCATGAAACAATCCATGCAATTGTCGGCTGAGATGAAGTCTTCTATTGATACCATAACGAAAAACTCCACCTCCCATGGTGAGAGTATTAAATCAATAGAAAACCAAATCGCACAGTTAAACGCCGCAATGAGTGCGAGAGAGAAAGGGAAACTCCCATCTCAACCCATATCTAATCCTGGCCACTCACAAAGTTATAATATGAGTGTTGTTACCACGTTGAGATCGGGAAAAATGCTGAATAACCGAGTGGGTGAGCAATGCGATGATAGTGACACCAATGATACCCCAGCTTCTTCTTCTTCCCCTAATTCGTCTAATCTTCCACCTTCGCCCGAGCCTATTCTCCGTTTTCCCCAAGGATCGAACATTTCGCCGAATTTATCTAAGTCGATTCCCACTCTAATTTTGGGATCGAATCCATCCCCACAGTCTTCTCCACAAACGTTGGACCCAAAACTTATTGATCAAGCACCTTATCCAAACAGGTTAAGGGGCAACAGACCAAGTCCACAAATGGAGAAGATTGTGGAAATTTTTAAGCAAGTTAACATAAACATTCCTCTCCTAGATGCTATTCAACAAGTTCCGTCATATGCGAAAATCCTAAAGGACTTATGCACTAGGAAGAGAAAAGTTCAAGTACCTAAAAAAGTTTTCCTTGCGAGTAATGTGAGCACAGCTTTTACACAACAACTACCCAAGAAACAAAAGGACCCCAGAAGTCCTACAATTTCAATTTCTATTGGGGGTAAAAATATCAATCGTGCTCTACTCGATTTAGGTGCTAGTGTTAACTTGCTTCCGTATTCTGTTTATGAGCAATTAGGGATCGGAGAGTTAAAACCTGTGCATTGCACTCTTCAGATGGCCGATCGATCTATCAACCAACCTAGGGGTGAGCTAGAGGATGTGTTAATTAAAGTCGGAGAATTCATATTTCCTGTGGACTTTATCGTTATTGATACACAACCTGTGGCAAACCCACGCAATCAAATCCCGGTGATACTCGGTCGACCCTTTTTGGCCACTTCCAACGCAATAATCAATTGTAGAAACGGCTCTATGACCCTATCCTTTGGAAAGAAGTCAATTGAGCTTAACATTTACAAGTTGGGAAGTGAACCCTCCGAACCCTATGCTCATGTGTGTTCTGTCGAATTAATGGATGTCGACAGCAGCGAATATGATCAACCTCATAATTCTGACTCTTTTCATATGTTGTTGCTTGACACGGACTCTTCCACCGAGTTGTCCGGGTCAACATCTAACGCTGATAAGGAACTTTTTATAGAGTCTGACGATCACCCCATTTTTTCCGATGACATTATTTTTCGGGGTATCGATGAAAGTTTTGAGGAAATTTTCGCTGATGAACTCGCATTTTTACAAGACACGGGTGTTGAGATGAATCAACTCCAAGATGAAGAAATTGGACCTCCACCCCTTCTTTTGGACAATCATGATAATGCGAGTAATCCATCATTACTATCACTGTGTCGTCTCTCTAAATTGAGACGCAATCCTTTTCCATTACACCTCTTATCACCTCCCCACTTCTTCACGTCGAAAGGTGACATGTTCTTCCACCAAGCTTGGTACTTCATCGATAAAATTTTTGAATGGTTGGTGTTTACCTTCGGTCTTTGCAAAGCTTGGCATTGACCAATAACCTTACCCCCTCGTGTGATTTTAAAAGATTAACATTGTTTAATTCAAGTTTGGGGGGTATATTTTGGCTCTTGAAAGAAAATGATTTTTATAAAATTGTGAGCCAAAAAAAATAAGTTTGGGGGAGGATTTCACTTGCATATATTCTTGCCCCCATTAATAATTTCCTCCCAAGTCTACAGGTTTTTGAGCTTAACGGATGACATCAGTGAGGACACTGCTGTAAACAGGTTTGGGGGAGGTTTGTGCTTATTTACACATACTTTGCATTATACTATATATAAGCACAAAAAACTTTTTTTTATAATAAAAGAATAGAAAGTGAAAAATTACATCCAAAAGATAGAAATAGTTTAAGAAAACCAAGAAAATTAGAAGTTTTCTTAAGCGAACTAGTAATAAGTAGTTATGAGCTGTTGTCCCAAGAGTTAGTAAAATGAAGGAAGTCGCTAATCTGAGGATAAAAATAAGTCTGAAAAATAATTTCTATTTTGGAAGCCAAACATTTGAATGTTGATACCCTACTATATGCACTTACACACGTCTTGAAACTCGGGATAGTAGAGGATACCTTGAAATGCTCTTGTCTAAAAGCCAAAGTATGAAGGAAATAAAAAAAATGAAGAAAATATAAAAATGGTGAAAGAAAAAAATGAACACTGGTTTTGTTATCGCCAAGGCAGCAATAAAAAAAATATAGCGAGGGTGCCTCTTCACCTAGTGCCCTAAGGACAACTGGTCTGGGAGTCACTGCTAAGCCTTAGGTGGTGCAAGACGAGGAAAATATTATCACCAAATCAGCAAGCACACGAGTAATCGGTCTGTTAGTACCTCAAGAAGTATTAACGGTCGCATGAAAATGTGTGAGCAAATCTTAATATTCATCAAATTAAAAAGTACTAAGGTAGATGGACAAGAGTATGATAGCTTGAATTGAATTCTCCGAGTGTAGGGATGTTCTTTATACACACGTGGGGTTATATGATCAATGTTTGGATGAAAAGTAGGAATGAAGAATAAAGACGATGTTTTATTGAGGGATAATGTGATTTCTAACATTTTTTCATGACTATTAAGATAGGGCTCATGACAACTGAAAAGCTAGTATAGTTGTAAACTCTTATTTTCAAGGCCTTTCTTTTATGGTTCTTATCTTTATATGTAAATTTCACCATATTTCTTTTGATATTGGATTTTGTGGGTGTAATCCGCTGAAAACCCTCAGGAGATAACACTCCTCAGGTTTAACGGCTTGTTGCACGTGCTCAGTGCAATCGTGTCTGCCTACGAAAGTGTGCTTAGTTTTCTCCTTTCTTTTTCTCCTCTTAAATAAACTAGTTTGCTCGGGACGATGAAAGATAAGTTTGGGGGTATTTGTTCAGTTGATAAAACTGCACATTTGTATTACATTTTTCCTACCATTTTCATATTAAAAAAGGACTTTATTATAATATATCATACATATGGGGGTTTATGTGTAAAAACATTATTTTCCATGTGTTAATATATTTTAATTAGCATTTGGTAGGAAAATGTATGCAAATAAATCTATTGACCAAATCCTAGTAGAACTAAGTCTACTAAATATTATTTAAGATTATTGTGCAGAATTTTCCAAGTTGTTATGCAGAATATATCAAAGAAATCAATTTGTTGAAGAAAACTTGCCAAATTAAGAAGCAAAACTTGGAGACCAAGTCTGGAAGCAACCGAGAGAAGATTTCTGAATTCTAAAGGTGCCTAGGATTGCCACATGTCACAAGAAGAAAGCCCAAGAATTTTGATGAAGAGATCCTCACCATTGGCCGCGGAACCGCGGCCAAACCCCCATGTTGGCCGTGGATCCGCGGCAATCTAGAGAGATCTTTTGCTACAATTTTTGAAGATCAATCACTGCTGAATTTTACCAAGTTTCCCACCAAAAGATTCTGGCTTTGCACTATAAAATGGCACCGAGAGCCTTTTGGAAAAGTTATCAAGCCGACGAGATCACGAAGTCCAAGACGGCTCACGCATCCAGGCTGATCATCAACGGTTCATTTACCTCCTTAGAAGAGATCGAGAAGCAAACTAGGTTTTTGTAATCATTTTCTAAGGAATAAAAGTGTACTTGATCTTGTTGATTAATAAAGGTAGTTCTTTTTCTTATTCTATTTCTTCATGCATTTTCTCTCCATCTCTTTTTCTCCCAACATGCGCGAGTAATTCTCCGCTTGTTAGGGTTCGTAGGATTAGGGTAGGCTAATGGACGATGAAAATAATTAAACCCTTTTTAAGTCCTATAAAGTTTATGAACTTTATCAAAAGAATCATTAACATCCTAATCGGGCGCGCTAGCAATTCTTTGCTAGTTCCGACCGCGATTAGAGATTAGATTAATGATTGTTTTGGTAAAGGCTAGATAGTGAACGGAGTTCCGTGTCGAGATAAGGGTTAAGAGTGGGATTCCTTTTCCCTCCAGAAACCCTAATCTACACGCATCACCGTCGTTCTAGTTATAAATCTATTAAAGGATAAAATGGGTAAATTTTAATTAATCATCCATAACTACTAAATCCTAACGAACCCTACAAGCCCTTTTATTATATTAACTACATCCCTAAAATAATCTAGATCTATATTTTTGCATTCTTGCTTAACGTAGATCTAGAAACCATTCTACAACATTTTTATTTCTTCCTCCTTTCTCAACACATCTAAACTAAGAGTAAAAGATTCAACGTTTTCTTGAGGACGACCCGTACTCACCTCGGTTTAGCTACACGCGACACCGTTCTGATTGCGGTTAATTACTACAAACACAAATTTTCGTATCAATCAATCTTCTCCGGCCTTCTCCTCTTATGGGAGGTCGAAGTTGAGGGGGCCATTGTGGCAGGCACCCATGCAGACGATACCTTTCGTGGTATGCCAGAGGGATGGTCCTCCTCTTACTGAGCCTTCGTCTTCTTCAGCCGGCGAGAGTAATTTTTGTCAATTACAGAGTCTTGGACTTTCCACCAAACTCTGTGGATCTTTGAGGACAACCGCTGAGGAGGCTGTTCCGGCTTTACCCATGTTGTGTGTTCGATAGGCGGAGGAGACTTCTTTAAGATGGCGGTTGGAGAGTTCTTGCGCACCCTTCTGAGCAGCTCGAAGCTATTCCCGGTTGGAACAGCAGCGTTAATTTTCACCATTGGAGCTGGTGAGATAAGTCCAGCGGGGGAACTGCCCCCAACTTTCCTCACTCGGCGCCAGTGGAGACGTCGAGCGTGTCTTGCGGATGGGATCACCTCAGTTGTAGAAGCGACCTTATCATGCCCCTTGCTTTGATGAGAGGCTGCTTTTGGTGCCAACCTGTCGAACACTGACGTCCGTTGAGAGGGAACCTCTAGCCTGTCGAAGACTGACTTTCGAATAGAGGAAGTACTTATAACGATCTCACCCGTAGCAGGAGTTGGAATGGCCAGTCTTGCGAAGACTGATCCCTTAGCAGGAGAAGCCCCTTTGATGACTTCGTTTACCGGGGTTGGAATGGCTATCCGTTTCGGGATAACCCCTTTATGTATTGCGGCTCTCTTTACAGGCCCAGTGGAGTTTTAGCTCAGCCTATCGAAGACTGAGGCGACAGACTTGGATGACCCGTTGAGAGGGGCCTTGGTGGTTGCGAGCCGATCAAAGATCGACTTCTTTGGGGCTTCTTGTGATGGCAATGAAGCATTGAAGCTCATTGGCGGGAGTATGGTTCCGAAGAACAGTCCAGTGGTGGCCTGAGTCACCTGTCCCACTGGCATTGCGAAGATGGAGGCTGCTTGGGGCCCATAAGTCACTCCTCCAGCAGGGACGGAGTGGGAGTTGCTGTTGCAATTGGTGCAGTTGGAAGCCATCAATGTCATCTTCTCTTCTGCACAGAACAAAACACCAAATCTTAGTATCTCAAATCCAAGGGCAACCATATTAAGCCGCGATTCATTCGCAAACACGACACATGAAGTATGGAGTGGAAAGAGGAAAAGGTCCCACCGGGCATGCCAGAATCTGTTTACGCCGAAAACAGAGACGATACCGCGTAGGTCGTCTTGCCTGAATTTGGGGGCAGATACTATTTGGTTTTATCCGTCCACCTCTCCAAAGATGCCAAGCTGATTTATGGCACCGTGTATCGAAGGTTTGGATAGATGCGGCTGTTGTAGCAGACTTCGTCAGATTCCCCCTCGTTGTGAGGGGTTTTTGATTGTGGGGACGCTCTTCCATGCAGGCGCAAGCCCCTGCAGTTAATTACGTTACAACGTAGCGATAACCACTTTCTCCTGCTCCAGAAGGTCACTTCATGTCATGTGTGTTTGTTTTATTTTTGGTTGCCTATGGATTGTATATGGAGACTAATTTGTGTTGTCGCCCGTAGGGCTTGGCTTAGTCCAAATCCGTATTTTCTTAGATTTGAGCTTGGTTTGATTTAAGTATCGTTAACCTTTTTTGAGATTAAGATCGACTTAAATATTTGTTAAGGATACGTTAATCCGATGTTGGACTAAGATCTACTTAACGGGGGTTCGGGATCATTTTTGATCCAACGAAAGAGTATTTTGGCTCTATCGTTTTAGTTTAAGGACGTTACGGTCCATAGCTATTTTAAGGACATTACAGTCCATGGGGTATGCTTATGGGTTCGAGAGTGTACCAAAAGAGCTGTTGGTTGCCGGGACCCTCCATCTCTCTGAAGACGTTGAAGAATTACAATGACATATATCAGAGGTATGAAGAGATATACCCTTGAACCGATGTCCGTTGGAAGATCAATAGTCGTGTTTGGGACTAAGACCAATTTGGAAAAATTGTGAGCACATGGGCTCGGTTGATCTGAATTAGGGACTTTTGGTAAACTTGGACTTAGCCCACTCAGTCTTTGAATAAAGTGTTAAACACTTGTTTGGGCTCAGTCCCTTTTTTATGCAAACAGTGCTGACCATTGATATGGGCTCTAACACCCACCATCTTTTTTTATGGAGTGTTAAACACTCTTTATGGCGTCCACGTGAAAGACACGTGAGGCGCTTGGCACTGAGCGCCAACCATTGAGTGCTGGACACTACTTGTTGAGCAGCGCCCACATGAGGGGTACGTGGGGCGCTTGACGCCAGCTGTTCTCTGTCGAAAACGGGGACGGGACCGCGTATGTTCGTCTTGCCTAAATTTTGAGGGTAGATGATAATTGGTGCTATCCGTCCACCTCTCCGAAGATGCCAAGTTGATTTATGACACCATGTATCGAAGGTTTAAACGGATGCGGCCGATATAGCAGACTTCGTCAGATTCCCCCTCGTTGAGGGGTTTTTGATTGTGGGGACGCTCTTTCTTACAGGTGCAAGCCCCTGCAGTTAATTACGCTACCGCATCGCGGTAACCACTTTCTCCTTCTTCAGATGGTCACTTCGTGTCGTGTGTGTTTGTTTTGTTTTTGGTTTCCCGTGGATTGTATACGGAGACTAATTTATGTTGTCGCCCGTAGAGCGTGGATTAGTCCAAATCCGTATTTTCTTAGATTTGGGTTTTGGGTTGGGTTTAAGGATACGTTAGTTTCATTTGAGACTAAGATCAACTTAAACGTTTGTTAAGGATACGTTAGTCTAATTTTAGACTAAGATCAACTTAACCATTTAAGGATACGTTAGTCTAATTTTAGACTAAGATCAACTTAACGGGATCGTTTAGATCCAACAAAATAGAATTTGGGCTATATTGTTTTAGTTTAGGGACTTTGCGGTCCATAATTAATTTAAGGACATTACGGTCCAAGGTTAAGGACATCATAGTCCATGAGCTTAAGGACCCCACAGTCCGAGGTTAAGGACATCATAGTCCATGGGTTTAAGGACCCCACAGTCCGAGGTTAAGGACATCATAGTCCATGGGTTTAAGGACCCCACAGTCCGAGGTTAAGGACATCATAGTCTATGGGCTTAAGGACCCCACAATCCAGTTTAAAGACGTCATAGTCTATGGAATGTATGGTTGTCGGGATCCGTCACCTCTCTGAAGACGTTGAAGATTTACAGCGATAAATATCAGAGGAGTAAAAAGATGTACCCTTGAACCAATTTTGGTTGAGAGATCTGTAGTCCAATTTGAGACTAAGATCAAAAGATTTATGAGCATATGGGCTCAATTAATCTGAATTAGGACTTATGGCCAATCTTGGGCTCGACCCACAAAAATGTTAAACATTTATTTTGGGCTGTTGAGCATTTATTTGGGCTTAGCCCTTTTAACAATGCTGTGCATTGATTTGGATTCTGACAATATTTTTGTCTTTTACTGAATGCTGAGCATTCATCATAGCTCTGGGGCTTATTAAAGAACGATTTATGTTCTATCAGCGTAGCACATGGTGCGCTTGGCACTTTGCGCCAGTCAAAGAGCGCAGTGCGCTTCTGCCGAGTAGCGCACACGTGAGGGAGACGTGGTGCGCTTGGCGCTGAGCGCCAGTCTATGAGCGCATTGCGCTGATTTATGAGTGAAAAGCGCTATTAGTTCAGTGGCGTACATGTGAAGAGCACGTGGTGCGCTTGGCGTTGAGCGCCATTCCATGAGCGCAAAGCGCCATTCCATGAGCGCAAAGCGCTAGTCCAAGAGCGCAGAGTGCTAACTATTAAGTGGCGCACGTGAGGAGCACGTGGTGCGCTTGGCGCTGAGCGCTATTCCATGAGCGCAAAGCGCTAGTCCAAGAGCGCAGAGCGCTAATTTATGAGCGCAAAGCGCTATCTGATCAACCTTATGATCTGAGAAATAAATTCTCGTTTATAAGAGACTTTGTTTCAAGATTCTAAGAACAAAAGTTCTTACTTTATAGGAGATGCTTCAATCTCTTGTATCAATGAAAGGCTTTGTCTTTATGGATCTATGATCCTTAAGAGAATTGAATTATTCTCCCCCCTTTTTATAATGAGATGTTCATGATCTCTTTGTATAAAAGACCTTCTTCTTGTAGATCTATGATCTGTGAAAAGAATTATGTTCTTCTTTTTAATTTATGATGAGATCCTTTGATCTCTTTGTGAAAGACCTTGGTCTTGTAGATTTATGATCTTTAAAGAAGTGAATTCTTCTTTTTAATTATGAGATGATTTCATCTCTCTGTTCATCATTCATTTCATTTCATTTACCTTGAAGAAAATCTTCTTTTTCTGAGAGCTTGGCTCTTCTTTCTGAGATCTCTCAAAGCTTATGGGAGGGTCCTCTCTTTTTTCTGTATCCCTGAGACTTGAAGTCTTGAGGCCTTTATATAGGGTGAGCTGATTTGTTCAATCAGTTAAGGAAATCTTTTCTCCAATTGATTTAGGGATTCCCCACCATTGGATATTTGATCCAAGGGCTTCTGATTTACAGAAGGCAATCTTCTTGTTTTTAACAAGATTGAGAAATCTTTCTATACAGAATTTATTCTGTACTTTTTGGTGATTTTTAATCACCATTGGATCATTGATCCAACGGTGCTTTGATTTACAAAGCACAATCTTATTGTTTGGAATGATTTTGAGGAATCTTTCCTTAACAGAATTTAATTCTGATTAATTGATGATTTATCATCTTTATTGGATCTCTGATCTGACGGTGAGGAGATTTTAGTTCCGGTGCTAGCGCACCCGTGCCTTGCACGTGGTGCGCTGCTTAGAGCGCAATGTGCTTGGCGCTAGCACACCCGTGCTTTGCACGTGGTGCGCTGCTTAGAGCGCGCTAGAGCACCCATGCTTTGCACGTGGTGCGCTGCTTAGAGCGCAGCGCGCTTAGCGCTAGCGCACACGTGCTTTGCATGCGGTACGCTGCTTAGGGCGCAGCGCACTTGGCGCTGCTTCATTTCAAAATTTGAATTTTGAACAGAGTTTTGCTCTGATTGGGAGAAACAAATGCCCCCCCACCGTTGCGCTCACGTGGCCCATATGTGAGTGCAGCGGTGGCAGCATCTGCACCCTCGGATCAACTCAGAAGTTGAAACGGCATCTCAGTACCTATAAATAGGACCCTTGTCCCTTGAGATGATTTCTATTCATCTTCTTCCTTCTGAGAATTTTATTCTCTTGTAGAGCATAGCTCTTTGGCTTAAGAACTTTCTTAAGGACAGAACTCTGTCAAAATCTTAGGTAAAGATTAAATCTTTGAGTAGATCATTTAATAATCTAGGGTTTCACCCATTAACAGAGCTTTGCTCTTCATAGATCTTCGATCTAAAGAAAACCTTTTTTAGGGTTTTGTTGACAGAGCTTTGCTCTCTTGAACCCATAGATCTAAAGAGATCTTTCTTAGGGTTCCTTAACCCATTAACAGAGCTTTGCTCTTGTTGGATCTTAGATCTTAAGAGATCCTTTTCAGGGTTTCATTAACAGAGCTTTGCACTTGTCAAATCACATAGATTTATTAATCTTTCATAAAAAACTCTTAGAGTTTGTTCATGGATCTTAAAGATCATGGAATTTTATTCCATTAAAAATTTACTTTAAGTTCTCTGATGGGTTATTCCTGTAAGTGCACGGCGGCACCCCGGCCGTCAATCCGACGGCCAAATGCGGAAGCGGTGATAAACTTTAATTTTACTTGAACTGGCAAACCGCCGCGCACTAATACCCGGATCGAACCATTAATTAGTCCTAGCTAACTACAAGATGGGGAAGAGAGATATACCGAAAGATCCGAGTCCTCCGGTCTTCTCGTCGTCGTCCCGATCTCCTGCGGAATGTCCCGTCTCCTCCTCGTCGCCGGAAGTGCACCACATCGCCTACTTCTTTTACGGGCTCCCACCTCAATGCCGAGGCAACTCGGGCACGAAGCTGGCTAGTCGACGTGCCCAAGATTCGATGTAGAATGTGTAGTGAAGAAGTCTCATTTTGGGGTTGTGGAATTGCCTTTTGGTGGAGGGATGAACTATGGAGTTTGGAGATGGAACTTGTGGATATTTGGGAGCATGAAATGAACCAAATTTCACTCTCCAAAATTTTGGACAGCCCCACTAAAGATTGGGCCGGCCACTACTGAAAGAATGGGAGGAATGAGAGAGGAGGTCAATGTATCAAAAGATAACCAATCAAATAATGCAAGAGAGAGAGGGAAAAAGACTATCATGCATAAGCATGATGACAAGCAAAAACCAACACTCCACCTCAACCATCATGATATCCAAAGCCAAGCATCATCAACACAAAGTCAAGGTATGGTCCACCCATCATGAACCATCATGAAGTCAAGAAGTCAAGGTCAAGTGATGAAAGAATGGTGCAACCATCATGACACAAGAAAATGCAAAGAACCCCTCCACAAATGCCTATTTGCAACAATGCAAATAAGCCCTCCTCCACCAATCTTCGGCCAATGAACGATACAAAGGAAATTAGCCGAAACGGAAAGCAAACTGGCAACTCCAGAAAACTGGTCCCGTAATAAATTACAGGAAAACCCCGATACTGTGCATACACACCCGTGTCTGTATTTCGACCGAAATACAAATGCAATGAGACAAAATCTACACTGTACTATATTAGGATCCGGCTTAAACTAAAGCCGGCTAGTAATATCCGTTCGATCCTGATCCGTACAATACTGCACGTATCTGATCGAACCCTGCCATATACCCATACGGCTTCTAGTACAATCTGTCCGATCCTGATCCGTGCAATACCGCACGTATCTGATCGGACATTGCCATATCTCCATACGGCCTCTACAACCTTTCGCCCGAAAGCTGAGTAACAGAATGTGGGGGACTCTAAAGACTCGTCAACACCTTGGTTGTGGATTTAACCACTAGCACGTCAGAGGTATAAGCCAATACGTAACGGGCTACCAGGTATTGACTAAAAGGGACGTCTGTGAGCGAACTCAGCCTGACAACCCTACTGAGCCTGTCAGTGACAATATCCGTACAGTCCGGTCCGTTCGTCTATGAGCATCGCATGGCGGGCCTAGGGGGTTGGTAAAAGTCAGACCCCCAAAAGCGGTACAAGTCGTGTCGGAGTGTAGCCCAGAACACCCTGAGATACTACTGGAATACCTACCAGTAAATCTCCTTGCCTTGGCCAAGGACTTCGTGTAATGGCTCTCCTAGACACAGCGCGACCTCACCCCCAATACCGAGAGAGACGAACCCCTGAAGATACGCTCACTGCCTCCATGTGGCTCAGGACTGTACCCAACTAAAACCTGTTTGCACGACTCCTTTGAGCCGTGGTAGGGTAGTAATCAAAGTACAGTAGGAACTCACACGAGACAAATGACGATCCCCAGGTCGATGAACTAACCTGCACACATGTCACCAGGGAACTGCCATCTGACGTCTGGTATATGACCAACTAGCATGTTCCCGGCGAGTCCTGTCCGGTGTACTCATAACCCAATGAGCACCTGTATACATCTTAGGTGAACCAACTGACACCAGTGGCTTGTGAGACCGGCCACCGCCCCTCGTCGGGGTCTCGACTGTATACACTAGTCTATTCTGGAGTATCGATGCCCTGTCTCGAAACTCACACGACTAGGGACCATTTAAGGATATGCTTATAGACCCCAGCTCCCACTTATATGATCGCCCTCATACTGCTGGTGGTCAAGCAAGAATCCTAGGGGCTCTACCAACGTGTAATAGCGACCTGTAAGGTCACCAACAGCAGTACACGATTATAAAGGTAAACCAGATAGCATACTATCATCTCGAGTAAGACTGTCCTACCGGGATAGGTCCTCCATCAATCATTGCAATCACGTACCTGTGACCTAATAATTGACTCTGAGGGCACTATCTCCAACAATCTCCCACTTGCACTCAAGGCTAATTATTGCGATGTCGCATACTCACAGCCCGTGTGATACCGAACACCCAACTCCTCTACTAGTCAGTCTCACAAAGCTCGTTTGCGAAACTATTGCGTTCGAGGAATAGCCTCAGTGAGTGGATCCACCTTGATGTATCTTTCTATGTCTCTCTATATCTCAAGTTCGCGGAGAAACCCATCTCCCGAAATGAGCAATACCTATCATAGAATGTGTCTGGATGTCTGATGGGACATAGCTCATAAATGAACTCCAAATCCAAACTTCTTAGACTGTATCGTCAACTGAACTTAATCAGTATCCTGCGCCATGCCACCCTCAGTATTGCCTTGGACCACATGTCCAAAATGCTGCCCCTCGTCAGAAGGAAAACTATAACTCTGACAACCTCCTTGTCGTCCATGTCACCTTGGAAGCCTGGAATGATAACTGTCTCCCGAATGAGGCTGTCGTTATCATATCCCTAGAACATCCACTTATGTTCTAAAACTGCTTCCGACTGTTTCTCCAGGATTGGATCAAGTCAACTTATTGCATCTAGTGCAAGAACAATATCTGGTGTGGTACTTGACATCTCATGATTGACTCAATTGCCTGAGCAAGTGATCTGCCAATCATGCACATCCCTCTCTACTTTAGTCTATAAGACACCTTTAGAGAGGTGACTCCATTACCTGCAGGTATACTACCGTGCCAGGAGTCGTCCATTCTAAATACTCTTAGAATGCTGTCTAAGTACCCAGATTGGGAAACCACCCAAATCTAGATCTAAAACCATAGATCTAGTAACCAGTATGTCTGATATAAAATCCATTTCCTTTGTGGAGAAACCACTGTGTGACGACCAAAGTATAACCGATTGTAGTATAGGAGTTTCTTTCCTACTATGTGTATGTCATCCAAATACCAAGAAATCACACCCTACTACCTTCTCAACAGATCCATCCCCTATTCTGATGAAGTCAAACCTATGACTGTCACGTCAAAAATAGATGATCTTTCTCCGCTACTGGTGCTTCAGTCTATAAATAGACATAAGCTACCTGTCCACCAATGCTTCCGCTGCTCCCACTGACTACGACAACCCTCTGGCAGAGTTACATAGACGTACACTTCTAAAACTAGTTTAGAACGACGCTATACTCATCCTCCCGCCGGGTCTCGCAGCCTGGAACAACAGCAATGGTAATTGTGGGTAAACAAGAACTTCCCTGTCACCGTCCTTGAGGCTACCGTAGTACCTCTCGGGTGCCTGAAGTTACCCACCTTATCTGCGGAGTGGCCAATGGAATGTCAATCCAGATTGAATCTTTAGGTTCCTTATCAAATCTTCAGTAATCGTTTGTGGTTCTGGAATCACTTCCAGTTCTACCATACTCCCACTACTGTTTTCTGAAAAAATCCATTTTTAATAAAACTGTGGCGAGTCTAGAACAATATTGCTATTGTTCATCCAGATGGTAGAAAGTCAACCCTCGTCATAGCCTGGGTCAACCCACAAACAGTCATTACAGAAACGTGCCTTGAGTTATCCAGAGTCTGGTTTTAATCATAAGCCAGACAACTCCCCGTACCTTAACAATGTTAAGATACGAACTGTTTTATATCCAATATAAAACCAGAGGCACTGATTTAATTGAACCAGATTCAATTCATGCAACTGTCTCCAGCGCATGTCAACTAAATGGAGAGAGGCCGATCAGCGTTACTCAACTTAGGAATGCTTCCAATTATGAGCAACCTGAAAGAGAAGCAATTTCTCTTTATCATTACTATCAACTGAATACCATACACAAGTATCTATATCTTCGATCACTTTGAAGAATCCCGATACTTGCTATACCTGGTTCTCTACTGTATTCAAATACCTATAACTTCTCAAAATTCGGACCCTGTGTTTCCACGAAAACACCTGTCTAAAAACTAGAGAAGTCATAAGTAAACCGAATATAGTACGAGGACCAACCCCTCTGTCCTGATGGACCCTGGACAACATACAATACTCTGTATAAGTCCCTTGAGTCTGACAACTCATTCACTGTGTGTCGTAGGTTGAAAACTGTACTTATGGTTAAGAAGAATTACACCGCTGCTTAATGCTCCTTATCTAACCATCCACTGATATAGGTAAATGTCGTAGACATAATTTCATAAAGGTATATCTCACTCTATGAAAATAGACGTACAGATATATCAATTTGAAATTGGTGCATAACAGCGGATATTCAAAACCAAATATTTGCCGACCGACAAACTACCCAGGCAACTTCCTCAAATATCACCGATTACAACGAATCCCGATATAATGAGGATGATCACCTAATTCCCAATAACTTACTCCCACTCATCATCTGTAAAACCATACAGATGTGAGAATCAAACCTGGTAAATACATACCCTGGAGTAAGTATCTAATCGGGAAATCAGTTTTCTTTTAACATTACACAGTGAAACTGAAACATTGAAATGTTTCGATGGGGTATCATGGTATTCCTAGTAATGCCTCTTCCAGATTCACGACTGTAACCGTATAATCCTTTACCACCTCTCTAAATCCCTTCATATGTCTTTAGTCATTACCTTCTGCACACCCCTTTAGGCCAAATGGTTTTCTTCCTTCCCTACCGTTCGGCACCAGCCTATGGTTTGGAAGAAGACTATCCAATAAGCATAATGGGTGTACTGTCCTGATCCTAGGAGCACTCGCAAAGCGAGAGAAGGTGAAGATAAAAGACACATGAATAAATCTTATTCCTATTTCTCCTGAACCAGAATCCATCCCCGAACTGGAACAAGTTCCTTTCGAGTTCGTATATAACCATACGATGGAATATCCAATAAACTGTGGATCTTCGTAGTGATACGGAGTATCCTGGAGAAATGCAAAGGTGATTTAGGATTGGCGAAGGAATACTTGGTTTGGTCGTGAATATCTGTTGCAATTTACTTTCCCTCTCACTAATCCCTTGCTTTGTCTTAACCTAATACCTTCAGCACACTATCGTTATGCTAATTGGTTTTCTTCATTCCCTACCGGTCGGCACCTGCCTATGGTTTGGAAGAAGACTATCCAATTTGCGTAATAGGTGTACTATCTCCTAAACTAAGGAGTACTCGTAACTTGAGAGAAGGAAAAAGGAAAAGACAACTGAACAATCCTGTCCGTTTTCTCCAGAACCGGAAACCATCCTCGAATTCCTTCGAGTTCGTATCTAACCATACGATGGTTTTGTCCAATGGAAGTGGACGTTCGTAGTAATACGGGGTGTCCTGGAGAAAAGGGTAAAAGTAGGAGTGGCAATGAGGTTAGCAACTCTGACAATCCAAAAGCCAATGTTTAAGAAGGTTCGGTCAATTTTGGTCACTGAGTCATAGTCTTAGGGTCGGGTCAATGGTCGCTGCCAAAGAGAGAGAGAGAAAAGAAACACTCAGCGTGCACTCTAACCTAGATCAGAATGGTTACCAATTTATCTAATCTGGAAACCTCCCACTGTACCTCAAATTCTCCTCCAAACCTGAAAGAAGAATTAGTCGGGGTCACCCGAGGAGTAAACTAACTCATCAGTGGGAATCGGGATCCAACTATCATCGCATGATAACGTGACGGAATCCGCTCACGGTGTCACACTCCAGAAGGTATGCGCATATCTGGCAAGTTTCAGTTCTTTTGAAACTCCCGATGCGATTTCTGCCCCATGCTCTTATGACCTTGGCGTGAGGTCAAAATATCATAAGTCACATGTCAAGTTCTGCCCGTCATTATCCAGGTTAATTTGAACCCACCCGTACATACCCTTGACGTAGGCCAAAATAGTAGTACGACTGTCCCAAACCAACGCATCTATCTATGCAACAGATAAATACCCGGCAGCTACCAATCACTATGCCTTGGCGTGAGGTCAAAATACATAGCTTGAATACTACCGAATATTTAACTGAAATGACGGAGGGCTACGAATGGTTTCTGGCGAAAACCTTTAACGTAAAGAACTTGATATCGTTGAAGGAACTGATAGCTTTTTGAAAATATAGTGACGAAAACCATTGCTAAAGAGGTCACTCCCGGTGAAGGGATCTCGGCTCTTTCCCCGTCGACTGAGGAGCAGGATATTCCAAATGAATACCACGATGCAAAGCAAAAGTAATCGGCTATAGTGAAGTTATTGCCCTGACGCAAACTTCTGTCCAAGGGGTCACTCCCGGTGAAGGGATTTCGGCCCTTGCCTCGTCGACTGAGGAGCAGGATATTCCAAATGAATACCACGATGCAAAACAAAAGAGAACGTCCTTGCAATAACAGCTTTTTGAAAAGTTGTTCCAACAACATCAGATTAGGTTTGTTTTTAACTTGCATTGATCCGAATCAATGCAGTCCCATCAATTGATCACACCAAAAAGAACGAAAATATACTGATGTACGTATATGCCATCCGCATTCGCCACTGGGTCCTGTCATTACCCGTTAGGTTAGCTGACTAACGACAGAGCGGGGACTGGACTAGCGCGGATGCAAAACATATACAACATCTACTAATATATATACCAATATATTATATTCGCTCAAGGCGTGATAAGAAATGCAACATCACAGAAATGTACAGCATCACAGAAACAATACAGATATCTGGGATCCCCGGGTTTCACAGAGCCACTACTGAAACCCGACGTTCCCCTGGTCGTGTGGATAGCCTGTGCAATGAAATCCTAGACCCCTACGGGCGCGGCAAGTTACCCGCCAAAACCTGAAGCGAGGCAGCCCCCTTCAGCACCGTGAATGGACCACCCAGCACTTCACGGAATCCGGTAACTTGGGCACCCCTCCTGGGTCAACCTGTACCCCTACGAGTGCGGCGAATAGCCCGCCAATCCTAGAGTGAAGCCCCCTCCGTCTCAATGCCATGAGATGCGGGCTTGTTGCCCTCCAGAACCCGGCTATCCGTGCACCCCTCCGCGGGGTAATCCTAGTACAGAAAGTAAAATATACATACAACGGGTGCATCAACCGCAACCTGGCCGTGCCCCAAAATAATAATACAATCAGGCAGTGACGGCAGTCCACATGTCGGACGCTCGCCCCGCAATATCAAATGTACATAATACAACCACAACTGTACTAGCATTGCATCCAGGCTATCCCCACGACCAATCCGCAACATCACAGTAAAAACAGAACATCAACGTGAAAGTCACGTTCGCAAATCCGTCTAACCGGGCTATACCAGTTAGACCGGATTTACCGATCAAGTGACATTCACGGTCGCAGATATAATGTAAATACTGTGAAATACTGTGTTTAAAATATCCGATCAATCAAATTTTAACAAGTGGGACCCAAGCATTACTGTAGCACATCAAGAAATTCTGGGCCCAATATTAATATTCCAAAACCCCAATTTTAACCCCAGAAAGGAACTGTAGAAATTGGATACAGTGATCACTCCATTGTGCGGCGGAACCGCGGCCCAAAGGGGGGTTTGGCCGCGGTTCCGCTCTCCCATTGGTGAATCACAGTGTCGAATTTCTACAGTATCCTTATAATTTTCAGTACATCACTATTTTACAAGCTGAAAAATTTTTCGAGACCAAAAAATTTCAACAGAAAACTATCGTGAAGGAAATACGGGTTTTGGAACATTTGATCGATCGGAACTGAAAAACACATTAAGGCAAGCTAGACTAAGTTAATGGCGAGGCTCTGATACCACTGTAAGTGCACGGCGGCGCCCCGGCCGTCAATCCGACGGCCAAATGTGGAAGCGGTGATAAACTTTAATTTTACTTGAACTGGCAAACCGTCGCGCACTTATACCTGGATCGAACCATTAATTAGTCCTAGCTAACTACAAGATGGGGAAGAGAGATATACCGATAGATCCGAGTCCTCCGGTCTTCTCGTCGTCGTCCCGATCTCCTGCGGAATGTCCCGTCTCCTCCTCGTCGCCGGAAGTGCACCACATCGCCTACTTCTTTTACGGGCTCCCACCTCAATGCCGAGGCAACTCGGGCACGAAGCTGGCTAGTCGACGTGCCCAAGATTCGATGTAGAATGTGTAGTGAAGAAGTCTCATTTTGGGGTTGTGGAATTGCCTTTTGGTGGAGGGATGAACTATGGAGTTTGGAGATGGAACTTGTGGATATTTAGGAGCATGAAATGACCAAATTTCACTCTCCAAAATTTTGGACAGCCCCACTAAAGCTTGGGCCGGCCACTACTGAAAGAATGGGAGGAATGAGAGAGGAGGTCAATGTATCAAAAGATAACCAATCACATAATGCAAGAGAGAGAGGGAAAAAGACTATCATGCATAAGCATGATGACAAGCAAAAACCAACACTCCACCTCAACCATCATGATATCCAAAGTCAAGCATCATCAACACAAAGTCAAGGTATGATCCACCCATCATGAACCATCATGAAGTCAAGAAGTCAAGGTCAAGTGATGAAAGAATGGTGCAACCATCATGACACAAGAAAATGCAAAGAACCCCTCCACAAATGCCTATTTGCAACAATGCAAATAAGCCCTCCTCCACCAATCTTCGGCCAATGAACGATACAAAGGAAATTGGCCGAAACGGAAAGCAAACTGGCAACTCCGGAAAACTGGTCCCGTAATAAATTACAGGAAAACCCCGATACTGTGCATACACACCCGCGTCTGTATTTCGACCGAAATACAAATGCAATGAGACAAAATCTACACTGTACTATACTAGGATCCGGCTTAAACTAAAGCCGGCTAGTAATATCCGTTCGATCCTGATCCGTGCAATACTGCACGTATCTGATCGAACCCTGCCATATACCCATACGGCTTCTAGTACAATCTGTCTGATCCTGATCCGTGCAATACCGCACGTATCTGATCAGATATTGCCATATCTCCATACGGCCTCTACAACCTTTCACCCGAAAGCTGAGTAACAGAATGTGGGGGACTCTAAAGACTCGTCAACACCTTGGTTGTGGATTTAACCACTAGCACGTCAGAGGTATAAGCCAATACGTAACGGGCTACCAGGTATTGACTAAAAGGGACGTCTGTGAGCGAACTCAGCCTGACAACCCTACTGAGCCTGTCAGTGACAATATCCGTACAGTCCGGTCCGTTCGTCTATGAGCATCGCATGGCGGGCCTAGGGGGTTAGTAAAAGTCAGACCCCCAAAAGCGGTACAAGTCGTGTCGGAGTGTAGCCCAGAACACCCTGAGATACTACTGGAATACTTACCAGTAAATCTCCTTGCCTTGGCCAAGGACTTCGTGTAATGGCTCTTCTAGACACAGCGCGACCTCACCCCCAATACCGGGAGAGACGAACCCCTGAAGATACGCTCACTGCCTCCATATGGCTCGGGACTGTACCCAACTAAAACCTGTTTGCACGACTCCTTTGAGCCGTGGTAGGGTAGTAATCAAAGTACAGTGGAAACTCATACGAGACAAATGATGATCCCCAGGTCGATGAACTAACCTGCACACATGTCACCAGGGAACTGCCATCTGACGTCTGGTATATGACCAACTAGCATGTTCCCGGCGAGTCCTGTCCGGTGTACTCATAACCCAATGAGCACCTATATACATCTTAGGTGAACCAACTGACACCAGTGGCTTGTGAGACCGGCCACCGCCCCTCGTCGGGGTCTCGACTGTATACACTAGTCTACTCTGGAGTATCGATGCCCTGTCTCGAAACTCACACGACTAGGGACCATTTAAGGATATGCTTATAGACCCCAGCTCCCACTTATATGATCGCCCTCATACTGCTGGTGGTCAAGCAAGAATCCTAGGGGCTCTACCAACGTGTAATAGCGACCTGTAAGGTCACCTAAAGCAGTACACGATGATAAAGGTAAACCAGATAGCATACTATCATCTCGAGTAAGACTGTCCTACCGGGATAGGTCCTCCATCAATCATTGCAATCACGTACCTGTGACCTAATAATTGACTCTGAGGGCACTATCTCCAACAATTCCATCATTTTTACAGAGCAAGGCTCTTAGAATTTTCTTGAGGAATTTTATATTTTCATCATTAGAATCTGGCAGGTGTCATTCTGCCATAGAGCACTGCTCTCAAGGGGAGATTTACTCCCTGGCCCGAGGAATTCTCATTAAATGAGAATCAATTGAGGATTTCCTCATTTAATTGACAGTCTCATCAAATGATGAGACTGTTTTATTAATGATGCAATGTCATCTGGATTATGTGGGCCCCCTTTGGTCCCTTTTCACTGCATTGCAGTGTGGTACCGATTTAAAGTACCCAGTGACAGAACTTAAATTGTAGCATTGGCGGCTAAAAATTTGTTCTTTTCCGCGCATGTACTATGTCTTTCGACACTTTCTTCCCGTTCGTCCGCTCAGAAGGCGGATTCCCCGAAGCGCCCGTAGACCGAGAGGTTCTTGCGCTGATCAAAGACCATGACCCGGAGCACAAGAATCTTCATCTATGGGGTAGATGGTACGATCAGATTATCAGAGGCCGCTGGAGCTTTTCTTGTGTGACACCCTCGGAGCCTATCTCTGCGATCCCTTATGCAGATGCACCCCCGATAAGCTATGCTGTGGAGGAGGTGAATTGGACTTCAGAGGGTCTCCTTCGGCCTTCTATTGCTGCAGTACCCGTGCAGCCGCCGGTAGCTTTGGACACTCTAGGGCGGCGCATATGCCAGGGTGAATCGCGCCCTTGGGGACAGCCATACAACATAGGACTGACTCCCCGTCACCCGGCCGGATACCTGCAGTGGGCCCGATATATCTTATCGGCGAAGAAGTCACCGCTACTGAAGCTCGGATTGTACCCTGCGATCTACGCTTCCTTGTTCCAGTATTCTGCACCTCCTACATGGTGGATCAAGGCGTTTCTAGAGCAATAGAACATTCCGACCCATACCTTCCTCTTATTGGATCGAGAAGTCTCCATTTCTTTAGAGGAATTTGCCGAGGTCTCTGGTTTACCTGTTAGGGGAGAGCATTACGAGGAGCTGCTTCCTCCGGATGAGTATATTTTTGCCACCAAATCAATGGTAATGGGTCTTACCCCCCAGAGAATGCCATTCAACACCAGTTCCCAAGTTTGATAAAAGTGTTGAATATGTATGAGAGCCTCTTTCTCGAATCCGGAGGCCGCGGGGTTACTTTTATGGATTTTATCGCTCGTTTTCTCCGTACGGAAGTTTTATCGCGACAAGGTGAAAAGTTTTCCAAACTTGATGATCCTTTCGGCTTTGGCTTGGATCGCCGGCCAATACTGGAAGCCGATCAAAAGGATTTCTTTCTTCCAAATGTCGCGATCGTCCCCTCTTTGGAAATTGCCGCTCCGGGAGTTGATGAGGAAGCATTCTTTCTAGGGTTCCTCGGTTTATGGTTAAGCTGATTCGCGCTTCCCATGCACCCTCGCTATATGAGGCCGTCTGTCTTCTACCCAGCGTATCGAATAGTTGCCGGGATACAAGTGGCCGTCGGGATCACTGGGTTAGCCCATCTGTATCACGGCCTCAGCTTGGCAGCGGATACTACTGAGCCAGGGGTGCAGCCTGCCAACTTCTCAATGCATTATTTCACCTCATGGCTCGAGTTGCACATGCTTGGGGTCTTCGGTATCCACAGAAGACCTTCCTTTTATGACAGATGTAAGTTCCCTCGGATAATGCGGCTGGTCGACGCATCCATCGTAAATCCGACACCGCGTGAAACTAGGGGTTTGCTCCTTCATCCACGCACGGTTGGAGATGGTATATCCTTCACCGATAAAATTTTGACCGTCGGCTAGGAATCTACAAAAACGGTGCTACCATTGCGGGACATTTTTAAAGACGGGGCCTCTGTGTTGAAAGCTCGGGAGATTCTTCATCTGTACTCCATCAGGACGGGCTTTCTCGTATTTAGGCAGAATGATGCGGCGTTGTTCATGAGATACAAGCCGCATCGTTTTGCTCAGCAGCTAAGCTATAATCAGGGCGTCCCACTTGAGGCTTTCTTGGCAGAACCTGCTGCTACCGAAGAGGGTATACGAAGCGCGCTACATCATTTTATGTGCCTGAACACGGGGTCCAACTTCTTCATTAGTGAACCGAGCTGTGTTCCGAAGACCCTGAATGTGTATGTGGTGTGGTATCAACATTCGATGTGCGCCATCATTAGGGAGGAGAAGCGATTGCTGCTCGATCGCAAGGGCACCGCTCTGGCTGGTAATCCAAATATCCCTCTGAAGCGACGGACCATTGTCTGTCCTCCTTTAAGAGAAGTTGCTGCGGTCGAAGTCCCGCATGATAGACCTGAGCTACCAATACCCCGTGTTCCCATGGAAGTGGAAGCTGTGGCATCTCCTGAGTCCGGTGTGGGTTCAGATATCGGGACTCGTCGTCCCAAGGTGCCCGCCAAGTGTAAGCTAGTGCTAGCGGCGACCGGTACTCGCTCGCAGAAGAAGAAGAGGAAATCGATTCTTTCTGACGACGTTGTACTCGGCCAGGAGCCTCATGCTTCTTACAACGGGGGCCTGAGCAAATATGGGACCAACGAAGGTCTATTCATGGCGCCAGATGATACTGATCTGGAGGCTGCTATCATAGCTTCCAAGCATCTAGCTAGCCACAAAGAAGGACTGATCATCCTTGCTGAGTCAGGTAATCTTCAGTCGCATCTTTTTGCTGTTATGTTTTTGTTATCATGTTTTGACTGACACTCTTTCTTTAACAGGCATCTCCACTGAAGAGGCTCTCGCGGCTTCCCTCAAGACTTTTGAGGAGGAAGAGAGGCTTCGCGCTTCGTTGGACGTTGGTATATTTCGGCTCATTGTGCCTTCATTCCTCTTTCTTATGGGTAATCTGACCCCTTTTTCATCTTATTACAGGGACTACCTCTACTCAGGTTATCGCAGCTGTGGTGCCAACTTCGCAGGGTGGTGCGGAGATGCTTCCAGGGCCAGCTATCGAAGTCCCAGCCTCATCAACATTGCTAACAGAGGCTTTACTTAAGCAACCGATGAAGGATGCCATAACGGCTCCAGAGGTAGCTCCTGGCGTGGACGATGATGTCCCCTTGACGGAGGTCCTGAGAATATCGGCCTTTACGGCCCAAGCAGAAAGGAAGCACAGGAAGCGTGCGGCAAGAGAACATAGCGCCGCCTTGACCGTAGGTGCAGGCTCGAGCGCTGCTTCTCCTGTCCCTGCTTCTTCAAAGGGTGCTCCGGTTGCCCTGTCTATCGCTCATAGATAGGCGATACGCAAGGCTCAGGAGGCGGCTGAAAGGCCATCTCAAGGTAACATAACATTGAGTCCTTTTGTCAAAGTTTTAATCTTCAGATTCTCATATGTTATATCCTGCAGGGCCAAGTCCTGATGAGGAAGTGATATGTGAGACGGCGGTAACCATTGAGCCTAAATTGGCCAGTCACGACCCGAAAGTACGGAACGTGACCGGCACTTAAATTTTTGGGACACACGGCGCCCCGGACGTCAAACCGACGCCAAATGCGGAACAAAAACTTTTTACGGAATCGGCGCCACCACGACCCAAATACCTGGATCTTTCCATTAACCATAAACTAGCAATATTTAAAAGAGTTTGAAAATTATACCGATTGATCCGTGTCTTTCGGTCTTCAATCTCTGCGCCAAACTTCCCGTTGTTGCGCCGACGAAGTTCGCTCCCCGATCACGCTAGTCAAGATGGCTCCACGTCGATGAATCTTTATACGGGCTCCCGTCTCGAACCGAAGCAACTCGGACATGAAGTTTGCTTGCCGACATGTCCAAGATTGAAGTAGAGAGAGAGTGGAATATTTTGTCTCAAGATACCCAAGCTATTGGGTGGAGGTAAATCGAAGTTGCCAAGATGTGGGATTGTGAGCACAAGAAATTTTAGCCAAGAAAAAGGAATGAGCTTTCTTCCTCAAGGGCTCGGCCACACTCTAAAATGATGAATGAAATGTTCTCTGTGGAATGCACACAATGAAGTGGTGAGAGGGTCAAGAATATATTGAGTGTAGGAATATATGTGATAAATTTATCAATCAATCCCCAACCAAAATAATGCACAGCACACCTCAAGAAGAAAAGAACCAAGGCCTTTTTTTTCCACCACAAAAAAAGCCCCTGCCATCTTCATTGCTGGCGAAATTGCATGGAGGCCCCGCACCAACTCAGCCACCTCACTCCACTCCCCAAACAGAAAACCCAATCAAGGAAGGCCATCCCTCATTAAAAGATGCACAGGCAGCCCCCCATGCTTGCTCGAAATGGCAGCCCCCCCATGAAATTCAGTGTAGGAAAAGGTAAGAAAGAATGGTCAAAGTCAAGATGAAATTGCTCACATAAATTAAACATGGATCAAGATGTTTAAAGACGGAAAAGGAAACTGGCAACTCCGAAAAATAATCTCGTAACGAATTACGACATTACACCTCAACTGTAAATACATACCCGCATTTGTATTCCGACCGAATACAAATGCAATGAGGCAAAAATAATCCTACAGTATAATACTAGGATCCGGCTTAAACTAAAGCCCACTATTATTATCTGTCCGATCCTGATCCGTGCACAAGTGCACGAATATGATCGAACCCTGCCATAAAACCATACGGCCTCTACGAAGTTTCGCCCGAACTTGGAAAACAGTCTGTGGGGGACTCTAATGGCTCATCAATACACTGGCACTGGGTATAACCACTAGCACGTCAGAGATACTAGCTGTACGTAACGGTTGCCCATGTATTGATCGGAAGGGGAGCAGACGAGTGAACTCATCCAGAAACCCTACTGAGCCTGACAGTGACAATATCCGTACAGTCCGGCCCGTTCGTCTATGAGTATCGCATATAGGGCCCAGGGGGCTGGTAAACGTCAGACCCCCAATAGCGGTATAAGTCGTGTCGGAGAGTAGCCCAGAACACCCTGAGATACTACTGGAATACCTACCAGTAAATCTCGATTACCCTGGCCAGGGATTTCGTGTAATGGCTCTCCTAAACACAGCGCGATCCACCCCTAATACCAGGAGAGACGAATCCCTGAAGATCCGCTCACTGCCTCCATGTGGTTCGGGACTGTACCCAACTAAAACCTGTTTGCACGACTCCTTTGAGTCGTGGTAGGGTAGTAATCAAAGTACAGTGGGAACTCACACGAGACAAATGACGATCTCAGGTCGACAGACTAACCTGTACACATGTTACCTGCGAACTGCTATCTGACGATATGTATAATACCAACTAGCATGTTCCCGGCGAGTCTTGTCCGGTGTACTCATAACTCAATAAGCACCTATATACATCTTAGGTGAACCAACTGACACCAATGGCTTGTGAGACCGGCCACCGCCCCTCGTCGGGGTCTCGACTGTATACACTAGTATACTCTGGAGTACCGATGTCCTGTCTTGAAACTCTCACGACTAAGGACACTTTAAGGATGTGTTTATAGACCCCAGCTCCCACGTATATGATCGTCATCATACTGCTGGCAGTCAAGAAAGAATCCTATGGGCTCTATCAATATGCAATAGTGAACTAAAGCATGTACACGACGATAAAGACAAACCAGATAGCATACTATCATCTCGAGCAAGACTGTCCTATCGGTATAGGTCCTTCCTCAATCATTGCAATCACGTACCTGCGATCTAATAATTGACTTTGAGGGCACTATATCCAACAATCTCCCATTTGCACTTAAGGCTAATTATTGCGATGTCGCGTACTCACAGCTCGTGTGATACCGAACATCCAACTCCTCTACTAATCAGTTTCACAAAGCTCGTTTGTAAAACTATTGTGTTCGAGAAATAGCCTCAGTGAGTGGATTCGCCCTGATGTTTTTTTCTATGTCTCTCTTTGTCTCAAGTTCGCTTAGAAAGGCATCTCCCGAAATGAGCAATACCTGTCTTAGAATATGACTGGATATCTGATGGGATCGAGTTCACAAGTGAACTCCAAATCCAACAAACTTCTTAGACTGTATCATCCACTGAATTTAATCAGTATCCTACACCATGCCTTCCTCAGTATTCGCTTGGACCACCTGTCCAAACTACTGCCCCTCGTCAGAGGGAAAACTATAACTCTGACAGTCACTCTGTCATGCGGGTCACCTTGGAAGCCTGGAATGATAACTGTCTCCCGAAGGAGGCTGTTGTTATCAAATCCCTAGAACAACCACTTATGTTCATAAGCTGCTTCCGAACGTTTCTCCAGGATTGGATTAATATCAACTTATTGCATCTAGTGCAAAAACAACATCTGGTGTGGTACTTGACATCTCATGATCAACTCAATTGCCTAAGCAAGTGATCTGCCAATCTTGCACATCCCTCTCCGCTTTAGTTTGTAAGACACCTTTAGAGAGGGTGACTCCATCACCTACAGGTACACCACCATGCCAGGAGTCGTTCATTCTAAAATACCTTTAGAATGCTGTTAAAGTACCCAGATTGGCAAACTACCCAAATCTAGATCTAAAACCATAGATCTAGTAACCAGAATACTTGATATTATATCCATATCCTATGTGGAGAAACTACTGTATGACAACCACAGTATAACCGATCGTAGTATAGGAATTTCACTTCCTACAATGTGTATGTCATCCAAGTACCAGGACATCATACCCTACTACCTTCTTAACAGATCCATCTCCTATTCAGATGAAGTCAAAGCCCATGACTGTCACATCAAAAATAGATGATCTATCTCCGCTATATTTGCTTTAGTCTATAAATAGACATAAGCTACTTGTCCACTACGCTTTCGCTGCTCCCACTGACTACAACAACCCTCTGACAGAATCATATACACGTGCACTTCTAACGCCAGTTTAGAACGATACTATACTCATCCTCCTGCCGGGTCTCATAGTCTGGAACAACAGCAGTGTCAAGTCTGGGTAAACAAAAACCTCTCTGTTACCGTCTTTGAGAGTACTGAAGTACCTCTCGGGCGCTTGAGGTTACCCACCATATCTGCGGAGTGGCTAATGGAATGTCAATCCTGATTGAATCTTTAGGTTCTATTAAATTTTCCGTAATCGTTTGTGGTTCTGGAATCACTTCCAGTTCTACCATACTCCCACTACAGTTTTCTGAAAAAAATCCATTTTACTAAAATTGTGGCGAGTCAAGAACAATATCACTATTGATCTTCCAGATGGTAGAAAGTCAACCCTCGTCAAAGCCCGGGTTAACCCACAAACTGCCATTACAGAAACGTGCCTTGAGTTATCCAGAGTCTGGTTTTAAGCATAAGCCAGACAACTCCCCATACCTTAACATCGTTAAGATATGAAAAATTCTATACACAATATAGAAATAGAGGTACCGATTTAATTGGAACCAGATTCAAATTATGCAGCTGTCTCCAGTGCATGTTCTCTAAATGGAGAGAGGCCGATCAGCATTACTCAACTTAGGAGTGTATCTAATTATGAGTAACCTGAAAGAGAAGCAAGTTCTCAAAAACCATTACTATCAACTGAATACCATTCACAAGTATCTAAATCTTCGATCACCTTAAAGAATCCTGATACTTGCAACACATGGTTCTCTACTTTATTCCTGTACCTATAACTTCTCAAACTTGGACCTTGTATTTCTACGAAACACTTGTCTAAAACTTGAGAAGTCACAAGTAAACAGAATACAGTATGAGGACCACCCCCTTTGTCCTAATGGACACTGGACAATATACAATACTTTGTATAAGTCCACTGAGTTGAATAACTCAATCTCTGTGCATCGTACGTTGAAAACTGTACCCAGGCGATTTCCTCAAATATCACCAATTACAACGAATTCCGATATAATAAGGATGATCACCTAATTCCCAATAACTTACACCTACTCATCATCTGTAAAACCATACAGATGTGAGAATCATACCTGGTAAATACATACCCTGGAGCAAGGGTCTAATTGGGAAATCAGTTTTCAATTAATAATACACAGTGAAACTGAAACATGAATATGTTTCGAAGGGGTATCCGGGTATTCCTAGTAATGCCTCTTCCATTATCCAGATTCATGACTGTAACCTTATATTTCCTTGCCATCTCTTCAATTCCCTTTATTTGTATTTAGTCGTTACCTTCTGTACACCATCGTTAGGCTTAATGGTTTTCTTCCGTCCCTACCGTTCGGCACCAGCCTATGGTTTGGAAGAAGACTATCCAATAAGCATAATAGGTGTACTGTCCTAATCCTAGGAGCACTCGCAACCTGAGAGAAGGTAAGGATAAAAGACAACTGAATAAACCTTATTCTTATTTCTCCCGAACCAGAATCCATCCTTGAAGAAGTTCCTCCGAGTTCGTATATAACCATATGATAGATTTATCCAATGGAATTGGACGTTCGTAGTGATACGAGGTGTTCTGGAGAAATACAAAGGTGAAGTAGGAGTGGCGATGAAATACGTGGTTTGGTCGTGAATGTTAACAGTCGCAATTTACTTTGCCTTCTTTCTAATCCCTTTATTTGTCTTTACTTATTACCTTCTGTACACCCAACTCAGGCTAATTGGTTTTCTTCATTCCTTACCTTTCGGCACCTGCCTATGGTTTGGAAGAAGACTATCCAATAAGTATAATAGGTGTACTGTCCTAATCCTAGGAGCACTCGCAACTTGAGAGAAGGTAAGGATAAAAGACAACTGAATAAACCTTATTCTTATTTCTCCTGAACCAGAATCCATCCTTGAAGAAGTTCCTCCGAGTTCGTATATAACCATACGATGGATTTATCCAATGGAATTGGACGTTCGTAGTGATACGGGGTGTTATGGAGAAATACAAAGGTGAAGTAGGAGTGGCGATGAAATACGTGGTTTGGTCGTGAATGTTAACAGTCGCAATTTACTTTTCCCTCTTTCTGATCCCTTTATTTGTCTTTACTTATTACCTTCTGTACACCCAACGTAGGCTAATTGGTTTTCTTCATTCCCTACCTTTCGGCACCTGCCTATGGTTTGGAAGAAGACTATCCAATAAGCATAATAGGTGTACTGTCCTAATCCTAGGAGCACTCGCAACCTGAGAGAAGGTAAGGATAAAAGACAACTGAATAAACCTTATTCTTATTTCTCCTGAACCAGAATCCATCCTTGAAGAAGTTCCTCCGAGTTCGTATATAACCATACGATGGATTTATCCAATGGAATTGGATGTTCGTAGTGATACGAGGTGTTCTGGAGAAATGCAAAGGGTAAGAGAATGAGTGGCAATGATGTATGCAACTCAGACAATCCAAAAGCCAGTGTTATAAGAAAGTTCGGTTAACTTGGTCACTGAGTTATAGTATAGGGTCGGGCCAAGGTCGCAGTCAAAAAGAGAGATAGAAGAAACACTCTGCGTGCACTCTAACCTAGATCAGAATGGTTAATCATTTTATCTAATCAGGAAACCTCCCACTATATTCTCAAATTCTCCTCTAAACCTGAAAGAAGAATTAGTCGGGGTCATCCGAGGAGTAAACCAACTCATCAGTGGGAATCGGGATCCAACTATCATTGCATGACAACGTGATGGAAGGCACTCACGTCATCACACTCCAGAAGGTATGCGCAAGCCTGGCAAGTTTCCTGTATGTTTGAAACTCCCGATATGATTTTTCCCGTAGGACCCAAGTGACCTTGACGAATAATCAACAAATCAAAAGGTCCTAGTCAAGTTCAACCCGTCATTATCTTGATTGCGTTAAACCCACCCGCATGACCCTTGACGAATAATTAACAAAGTCGTACGACTGTTCTAACCAATCCACATATCCAGGCGACAGAAAAGCATTACAGAGCTACCGCACACTACGCCTCGACGAATAGCAACGACAAACGTAGCACGAATACTAAGCAATACTAATCTGAAATGACGGAGGGCTACTAAAGGTTTTTGGCGAAAAACCTTTAGCGTAATGAACTTGATATCATTGAAGGAATCCAAATGGTTTTATAAAAGTATAGTAGCGAAAACTTTTGCTAAAGAGGTCACTCCCGGTGAAGGGATCTCGGCTCTTTCCTCGTCGAATGAGGTGCAGGATATTCCAAACTGAATACCATGATGCAAAGCAAAAAGTAATTGACTATAGTGAAGTTATTACCCTGACGCAAACCTCTGTCTAAGGGGTCACTCCCGATGAAGGGATCTCGGCCCTTGCCTCGTCGAATGAGGTGCTGGATATTCATAACCGAATACCACTGTGCAAAACAAAAGAGAACGCCCTTGTAATAACAGCTTTTGAAAAAAATGGTTCCAATAACATCAAATATAGGTTTGTTTTCCTTGCATTGATAAGAATCAACGCAGCCCCATCAAATGATCACACCAGAAAAGAACGAAAATATGATGTACGTATATGCCATCTGCATTCGCCGCTGGGTCCTGTCATCACCCGTTAGGTTACTTAACTAACGGCAGAGCGGGGACTGGACTAGTGCGGGTGCAAAACATATACAACATCTACTAGTATATATATATCAATATATAATAATCTCTCCAGATATGATAAAAGCAACAACACAGAAAAGTAATAAGTATCACAGAATAATACAGATAATGTGGGAACCCCGAGTTTCATAGAGCCGCAAATGAAACCCGACGTTCCCTTGGTCATGTGGATAGCCTGTGCAATGAAAACCTGTACTCCCTACGAGTGCGGCGAATAGCCCGCCAATTCTAGAGTGAGGCCCCGTCTGTCTCAACGCCATGAGATGTGGACCCGTTGCCCTCCAGAACCCGTCTATCCGTGCACCCCACCGCGGGATAATCCTAGTACAGAAAATAAAATATATACAATGGGTACACCGACCTCATCCCGGTCGTGCCCCAAAAGAATAATATACAAACATGCAGTGACGGCAGTCCACATGTTGGACGCTCACCCCGCAATAACAAATGTACAAATAAATCCAAACTGCACTACCATTGCACATGAGCTATCCACCACGACAAAACTGCAATATCACCGCACAATACAGAACATCAACGTGAATGTCACGTTCGCAAATCCGTCTAAAAGGACTATAGCGATTAGACAAGATTTACCGATCAAATGACATTCACGGTCGCAGATATAATGTAACCACTGTAAACTAACACATTTAAAATTCCGATCGACAAAACTTCCCGAAGTGGGCCCCAAGCACAAATCCAGTACTCAAACAAAATCTGGGCCCAGACAAAATATTCCAGAAACCACAGTTCCAAGTGAAAAACCACCACAAGAAAAATTGTTCACTAAAGCCCCAAACCTGCGGCGGAACCGCGGCAAAGCCATGGCTTATGCGGCGGTTCCGCGGTGGTTTCGTGGGTTCAAGTGCCAAAATTTCTTGTGTAGTCTTTAAAAAACCTGCATGATTTTCTGAAACACTTACAATAATTTTTCGACCAATTTACAAATTCGACAGAAACTTAAATTTTGAAATTGCAGTTTCGGAAATTTTGTTCGATCGATATTTTAAACGTGTTAGAACAAGCTAGTATAGGTTAATGGCGTGGCTCTATACCATGTTGGGACACGGCGGCGTCCCAGCCGTCAAACCGACGCCAAATGTGGAACAAAAACTTTTTACGGAACCGGCGCCACCGCGACCCAAATACCCGGATCTTTCCATTAACCATAAACTAGCAATATTTAAAAGAGTTTGAAAATTATACCGATTGATCCGTGTCCTTCGGTCTTCAATCTCTGCGCCAAACTTCCCGTTGTTGCGCCGACGAAGTTCGCTCCCCGATTACGCTCGTCAAGATGGCTCCACGTCGATGAATCTTTATACGGGCTCCCACCTCGAACCGAGGCAACTCGGACATGAAGTTTGCTAGCCGACATGTCCAAGATTGAAGAAGAGTGAGAGTGGAATATTTTGTCTCAAGATACCCAAGCTATTGGGTGGAGGTAAATCGAAATTGCCAAGATGTGGGATTGTGAGCACAAGAAATTTTAGCCAAGAAAAAGGAATGAGCTTTCTTCCTCAAGGGATCGGCCACACTCTAAAATGATGAATGAAATGTTCTCTGTGGAATGCACACAATGAAGTGGTGAGAGGGTCAAGAATATATTGAGTGTAGGAATATATGTGATAAATTTATCAATCAATCCCCAACCAAAATAATGCACAGCACACCTCAAGAAGAAAAGAACCAAGGCCTTTTTTTTCCACCACAAAAAAAGCCCCTGCCATCTTCATTGCTGGCGAAATTGCATGGAGGCCCCTCACCAACTCAGCCACCTCACTCCACTCCCCAAACAGAAAACCCAATCAAGGAAGGCCATCCCTCATTAAAAGATGCACAGGCATCCCCCCATGCTTGCTTGAAATGGCAGCCCCCCATGGAATTCAGTGTAGGAAAAGGTAAGAATGAATGGTCAAAGTCAAGATCAAATTGCTCACATAAATTAAACATGGATCAAGATGTTTAAAGACGGAAAAGAAAACTGGCAACTCCGAAAAATAATCTCGTAACGAAGTACGAGATTACACCTTAACTGTAAATACATACCCGCATTTGTATTCCGACCGAATACAAATGCAACGAGACAAAAATAATCCTACAGTATAATACTAGGATCCGGCTTAAACCAAAACCCACTATTATTATCTGTCCGATCCTGATCCGTGCACAAGTGCACGAATATGATCGAACCCTGCCATAAAACCATACGGCCTCTACGAAGTCTCGTCCGAACTTGGGAAATTGTCTGTGGGGGACTCTAATGACTCATCAATACACTGGCACTGGGTATAACCACTAGCACGTCAGAGGTACTAGCTGTACGTAACGGTTGCCCATGTATTGATCGGAAAGGAAGCTGACGAGTGAACTCATCCAGAAACCCTACTGAGCCTGACAGTGACAATATCCGTACAGTCCGGTCCGTTCATCTATGAGTATCGCATATAGGGCCTAGGGGGCTGGTAAACGTCAGACCCCCAATAGCGGTATAAGTTGTGTCGGAGAGTAGCCTAGAACACCATGAGATACTACTGGAATACCTACCAGTAAATCTCCTTTACCCTGGCCAGGGATTTCGTGTAATGGCTCTCCTAAACACAGCGCGATCTCACCCCCAATACCGGGATAGACGAATCCCTGAAGATCCGCTCACTGCCTCAATGTGGCTCGGGACTGTACCCAATTAAAACCTGTTTGCACGACTCCTTTGAGCCGTGGTAGGGTAGTAATCAAAGTACAGTGGGAACTCACACGAGACAAATGGCGATCTCAGGTCGATAGACTAACCTGTACACATGTCACCCGCGAACTGCTATCTGACGATATGTATAATACCAACTAGCATGTTCCCGGCGAGTCCTGTCCGGTGTACTCATAACTCAATAAGCACCTGTATACATCTTAGGTGAACCAACTGACACCAATGGCTTGTGAGACCGGCCACCGCCCCTCGTCGGGGTCTCGACTATATACACTAGTGTACTCTGGAGTACCGATGCCCTGTCTCGAAACTCCCATGACTAGGGACACTTTACGGATGTGCTTATAGAGCCCAGCTCCCACGTATATGATCGCCATCATACTGCTGGCAGTCAAGCAAGAATCCTATGGGCTCTATCAACATGCAATAGTGAACTAAAGCATGTACATGATGATAAAGACAAACCAGATAGCATACTATCATCTCGAGCAAGACTGTCCTATTGGTATAGGTCCTCCCTCAATCATTGCAATCACATACCTACAATCTAATAATTGACTTTGAGGGCACTATATCCAACATAAATTACGAAACGTCTAAAGGCGTAACGTAATCTAAGTAAGCCAAAGCCAAGGAATCTAAACCATTTAAAAGAAGAAGTAAAGGAAAACATATTTAAAAGCAACATCAAATTTCTCAAAAATTTCGGCACAGTCTCCTTTGTAAAAACTAGCCCCAAATGGATACAAATAAGAATATATACATAAATAATAATAAAAAGGCATCCCCAAGCGGGAGCTATCTCTTCACCAATTGGCGGTTAAAACCACGCAAGCAATATAATATACAACGCCGAAGGGCGAGGAACAAAACTCAAAGAAAACCATCAAAACCACTGAAAACCATAATAGTACAAGTGCGACTCTAAGGTCAAAAGAATAAGCAACTGGTCTTCTAAATTTATCAAGTAATACAAGTCTGGTTGATGGAGCTTACTAGATACAAATGAAATAATAAAGTACAACGGTGGTCCCGATACAAGTGAACCAACCTACCAAGCAATCACCCTGAATGAAATGATGTGCCGGCAAGTTGCCAAGGAAACCTGTAAATCGAAACCTGTAAGAAAATTTGGCACAACGGGGGTGAGTTGCCAACTCGTGAGTAGAAGACATCTGTGAGTAGAAATCGCATGCACGACGATCTCCTAAGTCATAATAATATACTTATATAAAACTAGTCATCTAGTAGTGACATGGTAATAATCTATGCCTAAGTGCAATGCTCTGTGCATCGTGTCAGTATTACTAAACAGTAATATGTCACATATCTGATGTATGAATGCATCATGAATGTAAAACAATCAACCATGAAATCTGGATATATATGTATAAGAGATCTTTACTTTTATCATAGTAAAATTTGTATGGTAATATGAAATATCATCAATGAAATTCATGGAAATCCGTGTCAAGCATCGAAACAAAACATGTAAATCTCAAAGTCTCAATACCTCATAGTCTCAATATCATATAGTCTCAATATCTCATAGTCTTAATATCTCGGGCTCTGTCAGTCCGGATCGGCCCATATCATCAAATCTCACGACAACGGTCGGTATCCTCCGGATATCCGCCGCGCCAGATATCACCGGTAGGTAGTCTTCCCCAGCCAAGTTCATCGTCATCCCCACAAAAACACTCTCGCCCCGGGATACCGTACCGGGCCCACCATGTACCCGAGACAGTTCCTCCACTCCTCGAATCGGGTCTCGAAATCCAACAGAAAACATGAAAACTCATGGTGGACGACCTATACATCACGAGAAAACCGTAACTTATATTTTAAAAATGATAATAATAAGGTTATATTAAATTCTTACGGTTTTCCCCTAAAATCCAGAAATCTCATAGAAATCCAAAATCCCAAAATCATGAGTAAGTAAATAAAGAGTATCGGCAAAAGCCCCACAATACTGCATGAAAATATGAATATGTGAATGCATGAAGTGTTTAAGTAATAAATGCAATGTCTAAACTAGCACATGAGAGTAATCACACAATATTATATTAGACTAGCATTTAGCTGATTATATCAATAAAAGATAATATGTTCTAAAGTGTACGTGACATGGAAATTACCGATGATGATGTGTGTGAGCCGGCAAATAAGTGTACGTGGAACATGCACATCATCGGTAATTGTGCTGGTGTCCTAACAGGCAGGGTTTTATATTAACTAAAGATACATATGTATGAACATGCAATGCAATGAATACAACATGGATATAACAGTGAATGTGTAGTAAACGCACAACTAGAGAATACTTACTAATTATGAGTTATACAGTTTGTTGTTTGAAAAAGCACGAATCATGGTTTTTAGAAAATTAGGGGCTACGGGGTTTTTATGAAAAGATATGTCCTTTGAAAAATCCGCAGTATCCCTCAGGCTGTCTTTAAAAATGCGCACGATTCGTTAGTTTTGAAAATAAGTATGACTCGATCCTAAACTAAGATCTACCTAACCAACTAAGTAACTAACTAAAGACACTAGTCGAAAGGTAAGAAGAATCCTCCTAAAGTCTGAGTCGGTATCTCCAGTAGTCGGCGATCCAGTCTCAATAGCGTCACGTACGAAGTACGACTTTCTCGAGTCAAGAGTACGGATCAATCATCACATCTATACCTCGTACGGTAAAATCCATCGTACGGCATCCCAAAATCGGGGTACAGGTCAACTATCACATATATACATCATCATTCGTATAGTATCATCATCAAACAATATCATGATCAAGGGTACTGTACTATAATCGCATACATTCCTATATCATCAAACATATATCATCGTCTGTGTAAATATACATTGTCAAATGATCCACTAAAATATCATGTCATATATCATATCGTGATTAAGTTACATATTACGATCTGGGTTTTATCCCAGAGTCTCGTTCATTTCAATTCCATCTACACATATCATCGTTCATATATTTCCTCATTACCCATCGATCCGCTAATATCTTAACACATTTCATATCATATCTCGATCACATATCCAATATCTCACGCAATCATGCCCGATCATATCGACTCATCCCCAAGTATCATAAATACCCTCATATCACGTGTATATGCTATATATATATACATATATATACCTACACACATTCCTATACACACACACACACATATACACCAAGTCAGGTTTATGTGTGTGTCTATATGAAACCTACGAATTGCCTCCAAGGCAATCATCCTCTGGTTAAGTCTTTCTAAATCAGTCTAATCCAACCTAAAGTATTCAATAGTACCCTACTCGCCAAGAATCTAAGGTCACGTCCGATTTCCTAATAATAATATGTAATATCTTTATCCTACGCTTGCGAGGATGCTATACGCCATCCACCCGACTTCTCCCGTAGATATACATCTACTCACCTGGTCCTTGTCTGCCGAAGTCGATACCGCCATCCTCTTCTTCATCGTCCGAAGTCCACGTGAGGGGTACCTATACATAAACACAGATATATATATATCGTAAACCGAATCGCGGATAAAACCAAAACGGCGCACGAAACACGCATAGGTTAAAACTTATGACCCGTTCATGCAAAAGAACCGAATAACCTTCGACATCGGCGTACAAACGCCGATTGATCGAGAAAAACCCAAACACACCAATCGTGGTTTCACAAATCACTAATTATAATATGAAATAGATTGCAACTCATCAAAACCTCAAAATAAATCAAATCGAATTATTTCCGAAAACCTAGAAAGCACTAAATTTTCGTTTTAATTCGAAACTTGATGTTTTAACAAAACTAGTGACCATTATATTCACTAAATATCATAACTAAGTCATACAAACCATCACCAAAATTTATTCTCATCAATTTGTATTAAACCCAAAATTCTAGTTTGCAAATTTATTCAATTTTAACAATTTCAAACTAAAAATGCACAAACAACAATTAAACTTGGTTTTGCATGATCTAAAGTATTAAACTATAACTTATAATGTTAATAATGTCATGAATACCCTAATTAGATTTTTATCTCTCTCTCACACACACACACACACACACACACACATATATTACAAAAATCTAGTTTGCAACAATTAAGCAATTTGGACAAATTAATTGTAACAATTTACAATTTACCTTCTAGATTAGGTTTAGAATTACCTAACATGTTAAACTACACATTAAGATCAATATCCAATGATAAAAACCCTAATTTGATTTAAAAACCCTTTCTTGAATTTTGAATCACAAAAATTAAAACCATAATTACACTTCTAATTAGCTTAATTTGAAGTATTATAGCAACAATTAAACACTTGGGTTAGGATTATACCTCCACAACAAGAAACCAAACATGCAACCTAGTCTCCAAAGTGCTAACTTTGCTCTAAGATCTATACTAGATAGGCCAAAGAATAATGGGTATATATTGGATTTGGAATTTGAGGTTTTATTATGGATTTTTTTGATGGATTTTTGATGATTTTTGAAGCAAGGTGAAGTGGGGAAAATTTTTGGGCTGCCTCATGAAGGCTCGGCCAGGAATAATGAGGGGATGAGAGAGAGAGGGAAGGGTGTGGAGATATCTAGAAAGTTCTCAAATTATTAAATCTTTTATCTACTTTCAATAATTATTTATTTTATTTTCTTTTCTAATAACCCATTCTATCATTTTCTAGAATCCTCATGACAACTCCAACTTAATTCAAAGCAACATGTTACATTTTGTTTTAGTGTGTCATGGTGCACAATTTTGTAATTAACTCATTTCAATTTGTAATTTACACTAATTAAATGTATAATTAAAAGCTTATGTTAATACTTAAAATAATTAATTAAGAAAAAATATTTAAGTAAACTAATAATTTATAATTCACTAAATAAGCACCATTACTAGTAATTACATAGTTAAAATAGGCGCATTTAAATCTATATTGAAAAATAACTGTAGTTGAGTTTTACGGAAAATACGGTTTATTTTACCGATTATCAGAAAATTCACCTAAAGGATTTTATTTATGTAATTATTTATTTATTTATTTTTTTTAAAATGTTAAAATCTTCCCCCTTAAAGAAATTCGGTCCCCGAATTTAAATCAAACTCCCTCAAATACTAAGACATTTAGCAAAACACTCAAATCGTCGGGGCTCCGAAATCATCAATACTTAAAACATATCTTAGCGCAATGCATGCGTATGAAAAACAAGTACATAACTCAAAATCAAAACTCCGTCAAGCATAACGCAATCATCGGAGTTATGGTGAAAATACAATATCAAGGTCCAATACGAAATCAACATGACATATTCAAAACTATAACATGTACATATAGTACGTCTCGTAGTAAAATCGTCCAAACATCAAAAAAGAAATCCATGCAAACACCCCCCCTTTTTTTTAAATCACCGTGTGATGCGCGTGTCACGGCATAAGTAACGGACGTTCATTTAGAAAAATAGCTACACATATATATCTTTTATTTAACATACACGCCCCGCCTGGTTACTAAACCAAATAGTAATTATCATAAAAACATGCTGCTCAAAATAAAATCAATCTCAAATACAGTATACAAATACCTCGTGCATTCGGTGTGCACGAAAATTGAAACCAAATACAGAAGCCACGAATATGCACAGAAACAAAATTGAGTGCAATGGGTGTGCACCAAAAACATCTGTCAAGTGCAACGGGCGTGCACGACAACAATATCAGGTGCATCTAATCTGCACAAATCCCGATTTAGTGCATCTGGTGTGCACAAAATCGCATCAAGTGCGCCAAGTGTGCGCAAGAATCTCAATCAAGTGCATATGGTGCACGAAAACATATACCGAATATCAAAATTGAAATCACAGTACGAAAAGTGCATGAAAACTATGCCGAAGCATACGTCAAAATCATGTGCAACCCATATGCACGAAATCAAATCAATATCTCAAAATGTATAAAACCAAATCGAGTGTACTGGGTATGCACAAAACAACATCAATACAACTGATATATGAAACATGAATAGAGTGTAATGAATGTACATATAGGAAATACCAATCATAAAACGAAATCATCAAAATACCAGAATCCAAACAACGGAAATGTGATATTCGAATCCCCAATCGTAAATCGTAACACTGACGTTGATGTGCTCCTCTTCCCTCTGGTGTCGACTTATTCGAACTCGTCTCTTCGTAGCTGTATGAACTGTGTTACAAACGGATATACTCATATCTAGAGTCTCCCGAGTAATGTATCCCATCACATGATATCCGACTACGTTAAAATTTTCGATCGATTCATCAAAGTCCCATAATTTCCCGAGAGCTCAACACTCAAGTACAGTTTAAAAATCTCAAGTACATGCCCTAGCACCCGCGGACCAGCCATGGAAGGGCAAACCCAAGCCTCACTAATGCAACCGCGGAACTGCCGCAAACCCTAAGGTTCAAAGGCATTCTCATGGTCATTATATCGAGTTAGGGTTTCATTCTTCTAGAGGGTCCATAGAAATACCTGCATGTTCTTCCGAATACCTTAAACTTGGAAAAGTAGGTTTCTGATGTTCGTTCAAACCTTTTAACTTTCGTCCGCACGCTAAACAATGCTTCAATCCTCAAGAATAAACGATACGCTAATGGTCATCGCATTTGAGCCGCAACTCCCTTTGCCCGTGCGACCGTGGTAACAGAAACCACCATCCGACATTGACGAAGATAGATCATAGGAACGAATAGAATACGATGCAAAGAAATGTACACCCTAAGGTTTCTTAAGCAGAGCAGCGTATCGTAAGTATGCCGCGGATCATACCCACGGTACGTCACTCTATCTAAGTCACCTGCTCCATCAACCAAGGTCAACCTAGACTCGGACAAAGGTTAAACCTAGTGCTCTGATACCAACTTTGTCACGACTCGAAAGTACGGAATGTGACCGGCACTTAAATTACGAAACGTCAAAAGGCGTAACGTAATCTAAGTAAGCCGAGGCCCAGTAATTTAAACCATTTAAAAGAAGAAGTAAAGGAAAACATGTTTAAAAGCAACATCAAATTTCTCAAAAATTTCGGCAGAGTCTCCTTTGTAAAAACTGGCCCCAAACGGGTACAAATAGGAATATATACATAAGCAATAATAAAAAGATATTCCCAAGCAGGAGCTAGCTCTTCACCAATTGGCGGTCACAACCACGCAAGCAATATAATATACAACGCCGAAGGGCGAGGAACAAAACTCAAAGAAAACCATCAAAACCACCAGAAAACCATAATAGTACAAGCGTGACTCTAAGATCGAAAGAATAAGCAACCGGTCTTCTAAATTTATCAAGTAATACAAGTCTGGTTGATGGATCTTACTAGATACAAATGAAATAATAAAGTAAAACGACGGTCCCGATACAAGTGAACCAACCTACCAAGCAATCACCCTGAATGAAATGATGTGCCGGCAAGCTGCCAAGGAAACCTGTACATCGAAACCTGTAAGAAAATTTGGCACAACGGGGGTGAGTTGCCAACTCGTGAGTAGAAGACATCCGCGAGTATAAATCACATGCACGATGATCTCCTAGCTCATAATAATATACTTACATAAAACTAGTCATTTAGTAGTGAAAGGGTAATAATCTATGCCTAAATGCAATGCTCAGTGCATCATGTCAGTGTCACTAAACAGTAATATGTCACATATCTGATATATGAATGCATCATGAATGTAAAACAATCAACCAAGAAATCTGGATATATATGTATAAGAGATCTTTACTTTTATCATAGTAAAATTTGTATGGTAATCTGAAACATCATCAATGAAATTCATGGAAATCCGTGTCAAGTATCGACACAAAACATGTAAATCTCAAAGTCTCAATACCTTACAGTCTCAATATCACATAGTCTCAATATCTCATAGTCTCAATATCTCGGGCTCCATCAGTCCGGATCAGCCCATATCATCAAATCTCACGACAACGGTCGGTATCCTCCGGATATCCGCCATGCCAGACATCACCGGTAGGTAGTCTTCCCCAGCCAGGTTCATCGTCATCCCCACAAAAACACTCTCTCCCTGGGGTATCGTACCGGGCCCACCATGTACCCGAGACGGTTCCTCCACTCCTCGAATCGGGTCTCAAAATCCAATATAAAATATGAAAACTCATGGTGGACGACCCATACATCACGAGAAAACCGCAACTTACATTTTAAAAATGATAATAATAAACTTTTATTAAATTCTTGCGGTTTTCCCCCAAAATCCAGAAATCTTATAGAAATCAAAAATTCCAAAATCATGAGTAAGTAAATAAAGAGTATCGGCATAAGCCCCACAATGCTGCATGAAAATATGAATATGTGAATGCATGAAGTGTCTAAATAATAAATACAATGTCTAAACTAGCACATGAGTGTAATCACACAATATTATATTAGACTAGCATTTAGCTGATTATATCAATAAAAGATAATATGTTCTAAAGTGTATGTGACATGGCAATTACCGATGATGATGTGTGTGAGTCGGCAAATAAGTGTACGTGGAACATGCACATCATCGGTAATGGTGCTGGTGTCCTAACAGGCAGGGTTTTATATTAACTAAAGAAACATATGTATGAACATGCAATGCGATGAATACAACATGAATATAACGGTGAATGTGTAGTAAATGCACAACTAGAGAATACATACTAATTACAAGTTATACAGTTTGTTGTTTGAAAAAGCACGAATCATGGTTTTTAGAAAATTAGGGGCGACGGGGTTTTTATGAAAAAATACGTCCTTTGAAAAATCCGCAGTATCTCTCAGGTTGTCTTTAAAAACGCGCACGATTCGTTAGTTTTGAAAATAAGTATGACTCGAGCCTAAACTAAGATCTACCTAACCAAGTAAGTAACTAACTAAAGACACTAGTCGAAAGGTAAGAAGAATCCTCCTAAAATCTAAGTCGGTATCTCCAGTAGTCGGCGATCCAGCCTCAATAGTGTTACGTACGTAGTACGACTTCCTCGAGTCAAGAGTGCGGATCAATCATCACATCTATATCTCGTACGGTAAAATCCATCGTACGGCATCCCAAAATCGGGGTACAGGTCAACTATCACATATATACATCATCAGTCGTATAATATTATCATCAAACAATATCATGATCAAGGGTACTGTACTATAATCGCATACATTCCTATATCATCAAACATATATCATCGTCTGTGTAAATATACATCGTCAAATGATCCACTAAAATATCATGTCATATATCATATCGTGATTAAGTCACATATTACGATCTGGGTTTTATCCCAAAGTCTCGTTCATTTCAATGCCATCTACACATATCATCGTTCATATATTTCCCCATTACCCATCGATCCGCTAATATCGTAACACATTTCATATCATATCTCGATCACATATCCAATATCTCACGCAATCATGCCCGATCATATCGACTCATCCCCAAGTATCATATAATACCCTCATATCACGTGTATATGCTATACACACACACACACACACACACACATATATATATACCTACACACATTCCTATACACACACACACACACACATATACACCAAGTCAGGTTTATGTGTGTGTCTACATGAAACCTACGAATTCCCTCCAAGGCAATCATCCTCTGGTTAAGTCTTTCTAAATCAGTCTAATCCAACCTAAAGTATTCAATAGTACCCTACTCGCCAAGAATCTAAGGTCACGTCCAACTTCCTAATAATAATATGTAATATCTTTATCCTACGCTTGCGGGGGTGCTATACGCCATCCACCCGACTTCCCCCATAGATATACATCTATTCACCTGGTCCTTATCTGCCGAAGTCGATGCCGTCATCCTCTTCTTCATCGTCCGAAGTCCACGTGAGGGGTACCTATACGCAAACATGTACCTATACGCAAACATATATATATATATATATATATATATATATATATATATATATATATATATATATATATATATCGTAAACCAAATCGCGGATAAAACCAAAACGGCGCACGAAACACGCATAGGTTAAAACCTATGACCCGTTCATGCAAAAAAACTGAATAACCCTCGACATCGGTGTACAAACGCCGATTGATCGAGAAAAACCCAAACACACCAATCGCGGTTTCACAAATCACTAATTATATTATGAAATAGATTACAACTCATCAAAACCTCAAAATAAATCAAATCGATTTATTTCCGAAAACCTAGAAAGAACTAAATTTTCGTTTTAATTCGAAACTTGATGTTTTAACAAAATTAGTGGCCATTATATTCACTAAATATCATAACTAAGTCATACAAACCATCACCAAAATTTATTCTCATCAATTTGTATTAAACCCAAAATTCTAGTTTGCAAATTTATCCAATTTCAAAGTAAAAATGCACACACAACAATTAAGCTTGGTTTTGCATGATCTAAAATATTAAACTATAATTTATAATGTTAATAATTTCATGAATACCCTAATTAGATTTTTATCTCTCTCTCTCTCTCTCTCTCACACACACACACACACATATATATATTTTACAAAAACCTAGTTTGCAACAATTAAGTAATTTGGACAAATTAATTGTAACAATTTACAATTTAGCTTCTAGATTAGGTTTAGCATTACCTAACATGTTAAACTACACATTAAGATCAATATTCAATGATAAAAACCCTAATTTGATTTAAAAACCCTTTCTTGAATTTTGAATCAAAAAAATTAAAACCATAATTACACTTCTAATTAGCTTAATTTGAAGTATTATAGCAACAATTAAACACTCGGGTTAGGATTATACCTCCACAACAAGAAACCCAACATGCAACCTATTCTCCAAAGTGCTAACTTTGCTCCAAGATCCATGCTAGATAGGCCAACGAATAATGGGTAGAGATTGGATATGGAATTTGAGGTTTTATTATGGATTTTTTAATGGATTTTTGATGATTTTTGAAGTAAGGTGAAGTGGGGAAAAATTTTGGGCTGCCTCATGAAGGCTCGGCCAGGAATAATGAGGGGATGAGAGAGAGAGAGGGGGGGAAGGGTGTGGAGATATCTAGAAACCTCTCAAATTATTAAATCTTTTATCTACTTTCAATAATTATTTATTTTATTTTCTTTTCTAATAACCCATTCTATCATTTTCTAGAATCCTCATGACAACTCCCGCTCAATTCAAAGCAACATGTTACATTTTGTTTTAGTGTGTCATGGTGCACAATTTTGTAATTAACCCATTTCAATTTGTAATTTACACTAATTAAATGTATAATTAAAAGCTTATGTTAATACTTAAAATAATTAATTAAGGAAAAATATTTAAATAAACTAAAAATTTATAAGTCACTAAATAAGCACCATCACTAGTAATTACATAGTTAAAATAGGCGTATTTAAATCTATATTGAAAAATAACTGTAGTTGAGTTTTACGGAAAATACGGTTTATTTTACCGATTATCAGAAAATTCACCTAAAGGATTTATTTATGTAATTATTTATTTTAAAACGTTATAATTTTCCCCCTTAAAGAAATTCGGTCCCCGAATTTAAATCAAACTCCCTCAAAATTAAGACATTTAGCAAAACACTCAAATCGCCGGGGCTCCGAAATCATTAATACTTAAAACAAATCTTAGCGCAATGCATGCGCATGAAAAACAAGTACATAACTCAAAATCAAAACTCCGTCAAGCATAACGCAATCATCGGAGTTATGGTGAAAATACAATATCAAGGTCCAATACGAAATCAACATGACATATTCAAAACTATAACATGTACATATAGTACGTCTCGTAGTAAAATCGTCCAAACATCAAATAAGAAATCCATGCAAACACCACCCCTTTTTTTTAAATCATCGTGCGATGCGCGTGTCACGGCATAAGTAGCGGACGTTCATTTAGGCCTGCCTACATGAGCTTGAGCTCGGACGTCCTGCTCCCGAGGTCCTGGCTGTAAACTCCCAGCGGGCTGCGTGGGTCGAGCAGAGCACTCCCTACTTCCGCCATCTTGAACAAGAAGCGGCCTTAAAGCGTAAGGAGTATGAAGAGACTTTAAACGAATCTACCTGACTGCATGCTCAGGTTGATTCAAATGCTGTACTGTTGAAAGCTATCTTTGAGGGCCTTCTACGATGTATTTCTGACGGGCTAACACTGATGCAGAAGCTCAACCTCATCGAGCGAGATGTGCAAAGTCGTGGGGCAGCTCAGCGGGTCATTGATGAGCAACTTTAATCTTATTTGCAGCAACGGGCTCAGGTTGAAGCGGAGTTGGCCGCGGCAGCTGACCGTGAAAAGGGGCTGAAGGGAGTGCGCGAGCAACTGACTGGTTTATTGAAAACACCTCCTTCCCAATAGTTGTTTTTTTATCAATTAACATTTGTAATTTTTGAATAAAATGTATCCATTTTTTTATCCTTTCATATGATATAACTTGTACTCAATTGAACTTATAAATAAAAGATACATTTCTTTCGTACTATCTTGTGTTATCACTTGCTTTCTTCTCTTTTCTTTATTGCCGGCATGTTACCTTAGTAAGCGTAGCCCGTAGATAATAGAGAGCATTCCGTCTTGAACTCTTCGAGAGGTAGTGATGGCTTAGGAAGCAGGTTTAGATCTGCTACCTAAGGCTTTTCAACTTTTTGAGCCGTGAGGGTCTCATAAAGACTTCTCTTCCTACGAGTCGAAAGGATCTTGTAGGTGTATTTTCTCCTTAGGAATCGTGAGGATTCCTAAGTGTGTTTTCTCTTGGGAGTCGTAAGGATCTCACCAGAGAGTTTTCTTCCTTACGGGTCGAGAGGACCCGTAAGTGATTGATGAGATTGGCATTATCCGCATTTCACGGAGTCAGAAGTTGCTCTGGGCGTTTCCCACGGGGTCAGGATTGGCATTAGCCGTGTTCCGCAAGGACCAGGATCCGCTCTGGACGCTTCCTACGGGATCAGGATTGACATTAGCCGTGTTCCACTAGACCAGGATTTGCTCTGGATGCTTCCCACGGGGTCAGGATTGACATTAGCCGTGTTCCACTAGACCAGGATTTGCTCTGGACGCTTCCCACGGGGTCAGGATTGACATTAGCCGTGTTCCGCAAGGACCAGGATCCGCTCTGGACACTTCCCACGGGGTCAGGATTGACATTAGCCGTGTTCCAGTAGACAAGGATTTGCTCTGGATGCTTCCCACGGGGTCAGGATTGACATTAGCCTTGTTCCACTAGACCAGGATTTGCTCTGGATGCTTCCCACGGGGTCAGGATTGACATTAGCCGTGTTCCGCAAGGACTAGGATTTGCTCTGGATGCTTTCCATGGGGTCAAGATTGACATTAGCCGTATTCCACAAGAACCAAAATCCGCTCTGGACGCTTCCCATGGGGTCAGGATTGACATTAGCCGTGTTCCACTAGACCAGGATTTGCTCTGGATGCTTTCCACGGGGTCAGGATTGACATTAACCGTGTTCTGCAAGGACCAGGATTTGCTCTGGACGCTTCCCACGGGGTCAGGATTGACATTAGCCGTGTTCCGCAAGGACCAGGATCCGCTCTGGACGCTTCCCACGGGGTCAGGATTGACATTAGCCGTGTTCCACTAGACCAGGATTTGCTCTGGACGCTTTCCATAGGGTCAGGATTGACATTAGCCGTGTTCCGTAAGGACCAGGATTTGCTCTGGACGCTTCCCATAGGGCCAGGATTGACATTAGCCGTGTTCCGTAAGGACCAGGATCCGCTCTGGACGCTTCCCACGGGGTCAGGATTGACATTAGCCATGTTCCACTAGACCAGGATTTGCTCTGGACGCTTCCGACGGGGTCAAGATTGACATTAGCCGTGTTCCACTAGACTAGGATTTGCTCTGGACGCTTCCCACGGGGTCAGGATTGACATTCGCCGTGTTCCGCGCGGAACAGGATCCGCTCTGGACGCTTCCCACGGGGTCAGGATTGACATTAGCAGTGTTCCACTAGACCAGGATTTGCTCTGGACGCATCCCACGGGGCCATGATTGACATTAGCCGTGTTCCACAAGGACCAGGATCCGCTCTGGACGCTTCCCACGTGGTCAGGATTGACATTAGCCGTGTTCCACTAGACCAGGATTTGCTCTAGACGCTTCCCACGGGGTCAGGATTGATATTAACCGTGTTCCGCAAGGACCAGGATCTGCTCTGGACGCTTCCCATAGGGTCAGGATTGACATTAGCCGTGTTCCACTAGACCAGGAGAGGTTGACTTTATCCGCATTTCACGGAGTCGGGGATTGACTCTCGGTTGTCTGTGCACCGCCGAGTCATGGAACTGGGAATTGCCGCGGTTCCTCTTTGCTTGATGTTGCGTCTGTTGTAATGAGACGAATGTTGAGATGATCTCCAGGCTTTCTGTGAACCGTCGAGACTTGGCTCTCTTTCGGATGGAGCCTGGGGGGAAGGTGTGTTTCCCTCTTTGTTTGTGCCCCTGGATTGTATACATGGTTCGATGTGATCTCACCCGTAGGGCAAAATTTTTTATTTTATATATTTTTCTTTCTACGATACTCTATCATTTCAGCTTTTATATCGCGAAAGTCACGACTGCCCAATCATTTCGGCTATTTGTTTTATTTACTCGCTGCTTTGTATTGCGAGTTGCCCAACCATTTCGGCTATTTTGTATGCATATAATTTTACTTGCTGATTTTGTTGTAAGTTGCCCCATCATTTCGGCTATTTCATATGCATTTGTGGCTCGCTGGCTTTTCGCTACAAGTTTTGGGATTTGATACCGATTTAGGCATCATCATCGCTACGACTGGGATATTTCCAGGAGCGAATCATCATTTGCCTTTGCCGACGTCGAACAAAGGTGGCTTAGCGAACAGGGTTAGGATCCTGTCGACTAAGGCTTTTAACTTCATGAGCCGTAAGGGTCTCATAAAGGTATTTCTCCCTACGAGTTGTGAGGATCTCGTAGGTGTGTTTTCTCCTTAGGGATCGTGAGGATTCCTAACTGTATGGTCTCTTATAAGTCGTAAGGATCTTACAAGAGTGTTTTCTCCTTTTAAGTCGAGAGGACTTACAAGGGCTGTCTATTGTGTGAACATATCCCTAGTCGCGGGCGGGACGTTGTTAGGGAAAATGTTTATTCGCGCCTGTGGATTATATACAAGGGTCAGTATTGAACCGCTTATAGGGCAAAATTGGAGATTGTGATGGCTTAAGAACAGGTTCAGATCCCTGTAACTCAAGGCTTTTGAATCCTATGAGCCGTGAGGGTCTCAAAGGGGAATTCTTCTTACGAGTCGTGAGGATCTCGTACGTGTAATTTCTCCTTAGGAATCATGGGGATCCCTAAGTGTGTTGCTCCCTTGTGAGTCGTAAGGATCTCACGCAGGTGGTTTCTCCTCACAAGGTCGAGAGGGCCTTGCAAGTGTCTTTTAAAGAGATTGTGCCCTTTCGTGTTTTCACAAAACTCGCCGATAGCCCTGCTGTTTTTACTCACGGAGCCCTTTCGGGGTTTTCATCCGTGCCCATTTTTCTTATGGACATACCGTTTTCTTCTTCCTTTTTAATATTTTTTTTGTGTCAGCCTTGGGATGCTGCGGTCCGTAGTAGTTTATCGACATTTCGGTCAACAGCCAGTTTTAGGACATAATGGTCCATCGTTAGTTTAAGGACGTTTCGGTCCGTTGTTAGTTTTAGGACATTTTGGTCCGTTGTTAGTTTTAGTACATTTCGGTCCGTTACCGGTTACTACTTATAGAGTTTGAGCTTAGGAAGATAGCGAGCGGATATAGGCGTCGTCATTTATCGTTGACCTAGGCCGTGACTCGTCAGGCGTAGTATTTTTTAGGAAGCGACCATTTATTGGCCTGAATGGTCTTTCGCCATGCATGTCCATGAGTAGATAGGCTCCACCCTGGTAAACTTTGTCTATGATGTACGTGCCTTCATAGTTCGGCTCGAATTTCCCCCGTTTGGCACGATTGGGGATCATGGGTCTCTTGACCACTAGCATGAGTTCGCCTTGGTGGAATGTCCTCGGCCTAGTCAATCTTTCATACGAACGTGTCATCTTTGCTTTATAAGCCTCCAGGTTTTGTTGCGCCATGAGACGGGTTTCATCAAGGGCGTTGAGCTCTTCAAGCCGAAGGTGAGCATTTTCTTCGTCTGTTAGCTCGTAGTGAACGACCACTCGTAGAGAGGGTAACTCTATCTCGAGGGGGAGTACCGCTTCTGTGCCGAATACCAATGCATACGGCGTTGTATTCGTGGCTGTTTTGAACGTAGTTCGATACGCCCAGATAGCTTCATGCAATCTCTCGTGCCAGTCCCTCTTATTTCGAGACACAGTCTTTTTCACGATCTTCATCAAGGTCTTGTTAAAAGCCTCAGCTAGACCGTTAGCTCGGGGATTATAGACCGAAGAGTATCTCTAGTCTATGTTATGCTGTTGTGCGAAGCGGCTGATTTTATGGTTTCTATAGCCTGGCCCGTTATCGGAGATAATCCATCGCGGAGTGCCGAACCGCTAAATGACGCGTGTCTTGAAGAAATGGAGGATATTCTCCGTCTTCACTTCTCTTAGTGGTACTGCTTCTGCCCACTTGGAGAAATAATCAGTTGTTTCCAATATGAACCGATATTCTCTGGATGATGCCGGTTCGATAGGCCCGATTATATCAGTTCCCCACATTTTGAATGGCCAGCTAGCCACCGTCGGATGTAGCGGATTTGGATGCTGGTGGATAAAATCCCCATGAATTTGGCACGAGTGGCACTGCTTCGCGTATTCTAGGCAGTCTTGGATCATCGTGGGCCAATAGTAGCCCATCATCTTGATCTTCAGTTTCATCTTCGGCCCGGCTTGGTGAGCACCGCAGAGCCCGTCGTGAGTTTCTTGGACGACTCTCTTTGCCTCTTCAGGTCCCAGGCATCTTAGCCATAAAGAATCAAATGATCTCTTATACAAAGTATCATTGATGAAGGCAAAAGATAGAGCTCGTTTCATGAGCTGATGTCTTGAGGATGCCTCTTCAGGTGTTTGACGGGATTTGAAGTAGTCTATAAAGACTTCTCTTCAATCCATAGCCTTTTCCTGGTCTTTTACTTGTAGGGTCGCTTGCTCGGTCGCTCCTTTTTCTTCGGACGACTCTGGAGACATTTTTGCCAGTGCAAGAACCCGACGACTTTGCACAATGATCCTCACGTCATCGAGGTTCTCGTCAGCCAGCTCTTTAGCGAGTTTGGCTAATGCATCCGCTTTGCTATTTTCCGCACGCGGTATGCTTTCCAGGGCATAGGCAGGGATTTAAGTCAGCAATTTTTGTACCCTTTCGCCGTATTCCACCAGCTTTGGTTTACACGTTTGATAGTCGCCATTTACTTGACTAACGACCAGCTGGGAGTCTCTGTATATGAGGAGGTTTTCAATTCCCGTGTCGACAGCGATCTCAAGACCTGCTATCAAAGCTTCTTATTCGGCTTCGTTGTTTGTTTTCGGCTCTGTCAAGGAAAATGCAAAGAGCATTATCCCTCCTTGTGGAGTCACGAAGATGAGGCCCACCCTGGATTTGATTATGGGGATGCTTTGTTTGCGCTTCTTCATGGAAGATGCTCCATCGATGTAAAGTTCCCATTGGGTATCATTCTCTCTTCTCTCCCCGTCGATCGTGTCAAACGCGTGCTTGTCGGGCAATTCGCAGTTCAAAAGAGAATCGGCGGGTATTGGATGCTCAGCGAGGAAGTCGGCGATGGCCTGACCTTTCACTGCCTTGAGGGGACGATAAGTTATCGAGAACTCCATCAAGAGCAAGGCCCATTTAGCGAGCCATCCCGTTAATATGGCGTTTGACATCAAATATTTGAGAGGATCCACCTTTGATATGAGATGGACTTCATATGCCAACGCATAGTGTCTGAGGTTCGTTATCGCGAAGATCAACGCCAGGCAGTGTTTTTCAATGGGGGAGTAATTGTTTTCTACCCCCAGGAGAACTCGACTCAAATAGTAGAGGGCTCTCTCCTTCCCTTGGTCGTTCTCTTGTGCCCACAGTGCGCCTAGAGAACTTTCGAGGGCTATTGTGTACAGGACGAGAGGTTTTCCTTTAACGGGAGCGGCCAATACTGGCAGATTCTGCAGGTATTGCTTGATTTTGTCCAGTGCGCTTTGGCATTTGCGATCCCAAACGAACGGGGTTCCCTTATTCATTAGGTGACTGTAAGGACGACACTTGCCGGAGAGATTGGCTATAAATCGCCGGATATACGCGAGCTTTCCTTGGAGGGACCGAAGTTGCTTGAGAGTCCTTGGCGGAGGCATTTCCATGATTGCTTTGATCTTCGACGGGTCTATTTCGATGCCTCGGTGTCGGACGACGAATCCTAGGAACTTGCCCGAGGAAACTCCGAATGCGCATTTGAGAGGGTTCATCTTCAAATTGTATTTCCGAAGGCACTGAAACACGATTTTCAGATGCTCTAAATGTTTCTCGTATGATTTGCTTTTAACCACGAGGTCGTCAATATAGCATTCAACGATTTCATGTATGAGGTCATCGAAAAGCTTCGTCATGGCCCTCTGATAGGTGGCACTGGCGTTCTTTAGACCGAAAGGCATCACCTTGTAGCAGAATATGCCCAAAGGAGTCCGGAAAGCGGTATGCTTCTGGTCCTCGGGATGCATCTTTATCTGATTGTATCCTGATGAGCCGTCCATGAAGGAGAAAACTTCGTGAGTGAACGTATTATCTGTCATCAGCTCAGTGACCGGTACTAGAAAGTCGTCCTTCGGGCAAGCTTTGTTGAGATCCCAAAAGTCTACGCATATGCGCACCGTCCCATTTTTCTTCATCACCGGGACGATGTTGGCGATCCAGTCAGGATATTGAACCTCTTGGATGAAGCCGGAGTCGATTAGCTTCTTGACCTCGGCATTTATGCTCATCTCAAGCTCGAGCCGCATTCTTCTTAGTGCTTGTTTGACTGGCTTGATGTCCGGAGATATCGCCAATTTATGCACATCAATCTCTGGATCTAGTCCCGGCATCTCAGAATAGTTCCATGCGAAGTAATCTTTATACTGCATGAGCACGTCTTTGAGCGTAGCCGCTTTTTCTTTAGACAACAGCTCACTGACGAACGTCGGCTGTGGGTCATTTTCCGTTCCCAAGTCGATTTTTCTGAAGTTATTTGCAGTAGTATGTATCCCATCTTCCAGCTCTTTTGGTGCCGGTGGAAACTCTGAGATCACCTCGTCATCATCGTTTTCGAAGCACCAGGGAGATTAGCCATATCTTCACATACTCCTTCTCCTGACATCGTTACCACGTGACAGGTGCGAGATCGCTTCCAAGATCTATGTTGATCCGTCTTTACTCTCGTGGCTTTCGGTTCATGCTTTTGCGGTGGGGTTACCTTCCAACTGCTGGATAGAGCGAACCTGCCTTGCTGATACTGGTCTTCTACCCAGTTTTTGAATGTGAAGCAGTCTTCGAGAGGATGTTCTATCGCTCGGTGATAAGAGCAATAATCCGGGTGAGAGACCTTGCCTGCTTGCTCGGGGTTCTTGGACTCCGGGAGGGTAATCATTTGATGTTTTATGACAAGATCGAATATCTTCTTTGTCTTGTCTTGGGAAAAAGAATACGCTCGACCCATTTTCTTTATAAGAGACGAATCCAGGCTGTCCAATTCTCGATCGCAAGGCTTCTTGGGCCCGCTTTACCGCTGTCGAACGCTTTTTCCGTTCTTGGGTTTATTTCTACCTTTGCGTCGGGTCTTTTGTATGACGGGCTGGCGACGGAGGGCATCATCACTTTCTGTAGCCTGCTGAAGGAGGTGCTGCGTTCTGGCTTTCTCGTAGATGGACATTTCGCGATTATGGCCGTCTCGAACCTTTTGATCCGCTTCCCTTATAAGTTTGTCCATTTGTTCTTTGAACGACGGGCTTGGCATTTTCACGACGGGAGCTCATTTTGGTTCAGGGTTAGCATCTTCCCACAAAGCATCTCCTTCTTCATCAAAGTCATGTATGACGTAGCAGCCGCGGAATCGCTCCCGTTTCTTGGATTGAACATATCCAAGCCCGATCGTTTCCATTCTCCCGTTGGGTAACTTTCGTTGAGTTCCGAGGACGTTCCAGACCGTGTTATAGAACTGGGCTTGTCGAGCAGTCTGTTTGAAGGGTACGCCTTGTTGCCTTAACAGTCTTTTTAATCCATCTGTGTAGTATCTGGGCAAACGGATGGGCTGGAGCCTGTCAAGTGTAGAATCCACACCATGCCAAATTTCTTTCTCCATTTTGGTTTCCCCGGATCGGTAGAATAGGATCGCCTTTTCATCTTTTTGCCTGGGGTGGGACATAGAATGTCTGCAGTTCTTGCACACTATAAGTTTCAAGTGCATCGAGCTCTTTGTAATGCTCCTGCGGAACCATGGCAATTTGCAAACTCCGATTATTTTCAGCGGAGGCTTGTATCGATGGCCGAGCAGAGAATACGACATTGACCTCATCTTCCAAATCGCTGTCGAAGAACAGAATAGGGGTGGATAGTCTCGGCTTGTTGCATTGGGGCGACCCTGAATAAACTATTTCTTCTTCCTCCTCGGTATCACTCCCGAAGACCGAAATAGTGGTGATAGCTTTGTTCTTGTTCTCCGGTTTGCGACATCTTTCTGTATCTTCAAAATCTGGCAGGAAGTACTTGGCATCCTCATATTTGAGGACTTCGTCCACGGAGAATGGGTTTAGATCCCTTTTCACAGTGTACTCGAGACCATCTTTGAAGTACTTCATACACTGATGTTGTGTAGAAGGGATAATGTTGTACTCGTGTAACCAAGGCCGGCCGAGCAAAGCGTTATAGCAGGTCTTAGCGTCAATGACGTGAAACTTGATGTCAGTGACTAGCATCCTAAATCGCAGCGTCAGTATCACAGACCCGAGCGTCCGTGATGACTGGGAGTCAAACCCGGAGATAGTGATCTTATCCCGAGCGAGGTGTTGAACGCTCATGCAGATTTCCTTCAACACTCTTACATTGAGGAGGTTAACGGAGGATCCATTGTCAACCAGGATTTTGCCTATCTTGATGTCATGACAGTATCCGGAGACATAAAGGGGACGGTTATGCTCACACGTCCCGAGGAGGAGATCTTCATCGCCGAAAGTGATATCGGCCATGTGTACTTCTTCCAGCTCGTCCTTCATCTTTTCTTCGGCGAGGAAAGCTTGGAACTATTCGGGCTCTTGTAACGCCTAGATCAGACAATCTCTTGCTTTTTTTGATAACAAGAGGGCATCGAGAATGGTTAGCTGCGAAGGTAGCTTTCTCAAGTGTGCCAGAACGTTGTAATCCAGCTTGTTTTTCTTTGGCGGGTTCTTGGCTATCAGCTCTTTGACGACTTGATCATCTAGGGCGATGTCTTCAGAGATTTTTTCTTTCCCCTTATCTTTTCTATTCGACCCACTGTTCGCGGCCCCGAGATTCTTTTCAGGCAGCGTACGATTACGCAGCTGAATGTTCTCACAGGTCTTCATTTCTTCCATTTCGGATGTGGGTTCTTTGAAGAGAGGGCCAAGGGCTATTTCTTCATCAGAATCGCTCCCAAAGGTGAGAACTTGCGATCTGATTGATCAAAGAATATTTATAACCGCAATCAAGAACGGCGTCGCTTGGTAGCTAGCCGGTGAGTACGGGTCGGTCCATAGGGATTTTGTGTATTCTCAATTTGTTCTAACGAGTTAATTCCGATTGTTGTCAGATTGATTAAATCTAAAAACTAAGTTGATCTAGACTAGGATTAAAATCTTGCTAGGGTTAGGTTTATGTTAAGTTTGGAAAGTCAATATTCCTCACTGCTTTCTATACCCTAATTAAGATCTATGATGTGTTATGGTACTAATTAATAAAGTGGATTAGTACCATCGGGAAGAAACGATATTTCTTCCTCTAGGTTCTTGTCCTTCCTTTCTTAATTCTTACCCTAACCTCCATGGAAAACATATACAACCGGTCGTTTATACTACGGTATCACCGCTACCTCGTGGGGTAGGGTGCCGTAGGGAGCGGGTTGTGCATGAATGCATGGAGTCCTATAAAAACGTATGATGGGCAAGAAAGGGGGGTGAGATTTTCATCTTTCAAGCCTTCCCCAAATCTAACCCTAACAAGTGAGGAGACTACTCACTCATTAGGGAATTGATTAACATGTTCTAAACTATCTAACTAGGGAAGAGAATAAAATCTAAACTAGGGCAGAAAGGAAAATTATACTAGGGCAGATAATAAAATTAACTAGGGCAAGAATAGAAAACTTACTCTAATTTGATGCACTCTTCATACTTTACAAGAATTGAAATTCTGAATTTAGATAGATACAATGAGGCACAAGAAGAGGCATACCTCTAAAAGAAGTTTAGGGTTTCTATTTATAGATCATAGAAACCCTAGGGTTACATTCGATTCATATCTACATTTACAAATATGCCCCTAAGAAGACTAGTCAAAGCACCGACGCACCGACACGAAAATGCACCGACACGGGTCTAGCACGGCAACGGAACCACGGCCAAAACCCATGTTTGGCCGCAGTTCTGCGGCCAAAAAGAGGGGTCTACAGTTGAGATCTTCAGGGCATCTTCTGGTGGCTTTTGGGTACTTGTTTCTTCACTTTGTTTCTCAGATTGTCTTCTAGTTTTCTTCCAGATTTCCACAGTGCATAATGTCGTGGACTTTTACCATTTGCTTCGTGTCGAAGTCTTGAACCTTGCACTGCCTTTGTGCTTTGTGAAATCATCCATTGATCTTCGTTTAGTCTTCAAACTGTAGGCATGATCAAGATCTTTCCATTTGTTGGTCGTAGTCTCACTTTTGTATCGTCTTTTCATCTTTTTCACTGTTTTTGTTCTGAGAACCTGTAACCTGCAACTATGTAGCAGACATGGATCAAACGCACCTGTTTATTTGTAAAATGAATAAGAATGGGGAATATAAGAATGCAATATTATGATATGAACAAATACCCCCAAACTTATCTTTTGCTCGTCCTCGAGCAAACCTAGTTTTATTCTCGAAAAAGACCTAGCCTCACTTTTGCAGGGAAACGTGATTGCACTGAGCTCGTGCAACAAGCTGTTAAACCTCTATGTGTCCCTAATAGGAGGAGTGTTGTCTCCTGAGGGTTTTCAGCGGATACTACCCACAAAATCCTATCAATTCGGCCTATTGACTTTTATTCTCCAATTAGGTTTTCTAACAAGAAATTCTATTATCTTCGACTCATAAATTATCCACCCGTATTTTTCACGCTTCCTTATCATTTAACTTAAGATTATATATATTCTTGTGAATTTACATAGCTTTTGACATCTTTTAAGCTTTCCTTCTAGGGTTCCATCTCAACTTAGGAATTTTTATCATCTTTATTAAAAATATAAGTCCTATTCTTCATTCCTATCTCTCATCTAAACCCCAATCACATACCCCTACGTGTGTGTATATATCATCTCTACACTTGGAAATTCAAATCAAGCTATCATACACTTGTCCATCGTCCAAAGTACTTTTCAATTGGTGAATTTTTAGATGAAATTGCTCACATATTCTTCATACGACCGTTAATACTTCTTGAGGTACCAACGACCGATTACAAAATGTGTTTGCACATTAAGACGTAATTCCTAGTCTTATAACATCTAAGGCTTTAGCAGTGACTCCCAAACCAGTTGGTCTAAGGCACTAGGTAATAAAGCACCCTTGCTAAATATTTTTTAGTAATGCGGCCTTAAGTAATTACAAAAACCAGTGTTCATTTTTTTTATCTCTTTATTCACACTTGTATTTTTATTTTATTTTCCTTCATACTAAGGACTTTTAGACAAGAGCATTTCAAGGTCTCTTCTACTATTCCAACTTTCAAGGTTCGTGTTTGTGCAATTTGTAGGGTATATGTTTTCAGAATTTAGACTTAAGCTTAGGAATTATTTTTCAAATTTATATTTTAATAAAAATATCAATACTTTTCCCTTGTTTTAACTTAGCCCAAGAAGTCAACTCAAAATTTGCCTATTTCTAAATAAACTACAAAGACATATACTTTCTACCGTTAAATTTTAAGAAAGGTTATTTTTAGGGTTTTTAATTTACTAAGTCTAAGATCTAGTTGTTCCTAGCTAGTTAACCTTCTTGTCAAACTCAAGTCAATTATGGCCAAAATTGAACTTTTCAATTTTTATAATTTTAAAATTTTTCAATTTTTATGGGTTTTAAAAATAAGTATGCAAATGCAAAAATATACACATGAATGCGAAGGAAGAAAGGTTACCGAGCATACCCCCAAACTTAAACTTGCAGTGTCCTCACTGTCAGGCTACACCAAGAGGGTCAAAATGTCGGCACTCCCCTGTTTCTTTTTTTACAATTTTTTTTATTGTTAAAAGAAAAACAAAATATATATAAAACAAGTCCCCCCAAACTTAAGTGAGACAGTGTTTCCACTGTTTTAAGCGTTAAAGTTCAGAGTTAGGGAGGAGAAAAATCAAACTATATAAGGCCTTACACAGATCAAAGGTTAGCACAAACCATTCGAAAATTCAATCGTGATAATGGTAGGGTTGGTGGAAGAATGGAGTGTAGAGAAAGGAGTTGAGAAACACACGAGACCGTATGGGAAGAAGGGTGGAATATGGTCTCGGTATATTCGGAGAAGAATGGCGGAAGAGAGAAAGAAGTGTAGTACGAACTTGAGGGTGTAAATCGAGTGAATAAATTAGCGTAAATTGTGATGACCGATGTGTTAAAAGCAATTGTGCCAATCTATCAACCCGTCGAGAAATGGGGTCAAATCCCTCAAGATTCGCGAGAAAACATGGGTACGTTGAACTTGGTAAACCATCCATTGGAAGCGGAAAAGCGACGGATTCTTGCACGGTCGAAACGATGGAAAGGACGAAGGGGAGTGATTTAGGGATAGTCTTATTCTCACCTAAGTAATTTGTCTCGAACTCGAAGGGTTCCATCAATGGTTCGAAATGACTGTAAGCAACCGAGTCTGATGGTTCAACTAACTCATCTGAAAATTCAAAAGACTCAAACTCAGGTGGTGAGTCTTCAAAATCATCCGCAAAAGTGAAACACTCGTAATCGTTATCGGCTGTGAGAACTGTGTCAGATTCGAAGAGGAATGCACTAGTGACGTCCAAACTGCTGTGATCGAATATAATTTTTTCAAGCTCACAGTCCTCCTGCGTGATCTTTTGCGCGGTCGGAACGATTGGAAGGATGAGGGAGGGGGGGTGATTTAGGAAGTATAACAGTTAATGGTTCAGGAGGATGAATTGGAAAATCCGACACATCAAACAAAACTGGTTCATCCTCAATACTTTCCTCAATACTATCCTCATGATTCTCTTCAAAAGTTATCTCATCCATGTAATTATCATCAAAATCAAGACGCATATGAGGTTCGGGAGAAACATTTAATGACTCGGGATGATGAATTAGAGATAAAATTTCAGTCAAATCTACGGGTTCATCATCCAAAATATTCCCCGCGTCAATATCCTCAATCAAGTGAAAATCAATTTTTTTAGACACCTCATCAAAAGCATGGATATTTATCAATTCAAGTTCTAGATTGGAGGTGTAGAGGTCGAAAGGATTGGTGATGGTTTCACTCGAAAGGGACCTTTCACAATCTGGCAAATCAAGCACTACAAAGTCACACAACTCATTTTTATTATCAACTGGTGAATCATTTGGGACACTTGATAAACATTCAAAACCGGAGTTGTGGGATTCAATTGGTGATGGGTAGGTTTGATTTGGAAGGGTGTATAGCTCACTCTCTCCACTCAAATTCTCGATCTGTCCAACCGCCTCATCATACATTGGAATTTTTGGAGCTAGTTGGAAACTAGCTACCAGGTCACTAGGTTGCATAAGGGCAGCAATGGACGCATCCAAATTCCTCATATGTTTGTTTGTCTCTATAATATAAGCTTCCAACGACTGTTCTAGACTAGATATGGGTTGTGAAGGGGTTTCAGTAAAAGATTCAAAGTTGTTTGGATACGTGAAACTCCCAAATGACTGTGTAGAAGCAATGTCTAGGGAAGGTGCGAAAGTCGGGTAGGACTGGTAGGAATTGAATGGTTGGATAGGAGTAGGATCAACATTTGGAGAAAAAGGTGAATGCACTTGTTGATCCCAAGAATTGGAAGTGTTGAAAGGAGTGAAAGATCGGTTACGAGATTATTCAATATGTTCAGCAATAGACATGGGTTTCGGAGTTACAACCGAACTCGAAAAAGGAGTATCAACGTAAGAAGGTGGTGAAGGTTGAAATGGTTGATACAAAGTGGATTGCGGAGTCGAACTGTTTCTCCTAGAAACTTCTATTCGATTTTTCAAAGATATTTTGGGCATGGAGGGGTCGTCCGTAATTCGACCGAAACAATTCGCGTAGGAAGCAAAGTTTGGTTCAGGGTACCAAAGTTCGGCAAGAGATTTGTGAGGTGGGGTACCCATGATGTAAGAAAGGAGAAGAAAAAGAATGTGGGGTGCACGGATTTCTTAGCGACAAGTTCCAAGTTTTTGTAAAAAATTTTCTTTTTGTGTTTTTTTTATGGAGCTTTTTGCAAAAAGATTTTCAATAAAAGGCTTAGACACACGTTCAATCAATCACAAATGCACAATCGAGCCTAGATCTAGGGTCACCTAGGACAGCTAGATAGCTCCTAACTGTTCCAAAGGGTAAGAAATAGGACCTCAAACCGCCTCTTCACCGCCAATTGTGGCCAGGTAAGCATAAGTAGAGAAAGGAGGGATCCGCTCACGAATCACCGTGAGACGGGCCTTTTAAAGTTACCTTTCACTACCTGTCTAGCCTAGGCACCACAAAGTCAGGTTAGGATCAACGGTCGATGCCTACAACTATTCCTTTGTCCTATTGAGCGCGAAGTCCTTAGGGCCGAGTCTAATATTTTTTTATTAATTGATGGACAATGCAATATGCCTTATGTGATTTTTGGGGTCCTGGGAAGGGTAATGAAATCCCCACCCAATCTGGATTGGTGTTCAAGTCCCTTAAAGTCAAATTAAATTATGCAAAGCAATAACACAATCACTTGCAAACAATTTTTTTTTAGCGCGGCGCAAAGAATCCTGCATAAGACCAAGTTATTGAGAAGGGGGAGAGATTTTTTGCGCAAAGAATCATGCAGGCAAATTTTACAGAGGAGATATCATGGGGTTCAGAGAAGGAGAAAGGGAGCTTACAGTGATTTTTCCAGTTGATGATGTCACCACCATGCGGCGGAAGCGCGGCAAAAAGCGCCAATTGCGGCGGTTCCGCGGTCGGGAGGAAGGTTCAGGCTTCAAATCTTTTTCTGTTGCTCTGTTGTGATTTTCCTCTATTGTTTAGATTTGTTTTGATCTCTGGATTTTTCCAGATCTGAATTCGTTCGTCGGTCCTGCAAAATTCAAACGAAAATACCCTTCACAAAATAACAAGATGATAAATTATATATATATATATATATATATTTTCAGTTTTTATGATTTTTCAATTTTTTATATTAACCTGAAATTACAAAAAGAAAATAACACGCCATCCCCGGCAACGACGCCATTTGATTGATCAAAGAATATTTATAACCACAATCAAGAACGGCGCCGCTTGGTAGCTAACCGGTGAGTACGGGTCGGTCCACAGGGATTTTGTGTATTCTCAATTTTTTCTAACGAGTTAATTCCGATTGTTGTCGGATTGATTAAATCTAAAAACTAAGTTGATCTAGACTAGGATTAAAATCTTGCAAGGGTTAGGTTTATGTTAAGTTTGGAAAGTCAATATTCCTCACCACTTTCTATGCCCTAATTAAGATCTATGAGGTGTTATGGTAATAATTAATAAAGTGGATTAGTACTATCGGGAAGAAACGATGTTTCTTTCTCTAGGTTCTTGTCCTTCCTTTCTTAATTCTTACCCTAACCTCCATGGAAAACATATACAACCGGTCGTTTATACTACGGTATCACCGCTACCTCATAGGGTAGGGTGCCGTAGGGAGCGGTGTGTGCATGTATGCATGGAGTCCTATAAAAATGTATGATGGGCAAGAAAGAGGTGAGAGATTTTCATCTCTCAAGCCTTCCCCAAATCTAACCCTAACAAGTGAGGAGACTACTCACTCATTAGGGAATTGATTAACATGTTCTAAACTATCTAACTAGGGCAGAGAATAAAATCTAAACTAGGGCAGAAAGGAAAATTATACTAGGGTAGATAATAAAATTAACTAGGGCAAGAATTGAAAACTTACTCTAATTTGATGCACTCTTCATACTTTACAAGAATTGAAATTCTGAATTAAGATAGATACAATAAGGCACAAGTAGAGGCATACCTCCAAAAGAGGTTTAGGGTTTCTATTTATAGATCATAGAAACCCTAGGGTTACATTCGATTCATATCTACATTTACAAATATGCCCCTAAGAAGACTAGTCAAAGCACCGACGCACCGACACGAAAATGCACCGACACAGGTCTGGCACGGCCGCGGAATCGCGGCCAAAACCCATGTTTGGCCACGGTTCCGCGGCCAAAAAGTGGGGTCTTCAGTTGAGATCTTCAGGGCATCTTCTGGTGGCTTTTGGGTACTTGTTTCTTCACTTTATTTCTCAGATTGTCTTCTAGTTTTCTTCCAGATTTCCACAGTGCATAATGTCGTGGACTTTTACCGTTTACTACGTGTCGAAGTCTTGAACCTTGCGCTGCCTTTGTGCTTTGTGAAATCTTCCATTGATCTTCGTTTAGTCTTCAAACTGTAGGCATGATCAAGATCTTTCCATTTGTTGGTCGTAATCTCACTTTTGTATTGTCTTTTCATCTTTTTCACTGTTTTTGTTCCGAGAACCTGTAACCTGCAACTATGTAGCAGACATGGATCAAATGCACCTGTTTATTTGTAAAATGAATATGAATGGGGAATATAATAATGCAATATTATGATATGAACACGATCCCCCAGCGTCGACCATGTGACAGTTGCTGGTAGTTCTTTTGTGCTCCTCGGTCGTATTTCTTTGCTCCCGACGAGTTTTGCGTTTCATCCGCTTGAAATGTTTTCGGTGAGCAATATATCCCTGCCACCATCTTTTAAAACCGTTGCACTCTTCGGTGGGGTGCGCAATCTTTCGATGATATAAGCAGTAGCTAAGATGTATATCCGCTTCATCAGGAGTGTGTCCTTCGGAGGGTGGCAGCTTCATTCCCATCGATATGGCTTTGGCGAACCTTTTCCCCGTCTTGAACCTGCTTTTATTTGCGGCAGATGTACTTTTATCTGGTGGGAGTGTTTCGACCCTTTCGTCCGGTCGCCGGCGTTTGGCCTTTTCAAATATGGCCATCTCGTGCTCCCGATCAGCTTTTCTTTTCAAAAGAGCTTTGTTTAGGAATACATCAATCATTTTGTCTGATGGTCCTAGAAGTTCCGGCTCAGGATCTGCCCCCAGTTTCTCTGCATAAGGAGCTTCTTCATCGTCTATCGACGAGTGAGAGATCACATGGCAGTTTGCCACATAATCTTCAGGCTCATCCGACGAGTCTTCTCCATTCTCATCTTCTCCGTCCTCAAGGACGTAGCTGAGAAATTCTTGGAGAGTGACTGCGGTCCGCGCCTTCTGGTTATATTCTTCCAGCGCGTCGATATATTTTTGCAGGTCCATGCGCTCGTCATTAAGCTTCGCGGGCTTTTTGGTCTTCTTCTTCTTCTTCGAAGACTTTGACGGCTAGGTGTGAGCGTTTTGACTATCACCACCAATTTTTGGAGTTGGGCGCGGCTTCAGCATTCCCTCGATGATCTCGGGTTCTAGATGATTTTTCCATCTGATCGCCGGGTATGTTTGAAGATCCTTCAACATTCTTTTCGCCTTGGCTGAAAGAACGACCTCCCATGGAGCTTCTTCGACCAAAGAGCATGATGCCCCCGGTGTGTCCCCCCTTTTAAGAGCGTGCGGCTGCGGTGGGCTTACTTTCCAATTCTCGGACAGTGCGAACTTTCCCTGTTGGTATTGGTCTTCGATCCAGCCTTTAAAAACGAAGCAATCTTCAATTGGATGGCCTGTCGTTTGGTGATAGGGGCAATAATTGGGACTATTAGCCTTGCCGGGTTGCAATGGGCATTTTGGATTTGGCAAATTAATGAGCCTGTTGCGCACCGCCAGCTCGAACAATCTCCTCGTTTTGTCCCGGGAAAACGAATAAGGGCGCTTTTTTTTATCATTATAGAATCGCCGTCTCTCATCTAGGTGATCAGTTAATTTTGGACCACTGGGCTGCTGTTGAGCATTGGCGATGAAGGTCGCTTTCCCTTTCCCTTTTTCATTCCGAGGATCCGTCTTTGAGGGAGATGGTCTATGACCTATCTGATCCATTTGGACTAGCTTGTTAATCAAGGCTTGGAAAGTAGTTGGCTTGAAGAAGATCATGAACTGGAAGATGGTTGCCTGCGGATCAAGAGTACCCACGAACATGCTCACTGCTGGCGCTTCTTCGATGTGCTGCTTACATTTCGACCACAGATTCCGCCATCGTATTGCGTATTGAACACATGTCTCGCCTAGCTTCACCCTGGCGTTAATTAGTGCGGTAATCGGAGTACGCTCGCTAGCGCTTGCGAATCTTTGTGTGAAAAACATCTCTATTTTTGCAAATGTCTTGACAGAGTCGTTCGGGAGTTCAGAGTACCATTCTAACGCTGTCTCCGACAAGCTGCCGACGAAATGTCGAAGTAGCAGTTTATCGTCACCTCCAGTGTTGCCACATAAAGCCCTGAACTGGGCGACATGCTGGTGGGGATTGCCCATCCCTTTATATACATGGAATTTAAGGATTGTATATCCCGGCGGGTACCTTATTTGGTCATACCAGCCCGGATAGGATCGTCCAGTCTTAACGATCTGCCCGGCCGTTTCGCTCGCATGATGAGCTCGTATTTGCTGAGCGATGTAATCATCCAGAGCGGCCTTGGAGATGGTTTCCTCCTTGGCCGCTGAAAGAGCCGGAGGAGGGTTCGATGTCTCCCCTCTGTCATCTTCAATGATAATGAGGTTCCGGCTGTAACATCATCCCGGCCATATCTTGGAACAAAAAAGCCATTCTTTTTATGTTGGCCGCCTGTTCCGCGGCCTCTTTTTCTTTCCTCTCGAGTATTCTTCGGAGGAATTCAGCATCAGTTTTTTGTTCCTGACGCTGCTCTGAGGTCTCTGGGTTTTCTTTCGGCCCAGTGAGTGTGGCCATTGCAGTCAGCATCTTCTGAAGTTTTGCTGCTGTTGCTCCTGAGCCATTGTTATCGATCGGGTAAGCGGTCGATGACCCGTAGAAGCACGGCTTTCCTCTTTTCCGGATGCCATATAGACGGTATGTGTTACCATGCCCCCAGACTTGGGGCGTTTAGATTCAGCGTTCTTGCGATTCGTCACAGACTCAGGGATTTTCTCCGGCCTTCTCCTCGTGTGAGCGCTCGAAGTTGAGGGGATCGTTGCAGTGGGCACCCAAGTAGCTGTCGCCTTTTGTGTCTTGACAGGACGGTCCTCTTCTCGCTGAACTTTCACCTTTTTCTGTCGGCGAGAGTAATCTTGATCAATCACCGAGTCCTGAACTTGTTGCCAAACTTTGTAAATTTTAGAGGAAAGCCGCTGAGGGGGCTCTCTAGCTTCACCTTAGTAGCGTTCTCCACGGGTGGAGGAGATCTCTTCAGCACGGCAGTCGGAGAGTTTTTGCGCACCCTCCTTAATGGTTCAAAGCTGTTCCTAGTTGGAACAGTAGCATCGATTTCCACCGTTAGAGCCGGCGAAGTCAGTCTGGAAAGAGAATTGCCCCCAGCCTTCCTTACTCGGCGCCAGTGGCGACGTCGAGCGTGTCTTGCAGTTGGAATTGTCTCAGCTGTAGGGGTGACTTCCTCATGCCCCCTGTGTTGGTCAGAAGTTGTTGTTGTTCGCCTATTGAAGACTGATATCCGATGAGTGGGGATAACCAGCCTATCGAAGGCAGACTTCCGAACAGGGGAAGCAGCCTTGACGATTTCGCCTGAAACGGGAGCTGAAACAGTCAGTCTTGTGAAGACCGACCCTTTGGAGGGAGAAGCCGTTTTGACGACTTCGAGAGCAGGAATGGCTATCCTTTTTGGCATAACCCTTTCTGGTATCACAGGCTTCTTCATAAGACCACACGAGCTTTGGCCCAATCTGTCAAAGACAGAGGCGTTGTATTTGGGCGACCCGTTGAGAAAGGCCTCGGTAGTGGTAAGTCGATCAAAGACCGACTTCTTTGGGGCTTCTTGTGACAGCAGCGGGGCATTGAAGCTCATCGGTGGGATCATGTTCCCAAAGAACAGCCCAGTAGTAGCCTGAGTTACTTGCTCCACTGGCATCTTGAACAGGGAGGCCGCTTGGGGCCCATAGGTTACACCTCCAGATGAGGTAGAACGGGAGTTGCAGTTGCAGCTGGAGCAGTTAGAGACCATTCATATTCTTTTTTATGCACGAGAGCAAAACCAAATCTTAGTACCTCGAAGCTAAGGGCAACCATATTAAACCGCGATTCGTTCGCGAACACGACACACGAAGTGTGGAGTGGAAAGAGGAAGAGGTCCTACCGGGCATGCCGGAATCTGTTCTCCGCCGAAAACGGGGACGGGACCGTGTAGGTCCGTCTTGCCTGAAGTTCGAGGGCAGATGCTAATTAGTGCTATCCGTCCACCTCTCCGAAGATACCAAGTTGATTTATGACACCATGTATCGAAGGTTTAAACGGATGCGGCCGATGTAGCAGACTTCGTCAGATTCCCCCTCGTTGAGAGGTTTTTGATTGTGGGGACGCTCTTCCCTGCAGGCGCAAACAACTGCAATTAATTACGCTACCGCATCGCGGTAACTACTTTCTCCTTCTCCAGATGGTCACTTCGTGTCGTGTGTGTTTGTTTTGTTTTTGGTTGCCCGTGGATTGTATACGGAGACTAATTTATGTTGTCGCCCGTAGGGCGTGGATTAGTCCAAATCCGTATTTTCTTAGATTTGGGTTTTGGGTTGGGTTTAAGGATACGTTAGTCTCATTTGAGACTAAGATCAACTTAAACGTTTGTTAAGGATACGTTAGTCTAATTTTAGACTAAGATCAACTTAACCATTGTTAAGGATACGTTAGTCTAATTTTAGACTAAGATCAACTTTACGAGATCGTTTAGATCCAACAAAAGAGCATTTGGGCTCTATTGTTTTAGTTTAGGGACTTTGCGGTCCATAATTAGTTTAAGGACATTACGGTCCAAGGTTAAGGACATCATAGTCCATGAGCTTAAGGACCCCACAGTCCGAGGTTAAGGACATCATAGTCCATGGGTTTAAGGACCCCACAGTCCGAGGTTAAGGACATCATAGTCCATGGGTTTAAGGACCACACAGTCCGAGGTTAAGGACATCATAGTCTATAGGCTTAAGGACCCCACAGTCCAGTTTAAAAACGTCATAGTCTATGGAATGTATGGTTGTCGAGACCCGTCACCTCTCTGAAGACGTTGAAGGATTACAACGAAAAATATCAGAGGAGTAAAGAGATGTACCCTTAACCCAATTTTGGTTGAGAGATCTGTAGTCCAATTTGAGACTATGATCAAAATATTTATGAGCATATAGGCTCAATTAATCTGAATTAGGACTTATGGCCAATCATGGGCTCGACCCAAAAAAATGTTAAACATTTATTTTGGGCTGTTGAGCATTTATTTGGGCTTAGCCCTTTTAACAATGATGTGCATTGATTTGGATTCTGACAATATTTTTGTCTTTTACTGAATGCTGAGCATTCATGATAGCTCTGGGGCTTATTAAAGAACAATTTATGTTCCATCAGCGCAGCACATGGTGTGCTTGGCGCTTTGTGCCAATCAAAAAGCGCAGTGCGCTTCTGTCGTGTAGCGCACACGTGAGGGACACGTGGTGCGCTTGGCGCTGAGTGCCAGTCTATGAGCGCATTGCGCTGATTTATGAGCGCAAAGCGCTATTAGTTCAGTGGCACACACGTGAGGAGCACGTGGTGCGCTTGGCGCTGAGCGCCATTCCATGAACGCAAAGCGCTAGTCCAAGAGCGTAGAGCGCTGGTCCAAGAGCATAGAGCGCTAACTGTTAAGTGGCACACACGTGAGGAGCACGTGGTGCGCTTGGCGCTGAGCGCCATTCCATGAGCGCAAAGTGCTAGTCCAAGAGCGCAGAGCGCTAATTTATGAGCGCAAAGCGCTATCTGATCAACTTTATGATCTGAGAAATAAATTATCGTTTATGAGAGATTTTGTCTCAAGATTCTAAGAACAAAAGTTCTTACTTTATAGGAGATGCTTCAATCTCTTGTATCGATGAAAGGCTTTGCCTTTATGGATCTATGATCCTTAAGAGAATTGAATTATTCTCCCCCTTTTTATAATGAGATGTTCATGATCTCTTTGTATAAAAGACCTTCGTCTTGTAGATCTATGAACTGTGAGAAGAATTATGTTCTTCTTTTTAATTTATGATATGATCCTTTGATCTCTTTGTGAAAGATCCTGGTCTTGTAGATCTATGATCTTTAAAGAAGTGAATTCTTCTTTTTAATTATGAGATGATTTCATCTCTCTGTTCATCATTCATTTCATTTTTTTTATCTTGAAGAAAATCTTCTTTTTGTGAGAGCTTGGCTCTTCTTTTTGAGATCTCTCAAAGCTTATGGGAGGGGGGTTCCTCTCTTTTTTCTGTATCCCTGAGACTTGAAGTCTTGAGGCCTTTATATAGGGTGAGCTGATTTGTTCAATCAGTTAAGGAGATCTTTTCTCCAATTGATTTGGGGATTCTCCACCATTGGATCTTTTGATCCAAGGGCTTCTGATTTACAGAAGGCAATCTTCTTGTTTTTAATAAGATTGGGAAATCTTTCCATACAGAATTTATTCTGTACTTTTTGGTGATTTTTAATCACCATTGGATCATTGATCCAACGGTGCTCTGATTTACAGAGCACAATCTTATTGTTTGGAAAGATTTTGAGAAATCTTTCCTTAACAGAATTTAATTCTGATTAATTGATGATTTATCATCTTTATTGGATCTCTGATCTGACGGTGAGGAGCTTTTAGTTCCGGCGCTAGCGCACCCGTACTTTGCACGTGGTGCGCTGCTTAGAGCGCAGCGCGCTTGGCGCTAGCAAAACCGTGCTTTGCACGTGGTGTGCTGCTTAGAGCGCGGTGCCCTTAGCGCTAGCGCACACGTGCTTTTCACATGGTGCGCTGCTTAGGGCACAATGCACTTGGCGCTGCTTCTGAAGCGTTGCTTCATTTCAAAATTTGAATTTTGAACAGAGCTTTGCTCTGATTGGGGGAAACACCAACCACTGAGTGCTAAGCACTCTTTATTAAGCAGCGTCCATGTGAGGGGCATGCGGGGCGCTTGGCGCTGGGCACCAACCACTGAGTGCTAAGCACTTTTTATAAGTAGCGTCCACGTGAGGGGCACGTGAGGCGCTCGGCGCTGTTTCTTTCTTTATGCATTTTTCTAAAGAGTTTGATTCTTTGTTCTCCCTTGTATCTTCAAACCCCAAGAACAAATTCATCCCCCACGAGAATTAAATTCTCATTTATGGGAGACTTGTCTCATGGATCTCAGATCCAGGGAAAGAACTATGTTCTTTTATGAGGGTTAAACCCTTACATATGCAGATGAGATGCTCTGATCTCTATTATCTTTATTTACCTTGAAGAAAGTTCTTCTTCCTTCTTCTCTCTTAAAGCTCTTTTTTTGCTTGCTCTTCTTTCTGAACTTGAAGTTTATGGCGGGGGAGGGGGGTTCCTCTCTACAAGACTTGAAGTCTTGGGGCCTTTATATAGTGGAGGCAAGTTTGCTGATTTAGTTAAAGAAATCTCTCATTGAGAGATCCTTAATTGATTTGGGGATTTTATCCACCGTTGGATCTTTGATCCAAGGACTTATGTTTTACAGAAGATATTTTTCTTGTTTTAACAAGATTGGGAAAATATTTTCTATACAGAGCTTATTCTGTAACTTGGTGATTTTTAATCACCATTGGATCTTTAATCCAACGGTGCTCTGTTTTAAAGAGCGTAATCTTTCTTGTTTAGAAATATTAGGGAAAATATTTTTCCCTACAGAGCTTATTCTATAGCTTACTGATTTTTAATCACCATTAGATCTTTAATCTAATGGTGCTCTGTTTTATAGAGCGTAATCTTTCTTATTTAGAAAGATTTGAGAAGTATTTCCTCAATCAGAATTTAATTCTGTGTTTTGATGATTTGTCATCTCCGTTGGATCTTTGATCCAACGGCAGAGAACTTTTAGTTTTGGTGCCGGCACCCTCGTGCGGGGCACGTGAGGCGCTGCCTCAGAGTTTTTGACTCTCGGTGCTGGCGCCCTCGTGCAAGGCACGTGAGGTGCTTCCTCAGAGTTCTTGACTCTCGGCGCTGGCGCCTTCGTGCAAGGCACGTGAGGCACTGCTTTTACTGAAGGTGTCTTTTCGCTTTCTTTCTCTGCTTTTTCCTGAGTCAAATTTTTCTTTTCCAATGCTTGGAAATAGTTCCATCGTGCACAATATTTTCTGTGCCTAGACTTAAATGTCTCCCTTCATAATCTGAACCAAGGCTTCTTTTCTCTTTCACTTTCAGAGAATTATTTTAACAGAGAAGAGCTATGGCTTGTAATCGTCCACATGCTCGCCGACAGCCATTGGAGGTGCCTATTGAGGAAATTGTTTCTCATCTTGCTGCACGCTTGGTGAACACTACTCTTACGGATGACCAATGCGATACGATGTTGTACGAGCTCTTGACTTGTAGAGGATCTCCTCTCCCCATCGGCTCCATTTGGCTCCGGATGGTCTTCTTGTCCGTGCTCGATGTTATTCCCCCTCATCCAGCGGAGATGACTCCAGCGATACTCGACGCAGCGGAGGACAAGATCGAGTGTTTTCATGAGGCACTTTTAATCACTACGTCTCTGAGGGATCGCTCTGTTCAGCTGCTAAGCCAGATACGGGTTCAGCGGGCCATCATGTCTGCCTTCGCAAATGGGCACAGTGCTGACCGATGGGGAGCGACTCTTCGTGAAGATCGCCACTTTGCCATGGTAGAGAAGGCAGAGAGGGAGTTAGAGATTTTTATCCATAGTTTTGTTAATCCCTATACTTTTGATCCCATGTATGGTGATCTATTTCCTGTAGAATAAAATGTTCAATTAAATGCTTTCTTTTTGTCGTTGAACACCTGTTCTTCCTCTGATGTGTGCGTATATGAATGAGCCCGACTTCACACATATTTGTAAACGAAACATAACCCGGTGTAAACATAAACAAATAACTCTTGGCCGAAGATTTTGGCGAGAACACTAGTGAAGAAACAACCTATACTAAATGGCTAGTTTGGTATAGATTGGTGAAGTAGAAATTTTGCTCACTTTAGAATTGATTTTCTCTCTTTTCTTTTTCATCTCACTCAAAACTAGAGAGCAAGAAGGAGATGAAGAAAGAAAACTCTTGTGATCAAGTGTGAACCATGGGTGAGAAAATATCTTATATAAACTCATGTAGAGACTAAACCATGACTAAAGATAATGGTTAGTTTAATAAATATCTAGAGTAAAACAAAATTAGTAGACTAAGTCAAGGTTTTCATATGCTTCTACAAGCATCTTCAACCATGATAATTTCCACCTAATTTTGTTTTCCCCTTAATAATTAAATCCCCATATTATTTTAAGTATGGTATGAGTCTCATACACCCAAGTCTAATGTATCATCTAGCACGACACATATATAAATACATTAATATATATCACATATATATTTAAATGTATTTGGAGAAAACATTTTCTTAAGTGAGCTAATATTAGTTAATGCATATTAATATATCAAATATATAATTATACATTAAATAATTAAATCAACACTTGATTTAATAACCCGGCTGTATCGCATACAACTGACTAATATCATATAATAAATTATTGAATCAACACTTGATTCAATAATTCAGTTATATCACATATAACCTATATTGCCAGATTAGAATACGGTATCACATACACGTATTAATCTTGGTCCTGCACATATCACATATGTGCCCTTCTTCGTTTCGCATGAGCTAGGAAACCTCTGTGTAGGACTCTAAAGACTCGTCAATATACCGACAGTAGGTGATAATCCTATCAGTCACCCACAAGCCATCAGCGGTACTAGCTGGACATAACGGCTATCCAGATATTGAGCGATCAGAAGATCAACGAGCAAGCCTATTCATACTCCCGTGAATCCATTGAGTAACACCACCGTACAATCTGCTCTCTTCGTCTGATATGTCGCATATCGAGTCTGGGGGTAGTAAACGTCAGACCCCAATAACTTGATAAGTCATGCTGATGTGAGGCTCATAACCGGTCGAGAAACTACTGATAATGCTTACCAGTAAATCTCTGTATCAGCCCCGATAAGGGACTTCCTGTTATGGCCATTCGAGCACAGCGCAACATCAACCTCCAATACCGGGAGAGATGAAACCCCTCATATCGCTTATTGCCTCCATGTGACTCGGGACTGTACCCAAAAACCACCGTTTTGCACGCTCTATTGAACATGGTAAGGTGGAAATCAAAGCACAGTAAGAATCACACAAGACTCTATGATGATCTCGGGTCTACAGGCTAACCTATACCAGTGTCACCAGAGAACTGCTATCTGATGCTAGGTATAATACCATCTAGGAGTTCTCGGCGAGTCCTGTTCAGTGTACCCAGTCTCCACTGAGCACCCGTATACCATTTTTGATGTCAAACACCAATGGATATGGGATCATCCATCGCCCATCAAATAGGTCAAGAAACGTATACGCTAGTCTACTCTGGAATATCGATGCCCTGTCTCGATACACCATCGACTAGGAATAATTAAAAGATGAACTTATGGACTACCCTGGCCCCACTAGTATGATCTGCATCATAATCCTGATAGTCAAGTACATCCTAAGGGCTTTATCAACATGTGAGAGCAAGACAATATCATAATACTAGTCTAGATGTTAAGATAAAGAGTAACCAGATAGCACGCTATCATGTCGAGCAAGAAAGTCTTCCCTATATATGTCCAAGCATCCATTATAATATACAATCATATACAATAATAGCCTCTAGGGTCTTACACATAACTAACAATCTCCCACTTGCACTAAGGCCAGTTGTTGTAGTATCTCATACCCAACATCCCAAAAACTCTCAAATTATATCTGGGATATGGCCTTTGTGAGTGGATCCGCCGCATTATTCTTCGTCTCAACTGTCATGCTCTACTTCCCAGAGTGTGCTAAGATCGGCACGTGACAGATCCAACCATGCTACCTGTGGTTAGGAAACATCTCTCCACAGTCAAATTACGGCCGTCTATAAGATATCAAGAACAGTAAAATAAAATAAACTATCTAGTACATGTCCATATGCCAGAATAAACGAGTCAAGAAATAATATGCGGAAGCAATAAATCCAATAAACAATAACATCAGGAAAGTACGTCCCAAATACGGGCTCACATCAGGAAATGAAAGTGCGAAAATAAAACTAAGCTAAACCAACAAGATCCTCACTGCTCGGCCTGACAGCGGAAATACTCTTGATCAGCCTGCGAAAGAGACAGAGGATCTGGGCCATGCAAAACCCAGACGTCAGTGTGTCATAATATCAACAATAATAAGTAAACACGATGTAACGATATGTGCAGGCATGAGTATAAACAGTAACATGAAATAAACAGGTAAGCACGGATATAGAACAGTGAAGTGTATGAGAGTATGTGTCGTGCGGTGAGTAATCTAAACTATACTACTGGGTTAATTACTCTCAAGTCTTTGAAATCAATTTAATGAATTATCGATGTAACTCAATAGTATCCCGTGCATGCCCGGGACCACGGTCCAGATTCTCGGGCTGAAACTGAGACGTGCCGCTAAGCACAAAACAGGAAACATGTACAGATGAATGATGTCAGCAACATCATCCCAGGGCTGGCCCTCACTCTCAAAACTGATCAGTATAAGCGTCGAACTGTTGAGTTACAAGTCAAGTTTCATCATTGATTTTCCCTTACCCCAAAGTTATGTGTTCAAGTCAGGTATTGATAAATATGAAACTAATGCCAACACATGATTAAGCAGGTACAGGTTTTATCTAAATAGACAACATGATATGTTCGTCGGGACAACAAGTCAGGGTTGTCGGCATTAGTAACAAGATCAGATAACAAGTCAAGCAGTGGTGTATCAGGGCATGTCAGGTAGTGCATATATATCATGCGGATGCTCAAAAGTGAGACTGTAGCAAGTATGGATGCACGATAAAAGTACGGATGCACAAATGTCTATCAAGGATTACATCTACAACTCCATGACTACGTAGGATGCACAATATCAAGCATGAGGTACTAACATAATAGCAACATGAAATTATATGATATGGCTAGTAACTAGAGATGCAATAAATGATACGGATGCGAACGGGTATCACAAAACAGTAAAACGGTAACATGGGATGCACAACTAAACAACATGTAATATTTTTATTCATATAGATGTAAAATATATATCATAGCATGTAGCAAGATAAACTTGCATGCGACTAGATATATAAATAACGGTATGGATACGTACGGGTATCAAAAAACTGTAAAACTGTAACATAGGATGCATAATGCAGTAAACATGTAATATTTTTATTCATATGGATGTAAATATAATAGTATAGCATGTAGCAAGATAAACTTGCCTGATCGGATCTCACGACGGGATGCGTACGCTGCGTCCGACATCGGGTAAACGTCGCAATGTACCCACGCGCACATGGGGCAGGACCAGGCAAAGCAAGAACGTGACCACGCTGGCTGGGGACGTCTACTGAGTTGCCCAGATCGTCGGCGATGGGTACGTCTCTGGCGATCACCAGAAAATACAAGATCAAGAAAAAGAATGAGAAGAAGAAAGAAGAAGAAGAAGGAGAAGAGGATAGGCTCTCTGGGTTTGGGTGCACTGGGATCAGAGATGAAGGCGAGGGGGTGGTGTCGATGATGGGCCGTCGACGGTGAGGATGCAAGCGAGGGTTTTCCGGCGATGGGCAGTGGTTTTTTTGAAGTCAGGGATCGGGTGTGGGGGGTTTTGGTGCAGGGATGGGGCTCTGGTGTTGCGGAGAAGGAGAGAAGGGGGAGAGGGAGAAGGTGGTGGTAAGGGTTTGGCGATGGCGAGGCGAGGTCCGGTCGTGCATTCCTGAGTTGGGTTCGGGTTTCTTGAGGTCGGGGATCGGTGAAGGTGATGGTGGTTGTAGTGTTGGGAGAGAGGTGAGGTGAAGAGGAGGTGAGATCGTCGGCGTGAAGCGACGGCAGCGAGGGTGAAGCGGCGAGGGGCGCGGCGTGGGTTCGAGATGGGGTCGCGAGAGGTGCGAACACGAGGGAAAGAAAGTGGAGAAGAAGAGAACGTGGGGGGGGGGTTTAAATAAGGTTTTGAAAAATAAAAATATATAATTAATATGTATATAGGCTAAGGCAGGATTAGTTAAGATTTAAAAATATATATTTAGGTAGAGAGAGAGACCGATTGATTGAATCGTTTTTCGATGTGTCGTGTTTTGAAAAGTGTAAAGATCACAACCAAAGAAATTTGTAAACCGCAATCAATAACGGTGTCTATTGTAGGTTCGTCGGTGAATGCGGATCATCTAAAGGGAAAGTGAGATTTGATCGATCTTGTTTTAGTTGAGTTGAAAATTAAAAGATAAAAGAAATTGAAATAAAATTGATTCCAGATTTGTGAGTTTTTATTTTCAAGAAACTTAAAGAATGCAAAGATCTAAAATTGAGAATCAAGAAATGTTCCCAAATTGTTTGAATTATCAAGATTTGTAAAGAGGCTTGTAGGAATCGATCCAATCGATAGTGATGATGAATACTTATGATTACAAATTCTTATCTATTGAAGATTTGTTGCTAGATCGATGACAATCAACAAGATTTAGGGATAAATTGAAGAAACTAGGGTTTCTCCATCATCATCCATTGTCCTTTCGTTGATTAGCATTCAAATTCTAGCCTCTAGGAAATTCAAGTATCGATCATTGATCTCTAATTAAGAGCGAAAACATTCAAGAAAGCATCTCGCTCAAAACTAGGTCGTCATTGATTCAATTTCCTAGAGTTTACAAAACTCAAAAGACTTAAGAATCGTTCAAGAATTTAATCATCATCATCTATCTATTTTCTCGATTCTTCCACAAGCGGAGTTTTCACTCAAACATCATGAAAAAGAAAACAATCAAGAATTGGTAACTCATCATAATTGCTCAAATGTAAAGAAAAGCAAGATCAAGAATTTTCACCTTTTATTATTCGATATTTCGTTACAATTCACTCAAAGACTACAAGAATTGAGGAGAGAACTCGATCGTCGAACTAGCTTCGCATCGTCTTCTTAAGTCGCGGATCGTCGTGGATCACTTGCTCGGATGAAGATCGGCGTTGCTTCAAAAAGGCTCTTTGAATTCTTGCTCAATTTGGTACTCGATGAATCTTAATTTGGCTTTTGAATTGGATTCGGGCTAGGGTTTTGAGTAGCAAGTTGTGTCACTCAACTCGCGGAATTTTGGCTCAATTTTCAACAACCTATGTAATGAAGCCATGGGTCCCTTTATATAGTCTTCTCGTTTAGCTTCCCTTAGAAGCTAAGATTAGCTTCCTTAAGAAGCTAAGCTAAGTTTAGCTTCCTTTGTAAGCTTGGTAGTTATGAAGGAAACTTCTAGATTAAGGTGGTTAGCTAGCTTGCTTGAGAAGCTTGGTAGGTTTTTAGCTTGCACAAGAAGCTTGGCTGTTAGAAGAGAAGCTTCTTGAGATCTCTGGAGACTGAAGTGTTTTAAAGAAGTTTTGATCTTGGAAGGAGACCTCAGGAATAGTAATCTGCCGATGACGTGTCAACGTGGTCGCGGATCCGCGGCGGATCGGCCCATTCGGTCGCGGATCCGGGACCGTTTGGTGCGCTTGATGCATGCAATTTCCAGGGTGATTTGGTGATGACTTTAGAGATGTTTTCTAATGTCTGGAATCTTATAAATCTTTCTTGTTTACTGCCAGATCACAAGTCTTGGACTTGGCGTATTTTATCAGCACTTTTAGTACTTCTGGTTCTTTTACCTGGAATTTCCCGCACATAATCTCGAGACAAGTGTTGCGTATACAAAGATCATGCGTGCAATAATAAACACACAATTTCCCTCAAAATGCCGGTTATAATGTATAACACATGTTATTTGGTATTTTACAGACGAATTGCTAATATGTGCTATATTTATACCAAACACCTTTAAATGATTGCAAAGAGTAGGGAAATTGATGTGTTAAAAATGCAATATTTTTGACTGATCAAATTCCCCCAAACTTAATTTTGGTCGTCTCGAGCAAACTTGTTTTATTAGAAAGAGAAGGAGAAAATATAAGAAAAAGAAAAACTAACTAGCACACTTTCGTAGGCAACACGATTGCACTGAGCACGTGCAACAAGTCTTTAAACCTCTAGGTGTCCCTAGTAGGAGGAGTGTTGTCTCCTGAGGGTTTTCAGCGGACTGCACCCACAAAATCCAATAATAAAAGAAAGACTGTAAAAGTTACATATAAAGATAAGATTGTAAAAGAAAGACTTTGAAAATTAGTTTCCAACTACACTAGCTTTTCGGTTGTCATGAGCCCTATCTTAATAGTCATGAAAAGATGTTAGAAATTACATCATTTCTCAATAAAACATCGTCTTTATTCTTCATTCCTACCATTCTTCCAAACAACGATCATATAACCCTACGTGTGTGTAAAAGAACATCGCTACACTCGGAGAATTCAATTCAAGCTATCATACTCTTGTCCATCTGCCTCAGTACTTTTTAATCGATGAATATTTAGATGAGATTGCTCACACATTTTTCATGCGACCGTTAATACTTCTTGAGGTACTAACCGACCGATTACTCATGTGCTTGCTTATTAGGTGTATTAGTATTTACCTCGTCTTGCACCACCTAAGGCTTAGCAGTGACTCCCAGACCAGTTGGTTTAAGGCACTAGGCGATGAAGCACCCTCGCTATATTTTTTTATTGCTGCCTTGGCGATAACAAAACCGGTGTTCATTTTTTTCTTAATACCATTTTATATTTTCTTCATTTATAATTTCCTTCATACTTTGGCTTTTAGACAAAAGCATTTCAAGGTATCCTCTACTATCCCGAGTTTCAAGACTTGTGTAAGTGCGTATAGTAGGGTATCAATATTCAAATGTTTGGCTTCCAGAATAGAAACTATTCTCCAGACTTATTTTTATTCTCAGATTAGTGACTTCCTTCATCTTACTAACCCTTGGGACAATGGCTCATAACTACTTATTACTAGTTTCGTTTAAGAAAACTTCTAATTTTCTAGATTTTCTTAAATTTTTCCAATCTTTTGGATGTAATTTTTCAATATCTAATCTTTTATTATCTTATTTATGTACAATTTTTTTTCCATTTTAAAAATATGTTTTATATGCTTTGTGCTTACGCAACGTATGATGCAAAATGATGCGAAAATAAGCACAAACCTCCGCCAAACTTGTTTTCAACATTGTCCTCACTGTTGCCATTGATTTTTAGAGGTTTCGCGTGTGCGTTTTTAAAAGATGAATCAAAGAATATTGTTTACCGCAAACAAGAACGGCGTCGCTTGGTAGCTAGCCGGTGAGTACGGGTCGGTCAACAGGGATTTTGTGTATTTCCTAATTGTTCTAACGAGTTAATTTCGATTGTTGTCGGATTGATTAAATCTAAAAACTAAAGTAGATCTAGACTAGGATTAGAATCTTGCTAGGGTTAGGTTTAGGTTAAATTTGGAAAGTCAATATTCCTCACCGCTTTCAATGCCCTAATTTAGATCTCTTTAGGTGTTATGGTAATAATTAATAAAGGGGATTAGTACCATCGAGAAGAAACAATGTTTCTTTCTCTAGGTTCTTGTCCTTCCTTTCTTAATTATTACCCAAACCTCCATGGAAAACATAAGCAATCGGTCGTTTATACTACGGTATCACCGCTACCTCGTGGGATAGGGTGTCGTAGGGAACGGTGTGTGTATGTATGGATGGAGTCCTATTAATTATATGTGATGGGAAAGAAAGGGTTGAGAGATTTTCATCTCTCAAGCCTTCCCTATTCCCAACCCTAACAAGTGAGGAATTACTCACTCATTAAGGAATTGATTAACATTTCTAACTATCTAACTAGGGAAGATAAGAAAAATTATACTAAGACAGAATGAAAATTAACTAGGGCAATGAAATAAAAAACTTTACTTTATTTGATGGCTCTCTCCAAACATTTACACCGAATTTAGAATTCTGAATAGATGAAATAAAAAGAGGCATACCTCAAAAAGAGGTTTAGGGTTTCTATTTATAGAACATAGAAACCCTAGGGTTACAATCGCGTCATATCTGCAATTACAAATATACCCCTAAGAAGACTAGTCAAAGAACCGACGCACCGCCAGAACTCGCACCGACCCGGGCTCAACACGGCCGCGGAACCACGGCCAAGACCCATGTTTGGCCGCAGATCCGCGCCATATGGGGGCATCTTGGACTGCAATTTTTAGGGGTTCTTTCTGTTGCTTTTGGCTCCTTGTTTCTTCACTTGGTTTCTCAGATTTTCTTCTAGTTTTCTTCCAGTTTTTCTCAGTGCATAATGTCGTGGACTTTTACCGTCTGCTTCATGTCGAAGTCTTGAACCTTATGTTGCCTTTGTGCTTTATGAACTTGTTCATTGATCTTCATTGTCCCTCAAAATGTAGGCTTGATCAAGATCTTTCCATTTGTTGGTCGTAGTCTCACTTTTGTATCGTCTTTTCATCGTTTTCACTGTTTTTGTTCCGAGAACCTGTAACCTGCAACTATGTAGCAAACATGGGTCAAAAGCACCTGTTTATTTGTAAAATGACTAAGAATGGGGAATATAATAATGCAAAATTATGATATGAACAAATACCCCCAAACTTATCTTTAGCTCGTCCTCGAGCAAAACTAGTTTATTCTCGAAAAAGACCTAACCTCACTTTCGCAGGGAAACGCGATTGCACTGAGCTCGTGCAACAAACAGTTAAACCTCTACGTGTCCCTAGTAGGAGGGGTGTCGTCTCCTGAGGGTTTTCAGCGGATACTACCCACAAAATCCTATCAATTCGGCCTCCAATTAGGTTTTCCAACAAGGAATTCTATTATCTTTGACTCAGAAATTATCCACCCGTATTTTTCACGCTTCCTTATCATTTAACTTAAGATTATATATATTCTTGTGAATTTACTAAGCTTTTGGCATCTTCTAAGTTTTCCTTCTAAGGTTCCATCTCAACTTAGGAATTTTTATCATCTCTATTAAAGATATAAGTCATATTCTTCATTCCTATCTCTTATCTAAACCCCAATCACATGCCCCTACGTGTGTGTATATATCACCCCTACACTTGGAAATTCAAATCAAGCTATTATACTCTTGTCCATTATCCAAAGTACTTTTTAAATGGTGAATTTTTAGATGAAATTGCTCACACATTCTTCATGCAACCGTTAATACTTCTTGAGGTACCAACGACCGATTACAAAATATGTTTGCACATTAAAGCGTAATTCCTAGTCTTGTAACACCTAAGGCTTTAGCAGTGACTCCCAAACCAGTTGGTCTAAGGCACGAAGTGATAAAGTATCCTCGCTAAATGTTTTTTCTATTTATGCAGGCTTAAGTAATTACAAAAACCGGTGTTCATTTTTTATCTCTTTATTCACACTTGTATTTTTATTTTATTTTTCTTCATACTAAGGACTTTAGACAAAAGCATTACAATGTCTCTTCTACTATTCCAAGTTTCAAGGTTCGTGTTTGTGCAAATTGTAGGGTATATATTTTCAGAATTTAGACTTAAGCTTAGGATTATTTTTCAAACTTATACTTTAATAAAGATATCAATACTTTTCCCTTGTTTTAATTTAGCCCAAGAAGTCAACTCGAAATTTGCCTATTTCTAAATAAACTACAAAGACATATACTTTCTACCGTTAAATTTTAAGAAAGGTTATTTTTAGGGGTTTTAATCCACTAAATCTAAGATCTAGTTATTCCTATCTAGTTAATCTATTTATCAAACTCAAGTCAATTATGGCCAAAATTGAATGTTTCAATTTTTATAATTTTTAAATTTTTTCAATTTTTATGGGTTTTAAAATACGTATGCAAATGCAAAAATGTACATATGAATGCGAAGAAAGAAAGCTTACCGAGCACACCCCCAAACTTAAACTTGACAATGTCCTCACTGTCAGGCTACACCAAGAGGATTGAAAATGTCGGCACTCCCCTGTTTATTTTTTTTTAGAGTTTTTTATTGTTAAAAGAAAAAAAAATAAAAAAAACAAAAACAAAATATATATACAAAAATCCCCCCCAAACTTAAGTGAGACATTGTTTCCACTGTTTAAGCGTTAAAGTTCAGAGTTAGGGAGGAGAAAAATCAACTATACAAGGCCTTACACAGACCAAAGGTTAGAACCCACCATTCAAAAATTCTATCGTGATAACGGTAGGGTTGGTGGAAGAATGGAGTGTAGAGAAAGGAGTTGAGAAATACAAGAGACCGTATGGGAAGAAGGGTAGAATATGGTCTCGGTAGAGGAGAAGAATGGCGAAAAAGAGAAAGAAGTGTAGTACGAACTTGAGGGTGTAAATCGAGTGAATAAATTAGCACAAATTGTGATGACCGATGTGTTAAAAGCGATTGTGCTAATTTATCAACCCGTCGAGAAATGGGGTCAAATCTCTTAAGATTCGCAAGAAAACATGGGTACGTTGAACTTGGTAAACCATCCATTGAAAATTGAAGTGCGACGGATTCTTGCGCGGTCGAAACGATGGAAAGGACGATGGGGAGTGATTTAAGGATAGTCTTATTCTCACCTAAGCAAACTGTCTCGAACTCAAAGGATTCCATCAATGGTTTGAAATGACTGTAAGCAACCGAGTCTGATGGTTCAACTAACTCATCAGAAAATTCAAAGGACTCAAACTCGGGCGGTGAGTTTTCAAAATCGTCCGCAAAAGTGAAACGCTCATAATCGATATCGGTTGTGAGGACTGTGTCAGATTCAAGGAGGAACACACTAGTGTTGTCAAAACTGCTGTGATCGAACAGAAATTTTTCAAGCTCACAGTCCTCCTGTGTGATTTCTTGCATGGTAGAAATGATTGGAAGGATGAGGGGGGTGATTTAGGAAGTCTAACAGTTAAAGGTTCAGGAGGATGAATTGGAAAATCCGACCCATCAAACAAAAATGGTTCATCCTCAATACTATCCTCAATACTCTCCTCAATACTATCCTCATAATTCTCCTCAAAAGTTATCTCATCCATGCAATTATCATCAAAATCAATATGCATAAGAAGTTCGGGAGAAAGATTTAATAACTCAGGATGATGAATTGGAGATAAAATTTCAGTCAAATCTATGGGTTCATCATCCAAAATATTCCCGGTGTCAATATCTTCAATCAAGTGAAAATCAATTTTTTTAGACACCTCATCAAAAGCATGGATATTTATCAATTCAGGTTCTAGATTGAAGGTGTAAAGTCCGAAAGAATTAGGTTTGGGTTCACTCGAAAAGGGCTCTTCACAATCAGGTAAATCAAACACTACAAAGTCGCACAACTCATTACACGTTTTATCTTTAACTGGTGAATTATTTGGGACGCTTGTTTGAAAACCGGAGTTGTGGGATTCAATTGGTGATGGGTATGTTTGATTTGGAAGGGTGCACATCTCACTCTCTCCACTCAAATTCTTAATCTGTCCAACCGCCTCATCATACATTGGAATTTTTGGAGCTAGTTGGAAACTAGCTACCGGTTCACTAAGTTGTCTAAGGGCGGCAATGGACGCATCCAAATTCCTCATCTGTCGGTTTGTTGCTGCAATGTAAGCTTCCAACGACTTTTCCAGACTAGACATGGTTTGTGAAGGGGTTTCAGTAAAAGATTCAAAATTGTTTGGATACGTGAAACTCCCAAATGGTTGTGTAGAATCAATGTCTAGGGAAGATGTGAAAGTCGGGTAGGACTGATAGGAATTGAATGGTTGGACAGGAGTATGATCAACATTTGGATAAAAAGGTGAATGGACTTGTTGATCCCAAGAACTGGAAGTGTTGAAAGTAGTGAAAGATCGGTTACGAGATTGTTCAATATGTTCAGCGATAGACGTGGGTTTTGGAGTTACAACAGGACTCGAAAAATGGGTATCAACGTAAGAAGGCGGTGAAGGTTGAAATGGTTGATACAAAGTGGATTGTGGAGTCGAACTGTTTCTCCTAGACGCTTCTATTCGATCTTTCAAAGAAATTTTGGGCATGGAGGGGTCGTCCGTAATTCGACCAAAACAATTCGCGAATGAAACAATGTTTGGATGAGGGTACCAAAGTTCGGCTAGAGTTTTGTGAGGTGGGGTACCCATGATGTATGAAAGGAGAAGGAAAAGAATGTGGGTGCACGGATTTCTTAGCAACAAGTTGCAAGATTTTTTGTAACTTTTTTTTCCTTTTTTCATTTTGTGTTTTTTTTATGTGAAGCTTTTTGCAAAAAAAAAAAGATTTTCGATAAAAGGCTTAGACACACGTTCAATCAATCACAAATGCACAATCAAGCTTAGATCTAGGGTCACCTAGGTCAGCTAGACGGCTCCTAACTGTTTCAAAGGGCAAGAAGTAGGACCTCAAACCGCCTCTTCACCGCCAATTGTGGCCAGGTAAGCACAAGTAGAGAAATGAGGGATCCGCTTACGAATCACCGTGAGACGGACCTTTTAAAGTTACCTTTCACTACCTGTCTAGCCTAAGCACCACATAGTCAGGTTAGGATCAACGGTCGATGCCTACAACTATTCCTTTGTCCTATTGAGCGCGAAGTCCTTAGGGCTGAGTCTAATCTTTTTTTTTAATTATTTGATGGTCAATGCAATATGCCTTATGTGATTTTTGGGGTCCTGGGAAGGGTGATGAAATCCCCACCCAATCTGGATTGGTGTTCAAGTCCCTTAAAGTCAAATTAAATTATGCAAAGCAATAACACAATCAAACACTTGCAAACAATTTTTTAGCGCAACGCAAAGAATGCTGCACAAGATCAAGTTATTGGAGAAGGGGGAGAGATTTTTAGCGCAAAGAATCCTGCAGGAAATTTTACAGAGGAGATATTGGGGCTGCAGAGAAGGAGAGAGAAAAGCTTACAGAGATTTTTTTCAAATGATGATGTCACCACCCTGCGGCGGTTCCGCGGTCAAGACCAGGCCAATGTGGCGGAAGCGCGGTCACGTGGACGGTTCAGATCCCAAGGTTTGTTTTGTTTCTCTGTTGTGATACTCCTCTGTTTGTTCAGATTTGATGTTTTCTGTTTTACTCTCTGGATTTTTCCAGATCTGAATTTGTTCTTCGATCCTGCACAATTTAAACGAAAATACCCTTCATAAAATAACAAGATGATAAATTTTTTTATATTTTTATATTTTTCAGTTTTTATGATTTTTCAATTTTATATTAACCCGAAATTACAAAAAGAAAATAACATGCCATCCCCGGCAATGGCGCCATTTGATTTTTAGAGGTTTCGCGTGTGCGTTTTTAAAAGATGAATCAAAAAATATTGTTTACCACAATCAAGAACGACGTCGCTTGGTAGCTAGCCGGTGAGTACAGGTCGGTCCACAGGGATTTTGTGTATTTCCTAATTGTTCTAACGAGTTAATTCCGATTGTTGTCGGATTGATTAAATCTAAAAACTAAAGTTGATCTAGACTAAGATTAGAATCTTGCTAGGATTAGGTTTAGGTTAAGTTTGGAAAGTCAATATTTCTCACCGCTTTCAAAACCCTAATTTAGATCTCTTTAGGTGTTATGGTAATAATTAATAAAGGGGATTAGTACTATCGGGAAAAAACGACGTTTCTTCCTCTAGGTTCTTGTCCTTTCTTTCTTAATTATTACCCTAACCTCCATGGAAAACATACTCAAACGGTCGTTTATACTACGGTATCACCGCTACCTAGTGGGATAGGGTGCCGTAGGGAACGGTGTGTGTATGTATGCATGGAGTCCTATTAAGTATATGTGATGGGCAAGAAAGGGGTGAGAGATTTTCATCTCTCAAGCCTTCCCTATTCCTAACCCTAACAAGTGAGGAATTGCTCACTCATTAGGGAATTGATTAACATTTTCTAACTATCTAACTAGGGCAGATAAGAAAAATTATACTAAGGCAGAATGAAAATTAACTAGGGCAATGAAATAAAAAACCTTACTTTATTTGATGGCTCTCTCCAAACATTTACACCGAATTTAGAATTCTGAATAGATGAAATAAAAAGAGGCATACCTCAAAAAGAGGTTTAGGGTTTCTATTTATAGAACATAGAAACCCTAGGGTTACAATCGCGTCATATCTGCAATTACAAATATACCCCTAAGAAGACTAGTCAAAGCACCGACGCACCGCCAGAATTCTCACCGACCCGGGCTCAACACGGCCGTGGAACCGCGGCCAAGACCCATGTTTGGCCGCGGATCCGCGGCCATATGGGGGCATCTTGGGCTGCAATTTTTAGGGGTTCTTTCTATTACTTTTGGCTCCTTATTTCATCACTTGGTTTCTCAGATTTTCTTCTAGTTTTCTTTCAGTTTTTCTCAGTGCATAATGTCGTAGACTTTTACCGTTTGCTTCATGTCGAACTCTTGAGCCTTGCGCTGCCTTTGTACTTTGTGAACTTGTTCATTGATCTTCATTGTCCCTCAAAATGTAGGCTTGATCAAGATATTTCCATTTGTTGGTCATAGTCTCACTTTTGTATCGTCTTTTCATCGTTTTCACTGTTTTTGTGCCGAGAACCTGTAACCTGCAACTATGTAGCAGACATGGGTCAAAAGCACCTGTTTATTTGTAAAATGACTAAGAATGGGGAATATAATAATGCAAAATTATGATATGAACAAATACCCCCAAATTTATCTTTTGCTCGTTCTCAAGCAAAACTAGTTTATTCTCGAAAAATACCTAACCTCACATTCGCAGGGAAAGGCGATTGCACTGAGCTCGTGTAACAAACCGTTAAACTTCTAGGTGTCCCTAGTAGGAGGAGTGTTGTCTCCTGAGGGTTTTCAGCGGATACTACCCACAAAATTCTATCAATTCGGCCTATTGACTTTTATTCTCCAATTAGGTTTTCCAACAAGGAATTCTATTATCTTTGACTCAGAAATTATCCACCCAGATTTTTCACGCTTCCTTATCATTTAACTTAAGATTATATATATTCTTGTGAATTTACTTAGCTTTTGGCATCTTCTAAGGTTTCCTTCTAGGGTTCCATCTCAACTTAGGAATTTTTATCATCTCTATTAAAGATATAAGTCCTATTCTTCATTCAAATCTCTTATCTAAACCCCAATCACATGCCCCTACGTGTGTGTATATATCACCCCTACACTTGGAAATTCAAATCAAGCTATTATACTCTTGTCCATTATCCAAAGTATTTTTCAATTGGTGAATTTTTAAATGAAATTGCCCACACATTCTTCATGCAACCGTTAATACTTCTTGAGGTACCAACGCCCGATTACACAATGTGTTTGCACATTAAAGCGTAATTCCTAGTCTTGTAACACCTAAGGCTTTAGCAGTGACTTCCAAACCAGTTGGTCTAAGGCACTAGGTGATAAAGCACCCTCGCTAAATATTTTTTCTATTTATGCTGCCTTAAGTAATTGCAAAAACCAGGGTTCATTTTTTTATCTCTTTATTCACAGTTGTATTTTTATTTTATTTTTCTTCATACTAAGGACTTTAAACAAGAGCATTTCAAGGTCTCTTCTACTATTCCAAGTTTCAAGATTTGTGTTTATGCAAATTGTAGGGTATATATTTTCAGAATTTAGACTTTAGCTTAGGAATTATTTTTCAAACTTATACTTTAATAAAGATATCAATACTTTTCCCTTGTTTTAACTTAGCCCAAGAAGTCAACTCGAAATTTGCCTATTTCTAAATAAACTACAAAGACATATACGTTCTACCGTTAAATTTTAAGAAAGGTTATTTTTAGGGTTTTTAATTCACTAAATCTAAGATTTAGTTGTTCCTAGTTAGTTAACCTATTTGTCAAACTCAAGTCAATTATGGCTAAAATTGAATGTTTCAATTTTTATAATTTTAAAATTTTTCCAATTTTATGGGTTTTAAAATAAGTATGCAAATGTAAAAATGTACATATGAATGCGAAGAAAGAAAGCTTACCGAGCACACCCCAAACTTAAACTTGACAGTGTCCTCACTGTCAGGTTACACCAATAGGGTTGAAAATGTCGGCGCTCCCCTGTTTATATTTTTTATAGTTTTTTTTATTGTTAAAAGAAAAACAAAATAAAAAAAACAAAATATAGATACAAAAAGCCCCCCAAACTTAAGTGAGACAGTGTTTCCACTGTTTAAGCGTTAAAGTTCAGAGTTAGGGAGGAGAAAAATCAAACTATACAAGGCCTTACACAGACCAAAGGTTAGCACCAACTATTCAAAAATTCTATCGTGATAATGGTAGGGTTGGTGGAAGAATGGAGTGTAGAGAAAGAAGTTGGGAAACACACGAGACTGTATGGGAAGAAGGGTGGAATATGGTCTCGGTGGAGGAGAAGAATGACGGAAAAAAGAAAGAAGTGTAGTACGAACTTGAGGGTGTAAATCGAGTGAATAAATTAGCACAAATTGTGATGACCGATGTGTTAAAAGCGATTATGCTAATTTATCAACCCGTCGAGAAATAGGGTCAAATCCCTCAAGATTTGCAAGAAAACATGGGTACATTGAACTTGGTAAACCATCCATTGAAAATTGAAGCGCGACGGATTCTTGCGCGGTCGAAACGATGGAAAGGACGAAGGGGAGTGATTTAGGGATAGTCTTATTCTCACCTAAGCAAACTGTCTCGAACTCAAAGGATTCCATCAATGGTTCGAAATGACTGTAAGCAACCGAGTCTGATGGTTCAACTAACTCATCTGAAAATTCAAAGGACTCAAACTCGGGCGGTGAGTTTTAAAAATCGTCCGCAAAAGTGAAACACTCATAATCGATATCGGTTGTGAGGACTGTGTCAGATTCATGGAGGAACACACTAGTGGCGTCAAAACTGCTGTGATCGAACAGAAATTTTTCAAGTTTACAGTCCTCCTGCGTGATTTCTTGCGTGGTCGGAACGATTGGAAGGATGAGGGGGTGTGATTTAGGATGTATAACTGTTAAAGGTTCAGGAGGATGAATTGGAAAATCCGACTCATCAAACAAAAATGGTTCATCCTCAATACTATTCTCAATACTCTCCTCATAATTCTCCTCAAAAGTTATCTCATCCATGCAATTATAATCAAAATCAAGACGCATATGAAGTTCGGGAGAAACATTTAATAACTCGGGATGATGAATTGGAGATAAAATTTCAGTCAAATCTACGGGTTCATCATCCAAAATATTCTCGGCGTCAATATCCTCAATCAAGTGAAAATCAATTTTTTTAGACACCTCATCAAAAGCATGGATATTTATCAATTTAGGTTCTAGATTGGAGGTGTAAAGTTCGAAAGAATTAGGTTTGGCTTCACTCGAAAAGGGCTCTTCACAATCAGGTAAATCAAACAATACAAAGTCGCACAACTCATTACACGTTTTATCTTTAACTGGTGAATCATTTGGGACACTTGTTTGAAAACCGGAGTTGTGGGATTCAAATGGTGATGTGTAGGTTTGATTTGGAAGGGTGGCTCACTCTCTCCACTCAAATTCTTAATCTGTCCAACCGCCTCATCATACATTGGAATTTTTGGAGCTAGTTGGAAACTAGCTACCGGTTCACTAGGTTGTCTAAGGGCGGCAATGGACGCATCCAAATTCCTCATCTGTCGGTTTGTTGCTGCAATGTAAGCTTCCAACGACTTTTCCAGACTAGACATGGTTTGTGAAGGGGTTTCAGTAAAAGATTCAAAATTGTTTGGATACGTGTGTAGGGTGTTTTTCGTCACCCCATTGAGATGGGAATATGCGCGCGCTTGTCAGGCGTACTGCAGATTCTCCCTGCCTGGGGTAGGCCAGGGTTTATTGATTGTGGGGATCCGAATCTCCAGCAGCCGCGGACTAAGCTGCCGTTAATTACCCCTCGCCTTTGGGGCGAGGGAACCTCCGATTAACGGGTTAAACTGGTCATGCAAACTCAATGTGCGGTGTGCGTGTGTTGTGTTTTGAAAAGGGGTTTTGGATATATAGGGAGCCACGCAGAGTTTTTACGGGGGTCCCGCTACCCGGATAGCGGGCTGGGGGTCAAGGTGGCTAGCAGCCCCTTTGCGGGGTGCGGGGCAGCGCCCCGTTAGAAATTTTTTTCTAACAGGGACAGTGTCGTGGAGTACGTGTGTGCAAATATGTATACATATGTATATGTATATGTATGTACATAAAAAGAGGGGGAAAAGGCATTCAAAGGATGCGTGGGGCCAGCGCCTTGAGCGCTGTGCGCTTAGATGCTGTACGCTCAGGCGCAAGCGCGCCATGTGGGCGCTTTGCGCATGAGCGCTGGCCGCTGGAGTACAAGCGCGCCACGTGTCGGTACGTGGGCGCCTTGCGCTCGGGCGCAGTGCGCCGGAGCACAAGCGTGCCACGTGTCGGCACGCGGACGCCTTGCGCTCGCACGCAGTGCGCTGGAGCGCAAACGCGCCACGTGTCGGCATGCGGGCGCCTTGCGCTCGAGCGCAGTGCGCTTAAGCGCAAGCGCGCCATGTGTCGGCACACGGGCGCCTTGCGCTCGAGCGCAAGCGCGCCACATGTCGGTACGCGGGCGCTTTGCGCTCGAGCGCAAGGGCGCTGGATCGCAAACGCGCCACGTGTCGGCACGTGGGCGCTTTGCGCTCGAGCGCTAGCGCTCCACGTGTCGGCATGTGGGCGGTCGGCGCTTGAGCGCTTGGGCGCCGGCGAGGAAAATAGGGCTTTTAGACTCAAAAACCAGAAGCTATGCTTTAGAAAGGAAATATTTATTATATATATATATATATATATATATATATATATATATGTAGTTAAACTCCTAGGATGTGTTGAAGCTGATTAAGGGGGTTCTTCTTCTTCCTCCTGTGGTTTGGCCGGATCTTGAAGATCAAGAGATGTAAGATCTAAAAATCTCTTCTTTTGAGATCTAATGATAGATCCAAGCTCCCCTTGGTGGGTTTTATGGTGAAAAACTATTTAGTTTTGGAAAAGGAAGAGTAAAACTCTTGATTTAATTCAAAGAAAGAAAAAGGTTTGAAACCTTCAGAAAAGGGAAAGATGTACAAACCCTAGGTTTTTGAGAGAATGGAAAAAATGTTGCTTTATTCATCATCATGTTGCCTTTTATAGGCTTACATATTTACATATAGCCCCTCGGGCTTCACAAAATGTCATTTTAGCCATCCCATGGCTCATGTGTCATTTCTTTTTGCACATAAGCCATGGGCTTACAAAATATTGGCTTTATGCCCATTTTGCATGCATTCATGTATAAAAAATTACATAAAAATTATTTAATACATGATCTATATTTTGGCATGGAGGAGGCTGGCCGCGGGCTTTACTTGGGCATGGGCCTGCTTGACCTGGGCTTGGGCCCACCTAGCTTGGGGGTTGCCTTGACTTTGACTCGGTCAACCGGGGTGTAAATTTTTACCCCAACAAATTGCCCCTCATCAATGAATGCACACCGCACATATGGGTCGTGTGCATGAAATTGATGGATCTTCTTTTGCGTGGAGGCGGCTTGCTTTGGCTCCCACTTTTTGGGACACACTGCCCTCTTTACGAAATAGACGGTCGACGCTTAACGCGTCTCCGAGATAGAGTGTCCGTGGTAGACATTTCCCTAGCCCGGAGTGATTTCGTTGACGTGCCCCCGGCACGGAGTGTCGCTGGTCGACGTTTCCCCGAGGCAGAGTATCGGCTGGTTGACGTGTCCCCGAGACGGAGTGTCTGCTTGACGTTTCCCCAAGACGGAGCGTCGCTGGTCGACGTGTCCCCGGCGCGGAGTGTCTGCTGGTTGACGTATCCCCGAGTCGGAGTGTCGCTGTTGGACATTTCCCTGATGCGGAGTGTCTGTGTTGGACGTTTCCCTGATGCAGAGTATCGCTGGTTGACGTGTCCCCGGCATGGAGTGTCTGCTTGACGTTTCCCCGGCACGGAGTGTCGTTGATCGACTATTCCCCGGCACGGAGTGTCGCTGGTTGACTTTTCCCCGGCACGGAGTGTCGCTGATCGACTTTTCCCCGGCACGGAGTGTCGCTGGTGACTTTTCCCCGGCGCGGAGTGTCGCTGGTCGACTTTTCCCAGGCGCGAAGTGTCGCTGGTCGACTTTTCCCCGGCACGGAGTGTCGCGGATCGACTTTTCCCCGGCACGGAGTGTCGCGGGTTGACTTTTCCCTGGCACGGAGTGTCGCTGATCGACTTTTCCTCGGCGCGGAGTGTCGGGTTGACTTTTCCCTGGCACGGAGTGTCGCTGATCGACTTTTCCCCGGCGCGGAGTGTCGCTGGTGGACTTTTCCCCGGCACGGAGTGTCGCTGATCAACTTTTCCCCGGCGCGGAGTGTCGCTGGTTGACTTTTCCCCGGCACGGAGTGTCGCTTATCGACTTTTCCCCGCGCGGAGTGTCGGGTTGACTTTTCCTCGGCACGAAGTGTCGCTAATCGACTTTTCCCCGGCGCGGAGTGTCGGGATGACTTTTCCCCGGCACGGAGTGTCGCTGATCGACTTTTCCCCGGCGCGGAGTGTCGGGTTGACTTTTCCCCGGCACAGAGTGTCGCTGATCGACTTTTTCCCGGCGCGGAGTGTCGCTGGTTGACTTTTCCCCGGCACGGAGTGTCGCTGATCGACTTTTCCCCGGCGCGGAGTGTCGGGTTGACTTTTCCCCGGCACGGAGTGTCGCTGATCGACTTTTCCCCGGTGCGGAGTGTTGCTGGTTGAATTTTCCCCGGCACGGAGTGTCGCTGATCGACTTTTCCCCGGCACGGAGTGTCAGGTTGGCTTTTCCCCGGCACGGAGTGTCGCTGATCGACTTTTCCCCGGTGCGGAGTGTCGGGTTGACTTTTCCCCGGCACGGAGTATCGCTGATCGACTTTTCCCCGGCGCGGAGTGTCGCTTGTTGACGCAGAGGTCGATGTTGGAATTTGTTGGTTTGATTTTTTTGATTTGAGTCGACATCAGCATCGCTATACTGGAATATGGTACCAGGAGCGAATCATCATCCGTCTTTGAGAGGATTTGGGAATTGGGGTTTTTGTTTGGCATCTGCATTGCTGCACTGGAATAATGCCAGGAGCAACTCATCATTTGCCCCGGGAGGATTTGGCAATTGGTTTTTTTTTGTTTGGCATCTGCATTGCTGCACTGGAATAATACCAGGAGCAAGTCATCATTTGCCCCGAGAGGATTTGGGAATTGGTTTTTCTTTTTGTTTGGCATCAGCATCGCTACACTGGAATATGGTACCAGGAGCGAATCATCATTTGCATTTGTTTATTAGGGAACGATGGCTTAGGAAACAGGTTTTACGTCCCTATCACCTAAGACTTTACAATTTTATGGGCCGTAAGGGTCCCATAAAAGCATTTTCTCCCTACGAGTCGAAAGGATCTCATAGGTGTATTTTCTCCTTAGGATTCGTGGGGACTCCTAAGGGTGTTGCTCCTTTGTGAGTCGTAAGGATCTCACGTGGGAATTTTCTCCTCACAAAGTCGAGAGGACTTTGCGAGTGCATTTCTATTCTTTTTTTTTTTAATTTTTGGTGGGACTTTGAATGTGGTCTCACCGGTAGGACTTGGGAGGGACTGGGATTGTTTTACGACCGTGGATTGTATACGGTTTTGCAGGATGTATGATCCAGACCGTAGGGCCAAAAGCATTTTGGGTCTTTGTTGGCGTCTGCATCGCTGCACTGGAATATGGTACCAGGAGCGACTCGTCATTCGCTGTTAGGATTTGGAATTTGGCTAGCGTCTGCATCGCTGCACTGGGATATGGTATCAGGAGCGACTCATCATTCGCCACTTGGGAATTGGGGAGCGATAGCTTAGGAGATAGGTTCAGATCCCTATCGCCTAAGGCTTTTCAATTTTATGGGCCGTGAGGGTCCCATAAAAGCATTTTCTCCCTGCGAGTCGTAAGGATCCCGCAGGTATATTTTCTCCTAAGGAGTCGTGAGGACTCCTAAGTGTGTTTTTCCTTTGTGAGTCATAAGCATCCCACAAAGGTTTGTTGTCCTCATGTATCGTAAGGACACATGAGTGGATTTCCCTCGTTCCCAGTTTAATGACTTAGAGGTCGACTGTTTCCAGTTTAACGACTTAGCGGTCATCTGTTTCCAGTTTAAAGACCTAGGGGTCTGTGGTGCCCAGTTTAATGACTTAGCGGTCATCTGTTTCCAGTTTAATGACGTGGTGGTCATATGTTTCCAGTTTAACGAATTAGAGGTCATCTGTTTCCAGTTTAACGACTTGGTGGTCATCTGTTTCCAGTTTAACGACTTGGTGGTCATCTGTTTCCAGTTTAACAACTTGGTGGTCATCTGTTTCCAGTTTAGAGACTTAGAGGTCTACTGTTTCCAGTTTAACGACTTAGAGGTCATCTGTTTCCAGTTTAACGACTTGGTGGTCATCTATTTCCAGTTTAACGACTTGGTGGTCATCTGTTTCCAGTTTAACGACTTAGAGGTCATCTGTTTCCAGTTTAATGACTTGGTGGTCATCTGTTTCCAGTTTAGAGACTTAGAGGTCTACTATTTCCAGTTTAACGACTTAGAGGTCATCTGTTTCCAGTTTAAAGACTTAGAGGTCATCTGTTTCCAGTTTAACGACTTGGTGGTCATCTGTTTCCAGTTTAAAGACTTAGAGGTCTAATGTTTCCAGTTTAACGACTTAGAGGTCATCTGTTTCCAGTTTAACGACTTGGTGGTCATTTGTTTCCAGTTTAACGACTTGGAGGTCATCTGTTTCCAGTTTAAAGACTTAGGGGTCTATTGATGGCGAGCTTGGAATTTTGGGGTAGGGTCCGGCATCAGCGTTGCTAACACTGAAGCAGAGGTGCCAGGAGCAATTCATCATTTGCCTACTCTTGTTGGCGGAGCGATGGCTTAGGAGATGGGTTTAGGTCCCTATCACCTAAGGCTTTTCAATTTTATGGGCCGTGAGGGTCCCATAAAAGCATTTTCTCCCTGCGAGTCGTGAGGATCCCGCAGGTGTATTTTCTCCTTAGGAGTCATGAGGACTCCTAAGTGTGTTTTTCCTTTGTGAGTCGTAAGGATCCCACAAAGGTTTGTTCTCCTCATGTATCGTGAGGACACATGAGTGGGTCTTCTCAATGGAGTATAACTCCAAAGGCGGAGACCAGCCGCGTAACTGGTGATTACGGTGGGCCATGGGTATGATTAGAATTATTTGAGCCCGTGGATTGTATACGGCAGTCAATTTGTGGACTGGCCGTAGGGCCGGAAGAGTTTTGAAAAAATGGATTTTTGTTGGCGTCTGCATCGCTGCACTAGAATATGGTACCAGGAGCAACTCATCATTCGCCAGTTGTTTTGTTTTTTTCGTTTTACCGCGGTTGCTCTATCATTTCAGCTTTTCTTATCGCGAAGGTCGCAATTGCCCTATCATTTCGGCTATTTATTCGTGGTTGCCCCATCATTTCGGCTTTATTTTCATGTTTATCTTTACTCGCTGATTTTTTTTGCGAGTTGCCCCATCATTTCGGCTTTTCTTTATTTTTCCTTTATTTACACATTTTTTGTTTATTTACATACATATATATTTTTTTACATTCCCAGTTTAATGACTTAGAGGTCGGCGGTTCCCAGTTTAACGACGTGGGGGTCATCTTTGCTTATCCCAGCTCCTTGAACTTTGATCTTGGCGGAGCTGTGTTGATGACCTAGCTCCATGGCTTGCCGATACATCCGAGGATTGTGAGGTTTTTCCAAGCTTATATTGGTCCTCTGCCCAATCTTTGAAAATATAGCAGTCTTCGATGGTATGACCCACCACTCTATGATATGGGCAGTATACGGGATTGCCGGTCATGTTCATTTCCTGTGGCCTCTTGGAACAGGCAGTTGCAGACCGTTGTTCAAGGCGTCCATGAATATTTTGCGGACTTCATCCCTCCTGAAGGAGTATACCTTCTTCTTTCTCTCCATTGGAGTAGGTGCCTTTACTGATGCCGGTCCTCGAGGCCGATCGGTCTTTGGTTCGCCCATTTCAGATAATGGCACATGTATGGGAGGATTAGGTTCCCGAAAGGCTCCGGTCTCCATTTGCATGAAATCGGCGGTCGTAGCTTGACTGTTTGCTAACGCGCCTTTAGACAGTTCTATCTCTCCCGTCTTGTATTGCCTTTTGACCCAATCTTTGAAGACGAAGCAGCCCTCAATGGCATGACCTATCACCCTGTGATAGGGGCAATATTCTGGGTCGTCGGTCATATTCGCTTCTTGCGGTCTCTTTGATTCCGGCAGTTGTAGATCGTTTCTTAGGGCGTCCCTGAATATCTTGTGGACTTTTTCCCTTTTGAAGGAATAGACTTTCTCCAGTTTCTCTTTCAGAGGCGATTCCCCCCCGGCGTATGTGTCAGAAGGACTGGAGGCTGATTGCGGCCGTTTTTCGTGAAGGCGCTCCGCCCTTAGGTTGAAGGGGGTATCAGTTGGTTACCTCCAGGTATCAATCCCTGGCTTATGAACCAAAATTTGATTCTGCTGTAATTGCAATCGGGCGACTTGTGTCGCAACATATGCCATGACGTTTGCCAGCTCGTCGACTTTGGAATAGACCTTGGCCATCTTCTCATCCCTGTCCTGAAATTGCCTTTGAAGCCATTGGAATAATGCTTGTTCTGTAGTTTTGGCTATGACAACCGGGTAATCTTTATTGCCTGAGCTCAATTCCGCAGGAATCATGGGCTCCTCTGGCTTATCGGCCTGAGCGGGCTCTTCATCATTTAGATCGAGCCGATGCTGGGTAGCGTCAACCATATCATCACCATGGCTGTGAAGAAGAGGAGGGTTCGTTTCTTCATATCCGGCCATGTAGACAGTGTGGATAACACATTCAGCCATTCTTTCATCACTGGCAGCTGGTTTCGCAGAGCGGTCCAGGCTTTGGAAATTCATAAGTTTTAACATGGCCAGAGCCCTAGCCCTTTTGTTGGCTCTATATCTGAGCCGCTTCTGCCTCAGCTTCTCTGCCTTAAGCGCTTGGCAGGCTTCTGCTCTTCGGGGAGTCGCCATAGGCTGAGTGATGGGGAGGCTTGAGAAGACAAATCGAGCAGTTGTCGGAGGCGCCGCTGGAGATTGCTCAAGACGCGTTGTAGCTTTGCTGGTGTTGATGGCCTTGCCCCCAGTTGGGGCCAAGGAAAGTCGTTCAGACACCGACTTGCGTTTGGATTGGGGCGCCCTCAAGATCACCACATTTGGTCTCTTTCCTTTCGAGACCGGTCTGTCTGTTGCTGGAGCTTGAGGAGCGGGAATGGCGTTAGCGGGCACGAATAGAATAGAGCCGAACGGTAGCAGCGGCTCCTCCCACTGTCGCCCAAGACTGGCTGGGAGGACCATCCTGGAGTCCATCTTCATCGTGTAAGAGATGGGAGCTGAGTTCATCACAGGAGACGTTGTTGAAAGGCGATTGCTTGAAAACCTGCATGAAAGAGCATTATTTTAGTATAAATATAGACATGTAAATTGATTGAGTTCGCATGAACGTTTAACCCGAAATATGGGAGGAGAGATTGGTCCCACCGGGCGTGCCAGAATCTGTAGGGTGTTTTTCGTCACCCCATTGAGATGGGAATACGCGTGCACTTGTCATACGTACTACAGATTCCCCCTGCCTGGGGTAGGCCGGGGTTTATTGATTGTGGGGATCCGAATCTCCGGCAGCCGCGGACTAAGCTGCCGTTAATTACCCCTCGCCTTTGGGGCGAGGGAACCTACGATTAACGGGTTAAACTGGTCATGCGAACTCAATGTGCGGTGTGCTTGTGTTGTGTTTTGAAAAGGGGTTTTGGATATATCGGGAGCTACGCAGAGTTTTTACGGGGGTCCCGCTACCCGGATAGCGGGCTGGGGGTCAAGGGGGCTTGCAACCCCTTTGTGGGGTGCGGGGCAGCGCCCCGTTAGAAATTTTTTTCTAACAGGGACAGTGTCGTAGAGCACGTGTGTGTGCAAATATGTATACATATGTATATGTATATGTATGTACATAAAAAGAGGGGGAAAAGGCATCCAAGGAATGCGTGGGGCCAGCGCCTTGAGCGCTGTGCGCTTAGGTGCTGTACGCTCAGGCGCAAGTACGCCACGTGTCGACACGTGGGCGCTTTACGCATGAGCGCTGGGCGCTGGAGCGCAAGTGCGCCACGTATCGGCACGTGGGCACCTTGCGCTTGGGCGCAGTGCGCCGGAGCGCAAGCGCGCCACGTGTCGGCACGCGGACGCTTTGCGCTCGCACGCAGTGCGCCGGAGTGCAAGCGCTCTACGTGTCGGCACGCGGACGCCTTGCGCTCGTACGCAGTATGCCGGAGCGCAAGCGCGCTACGTGTCGGCACGCGGGCGCCTTGCGCTTGAGCACAGTGCGCTTGAGCACAAGCGCACCACGTGTCGGTACTTGGGCGCTTTGCGCTTGAGCGCAAGGGCGCTGGAGCGCAAACGCACCACGTGTCGGCACGTGGGCGCTTTGCGCTAGCGCGCCACGTGTCGGCACGTGGGCGCTCGGCGCTTGAGCGCTTGGGCGCCGGCGAGGAAAAGAGGGCTTTTAGCCCCAGAAACCAGAAGCTATGCGTTAGAAAGGAAATATTTATTATATATATATATATATATATATATATGGAGTTAAACTCCTAGGATGTGTTGAAGCTGATTAAGGGGGTTCTTCTTCTTCCTCCTGTGGTTTGGCCGAATCTTGAAGATCAAGAGATGTAAGATCTAAAAATCTCTTCTTTTGAGATCTAATGACAGATCCAAGCTCCCCTTGGTGGGTTTTATGGTGAAAAACTATTTAGTTTTGGAAAAGGAAGAGTAAAACTCTTGATTTAATTCAACGAAAGAAAAAGATTTGAAACCTTCAGAAAAGGGAAAGATGTACAAACCCTAGGTTTTTGAGAGAATGGAAAAAATGTTGCTTTATTCATCATCATGTTGCCTTTTATAGGCTTACATATTTACATATAGCCCCTCGGGCTTCACAAAATGGCATTTTAGCCATCCCATGGCTCATGTGTCATTTCTTTTTGCACATAATCCATGGGCTTACAAAATATTGGCTTTATGCCCATTTTGCATGCATTCATGTATAAGAAATTATATAAAATTTATTTATTACATGATCTATATTTTGGCATGGAGGAGGCTGGTCACGGGCTCGACTTGGGCATGGGCCTGCTTGACCTGGGCTTGGGCCCACCTAGCTTGGGGGTTGACCTTGACTTTGACTCGGTCAACCGGGGTGTAAATTTTTATCCCAACAACGTGAAACTCCCAAATGGTTGTGTAGAATCAATGTCTAGGGAAGGTGTGAAAGTCGGGTAGGACTGATAGGAATTGATTGGCTGGACAGGAATAGAATCAAAATTTGGATAAAAAGGTGAATGGACTTGTTGATCCCAAGAACTGGAAGTGTAGAAAGGAGTGAAAGATCGGTTACGAGATTTTTCAATATGTTCAACGATAGACATGGGTTTCGGAGTTACAACAGGACTCGAAAAAGGGGTATTAACGTAAGAAGGTGTTGAAGGTTGAAATGGTTGATACAAAGTGGATTGTGGAGTCGAATTGTTTCTCCTAGACGCTTCTATTCGATCTTTCAAAGAAATTTTGGGCATGGAGGGGTCGTCCGTAACTCGACCAAAACAATTCGCGTATGAAGCAATGTTTGGATGATGGTACCAAAGTTCAGCTAGAGTTTTGTGAGGTGGGGTACCCATGATGTATGAAACGAGAAGGAAAAGAATGTGGGTGCGCGGATTTCTTAGCGACAAGTTGCAAGTTTTTTGTAAAAAAAATTTCCTTTTTTCTTTTTGTGTTTTTTTTATGTGAAGCTTTTTGCAAATAAAAAGATTTTTGATAAAAGGCTTAGACACACGTTCAATCAATCATAAATGCACAATCAAGCCTAGATCTAGGGTCACCTAGGTCAGCTAGACAGCTCCTAACTGTTCCAAAGGGTAAGAAGTAGGACCTCAAACCGTCACTTCACCGCCAATTGTGGCCAGGTAAGCACAAGTAGAGAAAGGAGGGATCTGCTCACGAATCACCGTGAGATGGGCCTTTTAAAGTTACCTTTCACTACCTGTTTAGCCTAGGCACCACAAAATCAGGTTAGGATCAACGGTCGATGCCTATAACTATTCCTTTGTCCTATTGAGCGTGAAGTCCTTAGGGCTGAGTCTAATCAATTTTTTTTAATTAATTGATGGTCAATGCAATATGCCTTATGTGATTTTTGGGGTCTCAGGAAGGGTGATGAAATCCCCACCCAATATGGATTGGTGTTCAAGCCTCTTAAAGTCAATTTAAAATATGCAAAACAGTAAACACAATCAAACACTTGCAAACAATTTTTTAGCGCGGCGCAAAGAATCCTGCACAAGATCAAGTTATTAGAGAAGGGGGAGAGATTTTTAGCGCAAAGAATTCTGCAGGAAATTTTACAGAGGATATATTGGGGTTGCAGAGAAGGAGAGAGAAAAGCTTACAGAGATTTTTTTTCAAATGATGATGTCACCACCCTGCGGCGGTTCCGCGGACAAGACCAGGTCAATGTGGCGGAAGCGCGGTCACATGGACGGTTCAGATCCCAAGGTTTGTTCTGTTTCTCTGTTGTGATACTTCTCTGTTTGTTCAGATTTGATGTTTTCTGTTTTGCTCTCTGGATTTTTCCAGATCTGAATTTGTTCTTCGATCTTGCACAATTCAAACGAAAATACCCTTCACCAAATAACAAGATGATAAATTTTTTATATTCTTATATTTTTCAGTTTTTATGATTTTTCAATTTTATATTAACCCGAAATTACAAAAAGAAAATAACACGCCATCCCCGGCAACGGCGCCATTTGATTTTTAGAGGTTTCGCGTGAGCGTTTTTAAAAGATGAATCAAAGAATATTGTTTACCGCAATCAAGAACGGCGTCGCTTGGCAACTAGCTGGTGAGTACGGGTCGGTCCACAGGGATTTTGTGTATTTCCTAATTGTTCTAACGAGTTAATTCTGATTGTTGTCGGATTGATTAAATCTAAAAACTAAAGTTGATCTAGACTAGGATTAGAATTTTGCTAGGATTAGGTTTAGGTTAACTTTGGAAAGTCAATATTCCTCACCGCTTTCAATGCCCTAATTTAGATCTCTTTAGGTGTTATGGTAATAATTAATAAAAGGGATTTGTACCATCGGAAAGAAACGATATTTCTTCCTCTAGGTTCTTGTCCTTCCTTTCTTAATTATTACCCTAACCTCCATAGAAAACATATGCAACCGGTCGTTTATACTACAGTATCACCGCTATCTCATGGGATAGGGTGCCGTAGGGAACGGTGTGTGTATGTATGCATGGAGTCCTATTAATTATATGTGATGGGCAAGAAAGGGGTGAGAGATTTTCATCTCTCAAGCCTTCCCTATTCCTAACCCTAACAAGTGAGGAATTACTCACTCATTAGGGAATTGATTAATATTTTCTAACTATCTAACTAGTGCAGATAAGAAAAATTATACTAAGGCAGAATGAAAATTAACTAGGGCAATGAAATAAAAAACCTTAATTTATTTGATTGCTCTCTCCAAACATTTACACCGAATTTAGAATTCTGAATAGATGAAATAAAAAGAGGCATACCTCAAAAAGATATTTAGGGTTTCTATTTATAGAACATAGAAACCCTAGGGTTACAATCGCGTCATATCTGCAATTACAAATATACCCCTAAGAAGACTAGTCAAAGTACCGATGCACCGCCAGAATTCGCACTGACCCGGGCTCAACACGGCCGCGGAACCGCGGCCAAGACCCATGTTTGGCCGTGGATCCGCGGCCATATGGGGGCATCTTGGGCTTCAATTTTTAGGGGTTCCTTCTGTTGCTTTTGGCTCCTTGTTTCTTCACTTGGTTTCTCAGATTTTCTTCTAGTTTTCTTCCAGTTTTTCTCAGTGCATAATGTCATGGACTTTTACCGTTTGCTTCGTATCGAAGTCTTGAACCTTGCGCTGCCTTTGTGCTTTGTGAACTTGTTCATTGATCTTCATTGTCCCTCAAAATGTAGGCTTGATCAAGATCTTTCCATTTGTTGGTCGTAGTCTCACATTTGTATCGTCTTTTCATCGTTTTCACTGTTTTTGTTCCGAGAACCTGTAACATGCAACTATGTAGCAGTCATGGGTAAAAAGCACCTGTTTATTTGTAAAATGACTAAGAATGGGGAATATAATAATGCAAAATGATGATATGAACAGCCATCTGCTGATTCACAAGAACCTGTAAACTTGGGAGGAAATTTATTAATGGGGGAAACAAATATGATCGTGAAAATCCCCCCAAACTTATTTTTGGCTCATAATTTTAAGTAACAATTTTATTTTCAAGAGCCAGATTATACCCCCCCAAACTTGAGTTAAACAATGTTAAGCTTTGAAAATCACAAGAGGGGGTAAAACTTACTGGTCAATGCCAAGTTTTGCAAAGACCGAACGTCAACACCAACCATTCAAAAATTTTATCAGTATAGTGCACCGGTTGGTGGAAGAACAAGTTGAAAAGAGCCAAAAAGAAGTGGGGAAAAGATAAGTGGTGTGAAAGAATTTGTTTGCTTCTCGTTTTGGAGAGACGACACAGTGATTATGATTGATTACTCGCATTCTCTTTATAGTCCAGAAGAAGGGGTGGATGTTCAATTTCTTTGTTTTGGAGATGATTCATCTCAACACCCGTGTTTGCTAACAATGCAAGCTCATCAGCGAAAATTTCCTCAAAGCTTTCATCGATTCCCCGAAGAATAATGTCATCAAAAAGCGCGGGGTGATCTTCAGACTCCAGAAACAGTTCATAATCAGTGTTAGTTGTTGACCCGGAAAACTCGGTGGAAGAGTCCGTATGCGTTGTAGGGTTGCTATGCATGCGCACAAGGGTCTACGAGGCATCAACCATACCCGATTAAAAATTTAGCCGTGCCGAACAACCCAAATACGGATCTTTAAACTAGAGATTAGGCGAAAACTAACATGTTAACATCTTTAACACTAAGTGAGAGGGATTACAACCTTTGTAGATCCGGTCCTTCACTTCATATGCTCCGTGTTGTGGTCCCTTCGCTGCGATCATCGGGTTCCGGACTCTCGGGAGGTTCCACGAAGAGAAAGATGCAACCTTTGCTTCCGATCTTCGATACTAAGATGATCTACCTTGAAGTTTCGTTAACACAAGCTAACACTCATGAAATGATGTGAACACCCTCATCTAAATGGCAAGGAAAGATGAGGATGATGAAGTAGGATTTTTGCTCTCTTTATTTATCTTTTTCTCATATTTATTCATCACAAATATCAAAACAAGAAAGCTTTTCAAGAAGAACTCAAGGAAGAAGATGAACAATCATCATAGAAAATCTCTTTTGTGATGAATAGTAATCAAGAATATATGATTGATTATCAAACCATGGTCAAGGATTAGAGGTTAAACCAATGTAGAGAATAAACTAGAGTTAGGGTTTGGTTAGGTCAAAGCATGAGTCATAACAAAAATATCTTTATCATGACAAAATAAAATCCTTCTAGAATGAACAAGAAGATGCTAACCCTAATCAAACCCTAATCCCTTATAATCATCCTTAAACATGTTTTATAATAAATCATATCATGTCACAATAATATATATCACATATATATTATATATTTGCAACAAAAGAAAATAATACAATTAACATATATCGCATATATATCAATGTATTAATCCGGTGAGAAAAAGAATCTTTTAGTGAGAAAATATTAGTTAATGTAATTTAATATATCATATATATTATTATACATTAAATTATCGAATCAACACTTGATCCGACAATCCGGCTATATCGCATATAACCGACTAATATTTATCCGTACCGATTCATCGAATCAACACTTGATCCGATGACCCGGCTGATATCAAATATCGTGAGAATACAATACGATATCTCATATCGTATTATCCTCGGTCCCGCACATATCACATATGTGCTCCTACTCCGTTTTGCCTGAGCCAAGAAACCTCTGTGTAGGACTCTAAAGAATCGTCAATACGCCGGCAGTAGGTGATGATCATATCAAACACCCACAAGCTGCAAGCGGTCAGCTAAACGTAACAGCTACCCAGGTATTGAGCGCTCAGAAGATCAACAAGCAAGCCTGTAACTTCTCCTGTGAATCCAAACAGTAACACTCCCGTACAGTCCGGTCTCGTCGTCTGATATGTTGCATATCTCGCCTAGTGGTGGTAAACGTCAGACCCCAGTAGCTCGATAAGTCGTGTCGATATGAGGTCTATAATAGTTCGAGAAACTACTGATAACACTTACCAGTAAATCTTAGCAACCCTGGCCAGGGATTTCCGGTTATAGCCAATCGAACACAGCACAACATCAACTCCCTATACCGGGAGAGACGAATCCCTTCCTATCGCTCATTGCCTCCATGTGATTCGGGACTGTACCCAAAAGCCACCTTTTTGCACGCCCTCTTGGACGTGGTATGATGGAAATCAAAGCACAGTGGGAATCACACAAGACTCTATGACGATCTCGGGTCAACAGACTACTCTGTACCAGTGTCACCGGAGAACTGCCATCTGACGTGTGGTATAATACCATCTGGGAGTTCTCGGAGAGTCCGTCCAGTGTACCCAGTCTCTACTGAGCACCCGTACACCATCCTTGATGTCAAACACCGATGGATATGGGATCATCCATCGCCCATCATATGGGTCAAGATGCGTATACGCTAGTCTACTCTGGTGTATCGATGCCCTGTCTCGATACACCTTCGACTAGGAACAGTTATAGGATGTACTCGTCGACTACCGTGGCCCCACTAGTATGATCTCATCATAGTCCCAGTAGTTGAGTACATATCCTAAGGGCTTTATCAACATGTATTATAGAGACAATCAGAGTACATGTTAAGATAAAGTACAACCAGATAGCATACTATCATGTTGAGCAAGAAAGTCCTCCCTATATATGTCCCAGCATCCACTACAATATACATCGTATGTACAGTAATGGCCTCTAGGGCATACATATAACTAACAATCTCCCACTTGCACTAGGGCCATCTGTTATGGTATCGCATACCCAACAATTAGCTGCGGTTGAAGTATCTTATACTCAACCATCCCATAAAAGTCTCTACTGGGAAAAAGGCCTTTGTGAGTGGATCCGCGCTGTTGTCCTCTGTGTCTACTCTCCTAACCTCGATCACTTTGGAGATCATCCATCTCCACGATCAGGTGATACTGCCTAAGAATTATATCTGGATTTCTGATGGGACGGTAGTTCCTTGGCTAAAGCCACAACTCCATTGTCACACAATGGTAGGAACGAAGTTCATCTTACGAACTTATATATCCAGACTGCCTCTTTGGTAGCATCCTTGGTAACGATGTATCTTGCCTTTAGTCGTCCAGTATGTCACGGTATCTAGCTTGGAACTCTTCCAATATACCGTCCCTCCACTGAGGGTAAAGACAATGCCTGCGACTGGCATTCAGTCGTCCTTATCACCCTGGAACCTTTCCAGTGATTCTCCTCAGGATCGATTGATACCATCTCACTACAACTAGTGAGTATCCTAACATCCAATTAGATCTATCTCATAGATCCAAAAACCCAGGATTTAGGAGGTATCATTTTGATCCTATATGGAGAATCCTTGTGATAAGCGGAGATTGACCGAGCGTAGCATAGGAAACTCCTTCCCTATCAAGAGTATGTCATCCACGTACTCTACGAGGATCACCACCATACTCTCTACTACCTTTTCGTATATACAAGGTTCATCTACCATTTTTATGAAGTCAAACTCTTTGACTACCACATCAAAACAGATGTTCCAACTCCGCGATGCCTGCTTTATCATATAAAACATCTTGCACACGTTTCCGCTGCTCCCACTGTCTACGAAGCCCTCTGGCTGTGTACTTATAGACGCTCTTTTCTAAAACATCATTTAGAAAAACAGTCATGACACCCAACCACCAGATATTGTAGTCATGGTATGTTGCCGTGGCAAGTAGGATCTGGATGGACTTAAGCATAGCTTTGAAAGTCTCAACTTTTCCATGTACACCAAGTAATCTTCTCAAGATATACTCGCTCCTGATGGGATTTAACCCTTCAGATAAAGCAACCAAAGTCCATACTTTGTTAGTGTATAAGGATTCCATCTCAGATCGATAAGCATCCAGCCATTCTTACAGAGTCCCACTCCTGATGGCCAGCTCGAAACTAGTTCGGTCATCATCTCATGATGCAATCCTCGCTCCCACTGTCATAGAGAAAACCGAAGTATCTCTCAGGTGGGTGAGGAACCCTACTAGATCGGCGGAGAGGCTGAGGTACGTTGGAAACTATTGAATCCTTTGGTTCTACCAAATCATCAGCTGCAGTTTGTATGGCTGGAACATTTCCAGTTCTACATAACAGACCATGCCTCGAGCTTGTCCGGATTTTGCTTTTAGACATAGGCCGGACAACCCCAAATCTTAACAAACTTAAGATATGGGCTCTTCCCTTTCATATCACATATGGAGTGGTAGGCAACTGATTTGATTTGAACCTTATTCAATAGGTATGCAACTTCACAAGTGCATAACTCCCTAAAGGAAATAGGAAACTCAGTAGTACTCATCATAGAGCACACCATATCACATAGGGTGCTATGGCTCCACCCCGATACACCGACGTGCTGTAATGTATACGGAGGAGTAATGCTGAAAGAGAATCTCATTCTCCTTTAGAATAGTCCAGGAATTCCGTGCTTAAGTATTCTCCTCCTTGATCACATCATAGGACATAATACTTTTACCCGTATTTTGGTTCTCTACTTCTAATTTATATTCTGTGAATATCTCAAAAGGTTCGGACCTGTGTTTCAACAGAAACATATGTCTGAATCTTGAGAGATTATCAGAGAATGTAATGAAGTAGAAAGAACCGATCTTGGCATGTGTAGACAGGGGACCTTCATACATCAGCATGTATCAATCCCAAGAGTTTACTAACTCTTTCTCTGTTTCCAATAAACAGAGCTGTGATCATCTTATCTTTGTGACATGACCGGCAAGTTTCACAAGATGTAAATTCAAACTAATTTAAATATGCATCTAAATGTAACTTCAGCCAGTCGGGTCGCATTGATATGACCTAGTCTACAATGCCTCAAGAAGGATTCATTCATTTCTGAACTCTTCCTCTTGTGTGTGTTCTGTATACTAAGAACTGTAGTTTGATTTAGAACGTCTATGCTTTTAGATAACGTGCCTGAACCGATCAACTCTTGATATAGGAAATGTTCAAAACATTATCCAACAATACAAAATTATATCCTTTCTTTACTAATAAAGAGACTGATATGATTTTGTATATCAGGTTTGGTATCTAATAACATTTGTTCAGAATCAATGTATTCTGGTAATACAGGGTGATAGTGACCAACAGACTTGGCTGCAACACTTGCACCGTTTTCTGTCTCATGAAACTTATCACCCGTTCTCAGTTCTCTACCTATATGTAGCCCATGTAACAGATTACATATACGGGATCCTGATCCGGTATCACATACCCAGGAAGTAAAGGATACTGAGAAACAATTCTGTGTAATGAACACACCCGAAGATGATGCATCAACATGCACTTTCTTCGTTTGGGCGGCACGGGAAATCTGGTATTCCCCAATTTCCTGCTCTGTCTTATAACAATTATAAGTTGGAGCGGGACCAACGTTCCCCAGCTCAGTACAACAAGCGGGTTCGGTCAATATATCCGTTTTATTATCTTGATTAAGACGTGATATGGTCGCTACCTGGAGAGAGAGAGAAGAAAACACTCAGCGTATGCTCTTGCAAGATTAGATTGGTTATCTAATATATCTAATCAGGATGTCTCCCACTGTTTTAATCAAATCTTCCTTCAAATCCTAAAAGGAAAGACTAGCCGGGATTAATTACACGCTACAAGTTTGCCAATCTTTCAGCCAGGCCAATGTCGGTACTTTGAGGGAGGTCCCCCGTGCTTTCGCACGAACCTAATTAAAGTAAACCTCGTTTTCCCAGGGGCGTAACCTCGTTAACACCTTTCTAGACACCTACTTGATCGGCTAATTGTAATGTGTAAAACTCTCCCAGGAGCAACTCTTACTCGCAGTGGGTATCGGGATCCAACTATCTCATAGAAGGTATGCAATCTCATTGCAAATTTCAACACTTGAAATTCCCAATAATATTTTACCCTTAGCGTCCTATGACCTTGACGAAAGCCAACAAACCATAGGCTACTAGTCAAGTCCAACCCGTCATTTCTTGATTGAAATAAACCCACCCGCACGACCCTTGACGAAAGCCAACAAAGCCGCACGACTACCCTAATCCAATCGCGTCATATGCAGCAGATAAGCAGCAGATAGCTACCGCACACTACACCTTGACGAAAGCCAACAAATGTAGCACGAATACTATATACAACTTATCTGAAATGACGGAGGGTTACGACAGGTTTTTCTGAAAACCTATTGCGTAATGAACTTGATATCGTCGTAGAATCGAGTGATTTTAAATGGAGCGTTTTTAGGCTTTTCTAGTTTTGCTAAAGGGGTCACTCCCGGTGAAGGGATCATCGGCCCTTTCCTCATCGAATAAGGTGCATGATATTTCATAAATATCACTATGCAAAGCAAGAACTATAGAAGCAATCAAAAGACAAACCGAGTGTGTAGCATCTGCCAGTTATTGCTAAAGGAGTCACTCCCGGTGAAGGGATCTCGGTCCTTTCCTTATCGAATAAGGTGCTGGATGTTCTACAAGAAACACCGCTATGCAAAGCAAGAACTAGAGCTACCAGTTTTTAATTTAAACAAGTTTCTACAACATCTTAGGTTTCTTTTATTTCATTAATCTCATTAATGAAGTCCCATTTTAATTATGCTTCGCAAGCATCTATTTTTGAAACGAAATCTGCAATATAACATATATCTCATATATATAAAATATAAACATTCGTCTCAGGCAGTAATATGATCTCATCACAGAACATTGCAGCAGAAGAACATATATGAAATATTGGATATACGAGGACGTCCGTGTTTTAATACGAGCCTGTATAAAACACGGATTCCACGGTCGCGATGAATAGCCAAACCCACATCCCTAGACCCCTACGAGAGCGGCAAGTAACACTGCCAATTCTAGGGTTAGGAGACCCGGTCTCGATTCCTCGAGATGGTCTCCCACTGGACCCTAGAACCCGGTTACTTGTGCTCCCCGTCTTGGGTCTACCTAATGCGGAAAAGTAAATAATATACAACGGTGACAACTTCCGCTACCTGGAAGTGCCCCAATAAAAGAATATTACATACAAATGAAATTTACATGAATGAAAAAGAAAAAAACTCTCATCTCACAAAAAAACCCTGGCTATTCAGAACGCGACGATCCAATATAACATATCACAGCAACACATAATATCTCATATCACCAACGTAAGCAAGTATGCGTATCCCGATTGTCGTTGATGTATAGCAACGAAGCCGGCGATACACCACATACTACGCTTCCGGTCACAGAAAAGAAAGTGTAAAACTACAACAGTTGGAATCCGCAACCTCTTTAGATATCGCATGCCTAACCAAATGAATTCCTTAGACATCTCATGCCTAACTATTATAAACCCCGCATTTTAGTCTCATTATCGAAAACTCTTTTCAATATCAAGTCGGGCAATTCAACAAAATTCCCGACGTCCTGATCGAATGCTCGTCGCAAACTTTAGTAGACGGCCGCACCCCCAGATGCCGTTGACGAAGTGCACTAAGGCGGAACACCGCTGCCGCGAGCACCCGAACGGATGCTTTCGGCGACGGGGTTCTCCTATAGTCACTTGGTTGGGGCTATGGGGCGTAGCTATCTATTAAGTTTACCCGGCGAGTATCCGCGTACTCTACGTGATTGCGACGGACTTTTGATCACATCAAAATTCCGTGGCAACCGATCATCTGAGACTAAACTGCTATGTCTATAATATTCAAATCAGTTATCTCATAACTACCTGTGGATTCCAAATATTGTATCACATTCCAGATAAATAGACAAAGTTAAACTTTCCGATCGAATCATCAAACACCCAAGATTTCCCCAATATATCTCAACACTTAAAATCAGTTTAAAAACATCCATCACATGCCACAGTACCAATGGTCCAGCCGTAGAAGGGTCAAGCCAACGCCTCACATGTGGCACGCCGTACTGCCCCAAACCCTAAGGTTCAAAAGGCAGTTCAAGACGGTCACATAATCGAGTTAAGGTTTGTTGTCTTCTAGAGGGTCCACCGAGTTACTTGCACGACTTAGAACATTCTTAAACACGAGAAAAAATCCAACTTTTGAAAAATTTTCCGACAGGGGAAAAAGTGAGTTATTGATATCCGTTCGAACTTTTTAACAGTTTCTAAAAGTTATCCGGACAAACTAAACAAAGTTATAATATCCGATCGAAACAACGAGTCCCCAATACACCCCAGAAAACTCAACACTTGAGTGAAAAATAAAAATTCCCAGAAGAATCAGCAAGTACCAACTATTATTATTGTGCAAAAACTAACACTTAATCCCCAGATACGGCCGCGGAACCGCCGCCAATACCCTAGTTTGGCCGCGGTTCCGCGTCGCTTTGAGCGATTCAGTGTGTCGTTTTTCACATGTGTCCATAGAATTCCCTGTTGATTTTTTTAAGGATTTTTAATTTGGAAAAAATCACAGTTTTGAAAAATTTCCAGAAACTAGGGTATATCGGGTTTTCCGGGTTCGATCGGACTTTAAAGTTCGTCTAGACTTCACCTAAAGCTCTAGCTTGGCTCTGATACCACTGTAGGTCAGGCAGCCACCCTATCCAATGGGGTCGCCGTGGCACCAACGGGTCCCTCAGCCGCTATTTTTTACGCATGCCCCCTCACGAGGACTACAACCCGCCGGAACACCTTCCGGTCTCGGGACACCCTGGGGGTAAGAGCCTATGCTTCGCCACACTGTCACACAGTGAGAACCCCCCATAGGTCGACATCCAATGCCTAGTAGCTCTGATACCACTGTAGGGTTGCTATGCACGCGCACAAGGGTCTACGAGGCATCAACCATGCCCGATTAAAAATTTAGCCGTGCCGAACAACCCGAATACGGATCTTTAAACTAGAGATTAGGCGAAAACTAACATGTTAACATCTTTAACACTAAGTGAGAGGGATTACAACCTTTGTAGATCCGGTCCTTCACTTCATATGCTCCGTGTTGTGGTCCCTTCGCTGCGATCATCGGGTTCCGGACTCTCGAGAGGTTCCACGAAGAGAAAGATGCAACCTTTGCTTCCGATCTTCGATACTAAGATGATCTACCTTGAAGTTTCGTTAACACAAGCTAACACTCATGAAATGATGTGAACACCCTCATCTAAATGGCAAGGGAAGATAATGATGATGAAGTAGGATTTTTGCTCTCTTTATTTATCTTTTTCTCATATTTATTCATCACAAATATCAAAACAAGAAAGCTTTTCAAGAAGAACTCAAGGAAGAAGATGAACAATCATCATAGAAAATCTCTTTTGTGATGAATAGTAATCAAGAATATATGATTGATTATCAAACCATGGTCAAGGATGAGAGGTTAAACCAATGCAGAGAATAAATTAGAGTTAGGGTTTGGTTAGGTCAAAGCATGAGTCATAACAAAAATATCTTTATCATGACAAAATAAAATCCTTCTAGAATGAACAAGAATGTGCTAACCCTAATCAAACCCTAATCCCTTATTATCATCCTTAAACATGTTTTATAATAAATCATATCATGTCACAATAATATATATCACATATATATTATATATTTGCAACAAAAGAAAATAATACAATTAACATATATCACATATATATCAATGTATTAATCCGGTGAGAAAAAGAATCTTTTAGTGAGCAAATATTAGTTAATGTAATTTGATATATCATATATATTATTATACATTAAATTATCGAATCAACACTTGATCCGACAATCCGGCTATATCGCATATAACCGACTAATATTTATCCGTACCGATTCATCGAATCAACACTTGATCCGATGACCCGGCTGATATCAAATATCGCGAGAATACAATACGATATCTCATATCGTATTATCCTCGGTCCCGCACATATCACATATGTGCTCCTACTCCGTTTTGCCTGAGCCAAGAAACCTCTGTGTAGGACTCTAAAGAATCGTCAATACGCCGGCAGTAGGTGATGATCATATCAAACACCCACAAGCTGCAAGCGGTCAGCTAAACGTAACAGCTACCCAGGTATTGAGCGCTCAGAAGATCAACAAGCAAGCCTGTAACTTCTCCTATGAATCCAAACAGTAACACTCCCGTACAATCCGGTCTCGTCGTCTGATATGTTGCATATCTCGCCTAGGGGTGGTAAACGTCAGACCCCAGTAGCTCGATAAGTCGTGTCGATATGAGGTCTATAACAGTTCGAGAAACTACTGATAACACTTACCAGTAAATCTCAGCAACCCTGGCCAGGGATTTCCGGTTATAGCCAATCGAACACAGCACAACATCAACTCCCTATACCGGGAGAGACGAATCCCCTCCTATCGCTCATTGCCTCCATGTGATTCGGGACTGTACCCAAAAGCCACCTTTTTGCACGCCCTCTTGGACGTGGTATGATGGAAATCAAAGCACAGTGGGAATCACACAAGACTCTATGAAGATCTCGGGTCAACAGACTACTCTGTACCAGTGTCACCGGAGAACTACCATCTGACGTGTGGTATAATACCATCTGGGAGTTCTTGACGAGTCCGTCCAGTGTACCCAGTCTCTACTGAGCACCCGTACACCATCCTTGATGTCAAACACCGATGGATATGGGATCATCCATCGCCCATCATATGGGTCAAGATGCGTATACGCTAGTCTACTCTGGTGTATCGATGCCCTGTCTCGATACACCCTCGACTAGGAACAGTTATAGGATGTACTCGTCGACTACCGTGGCCCCACTAGTAGATGTCATCATATTCCCAGTAGTTGAGTACATATCCTAAGGGCTTTATCAACATGTAATATAGAGACAATCAGAGTACATGTTAAGATAAAGTACAACCAGATAGCATACTATCATGTCGAGCAAGAAAGTCCTCCCTATATATGTCCCAGCATCCACTACAATATACATCGTATGTACAGTAATGGCCTCTAGGGCATACATATAACTAACATGTGTATGATACATAGTTGGGTCAAACAACAACATATGAAAAGAGTCTAGATCAGTATCATGAGGCTGATCAAATTCGCTGCTGTCGACATCCATTAATTCGACAGAACAGACTTGAGCAGTAGGTTCGGAGGGTACACTTCCCTACTTGTAAATGTTCAGCTCAATTGACATCTTCCTGAAGCAAAGGGTCATAGAGCTGTTACGACAGTTGATTATAGCATTGGAAGTGGCCAAAAAGGGGCGACCAAGAATCACCGGAATTTGATTCCGTGGGTTTGCTACAGGCTGTGTATCAAGTACAATAAAGTCCACAGGGAATACGAATTCCCCGATTTTTATTAACACATCCTCCAGCTCACCCTTAGGTTTGGTGAATGATCGGTTAGCCATCTAGAGAGTGCAGTGAGCTGGTTTCAACTCTTTGATCCCTAACTGCTCATAAACCGAGAAAGGAAGCGGGTTAACACTTGCGCCAAGGTCAAGTAGAGCACGGTTAATGTGTTTATCCCTAATAGAAACAGAAATAGTAGGATAGCTAGGATCCTTACGTTTCCTGGGTAATTGTTGGGGAAAAGCCGTGTCTACAGTTTTTGACATGAATACCTTCTTTGGCACTTGAGTCTTCCTCTTCCTAGTCCACAATTCTTGAGAATTTTAGCATAAGCGGGGACTTGTTGTATTGCATCTAGAAGAGGGATGTTGATGTTAACCTGTTTAAAGATTTCAGTGATCTTCTCTATTTGCGGACTTGGTCTGTTTCCCCTTAACCGATTCGGATAAGGAGCTTTAGCAATAAGAGCTAGGTCCAACATTGGAGAAGATCGTGTGGGTAGGAACGATCTAAGAATAGGAGTGGGTATCGTCTCTGGTGGACTAGAAGAGGTGTGCTGAGGGTTCGAGCCTTGGGGAAAACGGAGAATAGGCTCGGAAGAAAATGGAGGGGTGGACGAACTGGGGTCAGAAGTAGAACAGAAGTGGAAGGAAAAGTCTCAGCCGGGGTATCATCGATTGATTCTTCATTATTATCAATCTCTTCACCAACATGGTTGTCAAGCACTCTTCCAGATCTCAACGTGGTGATAGCGTTCACATGATGTGAATAGCCAGGATTGGGTAAAGGTTGAGCTGGAAGTTTCCCTTTCTCTCTTGCACTCAATTCGGTATTTATACGGGCAATTTGTGCTTCCATCGATTTAATACTCTCACTTTGGGAGTCAGAGTTTTTCTGGATTTTATCGACGGAAGACTGAAAATTTGCCGTAACTTGGATGAAATTTGTCAAAAGCAAATTCACGGTTTGTTCGAGTGAAGAGGAGTTATCAGTACCGGTCAATTGTAAAGAATTGTTGTGCGGTGCAGAAGTATTGACCGGATTTTGAAAATTTTGTGATTGATAGGGGTGCTGACCCATTTGAAGTGGTTGCTGTTGTGGTGGAGGGAACCTTTGAAAGTTGTTTTGGTTTGGAACCGTGTTTTGAGTTTGTTGTTGATTCCAAGCAAAGTTAGGGTGATTCCTCCAACCTTGATTATAAGTGAAAGAATACGGATCGTTTCTAGGTCTTTGTTGGAAAGCAGCATTGGTATGCTCTTGACCTTGAAACGGAGAATTCAATGGACATTCTTCAGTAAGATGTGATGGATCAGAACAGCATCCACAGACAGTTTTGGAGAGTGACATCTGATTTAGGGCGGCTGCTAAAAATTTATTTTCCATAGTTTCGAGTTTCTTTTGCATTGCTGATATTTCAGCTCTAACTCCTATGGAAACATCAGATTGGTGATTACCACACCTAGACGATGGTTGACTTACACTCTCCCACTGTAAAGATTTTTCAGCGAAATCTTCTAAGAATCTCCAGGCTTCACCATCATCTTTAGTCATGAAGGTGCTTTGACAAATGGATTCAAGGGTCTGTTTTGTTGTAGGATTAATGCCCTCATATATGATTCTTCACAGATCTCATCTAGCAATTCTGTGATGTGGACATTGAACTAACAGATCCTTGAAGCATTCAAAACACATCGAGAATGGTTCATTTGGAAGCTGGGTAAATTGATTTATTTCGCTACGGACTCGAGCCGTCTTTTGATTTGGGTAGAATTTCTTAAGGAATGCTACAACGAATTCATCCCAGTTTGAAATAGAATGTGCGGCTGTGTTATAAAGGCACTTCTCGACTATATCGCACAGAGTAAATGGGAGAAGACGTGGACGCATAGCATCCACAGAAAGCTGTGAAGTACCCATCATAGCGCATACATTTTCAAATTTGGTAATAAAGACATATGCGTCTTCAGACTTGAGACCGTGATATTTAGGTAGAAGATTGATGTATTGGGGTTTGATTTCAAAGTTGTCCCCATTGGCTGGTGGAATGGCGAGACAGGTCGAAAGATGACCACGCATAGGGTAACATCTCTCTTGGAGAGAGATGCGGGGTGGATTCTGCGCACCTGTGGACGGTGGCAGAGTAGTGTTAAAGAAGTTCGATGGAGAATTGTCCATCGAAGTGGGTGTGGTGGTGGGTAAAGAAAAAGTACATGTAGAAATGCCAACTTCGGAGTCGATAGGGGGAACGCGGACAAGACGGGCACTAGAATCCCGTGTCCAGCCGAGCATGCACTAAATGGTTTAGCACAAGTGGCAGCGTTGTGATAATTAAGGAAAAGATGAGTTGGTGTTTGTTTTGAAAAATATACGGATTTTTGAAAAATCAAATCACAAACAATGCACAAGCAACCCTAATTCTAGTGGTCACCTAGGTCAAGTCTCTAGACCGCTCCTAGACTTCCAGAAGACAAGTCGCAAGATAAATCCTCTACTGCCTCTTTGCCCCTCCTGTGGATAGGTAAGTGCCAGGTAAGTGGGAGGTTCTCCACTACGTAAGTAGTGTGCCTAATTAAGTAACCACTTGCCTTAGACACCATAAAAGAAATGCGGATAAGCAATAGATTACCCACGACCTCCTTCTGTCCTAAGTGAGCGTGACGGTCCTTAGAGTCATGTCTAGATATTTTTTTAGTTAATGAGGGTGATGCGGATGCAAATTTATGATTTTTGGCTCTTAGGAAGGGTAATGAACTCCCCACCTAATCTGAATTTGGTCCTTTCCCCTTAATTTCCATATTAAAATATGCAAACAACCAAGATCAAACATGCACACTTTTTCTTTTTGCGGCGCTGCGAATTTTTGCAAAGAATCCTGTAGAAATTGGTTAATGGAGCAGAGCAGGGAGGAGATAAGAAAGTCAGAAATGGACCTAAGAAGAATGGTGCACTGAAGCCTTCACCTCACCGCGGTTCCGCCGCAATATGGGTATAACTACCGCGGATCCGCCGCAGGACAGCACAAAAATTTCAGCAATTGTTCCAATTGCCTTAATGAGCTATCTGAGATGCTCTGAAAATTTTTCCTCTCGCTCCACAGATACCAGATTTCCTCGCAACAAATCACAATAAATCGTTAAGCGCTTGTGCGAATTTTGATCAAAAAATTCTGATGGAGTAATAAATCTTTCAACTCAAATTACAAAAACGAACAAATTAGCACACTATCTCCGGCAACGGCGCCATTTGATTGAATCGTTTTTCGATGTGTCGTGTTTTGAAAAGTGTAAAGATCACAGCCAAAGAAATTTGTAAACCGCAATCAATAACGGTGTCTATTGTAGGTTCGTTGGTGAATGCGGATCGTCCACAGGGAAAGCGAGATTTGATCGATCTTGTTTTAGTTGAGTTGAAAATTAAAAGATAAAAGAAATTGCAATAAAATTGATTCCAGATTTGTGAGTTTTCATTTTCAAGAAAATTAAAGAAAGCAAAGATCTAAAATCAAGAATCAAGAAATGTTCCCAAATTGTTTGAATTATCAAGATTTATAAAGAGGCTTGTAGGAATCGATCCAATCGATAGTGATGATGAATACTTATGATTACAAATTCTTATCTATTGAAGATTTGTTGCTAGATCGATGATAATCAACGAGGTTTAGGGATCTATTGAAGAAACTAGGGTTTCTCCATCATCATCCCTTGTCCTTTCGTTGATTAGCATTCAAATTCTAGCCTCTAGAAAATTCAAGCATCGATCGTTGATCTCTAATTAAGAGCGAAAACATTCAAGAAAGCATCTCGCTCAAAACTAGGTCATCGTTGATTCAATTTCCTAGAGTTTACAAAACTCAAAAGACTTAAGAATCATTCAAGAATTTAAATCATCATCATCTATCTATTTTCTCGATTCCTCCACAAGCGGAGTTTTCATTCAAATATCATGAAAAAGAAAATAATCAAGACTTGGTAACTCATCATAATGCTCAAATGTAAATAAAAGCAAGATCAAGAATTTTCACCTTTTATTATTCGATGTTTCGTTACAATTCACTCAAAGACTACATGAATTGAGGAGAGAACTCGATCGTCGAACTAGCTTCGCATCGTCTTCTTGAGTCGCGGATCATCGTGGATCACTTGCTCGGATGAAGATCGGCGTTGCTTCAAAAAGGCTCTTTGAATTCTTGCTCAATTTGGTACTCGATGAATCTTGATTTGGCTTTTGAATTGGATTCGGGCTAGGGTTTTGAGTAGCAAGTTGTGTCACTCAACTTGCGGAATTTTGGCTCAATTTTCAACAACCTCTGTAATGAAGCCATGGGTCCCTTTAAGCTTGAATTTTGGCTCAATTTAGTCTTCTCGTTTAGCTTTCCCTAGAAGCTAAGATTAGATTCCTTAAGAAGCTAAGCTAAGTTTAGCTTCCTTTGTAAGCTTGGTAGTTATGAAGGAAACTTCTAGATTAAGCTAGTTAGCTAGCTTGCTTGAGAAGCTTGGTAGGTTTTTAGCTTGCACAAGAAGCTTGGCTGTTAGAAGAGAAGCTTCTCGAGATCTCTGGAGACTGAAGTGTTTTGAAGAAGTTTTGATCTTGGAAGGAGACCTCAGGAATAGTAATCTGCCGATGATGTGTCAACGTGGCCGCGGATCTGCGGCGGATCGGCCCATTCGGCCGCGGATCCACGGCCGTTTGGTGCGCTTGATGCATGCAATTTCCAGGGTGATTTGGTGCTGACTTTAGAGATGTTTTCTGATGTCTGGAATCTTATAAATCTTTCTTGTTTACTGTCAGATCACAAGTCTTGAACTTGGCGTATTTTATCAGCACTTTTAGTACTTTTGGTTTTTTTACCTGGAATTTCCTGCACACAATCCCGAGACAAGTGTTGCGATATACAAAGATCATGCGTGCAATAATAAACACACAATTTCCCTCAAAATGCCGGTTATAATGTATAACACATGTTATTTGGTATTTTACAGACGAATTGCTAATATGTTCTATATTTATACCAAACACCTTTAGATGATTGCAAAGAGTAGGGAAATTGATGTGTTAAAAATGCAATATTTTCGACTGATCACCCATATAGGATTTGATATGGGGAAAGAAAAAATATAAAGAGAGAATATTTAGAGAGAGAGAGAGAGTCACGAGAGGAGATCAGATTGTGATGGTTAGTATCTAAAAAATATTTAAAATATAAATTTGGTTAAAGAAATGAATATATAACAGTTATATAGTTACGAATATAATATTTAGGAAAAATTTGAGTTTTTGGCTAATACAAAATAGTCCAAAACACGTTCGGGTCGGGTCTAAAATTACGGTTTAAAAATACGGATAATATACGTGTCAACCAAAACCAAAATAGGATATCCGGGTCATGAAAATGTATACCCCCAAGAACGGATACACGTAGCGTGCACGTAGCGATCCAAACAGGTCCATTTCACTAAACGGAACAAGAACAAGATGTACGGATGCTACGACAGGGTTAGGGGTATGATGCAGGCCATGCTAGTTATTTTTAAAATATATTATTTGATTATAATTTTATTATTAAAAAATGCAGATGCTCGATATAATACAGTTATACAACATGAAAGTACACGGATCCTCAACACTAGCCGAGATAAATCATAAATAGGAATCAAGACGGGTTTCCAGCATGCGGGTAGGGTCAGATGCAAACATGGATACCAATTACACTATTCGCACCCAAAACATAATAAATCAAGAAATAGCCATAAATAAAGAAACACCCAAAAGAACTGGTATAAATGAACTAGGGTATTACATCAACTCCCCTGACCTCGATCGCCCGGAGACCAATCATCTCCCTGATCAGGTGATACTGCCTAAAAATATGTCTAGATCACTGATAGGACCGGGGTTCCTAGGCCAAAGACACAGCTCCATTTTCACCACAATAGTAGGAACCGAGTTCATCTCATGAACATCTATATCTAAACAGCCTCTTTGGTAGCATTGTTGGCAGCTATGTATTCACCCTTTATCGTTGAGTCTGCCACGATATCTAGCTTAGAACTCTTCCAACATACCGTCCCTCCACTGAGAGTAAGGACAAAACTCGAGACTGTTTTACAGTCGACCTTATCACTCTGGAAGCTCGAACCGGTAAAGGATTCGATATGGAGTTCACCGTTACCATACACCAAGAACACTTCTTTAGTGCTTCTCAAGTACTTAAGAATGTTCTTCACAGCCGTCCAGTGTTTCTCCCCAGGACGTAAGAGGTATCACCCAAATCCTTCATAGAGAAACTTAGTGATAAGAAGAGTATGACCGAGTGTAGCATAGGAACATCATTTCCTATCAAGAGTATGTCACCCACGTACAATACGAGGAAGACAACCTTACTCTCTACAACCTTTTTGTATATACAAGGTTCATCTACCATTTTGATGAAGTTAAACTCTTTGACTGCCACATTAAAATAGATGTTCCAACTCCACGATGCATGATTTGATCCGTAAATTGATCCGGATGGACTTAAGCATAGCTTCTGGAGAAAAGGTTTCATCAAAATCTACACTCCGTCATTAACGAAAAACCTTTTGCTACAACTCTAGCTTTGAAAGTCTCAACTTTTCCATCTACACCAAGAATCTTCTTAAGATCCACATACTCCCGATGGGTTTTACCCCTTATGGTGCAACTACCAAAGTCCATACTTTGTTGGTGTACATGGATTCCATCTTAGACCGCATAGCATCCAGCCATTTCATAGAGTCCCCACTCGTGATGGCCTGCTCGAAACTAGTTGGGTCATCATCTTCCATGATGCAATCCTCGCTCCCATTGTCATTGAGAAAACCGTAGTATCTCTCAGGCGGATGAGGAACCCTACTAGATCTGCGGAGAGGATGAGGTTTGTCGGAAACTATTGAATCCTCCGACTCCACCAAATTACCAGCTGTTAGTTTGTCAAGCCGGAACTTCTTCTAGTTCTACCATATGACCACTAATTTCTTTTTCAAGAAATTCCTTTTCTAAAAGGGTGGCATGCCGAGAAACAAAACACCTTTTGCTTCTCAGTGTGGTAGAAGATATACCCTCGTGAATGTTTGGGATATCCAACAAACTAGCACAAAACTGACCTTGCCTCGAGCTTGTCCGGATTTTGTTTTTCAACATAGGCCGGACAACCCCATATCTTAACTTGTTTAAGAGATGATCTCTTCCCATTCCATATCTCATATAGAGTGGTAGGCACTGATTTAGATGGAACTCTATTCAATAGGTATGCGGCTTCTCAAGCGCAAAACCCCAAAAGGGAACAGGTAACTCAACGTTACTCATCATAGAGCACACCATATATAATAGGGTGCGATTCCTACGCTATGATACACCGTTGTGTTGTGGTGTATTTGTAGGAGTAAGCTGAGAGAGAATCCCATTCTCTTTTAAATAATCCAGGAACTCCGTGCTAAAGTATTCTCCTCCCCGATCAGATCAAAAGATTTGAATACTTTTACCCGTTTGGTCCTCTACTTCGCACTTATATTCATTGAATTTCTCAAAAGTTTCAGACTTGTGTTTCAACAGGAACACATGTCCGAATCTTGAGAGATCATCAGTGAATATAATGAAGTACGAGGAACCAACCCTGGCATGTGTAGACTTGGGACAGCATACATCACTATGTATCAGTCCCAAGAGTTCAGTAGCTCTTTTATCCATGTCAAGTAAATGGAGTCTTAGTCATTTTACCTTTGAGACATGACTGGCAAGTTTCATAAGATGTAAATTCGAACGGATTCAAATATCCATCCTTATGTAACTTAGCTAGTCGTGTCGCATTGATATGACTTAGTCTACAATGCCACAAGAAGGATTCGTTCATTTCTGAACTTTTCCTCTTTTGTGTGTTTTATACGTTAAGAACTATAGTTTGATTTAGAACGTATATACCATTACACAACGTGTTTGATCCAATAAACTTTTGATTTAGTAAAATGTTTATAATATTATCCTGCAATACAAAATTATATCCTTCTTTATAAATAAAGAAACTGATATAATGTTGCATATCAGGTTCGGTATGTAATAACATTCGTTCAAAATCAATGTATTACCAGTTGGTAATACAAAGTGATATTTGCCAACTGCTTTGGCTGTAACATTTGCACCATTCTCTACTTTTAGAGAATGATCACCTTTTCCCAGTTCTCTACCTTTCTTTAGCCCATGTAACATATTACATATGTGGGATCCTGCTCCGGTATCTAATACCCAGGACGCAGAGTGTACTGAGAAACAGTTCAAAGTAACAAACACGCCCGAAGAAGATGCATCAACATGCTCATTTCTCATTTGGGTCGCACGGGAATCCGGATTTTCCCCTATTTCCTGCTTAGACTTATAACAATTATAAGGTGGAGAGGAACCAACGTTCCTTAGCTCAGTATAACAAGCGGGTTCGATCAATACATCCATATTATTATCTTGATTAAGAAATGTCACGGTCACTACTTGGAGAGAGGGGGGGGAGAGAGAGAGAGAGAGAGAGAGAGAGAAACACTCGTGTGCGCTCTTGAAAGATTAGATTGGTTATTATTTTATCTAATCAGGATGGTTGCCACTGTTTTTATCAAATCTTCCTTCAAACCCTAAAAGGTAAGACTAGCCGGGATTAATTACACCCTACAAGTTCGCCAATCTTTCAGCCAGGCCAGTGTTGGTATTTTGAGGGAGGTTCCCCGTGCTTTCGCACGAACCTAATTAAAATAAACCTCGTTTTTCCAGAGGCATAACCCCATTGACACCTTTCAAGTCACCTATTTGATCGGCTAATTGTAAAGTGCAAAACTCTCCCAGGAGTAAATCTTACTCGCAGTGGGTATCGGGATCCAACTATCTCATAGAAGGTATGCAATCTCATTGCAAATTTCAACACTTGAAATTCCCAATAATATTTTGCCCCTAGCAACTTATGACCTTAACAAGGTCAACAAATCATAAGCGCTAGCCAAGTTCAACCCGTCATTTCCTGATTGAATTAAACCCACCCGTACGACCCTTAACAAGGTCAACAAAGTCATACGACTACCCTAATCCATTGCATCATATGGTTGCAAATAAGCACTAATTACTACCGCACACTACGCCTTAACAAGATCAACAAACGTAGCACGAATACTAAATAGTCCTTATCTGAAATGATGGAGGGCTACAACAGGTTTTTAAGAAACACTTTTGTGTAATGAACTTGATATCGTTGTAGAATCGAGTGATTTTAAAAGGAGTGTTTTTGAGGCTTTTACTAGTTTCGCTAAAGAGGTCACTCCCGGTGAAGGGATCTCGACTCTTTCCTCATCGAATGAGGTGCTGGATATTCATCAAGGAATGCTACTATGCAAAACAAGAACTACAACTACCAGTTTTTAAAACATGATTCTACAACATCTTTAGGTTTCTTTCTTTTTCATTAGTCTCATTAATGAAATCCCATCATTTATGCTTCCTAAGCATCACAGATAAAGAAACGAATATACAACGTACGCTTATGCCATCCGCATTCGCCATGGGGTCCCGTCATGCACTGTTAGGTTAGATAACTAACGACAGAGCGAGGGCAGGACTAGCGCGGATGCAAAACATAAGCATCGTTTATTATATATCATATATATAATACAAAGCATTTGTCTCAGGCAGTTATATAATCTCATCACATAACATTGCAGCAGAAGACAGTATATGGAATATTGGATATACTAGGAGGTCTGTGTTTTTAATCAAGCCAGTAAAAAACACGGATTCCACGGTCGTGATGAATAGCCAAACCCGCATCCCTAGACCCCTACGAGAGCGGCAGACAACCTTACCAATTCTAGAGTTAGGAGACCCGGACTCGACTCCTCGAGATGGTTTCCCACTGGACTCTAGAACCCGGTTACTTGTGCTCCCCGTCTTGGGTCTATCCTAATATGGAAAAGTAAATAATATACATCAATGGTGACATCATCTTCAACCCGGACTTGTCCCAATAAAAGAATATTACATACAAATTTGTACATGAATGAAAATGAAAAATCTCATCTCGCGCACAAACCCCCGGCTATTCAAACACGACGATCCAATATAACATATCACAGCAACACATAACAACACATGTCATCAACGTAAGTAAATATGCGTATCCTAATTGTCGTTGACGTATAGTAACGAAACCGGCGATACACCACATATTATACTTACGGTCACAGAAAAGAAATTGAAAATTATAATAATTGGAATCCGCAACCACCTTACACATCATAAACCCGAAATACTACATACTTCGGATTTCATGCCTAATCATATAAATTCCTTAGACATCATAAACCCGGAATATCTTATATTCCGAATTTCATGCCTAACATTATAAACCCCGCATTTTAGTCTCGATATTGAAAACACTTTTCAATAACTAGTCAGGCAATGCAACAAGATTCCCGACATCCTGATCGAATGCTTGTCGGAAACTTTAGTAGACGGCCGCACCCCTGATGCCGTCGACAAAGTGCACTTAGGCGGAACACCGCGGCCGGAGCACCCGGGGGGATGCTTTTGGCAACGGGGTTCTCCTACAGTCACTTGGTTGGGGCTATGGGGCATGGCTATCTAGTAATACTACCCGGCGAGTATTCGCATACACAACATGATTACGAAGGAGTTTTGATTCGAATCAAAACCCCGCGGCAACGGATCAAAAGAGACTAAATTGCTAGATTTACAAAGCACTAATTAGTTTTCACAAAACTAATAATTATGGATTCCAAATATTGTATCACAAATCATAGATATCTAGACGATGTTAAACATTTCGATCGATTTATCAAACACCCAAAATTCCCAGATACCTCAACACTTAAGTCACAGTTAAAAATACCCAGACAGTGCTCTAAGCACCTACGGACCTACACAAGAAAGCACACTCCCTGCCTCACCAACGACGCCGCGGAACCACCGCCAAAGGAATGCTTTGGCCATGCTTCCGCGGCCGTTTGGTTGAGTTAGGCCGTCGTTTTTCTTGTGGGTCCATAAAAAATCATGCACAATTTTTTGAATATTTTTAATTGGAAAAATAACAACTTTTGAAATTTTTTCCAGAGAGTGGGAAATCCGGGTTTCGAAATAGTCGATCGAACACTTTAACTTCGTCTAGACAACACCTAATGCTCTAGCATGGCTCTGATACCACTGCTGGGTTTGCTTAGCACCCCGACACGGTTTCGGCAAGTATCAAGTATGCTATTTTAAAATTTTAGGGTGCCGAGCGAGCCCGAACCAAGGATCGAACTAGAGAATTAGGGTTTAACTAAGCAAGTAAACTATATTACTCTAAGTGAACAAGGAATACAACCTTTGTAGACCGGTCCTTCATTTCTAAAGCTCCATGTAGTAGTCCCTTAGCTCCAAATGGTGGTCTCCCAGACTCTCCTTAAGCCCCACTAGGCGAAACGAATGAGCTTGCTCAAAGATCTTTGAGTCCGAAGATGATCTATGTCGAAGAATCACTAACTCAAGCTACCTCTTCACTAATTGATGAACTCATGAAGAAATAAGCTATACTAAATGGCTAGTTTGGTATAGATTGGTGAAGTAGGAATTTTGCCCACTTTAGAATTGATTTTCTCTCTTTTCTTTTTCACCTCACTCAAAACTTGAGAGTAAGAAGGGGATGAAGAAAGAAAAATCTTGTGGTCAAGTGTGAACCATAGGTGAGAAAATATCTCATATAAACTCATGTAGAGACTAAACCATGGCTAAAGATAATGGTTAGGTTAATAAATATCTAGAGTAAAACAAAATTAGTGGGCTAAATCAAGATTTCCACATACTTCTACAAGTATCTTCAACCATGATAATTTCCACCTAATTTTGTTTTTCCCTTAATAATTAAATCCCCACATTATCTTAAGTATGGTATGAGTCTCATACACCCAAGTCCAATGTATCATCTAGCATGACACATATATAAACATATTAATATATATCACATATATATATATTTAAATGTATTTGGAGAAAACACTTTCTTAAGTGAGTTAATATTAGTTAATGCATATTAATATATCAAATATATAATTATACATTAAATTATTAAATCAACACTTGATTTAATAACCCGGCTGTATCGCATACAACCGACTAATATCATATAATAAATTATTGAATCAACACTTGATTCAATAATCCGGTTATATCACATATAACCTATATCACGAGATTAGAATACGGTATCACATACACGTATTAATCTCGGTCCCGCACATATCACATATGTGCCCGCTTCGTTTCGCATGAGCTAGGAAACCTCTGTGTAGGACTCTAAAGACTCGTCCATACACCGGCAGTAGGTGATGGTCATATCAGTCACCCATAAGCCGTCAGCGGTACTAGCTGGACGTAATGGCTACCCGGTAATTGAGAGATCAGAAGATCAACAAGCAAGCTTGTTCATACTCCCATGACTCCATTAAGTAACACTATCGTACAGTCCGGTCTCTTCGTCTGATATGTCGCATATCGAGTCTGGGGGTGATAAATGTCAGACCCCAATAACTCGATAAGTCGTGCTGATGTGAGGCTTATAACGGGTCGAGAAACTACTGATAACGCTTACCGGTAAATCTCTGTATCAGCCATGGCCAGGGACTTCCTGTTACAGCCAATCGAGCACAGCGCAACATCAACCCCCAATACCGGGAGAGACGAAACCCCTCATATCGCTCATTGCCTCCATATGACTCGGGACTGTACCCCAAAACCACCGTTTTGCACACTCTCTTGAACATGGTAAGGTGGAAATCAAAGCACAGTGGGAATCACACAAGACTCTATGACGATCTCGGGTGTACAGACTAACCTATACCAGTGTCACCAGAGAACTGCTATTTGACGCTAGGTATAATACCATCTAGGAGTTCTCGGCGAGTCCTGTTCAGTGTACCCAGTCTCTACTGAGCACCCGTATATCATATTTGATGTCAAACACCAATGAACATGGGATCATCCATCGCCCATCAAATGGGTCAAGAAACGTATACGCTAGTCTACTCTGGAATATCGATGTCTTGTCTCGATACACTATCGACTAGGAACAATTAAAAGATGAACTTATGGACTACCCTGGCCCTACTAGTATGATCTGCATCATAATCCTGGTAGTCAAGTACATCCTAAGGGCTTTATCAACATGTGAGAGCAAGACAATATCGCAATACTAGTCTACATGTTAAGATAAAGAGTAACCGGATATCATACTATCATGTCGAGCAAGAAAGTCCTCCCTATATATGTCCAAGCATCCATTATAATATACAATCATGTACAATAATGGCCTCTAGGGCATATATATCACTAACAATACATGTATAAGTCCTCTCTCAATTATCATAATCGCCTACTTGCAATCATAATAATTGCCTTGAGTGCACTATATCCAACAATCTCCTACTTGCACTTAAGCTCAATTATTGCGGTATGCGTACCCACGGCTCGTGTGCTACCGAATACCCAAATTCTCTACTAATCAGTTTCGCAAACTATGTTTATGAAACTTAATGTGTTCAAGAATTAGCCTCAGTGAGTGGATCCACTACATTGTTCTAACTTCATCTCTCTATATCTCAACTTTGCGGAGATCAACAGTCTCCCAAACCGAGCGATACCATGCCTCAAGAATTTGTCTGGATACCTGATCGGACCAAGTTTATAAATGAACACCTCCATCCAACAAACTTCTTGGGTTGTATCCTCTGTTGAGTCATAACCAGCATCCTACACCATGATTACCCCAGTATTCCTATTGGAAACTATCCAATATACTGATCCTCAGAAGAGGCTAAACTCAAAACCCTGACAGCATCTCTGTCATCCAGGTCACCTTGGAAGCCTAAGCCGATAACTGCCTCCCAGAGGAGGATGTCGTTACCTTATACTACGAACATCCACTTATATTCTTTACCGCTTCCCAATGTTTCTCCAGGATTGGATTAATATATTCTTATTGCAACTAGTGCAAAAGCAATATCTGATGTTGTACAAGACATTGCATGATTGACTCAATTACCTAAATAAATGATATGTCATTCATACCAGTCCCTCCCCTCATCAGTCTAGAAGACATCTTTTTAGAGAGGGCGACTCAATCACCTGCGGGTACACCACTATGCCAGGAGTCATCCCGTCACGCCCCGCTTCCTAGTGTACGGAGAAGTAGACATTATTGGGGTCAAAAATTACACCCCGGTTGACCAAGTCAAAGTCAAAGTCAACCCCAAGCCAAGTGGGCCCAAGCCCAGATCAAGTGGGCCCATGCCCAAGTCGAGCTCGAACATGAAGCGGCCGGCCTCCCCTATGCCAAGAAGAAAATTATGTAATAAATAAGTTTGATATAATTTTCATGCATGAATGTAAAATAAATGGGCGTAAACCTAAATTTTTGTAAAGCCCATGGCTCATGTGCAAAAGAAATGAGCACATGAGGCATGAGATGGGCAAAATGCCATTTTGTAAAGCCCAAGGGGCTATGTGTAAATTTGTAAGCCTATAAAAGGCAACATGCTAATAAAATAAAAGATAATAAGCCATTCTCTCAAATTCTAGGGTTTGTGCCTCCTTCCCCTTCCTCAAAGTTCTAAAACCTTCTCCCCCTTTTAAAGTTAAATCAAGAGTTTAACTCTTCTTTTTTAAAAAATAAATAGTTTTTTACCATAAAACCCTAGAAGGGGAGCTCGGATCTGCTCTCAAATCCCTAGAAGGGGAGATTTTAAGTCTCACCTCCCCTTTTCCCCCAAGATCCAGCCAACAGAGAGGAAGAAGAAGGATACCCATCTCCAAAAATCCCATTCCAGGAGGATCCGAGGCTCAAAAGAAGATCCAAAGATTTCTAGGATTTTAACTCTATTCAAGATCTGTTAGAGTTTAACTCCATAAATCAACCCCCTTTTTAGGAGTTTAACTCCAAATCTATACATAATCTCTGTTAGGAGTTCAACTCCAAAGCCTCCTTGGGAGTTCAAATCCTAACCCAGGGGCTAAGCCCCTTTTCTGCTGGTGTTTCCAGCGGTCGCGTGCCGCGCACTTGACCCGCGGGAGCCCAGCGGTCGCGTGCCGTGGACATGACCCTCGTACACCCAGCGGTCGAGTTTAGGGCACGTGACCCGCGGGTGCTCAACGTCCATATGCGCCTCACGGGATCCGCGGGCGCTCAGCTCTCGGCGGTCGCATGCAGGGCATGTGACCCATGGGCGCCCAGTGCCCAGCGATTGCATGTCGCGCACGTGACCCGCTGGCCCCCAGCGATCGCGTGCCGCGTATGTGACCTGCTGGCGCCCAGCGCCCACGCGCCTGGCACGTGACCTATGGACGCCAAGCGCCCACGCGCCATACATGCATCTTTAAGACGCTCCTCACCCCTCATTTTCCGTGCACTCCACACCAGAAACACGTCCCACGTTAGGAAAAGTTTTCTAATGGGTTGCTGCCCCATATCCCGCAAGGGGGCTGCTAGCCCCCTTTCCCCCCAGCCCGCTATTCGGGTAGCGGGACCCCCCATAAAACTTCGTGAGGCCCCCGATATATCCAAAACCCCCTTTCAAAACACAACACACGCACACTGCAAATCGAGTTCGCATGATCAGTTTGACCTGTCAATCGGAGGTTCCCTCGCACCAAAGGAGAGGGGTAATTAACAGCAGCTTAGTCCACGGCCGCCGGAGATTCGGATCCGCACAATCAATAAATCCTCGCATACCCAAGGCTGCGGAAATCTGTAGTATGCCTGACAAGCACGCGCGTATTCCCATCTTAATAGGGTGACGAAAAACACCCTACAGATTCTGGCATGCCCGGTGGGACATATATTTCCTCCCATACTTCGGGTCAAACGTTCATGCAAACTCAATCAATATACATATCGATTGCTTATACTGAAATCATACTTCTTTGTACAGGTTAACAATTTTCATTTGCAATCTTCAGACGTAGCAAAAATGTCTCTAAGGACAAGTTCAGCTCTCAACACGGCTCCCATCTCCTACACAATGAAGATGGATGCTAGGACAGTCCTTCCGGCCAGTCTCGGGCGACAGTGGGAGGAGCCACCGCTACCATTTGGCTTTATTCTGTTCATGTCAGCTAGCGCCATCCCAGCTTCTCAAGCTCCAGTAACAGACAAACCAGCCTCGAAAGGCAGAAGGCCAAATGTGGTGATCTCGAGGGCACCACTACCTAAACGCAAGTCGGTGTTTGAACGACTTTCTTTGGCCCCAGCTGGGGGCAAGGACATCAACACCAACAAAGCAACAAGGCATCTCGGGAAAGCGCCAGCGGCGCCCCTGACAACTGATCAATCGGGTATCTTCTCTAAGCTACCTGTTAATCGACTCACGATGGCTTCCTGGATGATGGATGCCCGTCAAGCCCTCAAGATTGAGAAGCTAAGACAGAAAAGGCTCAGATATAGAGCCAACAAAAGGGCTAGGGCTCATGCTAGGCTGAACTTCGTGAGGTTCCAAGAACAGGGTTACCCCGCCAAAGATAAAGAGATGGCTGGATATGTGGTCCACACTGTCTACATGGTGGGCACGTGCAGCAAAAGCAAGGACGGGGCCACCACATCTCAGATCCAATTTGGTATGAATGTGGCTACCACTTCCTAAGACCAGCATCCCCTGGGAGGTAATGAAAACCTTTCCAGTGAGGCTGATAAGAAGAGAGATCCCTCGGTTCATGAGGAGTCGTGCTCGGAAAGCGAAGATGAGCCAATCTTTCATCCCAAGACCACAGAGCAGAAACTTCTCCAAGAGCTCCGAAAACAGGTTAGAAGTAAAGACAAGGAGATGGCCAAACTTTACTCCAAAATTGATGACATGACGAATGTCATGATGCAGCTCACGGCCCAAGTTGCCTCTCAGCCGTCCAATCAATCGTAGGGTTCTGCTCTGAACCGGGAAACGGTGTCCCGAGATAGCCGACGCCTATTCCCTCAAATCCAAAGGTGGGTGGACCGCATGAAAGTCAGTCACATCCTATCTCGGGAAATGTCTTGTCTATCGATGATAGTAGCCCGCTAACTCAAGATCAAATTATGGATTTGGTTGCCAACAAAGTCAAAACATTGGTAGCCGAAGCCGAAGCGCAAAAAGATATCAGTAGTAGTGGGAGACCATATCCTGCTCAGTATGATCTGGTAGAATTTCCTAGCGGCTATGTCATCCCCAAATTCGGAAGATTTGATGGGACATGAAATGCGAATTAGCACATCGCCCATTTTAAAGCCTCATGCAGGAATACTGGGGGCAATGATGCGCTTCTCCTCCGCCAGTTCGTTAATAGCCAGACCGATGTCGCTTTCGACTGGTACGCGAGCATATCAGATGGCTCCGTTACTAGTTTCATCCAAATGGAATCTCTGTTCCGACAAAGGTTCATGAGTGTTAGCGATAAGATCACCATTGCCGACCTCGTAAGGACCAAGCCAAAGAACAACGAAAGCAACACAAATTTTATAACCTGATGGCGCAATCTCTCCGTCAAATGTGAACCGCCGATAGAGCAGGACCAATCTGTCAGCCTCCTCGTCGGAAATCTCAACAATTGGATGGCCCCGTTTCTATGTGCCGCGGGTCTCAAAACATTCCAAGAGCTGACCAGGAAAGTTCAGATATTGGAGCGCTCAAAGCAGGAGTCCTGCTCTGATTCTCAAAATAACAATAGGTCCTGGAGAAACCGAAAGGACGATAATCGCAAAGGCGAAAATTCTGACGATACTGAATCTTTTAACGCTTTGGCTAACCGAAATAAGCGAGGGATGAGCGGGCCTAATGCCAACCAGCCTCGGAAGCCAGTGTTATGGAAGGGAGGAGAATCTCCACTGAAAGAGAAGATGGATAAGGTCTATTCCTTCAGAAGGGACAAAGTCCATAAGATATTCAAGGACGCCCTGAGAAACGGTCTACAATTGCCAGAATCAAAGAGACCGCAAGAAGCGAATATGACCGATGATCCTAAATATTGCTCATATCACAGAGTGATAAGTCATGCCATTGATGATTGTTTCGTATTCAAAGATTGGGTCGAAAAGCAATACAAGGCAGGAGAGATAGAACTGTCTAAAGGCGTGTTAACAAACAGTCAAGCTGTGACCGCCAATTTCATACAAATGGAGACCGAAGTCCTTCGGGAACCTGATTCTCTCAGACATTTGCCTTTCTCTAAAAAGAGCTGACCACCACGTCATTAAACTGGGAGCATACGACCCCTAAGTCGTTAAACTTGGAATGTTAAAAAAATGTGTAAAAAGAAAAGTGTAAATAAAAAAATAAACAGCCGAAATGTTGGGGCAACTCGCAATAAAAATCAGCGAATAAAATAATGATGAAAATAAAGTCGAAATGATGGGGCAACCGTGAATAAAAAGCCGAAATAATGGGGGCAATCGCGACCTTCACGATAAGAAAAGCTGAAATGATAGAGCAATCGCGGTAAAAAAAATAAAATTAAAAAACCAATGGCGAATGATGAGTCGCTCCTGGTACCATATTCTAGTGCAGCAGTGCAGACGCCAACTAAAATTTCAAGTCTCTTAATGTCCCAACGACGAATGATGAGTCACTCCAGGTACCATATTCCAGTGCAGCGATGTGGACGCCAACAAAGTCCTAAAATTCTTCCAGTCCTACGGTTGTTCCCCAAGTTGACTACCGTATACAATCCACGTACTCAAATAATTCTCATCATACCCATACTCCACTGCAATCACCAGTCTAGCGGCCAGTCTTTGCCATTGGAATTATGCTCCATTTGGGAAGACCCACTCATGTGTCCTTACGATGAATGAGGAGAACAAAACTTACGGGATCCTCACGACTCATAAGAAAACACCTTCGTGGGATCCTTACAACTCACAAAGGAAAAACACACTTGGGAGTCCTCGAGACTCATAAGGAGAAAATACACCTACGGGGTCTTTTCGACTCGTAGGGAGAAATTCTTTTATGAGACCCTTACGGCTTATAAAATTGAAAAGCCTTAGAAGATAGGGTCCTAAACCTGTCTCCTAAGCCATCGCTCCCCAACGGGTAAAAGCAAATGATGAATTGCTCCTGACACCTGTGTTTCAGTGTTAGCGATGTTGATTCCGAACCCTACCCCAAAATTCCAAACTTCCGATCCAATAGACCCCTAAGTCTTTAAACTGGGAATAGATGACCCCTGAGTCGTTAAACTGGGAACAGATGACCCCTGAGTCGTTAAACTGGGAACGATGGAAATCCCCTCATCGAAAATGATGATTTGCTCCTGGTACCATATTCCAGTGTAGCGATGCTAACGTCAACCCAAATCAAATCAAACAAACAACCCCTGCGTCGGAATCATGATTCGCCTAAGAATGTACCCCATGTCGAAATCATGCTTCGCCTCGGAGTATCTACCTTCCCTGTCGGAATTATGCTTCGCCTGGGAATCGGCCTCTACATCAAAACCAGTCACACTCCGTGCCAGGAAACGTCGACCACAGACACTCCGTGCCGGGGACAAGTTAACCAACGACTCCACCTAGGAATCAAGTCAACCAACGACCTCCCCGTCGAAATTACTCTTCGACTCAGAATCAAGTCAAAAAGTGACCTCCCTGTCGGAATTATGCTTCGACTCGGAATCAAGTTAACAAGCGACCTCCCTGTCGGAATTATGCTCTGCCTTGGAATCAAGTCAACCAACAAACTCCCTGCCGGAATTATGCTTCGACTCGGAATCAAGTCAACAAGCGACCTCCTTGTTGGAATTATGCTCCGCCTTGGAATCAAGTCAGCAAGCGACCTCCCTATCGGAATTATGCTCCGTCTCGGAATCACGTCAACCAACAAGCTCTGCGAAGAAATCATGCTTCGTCTCAGAATGTACCCCTTGTCGAAATCATGCTTCTCCTCAGAGTATCTGCCTTCTCTGTCGGAATTAGGTTTCGCCAGGGAATCGACCTCTGCATCGAAATTATGCTTCGGTCAGAATGTTTGCCGCTCGTCGGAATGATGCTCCGCCCCTGAAATGATGTTCTGCCTTGAAGTCCAACTCCAAGATCTATCAATTTCATGCACACAACTCATAGAAGCGGTTTAAATTTATTGATTGGGGCACTTTGTTGGGGTCAAAAATTACACCCCGGTTGACCAAGTCAAAATCAAAGTCAACCTTAAGCCAAGTGAGCCCAAGCCAAGTTCAAGTAGGCCCATGCCTAAGTCGAGCCCGAACATGAAGCGGCCGGCCTCCCCCATGCCAAGAAGAAAATTATTTAATAAATAAGTTTGATATAATTTTCATGTATGAATGTAAAATAAATGGGCATAAACCCAAATTTTTGTAAAGCCCATGGCTCATGTGCAAAAGAAATGAGCACATGAGGCATGAGATGATTAAAATACCATTTTGTATAGCTCAAGGGGCTATGTGTAAATTTGTAAGCCTATTAAAGGCACCATGATAATAAAATAAAAGATAATAATTCATTCTTTCAAATTCTAGGGTTTTTCCCTCCTTCCCCTTTCTCAAGGTTCTAAAACCTTCTTCCCCTTTTGAATTAAATCAAGAATTTAACTCTTTTTTTCAAAAATAAATAGTTTTTCACCATAAAACCCTTGAAGGGGAGCTTGGATTTGCCATCAAATCCCTAAAATAAGAGATTTTAAGTCTCACCTCCCTTTCCCCCCCAAGATCCAGCCAACAGAGAGGAATAAGAAGGATACCCATCTCCAAAAATCGCATTCCAGGAGGATCCGAGGCTCAAAAGAAGATCCAAAGATTTCTAGGAGTTTAACTCCATTCAAGATCTGTTGGAGTTTGACTCTATAAATCAACCCCTTTTTAAGAGTTTAACTCCAAATCTATACATAATCTCTGTTAGGAGTTCAACTCCAAATCCCCCTTGGGAGTTCAACTCCTAACCCAGGGGCTAAGCCTCTTTTTCGCTAGTGTTTCCATCGGTCGCGTGCCGCGCATGTGACCCGCGGGCACCCAGCGGTCGCGTGCCATGCACATGACCCGCGGGCGCCCAGCGGTCGCGTGTAGGGCACATGTCCCACGGGTGCGTAGCGCCCACGTGCGCCTCACAGGATCCACGGGCGCTTAGCGCTCGGTGGTCGCCTGCAGGGCATGTGACCCGCGCTGGACGGTCGCCTGCAGGGCGCTTGACCCATGGGCTCCCAGCGTCCAGTGATCGCGTGCCGCGCACGGGACCCCCGTAAAACTCTACGAGGCCCCCGATATATCCCAAACCCCCTTTCAAAGCACAACACATGAACACTGCACATCGAGTTCGCATGATCAGTTTGACCCGTCAATCGGAGGTTCCCTCGCTCCAAAGGCGAGGGGTAATTAACGGCAGTTTAGTCCGCGGCTGCCGGAGATTCGGATCCCCACAATCAATAAACCCCCACCTACCCTAGGCAGGGGGGTCTGTAGTATGCCTGACAAGCATGCGCGTATTCCCATCTTAATGGGGTAACGAAAAACACCCTACAGACGTGACGGGCCGCGACGTATTTACTCAGAAGTAAACACGTTAAGCGTAAATAAGCAATATAAATAAATGCAAAAGAATAACAAGAGATGTAATATAATAACGGCAACTTTTATTATTATCCATTCTTTACATTACAACTGATTTGAAAAGGAAATGTACAATGATAAAAGCAATGCCTAAATAGTGGCGTACAAAAGAAAAGATAAATACAAGTAAGCTAGAATTCTGTCTGTGCTTCAATCTGCTCCAGATACTCCTGACTGGCTCGGTCTTCTGAAGATCCAGTCCTCTTGACGAACATTCCAAAGAAAGAAGAGACATGAATGGCGTCAGCGAACTAGCGCTCGGTAAGCCCCAAAAGAAGGAAGGAATACGACAAGTAAAGAATATATGACTGGTAATATGAATAAGTATATGTTTATTATACTAACGTAGTTTTTTGTACCTTGATACAGAATGTATCAGTGTATATCAGAGGACTCCAACTTACTCTGTGGACTATGGTAATCGGTAGTATAAGGCTCCGTTAAAACCCACGGGACAACGGCATGGATGTTCAGGTAGGTGTCTTTAAGTGACCATCTCGTTCTACTTCTAATACATTCCGTACCAGTTTACCCCGTTAAAACCCCGTAATGTATTGTATTGATTGTAATTATCAGACTTGTCGAGACCATGGATACAAGTTGTTCATGTAATTAGGTTAAGGATGTATCAAGTAGACATGTAATCAAATCAAGTTATAGCCATAGTTCGGTCAGGTCAAGTCGTGTTTGTATGTTGATCTTGTTCTGGTATTCAGGTTTAGGTTCATGTATACATGTTGGATTCATGTTAGATTCGGATCCATGTTTGGATTGGATTTTGATTTGGATTAGACTCAGATTGATATAGACTCAGAGTTGAGTCAGACAATTTAAACTGATTTGGATCCTGAATTAGATTCGAGGGTTATCGGTAACTGTTGTATATGGACGGCAAGATTTATGTCTTTTTTCAAGACAATTACCATTGATAACCCCGTTAAGTTTTTCTACCTTAAATAGGAAAGCACTCACTTTCTCCAGCTCCCTGAGGCTCAAGAGAATTGATCCCGCTTATACCTATATTTACTAAAGTCTTCAATTGTAATTTTATATAACTCGAGGGGGTTTTATGAAAAATATTTATATACTTTCAAAATAAATCTCGAGTAATTATTTATATTCTTTAGGGTTTTCATGGATGTGAATTTTAAAGAGTAAGGTATATTAGTGATTATTTACCTAGCTTGAATAGTTCAAGGTATTTTAGTATAAGACTTGTCTTGTATTGATGCTTGAGGGTATTTTAGTGAAACTTGTCATTCTTTTATTTTTAGAAAAACATGGAATTTTATTATAACTTGAAAATATGTGGTTTGATAATATTTATATATTTATAAAAATTTATTTTATTATTAAATAGAAAATCTCGTTTTTCTTAAAAATCGTATTAAAAATCTTTCAAGACTGAATGCTCTGTGAGGAGGTCTGCATCTCGCTCTACTAGCCTAAGGATGCACGATAATCCGCACCATACAATAGCGGATCCCCTAAAGAGGGTTGTAGAGATATAATCGCAAAATTTTTTTGATAATACAATTCAAATAAAACCGGGTTTTTATAATTCATGGTATTTTAATGAAATATTGTATTTGCCACAAAAATATGTTTCTAAGAGTATCGTGCTATGTCAATATGTGTGTATGTGAGGGGTAGGTCATTACGCCGTGAAGTTTTTTTAGAGGTAATAGTTATCAAAAGAACTAAAAAATGAATATATGAAGTTCATGGTATTTTCATGTAGAAGCTAGGTTAAAGTTATATAACGTGACGTTTTAAGGTGAAAATTGTTTTAATTATTAGTTTTCATGATTAATAAGTATGGTGTAGGAATATACATGAAGAAAATGTAAGAAAAGTAGAATTTATATGGTTTTTTAAAGAATATGTCGGTGTTACTCCACTTCCGACACGTTTTTATAAAAAAGAGAATTTTTATGTAGAAAGAGAAGAAGGGGGTGGGACTTACTAACTAGAAAGAGGGAGGAGAGGTAGAAGAAAAGGTGGTAGCTTTTGTGGCATCGTGGGGTCGCCAGAACTTGCGTAGATCCTCGCCGAAAGTTGACCTTGGGCTAACTCCACTTCTACTCCACTTGTACTTAGAAAAATTTGATAAATTTGGTAAGGAATTTCAGAATGAGGAGTGGCTAAGGTATAGGGTTGTATTTATAGTATGGAATTAAGGTTTTGGAATTGAAAGAATGAATTAAAATGCATTTAAAATTGGATTAATTGGGAAATTGAATTCTCTGTTAAATTGCAGAGAAAACAAACAGTGTAGGGGTGATAGGGGTAGGCCAAAGGTTTTTTTGTGCAAAACACGGGGACTTTTCCTTACGGATCACCCATCGGCGCCGGCCCCAAGCCTCATCTCGCCGGTCCATTATGAGGTGAGTGTCGTTGGATTCTTGCCACGTGTTCACTTCAGTATACACAACATGTTGCACATGTTTGATTTCTTCAGACTTTTCATTTTATCTGCATTGCACGTGTAAACTTTTGGGCATCCAAAAAGTTTAAAAGAAAAATCAGGAATAATAATATTTGGCTGATGGGATTCGAACACAGGGGCTATGTCACAGCAGTGCAAGGCTTTACCAATGAGCTACAAGTGCTTTCTTGATCTTCTTAAACAAGAATAACTTTTAAATTTTGCTCAGGCTTGCAAACTCCTTTCTGTACTTTAAGAAGAAAAATTTTGTACAGAAAATTCAGGGTCGTTACATTCTACCCTCCTTATAAAAATTTTGTCCTCGAAATTTATAGAAGGAAGTTGTAACAGATTCAAGAAAAATTTGATTACAGTGGTGGTGAAAAGATCTACTGATATGGGACTGAAAGAGCCAGAAAAAATATTTGAAAGAACGAAAGGATGCAAGAATAGTTTTCAAGAAAGCTGCGAGCATGCAATCAAATAGAAGAAACGTAAATTAGAATTGGATTGTCAAGAATGGTACAAAGATAAAAATGATAATCGAATAAAAATCATGGAAGGATATGAGTTATCAAAGGAGATAGGATTCGATAATTATGGATATATGATAGAACATAGCTGAATCAAGAGGAAAGAGAATCAAAGGCGGAATTCTATATCACTCAAGTAGAGTACTGCATTGTAATTATGCTGCAGTTCATAGTTACAATCACATAACTCCATTTAAATCACCCAAATCCTACCATCATAGTCAAGGTGATAAGTTTAATAAGGAATCAAGAAGATTACAGATTTAGATCAAGGGTTCACAGTGTCGAGACAGATTATCGGGAAAAACAAGAAAATATTCAAAGGGATGCAATCATGTTGCAGGCATTACACGTCCATTCTAAAATACTTTTAGAATACTGTCTAAGTACCCGATTGGAAAACATTCTAAATTTAGATCTAAAACCAGAATTATCTATCTGGTTTTGTACAAGATATTGCATGATTAAATCAATTGCCTAAACAAATGATATGCCATTTATGTCAGTCCCTCTTCTCATCAGTCTAAAAGACATCTCTTTAGAGAGGGTGACTCCATCACCTTCAGGTACTCCACCATGCCATGAGTCGTCTATTCTAAAATACTTTTAGAATGTTGTTTAAATACCCGATTTGGGGAACTTTCCCAATCTAGATGTAGAACCATAGATCCAGTCACCAGAATTCCTGATATATTATCCATATCCAACATGGTGAACTCACTATGTGACAACCAAAATTTGACCGATTGTAGTATAGGAACATCATTTCCTATTTGGAGTATGCCATCCAAATCAAGGACAGTACTCCCTACATCTTTCTTATTAGGTTCATCTATTGTTTTGAAGAAGTCAATCACCTTGACTGTCACATCAAAACAGATGATCCACCTCCGCTATCCATGCTTCAGTCTAAGAATAGGCATAAGCAATTTGGATACCTTCTACTACTCCCACTGACTACGATAACCCTCCGGTAGAGTCATATATACGTACACTTCCAAATTCCCATTTGGAAAGACGTTATAGTCATCCACTTGTCAGATATCATAGTTATGAACTGCATCAGCGCCAAATCATATGCATATGGACTTCAGCGTAGATATTGAAGTAAAAGTCACATCATAATCCATAACGAGTATTTGATGAAAACTCTTTACAACAAGTCTATCCTTATTAAGTTAGTACCTTTCCACCTGCACAGATCCCGAAAGATCTACTTGCTCCTAATGCACTTCACCCTTTCAGGAGTACCCAGCAAAGTATAAAATCCATAATTTGCTGAAGTGCGTGGAGTCCATCTTGGACATGAAGTATCTGGTCACCTAGAAGTTACCTTTTTCTATGACCTACTGATAACAAGCAGGGGAATAGTAGTGCCAAGTCATATCCGTATGGACTTCAGCATAGACATTGAAGTAAAAATCTTATCACAATCCACAACAGGTATTTGATGAAAAATCTTTACAACATGTCTAGCCTTATAAGATTGGTACCTTTCCACCTGCACAGATCTCGAAAGATCTACTTACTCCTAATGGGTTTTACTCTTTCAGGAGCACCCAAAAAAGTCTAAAATTCATGATTTGCTGAAGTGCGTGGAGTCCATCTTGGATATGAAGTATCTGGTCACCTAGAAGCTACCACTTCATATGACCTTCTGATAACTAGTAGGGCCATCATTGTCATGACACTGACCTCCCTATCAGCATAGACATTGAAGTAAAAATCTTATCATAATCCACAACAGGTATTTGATGAAAAATCTTTACAACATGTCTAGCCTTATAAGATTGGTACCTTTCCTCCTAAACAGATCTCGAAAGATCTACTTACTCCTAATGGGTTTTGCTCTTTCAGGAGCACCCAACAAAGTCTAAAATTCATGATTTGCTGAAGTGCGTGGAGTCCATCTTGGATATGAAGTATCTGGTCACCTGGAAGCTACCACTTCGTATGACCTTCTGATAACTAGTAGGGCCATCATTGCCATGATACTGACCTCCCTATCACCGTCTACAAGAAAACCAAAGTATCTCTAGGATGTCTGAAGTCACCTACTAAAATCTGCGGAGTGGCTAATGGTTTGTCAAGTCCAATTGAATCCTTAGGTTCTACTAAATTTTCAGTAACCGTTTGTGGTTCTGGAATCACTTCCAATTCTACCATACTCCCACTAGTTTCTTTTGCAAAAAGATTCCTTTTATAAAAGATGGCGAGTCAAGAACAATGTAACTATTGATCTTGAAAATGGTAGAAAGCAAAATCCTAGCGAATGCTTAGGACACTCCATAAATCTTAACTAGCTTGGTAGCACTAATTTAGAGTTTCGATCGACGGAATTTTTCCGATTCGCATTTCCAATCTACTGCTTGCTGTTCGAATTCTAAAGTTGTTCAAAAAAATTTCAGATTGCATTAAAATTATGTACAGCCAAAACTGGAGACCAGAAAGAAATTTGGGCACCCAAGCCCAAAATTCGACCGGTAAACCTCCGCCAAATATGCCATTTGGCCGCGATTTCACGGTCCAATTTTGGCTACAGTGCCCCAAATTTTTTCTGGCGCTCTAATTCATGGAAATGTGATTTTTGGAATATATGGTTTTGGTCCAGATTTGTTTGAGTACTAGTTTGTACTTGGGGCCAATGCGGAAAGTTTTAATCGATCGAAATTTTAAATTCGTGGTTTTTAGTCTATTTGTTAGTTTCTGCGACCGTGAATATCATAGCGCGGTATAATCGAATGGTTGCTTTATGTACAATCAGACGGGTTTACGAACATGATATTCACGTTGATGTTCTGTGTTGCACTGATCTTTTGGATGGATTGTCGTGATGGATGGTCTTGTGTGCAATGTTAGATGTACAGTTTAAATTCATTTGTATATTCATTATTGCGTGGAGAGCGTCCGACATGTGGACTGCCGTTTCTACCAGTTTGTATATTCTTTTATTGGGGCTCGTCCGTATTGAGGTTGATATCACCATTTATATATATATATATATATATATATATATATATATATATATATATATATTTCTTTTCTGTACTAGGATTACCCCACAGATGAGTGTTCGAATAGCCGGGTTCTAGAGGGCAACGGGTCCGCATCTCATGGTGTTGAGACCGGGGGGCCTTACTCTAGAATTGGCAGGCTATTCGCCGCACTTGTAGGGGGTATAGGTTGACTCACGAAGGGGTGCTCAAGTTACCGGATTCTGTGAAGTACTGGGTGGCCCATTCACTTTGTTGATTGGGATTACCTCAGTTCCAGGATTGGTGGGTAACTTGCCGTACTCGTAGGGGTCAAAGTTCTTCATTGCACTGGCTATCCACACGACCGGGGAACGTCGTGTATCATTTATGTTTCAAATGAAATGAGGGGCTTCTAGATTATCCGTTATTCCATATTTTGTTCGCATGCTTGTGATGACTATTATCTGTCTGCGATATTGATATATATATATTATATATATTTAGTAGATGTTTCTGTATATTTTGCACCCGTGCTAGTCCTGCCTCTGCTCTGTCGTTAGTTAAGTAACTTAACGGTTCATGACGGGGACCATGGCGAATGCGGATGGCATATAAAAGCATGTTATTCTGGTTATTTCTTTTGTGGCTTGGAAACATAAAATTGATGGGACTGCATTATATCTTTAATGCAAGGAAAATAAGCCTAAATGATGTTGTCGGAACCAATTTAAAAACTACTCGTTTTTCTTCAAAACTCATAGTCGTATTCTTTTACTTTGCATAGAGGTATTTGGTTGGGAATATCCCGCACCTCATTCTATGAGGGAAGAGCCTTGATCCCTTCGCGGGTAATTCACTCTCAAGCAAAAGTCTATGTAGCTAGTTTTACAAAGAGGAGCTTAAACCACTCCATTTCAAAGCCACCTGAGTTCCTTCAACGATATCAAGTTCATTGCGTTAAATGTTTTTCGCCAAAAATCAGTCGTGGCCCTCCGTCATTTTAGATTATTATTGCTTAGTATTCATGCTGCGTTTGTTGACCTTGTCAAGGCGTAGTGTGCGGTAGCTCTGTAATACTTTTCTGTCGTATGGATATGTGGATTGGTCAGAACAGTCGTTCGACCTTGTTGACCTTGTAAAAGGTCTGTGCGGATGGGTCTAATACAATCAAGATAATGACGGGTTGAACTTGACTAGAACCCTTTGACTTGTTGACCTTGTCAAGGCCACTTGGATCCTAGGGGAAAAATCCATATCAGGAGTTTCAAACATACGGGAAACTTGTCAGGCATGCGCATACCTTCTGGAGTGTAGTGACTTGAGTGGATTCCGTCAGGTTATCACATGATGATAGTTGGGTCCCGATTCCCACTGATGAGTATGTATTACTCCTCGGAAGATTTTTCACATCACAATTAGCTAACTTATTAGGTGTCTAAAACGTATTTACGAGATTACGCCTCTACGGAAATGATGTTATTAATTGGGTCCGTGCGAAAGCACGGGGGACCTCTGTCACGCCCCGCTTCTCAGAGTATGGTAAGGAGACGTGACCGGTGATTTGACGTATTTACTCAGAAGTAAACACGCTAAGTGTAAATAAGCAATATAGTGAAGTACACAAGTAAGACATGAGAGGTAAATGAACATCAACTTTTATTTATTAAACATCCTTTACAATACAACTGGAAATGTAAATACAAGACTGAAAAGAAATGCCTAAACAATGGCATGAACTGAAAGTAAAGTATATATAAGTGACTAGAGCTCTGGGTCTTCTGAGAACTGCTCCAAGTCGTCTATGCTGGGCTTGATATCCAGAGAATCAGATCCTCCTAACGACATTCCAAAGAAAGAAGAGAAAAGGAATGTCGTCAGCGAACAATCGCTCGATAAGTCCCAAATAGATGTAGAATGAGAATAGACAGGTAAAAGATTATAACTGGTATAAAGTTGATAGTTATGTTAACGCAGTTATTTGTAGCTTGGTACAGAATTATGCCAGTGTATACGAGAGGAGTCCAGCTTACCCTGTGGACTATAGTATATGGATCACAAGGCCCCATTAAAACCCATGAGACAACGTCAATGGATGTTCAGGTTAGGTGTATTAAAGTGACCGTCTCGTGCCACTTTTAACACATTCTATACCAGTCTACCCTTTTAAAACCCCGTAATGTATTTTGTATTGATGTGTATTGTTTTGTTTAATAGATGTAAGACTTTCCGAAATCATAATATCAGTAGTTCATGTAAACGGATAAGGATGTAAACGGATAGTCATGTAAACAATGTCAAATGTATATCCATGGTTCGCTCAAATCAATTCATGTTGATATAGATTGTATTCTGGTATAATTGGATTCATATTGAATTGGAGTTATACTTGAATTGTATTCAAAGATGGATTGATTTCAGATTAGACTGAGACTCTGACTGAGTCAGATACTTTAAAATGAATTGAAGTCCTGAATTAGTTTTGGAGTTATCGGTAACTGCTGCATATGAACGGCAGGATTTGTGTCTTTTTCCAAGACAATTACCATATTGATAACCTCGTTTTTAGTTGTCTACTTCAAATAGGAAAACACCCAAATTCTTCGGCTCCTTGAGGCTCAAGAGAACCGGTCCCGCTTAAACCTATATTTACTAGGATCTTTATTGTAATTTGATATAACTTGAGGGGTTTTATGAAAAATAGTTTTGATTTATTTTCAGAATACACCTCAAGCATTTAATTATCGTCTTTAGGTTTTTCATAGATGTAATTTTTAAGAGTGATGAGATAGTCTAGTGGATATAAACCCAACTTGAATAGTATATGATATTTTCATGTAATTTGACTTGTATTAATTCTTGATGGTATTTTCATGAACTTTTGTGATTCTTTTCTTTTGATTAGAAAACATGGAATATATTATATATTTAAAATAGATATTTTGTTAATATTTATATATATATATAATTATTAAAAATAGAATTTATTTATTAAATAGAAATCACGTTTTCTTAGAAATTGTAATAAAAATTCCATCAAGATCGTATGCTACGTGAGGAGGTCTGCATCTGTCTCTACTAGTCCCGAGGATGTGCGATAACCCGCACCATCCCGATCGGGTTCCCCAAAATGGGTTGTAGAGGCTTATTTTCAAGGAATTAATTAAAACAATTTAAAGAATACGGGTTTTGATAGTTTAAGGTATTTTAATGTAAAATTTGCATTTGTCCCAAAACTTATTGTTTCCAAACCATCGTGCTATATCATGATGAGTGTTGTGATGAGGTAGGTCATTACCTCTTGAAATTTTCTAAAGGTAATATGAGCAAAAAGAAGAAATAATATCGTAGGTAAACTTGGTGGTATTTTAACGAAAATGTGAAATACAAGTTGCATATCATTTTATGTTGATTTGAAACTTGTTCTAAATGTTGTTTTAGGGTTGTTAAATAAGATATAAAGAGATGGTTATTATATGGTTAAGAAAAATTGAGTTTTTAAAGAAACTCGGAAGTCGGATTAACTCCGCTTCCGACGAGTTTTGAAAAGAGAAGTCTTTTTAATAGAAAGAGAGGAGGGGAGGGGGGACTGACCAGATGCAAAGAAAGAGGAGAGGTCTATGAACAAGTTGAGGATCTCATGGAGTTGTGGTGTCGCCGGATTCTTCCCGAAACGTCGCCGGAACTTGACCTTAGGCTAACTCCACTTGTACAACTTTTGGACTTGGAAAATTTAGAGAGTTTTGACAAAAGATTTCTGAATGAAGAGGGCTATGGTGTAGGGTAGTATGTATAAGAGAAATTAGGGTTTAGGGTATTAAAGAATGGAATTAAAATGCATTAACATTTTGGATTAATGCATCATTTTAATTCTCTGGAAATATGCAGGGAAATCAAATAGAAAAGGAGTAGTGGGGGGAGGCCAAGGGGTGTTAGGGCAAAAGAATTAGAGCATTAGGCACGGTTGGGACCGGCGACGCCGACCCTAAGAGCAATCTCGCCTGCCAATGAGTGGGGTTGGAGTGTGGGATTGATGCTACACGTTGGTGTCGTTTCATATATCTCAGTGCACATGTTTGATTAATCTGACTTTTCATTTTTATGTGTTTTGCACGTGTAAATTTTTGGGCTTCAAAAAAGTTTAAAAGAAAAAATCAGCAAAAATATTATGCAGCTGAGGGGATTCGAACCTAGGGGCTATGTCATAGCAGTCCAGGGATTTACAAATGAGTTACAAGTGCTTTCTTGTTGTTCAAAAGCAAATTAAATACTTATAGCATACACAAGATTGCAAATACTCCATTTGTACATTAACTTTTAAACAAATTTTCTGTACACTGAAACAGAGTCGTTACGACCTCCCTCGGAGTACCAACACTGGCTTGACTGAACGGTTAGCAAACTTGTAAAGTGTATATGATCCCGACTGGTTCTCCTTTTAGGATTTGAAGGAGAATTAGAGAAAACAGTAGGAGCCATCCTGATTAGATAAAGTGATAACTAATCTAATCTTAATGTTGGGGTTCGGTGCCCGCGCAGTGGAGGCCGCGGCCGAGATGGAAGCGAAAACAAAAACTTTATGCGAGCAACAAACACCCGCATATCCTAGGATTCGATCCATACACTTAAACCAGCAAACTAAACATGCAAGGGTTATAGAAATAACAACCTTCGACGCGTGTCCATACAATTTTGGAAGACCCATCCAACCTCGTAGACGTCGGGATCGCGCTTGAAAATCGACCACTATTGACGAAGAAGTTCCATCCGAGAGAAACCAGAAAAGGCTCCGACCAACGATCCAAACTTGCTAAGGATGGATGGTGGATGATGTAGGAATTTTTCCACTAAACTTTTTCTTTCATAACCCTTGCTTAAAAGAGAGCAAGAAGAAGGAAGTGGAGAAGAGGAAAATGGCTAAGTCTCTCATCCATGAAGCATGGACTCTAGAATAGTCATCAAGTGTAGAAAGATAAATGGCTATCCTTTTTCAACCATAGTTCAATAGCGAACCCAATAAATGATATCGACATTAAATGCCCAAGCCATACTCATTTACATGTTTGCAATCATGCCTCATGCCACCTCTTTTCCACCCCATTTCCATTTATTTTTCTAAATAGAAAAATAAATATGAGGTGTCCTTACAGAAGCATTCCCGTATAAATACGGAATACTTCACCCGGTATATGTATCTCTACATATACGCATATCCGTATAAAAATACAGATAGCACCAAAGAGAGAAAATGAATAGTGAACAATAATACTAAAATATATATATCAATATATATATATATATATAAATCAAAACATGATTTAATAATCCGGCTTAATCCTAAATCGGCTAGTATTATCAACCGTCCGATTAAAGTCCGTGTATCCCGTACACGTATTTAATCGGACCCATACACATACCTACGTATGACTCTTACATCTATTGCATGACTTGGGAAAACGCTCTGTGTGGGATTCTAAAAACTCGACAATACGCTGGCAGTGGGTTTAACCATAAGCACGTCAGCGACACTACCTGTACGTAACGGCTACCTAAGTACTTGCCGAAAGCGGGGTCAACAATCAAGTACGTCCTTACCCTACTAAGCCTGAATGTGACAATCTCCGTACAGTCTGGTCTCTTTATCAAAGAGTATCGCATATCGGGTCTAGGGAGTGAATAACGTTAGATCCCTACTAACCCGATAAGTCGTGTCTGAGTCATGCTCATCGCCAACAGAGATACTACTGATCAACTATCAGTAAATCTCATCCACCATGGCCGTGAATTTCTAGTGATAGCCGACTGAACATAGCGCGACATCGACTCCTAATACCAGGAGAGACGAATCCCTGACAATCGACCACTGCCTCCATGTGGCTCGGGACTGTACCCAACTAAAACCTGTTTGCACGACTCCTTTGAGCCGTGGTAGAGTAGTAATCAAAGTACAATGGGAATTCACACGAGACAAATGACGGTCTCAGGTCAAAGAACTAACCTATACTTATGCCACCTAAGAACTTCTATCTGACGATAGATATAATACCGTCTAGAAGTTCTCAACGAGTCCGTCCGGTGTACTCACTTCCAGTGAGCATCTGTATACTATCTTAGGTGACACAACACCAATGACTTGTAAGACCGGTCACCGCCCATTGTCGAGGTCTAGATGCGTATACACTAGTCTACTCCGGAATATCGATGCTTAGTCTCGATACTCCCACGACTAGAAACATTTAAGGATGTGCTTATGGATAACCCAGCTCCTACATATATGATTGCCATCATAATGCTGGTTGTAAAGCAAGAATCCTATGAGCTTCATCAATGATGAAGACAAAATAGATAGTATATTATTATCTCGAGTAAGACTGTTATACCTGTATAGGTCAAGCCTCAATTATCATAATCACTTACTTGCAATCACAATAATTGCCTTGAGGGCACTATATCCAACTGGCTTTACCCCTCATCTTTTATAGGCAATATAATTCGTACATGTTACATAATTATATACACATATCCTTATAAAATACTACCAGCATGAAACTCTCGTTGTGGACGCTACAACTCTTATCTCGTTGCAATACGTCTTTTAATTAAAAAAACTTATATTTTTTTCAAGTTAGAAGCTTCAAAAAAGTTCGTTCTCATCAAAGCTCGTCAGAAAACCATAGCCATGCTATTTTAAGAAATTTCTAGATTGCCTGCAAGAATTAGATTCTTATACAATTTTAAACGATTTCCATGCGAGGAACCCACTTTATCCCGGTTAGTGAATCATATATCAAAAATATTAGATGACATATCAACTGATATCTTGTAGTGTCACTGTTTCGATACGTATCATTTTTGAAGAATATTATCTGGTTCAACAGCGTTCGATATGGAACTCATTGGATTCGTTGTATCGGCTGGTGTAGAACTTAATGTCTTCTCACGAAGGTATGTATAGTGTTCAGCAATACATATGTCCATCGTAGATGATAGTTTAAGATTTTATCATATTTTATATCATAAAATTTATGAAAATAAATATGTATAATATTGTTGTGCATTGGACCGATATGCACAAATATAGATGGAAATTTTCGATGTTGGGTCACTGACACCCCATATGTCCGATGTTCTGACTCCATATCGACGTCCGATATTAATTCGTATTACCAATTTACATCTCGTCGGTCTATCATCCGATGTTTGAAAACACTCATTCGATATAGTCTAAATATCCAATATTTGGTATATCTATCCCAATCGAATGTATCATCCGATGGAGGTGAAGCCACGTCTTTGGAAAAGAGAAGAAGATCGCCAACATCTTAACATAATTTGAGATTGTATCGCTTGGAAACAAAACTTACCCAAATAAATAACAAAAATACTTTTCCTGCCATAATTTGTCTATCCAAAAGCTTGCCAACGAGACAAACACCATGGGCCTATCTGTTTGACATTGTTATCTAGGTGTTGTGGGTCCTACAAATTTGTCTCTTAGGCAAACTTTTAGGTATATAAATTGCGGGTAGAAAAAGTATTGCTTAATAAATAACGGGAAAAATAGAATTAAGTCCCTAGGTTTTAAAAGCAATAGGTTTAGGTCCCTGACCCAGAGACAGATGTGAAAAACTATGTAAACTTAAAGATTCCTGTCACGCCCAGCATCCCAGTAGACGGAAACGATGACGTGGCAAGCCCGCGGCATATTTATTCAGAGAAGGTCATTCCCTAGATAAATATACTAAGCGTATTGAAACAATAATACACAATACAAGAATAAATGGAGACTATAAAATTTTTAACAAACATCTTTATTTATATTCAACTTGAAATATTTAGAGGTACGCAAGTTCAATTGGAAAAGTAAATACAATAAAAATAAATACTTAAACAGGTGACATACATAAACTGAAAGAAAAGGAAGTTAAGCTAATCCTGAATAGCTATCTGGTTGTAATCCTCCTCAGTAGCGTCCACTTCCTCCGTTTCGACCGTATCTGACGAACATTCCAAAAAAACAAAGGTTGATAGAATGCCCGTCAGCGAACTAGCGCTCGGTAAGTCTCAAAGATTAAGTAAGAGTGAAAAGTAACAAGTACATAATAACCATGAAATAATGTTTGTGACAAGTAAAAATATATGTAAAAATGAACATGGTTATATATACTATAGGTCTCTATATGGTTACTATGTTAACGTTAAATTCCAAGTGTGAATGTCAACGCAGCCGTAGAAATATTCACGAGCTCAAGAGTGGGGTCCCAAGAGTAAGGAAATACGGTCCCATTTCATGTGTTAGCATCGGGACTCCAAGCTGTGGAGGAGTCGATCCAACTGAGATTCGAGTAAATAGAAAAAATAGGTTACTATGAGACTCCTGAAGTTTTGTTGGATTCACATAAGAAACTATCCCAACACCCCGAATATAATATATATTATAACCGTAAGATATGCTTAGTTAATTTGGTTATTTATAACATGTCTGGATCGAAACCATAAATTGCAAAAGTTGGAGAATGAAGTCAAGTAAGTCGAGTAGAATGCGAATCATGTCAATTGTAATTTTGGGCCGAGTCAAGTTAGTCGAATAGATTGATTTCGAGTTCAAGTTCAAGTTTAGCTTCAAGTTTGGATTCGAGTTGAATTTAAAGTCTAGTTTAGGTTCGAGTTTGTGTTCAAGTTATAGACATTTCATGTGAATGGATTTAACTGTTGAAATTCTTAAGTTAGGAAGTAATCAGACAGCTGCTGCACATGGACGGCAAGATTTGTGTCTTTTTCCAAGACAATTGTCATTTGATAACTCTATTAATTTGTCTAACCTGATTAGACAAGTACTCACTTTCTCCGGCTTCCTGTGGCTCAAGAGAAATGATACCGTTTAAACCTATATTTATCTAGAGTCTTTAAAAATTTATTATTGTTGTTTACATTATATTTATATTGTTTGCATTTCCTGAGGGGATTTTAAGAAATATATATTAATATTGTTTAAAAAAAAAATCTCGAGAGTGATTTATAATATTTAGAATTTTTATGAAGATATATTTTAGTTTTAGTTGTATTTTAGTGATAAAACCTAGCTTTTAAAAATTTATGGTATTTTTATGAAAATACTACTTTTGGAAACTTGGTGGTATTTTATTAAAATTTTAATTTTTTCTTTCAAAAGTATAATTTCAAAATTTTTTTGTATTGAAAATACGGTTTCATAATTTTTATATAATTTTCCAAAGTTCAATTTGTATTAAAAAGTCGTATTTCATTTAAATCGTATTTTCATTCATTTCGAGACCGAATTCTCCGTGAGGAGCTCTGCATCTCGCAATACTATCTTAATAATGTGCGGTAATCCACATCATCTATTAGCGGGTCCCCTAACGAGGGTTGTAGAGGCGCAATTGCAAAAAGTGGTAAAAATATCGATAAAAATGTACTTTTATAAAGGAATGGTATTTATTTGAAAAACATATTCTTTTAATTTAACCATATATCTAAATATCGTGCTATGAATCAAAAGTGTGCGTGTGGGGTAGGTCGTTACCCCGTGAATGTTGTAGAGGTATATATGCTAGTTATCGAAATAACGGTTATACTAAAATTTATGGTATTTTTCTGAAAAATTCGTTATATAATTATTTCACATCGAATTTTGGTTACAAAAAAACAAATGATATGAATATTGATTTGAAGTGATATTAGGGTGATTATGTGACATATTTACTTATCAAGAACGATAAAAATATTTAAAAGAAAAGACTTTAAATGTTAACTCCATTTTGACGGTATTATTTTAGAATACGATTTGAGATGAAAAGAAAAGAGAGAGAATGTGCTTACTGGTTGCGTAGCATTAATAAGAGGGTAAGGAAGAGAGGGGGGTCTCCTTGGTGTCACGGTAGTGTCGGAAAAACTCCGGTCGTTGAGATTGGATCGCTACTTCTCTTGGTTTGCTTAATTCCACTTTGCACTTAGAGAATTTTTGATAGGGATTTTCAGAATGGGGGAGCGCTAGGGAAGGGGTGTATTTAAAGTGAAGAATTGAGTGTATGAAAATTAAAAATTTTGAATTAAAAAGAATTAAATTGGTGTTAATGAGGATTTGAATAGTCTCTGGTTGAATGCAGAGTAATTAAACAATACAGGGGTAGTGAGGAGTCAAAGGGACGCGTCAGCGAAGCACGGAGCATTTTAGGGTAAAGGGGACTGTCGGTGGCAGCTAGATGGAGCAAACGAGCGGTCGAATATGGGCCAATCATCTCGAGATTAATGCCAGGCGTTTTAATCAGTTTTAACTCCTCGTTTATCCCGTTTGATTTTTCTGAAACTTTTCGATTTTCCGTGTATTGCACGTGCAACTCTTAGGCTTCCGAAAAGTTAAAAAGAAAAATATTAAAAATAAATAGGACCGAGGGGATTCGAACATGCAGGCTATGTCACAGCAGTGTAGAGACTTAACCAGTGAGCTACAAATTGCTTCTTGCATTTATTGAACAAAAATAACTTATAACTCCTAATCAGGCTGAAATATCCATTTTTATAATTTGAATAAATTATATTTGTACATGGATTTCAGAGTCGTTATATTCTACCCTCCTTATACAAATTTCGTCCTCTAAATTTACATAGAGACTAATTTTCAAAAAGGTAAGGGTGTCGTGCACGCATATCGTCTTCTCGCTCCTTTGTCGATTCTCCTGGCAAATCTTTCATCCACATCACCCAGACCAAGTTCACCTCCTTATCCCGCAAAGTCTTCACCTTTCGATCCAAGATCTCGACTGGCTGATGCTCGCAAGTTGGATCGGTTTGCACTGTGAGCTCTGAGTGATTAAGGATGTGGCTGGGGTCGCTCACATATCGTCGTAGCTGGGATATGTGGAACACATTATGCACTCCTTTCAATGAGGGTGGTAATCCCAAGCGGTATGCCACTTCTCCAACTCATTTGAGTATGTCGAATGGTCCGATATATCTTGGACCAAGTTTACCCCTCATGCCAAAACGTATCACTCCTCTGTTCGGAGAGATCTTCAGAAACACATACTCTCTGGGTTGAAACTTCAGGTGTCGATGCTTTCTATCTGCCCAATACTTCTGTCGATCCTGAGCTATGCGCATCTTTTCTCTGATTGTGCCAACTACAACCACAGTTGCCACGATCATCTCTGATCCAAGAAGTTCACGATCTCCAACGTTGTCCCAACTCATCAGGGAACGACACTTTCGTCCATAGAGTGATGTGAATGGTGTCATCCCAATACTTGCCTGATAGCTGTTGTTATATGATGTCACACCCCGTTTCCCAAGATATGTAAACACAGCACGTGACAGAGCCAACCATGCAACCTGTGGCTAGGAATCATCTCTCTACAGTCACATTACGGCTGTCCATCGGATATCAAGAAAAGTAAAATATAAATCTAGTTAACACATGTCCATCTGCCACAATAAATAGAATAAAAAAATGCATAAAGCGGAAATGAATCAAGATCCAATAAACAATAGTATCTGAATCACGTCCCAATATGGGCTCACATCAATAAAAATAAAACTGCTGAAATAAATAAACTAAGAGTCTCTAAACTAAATAGCCAGCTCCTCAATTCTCGGCTTGATTGCTAAAGTACTCTTAATCTGCCTGCGATAAAGGTAGAGGAACTGGGCCATGCAAAACCTAAATTTCAGCGCGTCATAATATCAAAATAATAGTAATCACCAGGATATGATGCTATGATTAAACATGACTATAAATAATGAACACGGGTATAAATAGTGAGCTTTATGTATGTGATGTGTATCCTTAAGTTTGTGCATCTAGGTTATCCATTCTACAAGTTTTTGAAATCAATTAATGTAATTCTTATCATAACTCAACAGTATATATCCCGTTCATTCCCCACGGGACCACGATGTATCCTGTTCATTCCCCACGCGACCACGATACAATAAACAATGATTTATTCCGCAACGTCCGGAATCACGGCAAACAATAATAATATCCTCCTTAGTTACGTTTCAGTTACATGATTTCCCCTTCCCTCCAGGTTTTGTGTTCAAGTCAGGTATTGACGATATAAATCTAATGCCAACACAGGATCAAACAGGTACAGGTCTTGTTTATGTAGACAATAAGTTACGTCCGTCAGGACAACAATCAGGATTGTTGGTATTAGCAATAAGATTCAAGTAACAAGTCTGGCAGTGTATCGTGAACATGTCATGTACTGTATATTAACCAAAATAGATACCAAGGTAAAACTGTAACCAATATCGAAACACGACAATCACAACTAATGCCAGGATGCATATGTATCTATCTGTAATAACTGTTTCACATCCATTACTATGTATATTGCAAACTAAATAACATATTGAACTGTTATTGTATTATAATAACATCGTGATGTTCCGGCATGCAACTAGATAAACTATTATCAGAATGGATACAGACGGATGCTATAAAACTGTAACTTGGTACTTTCTGTTGAATAGTAAAGCACATGCACTATAATTTATCAAATAAATATTGATATAATAATATAGCATGTTGCAAGTTTAGAACATGCCTGATCGGATCTCACGCCGAGATGCGGATATCACGCCCGACGTCAAAATAACGTTGTGATGCAAAACTTGCGTGCGTAGGACTAGACCTGGCTGAGTAGTGACGTAACGGGATGACTAGGTTAGACGATGACATGACTGGGTTGTCTGGATCATCGGCGATGTGCGCAACTCCGGCGAGACGGCCAGGCAAGAAAGAAAGGAAAGAAAGAAAAGAAAGAATAAAAAGAAGAAGAGGGGACTGTTGCCGGTTCTCTGGATTTGGCGAGGACAGAGGAGAAGGTAGGCAACGAGGTGACGTCGACGAGACGACGGCGACGACGTAAACGGCGAGGTGGCGAGGGTGTGAAGGTGATCGGGGATGGTGCACGGTTGGTGGTGGTGGTCTGGGGTTGCAGGGAGGCGAGGAGGGTGAAGAGGTGGTCGGTGGTGATGAGTTTTTCGGCAACGAGGACGAGGTTCTGGCGATGGGGTATTGGGTTGGCGTCGGGGCTGGTGCAGGGTCGGTGGTCGGGAAAAGGAGGAAGAGAAGGTCTCGGGGTGAGGCAGAGGAGGTGAAGAAGGTGATCGGGACGACGACGGTGAAGGGCGGTGATGATGAGGTGATGAGCGTTGGTTAGGGTTTCGTGACGGGGATGGGGACTTAAGAGAAGAAGAAGAGAAGAGAGAGAGAGAGATTTTGGTTTATAATAATTATATATTATATAATATATATAAATATATGTTATTAGAGAGAGAGAGAATATGGTGGGGACAAAGAGAAGAGAGAGATAGACGAGAGATGACCAGCTATTATAATTAATATATTATCTATATATTTAGATAACAGTTTATATATATTAGGTATAAAATATTATATATATATATATGATTTTACAACTAATACCAGATTACTCCGAATATTACCCGTGTCCCTTCTAAAAATCTAATTTTTAAATATGGAGAATATACGTAAAAGTTTAAACCATAATGCAATATCCAGTAAATAAAAATGTATACCCTCAAGTACGGATCTGCGTAAATATACGTAGCGATCACTTACGAGTCTTTTTTAACAATTAGGACATGAACATGATATATGGGTGCAACCACATGATATGGGGTACCATGACATGCAAGGCTAGATAACCAAATATGTTATTTGGTTTTTATTTTGTATTATTAAAAGATATATGGAATATATTATATATGTGTATAGAATCTATATTTGCATGGATACTCTATACTGACAAAATATTTGATGTAATCTTGAACCATGCTGGGTTTAACCATGTGGGTCGGGTCGGATAATAACCGGAACTGCCAATTGCACTATCCGCATCCCAAAAGCAACAATAATAAAGAAATTTGTCGCAAGGTTCGAAATACCCCAAATAAAATAGTATAACAGTGTTAGGGTGTTACATTATACCCAACTACAAAAGAATTTCGTCCTCGAAATTCACGGAACAAGAAAAGACAAGAAAATACGGATCTAAGGAAAGAGGTGTGGAAACTTCTGTTGGATCTTGTCTTTACGTTCCCAAGTAGATTCTCCGTGCGAACGATTTCCCCATGAGATAAGTACTGGTGGGATAACTTTATTCTTGAGAATATTTTCTCGTCGATCCACAATCGTCATTGGTCGCTCTTCATATGTTAAATCTTTCCTTACTGTCAGTTCCGAGTGATTTAGAACATGCGTCTCATCTCTAATATACTTGCGGAGTTGAGATACATGAAACACTTCATGAACACCCGCCAAGGATGGTGGTAAAGCCAATCGATAAGCTAACTCTCCAACACGCTCAATAATACCGAAAAGCCCCACGAATCGAGGACTAAGCTTGCCTCAATTAACAAATCGGATAACTCCTCTGGTCGGTGATATCTTCAAGAATAAAAGATCACCAACTATGAACTCCAGAGGTCTTCGTCGAATATCAACCCAACTTTTCTATCGATCCTGTGCCGCCTTCATATGATTTCGGATCACGTTAACTTTCTCCACCGTTTTCACAATAAGATCCGGTCCCAATAATTATCTTTCTCCAATATCATCCCAACAGACAGACTAGCGACACTTACGACCATATAATACTTCGAATGGAGCCATCTGTATAGTCGCCTGAAAACTGTTATTGTATGAAAACTCCACCAAGTGCAAATGATCCTCCCATGAACCCTTGAAGTCTAATATGCATGCTCTCAACATATCTTCAAGAGTTTGGATCATTCTTTCAGACTGATCATCTGTCTAAGGATAATAGCGATGCTAAACATCAAACGAGTTCCCAAACTTTGTTGTAAACTCCTCCAAAAGTGTGATAGAAATCAAGTATCATGATCCGAAACGATGCTCACTGGTACTCTATGCAATCTCACAATCTTCTGCATGTACCGCTCTGCCAAAGCCTCCATCGACTGACCAACTCAAAACAGTATAAAATGAGCAGTCATGGTCAATCGATCGACAATGACCCAAACTGCATTATTTCCTTTCCGTGGCAAAGCTGTTACGAAATCCATGGTTATATGTTCCCACTTCCATTGAGGAATCGGAAGTGGTTGCAACAAACCAGCTACCTGTTCAGCCTTGACTTGCTGACACACCAAGCACTTCGATACGTAGCGAGCAATATCCCTTTTCATGCCTTCCCACCAGAAATGTTTTCGCAGATCTCTATATATCTTTGTGCCTCCCGGATGTATGGAATATGCGAAACTATGAGCCTCTTTCATGACTTCTTCACAAACATCTCATTTAGACACACATAAACGACTCTCATATCGTAACGAACTATCTTCGTGAATTAACAGGTCCGTTTGAAGTCCCGCTTCTACTTATTCTCGAAACTTTTGAAATCTTGGATCGTGCCACTGTGCTGCTTTAATGTTGTCGATCAAGGATGACTGTACTTGCAACTACATCAACTGTCCCGAAGAATTCGGTAGTACAATCTCCAATTCGGCACTTTGAAAATCAGCTATAATCTCCTTCTGTGCAGTCAACATCCGTATTACTGGCAACCGTAGCGCATCCGGCACTACATTAACTTTCCTCGGATGGTATTTTAGATCAAGATCATAGTCAGCCGTCGGCTTTAACCATCTATGCTGCCTCATGTTGAGCTTTTTCTGTGTGAATACATACTTTAGATTTTTATGATCGGTAAATATTTCTACCCTTTCGCCCAATAAGTATTGTCTCCAAATCATCAGAGCGAAAATCTTTGCTGCTAACTCTAAATCATGAGTTGGGTAGTTCTTCTCATGAGTCTTCAATTGTCTTGACGCATAAGCCGTGACCTTCCCATGCTGCATTAGGAAATATCCCAAGCTTTTCCCAGATGCGTCGCTGTGAATAACCAACCCTCTGGAATCATCTGGTACGGTCAAAATAGGAGCAGTGGTCAATCTTTGCTTCAACGCTTCAAAATCTGACGTATATTTCTTGGTCTATATGAATGGTACCTCCTTTCGCGTTAGCTTGGTCAATGGTTCTGCTATTCGAGCGAAGTTCCCTACAAATCTTCTATAGAAGCCGGCAAGCCCAAGAAATCTTTTGATCTCCCATATATTCTTTGGAATTGGTCAATCATGAACCACTGCAAACTTTTCAGGGTCAATGACAATTCCATCTCCGGATACAACATGACCCAAGAACTTCACTTCTTCGACCGAAAACATGCACTTGCTCATCTTAGCATATAACCTTTCTTGTCTCAACGTTTGCAGTGCGATCTTCAAGTGTTCTGCATGCTCTTCTTTGCTCCTTGAATAGACCAGAATATTATCAATAAACACTAGATTCGGTTCAGGTACGGTGAAAAGATTCGGTTCATCAAGTTCATAAATATTGCCGGTGCGTTAGTAACTCCAAATGATATCACTAAGAACTCATAATGCCCATATCGAGTGCGGAACGCTGTCTTGAAAATATCTTCTGATTTCACCCGAACTTGATGATATCTGGATCGCAAATCCAACTTCGAGAATACCCTCGCGCTACTAAGTTGATCGAATAATTCGCCGATGCGAGGTATTGGGTATTTGTTCTTAATAGTCACCCGATTTAATTCTAGATAATCGATGCACATCCTCCGCGTGCCATCTTTCTTCTTGACTAGAAGAACTGGATTTCCCCATGGTGAACCGCTGCTATGAATCCAACCATTCTCCAGTAATTCGGCAACTTGTTTCTTTTCCTCTTCCAATTCCACCGGCGCCATTGGATAATAAGCCTTTGAAATCGGCGCTGCCCCAGGAATAAGATCAATCGCAAACTCCACATCTTGTTTTGGTGGTAAACACAAGATATCCTCGAACACATCCATAAACTTCCAAACTACTACTAGCACTTCCTCCTTGTTTACTTCCATCGACGAAAGAACGACATTAGTCGGCCTAGCCCTAAATTCAATTGGCCCGACAGATCTGCTACCTCCCAAAAATATGAACTCCAGATTTCCAGGAATTTGGAAAATCACTTTCTTTGCCCTACAATCAATGTGAGTGTGGAAAGTGCCGAGAAAATCCTTTCCCAAGATAACATCAAATATGCCCGTATCAATCACCAAGAAATCCGTGAATAACTCCCATCCGCAAATAATGATCGAGCAACCCTTGCACTCACTGCTAGATGTGATTCTCCTATTCCCAGTGTGTATGTCCCAGCAACTAGACATGGACGTGTGTGGAATAGAGTGTGAACTAATAAACTTGGATGACATGAAGCAATGGGATGCATCTGAATCGAATAATGCCAATGCGAAAAAATTATAAACGAGCAGGATACCTGAAACAACGTCATCTGAAGCCTAGGCCTCTTCGGCCGTCAAGGTGAAGTCCCGTGCTTGGTTAGGTCCCTGAGTAATATGCTTTTGTTGTGCTCTCGGAGCATCACCTTTCAACCAAACTCTCGATGGCCAAGTATGCATTCGATGATCAGTAGCTCCCCAAATCAGACACTGCCCAAGCCTCATCTGTCACTCCTTCCAGAATGCCTCGGTCGTTGGTAGTAATTACACATCGCATCCTTCTTCTGCGTTGAAATAGAGGTCCTTTTCATAGGTATTGTCCCCTATTTATTTATCGGAATTTCTCTACGTACAGGATCTCTGTTTGGCGTAAACGCTGGATTCCGCACTACAACAGCTTGTTGTTGAGTACCCATTGCTCTCACCGATAAACTCTGCTGCTTCCTGGCTGTCTTGAGAACTTAAGAGAAGGTGGCTAAACTCAGGGATATGACTTGTCTCTGAATCTCCACATCCAAGCTACGAATAGACCTCCGTGCCCTATCTGCCTCACTTGCAACTATGGTCCATGCAAATCGACTGAGCCGAGTCCACCCAGCCGCATGTGCATCAATGGATCCACCATTTTGCTTCAAACTAATGAACTTCTCTTCTATTTCCTCCGGAGCAGACTGCGGAAAAAACTTCTCCAAGAAACTTTGCGAAAATGTTGCCCAACTAATTGGCTTGGTTAGATGAGCCTCCTCTATGAGCCACCACTCGCGACCGTAATCTACAAATTGGATGCGTACTACATCCACCCTTTTCTCATCTGGAATCTACACGGCAACGAGTAGGTTCTCTGTATCAACTAGCCACTGCTTCGCTGGCAATGGCTCCTCCAGTCCTGTAAATGTGGACTGACCGAGCTTTCTAAAGTCTTCCATGGTGCCCTCACTCTATATTGGCCTGGGTGCTACTGTAACTACGGACTGCTGGACAGTCCGCAGACCCTCCTAGAACGCCTCGGTCTGCCGCTGATTAAGCTCAGTTTATCGTTTCTGGTTTTCAAGCATACCACGTATAACTCCAAGAAATGTGGCGTTGTCAACACGCCTCTGGTATGACCGCAAATCTCTATCCACCATGATTCTGAAGCCAAGACACTGAAGAGGATTAGCAACGGTAAACATGATTCAATAAACATGATAGCTATAGATTCAAGACTAGCAAGATAGTAATGTGGCAGGACATATTCCTAATTTCGGGATTCCTGCTTAGTGTATTGGGTTCAATACCTAACTACAAAAGAACCAAACCCGACTAACCCTAAATCCTATGGCTTTGATACCAAACAAACCCTGTAACGCCCCGATTCCCAAGATACATAAACATGGCACGTGACAGAGCCAACCATGCTACTTGTGGCTACGAATAATCTCTCCATAGTCATATTATGGTTGTCCAACGGATATCAAGAACAATAAAATATAAATCTAACTAACACATGTCCATCTGCCATAATAAATAGAATCAAGAAAATGAATAAAGCGGAAATGAATCAATATCCAATAAACAATAGTATCTGAATCACGTCCCAATATAGGCTCACATCAATAGAAATAAAACTGCTGAAATAAATAAACTAAGAGCCTCTAAACTAAATATCTAGCTCCTCATTGCTCGGCTTGATTGCTAAAGTACTCTTGATCTGTCTACGATAAAGGTAGAGGAACTGGGCCATACAAAACTCAGACGTCGGTGCGTCATAATATCAAAATAATAGTAATCACCAGGATATGATGCTATGATTAAACATGACTATAAATAATGAACACGGGTATAAAGAGTGAGCTATATATATGTGATGTGTATCCTAAAGTTTGTGCTTTTAGGTTATCCATTCTACAAGTCTTTGAAATCAATTAATGTAATTCTCATCGTAACTCAACAGTATATATCCCGTTCATGCCTCCACGGGACCACGATATATCCCGTTCATTCCCCACGTGACCACGGTACAATAAAAAATGATTTATTCTATAACGCCCGGAATCATGACAAACAATAATAATATCCTCCCGAATTACATTTCAGTTACATTCTTGATTTCCCCTTTTCCCCCAGATTTTGTGTTCAAGTCAGGTATTGACGATATAAATCTAATGCCAACACATGATCAAGCAGGTACAAGTCTTGTCTATGTAGACAACAAGTTACGTCCATCAGGCCAACAATCAGGATTGTTGGCATTAGCAATAATATCCAAGTAACAAGTCTGGTAATGTGTCATGAACATGTCATGTACCATATATTAACCAAAATAGATACCAAAGTAAAACTGTAACTAATATCGAAACATGGCAATCACAACTAATGTCGGGATGCATATGTATCTATCTGTAATAACTGTTTCACGTCAATTACCATGAATATTGCAAACTAGATAACATATTGAACTGTTATAGTATTATAGTAACATCGTGATGATCCTAAATGCAACTAAATAAACTATTATCAGTACGGACAAATGCTATAAAACTGTAACTTGGTACTTTCTGTTGAATAGTAAACACATGCACTATAATTTATCAAATAGATATTGATATAATAACATAGTATATTGCAAGTTTAGAACCTGTCTGATCGGATCTCATGTCGAGATACGGATATCATGTCCGACGTCGAAATAACGCTGCGATGCAAAACTTGCGTGCGCAGGACTGGACCTGGCTAAGCAGTGACGTGACGTGGTGACTAGGTTAGACGACGACGGTGGCTGGGTTGTCTGGTTCATCGGTGACGTACGCAACTCCGGCGAGACGGTCAGGCAAGAAAAGAAAGGAAATAAAGAAAAGAAAGAAGAAGAAGAGTGGACTGTTGCTGGATCTTTGGATTTGGCGAGGGCGGAGGAGAAGGTAGGAGACGAGGTGATGTCGACAAGGCGACGGTGACGACGGCGATGGCTAGGTAGCGAGGGTGTGAGGTGTGAAGGCGATCGGGGAAGGTGCAGGGTTGGTGGTAGTGGTGGTCTGGGGCTGCAAGGAGGCGAGGAGGGTGAAGAGGTGGTCGATAGTGACGAGTTTTCCGGCGATTAGGATGGGGTTCCGGCGATAGGGTGTTGGGTTGGTGTCGGGGATGGTGCAGGGTTGGTGTTCAGGAAAAAAGAGAAAGTGAAGGTCTCGGGATGAGGAAGAGGAGGTGAAGAGGGTGGTCGGGATGGCGACGGTGAAGGGCGGTGATGACGAGGTGATGAGTGTGGGTTAGGGTTTCGTGACGGGGACGGGGACTTAAAGGAAGAAGAAGAGAAGAGAGAGAGAGAGTTTGGTTTATAATAATTATATATTAATATATATATATATATATATGTTATTAGAGAGAGAGAATATGGTGGGTGTAGGGTGTTTTTTGTCACCCCATTGAGATAGAAATACCTGTCGCTTGTCAGGCGCATTACAGATTCCCCCTGCCTAGGGTAAGCCGGGGTTTATTGATCATAGAGATCTGAATCTCATAGGGCCTAGCAGCCCCTTGTGGGGTGCGAGGCAGCGCCCCGTTAGAAATTTTTTCTAACGGGGGAGTTATTTTGAGTGTGGAGTTGTCACGCCCCGCTTTCCAGTGTATGGGTAAGGAGACGCGACGAGACCCGCTACGTATTTACTCAGAAGTAAACACGCTAAGCGTAACTAAACAATATAATGTAGATATACACAAGAAGACATGAAATGTAAATGAACAACAACTTTTATTTATTAAACATTTCTTTACAATACAACTGAAAATATAAATACAAGAATAGAAAGCAATGCCTAAACATTAGCATGAACTGAAAGAAAAGTAAGTACAAGTAAAGCCTAATGGTCATGCTACTCCGTGATCTGCTCCAAGTGCTCCTGGATAATCTCGAACTCCTCACAGTCGGGTCCTCCTGACAACATTCCAAATAAAGAAGAGAAATAGGAATGTCGTCAGCGAACAATCTCTCGGAATGTCCCAAAGAAAAGTAGGAATATAATAAACAGATGAATAGACATATATGAGAATATAACCGGTGTATTGTGAGTTTGTTATGTTAACGCAGTTGATTGTAGCTTGGTACAGAATATGCCAGCGTATACGAGAGGAGTCCAACTTACACCGTGGACGATGGTAACCCGTAGTACAAGGCTTCGTCGATGAAAGCACAGAACAACGGCAATGGATGTATAATTACGTCTTTTAATGACCATCTCGTGCCACTTTTAATACATTCTGTGCCAGTCTATCCCTTTAAAACCCCGTAATGTATTTTGTATAGATGTATAATGTTTTGTTTAATAGATGTATGACTTGCCGAAACCATGATATCATGTAAACGGAATGGATATAAACGGATAGTCATGTAATCAGAGTATATCCATGGTTTGGTTCAGTCATGCTCATGTTGATATAGATTTAATTCCGATATAAATGGATTCATGTTGAAATGGAGTTATACTTGAATCATATTCAAGGATAGATTGATTGATTTCAGATTAGACTGAGACTCTGTTTGAGTCAGACACTTAAAACAGAATTGAAGTCCTGAATTAGTTTTGATTTTATTGGTAACTGCTGCACATGGACTGCAGGATTTGTGTCTTTTTCCAAGACAATTACCGTAGTGATAACACCTTTTTTTAGGTTGTTTACCTTAGATAGGAAACCACCCATATTCTCCGGCTCTCTGAGGCTCAAGAGAACCGGTCCCGCTTAAACCTATGCTTATTAGGGTCCTTATTGTAAATTAATATAACTTGAGAAGGTTTTATGAAAAATAGTTTTGATATATTTTCAAAATAAATCTCAAGTATTTATTTATCGTCTTTAAGGTTTTCATAGATGTAGTTTTTATAAAATGAAATATTCTAGTGGATATAAACCTAACTTGAATAGTATATGGTATTATAGTGTAATATTGGAATTGTATTGATTTGTCTTGGTAGTTTCATGAAATTTGCGATTCCTTTGATTTAGAAAATATGGAATATATATTGTATATTTAAAGTACATATTTTGATAATATATATATATATATATATATATATATATATATTTATAAAAATAAAACTTATTTATTAAATAGAAATCACATTTTTCTTAAAAATTGCATTAAAAATTCCATCGAGATCGGATGCTCCGTGAGGAGGTCTGCATCTCGCTCTACTTGGCCCAAGGATGTGCGATAACTCGCACCATCCCGATAGGGGTTCCCCAAAATGGGTTGTAGAGGCACATTTGCAAGGAATTAAATAATACACTTTTAAATAAAATGTTTTTTTTAAAGTTTATGGTATTTAAATGTAATTTCGTATTTTATCCCACAAACTAATGTTCCAAAAGCCATCGTGCTATGTCAAGAATAAGTGTTGTGATGAGGCAGGTCATTACCTCGTGAGTTTTTTAAAGGTAATATGAGCAAAAAGATAAGGTAATGTCGTATGCAAACTTAAGGGTATTTTACCGTAAAAGTGAAATAGAATTTGTTTAACATAATATTTTGAATTGAAACTTTGTCCAATTGTTGTTTAATGGTTACTAAACAATATATGAAAAGGAAGTTAATTGTTGTATAAGAAAAATTGAATTTTTAAAGAAAAGAGAATCGGAAGTCGGATTAACTTCGCTTCCGACGAGTTTTGAAAAGAGTCTTCTTTTTAATAGAGAGAGGAGAGGGAAGAGGAGACTTACTGATTGATTATAGAGGGGGGAGGTAGAGGAATATTTCAAAGGTGTTGTGGAGTCTCGTCGTTGCCGGATTCTTTCCTAAACGTCGTCGGAACTTTGCCTTGAGCTAACTCCACTTGTACAACTTTTGGACTTTGGAATTTTAGAGAGTTTTGGCAATGGAATTCTGAATGAGGAGGCTATCATGTAGTTTGGTATTTATAGGAGAAATTAGGGTTTTGAGGATTAAAGAATGAATTAAAAATATGCATTAAAATGGATTAAAGAGGGGATTTATCATTCTCTGGATAAATGCAAAGAAATCAAACAGCATGGGGGTAGTGGGGGTAGGCCAAGGGGTGCTGGGGTTAAAGTTTAGAGGCATTTGAGAAGGGGTGGACCGGCGGCGCCGACCCCTTGTGAAGATCTCGCCGGCCAATTTTGAGGGTGGGGAGCTTGGATTCTTTCCATGTGTTGGTGCAGTTTCAACTAGCCTAATGCACATGTTTGATTTCTGTATGACTTTTCATTTTACGTGCAGTGCACGTGTAAACCTTTGAGCTTCTAAAAGTTTTAAAGAAAAATCAACAAAAATAATATGTGGCTGATGGGATTCGAACACAGGGGCTATGTCACAGCAGTGCAAGGCTTTACCAATGAGCTACAAGTGTTTTCTTGTTGTTCTAAAGCAATTTAAATTTATAATTTGTGCTTAGGCTTAGGTGCTCCTTTCTGTATTTTTGAAAAAAAATTCTATACAGAAAGTTTAAGGTTGTTACATTCTACCCTCCTTATAAAAATTTCGTCCTTGAAATTTATAAAAGGAAAGTGTAACAGATTCAAGAAAAGTTTGGTGATAGAACTATTGATAGTGCATAGAAAATATTTGGAAGAACGAAATAATGCAAAAGTTTTGAAAAGATTGAAAAAGATGTAAGGAAATTACTAGGGTTACTTTGGTCTACAGTCTCGGTTTCTAAGGCCGTTAATGTGAACGCCCGACGCCGGGATACATTTCTCCTAGTTGGAGGCACATTCCTCTGTCCTTGGGGAATGTTTCCCTGCCCTCGAGGCATGTTCATCAATGCTTCATGGAATTGGAGATTAGGATGTGCAGGAGGTCCACGTGGAGGTGGAGCCGGGAGAGCAAGACGAGATGCAGGAGCCTGGATAGCTGGCCGCTGCGGATAGGTGATGTGAGTTGGAACTAAGTTGTGTCTATAAGGACATGTTCTAATTCCATGAGTGGATACACAACAAACTAAGCATAGGCCTTTTGTGCGCCTATAATCTTTCCATAGGTGTCCATCCCTCTTGCAGTAGAAGCAAAAATCTGGACTTGGCCGGTTATTTGTTACTTTCGGTCTCTTGGGTTCAAAAGTTGGTATTGAAGAGGCTCCTCCTGCCATCTGGCTGGCAGGGCGCTTTACACCGGCAGATTGAGATCTTCCCTTCTTCTTCACTACTGCCTCATATCGACAGACAACTTTCAGAGCTAGTTCGTGAGTTGGGAAATCCCCTGTAGCTAAAGCATCTTGGATCTCTGGGTCTAACTCTTGCTGAAATCATCCGGACCTGATCTCAGCAGTCGGAATGAGGTGTGCCGCGAACCTACTGAGCATGGTAAAATCAGCATCATACACATCCACAGATTTGGTCCACATCGAACCGTGTTGTAGGTGGATGAATTGTTGCTCTATGTCAAATCGGGCAGTCTTGGGAAAATATTTCGCGTTGAACATGTCGCGAAAAGTTTTCCATTCGATAGGCTGGGAAAGACGGATTTCTTCCGCTTTCCACCATACTCGGGTGTTATCGGTGAGTTGCGGCTTTGCAACCCGTACCCAAGCGATTTCTGGCACTTGTGCTACTTCCAGATCGTCCTCAATGTTCTGAGTCCATTCTTCAGCTTCTAAAGGGCTCTCTTTCCCAGGAAATTGCTTCGGGTGCAATGCCCGGAATTGCTTCACTCCGGGTGCTTCCACTTCTGGGCGGTTCTAAGATAGCAGTCTGTTGTTGCTGTCCTTCCAGGAGGCTTCGGATTGCCTCAATCAATACCGTTTTCTCGTTGATCGGAGCTACAACGGTAGGTGTAAGTGGAAGAGCTGGTGGTGTATTGTTGAAGTTTGTGCTGGTATTGTTTGGAGAATCCATAACCTTGAAAGAAAAATAGGGTTAGGATATATTCAAAGAATATGAAATTGTTTGAAATGTAAAGAATGTTTTTAGTTGCTGATTCTTGTGTTATATTGCTTAGGAATTCATGCAGAATTGCCCTGCATGTGCATGCAGAACTGACCTTCATGTGCATGCAGAACTGACCTGTCACGCTCCGCTTCCCAGTGTACGGGTAAGGAGACGCGACGAGACCCATAACGTATTTATTCAGAAGTAAACACGCTAAGCGTAACTAAGCAATATAATGTAGATATATACATGAAGACATGAAATGTAAATGAACATCAACTTCTATTTATTAAACATTTCTTTACAATACAACTGAAAATATAAATACAAGAATGGAAAGCAATGCCTAAACAATGACATGAACTGAAAGAAAAGTAAGTATAAGTAAAACTTAATGGTCGTGCTGCTCAGTCGTCTGCTCCAAGTGCTCCTGGCTAATCTCGAACACCTTAGAGTCGGGTCCTCCTGACAACATTCCAAAGAAAGAAGAGAAATAGGAATGTCGTCAGCGAATAATCGCTCGGTAAGTCCCAAAGAAAAGTTGGAATAGAATAGACAGATGAATAGACAGATATGAGAATATAACTGGTGTATTGTGAGTTTGTTATGTTAACACAGTTGATTATAGCTTGGTACAGAATATGCCAGTGTATACGAGAGGAGTCCAACTTACACCGTAGACTATGGTAACCCGTAGTACAAGGCTCCGTCAATGAAAGCACGGAACAACGGCAATGGATGTATAATTACATCATTTAATGACCATCTCATGCCACTTTTAACACATTCTGAGCCAGTTTACCCCTTTAAAACCTCGTAATGTATTTTGTATAGATGTATATTGTTTTGTTTAATAGATGTACGAATTGCCGAAACCATGATATCATGTAAACGGAATGGATATAAATGGATAGTCATGTAATCAGAGTATATCCATGGTTTGGTTCAGTCATGCTCATGTGGATATAGATTGAATTCTGGTGTAAATGGATTCATGTTGAAATGAAGTTATACTTGAATCTTATGCAAGGATAGATTGATTGATTGATTTCAGATTAGATCGAGACTCTTTTTGAGTCAGACACTTAAAACAGAATTGAAGTCCTGAATTAGTTTTGTTATTATCGGTAACTGCTGAACATGGACGGCAGGATTTGTGTCTTTTTCCAAAAAAATTACCGTATTGATAATACCTTCCGTGAGGAGATATGCATCTCGCTCTACTAGGCCCAAGGATGTGCGATAACCCTCACCATCCCGATCCGGGTTTCCCAAAATGGGTTGTAGAGACGTATTTGTAAGGAATTAAATAATACACATTTAAAGAAAACGTTTTTTTTCAAAAGTTTATGGCATTTAAATGTAATTTTATATTTTATCCCACAAACTAATTGTCATGACCCAGATGTGCGGAACGTGACTGGCACTTAAATCATGCAACGTCTAGAGACGTAGCGTAATCTAAGTAAGCCAAAGCCCAGAAATCTAAACCGTTTAAATAAATAGAGTGAAGAAATACTTGTTTTAAAAATGTGGTTTTAATAAAATAAAGTTACATTAAACATTTTAAAAGCATCAAGTTTTCCCGAAAATTTCGGCAGAATTTCCTTTGTAAAAACTGGCCCCAAACGGGTACAAAACAAGAATATGTGTAAACAACGAAATAAGGCATCCTCAAGCGGGAGCTAGCTCTTTGCCGAATAGTGGAACACAACCACATGCAAGATACAACATAATAGTATAAAATAAGCATATAAAAGCAAGAAATAAGAAAGTACCAAGTCGGCTCACATGAGCTCGACACCAGAGAACAAAAATATACAAATCTCACTGTCCAGTCCCTAGGTCACATATACACATGGTCGATGGAGTGTACTAGATACAAAATAAATATACATGGTGGAAACAAAAGAATATCCTCCCAAAAACCCACCTATGCACAAGTACTCGAGTCAAAGCAAAAGGAAGCAGAAGAAGAAGAAGTATGCCCGCCGCTATTATGCTGATAGGTCGGTCCTGCAAGACACTGTGGTACAACGGGGGTGAGTTACCAACTCGTGAGTAGTAAGTAATATCTAATAAGGCTATCACAAGTATGTACACAAATGCGTCACAACCTATGTACATACTGCTATGATGCAATGTATTAATATGAATGCTATATGAATGAAAGATCAAACGCGAAATCTGGATATATGCTTGGTATGAGAAAATCTGTGTTCTTAACTTGGTAAAATTTTGATATTTAAAAAAATACTGGAGTATCATCAAATGAAATCAACAGAAATCCGTATCAATCATCGACAAAATATATATATCAATATTTCGGTAGCCGTCTCTCAGACCGGCCCTTGAATCTGTCCATCACACGACTCCGGTCGGCATCCTCCGGATGACCGCCGGGTCAATAATCACTGGTAGATAGTGCTCCCCTGCCAGGCTCAACTTATCTCTATAAGACCTTCTTGCCACGGGGTATCTTACCGGGTCCACCATGTACCCGCAGACGACGTCTCTTTCCTCGAGTATATGTAAATATGTGGCTCAAGAACTTCCTCACCCGGAAAACTAAATCTGACTGCCTTCTCACGGCAGTCCACGGACGCATAACATGTGGCTAACCAATCCATGCCTAGAAGAATGGCAAAATCTAACATATCGAGAAGATTCAAATCAACAGAAGAATCCCTATCTCCGATACAAACAAAACACGATCGAAATACATGTCGACCGACAAAAGTCTCACCTACGGGAGTAATAACAACCAGCGGCTGATCAAGCAAAGACGACTCTCAGCCCAACCTCGGTACCAAGTGTGTAGATACATAAGAATGCGTCGAATAATACACGCGCGTAAAAAGAACACACTGGAAGAGTACCTGTCACCACTGCGTTTGATGCCTGCGCATCCTGAAGAGTCAAAGCGAAAACTCAGGCCTGTCCTCTGCCGGTATCCGGTTGTCCTTGGCCTCTGCCGCCCCATCCTCTCTAAACCGGACTGCCATGACCACGGCCTCTCGGGGCATCAATCTGGCGTGAAGCAACAACAGGTATAGGAAGTAAAGCGTTCGGAGGAGGGGGTGAAGGTGGTAAAGTCACATATGGAACTGTCGCCTCGCCCTGGTACCTCATGGGACAATGTCTGACACGGTGCTGCGGACTCCCACAACGAAAACATCCTGGCGACGACCGCCGTCCTGGTAAATATGAACTGAATAACTGGCCTCGCATCATTCCCCGACCACCACCATGGCCTCTGCCTGTCATATCTCTGCCTAAAAGCACTGGAGCTGATATACCTGTACGAATCCTCTTTGGCACTGTAGCCTCAGAAATACGCTCCTTAACTAATATAGTTGCGTCTATCACTGCAACATAGGTGTCGAAGTGCTGGGTGCCGGTAGAAAAAACATCTGTGTGTTAAGGCCTCGTACACATCTCTTTATGTGTTCTCTTCAGTGTCCACCAGGTAAGGATCATATCTGGACAGCTGAGTAAACTGAATGTCGTACTAGGACACGGTTATCCTAGGAGTCTTGCGCAAAGACTCGAAACTACGGGCTCGAGCATCCCGGACGCTCTCCGATGGAAACGAGCGAAAAACATCGCCGTGAACTCATCCCAGGTCATAGGAGGTAGATCTGCAGCTTGGCCTCTCTCAACTGACTCGCGCCATGTCTGAGCAAGACCCTCCAGACAAAAACTCGCAAGCTCGATCGATCTCTCATCAGAACATCTCAGCGAACAGCAAATCCTGGCCATCCTATCAAGGAATGTCTGTGGATCATCCACTGCATCTGTGCCGGTAAGAACTGGAGGCTTCAGCCTCATAAACTCCTGTAATGATACGGGGATGGTCTCGGTAGCAGCAGGTATAGCTGTCTGGTCAGCAGGTACAATTACAGACCCCGTAGTAGAAGGAACATCATCGGATCTCGGTGCTCTGTTGGCCTCAACTAGGGATCCAACCATCTGGTGCAAATCCTGAATGCTCGCTTCCAGCCTAGTTATCCTGCCTGGAGAAGGGTGATCAGTCTGTCCCTGAGGGGTAAGCGTACCGCCCTGGTCGGTCCTCGTCTCAGATGAGCCCGCTCTAATCTCATCTCTGGCGGCAGCCTTCTGGGCCATCGTAGTCTTCGGCGACATAGTGGCTGGAACAAGAAACATGATTTGATGAGAATATTGAAATTGAATCAAACGATATATAGAATCATGGAAGGAAGTACAAGCAATTATATATCCTAAGGTCACTTAGGCGGAGTATCATATCGTGAGTATGCCGTGGAATATACATACGCCACGTCACTCTGCTTAAGTCACCTACTCCATCATACCAAGGGTCATCCTACACTCGGAAAGGTAAAACCTGACGCTCTGATACCAACTTTTTCACGACCCGGATGTGCGAACGTGACTGGCACTTAAATCACACAACGTCTAGAGGCGTAGTATATTCTAAGTAAGCCAAAACTCAGAAATCTAAACCGTTTAAATAAATAGAGTGAAGAAATACTTGTTTTAAAAAGGTGGTTTTAATAAAATAAATTTACATAAATTTTTTTAAAAGCATCAAGTTTTCCCGATTCGACAGAGTTTCCTTGTAAAAACTGGCCCCAAACGGGTACAAAATAAGAATATGTATAAACAACAAAATAAGGTATCCCCAAGCGGGGGCTAGCTCTTCGCCGAATGGAGGAACACAACCACATGCAAGATACATCATAATAGTGTGAAATAAGCATATAAAAGCAAGAAATAAGAAAGCACCAAGTCGGCTCACATGAGCTCGACACCAGAGAACAAAAGTATACAAATCTCACTGTCCAGTTTCTAGGTCACATATACACATGGTCGATAGAGTGTACTAGATATAAAATAAATATACATGGTGGGAACAAAAGAATATCCTCCCAAAAACCCACCTATTCACAGGTCCTCGAGTCGAAGCAAAAGGAAGCAGAAGAAGAAGTATGCCCGCCGCTACTATGCTGACGGGTCGGTCCTGCAATACACTATGGCGCAACGGGGATGAGTTGCCAACTTATGAGTAGTAAGTAACATCTAATAAGGCTATCACAAGCATGCACGCAAATGCGTCACAACCCATGTACATACTACTATGATGCGATGTATTAATATGAATGAAAAATCAAACGATAAATCTGGATATATGTCTTGTATGAGAAAATCTGTGTTCTTAGCTTGGTAAAATTTTGATATTTAAAAAAAACTGGAGTATCATTAAATGAAATCAACAGAAATCCGTGTCAAGTATCGACACTATATATATATATATATATATATATATATATATATATATATATATCAATATCTCGGTAGACGTCTCTCAGATCGGCCCTCAAATCTGTCCATCACACGACTCTAGTCGGCATCCTCCGGATGACCGCCGGGTCAATAATCATCGGTAGGTAGTGCTCCCCTGCTAGGCTCAACTTCTCTTTATAAGACCTTCTTGCCCCGGGGTACCTTAGCGGGTCCACCATGTACCCGCAGACGGCCTCTCTCTCCTTGAATCGGGTATATGTACATACGTAGCTCAAGAACCAAGAAATCTCATGGTGGACGCCACACACATCATATCACGAGAAAACCGCACTTTTTATTTTGAAATGAAAATAAGTTTATAAATTCCTTTGCGGTTTTCCCCAAATCCAAAAATCTCATGAATATGGAAATTTCCAAGAAAGTCACAATATATGAATATGTGGGTAACTATGAATGTCCATGATATCAACATGATGCAATGCGATGTATGACTAGAAGACTATATATAAATGATGATGCAATGAAGCATATGACTAGAAAACTGCATACCATATATGATGCAAATGCACAGATACCGATTATTAAGCAAGTTCTAAGGTGTATCGTGACATAGCAATTACCAATGGCGTGTGTTTTTGCATAAAATAGTGCATGTGCGGCATAAACCATTGGTAATAGTGCAAGTGCCCTAGAACTCCTAGTTGGTATTATACCCATCGTCAGATAGCAGTTTTCTGGTGACACTGGTACAGGTTAGTCTGTAGACCTGAGATCGTCATAGATTCTTGTGTGATTCCCACTGTGCTTTGATTTCCACCTTACCACGTATTCCCGCCAAAATCTTCGGCTAAGAGCTATTAGTTCCTTTTTTATGCCGGCTTAAGTTTTATTTACAGATATGTGTGAAACTAGGATCATTCATATACGCACATGCACACATCAGAGAAAGAACAGGTGTTCAACGACAAAAACAAAGCATTTAATTGAACATTTTATTCTACAGGAAATAGATCACCAAATATGGGATCGAAAGTACAGGGATTCACAAAGCTATGGATAAAATTATCTAACTCCCTCTCTGCCTTCTCCACCATGACAAAGCGGCAATCTTCACGAAGAGTAGCTACCCATCGGTCAACACCGCACCCATCAGCAAAGGCAGATATGACGACCCGCTGAGCCCGTATCTGGCTTAGCAGCCGGACAGAGCGATCCCTCAGAGCTGTAGTGATCAAAAGTGCCTCGTGGAACTCGATCTTGTCTTCCGCGGTGTCAATCATTGCCGGAGTCATCTCAGCCGGAGGAGGGGGAATATCATTGATCACAGACAAGAAAACCATCCAGAGCCAAATGGTGCCGATGGGGAGAGGAGACCCTATACGAGTCAAGAGCTCGTGCAGCACCGTGTCACATTGGTCATCCATAAGAGTAAGGTTCACCAAGCGCGCAGCAAAACCAGGAACAATTTCCTCAATGGGCACCTTCCATGGATGACGGCGACCATGTGGGCGATTACAAGCCATACCTCTTCTCTGTTAAAATGATTCTTTGAAAATGAGAGAAAAGAAGCATTGCTTCATATTATGAAGGGAGACATTTAAGTCCAGGCACAGAAAATGCGGTGCATGATGGAACTATTTCCAAGCTCCGGGAAAGAGAAGCTTGACTCAGGAAAAGTAGAGAAGGAAGGTGAAAAGACACCTTCAGTAATGAGGCAGCGCCTCACGTGCAAAGAACGAGAGCGCTGAGCGCCAGTGCTAAAGAGTCAATGACTCTGAGGCAACGCATCACGTGCAAAGCACGAGAGCGCTGAGCTCCAGCGCCATGAGTCAAAGACTCTGAGGCAGTGCATCACGTGCAAAGCACGAGAGCGCTGAGCGCCAGCGCTAAAGAAAGACTTTGAGCGGCGCTCGCGTGCAAAGCACGAGAGCGCCAAGCGCCAGAACTAAATGTTCTCCACCGTTGGATCAAAGATCCAACGAAGATGATAAATCATCAAAATTCATAACAAAATTCTGTTAAGGAAATACTCCTTAGAATCTTTCCAAACAGGAAAGATTGTGCTCTGTAAATCAGAGCACCGTTGGATCAATGATCCAATGGTTATTAAAAATCACCAAGATACAGAATAAGTTATGTATGGGAAAATATTTTCCTAATCTTGTTAAAAACAAGAAGATTGCATTCGGTAAAACAGAAGCCCTAGGATCAAAGATCCAACGGTAGGAAACATTCCCAAATCAATTAGAAAAAAGATCTCTTCAACTGATTCAACAAATCAGCCTCCCCTATATAAAGGACCCAAGACTTCAAGTCTCAGAGAGAGGAACCCCCCCCCCCCAAACTTTGAGAAAGGTCAGAGAGAAGAGTAAGCTCTCGTCAGAAGAATAATTTCATCAAGGTAAAATAAAGAGATCAAAGCATCTCATCAGAAAAAGAACTAAATTTTAAGCTAGATCATAGATCTATAAGGAAAATGTCTTTCACAAAGAGATAATAACATCTCATTATAAAAATGGGGGGAGAATAATTCAATTCTCTTAGGATCACAGATCCATAAAGGCAATGCCTTTCACCAAAAACATAAGAGTTTTAAATATTTCCTATAAAATAAGAACTTTGTTCTTAGATCCATGAGTCAAAGTCTTTTATAAGAGTGAATTTAATTCTCAGAGAGTAGAGTTGCCTAAAAAGAGCCTTAGCGCTCCAAAAGATGTGCTTCAGCGCTCCGAAATCTAGCGCACAGCGCTGTAGAGCCCTAGCGTTCCAATTAAACAAAGCGCTTCAGCGCTCCAAATCTAGCGCACAGCGTTGCAGAGCCTTAGCGCTCCAAATTTAAAGAAGCACCTCAGCGCTCCAAGCCTGGCGCACAGCGCCACGTGCTCCTCACATGTGCACTATTTCATAAGAAGCGCTCTGCGCTCATTGTCTGGCGCACAGCGCCAAGCGCGCCATGTGCTCCTCACGTGTGCGCTACTTAACAGAAGCGCTCTGCGCTCATTGACTGGCGATCAGCGCCAAGCACACCACGTGCTCATCACGTGTGTGCTGAGGGAATATAAACCGTTCTTTAAATAAAGCCCCGGAGCTATAATGAGTGCTCAGCACATAATAAAAGACAAAAACAATTGTCAGAACCCAAACCAATGCTCAGCATTGTTAAATGAAAAAGGACTGAGCCTAATTAAATGTCCAATATTTTAACTGAATGGGCCGAGCATAAGTTGGCCACAGATCCCTAATTCAGATTAATTAAGCCCATATGCTCATAAATCTTTGATCTTAATCCTAAATTGGACTACAGATCTCCCAACCAATATTGGTTCAAGGGTACATCTCTTCACTCCTCTGATATTTGTCATTGTAATCCTTCAACGTCTTCAGAGAGCTGACGGGTCCGGACAACCAGACATTCCACGGACTGTGGGGTCCTTAAACTCATGGACTATGATTTCCTTAAACTTTATGGACTGTGAGGTCCTTAAACTCATAGACTATGATGACTTTAAACTTTATAGACTATGACGCCTTTAAACTATGGACTATGATGTCCTTAAACTTCATGGACTATGATGTCCTTAAACTTATGGACCGCAACTTCCCTAAACTAAAACAATAGAGTCCAAATGCTCTTTTGTTGGATCTAAATGATCCTATTAAGTAGATCTTAGTCTAAAATTAGACTAACGTATCCTCAACAAACGTTTAAGTTGATCTTAGTCTCAAATGAGATTAACGATCCTTAAACCAAACCCAAAACCAAATCTAAGAAAATACGGATTTGGACTAATCCACGCCTTATGGGCGACAACATAAATTAGTCTCCGTATACAATCCATGGGCAACCAAAAAATAAAACAAACATACACGACACAAAGTGACCATCTGGAGAAGGAGAATGTGGTTACCGTGATGCGGTAGCGTAATTAACTGCAAGGGCTTACGCCTGCAGGGAAGAGCGTCCCCATAATAAAAAAACCCACAATGAGGGGGAATCTGATGAAGTCTGCTACATTGTCCACATCCGTCTAAACCGTCGATACATGGTGCCATAAATCAACTTGGCATCTTCGGAGAGGTGGACGGGTAAAACCAAAAAGCATCTGCCCCTAAATTCAGGCAAGACGACCTACGCGGTTTCGTCTCTGTTTTCGGCGGTAAACAGATTCTGGAACGCCCGGTGGGACCTTTTCCTCTTTCCACTCCACACTTCGTGTGTCGTGTTTCACGAACGAATCACGGTTTGCTATTGTTGCCCCTTGATTCGAGTTACTAAGATTTGGTGTCTTGCTGCCGTGCAGATCAATGGCTTCCAGCTGTACTAACTGCAACAATTGCAACAACTCCCACTCCGTCCTTGCAGGAGGAGTGACTTATGGGCCTCAAGCGGCCTCCGTTTTCATGATGCCAGTGAAGCAGGTGACGCAAGCCACCATTGGGTTGTTCTTTGGGACCGTGCTCCCATCCATGAGCTTCAATACCCCAATGCCGTTGCAAGAAGCTCCTAAGAAGTCGGTCTTTGATCGGCTTACGAGTACCACGGCCCCTCTCAATGGGTCGTCCAAGTCCAGCACCTCAGTCTTTGATGGGAAATACCAAAACTCCAATAGTCCCGTGAAGAAGCCCGCGATACCTGAAGGGGTTATCCCGAAACGGATAGCCATCCCTGCTCCAGTGAAAGAAGTCGTCAAAGAGGCTTCTCCTGCTAAAAGATCAGTCTTTGCAAGACTGGCTGCTCCAACTCCCGTTCTGGGCGAAGTCACCAAGGATGTTACCCCTGTCCGAAAGTCTTCCTTCGACGGGTTGGCTATCCCCTCTCAGCGGACGTCGGTTTTCGACAGGCTAACGACGACAACAGCCCCTTATCAGAGTGGGGGCATGAAATAGCCACCCTATAGCTGAGCCAGTACTGTCTGCTTGACGAGCTCAACGTCTCCACTGGCACCGAGTGAGGAAAGCTGGGGGCAGTTCCCTTTCTGGATTTACTCCGCCAGCTCCAACAGTGGAAGTTGATGCTGCTGTTCCAACTAGGAACAACTTTGAACCACTTAGGAAGGTGTGAAAGAACTTTCCGACTGCTGTGCTGAAAAGATCTCCTCAACCTATGGAGAATGCTATAAAGACAAAGCTAGAGCAGCCCCCCTCAGCGGCTGTCCTCCAAAATCCATAAGGTCTGGCGACAGGTCGAAGACTCGGTGATCAACCAAGACTACTCCTGCCGACCGAAGAAGATGAAAGTTCGGAAAGAGAAGGACCACCCTGTTGTACCATAGAAGGTGTCCCTACTTGGGTGCCCGCTGCAACGGCCCCCTCAACTTTGGCTGCTCACAAAAGAAGAAGGTCGGAGAAAGTCCCCATGTCCGCGACGAATCTTAAAGACGCCGAACCTAAACGCCCCAAGTCCGGGGGCATGGTGGTGCACACTGTTTATATGGCTTCCAAAAAAGAAAAAAGCCATGCTTCTACGGGTCACCGACCGCTCACCCGATCAGTAACAAAGGCTCAGGAGCAACAACAACAAAAGCTCCAGGAGATGCTGACAACTATGGCTACACTCACCGGGCCAAAAGCAAGCCCGGAGACATCGTCAGAACAACGTCAAGAACAGGAAACTGATGCCGAATTCCTCCGAAGAATGCTCGAGAGGAAAGACAAAGAGGCCGCGGAACAAGCGGCCAACATAAAACGAATGGCGCTTTTATTCCAAGATATGGCCGGGATGATGATACAGCCGGATCCTTCACCTGAAGACCCCCCGATTATCCTTGAAGACGACAGAGGGGAGACATCGAACCCTCTTCCGACTCTATCAGCAGCCAAAGAGGAAACAATCTCAAAAGCGGCACTCGAGGACTATATAGCTCAACAAATACGAGCTCACCAAGCGAACGAAACCGCTGGCCAAGTCGTCAAAACTGGACGACCATATCCAGACTGGTACGATCAGTTAAAGTACCTGTCAGGATACACGATTCCTAAGTTTCACGTATATAAGGGGACCGGCAATCCCCATCAGCATGTCGCCCAGTTCAAGGCTCTCTGCGGCAATACTGGAGGTGACAATAAGCTGCTGCTTCGCCAATTCTTTGGCAGCTTATCGGAGACGGCATTCGAATGGTATTCAGAGCTTTCCAACGACTCTATCAAAACTTTTATGAAGATGGAATTGATATTCACTCAGCGTTTTGTAAGCACTAGCGAACGCACCCCAATCACGGCATTGATCAATGCCAGGGTGAAGCCGGGCGAAACATGGGTTCAGTATGCGATACGGTAGCGGAACCTATGGTCGAAATGTGAACAGCGCATAGAAGAGGCTCCTGCAGTAGGCATGTTTGTGGGAACCCTCGATCCGCAGGCGACCATATCCCAATTTATGATGTTCTTCAAGCCGACCACTTTCCAGGCCTTGATCGACAAGCTGGCCTAAATGGACCAGATAGGCCATAGTCCTTCCTCTTCAAAGACGGAGCCTCAGAATGAAAAGGGGTAAGGGAAAGTTATCTTCATCGCCAACGCTCAACAACAACCGAGTGGCCCGAGACGGGTTGTTCGCCAAAGCAACAAACGACAATCCCTCGATGAGAAGTTAAGACGTCCTTACTCGTTTCCCCGAGATAAAACAAGGAAACTGTTTGAACCAGTAGTGCGCAACGGGCTCATTACTCTACCGGAGTCGAGGCACCCACCGCGACCGAACAACGTCAACGATCCCAATTACTGCCCCTACCACCGAGTATTGGGCCATCCGATCGAAGACTGCTACGTCTTCAAAAACTGGGTTGAGGACCAGACCGGCAAAGCAAATTCGCGTTGTCTGAAAACTGGAGGGTAAACCCGCCAAAACCACACGCTCCAAAAAAGATGGACACACTAGGGGAATCATGCTCATTTATAGAAGAAGCTCCATGGGAGGTCGCTCTTTCAGCCAAAACGAAAAGAATGCTGAAAGATCTCCAAACATGCCTGGCGATTTGATGGAAGAGCCCACTGGAGCCCAAGATTATTGAGGGGATGCTAAAGCCGCGCCCAACGCTGAAAGTTGATGATGGTGAACAAAACATTCAAGTCAAGCCTCCAAAGTCTTTAAAGAAAAAGAAGAAGGCCAAGAAGCCCGTCCAAACCGATGATAGCCGTACAGGTCTGCAGAAATACATCGATGCACTGGAAGAATATAACCAGAAGGCACAGACCCCAATCACGATGGACGAATTCTTTAAGCATGTTCTTGAGAATGAGGGCGATGCCGCTAATGAAGGAGACGATTCTTCAGAAAGGCCTAAAGACTATGTGGCGAGCTGCCATGAGATCTCTCATTCATCAATAGATGGTGAAGAAGCTCCTGATGCAGAGAAACTGGGGGCAGATCCTGAACCGGAACTCCTAGAACCGTCAGACGATATGATTAACGTATTCCTGAACAAAGCTCTTCAGAAAAGCAAAACTGACCGAGAGTGTGAAATCGCCATATACGAAAAAGTCAAACGTCGGCGACTGAACGAAAGGATTAAAATACCCCAACCGGATAGAAGCACTTCTGCCACCGGCAAAAGCAGGTTTAAGACAAGGAAGCAGTTCGCTAAAGCCCTGTCGATGGGAATGAAATTGCCACCTTCCAAAGAAGATACTTCAGAAAATACGTTCCCTGACGAATTAGATGCACATCCAAGATTCTGCTTGTACCATCGGAGGATCACACACCCTACCGAAGAGTGCAATATCTTTAAAAATTGGTGGCAGGGATACGTTGCTCATGGGCAGCAGTCCAAGCGAATGAAGCGCAAAACACATCGAGAGCAGAAGAGCACGACAGATGAGCGCAAAAGAACTACCGGCAACTGTCACATGGTTGATTCCGAGGGATTGCAAGTTCTCACCTTCGGGAGCGATTCTGATGAAGAAATAGCCCTCGGCCTTCTCTTCAAGGAATCCATCTCCGAAACGAAAGAGATAAAGACCTGCGAGAACATTCAGCTGCGTAATCGCACGCTACCCGAAAAGAATCTCGGACCCACAAACAAGGGGTCGAGTAAAAAAGATAAAGGGAAGGAAAAATCTCTGAAGATATTGCCCTCGATGAAACTCGTCTTATGGCGCAGCAAAACTTGGAGGCTTACAAAGCAAAGATGGCGCGCTCATACGAGAGACTGACTAGCCCGAGAACATTCCGCCAAGGCGAACTCATGCTAGTGGTCAAGAGACCTATGATCCCCAATCGTGCCAAACAGGGAAAATTCGAGCCGAATTATGAGGGCCCGTACAACATAGACAAGGTCTACCAAGGTTGGGCTTACATGCTCATGAATATGCATGACGAAAGACCCTTCAGGCCAACAAATGGCCGGTTCTTGAAAAAATACTACGCCTGACGAGTCACGACCTTGGTCAACGATAGATGACGACGCCTATGTCCGCTCGCTATCTTCCCAAGCCCAAACTCTATAAGTAGTATCTGACGAAACCTCTCCTCGAAAATGTGCGACGGACCGTAATGTCCTTAAACTAACAACGGACTGTAATGTCCTTAAACTAGCAATGGACCGAAACGTCCTAAAACTACCGACTGACCGAAACGTCTGTAAATTACTACGAACCGCAGCATCCTAAAGCTGACGCAAAAAAAAGCGTACATCCACAAGCAAAATGGGTACGGATGAAAATCCGAAAGGGCTCCGTGAGTAAAGACAGCAGGGCTATCGGCGAGTTTGTGAAAACTCAAAAGGGCGCAATCTCGTTAAAAGACACTTGCAAGCTCCTCTCAACCTTGTAAGGAGAAAACTACCTGTGTGAGATCCTTACGACTCACAAAGGAGCAACACACTTAGGGATCAACACGATTCCTAAGAAGAAATTACACTTACAAGATCCTCATGACTCGTAGGGAGAACCCTCTTATGAGACCCTCACGGCTCATAAGATTCAAAAGACTTAAGCTACAGGGATCTGAACCTGTTCTTAAGCCATCACCTTTCCCAGATTGCCCTACAAGCGGTTCAATATTGACCCTTGTATACAATCCACGAGTACAAATAAACGTTTCCCCAACAGAGTCCCACTACTGACGAGGGATATCTTCATATGGTGAACGACACTTGTAAGTCCTCTTGACTTATAAGGAGAAAATACTCTTGTAAGATCCTTACGACTTATAAGAGAACACACACTTAGGAATCCTCACGATTCCTAAGGAGAAAATGCACCTACGATATCCTCACGACTCGTAGGGAGAAATACCTTTATGAGACCCTTACGGCTCGTAAAGTCAAAAAGCCTTAGTCGACACGATCCTAACCCTGTTTACTAAGCCACCTTTGTTCGAACCGATAAAGGCAAATGATGATTCGCTCCTGGCAATATCCCAGTTGTAGTGATGCTGATGCCTAAATTGGTGTCAGATTCCAAGTCTAAACTCGCGATAAAAATCAGCGAGCCAAAAATGCATATGAAATAGCCGAAATGATGGGGCAACTTGCAACAAAATCAGCAAGTAAAATATATGCATACAAAAATAGCCGAAATGATTGGGCAACTCGCAATAAAAAGCAGCGAGTAAAAAGAAAAAAACAGCCGAAATGATTGGGCACCGCGAAAAATAGCCGAAATGATTGGGCAATCGCAATTTTCGCAATAAAAAAGCTGAAAAGATAGAGCGTCGTGGAAAGAAAACAAAAAAAAATAAATGAAATGAAACTTTTGCCCTGCAGGTAAGTCCATACTGACTCCTGTATACAATCCATGGGCATAAACGAAAAGGGGAAGCACATGTCCCAACAAACTCTGTCAAAGGGAAAGTCAGATCTTGACAGCAACATCTGCATCCCAGAAGAAGAACAACGGCATTCTTCCTTCCCTCCAGCAGGACGCAGATGCGACATCAGCAAACGGAGCCACGGCAAAGTCCCCTAGTTCCAAATCTCAAGGGTTCATAGACAACCAGAGATTACCTCAGAAACCGTGGCAGAGTCCCTAGTTCTAAGTCTCTACGGCTACATCTACGTCCTAGAGATCAACAACAGCGTCCTTCCTCCCTCCAGCAGGATACAGGCGCGACATCAACAAATAGAGCCATGACAAAGTCCCCTAGTTCCAAACCTCGACGGTTCACAGACAACCCAGAGACAACCTCGACATTCGTCGCAATATTGCAGACACAATGTCAACAAACGAAGCCAAGGAAAATCCCTCGCTTCAGGGTCTTGACAGCAACTCAAATGAGATCTGAAAAGACCATCGGAGATTATCCCACACCAGCGCGGAGTGATCATGACTCATCGGGGCTCCCAAACTGAGCCTAACCTCAAGTAAAAAGCGACATGGAATATCCCTAACGCTTTCTCTTTCGACGGTAATATCACCTGGAATATTAGTTGAAGACGTCTTGTCCAGCCCTTGAAGGGATCAGAGACATGACAGTCACGGGGCTACTCGAACAGCAAGATTGCGTATCGATGAATACAAAAGCTAATGCGATGGTGCGACGGGTAGAAAACCCTAGTACCACAGACCCTGACGGACTTCTATTAGCAGGAGTTAACTGTGACGTTAGGAAACCCTTGCGAGAACTTCTCGATTCTTCTTAACCCGTGAGGAAATTAGTGTTCTTGCAAGAACTTCTCGATTCGTCTCGACTCGTAGGGAAAATCCTTAGGAAATGGGGATAAGGACCTGTTTCCTAAGATCTGGGGCCCTGCAAGTCGGTCCAAAATCGGCTATTGTATACTATTCATGGGCCACACTCTCCAGAGTCAAATCTCGACAAGGAGGGAAACAACCATTTACGATCCTCTCGACTTGTAAGCGGAAAAAATCTCTTGTGAGATCTTTACGACTCTTAAGAGAAAACACACTTAGGAATCCTCACGATTCCGAAGGAGAAAATACACCTACGAGATCCTCTCGACTCGTATGGAGAAAACCCTTTATGAGACCTTCACGACTCATAAAGTTGAAAAGTCTTAGGCGGCAAATCTGAACCTGTTTCCCAAGCCACCGCTTCCTATCTCGATTCAGGAAAATCAGCGTCCTTGACGAGAACATCTCAATTCACGTCGACCCGCAAGGAAATCGGTGTTTTTGCAGGAATACCTCGATTCGTTTCAACCCCAAGGAAATCAGTGTCCTTGACGAAAACATCTCAATTCGCGTCGACCCGCAAGGAAATCAGTGACTTTGCAGGAATACCTCGATTCGTTTCAACCCCAAGGAAATTAGTGTCTTTGACAAAGATCTCGATTCAGGGAAATCAGCATCCTTGACGAGAACCTCTCGATTCGCGTCGACCCACAAGGAAATTAGTGTCTTTGCACGAATATCTCGATTCGTCTCAACCGGAAGGGAAATCAGTGTCCTTGACAAATATCTTGATTCAGGGAAATTAGCATCCTTTGCAAGAATCCCTCGATTCTTCTCAATTCCAAGGAAATCAGTGTCCTTGGCAAAAACCTCGATTCAGGAAAATCAGCGTCCTTGACGATAGCATCTCGATTCACGTCGACCCGCAAGGAAATCAGTGTCGTTGCAGGAATTTCTCGATTCGTCTCAACTCCGAGGAAATTAGTGTCCTTGGCAAAAACCTCGATTCAGGAAAATCGGCGTCCCTGACGAGAACATCTCGATTCGCGTCGACCCGCAGAGAAATCGGTGTCTTTGCAGGAATACCTCAATTCGTCTCGACCCTCAGGAAAATCAGTGTCCTTGGCAAATATCTCGATTTAGGAAAATCAGTGTCCTTGACGAAAACATCTCGATTTGCGTCGACCTATAGAAAAATCAGTGTCTTTGCAGGAATACCTCGATTCATTTCGACCCCAGGGAAATCGGTGTCCTTAGAAAAACCTCGATTCAGGGAAATCAGCGTCCTTGACGAGAACATCTCGATTTGCGTCGACCCGCAGAGAAATCGGTGTCTTTGCAGGAATACCTCGATTCGTCTCGACCCTCAGGGAAATCAGTGTCCTTGAAAAATATCTCGATTCAGGGAAATCAGTGTCCTTGACAAAAACATCTCGATTCGCGTCGACCCGCAGAGAAATCAGTGTCTTTGCAGGAATACCTCAATTCGTTTCGACCCCAGGGAAATCAGTGTCCTTGGAAAAAACCTTAATTCAGGGAAATCAGCATCCTTGACGAGAGCATCTCGATTTGCGTCGACCCGCAGAGAAATTAGTGTCTTTGCAGGAATACCTCGACTCGTCTCGACCTCCAGGGAAATCAGTGTCCTTGGCAAAACCTCTCGATTCAAAGAAATCAATGTCCTTGGCGAGAATCTCTCGATCCGTTTCGATCCGTAAGGAAATCAGTGTCTTTGCGAGAATCTCTTGATTTGTCTCGACCTGTAGGGAAATTAGTGTCCCCGCATATGAAAAGAAAATTCTCTTGTGAGATCCATACGATTCTCAAGAGACAACGCACTTAGGAGTCCTCACGACCCCTAAGGAGAAAATACACTTACGAGATCCTCTCGACTCGTAGGGAGAAAAGTCTTTATGGGACCTCCACGGCTCATAAAGTTGAAAAGTCTTAGACGACAAATCCTAACCCTGTTTCCTAAGCCATCGCTGCCCTACAAGCAAGTCTAAACTGACTCTTGTACATTATTCACGGGCTACACTCTCCCAAGTTGAATATCGACAAGGGGGGAAACAACCACTTACGAGTCCTCTCGACTTGTAAGAGAGAAAATTCTCTTGTGAGATCCTTACGACTCTCAAGAGAAAACGCACTTAGGAATTCATACGATTCCTAAGGAGAAAATACACCTACGAGATCCTCACGACTCGTAGGGAGAAAAGTCTTTATGAGACCCTCACGGCTCATAAAGTTGGAAAGTCTTAGGCAACAGATCCTAACCCTATTTCCTAAGCCATCACTACCCTATAAAGAGTTTAAGATGAACCGTTATCTACCATCTATGGGCCACACTTGCCAAAGCTACATGCCACTGAAATGGAGAAGTTACTCATGAGCATATAAACTATTTTATTCCAGAGTAAGACATAAAGAAATAGAAGGGTGCGGCTTATGGGGCTGAGGGTTTGGAACTATATCCCTTAAGTGTCGAGATTTGAGTCAATGATAAATGACAACGCTTATGTCCGCACGTTATTTTCTCAGATCAAGATTCTGAAAGTTATATACCAACCCAAAACTGGTCATAAGCTATGAATTACTCTGCACTACTTCAACCACGTATATACTTACGTGGGCAAAGTAGCGGGGGCATTTGTTCCCGCCAAAATTTTCGACCAAGAGCTATTAGTTCCTGATTATGCCGGCTTAAGTTTCGTTTATAGATATGTATGAAACCAGGCTCATTCATATACGCATAGGCACACATCAGAGGAAGAATATGTGTTCAATGACAAAAACAACGCATTTAATTGAACATTTTATTCTACAGGAAATAGATCACCAAATATGGGATCGAAAATACAGGGATTCACAAAACTATGGATAAAATTATCTAACTCCCTCTCTGCCTTCTCCACCATAACAAAGCGGTGATCTTCACGAAGAGTAGCTACACATCGGTCAGCACCGCACCCATCAGCAAAGGCAGGCATGACGACCCGCTGAGCCCCTATCTGGCTTAGCAGCCGGACAGAGCAATCCCTCAGAGCTGTGGTGATCAAAAGTGCCTTGTGGAAACACTCGATCTTATCTTCCGCGGCGTCAAGCATTGCCGGAGTCATCTCCGCCGGAGGAGGGGGAATATCATTGATCACAGACAAGAAAACCATCCGGAGCCAAATGAAGCCGATGGGAAGAGGAGATCCTATACGAGTCAAGAGCTCGTGCAGCACCGTGTCGCATTGGTCATCCGTAAGAGTAAGGTTCACCAAGCACGCAGCAAAATAAGGAACAATTTCCTCAATGGGCACCTCCCATGGATGACGGCGAGCATGTGGGCGATTACAAGCCATAGCTCTTCTCTGTTAAAATGATTCTCTGAAAATTAGAGAGAAAAGAAGCATTGCTTAAGATTATGAAGGGATACATTTAAGTCTAGGCACAGAAAATGCTGTGCATGATGGAACTATTTCCAAGATCTGGGAAAAAGAAGCTTGACTCAGGAAAAGTGGAGAAGAAGGTGAAAAGGCACCTTCAGTAATGAGGCAGCGCCTCACGTGCAAAGCACAAGAGCGCTGAGCGCCAGCGCTAAAGAGTCAAAGACTCTGAGGCAGCGCCTCACGTGCAAAGCACGAGAGCGCTGAGTGCCAGCGCCATGAGTCAAAGACTCTGAGGCAGCACCTCACGTGCAAAGTACGAGAGCGCTGAGCGCCAACGCCATGAGTCAAAGACTCTGAGAAAGCGCCTCATGTGCAAAGCATGAGAGCGCTGAGCGCCAGCGCTAAAGTGTCAAAGACTCTAAAGCGGCGCTCACGTGCAAAGCACGAGAGCGCCAAGTGCCAGAATTAAATATTCTCCACCGTTGGATCAAAGATCCAACGAAGATGATAAATCATCAAAATTCATAAAAAAATTTGTTAAGGAAATACTCCTCAGAATCTTTCCAAACAGGAAAGATTGTACTCTGTAAATCAGAGCGCCGTTGGATCAATGATCCAATGGTGATTAAAAATCACCAAGATACAGAATAAGTTCTGTATGGGAAAATATTTTCCTAATCTTGTTAAAAACAAGAAAATTGCTTCCTGTAAAACAGAGGTCCTAGGATCAAAGATCCAACGGTGGGAACATTCCTAAATTAATTTGAGAAAAGATCTCTTCAATTGATTCAACAAATCAGCCTTCCTTATATAAAGGACCCAAGACTTCAAGTCTTAGAGAGAGGAGCCCTCCAAACTTTGAGAAAGTTCAGAGAGAAGAGCAAGCTCTCGGCAGAAGAAGAATTTCTTCAAGGTAAAATAAAGAGATCAAAACATCTCATCAGAAAAAGAACTTAGTTCTTATGCTAGATCATAGATCTATAAGGAAATTGTCTTTCACAAAGAGATCATAACATCTCATTATAAAAAGGGTGAAGAATAATTCAATTCTCTTAGGATCACAGATCCATAAAGGCAAAGCCTTTCACCAAAAACATAAGAGATTGAAATATCTCCTTTAAAATAAGAACTTTGTTCTTAGATCCATGAGACAAAGTCTCTTATAAGAGAGAATTTAATTCTCAGAGAGCAGAGTTGCCTAAAAAGAGCCTTAGCGCTCTAATTAAAAGAAGCGCATCAGCGCTCCGAAATCTAGCGCACAGCGCTGCAGAGCCATAGCGCTCCAATTAAACAAAGCGCTTCAGCGCTCCAAATCTAGCGCACAGCGCTGCAGAGCCTTAGCGTTCCAAATTTAAAGAAGCACCTCAGCGCTCCTAGTCTTGCGCACAGCGCCAAGCGCGCTACGTGCTCCTCACGTGTGCTCTATTTCACAAGAAGCGCTCTGCGCTCATTGTCTGGCGCACAGCGCCAAGCGCGCCACGTGCTCCTCATGTGTGCGCTACTTAACAGAAGCGCTCTGCGCTCATTGACAGGCGCTCAGCGCCAAGCGCACCATGTGCTCATCACGTGTGTGCTGAGGGAACATAAATTGTTCTTTAAATAAAGCCCCAGAGCTATAATGAGTGCTCAGCACTCAATAAAAGACAAAAATAATTTTCAGAACCCAAACCAATGCTCAGCATTGTTAAATGAAAAAGGACTGAGCCTAATTATATGTCCAATATTTTAACTGAATGGGCCGAGCCCAAGTTGGCCACTGATCCCTAATTCAGATTAATTGAGCCCATATGCTCATAAATCTTTGATCTTAGTCCTAAATTGAACTACAGATCTCCCAACCAATATTGGTTCAAGGGTACATCTCTTCACTCCTTTGATATTTATCGTTGTAATCCTTCAACGTCTTCAAAGAGCTGACGGGTCCCGACAACCAGACATTCCACGGACTGTGGGGTCCTTAAACTCATGGACTATAATGTCTTTAAACTTTACAGACTGTGAGGTCCTTAAACTCATAGACTATGATGTTTTTAAACTTTACAGACTATGACGCCTTTAAACTATGGACTATGATGTCCTTAAACTTCATGGACTATGATGTCCTTAAACTTATGGACCGCATCGTCCCTAAACTAAAATAATAGGGTCCAAATGCTCTTTTGTTGGATCTAAATGATCCTGTTAAGTAGATCTTAGTCTAAAATTAGACTAAGTATCCTAAAAAAACGTTTAAGTTGATCATAGTTTCAAATGAGATTAACGATCCTTAAACCCAACCCAAAACCAAATCTAAGAAAATACGGACTTGGACTAATCCACGCCCTACAGACGACAACATAAATTAGTCTCCGTATACAATCCATGGGCAACCAAAAAATAAAACAAACATACTTGATACGAAGTGACCATCTGGAGAAGGAGAAAATGGTTACCGCGATGCGGAAGCGTAATTAACTGCAGGGGCTTGCGCCTGCAGGGAAGAGCGTCCGCACAATAAAAAACCCCTCACAATGAGGGGGAATCTGACGAAGTCTGCTACATCGGCCACATCCGTCTAAACCTTCGATACATGGTGCCATAAATCAACTTGGCATCTTCGGAGAGGTGGACGGGTAAAACCAAATAGCATCTGCCCCCAAATTCAGGCACGACGACCTACACAGTTTCGTCTCTGTTTTCGGCGGTAAACACCGCGTTCATGAGAACGTGCAAAACGGTGGCTTTTGGGTACAGTCCCGAATCACAGGGAGGCAATGAACGATAGGAGGGGTTTCGTCTCTCCCGGTATTAAGGGTTGACGTTGCGCTGTGTTCAATTGGCTATAACAGAAAGTCTCTGGCCAGGGCTGATATGGAGATCTACTGGTAAGTGTTATCAGTAGTTTCTCGACCCGTTGTGAGACTTATATCGACACGACTTATCGGTTACAGGGGTTTTTACGCCCCGCTTCCTAGTGTACGGGCAGAGGACGTGACGAGGCCGCTGCGTATTTACTCTGAAGTAAATACGCTAAGCGTAACTAAGCAATATAAAAGAAATGTACACAAGTGACAAATATAATGAAACAGCAACTTTATTTATTTACATTCTTTTTACAATACATAGAAAAGTAAATATATGGAATAAAGCGATGCCTAAATAGTGGCGTAACAGAAAAGAAAAAGTACCGAAATAAAAGTGTACAATGAACTAAAGCTCTGGGTCTTCGACGAAGTGGTCCAAGTCTTCACTAGTGGGCTCGATCTCCGGGGGGTCCAAATCACCTGACGACATTCAAAGAAGAAAGACAGAGAATGTCGTCAGCGAACAAATCGCTTGGTAAGTCCCAAAGATAAGAAAGAAATAGAATAGACAGAGGTAGAGAGTAGGTTTTAAAGTTGTATTATATTGTTGTAATATTGTATTTAGTGTTAACGCTGTTGTTTGTAGCTTGCTACAGAAAGATGCCAGTGTATACGAGAGGAGTCTCTATATGCCAGAGACTAGAGGCAAGTGTAGTACAAGACCATTTATGCCACGGTACAACAGCAACTGGATTTAGCTTAAGTGTATTAAATCTTACTGTCTCATGCCACTTCTAACACCTTCCGTACCAATCTACCCCTTAAAACCCGCGATATCTTGTTTGTATTGTTTGTATTGTGTTGTCTTGTAATATAAATTGTATAATTGGATGACTTGCCGAAACCATGATATCAGTAAATGGATGTAACTGGAGAATCATGGATGTAACTGGTTAATCATGTACATGAAAGTATATCCATGGTTCGGTTCAGTCAATATAGATTGAATAGATTGAATATATGTATTCATGGATTCATGTTGAATTGTAGATTGAAGATTGTAATTGAATCATATTCAAGTCAGATTATTAATGAGAAGACTCTGTCTGAGTCAGACAATTAAAAAAGTAAATTGAAGTCCTGATTGTTTTTTATGTTATCGGTAACCGCTGCACCTGAGCGGCAGGATTTGTGTCTTTATCAAAGACGATTACCGTGTTGATAACACCGTTGTTAAGTTGTCTACCTTAAATAGGCAAGCACCCATTTCTCCGGCTCCGTGAAGCTCAAGAGATTGGTCCCGCTTAAACCTATATTTACTAGGGTCCTTAGGGTAATTTATATAACTTGAGGGGGTTTATGTAAAAATACTTTTATATACTTTTCAAAATACACCCCAAGTATTTAATTATCGTCTTTAGAATTGTAATAATTGTATATTTTATATTTGTGATATTTCTAGTGAAAATAACCTACTTTCATAATATATGGTATTTATTTGTAATATTATACTTGTACCGAATTCATGGTATTTTAATGTAAAGCGATTTTTGTGATTTTTAAAAAATTTGGAATATTTATATTATTACAAAATATATATTTTAATGTTACTTATATATATATTTATATAAAAATAATTTTAATATATATATTTTATATTTCTAGAAATCTCATTTTTCTTAAGATGTTGTATTTTAAATCTCTCGAGACCGAATGCTTCTTGCGGAGGTCTGCATCTCGCACTACTAGGCCCTGGGATGTGCAATAATCTGCACCATCCCAGTCGGGTTCCCCAAATTGGGTTGTAGCGGCGCTTTGCAAAGATTTGTGTAAAATACTTGATCTTTTTAGAAAATGGTTTTATTAATTCATGGTATTTATTTGAAATGTTTCGTTTTCCCGTATTCTAGGTTCCCAAGAGTATTGTGCTATATTGAATATGAGTGTTGTGAGGAGGTAGGTCATTACCTCGTGATCTACTTAAAGGTATAGCAAGTTTGTGATGTTTTAATGTCGAAATGAAACTACATGGTATTTTAGTGAAAAAGTACAGTAAAAGTTAGAAAATGAGATAGGTTGTCATGAAAATTGTTCAACATGTTTGTTAATATTTAATAGTCAACATGTAATGGTTTAGCATGATTGTATTTAAGAAAAAGTGAGGTTTTAGGAAAAACCGAATCGGAAATCGGATTTGCTCCGATTCCGTCGGGTTTTAGAAATACGTATTTTGGAAAAGAGTAGAGAAAGGGGGAAGTGGGACTTACAGGTTTAGCTTAAAGAGGAGAGGGAAAGGGAGTGGACGTAGCTTCCGGTGCGTCGTTTCGTCGCCGGGATCTCCTAGGGTTGTCGCCGGAAAAATCGTCGGAGCTTCGCTTTTCGCTTTTCCAAAGTACACTAGGGTTCTAGGAAATTTCTTGAGAGTTTTGATCAGAATTTTGGAGTGGGGTGTGTGTGTTTAGCGGTTGTATTTATAGGGTTAGGCTAGGGTTAGGGTAGGTGAAAGGTTCAAATGAAAAAATGTGATAAAATTGTATTAAAATATATTAAAATGGGGTAATTAGGGTTTTAAAGAGGCTCGGGTACTGGTCCTAGAATTTAAAGTACACAGGTGCAGGGGAGCTGAAAAGACACAAGTTTGGTGTTGATGACTCGGCGGTCCAGCCGATTCCGGCAGGCGGCGGCGGCGGCCCGAGTCGGCCGATCCGCCGTCCGAGTCGTCCAATTCCGGCCGAGTCAGGTGATCGGAGGGATCCCCGTCGCTTCATTAGTCCCATGGTACAGTTAGATTTTTGGGTGTAGTGGGGTTTTTTTTTATGAGATATGCACATGCAAATTCTTGGTATTCTAAATATTCAAAATAAAACCATATTAAAAATAACGTGGGGTATGGGATTTGAACTCTGGTGGCTTGGTTCAACATTGCAAGGTCTTACAAATGAGCTACAAGCTTCTTCTTGTAATTAAAGAGTGAATTAATTACTTATGGTAATCACAGTAAATGCAAATACCCCAAGTATATATTAATTTTTAAGCAAATTTTTGTACACTAAAATTGGAGTTGTTACAGTCTACCTTCCTTACAAAAATTTCGTCCTCAAAATTTACAACTTTTATTTTAAGGACTAGTTTACAAAGAGGTGGGGATATCTTGCACGCATTTCATCTTCCCTTTCCCAAGTGGATCTCCTGGAGTGTCTTTTCTCTACATCACTCGAACCAAGTTGACTTCCTTGTTCCGAAGTGACTTCACTTTCCTGTCCAGGATCTCCACAGGTTGTTGCTCACAAGATAAGTCGGGTTGTATAGTGAGCTCGGAATGATCAAGAACATGGCTGGGGTCACTCACATACCTTCTGAGTTGGAATATGCGGAACACATTATGTACTCCTTCCAATGAAGGTGGAAGTTCTAAGCGGTATGCCATTTCACCGACTCGTTCGAGTATGTCGAACGGTCCAATGTATCTCGGACTTATCTTACCCCGTCTTCCAAATCGGATCACTCCACGGTTCGGAGATATCTTCAAGAATACGTGATCTCCTGGATGGAACTCCAAGTGACGTCGCTTTGCATCAGCCCAGTGCTTCTGTCGATCTTGGGCTATGCGCATTCTTTTTCTGATAGTACGAACCACATCAACAGTCGCTACTATCATCTCAGGTACAAGAAGTTCCCTATCTCCGATGTCGTCCCAATTCAATGGCAATCGACACTTCCTTCTATACAGTGCTGCAAAAGGTGTCATTCCTATGCTTGCTTGGTAGCTGTTGTTGTACGAAAACTCAACAAAATATAGATGATCTTCCTATGATCCTTTGAAGTCTAACATACATGCTCTGAGCATATCCTCCAAGATCTGAATAGTTCACTCAGACTGACCATCTGTTTGTGGATGATAAGCCGTGCTGAAGTTTAGACTTATTCCCAAGCTCGCTTGTAGACTCTGCCAAAATTGTGATCTGAACCTGGTGTCACGATCGGAGACAATGCAGACTGGTACTCCATTAAGTCTCACAATTTCCTATATGAGTTCATGGGTATCAGAGATAGTACATATTTAAAGAGTTTAAATCTTAAGTAGATTCCTACCTCCATGTACTTCTTTGCTAGTGTCTCAGTTGATTGGACAACTCGAAATGGGATGAAGTGTGCCGACTTTGTGAGTCGATCCACAATGACCCATACTGCGTCGTTACCCTTTGTGCTGTGAGGAAGAGTAGTCACAAAATCCATCGTGATGTGTTGCCACTTCCATTCTGGGATTGGTAACAGTTAAAGTAATCCAGCTGTCCTGTGATATTCGGCCTTTACTTGCTGACACACCAAGCATTTAGCGACGCTTCTGGCTACTCCACGCTTCATTCCATGCCACCAGTAATTCTGACGTAGATCTTAGTACATCTTTGTACCTCCAGGGTGTACTGAATAGGGAGAGCTGTGAGCTTCTTTCATTAACTCTTCCCGAACAGGACCTTTTAGTACACACAATCTACTGCCGTATCTCAAAGATCCGTCTTCATGGATGATGAAGTCTGTTCTGAGTCCATTCTCCACTTGTTCTCTGATCTTTTGCAATTTAGCATCACTTGCTTGAGCTGCTTTGATCTGATTGACAATTGTTGATTGAACTTGTAAATTCATCAAACTTGAACCATTACCTGGAATGACTACTTCAATTTCCATCTGATGCAAGTTTTGTTGAAGCTTCCACTGAGCGGTGAGATGCATTGCTAATGGTTGACGACTAAGAGCATCTGGAACCACATTCACCTTCCCTGGGTGATAGTGCAGGTTGATGTCAAAGTCCGCCATGAGTTCTAACCATCGTCTCTGCCTCATATTTAACTCTTTCTGAGTAAACACATATTTCAGACTCTTGTGATCTGTGTATATGTTCACTCGTTCACCAAGAAGATAATGACGCCAAATCTTAAGAGCAAAGATGACGGCTGCCAATTCCAAATCATGCGTCGGATAATTGCGCTCATAAGTCTTCAGCTGTCTTGAAGTATAAGCCACAACCTTACCGTGCTGATGTAGAACACATCCTAATCCCTTACCGGATGCATCACATTGCACTTCGAAACCTCTAGATTGTTCCGGTATAATGAGAATAGATGCTGATGTCAACCTTGACTTGAGTTCTACGAAAGCTTGTTCGCATGCTTCTGACCACGCAAATTCTTCATCTTCACATGTGAGCTTGGTCAGGGGTGTTGCTATCTTTGAAAAGCCTTCAATGAACTTTCTGTAATATCCAGCTAAACCCAAGAAACTCCGAATGTCCTTCACTGACTTTGGTGTCGGCCATTTGCCTACTGCTGAAACTTTCGCTGGATCCACAGAAATTCCTTCGCCTGATACAATATGTCCAAGAAAACCAACTTGATTTATCCAAAACTCGCATTTACTATACTTGGCATATAATTGATGTTGTCATAGAGTTTCCAGGACAATTCGTAGGTTCTCGGCATGTTCTTTCCAACTCTTAGAATACACTAGGATGCCGTCGATGAAGATGACAATAAACATGTCTAAGTACTCCCGGAAAACATGATTCATCAGGTTCATGAATATTGCTGGTATGTTGGTCACTCCAAATGGCATTACAAGAAATTCGTAATGTCCATAACGAGTTCTGAAAGCCGTGTTATGAATGTCAGCTTCCTTGACCTTCACCTGATGATAACCTGAACGAAGATCTAATTTAGAGAAAACACAAGATCCACTTAGCTGATCGAATAAATCGTTGATGCGCGGGAGTGGATACTTGTTCTTTATCGTTACTTCGTTCAAGTCTCTATAATCGGTGCACGTTCTGTATGAACCTTCCTTCTTCTTCTTCACAAGTAGCACTGGTGATCTCCAACTTGTAGTGCTGGGACGAATCCATCCTTTCGCCAATAATTCGTCCAACTGAGTTCGTACTTCCTTCAAACCTTCCGGACTTAATCGATAAGGTTCTTTGATCACTGGTTGTGCTCCTGGTACTAAATCAATACTGAATTCAAGAGCTTGATCGGGAGGCAAACCTGATATATCGTCAGGAAACACGTCGTCGAACTCTCGAACCACTTCTGGCCTTGATTCTTCCTTCGCTTGAGTTGCTGCAATTACTGCCTTCCTTGGCTACGCCTTGTATGTACTTGGCTCCAGTTTACGGTCTCCACTTTTGAAATAGAAGACCGGATGGTCTGGAATCTCGAATACTAACCTCCTTTGACGACAGTCGATGGTAGCATAAAAAGTTCTGAGCCAATCCATACCTAGAACCACATCGAAGTTCGGTATGTCCAGCACTTTGAAGTCAGCGTAGAATTCTCTACTGCAGATGACTACTGGACACAAGTTGCATCCCATTGTTGCCTTTAGAACGCCATTTCCTGAACTGACATTTCAGCTGGATACAAGCGGTGTGATTGGAATCGCATGAGTTCGGACGAACCATTGCGACATAAAGCAGTGGGATGCTCCAGTATCAAAGAGTGCTAGTGCAGGGAGTGAGGCTACTAAGATTGTACCTAAGGTATGTCGGATATGTTTTAGGTGTAGGTAAAGGTATGTAGATAGGTAGTAAGACTGAAAGAAAATTTGAGAATGAAAGGTTACCAGTGATAACTTGGCCAGTGGCCTCAGCTTCTTCCACGGTCATCGTGAAAGCCTGGCATCATGGTACATTCCTCCTGGCCCGAGGATCATTCCTCTGAACGTTCATTTGAGCTTGATGGAACCGACGAGGAGGAGGTGCAGCTTGTGGTCCTCTAGGTGGTGGAGTGGGTAGTGCAAGTCTTGGAGCAGGTACTTGGATGGCTGGACGTTGTGGGTAAGTGTTTGCTGGCCTGGGTGCAGCAATTGGATTTTGTCTATAAGGACAAGACCCAATATCATGAGCAGCTGAGCCGCAGATTAAGCAAAAGTTGTTCGCACGCCGGAAATCTTTCGCCCGATGCCCATTTCTCTTGTAGTAGTTACAAAAGGCTGGGCTGGGCTTGTTGTTTGGTACTCCCGGTCGCCTTAGCACAAAAGGTGGCCTGGATGAGGCTCCTCCTATCATCTGGTTGACAGGGTGCTTAACTCCTGCAGACTGAGGTCTGCCCCTCGCCTTTATCACTGCCTCATAACGGCAGGCAACTTTCAGAGCCGATTCATGGGTCGGAAAATCTCCTGTGGCTAGTGCAGCCTGGATCTCCGAATCTAAACCCTGCTAAAATCGACGGGCTCTGATCTTGTCCGTCGGTATCAAGTGTGCCGCAAATCTGTTTAAAATATGGTGTTAGCTGTGTAATATGTGATATATTGAACAATTCGAATTATTGAGATATATCTTATCGACTGAGCATGGTGAACTCAGCGTCATATTCATCAACCGACTTGGTCCACATCGAAGCTTGTTGCAGATGAATGAATTGATGTTCCATGTCGAACCTGGTAGTCTCAGGGAAGTACTTAGCGTCGAACATGTCGCGGAAAGTCTTCCATACAATGGGCTGTTCAAGACATCTTTCATCCTCCTTTCACCAGTTCCGTGCATTGTCCGCGAGCTGTAATTTTGCAATACGAACCCAAGCTATTTCTGGCACTTGTGCCGCTGCCAGATCATCCTCGATACTCTGAGCCCATTCCTCGGCTTTCAGTAGGCTCCCCTTTCCTGAGAACTGTTTGGGATGTAAAGCTCTGAATTGCTTCACCTCAGGTGCTTCAGCCTCAGGACGGTTCAAGAGCTGCTGTTGTCGCTCTACGAGGCTGCGGATTGCTTCAAGCAGAACCGTTTCCTCGTTGGGTGGAGAAGGAACAGCAGGTGTGATTGGTAGTGGAGGTAGATTGTTGTTGAAATTGGTGCTGGTGTTGTTTGGGGAATCCATAACCTTGAAGAAAATTTTGGAATATGACAGATTCAAAGTATATGAAATGATAAGATTCAAAGAACATGAATTGTAAAGAATATTTTAGTTGCTGGTTCTTATGTTATATTGCTTAGGTTGTTCACGCAAAACAGAACTGCAAGGTAGAGTTTCATACAGTTCTGACCTACATAGGCCACTAACAAAACCTGTCAGACCCGCTTCCCAGTGTACGGGCAGAGGACGCGACAAGGCCGCTACGTATTTACTCTAAAGTAAATACGCTAAGCGTAACTAAGCAATATAAAAGAAATGTACACAAGAGACAAATGTAATGAAACAGCACCTTTATTTATTTACATTCTTTTTACAATACATGGAAAAGTAAATACATGGAATAAAGCGATGCATAAATAGTGGCGTAACAGAAAAGAAAAAGTACTGAAATAAAATTGTACAATGAACTAAAGCTCTGGGTCTTCAACGAAGTGGTCCAAATCTTCACTAGTGGGCTCGATCTCCGGAGTGTCCAGATCACCTGACGACATTCAAAGAAGAAAGACAGAGAATGTCGTCAGCAAACAAATCGCTCGGTAAGTCCCAAAGATAAGGAATAAATAGAATAGACAGAGGGAGAGAGTAGCTTTTAAAGTTGTATTATATTGTTATAATGTTTTATTTAGTGTTAACGCTGTTATTTGTAGCTTGGTACAGAAGAATGCCGGTGTATACGAGAGGAGTCTCTATATGCCAGAGACTAGAGGCAAATATAGTACAAGGAACCGTTTATGCCACGGTACAACAGCAACTGGATTCAGGTTTGGTGTATTAAATCTTACCGTCTCGTGCCACTTATAACACCTTCCGTACCAATCTACCCCTTAAACCCCGCGATATCTTGTTTGTATTGTGTTGTCTTGTAAAATAGATTGTATAATTGGATGACTTTCCGAAACCATGATATCAGTAAATGGATGTAACTGGAGAATCATGGATGTAACTGGATAATCATGTAAATGGAAGTATATCCATAGTTCGGTTCAGTCAATATAGATTGAATAGATTGAATATATGTATTCATGGATTCATGTTGAATTGTAGATTGTAGATTGTACTTGAATCATATTCAAGTCAGATTATTAATGAGAAGACTCAGTCTGAATCAGACAATTAGAAAAGTAAATTGAAGTCCTGATTGTTTTTGATGTTATCGGTAACCGCTGCACATGGGCGGCAGGATTTGTGTCTTTTTCAAAAACGATTACCGTGTTGATAACACCGTTGTTAAGTTGTTTACCTTAAATAGGCAAGCACCCACTTCTCCGGCTCCGTGAGGCTCAGGAGATTGGTCCCGCTTAAACCTATGTTTACTAGGGTCCTCAGGGTAATTTATAGAACTTGAGGGGTTTTTATGTAAAAATACTTTTATATACTTTTCAAAATACACCCCAAGTATTTAATTATCGTCTTTAGAGTTGTAATAATTGTAGATTTTATATTTGTGATACTTCCAGTGAAAATAACCTACTTTCATAATATATGGTATTTATTTGTAATATTGTACTTGTAAGGAATTCAAGGTATTTTAATGTAAAGTGATTCTTGTGATTTTAAAAAAGTTGGAATATTTATATTATTACAAAATAGATATTTTAATTTTACTAATACATATATTTATATAAAAATAATTTTAATATATATATTTAATATTTCTAGAAATTTCATTTTTCTTAAGATGTTGTATTTTAAATTTCTCAAGACTGAATGCTCCTTGCGGAGATCTGCATCTCGCACTACTGGGCCCAGGGATGTGCGATAATCCGCACCATCCCAGTCAGGTTCCCCAAATTGGGTTCTAGCAGCGCTTTGCAAAGATTTGTGTAAAATATTTAATCTCTTTAGAAAATGGTTTTATTAATTCATGGTATTTATTTGAAATGTTTTGTTTTCCCGTATTCTAGGTTCCCAAAAGTATTATGCTATATTGCATATAAGTGTTGTGAGGAGGTAGGTCATTACCTCGTGATCTACTTAAAAGTATAGCAAGTTTGAGATGTGTTAATGTCAAAATGAAACTACATGGTATTTTAGTGAAAAAGTACGGTAAAAGTTACAAAATGAGATAGGTTGTCATGAAACTTGTTCAATATGTTTATTAATGTTTAATAGTCAACATGTAATGGTTTAAGATGATTGTATTTAAGAAAAAGTGAGGTTTTAGGAAAAACCGAATCGGAAATCGGATTTGCTCCGATTGCGTCGGGTTTTAGAAATACGTATTTTAGAAAAGAGTAGAGAAAGGGGGATGTGGGACTTACGGGTTTAACTTAAAGAGGTGAGGGAGAGGGAGTGGACTTAGCTTCCGGTGCGTCGTTTCGTCGCCGGGATCTCCTAGGGTTGTCGCCGGAAAAATCGCTGGAGTTTCGCCTTTCGCTTCTTCCAAGGTACACTAGGGTTCTAGAAAATTTCTTGAAAGTTTGATCAGAATTTTGGAGTGAGGGGTGTGTGTTTAGGGGTTGTATTTAAAGGTTAGGATAGGGTTAGGGTAGGTGAAAGGTTAAAATGAAAAAATGTGATAAAAATGTATTAAAATGGGGTAATTAGGGTTTTAAAGAGGCTCGGGTACTGGTCAAAGAATTTAAAGTACACAGGGGTGCAGGGGAGCTGAAAAGACACAAGTTTGGTGTTGATGACTCGGCGGTCCGGCCGATTCCGTCCGGCGGAGGCGGCCCGAGTCGGCTGATCCGCCGGCCGAGTTGGCCGATTCCGGCCGAGTCAGGTGGTCGAAGGGATCCCTGTCGCTTCATTAGTCCTATGGTACAATTAGATTTTTGGGTGTAGTGGGGTTTTTGTGAGATATGCACGTGTTAACTCTTGGTATTCTAAAAATTCAAAATAAAACCATATTAAAAATAATGTGGGGGTATGTGATTTGAACTCTGGTGGCTTAGTTCAGCATTGCAAGGTCTTACCAATGAGTTACATGCTCCTTCTTGTAATTAAAGAGTGAATTAATTACTTATGGTAATCACAGTGAATGCAAATACCCCAAGCATACATTAATTTTTAAGCAAATTTTTGTACACTAAAATTAGAGTTGTTACAGGGGTCTGACGTTTACCACCCCTAGACTGGATATACGACATATCAGACGAAGAGACCGGACTGTATGGTAGTGTTGCTGATTGGATTCATAGGAGTATGTACAAGATTGCTTGTTGATCTTCTGATTGCTCAATACCCGGGTGGCTGTTACGTTTAGCTGACCGCTTGCAGCTTGTGGGTGTTTGATATGATTATCACCTACTGTCGGTGTATTGACGAGTCTTTAGAGTCATACACAAAGGTTTCCTGGCTCAGGCGAAATAGAGTAGGAGCACATATGTGATATGTGCGGGACCGAGATTGATATGTGTATGTGATACCGTATTCTATTCTCGCGATATGTGATATCGGCCGTGTATATATGATATAGCCGGGTTATCGGATCAAGTGTTGATTCGATAAAATGATACATATTATATTAGTCGGTTATATGTAATATAGCCGGATTATTAAATCAAATATTGATTTAATAATTTAATGTATAATTATATATGTGATATATTACATTACATTAACTAATATAAGCTCACTTAAGCAATTCTTTTTCTCACTTAGGATACATTGATATATATGTGATATATATTAAATGTATTCTTTTCTTTTGTTACAAAATTATATATATGTGATATGTATAATTGTAACATGCTAGGTTGCACATGCAACATGGATGTGAGAGACTTATACCATGCTAGGGTTAAGATTAGGGTTATGTTTTATTTTAGATAAATCAAAATTGTGGATTTATGCTAAGATATTTTTCTTAGTTGACTTGGTCCACTCTTTTGTCAAGTCTAAGATATTTATTAACCTAACCATAACCGTAGCTCATTGTTTATTCTCTACATGAGTTAGCCATGATATTTACTAACTCACCATGGTTGCATTTCTAACCTAAGCTCATTATTCATTTCTTTCATCATTTCATCTTCTTCATCCCCACAAAAGCTTGCTAGATTTTTTCATGTGAAGAAATTAAGTGAGAAAAAGAAAACTAAAGAGAGCAAAAATCTTACTTCATCATCCTCTTCTATACTAGCCATATAGATTAGTGTGTTAGCTTCACTAATCCCTAATTAGTGAAGGAATAGCTTGGGTTTGTGTCTCCTCAAAATAGATCATCTTGGATTGTGAAGACTTCAAGCAAGCATGGATCATTCACCTCATGGAGTCTCTCTAGAGTCCGGGAGCTTGATGATCGCAGCGAACGGACCACAACTTGGAGCGTATGAAGCGAAGGAACGGACTACAAAGGTTGTATCCTATCACTTAGAAGTAAAATTGTTTACTTTATCGATTCCGTATGATTCTTAGTTAAGAACCTAAGGTTAGGGTTAGATAGAACGGCAAAAATTTTAAATTGGCATGGACGATACCTCCCAAAACCTTGCTGACGTGCTATACAACCCAACAGAAATGACATACGCATATGTACCATATATACACAAGAATTATAATTAAGTCTTAACTATCGAGCGCTTTACGCCATCCAAGTGATTTCCCCGTAGATGTGTATATCTCACCGGAATGCCTCGGCTAATCGAATCCGATCACCGCCTTGCCTTTCCTTGTCGCGTCCGATGTCTCCGCGACCGATCCGATAATCGCACAAATAAAACATATGAGGCTAAACATTTAAATAGATGCGAACACAAACGATACGAAGCAACTAACGCACACTAACTAAACGCGCGTGCACTTGGTGCACAAAACGCGCGTAACATCACCACAAACCACAACGAGGGGGTTCTATGCGTAGCAAACACCAGACCTAGAATATAATCGTTCAAATCGCACAAGACATCTCACGAACTAATTGGGGAAAAATTTGTAGATCATCACAACCTAAAACTTAACTAAATTTTTTTTTAAAAAAAATAGTTAGCAATCTTATGGTATTTAAGTGCAAAACTAGGTGGATTAGCAAGCCTATTAGTTACTAATTATACTTAAATATCCTAATTAAGCCAAACAAACGTAAACTAAACTTAACCTCACTTAAACACACTAAACAGGCAATTAAGTTACATAAGCACTTGATTTAGACAAATAAAAGCAAAGATTAGCAGGTTAACAATTAGATTAGTTTTATACCTCAAAACGGTATGGAAAAAGATCCAAACTTCCTATCTAAAATGAAGACTTGAATCAAAGAACCTTGCTTAGTTTGGACAAGGGAATTTGTGTGATGATTTTAGTAGAATTTAGTGTAGGTTTTGAGGAGATTTGAGTGAAGTAGTGAGGTTTTTGGCCAAGAAAAAAGAAGAAGGAAAAGGAGGGAGGCGCGGTTTCTTTGAGGGAGAGAGAAAATGAGTGACCCCATACCACTACACACACACACCATGCCACAATAAATGCACCTTACCTCATTTTCTTTTCATTTTATTTTATTTTTAATCTTTTATGTAAAAAAAAACTAGAACCATCTTGATTTTTTTTTTTGAAAGTGAGCATGCTACAAAAATGGGTTTTAGTTGTGTCATGGTGCACTAATCATGTATTAACATATACTAATTTGTAATTAACACTAATTTAGTGTGTATGTGCATGTTTAAAATAATATTTAAAAATTACTAAATAAGGAAAATAATTAAGTAATCTAGCAATTAAATAAGTAACTAATTAAATACATATACATAAGCAATTATATAATTAAAATATGTATATTTATGTCTATGTGGAAAAATAATTATAACTAGGTTTTACGGAAAACATGAGTTGTACTACTAATTATCATACAAATAACCTAAACGTTTTTTTAAAGCGTTATAATCTTCCTCTCTTAAAAATATTCTGTCCCCGAATTTAGAAATCTAGCTACGCGTACCTTTAAAAAGATGGGGAAACTTCTTCTGCATCTCGTCTTCGGTTTCCCAGGTGACCTCTTCGTTGTTCGGGCCACGTCAAAGAATCTTTACGGACTGTATGACCATGGACCTCAGATTCTTCACCTGCTGATCTAGAATGGCTACCGGGTGCTCAGTGAAAGAAAGATCGTGCTCCAGCTGGATCGTCTGATGCTGAATCGCGTGAAAGGGGCCATGAAGATACTTGCGGAGCAACGATACATGAAACACAGGGTGAACAACTGGGAAGCTGGGTGGAAGAGCTAAACGATAAGCAACTACACTGACTCGCTCGAGAATCTCGAAGGGACCCACATATCTGGGACTAAGCTTCCATTTCTCCCCGAATCTCGTCAAGCTCTTCATCGGCGAAACCCGCAAGAAAATACGATCACCCACAGCAAACTCAAGTCTGCGACGACCTCTATCAACATAAGATTTCTGCCTGCTCTAGGCCACTCTCATCTTGTCCCGAATCAACTGGATCTTTTCTGTCATCTCCTGCATAAGCTGCGGTCCTAAAATACTGCTCTCACCAAGCTCTGTCCAACAAACCGGTGATCGACATCTCCTACCATACAATGCCTCGAAGGGTGCCATCTGGATCGTCTCCTGGAAGCTGTTATTGTAGGAGAACTCTATCAAGGGAAAGTGACGATCCTAACTTGCCACCAAAATTTAGAACGCAAGCTCGGAGCATATCCTTGAGAGTCTGTATGGTCCACTCTGACTGACCGTCGGTCTGCGGATAGAAAGCTGTACTGAAACTCAATCGGGTGCCCAAAGCCTCCTAAAGTTTCTACCAAAGGCGGCTGGTGAACTGGGTGCCTCTGTCGGATACAATGCAAGTCGGAATGCCGTGTAGTCACACAATCCCATCAATATATATCTGAGCATACTGAGCGAATCTGAAAGTGGTCGTCACTGGAAGAAAGTGGGCAGCTTTCATCAATCGGCCTACGATCACCCAAATAGAGTCATACCCCCGACCAGTCCTAGGTAGAACTATGATGAAATCCATAGAGATCTACTCCCATTTCCACTCCGGAATGGGCAAAGGCTATAACTCTCCAGCCGGCCTCTGATGCTCGACCTTGACTTGCTGTCAAGTCAGGCATCTCAAAACGAAACCTACGACATGTCTCTTCATCCCTTCCCACCAGTAGACATTTCTCAAGTCATGGTATATCTTGGTGGAACTCGGATGAACACTATATGCTGAATGATGCGCCTCCTCTAAAATCTCGTGTCTCAGCCCCTCAAAATCTGGCACACATAGTCGAGTCCTAAACCGTAGCACTCCCTGGTCATCGATCATGAACTCTGAGACTCTACCCTGTCGAACCTACTCTATGATCTCTGACAAACGAGCATCGTCAGACTGTGCCTCCCGAATGCGACCAAGTAACTGTGGAAGGGCGCGGACATGGGCGAGCTTTCCTCCGGTCGAAGTAAACTCAAACTGTATTCGGCTGTCGCATAAGATTTGCCAATCTGTGGAAGACTGTTTCTGAACTGTGCTCAAATAGAAAAAACTACCGCCGGGCCTCCGACTCATGGCATCAGCCACAACATTCACCTTGCCCGGATGATAAAGATTCTCGCAGTCATAGTCCTTCACAAGATCTATCCAACGGCGCTGTTTCAAATTCAGATCCCGCTGATGGAAGATATACTTTAAGCTCTTGTGATCCATGAATATCTGGCACGACTCGCCGTATAAGTAGTGTCTCCAGATCTTGAGTGCAAAAACCACCGTGTCCATCTCTAAGTCATGAGTGGGATAGTTCTGCTTGTGCTTCTTCAACTGCCGAGAAGAGTAGGCGATGACCTGCCGTGTTGCATCAACACACAGCCTAAACCCACTCGAGGAGCATCGCAATAAACGACAAAGCTGCCAGAACCTGATGGCAAGAATAAAACTGGTGCAATCATCAAACGAGCTTTCAACTGCTGAAAACTCTGCTCGCATGTCTCGGTCAAAAGAAAAAGGAACTCCCTTCCGGGTCAACCGGGTCAACAGTGCAGCGACCCAAGAAAAATCCTTAACAAAGCGTCAGTAGTAGCCGGCCAAACCCAAGAAGTTGCGAATCTCTGTCACTGATACAAGTATGGGTCAGTGCTGAACGTCCTCGATCTTCTTCAGGTCCACACGTATACTATCTCTCGTAACCACGTGACCCAAGATATCAACGTTGTCAAGCCAGAAAGTGCACTTGGAGAATTTAGCGAACAATTAGTGCTCCCTCAAAGTCTGCAACGTAATCCTCAAATGCTGCCCGTGCTCCTCTCGACTCCGGGAGTATACTAGAATATCGTCGATGAACACGATGATGAACTGGTCAAGAAACGGCCTGAATATGTTGTGCATCAAATCCATGAATGCAACCGGGGCATTGGTGAGTCCAAACGACATCACCAAAAACTCGTAATGCCTATAACGTGTACAAAAAGCAGTCTTCGAAATGTCATCATTCCGAACCCGCAACCGATGATAACCCGATTGCAAGTCAATCTTCAAGAAATGTCCCGCACCCTGGAGCCGATCAAACAAATTGTCAATGCGAGGTAGGGGATATCTATTCTGCACAGTAACTCGATTCAATTGACGATAATCGATGCACAATCGCATACCGTCGCCCTTCTTCTTGATGAATAGGACAGAGGCTCCCTAAGGTGACACACTCAGACGAATGAGCCATTTATCTAGCAAATCTTGCAACTGATCCTTCAGCTCTCTAAGCTCCGCTGGGGCCATCCGATATGGAGGTATAAAAATAGGCCCCGTGCCGGGGATCAAGTCAATGCAGAACTCGATATCGCGCTCTGGTGGCAATCCAGGCAACTCGTCAGAAAAGAAATCGGAAAACTCGCTTACAATTGGAACCTAGTCTAATGGGACCTCTGTGGCTCCAGCATCACGTATATACTCTAAGAATCCCTGACATCCTTTCCTTAAGAGACGACTAGCACGAAGGGAAGAAATTAGACTAGGGAGGGTGGCACTACAGTCTCCCTAAATAATAAGAACTGGCTCCCCCGGAAAACTAAATTTGGCTGCCTTCTCACGGCAGTCCACGGATGCATAACATGTGGCTAACTAGTCCATGCCCAGAAAAACGTCGAAATTTAACATATTGAGAAGAATCAAGTCAACAAAATAATCCCTATCTCCGATACGAACAAAACACGATCGAAATACATGTCGACCGACAAAAGACTCGCCTACGGGTGTAATAACAACCAGCGACTGATCAAGCAAAGACGAATCTCGGCCCAGCCTAGGTACAAAGTGTGTAGATACATAAGAATGCATCGAATAATATACACGCGTCAAAGGAACACAATGGAAGAGTACATGTCACCACTGCGTTCGATTCCTGCGCATCCTGAGGAGTCAAAGCGAAAGCTCAGACCTATCCTCTGCCGGAACCCGGCTGTCCTCGGCCTCTGCCGCCTCGTCCTCTCTGAACCGGACTGCCATGACAACGGCCTCTCGGGGAATCAATCTGGCATGGAGCAACAACAGGTATAAGAAGTAAAGCGCTCGGAAGAGGGTGTGAAGGTGGTAAAGTCATATGTGGAACTGTCGCCTCACCCTGGCTCCTTATGGGACAATGTCTGACACGGTGCTGCGGACTCCCACATCGAAAACTTCCTAGCGATGACTGGTGTCCCAGTAAATATGAACTGAATAACTGACCTCACATCATGCCTCGACCACCACCACGGCCTCTGCCTGTCATATCTCTGCCTAAAAGAACTGGAGCTGATATACCTGTATGAATCATCCTCGGCACTGTAGCCGTAAAAATACGCTCCTCAACTAATATAGCCGCGTCTATCACTGCAGCATAGGTGTCGAAGTGCTGGGTGCCGATAGAAAGAAACAATTGTGTGTCAAGGCCTCGTACGAATCTATTTATGCATTTCTCTTCACTGTTCACCAAGTAAGGAGCATATATGGACAACTAAGTAAACTGAATGTCGTACTCGGACATGGTTATCCTAGGAGTCTTGCGCAAAGAGTCGAAACCACGGGCTCGAGCATCCCGAACGCTCTCCGGAAGGAAACGAGCGAGAAACATCGCCGTGAACTCATCCCAGGTCATAGGAGGTAGACATGCAGCTTGGCCTCTCTCAACTGAATCGCATCACGTCTGAGCAAGACCCTCCAGATGAAAACTCACAAGCTCGACCGATCTCTCATCAGAACATCTCAACGAACGGCAAATCCTGGTCATCCTGTCAAGGAATGTCTATAGATCCTCCGCTGCATCTGTGCCGGTAAAAACTGGAGGCTTCAGCCTCATAAACACCTGTAATGATACGGGGATGGTCTCGGTAGCAGCAGGTACAGCTGTCTGGTCAGCAGGTACAATCACAGACCCCGTAGTAGGAGGAACATCATCGGATCTCGGTGCTCGGCTGGCCTCAACTAGGGATCCAACCATCTGGTCCAAATCCTGAATGCTCGCTTCCAGGCTAGCTATCCTTCCTGGAGAAGGGGGATCGGTCTGTCCCTGAGGGTTAGGCGTACCGCCTTGGTCGGTCCTCGTCTCAGACGAGCCCGCTCTAATCTCATCTCTGGCGGCAGCCCTCTGGGCGCTCGTAGTCTTCGGCGACATAGTGGCTGGAACAAGAAACGGGATTTGATAAGAATATTGCAATTGAATCAAAGGATATATAGAATCAAGGAAGGAAGTACAAGCAATTATATATCCTAAGGTGACTTAGGCGGAGTATCATATCGTGAGTATGCCACGGAACATACTGTAACAACCCTAAATTTCCTATAAAAAAATTTTCAAAATATTTTTTTCAAAATCCATAAAGGGGTATTTTAGCCTGAGCACAAGATATAAGTAATTATTTTGCTTTTTAATTACAAGTTAAAAGAATGTAACAACTCCATTTTTAGTTTACAAAAAAAAAATTGCTTTAAAATTAATGTATACTTGGGGTATATACATTTACTGTTATTACTTTAAGTAATTATTTAGCTCCATAATTACAAGAAAGAGCTTGTAGCTTATTGGTAATACCTTGCATTGCTGAACCAAGTCACTAGAGTTCAAATCCCATACCCCACATTATTTTTAATATTATTTTGTTTTGAAATTTTTAGAATACCAACAGTCAACACGAGTTAACTCCCAAAAATCCCACTACCCTAGAATAAATAAATGTACCGGTAAGATCACCAAACGACGAGGCACCCTCCGACCATCAAACTCGGCACGGATCGTCCAACTCTGCCGGCGGACCGGCCAACTCGGCCCGCCGCCGCCGGCCGGAGTTGTCGATTCGGCCGAGTTGTCAACTGAAGAGTTGTGGCTCTTGGGCTTCTGAACCCCCCTGCATGCTTCATTTACTGAGATCGTTTCCAGAGACACCATTAACCCCCATTTACTCCATTTTTAATGATTTTTTTATACATTTTTACATTTTTTTTAAATTAAAACCCTTCATCTACCCTAACCCTAGTCTAACCCTATAAATGCCTACCCTACACAGTACCCCCCCACCCCAAACTCGGAGCCAACTCTCAAGAATTTTCAAGAAACCTTGTGTACTAGGAAAACGAGCAAGTAGCGAAGCTACGGCGAAGCGCTGACGAAATTCCGACTACGACCCTAGGAGCTCCCGGCGACGAAACGACGCACTGGAAGCTACGTTCTTTCCATCTCCCTCTTGTTTAGTTCGCAACTCGTAAGTCCCAATTCTATCTTCGCTATTCTTATTCTAAAATACGGAATTACAAAACCCGACGGAATCAGAACAAATCCGATTTTCGATTCGGTTTCTTTATAAAACTTCAATTTTCTTTAATACAATCATGCTCAAACCAATTCATGTTGACTATTAATCGCTAATCAACCATATTGATCAAGTTTCATATCATAAAGTAATTGCTATTTCATTTTACCGTATTTTTCATTTAAATACCACATAGTTTCAATTCTACATTTAACATCACAAAACTTGCTATACCTTTAAGTAGATCACGAGGTAATGACCTACCTCCTCACACACTCATATGCAACATAGCACAATACCCTCGGGAATATAGAATACGGGAAATCGACATCTTTACAAATAAATGCCATAATTAATAAAACCATTTTCCCTTAATGATTAGTATTTATACAAATCTTTGCAAATCGCCACTACAACTCATTTGGGGAACCCGTTCGGGATGGTGCGGATTATCGCACATCCTCGGGCTTAGTAGTGCGAGATGCAGACCTCCGTAAGGAGCATTCGGTCTCGAAAGATTTAAAATACGACATCTTAAGAAAACGAGATTTCTAGAATATTATATATATACTAAAATTATTTTCATATAAATATATGTATATGTAAAATAAAAATATCTATTTTGAATTATTATAAATATTCTACTTTTTTTCTAAAAAAAATCACAAGAATCAATTTACCTTAAAATACCATGAATTCCATACAAATCAATATTACAAATAAATACCTTTATTTATGAAATTAGGATATTTTCATTAGAAATATCACAATATAAAATCTACATTCATTACAACTCTAAAGACGAATAATAAATACTTGGGGTGTATTTTGAAAAGTATATAAAAGTATTTTTACATAAAACCCCCTCAAGTTCTATAAAGTTTCCTAAGGACCCTAGTAAACATAGGTTTAAGCGGGACCAATCTCTTGAGTCTCAGGGAGCCGAAGAAGTGGGTGCTTGCCTATCTAAGGTAGACAAATTAACAACGGTGTTATCAATACGGTAATCGTCTTTGAAAAAGACACAAATCCTGCTGCTCATGTGCAGCGGTTACCAATAACATCAAAACAATCAGGACTTCAATTTACTTTTCTAATTGTCTGACTCAGTTTGAGTCTCAGTATAATCTGACTTGAGTATGATTCAAGTACAATTTACAATCTACAATCTACAATTTACAATATTACAATTCAACATGAATCCATGAATCCATTATTCCATATATTAAATCTATCAACTTGACTGAACCGAACCATGGATATACATTCTATTTACATGATTATATAGTTACATCCATGATTCTACAGTTACATACATGATTTTCCAGTTACATCCGTTTACTGATATTATGGTTTCGGCCAGTCATCCAAACATATAATCTATATTACATGAAAATTCAAGTTGCAATACAATACAATAATACAATCAAGATAACACGGGGTTAAGGGGTAGACTGGTACGGAAGGTGTTAAAAATGGCACGAAACTGCAAGATTAAGACACCTAACCTGAATCCAATTACCGTTGTTCCGGGTTGTATAACGGAACCTTGTACTTCCATTTGCCTCTAGTCTCTGGCATATAGAGACCCCTCTCGTATACACTGGCATCCTTCTGTACCAAGCTACAAACATCATCGTTAATACTAAATACAATATTATAACAATATAATACAACTTTAAAAGCTACCTTCTTATTCTGTCTATTCTACTTCTCCTTTATCTTTGGGATTTACCGAGCGATCTGTTCGCTGACGATATTCTCTTTCTTTCTTCTTTGAATGTCGTCAGGTGATCTGGACCCGTCAAAGATCGAGCCTACTGCTGAAGACTTAGACCAGTTCAGTGAAAACCCCGAGCTCTAGTCATTGTACACTTTCCATTTCAGTACTTTTCTTTTTCTGTTATGCTATTGTTTAGGCATTGCTTTTTATTTCAGTTGTATTTACTTTCCATGTATTGCACAGAAAGAATGTGAATAAATAAAGTTGCCGTTTTAATTATATCTTGTCTCTTGTGCTTTACTTTTATATTGCTTAGATACGCTTAGCGTATTTACTTCACAGTAAATACGTAGCGGCCTCATCGCGTCCTCTGCCCGCATACCGGGAAGCGGGGCGTGACTGGTTTTGTTGGTGGCCCATGCAGGTTAGAGCTGTATGAAATCCTATCATGCAATTTTATTCTGCGTGAACAACTTAAGCAATATAACACAAGAACCAGCAACTAAAACATTCTTTACAATCCATGTTCCTTGAATCTTATCAATTTCATATTTCTTGAATCATATACTTTGAATCTATCCTAACTTAATTTTTTCATTCAAGGTTATGGATTCCCCAACCAACACAAACGCTAACTTCAACAACACTCCACCTCCACTACCAATCGTTCCTACTGTTCCTGCTCCATCCACCGAGCAAACAGTTCTGCTTGAGGCGATCCACAGCCTCCTTGAGGGACAACAGCAGCTTTTGAACCATCTCGAGACTGACGCACCTGGGATAAAACAATTCAGAGCTTTGTATCCCAAACAGTTCTCCGGAAAGGGAAGCCCACTTGAAGCTGAAGAATGGGCACAAACCATAGAAGATGATCTGGCAGCGGTATAAGTGCCAGATATAGCTTGGGTTCGTGTGGCAAAATTACAGCACACGGACAATACACGGAACTGGTGGAAGGAGAAAGAAAACCGTCTTGATCAGCCCATTGAATGGAAGACTTTTCGCGATAGTTTCGACGCGAAATACTTCCCTGTGACTGCCAGGTATGCCATGGAACAACAGTTCATTCATCTACAACAAGGTTCTATGTGGGTCAAGTCAGTAGATGAGTATGACGCTGAGTTTACCATGCTTAGTCGGTAAGATATGTTACAGTATTTCAAATTTTTAATATCACATACTACACAGCTAACACAAGACCGTAACAGATTCGCGGCACACTTGATACCGACGGACGAGATCAGAGCCCGTCGATTTCAATATGGTTTGGACACGAAAATCCAGGCTGCACTAGCCACAGGGAAATTTCCGACTCATGAAGATGCTTTGGAAGTTACCCGCAGTTATGAGGCAGTGATAAAGGCGAGGGGCAGACACCAACCTGCCGGTTTGAAATGCTCTGCCACTCAAATGGCAGGAGGAGCCTTTTCCAGGCCATAGTTTGAACCCAGGAGAACTGAAAAAATTTGCCACTACTTCCATAGAAAGGGACACTTGTGGAAGGACTGTAAGCGCGCAGAAGGACTGTGTCTAATTTGTGGCGCATCCAACCATGGAATTAGGAATTGTCCTTATAATAGCAATCCAGCTCACACACCCACCAACTACCCGCAGCGGCCAGATATCCAGGCTCCTACACCTCGTTTTGCACTCCCTGCTCCACCACCTGCACAGCCCACTCACCAATTCCATCAGGGAATGAGGAACATGCCTCGAGGGCAGAGAAACAAGCCCTAAGGACAGAATGTGCCTCCAGCTAGAAGGAATGTACCACGGTGACAGACTTTCACATTAGCTGTCGTAGAAGCCGAAACTGTAGGTCAAGGTAACATCGGTAAGACTTTTTCACATTTTTAAAACCCTTGCACCACCTTGTTATTTTTTTCACACACTTTCTGCACTCCAGTCACCAAACTTTCCTTAAATTTGTTACACTTTCCTTTTACAAATTTCGAGGACGGAATTTTTATAAGGAGGGTAGAATGTAAAAACCCTAAATTTCCTATACAATTTTTTTTTCAAAATCCATAAAGGGGTATTTTAGCCTGAGCACAAGAAATAAGTAATTATTTTTCTTTTTAATTACAGGTTAAAAGAATGTAACAACTCCATTTTTAGTGTACAAAAATAAATTTTCTTTAAAATTAATGTATACTTGGGGTATTTACATTTACTGTTATTACTTTAAATAATTATTTAGCTCCATAATTACAAGAAAGAGCTTGTAGCTCATTGGCAATACCTTGCATTGCTGAACCAAGCCACCAGAGTTCAAATCCCATACCCCACATTATTTTTAATATTATTTTGTTTTGAAATTTTTAGAATACCAACAGTCAACACGTGTTAACTCCCAAAAATTCCACTACCCTAGAAAAAATAAATGTACCAGTAAGATCACCAAACGATGAGGCACCCTCCGACCATCGAACTCGGCCTGGATCGGCCAACTCGGCCTGGGATCGGCCAACTCGGCCGGCGGACCGGCCGACTCGGCCCACCGCCGCCGGCCGGAGTTGCCGATTCGGCCGAGTTGTCAACTGAAGAGTTGTGGCTCTTGGGCTTCTGAACCCCGCTGCATGCTTCATTTACTGAGATCGTTTCCAGAGACACCATTAACCCCCATTTACTCTATTTTTTAATACATTTTTACATTTTTTAAATTAAAACCCTTCATCTACCATAACCCTAGCCTAACCCTATAAATACCAACCCTACACACTACCCCCTCACCCCAAACTCTGAGCCAACTCTCAAAAATTTACAAGAAACCTTGTGTACTTTGAAAACGAGCAAGTAGCGAAGCTACGGCGAAACGCCGACGAAATTCCGACTACGACCGTAGGAGCTCCCGGCGACGAAACGACGCACCGGAAGCTACATTCTTTCCATCTCCCTCTTGTCTAGTTCGTAACTCGTATGTCCCAATTCTATCTTCGCTATTCTTATTCTAAAATACGGAATTACAAAACCCGACGGAATCGGAACAAATCCGATTTTCGATTCGGTTTCTTTATAAAACTTCAATTTTCTTTAATACAATCATGCTCAAACCAATTCATGTTGACTATTAATCACTAATCAACCATATTGATCAAGTTTCATATCATAAAGTAATTGCTATTTCATTTTACCGTATTTTTCATTTAAATACCACATAGTTTCAATTCTACATTTAACATCACAAAATATGCTATACCTTTAAGTAGATCACGAAGTAATGACCTACCTCCTCACACACTCATATGCAACATAGCACAATACCCTCAGGAACATAGAATACGGGAAATTGACATCTTTACAAATAAATACCATAATTAATAAAAACCGTTTTTCCCTAATGATTAGTATTTATACAAATCTTTGCAAAGCGCCACTACAACCCATTTGGGGAACCCGTTCGGGATGGTGCGGATTATCGCACATCCTCGGGCTTAGTAGTGCGAGATGCAAGCCTCCGTAAGGAGCATTCGGTCTCGAAAGATTTAAAATACGACATCTTAAGAAAACGAGATTTCTAGAATATTATATATACACTAAAATTATTTTCATATAAATATATGTATATGTAACATAAAAATATCTATTTTGAATTATTATAAATATTCCACTTTTTTCTTAAAAAAATCACAAGAATCAATTTACCTTAAAATACCATGAATTCCATACAAATCAATATTACAAATAAATACTTTTATTTATGAAATTAGGATATTTTCACTAGAAATATCACAATATAAAATCTACATTCATTACAACTCTAAAGACGAATAATAAATACTTGGGGTGTATTTTGAAAAGTATATAAAAGTATTTTTACATAAAACCCCTCAAGTTCTATAAATTATCCTAAGGACCCTAGTAAACATAGGTTTAAGCGGGACCAATCTCTTGAGCCTTAGGGAGCCGGAGAAGTGGGTGCTTGCCTATCTAAGGCAGACAAATTAACAACAGTGTTATCAATACGATAATCATCTTTGAAAAGGACACAAATCCTGCCGCCCATGTGCAGCAGTTACCGATAACATCAAAACAATCAGGACTTCAATTTACTTTTCTAATTGTCTGACTTAGTTTGAGTCTCAGTATAATCTGACTTGAATATGATTCAAGTAAAATCTACAGTTTACAATCTACAATTTACTATATTAAAATTTAATATGAATCCATGAATCCATTATTCCATATATTAAATCTATCAACTTGACTGAACCGAATCATGGATATACATTCCATTTACATGATTATACCGTTATATCCATGATTCTACAGTTACATACATGATTCTCCAGTTACATCCGTTTACTGATATCATGGTTTCGGTCAGTCATCCAAACATATAAGCTATATTACATGACAATTCAAGTTGCAATACAATACAACAATACAATCAAGATAACACGGGGTTAAGCGGTAGACTGGTACGGAAGGTGTTAAAAGTGGCACGAGACTGCAAGATTAAGACACATAACCTGAATCCAATTGCCGTTGTTCTGGGTTGTATAACAGAGCCATGTACTTCCATTTGCCTCTAGTCTCTGGCATATAAAGACTCCTCTCGTATACACTGGCATCCTTCTGTACCAAGCTACAAACAACAGCGTTAATACTAAATACAATATTATAACAATATAATACAACTTTAAAAGCTATCTTTGTATTCTGTCTATTCCACTTCTCCCTTATCTTTGGGACTTATCGAGCGATCTGTTCGCTGACGGCATTCTCTTTCTTTCTTCTTTGAATGTCGTCAGGTGATCTGGACCCGTCAGAGATCGAGCCCACTGCTAAAGACTTGAACCAGTTCAGTGAAGACTCCGAGCTCTAGTCATTGTACACTTTCCATTTCAGTACTTTTCTTTTTCTGTTATGCCATTGTTTAGGCATTGCTTTTTATTTCAGTTGTATTTACTTTCCATGTATTGTACAGAAAGAATGTGAATAAATAAAGTTATTGTTTTAATTATATCTTGTCTCTTGTGCTTTACTTTTATATTGCTTAGATACGCTTAGCGTATTTACTTCATAGTAAATACGTAGCGGTCTCATCGTGTCCTCTGCCCGTATACCGGGAAGCGGGGGGTGACACATACACACGCCATGTCACTCTGCTTAAGTCACCTACTCCATCGTACCAAGGGTCATCCTACACTCAGAAAGGTAAAACCTAATGCTCTGATACCAACTTTGTCACGACCCGGATGTGCGGAACGTGACTGGCTCTTAAATTATGCAATGTCTAGAGGCGTAGCATAATCTAAATAAGCCAAAGCCCAGAAATTTAAACCGTTTAAATAAATAGAGTGAAGAAATAATTGTTTTAAAAATGCAGTTTTAATAAAATAAAGTTACATTAAAAATTTTAAAAGCATCATGTTTTGCCGAAAATTTCGGCAAAGTTTCCTTTATAAAAACTGGCCCCAAACGGGTACAAAACAAGAATATGTATAAACAACGAAATAAGGTATCCCCAAGCGGGAGCTAGCTCTTCGCCGAATGGAGGAACACAACCACATGCAAGATACATCATAATAGCGTGAAATAAGCATATAAAAGCAAGAAATAAGAAAGCACCATGTCGGCTCACATGAGCTCGACACCAGAGAACAAAATATACAAATCTCACTGTTCAGTATCTAGGTCACATATACACATGGTCGATGGAGTGTACTAGATATAAAATAAATATACATGGTGAGAACAAAAGAATATCCACCCAAAAACCCACCTATTCACAAGTCCTCGAGTCGAAGAAAAAGGAAGCATAATAAGAAGAAGTATGCCCTCCGCTACTATGCTGACGGGTCGGTCCTGCAAGACACTGTGGTACAACGGAGATGAGTTGCCAACTCGTGAGTAGTAAGTAGCATCTAATAAGGCTATCACAAGCATGGACGCAAATGCGTCACAACCTATGTACGTACTACTATGATGCGATGTATTAATATGAATGAAAAATCAAACGCGAAATCTGGATATATGTCTGGTATGAGAAAATTTGTGTTCATAACTTGGTAAAATTTTGATGTTTAAAAAAACCCGGGGTATCATTAAATGAAATCGACAGAAATCCGTGTCAAGTATCAATACAATATATATATATATACATATACATACATATATATATATATATATATATATATATATATATATATCAATATCTCGGTAGCCGTCTCTCAGATCGGCATTCAAATCTGTCTATCACACGACTCTGGTTGGCATACTCCGGATGACCGCTGGTTCAATAATCACTGGTAGATAGTGCTCCCCTGCCAGGCTCAACTTCTCTCTATAAGACCTTATTACCCCGGGGTACCTTACCGGGTCCACCATGTACCCGCAGACGACGTCTCTCTCCTCGAATCGGATATATGTACATACGTGGCTAAAGAACCGAGAAATCTCATGGTGGACGCCACACACATCATATCACGAGAAAACAACACTTTCTATTTTGAAATGAAAATAAGTTTATAAATTCCTTTGCGGTTTTCCCCAAATCCAGAAATCTCATGAATACGGAAATTTCCAAGAAAGTTACAATATATGAATATGTGGGTAACTATGAATGTCCATGATATCAACATGATGCAATGCGATGTATGACTAGAAGACTACATTTAAATGATGATGCAATGAAGCATATGACTAGAAAACTGCATACCATATATGATGCAGATGCACAAATACCGATTATTAAGCAAGTTCTAAGGTGTATCGTGATATAGCAATTACCAATGGCGTGTGTTTGCATAAAATAGTGCACGTACGGTATAAACCATTGGTAATAGTGCAAGTACCCTAGATTATAATATCAATGTACATGATGATGCAAATGCTACATGAAAATGACATATACATATGTACACAAGAATTATAACTAAGTCTTAATGATCGGGCGCTTTACGCCATCCAATTGATTTCCCCGTAGATGTGTACATCTATTCACCGGAACGCCTCAGCTAATCGAATCCGATCACCGCCTTGCCTTTCCTTGCCATGTACGGACGTCTCCGCGACCGATCCTATAATCGCATAAATAATACATATGAGGCTAAACATTTAAATAGACGTGAACACAAACGATACGAAGCAACTAACGCGCACTAACTAAACGCGCGTAACATCGCCACAAACCACAACTAGGGGTTGCTATGCGTAGCAAACACCAGACCTAGAATCTAATCGTTCGAATCGCACAAGATATCACATTAACTAATTGGGGGAAAAGTTATAGATCATCACAACCTAAAACTTAACTAAAACCTTTTTTAAAAAAAAAATTAGTTAGCAACCTTATGATATTTAAGTGCAAAACTAGATGGATTAGCAAGCTATTAGTCACTAATTACACTTAAATATCCTAATTAAGCCAAACAAACGCAAACTAAACTTAACCTCACTTAAACACACTAAACAAGTAATTAAGTTACATAAGCACTTAATTTAGACAAATAAAAGCAAAGGTTAGCAAGTTAACAATTAGATTAGTTTTATTCCTCAAAATGGTTTGGAAAAAGATCCAAACTTGATAGCCAAAATAAAGACTTGAATCAAAGAACCTTGCTTAGTTTGGACAAGGGAATTTGTGTGATGATTTTAGTTGAATTTAGTGTAGGTTTTGAGGAGATTTGAGTGAGGTAGTGAGGTTTTTGGCCAAGAAAAAAGAAGAAGGAAGAGGAGGGAGAGGGCTGCGGTTTCTTTGAGGGAAGGAGAGAGAAAATGAGTGACCCCATACCACTACACACACACACACCATGCCACAATAAATGCACCTTACCTCATTTTTTTTCAATTTATTTTATTTTTAATCTTTTATGTAAAAAAAACTAGAACCATCTTGATTTGTTTTTGAAAGTGAGCATGTTACAAAATGGGTTTTAGTTGTGTCATGGTGCACTAATCATGTATTAACCTATACTAATTTGTAATTAACACTAATTTAGTATGTATGTGCACGTTTAAAATAATATTTAAAAATTACTAAATAAGGAAAATAATTAAGTAATCTAGCAATTAAATAAGTAACTAATTAGATACCCATACATAAGCAATTACATAATTAAAATAGATACATTTATGTCTATGTGGAAAAATAATTATAACTAGATTTTACGGAAAACACGAGTTGTACTACTAATTATCCTACAAATAACCTAAACGATTTTTTTAATTGTAGGCGTTGGGTACGTGGGCGCCTATGGAAAAAAGGGGCTTAGCCCCTATACTGAGAGTTGTACTCCCAATTAACTTTTGGAGTTAAACTCCTAAATAAAGAACAAAAGGGCTTGGCCCCTGCACTGGGAGTTGTACTCCCAAAAATAAAGATTTATTATTTTATATATATATATATATATATATATATATATATATATATTGTGGAGTTAAACTCCTAAGAGATTTTCGGAGATGATGAAAGGGAACCCCTTTCTTCTCCCTTGAGCCCTAGGTTTTCTTTTGAGCCTTGGATCTTCCCAAAGTGGCATTTTTGGAGATGGGTCTCATTCTTCCTCCTCTCTGTTGGCTGGATCTTGGAGAAAAGGGGGTGAGACTTAAAAATCTACACTTTTAGAGATTTGATGGGAGATCTGGGTTCCCCTTCATGGGTTTTATGATGAAAAACTATTTATTTTCGGAAAAAGAAGAGTTATACTCTTGATTTAATTCAAGGAAGGGGAAGAAGGTTTAGAACCTTGAGGAAGGAGGAGGCGCAGAAACCCTAACTTTTGAGGGGAATCAATTATTTTTTTTCATTTCATTATCATGTTGTTCTATATAGGCTTAAAAATTAACACATAACCCCTTGGTCTTTACAAAATGGAATTTTACCTATCCCATACCTTATGAGCTCATTTCTTTTGCACATGAGCCATGGGCTTTACCAAAATTTGGCTTTATACCCATTTTTCTTAAATTTATTCATAAAAATTATATCAAGATTATTTATTACATAATTTTCATATTGGCATAGGGGAGGCTGGCCCTGGGGCTCGACTTGGGCATAGGCCTACTTGACCTCGACCTGAGCCCGTTTACTTAGTTTGACTTTGACTTGGTCAACCGGGGTGTAATTTTTTACCCCAAAAAAGTGCCTCCCATCAATAAATGCGCACCGCGTATATGAGTTGTGTGCATGAAATTGAAAGATCTTGGAGTTGGACATCGAGATGGAACATCATTCCAGGGAAGGAGTATCATTCCGGGAGCATGATTCCCGGGGTTGGAGCATCATTCCGATTTGCGGAGCATAATTCCAGGGTCGGAGCATAATTCCAAAGAGCGGAGCATAATTCCGGCGGTCGGAGCATAATTCTAGTAGGAGGATATATTCTAAGGCGAAATATAGTTTTGACGCAAGTGTTCAGTTTAAAATATTGAACTTTGGTATAAGTATTTTCCTTACATTTCTTAAATAATAAAAGGTGTTTATTATAAATATTAAACATATTTGGATTTATCTGCAAAATACTATTTTCCATATGTTTATATATTATAATTAATATTATGAAGGAAAATATAGGCATTTTATATTTATATAATATTTTGGTAATTGAAAATATGCATATCATATCAAATATTCTAATCACAATTCTTAAAAGATATAATATCATACAAAAGGTTAGAATAATATTTCAAAATATATGCATAATATTTTATTAATTAAAAGATGCATAGCATATCAAATATTCTTAATCATGTTTGTTAAAGATTTATTACCATATAAAGTGCATAGCATATTAAATATTCTTAATCAAGTTTCTTAAAGATTTATTACCATATATAGTGATTAAGACACTTTCTCTAATTTAATAAATAAACTAATATTATTCATAGAGATATTGTGCAAGATTTAGCTCAGGTCAAGAGATCAAGATGTTCAAGATGTCAGAATAAAAAATCTGCCAAAATCATAAAATCAATACTGACAAGGACTTAGAATCCAGGCATGGAAAGTTACCATATTAGGAAGTCACCATATATGGTAACTAGTTTTTCTTCTTTGAGGGCTATATAAAGGAATAAAGGCTAATGTTAGAAGACATCAAGCCGAAGAGATCACGAAGTCCCAGACGCTCACGCATCCAGGCTGATCATCAACTGTTCGTCTACCTCCTTAGGAAAGATCGAGAAGCAACTAGTTTTGTAATCATTTTCTACGGAATAAAGTGTAGATTGTTCAAGTTGATTAATAAAGGTAGTTATTTTATTTAATTCTTTTGCATTTTACATTATGTTTTCCCTCTCTGTCCTTTCATCTTCTTCTCCCAACATGCGCGAGTAATTCTCCGCTTGTTAGGGTTCGTAGGATTAGGGTAGGCTAATGGATGATGAACATCCCTAAACCCTTTTTAAGTCCTATAAAGTTTATGAACTTTATCAAAAGAATTATTAACATCCTAATCGGGCGCACTAGCAATTCTTTGCTAGTTCCGACCGCGATCAGAGATTAGATTAATGATTGTTTTGGTAAAGGCTAGATTTGAACGGAGTTCCGTGTCGAGATAAGGGTTAAGAGTGCGATTCCTTTTTCCCTCCAGAAACCCTAATCTACACGCATCACCGTCGTTCTAGTTTTAAATCTATTAAAGGATAAAAAGGGTAACTTTTAATTAATCGTCCATGACTATTAAATCCTAACGAACCCTACAAGCCCTCTTATTATATTATCTACATCCCTAAAATAATCTAGATCTATATTTTGCATTCTTGCTTAACGTAGATCTAGAAACCATTCTACAATATTTTTTATCCCTCATCCCTTTTTCAAAACATCTAAACTAAGAGTAAAAGGTTCCACGTTTCCCTGAGGACGACCCGTACTCACCTCGGTCTAGCTACGCGCGACACCGTTCTGATTGCGGTTACACTACAAACACGATCTTCCATACCAATCAAATAGCGCCGTTGCCGGGGATACGTGCGTAATTTTTTATTCTTACTATTTGTGTTGAATTCTTAGACGATTCATATCATTATTAAAACAAAACTGCAATTTGCATATTTAACGATTTGTGTGTGAATTTTTCGAGGGAATCTGGAGTCACGGACTTGAGGAAACAGATGATCTAGGGTTTCACACTTCTCTGGTATCTTTCTTAACTCCTTCTCTCTCCTCTCAAATCCAATAAAATCTATTTTCTGCAGGATTCTTTGCAAAATATCACCGCTCAAAAATCTTTTGGCAAAGTTTTGTTTTACGGTTTGTTTTTGCATATTTTAATACGGATTTTTAAGGGGCAAAACCAAATCCAGATTAGCTGGGGATTTCATTACCCTTCCTAAGCCCCACAAATCACAAACTGAGTATCTGCATCAACCCTACATTAATTTAAAAAATATCTAGACCAGACTCTAAGGACTGTCGCGCTCAATAAGGACAGAGGAAGGTCGTGGGTAATCTATCGCTTATCCGCATTACTTTTATGGTGACTAGGCAAGTGTGTCCAAGGCAAGTGGTTACTTAATTAGGACCGCTACTTGTAGCGGGGAGCCTCCCACTCACCTGGCACTTACCTGGCTGCAAGGGTAGTAAAGAGGCGGTAGAGGATTTATCCTACGGCTTGTCCTTTGGAAGTCTAGGAGCGGTCTAGAGACTGGACCTAGGTAACCATAGTTCTAGGGTTGTTTGTGCATTTTTGTGTGATTTGTCTAAATCCGTCATTTTTCAAAATAAATCAATTATTTTCTCCCCTTTTTACCCCTTCCCCCTTCTTCTCTTCTTATAATGGGTGACCTAAACAGAAGAACACTTGCCGAGCTTTGCTGTCTACAACCAGATATCTCTTGTTTTCGAAATCCCTTCGATATACCATCCGGCTCTTCCTTGCCCTTAAAAGATAATATAGAACAAGCAGGAAGAAACAGTTGGCCATCTCAGTCTAGGTCTTATCAATCGTATCCTAATCCTACACCTGTTTCAGTTGATACCCAGAGTGAGGAAGCCCCTAGACGAATGTCCATTGCTGAGAACATAGCTAGGGCTAGAAGCCAAAGTTTCAACCCGGACCAATATCAACCATCACCACCACTGTCCGGAGAAGAGTTTGATATGCGGTTTGTGGCATATAAGATGTCTGTTGAAAATAGCCAACCAACCAACCCATATCAATATTCTTCTTATCATAATATTGATCCTACTCCTACCCATGTTCCGCAACCATTCTATTCCTATCAATCCAATCCGACTTTTCCACCTACTCTAGACAGTTCTTCTAATCAGTCATTTGGGAGTTTTAATTATCCACAGGAATTTCAATCTTATACTGAAACCCTTATCAACCCAAGACTAGTCTGGAGCAGACATTAGAAAAATTTATGGAAATGTCGAACCAAATTATGAAGGATTTGGATAGTAAGACAGAACTGTACACCCTTCTAATCAAACCTCCCCATTCCAAACTGAAATCCACAACTCGATTTTCATAGATTCATCAAGTACAATGTCTGATAAGTTGTGTGACTTTGTAGTGTTTGATTTACCCAACTGTGAAGGGTCCATTTCAAGTGAAACCACACCTATCCCTTGTGATCTCTACACCTCCACTCTTGAACCAAAACTGATTGAATACCATACTTTTGATGAGGTGTTTGAGAATTTTAACCTTCACTTGAATAAGGTGATTGACGTTGGGGATATATTGATTGATGAACCCGAAATTTTAAATGATTTTGTCCCACCAATTCATCAAATCCTTTCACTTCCTTGTGGTCATCATCTTGAACCTTTAATTCTTCCTGAATCCCAAATATATCTTGAAGTTGATGATAATGGTATACCCGAAGATCAGACCGAAATACAGCCTCCATCTTTCACATCTGGTACAGCAACACTCGACACACCAATTTGTTTACACATTTCACCTTCTAATTTCTCCGGTTCTTCTTCCGTTCCTATAGTTTCAGTGAGTTTTGATAAAACACAATCCGTTAATTCAAGTTCAATAATACCAGAAATTCAACTTGATTTGGATATTTTTGAAAATGAGGTAGATGAGTTTTTCGAGTCCTCTACCTCAATAATTTTTGAATCAAGTAGGATAAATTATGACACAAAACTCTTTGACAGCAAAATGTTCAATCACACCATTGATAAAAGTTTTGAAGAACTTTTTGCTGACGAACTTGAATTTTTAAACAATACGGATTTTTTGATTAATCAATCTCCACCTATAGAGGTTGAACCGTCACCATTCCTTCTTCCTAATCATTTACATTCATCCTCATTCTTTCTTTACTCTAATTTCAAACCCTTTCCAAACCACCTCTTATCCCTTCCCCACTTTTTCTTGACTCGATACAACACATTCTTCCACCAACCTATACGCTATACTGATAAAATCTTTGAATGGTTGGTGTTGACTTTTGGTCTTTGTAAAGTCTTACTTTGACCAAATGACTCACCCCCTATTAAAATGCTTCGTATTGTCTAACTCATGTTTGAGGGGGGGTATATTTTTGGCTCTTGAACATAACTTTTGTCCTCAAATTTGTGAGCCAAAAATAAGTTTGGGGGAGAATTTTCACTTTCATATATTCTTGCCCCCATTAATAATGTCCTTCCAAGTTTACAGGTTTTTGTGATCCAGCAGATAGCAACAGTGAGGACACTGTTGAAAACAAGTTTGGGGGAGGTTTGTGCTTATTTACACATACTTTGCATTATACTATATATAAGCACAAATTTTTTTTGATAATAAAAGATTAGAAAGTGAGAAATTATATATGAAAGATAGGAATAGTTTAAGAAAACCAAGAAAATTAGAAGTTTTCTTAAACGAACTAGTAATAAGTAGTTATGAGCTGTTGTCCCAAGGGTTAGTAAGATGAAGGAAGTCACTAATCTGAGGATAAAAATAAGTCTGAAAAATAGTTTCTATTCTGGAAGCCAAACATTTGAATGTTGATACCCTACTATTTGCACTTACACACGTCTTGAAACTCGGGATAGTAGAGGATACCTTGAAATGCTCTTGTCTAAAAGCCAAAGTATGAAGGAAATGAAAAAAATGAAGAAAATATAAAAATGGTGAAAAGAAAAAAAATATGAACACTGGTTTTGTTATCGCCAAGGCAGCAATAAAAAAATATAGCGAGGGTGCCTCTTCACCTAGTGCCCTAAGGCCAACTGCTCTGGGAGCCACTGCTAAGCCTTAGGTGGTGCAAGACGAGAAAAATACTATCACCTAATCAGCAAGCACATGAGTAATCGGTCGGTTAGTACCTCAAGAAGTATTAACGGTCGCATGAAAATATGTGAGCAAATCTAAATATTCATCAAATTAAAAAGTACTGAGGTAGATGGACAAGAGTATGATAGCTTGAATTGAATTCTCCGAGTGTAGGGATGTCCATTTCACACACGTAGGGGTATATGATCAATGTTTGGAAGAAAGATAGGAATGAAGAATAAAGACGATATTTTATTGAGGGATAATGTGATTTCTAACATTTTTTCATGACTATTAAGATAGGGCTCATGACAACTGAAAAGCTAGTGGAGTTGGAAACTCTAAATTTTAAAAGTATTTCTTTTATGGTTCTTATCTTTATATGTAAATTTCACCATCTCTCTTTTATTATATGATTTTATGGGTGTAATCCGCTGAAAACCCTCAAGAGACAACACTCCTCCTACTAGGGACACCTAGAGGTTTAACGGCTTGTTGCATGTACTCAGTGCAATCGTGTTTGCCAAAGAAAGTGTGCTTAGTTTTCTTCTTTGTTTTTCTCCTTCTCTTGAATAAACTAGTTTGCTCGGGACGATCGAAGTTAAGTTTGGGGGTATTTGTTCAGTTTAAAATATTGCACTTTGGTATAAGCATTTTCCTTACATTTCTTAAATAATAAAAGGTGTTTATTATAAATATTAAACATATTTGGATTTATCTGCAAAATACTATTTTCCATATGTTTATATATTATAATTAATATTATGAAGGAAAATATAGGCATTTTATATTTATATAATATTTTGGTAATTGAAAATATGCATATCATATCAAATATTCTAATCACAATTCTTAAAAGATATAATATCATACAAAAGGTTAGAATAATATTTCAAAATATATGCATAATATTTTATTAATTAAAAGATGCATAGCATATCAAATATTCTTAATCATGTTTGTTAAAGATTTATTACCATATAAAGTGCATAGCATATTAAATATTCTTAATCAAGTTTCTTAAAGATTTATTACCATATATAGTGATTAAGACACTCTCTCTAATTTAATAAATAAACTAACATTATTCATAGAGATATTGTGCAAGATTTAGCTCAGGTCATGAGATCAAGATGTTCAAGATGTCAGGATAAAAAATCTGCCAAAATCATAAAATCAATACTGACAGGGACTCAGAATCCAGGCATGGAAAGTTACCATATTAGGAAGTCACCATATATGGTAACTAGTTTTTCTTCTTTGAGGGCTATATAAAGGACCAAGGGCTAAAGTTAGAAGACATCAAGCCGAAGAGATCACGAAGTCCCAGACGCTCACGCATCCAGGCTGATCATCAACTGTTCGTCTACCTCCTTAGGAAAGATCGAGAAGCAACTAGTTTTGTAATCATTTTCTACGGAATAAAGTGTAGATTGTTCAAGTTGATTAATAAAGGTAGTTATTTTATTTAATTCTTTTGCATTTTACATTATGTTTTCCCTCTCTATCCTTTCATCTTCTTCTCCCAACATGTGCGAGTAATTCTCCGCTTGTTAGGGTTCGTAGGATTAGGGTAGGCTACTGGATGATGAACATCCCTAAACCCTTTTTATGTCCTATAAAGTTTATGAACTTTATCAAAAGAATCATTAACATCCTAATCGGGTGCACTAGCAATTCTTTGCTAGTTCCGACCGCGATTAGAGATTAGATTAATGATTGTTTTGGTAAAGGCTAGATTTGAACGGAGTTCCGTGTCGAGATAAGGGTTAAGAGTGGGATTCCTTTTTCCCTTCAGAAACCCTAATCTACACGCATCACCGTCGTTCTAGTTTTAAATCTATTAAAAGATAAAAAGGGTAACTTTTAATTAATCGTCCATGACTATTAAATCCTAACGAACCCTACAAGCCCTCTTATTATATTATCTACATCCCTAAAATAATCTAGATCTATATTTTGCATTCTTGCTTAACGTAGATCTAGAAACCATTCTACAATATTCTTTATCCCTCATCTCTTTTTCAACACATCTAAAGTAAGAGTAAAAGGTTCCACGTTTCCCTGAGGACGACCCGTACTCACCTTGGTCTAGCTACACGCGACACCGTTCCGATTGCGGTTACACTACAAAAACACACTCTTTCGAATCAATCAGCAAGGTTCCGGAATGAAGCATAATTTCGACACGAGGCAGGTGTATCCTGGGACGAAGCTTAATTCTTGAGGTGGGCAGACATTCTGAATGAAATATGGCTCCGATGCAGAGGTTGATTCCCAGGCGAAGCATAATTCCAACAGGGAAGGCAAATAGTTCGAGGCGAAGCATAATTTTGACACGGGGTACATTCTGAGACGACGCATGATTCCAACGCAGAGGTTGATATTCTGAATGGAATAAAGTTCCGATGCAAAGGTTAATTCCTAGGCGAAGCATAATTCCGACAGGGAAGGTGGATACTCCGAGGCGAAGCCTGATTTCGACACGGGACATATTCTGAGTTGAAACATGATTCCGACCCAGTGGTTGGTATTCTGAATGGAACAAAGTTCCGATGTGGAGGTTGATTCCCAGGAGAAGCCTAGTTCTGACAGGAAGGTGAATACTCCGAGGCGAAGCATGATTTCAACATGGGGCAAATTCTGAGACAAAACATGATTCTGACGCAGAGATTGTTGGTTGACTTGATTCCGATGGGGAGGTCGTTGGTCGACTTGATTCCGACGGGGAGGTCGTTGGTTGACTTGATTCCGAAGTGGAGCATACTTCCGACAGGGAGGTCGTTGGTCGACTTGATTCCGAGGCGAAGCATAAATCCGACAGGGAGGTCGTTGATTGACTTGATTCCGAGATGAAGCATAATTCCGATAGGGAAGGCAGATACTCTGAGGCGAAGCATGATTTCGACATGGAGCACATTCTGAGACGAAACATGATTCCGACGCAGAGATTGTTGGTCGACTTGATTCCGAGGTGGAGCTTGATTCCGATGGGGAGGTCGTTGGTCGAATTGATTCTGAGGCGGAGCCTAATTCCGACGGGGAGGTCGTTGGTCGACTTGATTCCGAGGCGGAGCATAATTCCGACGGGGAGGCAGATACTCCGAGGCGAAGCATGATTCCTACATGGGGTACCTTCTGAGATGAAACATGATTCCGACGCAGAGATTGTTGATTTGATTTGATTTAGGAGTTTCTTATCCGTCCAGTGGGGCTTTTGAGCCTGGGACTTGGAATTTGGGTTTTGGTTCGGTGTCAGCATCTCTATACTGGAATATGGTACCATGAGCGAATAGTTATTTGCCATGGAGAACATCGGATTTGGGTTAGCATCAGCATCGCTACAGTGGAATATGGTACCAGGAGCGAATCATCATTTGCCATAAAAGGATTTGAAGATTTTGGTTTTGGTTTGGCATCAGCATCGCTACACTGGAATATGGTACCAGGAGTGAATCATCATTTTCCATGAGGGGATTTCCCTCATTCCTAGTTTAACGACTTAGGGGTCATCTGTTCCCAGTTTAACGACTTAGAGGTCATCTGTTCCCAGTTTAACAACTTAGGGGTCTATTGGATTGATTTGGAATTTCGGGGTTGGGGTCGGCATCAGTGTTGCGAACACTGAAGCACATGTGCCAGGAGAAATTCATCATTTGCCTTTGCCTATTAGGGAGCGATGGCTTAGGAGACAGGTTTAAGTCCCTATCACCTAAGGCTTTTTTCAATTTTATGAGCCATAAGGGTCCCATAAAAGTATTTTTCTCCCAACGGATCGAGAGGATCTCATAGGTGTATTCTTATTCGGAGTCGTGGAGACCCTAAGTGTGTTTTTCCTTTGTGAGTTGTAAGGATCCTACGAAGGTGTTTTCTTACGAGTCGAGAGGATCTCGTAAGTTTTTTTCTCCTTATGTATCGTAAGGACACATGAGTGGGTCTTCCCAAATGGAGAATAATTCCGATGGTGGAGACTGGCTACGTGACTGGTGATTGCGGTGGGGCATAGGTGTCATGAGAATTATTTGAGCCCGTGGATTGTATACAGTAGTCAATTTAGGGACCAACTGTAGGGTGTTTCTCGTCACCCTATTAAGATAGGAATACGCGTTGCTTGTCAGACGCACTACAGATTCCTCCTGCCTAGGATAGACGGGGTTTATTGATTGTGGGAATCCGAATCACTGGCAGCCACGGACTAAGCTGCTGTTAATTACACCCCGTCTTTGGAGCGAGAGAATCTCCGATTGACGGGTAAAACTGGTCATGCAAACTCAATGTGCAGTGTGCTTATGTGTGTCTTGAGGGGTTTTGGATATATCGGGGGCCTCGCAGAGTTTACAGGGGTCCAAAAGATGCGTGGGTGCCAGTGCCTAAAGTGCCCAGCACGCGGGCACTGGGCGCCGAATGCCGGCGCCTCGCATGCTTGGGACGCCGGCACCGAACGCCAGCGGGAAAAAAGGGCTTAGCCCCTATACTGGGAGTTGTATTCCCAATTAACTTTTAGAGTTAAACTCCTGAAAAAGAGGACAAAGGGGCTTAGCCCCTACACTGAAAGTTGTACTCCCAAAAAGAAAGATTTATTATTATTATTATTATTATTATTATATATATATATATATTTTTTTTTTGTGGAGTTAAACTTCCAAGATATTTTCGAAGATGGTGGAAGGGGACCCCTTTCTTTTCCCTTGAGCCCTGGGTTTTCTCTTGAGCCTTAGATCTTCCCAAAGTGGGATTTTTGGGGATGAGTCTCCTTCTTCTTCCTCTCTATTAGCTGGAACTTGGAGAAAGGAGGGCGAGATTTAAAAATCTCCCATTTTGCAGATTTGATGGAAGATCTGTGTTCCCCTTCAAGGGTTTTGTGGTGAAAAACTATTTCTTTTTGGAAAGAAAGAGTGAAACTCTTGATTTAATTCAAAAAAAAATGAGAAAGTTTAGAACCTTGAAGAAGGAGAAGGAGACACAAAAGCCCTAACTTTTGAGGGGAATGAATTATTGTCCTTTATTTCATTATCATGTTGCCTTATATAGGCTTACAATTTTACACTTAGCACCTTGGGATTTACAAAATGACATTTTGCCCATCCCAGGCCTCACGTGCTCATTTCTTTTACTCATGAGCCATGGGCATTATAAAAATTTGGCTTTATACCTATTTTTCTTACATTTATTCATAATAATTGTATCAAAATTATTTATTACATAATTTTCATATAGGCATGGGGAGGCCAGCCACTTCATATTCGGGCTTGACTTGGTCATGGGCCTACTTGGCCTGGGCTTATACCCATTTGGCTTGGGGTTGACTTTGATTTTGACTTGGTCAACTGGGGTGTAAATTTTGGCCCCAACATCAACCGTAGGGCTGGGAGAATTTTGGGACTTTGTTGGGGTCTGTATAGGTGCACTGGAATATAGTACCAGGAGCGACTCATCATTCGCCGTTGGAACATTCAGGGATTTGAAATTTTGGTTGGCATTTGCATCGCTGCACTGGAATATGGTACCAGGAGTGACTCATCATTCGCCATTTGGGGATTTGGATTTTGGTTGGTGTCTGCATTGCTGCAGTGGAATATAGTACCAGGCGCGACTCATCATTCGCTATTTAGGAATTTGGGATATTTATTTGTATACAAGATTTTTTTTACCGCAATTGCTCCACTATTTCAGCTTTTCTTATCGCGAAGGTCGCGATTGCCCTATCATTTCGGCTATTTATTTGCGGTTGCCCCATCATTTCGGCTTTATTTTCATCTTTATTTTACTCGCTGATTCTTATTGCGAGTTGCCCCATCATTTCGGCTTATTTATTTATTTATTTACAAAATTTTTTTTACTCTCCCAGTTTAACGACTTAGGGGTCGGATGTTCCCAGTTTAACGACATGGTGGTCAACTGTTCCCAGTTTAACGACATGGTGGTCATCTGTTGGAGCCTGGGCTCGATTCTGCAGGAACCATAGACTCCTTTGGTTTAATTGCATAAGCGGGCTTTCCGTCATCTAGACCGAGCCGGTGTTGGATGGTAACAACCACGTCATCGTTATGGTTGTAAGGCGTAGGAGGACTTGTTCCTCTGGGCTCCATCATGTAAACCGTATGGGTTGCGTACCCATCTACCGCTTCTTCATTGGTAATATTGCTCATTTGGCTCTTAGCTTATTGCCTTGGTCTGCTTTTTTCAGGGAAAGGCAGATGTCTGAGAGAATCGGGTTCCCAAAAGACTTCGGTCTCTGTTTGTATGAAATTGGCGGTCGCAGCTTGACTGTTTGCTAACACGCCTTTAGTCAGTTCTATCTCTCTTGCCTTGTATTGCTTTTCGACCCAATATTTAAAGACAAAGCATGCCTCAATAGCATGACCTATCACTCTGTAATAGGGGAAATATTTGGGGTCATCGGTCATATTCGCTTCTTGAGGTCTTTTTGATTCTGGCAATTATAGACTTTTTCTTAGGGCATCCTTGAATATTTTACAGACTTTGTCCCATCTGAAAGAACGGACCTTATCCAGCTTCTATTTCAGTGGAAATTCTCCTCCCTCACCGAACACTAGCTTTCGAGGCTGGTCGGCATTAGGGCCGCTCATCCCTCACTTACTTCGGTTAGACTAAGTGTTAAAAGATTCAGTATCGACGGAATTTCCTCCTTTGCGATTATCGTCCTTTCGGTTTCTCTAGGACTTATTATCATTTTGGGAATCAGAGGAGGATTCCTTCTTTGAGAGCTCCAACATTTGAACTTTCTTGGTCAGCTCTTGGAATGTTTTGAGACCCGCGGTGCATAGAAACGGGGCCATCCAATTGTTGAGATTTCCGACGAGGAAGCTGACAGATTGGTCCTGCTCTATCGGCGGTTCACATTTGACGGAGAGATTACGCCATCAAGTTATAAAATCCGTGCTGCTTACATTTTTCTTTAGCTTGGTCCTTATGAGGTCGGCAATGATAATCTTATCGCTGACACTCATGAACCTTTGTCGGAACAGAGATTCTATTTGGACGAAAGTATTAACGGAGCCATCCGGTATGCTCGTGTACCAGTCGAAAGTGACATCGGTTAAGTTATTAACAAACTGGAGGAGGAGAAGCGCATCATTGCCCCCGGTATTCCCGCATGAGGCTTTAATGTGGGCGATGTGCTGATTCACATTTCCCGTTCTATCGAATCTTCCAAACTTGGGGATGACATAGACACCAGGAAACTCTATCAGATCATGCCAAGCAGGATATGGTCTCCAACTACTTTTGATATCTTTTTGCGCTTCGTCTTCGGCTACCAATGTTTTGACTTTGTTGGCGACCAAATCTATGATTTAATCTTGTGTTAGCGGGTTGCTGTCATCGTTAGTCAAGACATTTTCCGAGATAGGATACGACCAACTTTCATGTTGCTCGCCTACCTTTGGATTTGAGGGAATAGGCGTCAGCTGCCTCGGGACACCGTTTCCCGGTTCATGTGTAGAGCCTTGCGCTTGATTGGGCGGCTGAGAGGCAACTTGAGCTATGAGCTGTAAAACGACGTTTGTCAAGTCGTCAATCTTCGAGTAGAGCTTGGCCATCTCATTTTCTTTGTTTCTAAGCTGCTTCTGGAGCTCTTGGAGAAGTTGTTGCTCTGCGATCTTTGGACGGAAAATTGGCTCCTCTTCGCTTTCCGAGCCCGACTCCTCATGAACTAAGGGATCTCTCTGCTTATCAGCCTCACTGGAAAGGTTTTCATTAACTTCCGGAGAAGGCTGGTCTTAGGAAGTGGCAGCCATATTCACACCAGATTGGATTTGAGATGTGATGGCTCCGTCCTTGCTCTTGTTGCGCATGTCCACCATGTAGACAGTATGGACCACATATCTAGCCATCTCTTTATCTTTGGCGGCTGGTTTTTCGGACCATCGTCATGGCCCTTCCTCTTCTGGAAAGGACATGCGACTGAAGACGGTTAGCCTGACTGGATCCTTGGGTGGCGCTGTCTGTCCTGCAGCTTTCTTGACTCTTGAGGTCATGGTATTCTTCTGGACCAATTTCAGTGGTTCAAAAGAGTTAGCGAGCTTTACAGCTGATTCAACTATTGTTGCGGGGTAACCCTGTTCTTGGAACCTCATGAAGTTCAGCCTAGCAGGAGCCCTAGCCCTTTTGTTGGCTCTGTATCTGAGCCTTTTCTGTCTTTGCTTCTCGATTTTGAGGGCTTGACGGGCATCCGTCATCCAGGAGGCCATCGTGAGTCGATTGACGGGGAGCTTAGAGAAGATACCCGATTGAGCAATTGTCAGGGGCACCGCTGGAGCTTTCTTGAGATGCCTTGTTGGTTTGTTGGTGTTGATGGCCTTGCCCCCAGCTGGGGCTAAGGAAAGTCATTCAAACACCGACTTGCGTTTGGGTAGTAGTGCCCTCGAGATCACCACATTTGACCTCCTGCCTTTCGAGGCTGGTCTGTCTGTTACTGGAACTTGAAGAGCTGGGATAGCGTTAGCTGGCACAAACAGATTAGAGCAAAATGGTAGCGGCGGCTCCTCCCACTATTACTCGAGAATGGCCGGGAGTGTTCCCCGCCGAAACACAGAGACGCGACCGCGTAGGTCCGTCTTGCCTGATTTGGGGGCAGATGCTAATTGGTGCTATCCGTCCACCTCTCCGAAGATGCCAAGTTGATTTATGACACCATGTATCGAAAGTTTAAACGGATGCGGCCGATGTAGCAGACTTCGTCAGATTCCCCTCGATGAGGTTTTTTTTTATTGTGGGGACGCTCTTCCCCGCAGGCGCAAGCCCCTGCAGTTAATTACGCTACCGCATCACGGTAACCTCTTTCTCCTTCTCCAGATGGTCACTTCGTGTCGTGGGTGTTTATTTTGTTTTTGGTTGCCCGTGGATTGTATACGGAGACTAATTTATGTTGTCGCTCGTAGGGCGTGGATTAGTCCAAATCCGTATTTTCTTAGATTTGGGTTTGGGGGTTGGGTTTAAGGATACGTTAGTCTCATTTGAGACTAAGATCAACTTAAACGTTTATTAAGGATACATTAGTCTAAGTTTAGACTTAGATCAACTTAACAGGATCATTTAGATCCAACAAAAGAGCATTTGGGCTCTATTGTTTAGTTTAGGGACATTGCGGTCGATTACCAGTTTAAGGACATGGTGGTCCAAGATTAAGGACTTCATAGTCCATGGGTTTAAAGGACCCCACGGTCCGAGGTTAAGGACATCATAATCCACGGGTTTAAAGGACCCCACGGTCCGAGGTTAAGGACATCATAATCCACGAGTTTAAAGGACCCCACAGTCCGAGATTAAGGACATCATAGTCCATGGAATGATTGGTTATCGGGACCCGTCACCTCTCTGAAGATGTTGAAGGATTACAACGACAAATATCAGAGGAGTGAAGAGATGTACCCTTAAACCCATGTTGATTGGGAAATTTGTAGTCCAATTTGGGACTAAGATCAATTAATTGGATTATAAGCACATGGACTCAGTTAAATCTGAATTGAGGACTTATGGCCAACTTGGGCTAATTCCAATTAGGTTTGAAATGTTGGCCCTTTGTTGGACTGTTGAACATTTGTCTGGGTTCAGCCCCCCATTATTTAGCAATGCTTAAACAGGGGTTTGGGGCTCTAACAACATTTTGTCTTTGGCTGGGCACTAACCATTCATTATAACTCTGGACTTTACTTTGCATATCATATGAACAAACAATTTTGAGGTTCAGTTGAAGGGGAGATTTGCCTTTGGAAAACTTAGCCAATTTGGGCTAAGCTTGGTTTGAAAATAGTGTTAAACACTAGAACATATCTGGCGGTCACGTGTTCCCACATGATGCATTTAAAATAGTATTAAACACTAGGGATGAAATGCTCAATATAGTGTTAAATACTAAAAAGGATAATGAGCTCACGTGATGACACGTGAGGCGCCCTAGGATTGGGCTAAGCTTCCTTTATTTTATTCTCAGAATATTCAAATAAGTGTTAAACACTTAAGTCTTCATGGCCATCACGTGTGGGCATGTGATGGGTATCCATGCACTGGACATTAAAGGAATTTGCTAGGGGTCACGTAGGGACACGTGAGGGCGCCCATGCATTGGATTGTAATCCTTCAGTTCTTTCCATATTCTCTTTTTTAAAGAGGTGTTTGTCAGGGGTCACGTGAGGACGCCCAAAGTCTATTCTGCCTTTATTTTTGAGAAATTTGTTCAAGGGTCACGTGGGAGCACGTGATCGGGTTGGATACTGACTTCTTTACGTGCATGGAGAGTTTTAAGTCCCTTGTTTAAGAATTAAATTCTTTTGTAGGGTTGAACCCTAATTTCATTTAGAGGAATTAAATTCTCATGTGTTTTGAAAGAATTAAATTCTTTAAACTCAACTCTCCCTCTATGCTTTGGATCTGCATGGCAGAATCTTCCCGATGAGAATTAAATTCTCAACTTATGGGGAGATCTGCTTCTGCAGATCTTCAACCATGAAGAAGAACTAAGTTCTTGTTTTAAGGGTTAAACCATGTTTCTGTTAGAGGAATTAAATTCCTAAGTATTTGGATGAATTAAATTCCCTAAACTCAATTCTCCCTTTATGTTTTGGATCTGCATGGCAGAATCTCCCCGATGAGAACTAAATTCGCAACTTATGGGGAGATCTGCTTCTGCAGATCTTCAACTGAAGGAAGAACTAAGTTCTTATTCAGAAGAGTTAAACTCTTAGTTTGAGAATTAAATTCACCTTTTCTTTTGTGGGAGCTTATAGGATGATCTCTTTCTCTCTCTTACCTAGGGTTTCTTTCTTTTTCTGAAGAAATCCTCTTTCTCTCTGGAGAATTAAATTCTCTTTTCTTTTGTACTCTCTCTCTGTTGTTGTGTCTCTTTTTTCTTCCCTCTTGGCTTTTAATTATAGGAGAAAGAAAAGAATCAGTTTGTTTAGTAAATCTTTCATTGAAAGATTTTAATTGATTTTGTAACCAAGATGATCTTTTAGATCACTCAGTGAATTTTATTCACCATTGGATTTTTAATCCAAAAGATCTTTTATCTGTTATTTCTGGCAAATTACAGGGAAATCTTTCCTTGTATAGAATCTGTCTATAAATTCGTGATTTTTAATCACCATTTGATTTTTAATCCAACGGTGATCTACTTTACAGAGCACAATCTTTTTGTTTGGAAAGATCTAGGGAAATGTTTTTCCAACTAGGGTTTTTGATTTCCCTTAATTAGAATTTAATTCTATTAGTTCAAAAGGTTTAAGAGCCTATCACATGTTAGCACGTGATCCCACTGATTGACCAATTAATTAGAATTTAATTCTATTTGTTTAGAGGGCTCAGAAACCCATCATGTGTTGGCACCTGACCCCACTGATTAATTACTTAATTAGAATTTAATTCTACTGTTTCCGAGGGTTTAAGAGCCTATCACGTGTTGGCACGTGACCCCACTGAGTAATTATTTTCAATTATTTATTTTATTCAGTGCCTACAGGCATTGCCTGTAAATGGTCACTTGTCTGCACGTGATGCCCGGTCACGTGTGGGCACGTGATGCCCGGTCACATGCGGGCACGTGATGCTTCATAACTTTTGATCCCGGATGAATTTTGAGGCCCATAATATATCAAATCGAAGTATTTTTTGAGAAACTTTCGATACCATCAGAATTTAGCTATTTCTCATTCGGGAGTTTTTCAAAATGCAGCCCGGAAAATACTGGTTCGCATTTTCTCCCTTAGATTACACGTGCATAGCATATTTGCTCATAACTTTTGATCCTGGATGAATTATGAAGCCCCTAATATATAAAATCGAAGGCTTTTTCGAGACTCTTTCGATACCATCAGAATTTAGCTGTTTCACATTCGGGAGTTTGTCAAAATACAGCCCGGAAAATACTGGTTCACATTTTCTTAAACGTATCGCTGCCATTTAATACCTTGGGCTCTTTTGCGCAGAAATTTTTTGGCGGGAACAAATGCCCCCCGCTACTTTGCCCACGTAAGTATATACGTGGTAGAAGTAGTGCAGCGTAATTCATAGTGCATGACCAGTTTTGAGTTGGTATATAATTTTCAGAATCTTGATCTGAGAAGATAACGAGCGGACACAAGCGTCGTCATTTATCATTGACTCAAATCTCGAGTCTTAAGGGATATAGTTCCAAACCCTCAGCTCCATGAGCCGCACCCTTCTATTTCTTTATGTTTTACTCTGGCGTGAAGTAGTTTATATGCTCATGGGTAATTTCTCCATTTCAGTGGCATGTAGCTTTGGCAAGTGTGGCCCATAGATGGTAGATAACAGTTCATCTTGAACTTTTTATAAGGTAGCGATGGCTTAGGAAACAGGGTTAGGATCTGTTGCCTAAGACTTTCCAACTTTATGAGCCGTGAGGGTCTCACAAAGGCTTTTCTCCCTATGAGTCGTGAGGATCTCGTAGGTGTCTTTTCTCTTTAGGAGTCATGAGGATTCCTAAGTGTGCTTTCTCTTGAGAGTCGTAAGGATCTCACAAGAGAATTTTCCCGCTTATAAGTCCAGAGGACTCGTAAGTGGTTGTTTCCCTCCTCGTCGATGTTCGACTTCAGAGAGTGTGACCCGTGGATAGTCCATGTTCACCTTTTTGCAGGGCAGTGATGGCTTGGGGGACAGGGTTAGGATCTGCCACCCAAGACTTTTCAACTTTATGAGCCGTGTGGGTCTCACAAAGACTTTTCTCCCTACGAGTCGAGAGGATCTCGCAGGTGTATTTCCTCCTTAGGAATCGTGAGGATTCCTAAGTGTGTTTTCTCTTGAGAGTCGTAAGGATCTCACAAGAGAATTTTCTTCCTTACAAGTCGAGAGGACTCGTAAGTGATTGATGAGTTAACCTACTCCCGTGTCAAAGCATTGCTTCAACAGGGAGGTCGAGGGTTGACTTTGGTTTATCTGTGTACCGCCGAGTCATGGAACTGGGAACTTTGCCGCGGCTCCGCTTTGCTGACATTGTATATTCCTGCAGAGACACTGATTTCTCTGCGAGTCGGCGCGAATCGAGATGTTCTCGTCAAGGACGTTGATTTCCCTGAATCGAGGTTTTGCCAAGGACACTGATTTTCCTGGAGTCGAAACGAATCGAGGTATCCCTGCAGAGACACCGAGATCTCTGCGGGTCGACGCGAATCAAGGTTCTTTCGTCAAGGACGCTGATTTCCTTGAATCGAGATTTTGCCAAGGACACCGATTTCCGTAGAGTCGAAACGAATCGAGGTATTCTTGCAAAGACACTGATTTCTCTACGGGTCGACGCGAATCTAGGTGCTCTCGTCATGGATGCTGATTTCCCTGAATCGAGGTTTTTGCCAAGGACACTGATTTCCCTGGAGTCAAAATGAATCGAGGTATCTCTACAAAGACACTGATTTCTCTGTGGGTCAACGCGAATCGAGGTGCTCTCGTCAAGGACGCTGATTTCCCTGAATCGAGGTTTTTGCCAAGGACACTGATTTCCTCGAAGTTGAAACGAATCGGGGTATTCCTGTAAAGACGCTGATTTCTCTGCGGGTCGATGCGAATCGAGAAGCTCTTGTCAAGGACGCTAATTTCCCTGAATCGAGGTTTTTGCCAAGGACACTGATTTCCTCGGAGTTGAAACGAATCGATATATTCCTGCAAAGACACCAATTTCTCTGCGGGTTGACACGAATCAAGGTGCTCTCGTCAAGGACGCTGATTTCCCTGAATCGAGGTTTTTGCCAAGGGCACTGATTTCCTCGGAGTTGAAACGAATCGAGGTATTCCTGTAAAGACACTGATTTCTCTGCGGGTCGACAAGAATCAAGATGCTCTCATCAAGGACGCTAATTTCCCTGAATCGAGGTTTTGGCCAAGGAAACTGATTTCCTCGGAATTGAAACGAATCGAGATATTCCTGCAAAGACACTGATTTCTCTGCGGGGCGATACGAATCAAGATGCTCTCGTCAAGGATGCTGATTTCCCTGAATCGAGGTTTTTGCCAAGGACGCTAATTTCCCTGGGGGTTGAGACGAATCGATGTGTTCTCGCAAGGATGTCTTAACGTCACAGTTAACCTCTGCTCTTTACGACAGAGGTCCGTTAGGGTTTGTGGTACTAGGGTTTTGTCCGTCATACCGTCGCGTTGGCTGCTGTATTCCTCGATAGGCAATTTTGCTGTTCGAGTGGCCTTGCGACCGTCGTGTCTCTGATCCCTTCGGGGCTAGACAAGACGTTTTCAACCAATCTTCCTAGGCAGTTTGACCGTCGGAAGAGCAAGCGTTAGGAATTTTGTCATGCCGCTTTTTACTTGAGGTTAGGCTCAGTTTGGGGAGCCCCGATGAGTCATAACCACTCCACGCTGGTGTGGGATGATCTCCGATAGTCTTTCAAGTTTCATATGAGTTGCCGTCAAGACCGTGAAGCTAGGAATTCGGTCTTTGCTTCGTTTGCCGGCATTGTGTCTGCTGTATCGAGATGAATTTCGCGGTTGTCTCTAGGTTGTTGGTGAACCGTCGAGGTTTGGAACTAAGGATTTTGCCTTGGCTCCAATTTTTTATTGTTGCGTATGAATCCTGCTGGAGGAAGAAGGCTGTGGTGACATCTCGTCTGCTGTATCAAGACGAACGTTGAGGTAGTGACCACTCCGCGCTGGTGTGGGATGATCTCCGATAGTCTTTCAGATTTTATATAAGTTGCCGTCAAGAACCTGAAGCTAGGAATTTGGCCTTTGCTTCGTTTGCCGGCATTGCGTCTGCTGTATCGAGACGAATGCCGCGGTTGTCTCTAGGTTGTTGGTGAACTGTCGAGGTTTGGAACTGAGGATTTTTCCGTGGCTCCGTTGTTTGATTGTCGCGTCTGAATCCTGATGGAGGAAGAACGCTGTGGTGACATCTCGTCTGCTGTATCAAGACGAACGTCGAGGTGGTGACCACTCCGCGCTAGTGTGGGATGATCTCCGATAGTCTTTCAGGTTTTATATAAGTTGCCGTTAAGACCCTGAAACTAGGAATTTGGCCTTTGCTTCGTTTGCTGGCGTTGCATATGCTGTATCAAGACGAATGCTGAGGTGGAGCTAAGATTTTGCCGTCACTCCGCTTTGCTGACGTTGCGTCTGCTGTAACGAGATTAATGTCCAGATGGTCTCTAGGTTGTTTGTGAACCTCAAGACTTGGCTCTCTTTCGAATGGAGCCTGGGGGAAAGGTGTGGTTCCCTCTTTGTTTGCGCCCCTGGATTGTATACAGGGATCAATGTGATCTCACCTGTTGGGAAAATAGTTTCATTCTTTTATTTTTTTTATTTCATTCCGCGATGCTCTATCATTTCAGCTTTTTATACCGCGAAAATCGCGATTGCCCAATCATTTCAGCTATTTTTTGCGGTGCCCAATCATTTCGGCAATTTTTGTTTTTACTCGCTGCTTTTTATTGCGAGTTTCTCAATCATTTCGGCTGTTTTTTGTATGCATATCTTTTACTTGCTGATTTTGTTGCAAGTTGGCCCATCATTTTGGCTATTTCATATGCATTTTTGGCTCGCTGAATCTTTATCGCGAGTGTGGAACTTAGAACCTGATGTCAATCTTAGCATCAGTATCGCTACAACTGGAATATTGCCAGGAGCGAATCATCATTTGCCGTGAAAGGACTTGGGATTTGATACCGATTTAGGCATCAGCATCGCTACCACTGGGACATTGCCAAGAGCGAATCATCATTTGCCTCTGTCAATGTCGAACAAAGGTGGCTTAGCAAACAGGGTTAGGATCCTGTCGACTAAGGCTTTTGACTTTACGAGCCGTAAGGGTCACATAAAGGTATTTCTCCTTACGAGTCGTGAGGATCTCGTAAGTGCGTTTTCTCCTTAGGGATCGTGAGGATTCCTAAGTGTATGGTCTCTTATAAGTCGTAAGGATCTTACAAGAGTGTTTTCTCCTTATAAGTCGAGAGGACTTACAAGTGTCTTTTGCCATATGAGCATATCCCCAGTCTCTGGTGGGACTTTGTTAGGGAAATGTTTATTCGCGCCCGTAGGTTGTATACAAGGGTCAATACAGAACCACTTTTAGGGCAAAATTGGAGATTGTGATGGCTTAAGAATAGGTTCAGATCCCTGTAGCTTAAGGCTTTTGAATCCTATGAGCCGTGAGGGTCTCAAAGGGGAATTCTCCTTACGAGTCGTGAGGATCTCGTAAGTGTAATTTCTCCTTAGGAATCATGGGGATCCCTAAGTGTGGTTCCCTTGTGAGTCGTAAGGATCTCACGTAGGTATTTTCTCCTCACAAGGTCGAGAGGGCCTTGCAAGTGTCTTTTAATGAGATTGCGCCCTTTCGGGTTTTCACAAAACTCGCCGGTAGCCCTGCTGTGTTTACTCAAGGAGCCCTTTCGGGTTTTCATCAGTGCCCATTTTGCTTATAGACATACCGATTTTTTTTTACCACGTCAGCCTGGGGATGCCGTAGGTTTGTAGTAGTTTAAAGACGTTTCAGTCATAGGTCCGAGATTTTTCGGGCAACGTACGATTACGCAGCTAGATTTTCTCGCAAATCTTCGCATATTTTGTGTCGGAGGTGGATTCCATGAAGAGAGGGCTGAGGGAGATTTCTTCGTCAGAGTCGCTTCCAAAGGTAATAAGTTGCGATTCCTATGTGTCGACTATGTGACAGTTGCCAGCAGCTCTTTTGCGCTCATCTATCGTGCTTTTCTGTTCCCGACGAGCCTTGCGCTTCACTCGTTGAACGCGTTGTCGGTGGACAACATATCCCTGCCATCAGTTTTTAAAGGCTATGCACTCCTCGGTTGGGTGTGCAATCCTCTGATGGTATAAGCAGAAGTTAGGATGTATGTCCACTTCATCAAGATGTATACTGCCAGGAGAATTCCCTCTGAAAGAGGGCAACTTCATTCCTATTGACAGGGCTCTAGCGAATCGTTTCCTTACTTTAAGCTTTCTTTTGCTGTCGATAGGGATGCTTAGATCCGGTTGGGGTGCCTCGACCTTTTCATTCAGTCGTCGGCGTTTAGCTTTTTCGAATATAGCCAGTTCGCGCTCTCGACTGGCTTTGCTTTTCTGATGGGCTTCGTTCAGTAGCAATTCGATCATCTTGTCAGACGGTTCCAAGGGTTTTGGTTTCGATCCTGCCCCCAGCTTTTTTATGATGTCCTCTATCGCCGAGTGAGCTTCTTCGTTAGTTAACGCTGAATGAGAGATCACGTGGCAACTTGCCACATAGTCCTCAAATTCTTCTGACGAGTCATCCCTGTCGTTATTGTCGTTATCTCCGCTCTCAAGGATATTGTTGAGAAATTCTTGGAGTGTGACCGGGGTTTGCGCCTTCTGGTTATATTCCTCCAGCGCGTCAATATGCTTTTGTAGATCCGTGCGCTTGTTATTAAACTGCGCGGGCTTTTTGATCTTCTTCTTTATCTTTGAAGACTTTGATGGCTGGGCCCGAATGTTTTGTCCACCATCAGTATTAACTCCCAATGTTAGGCGTGGTTTCAGCATCCCCTCGATGATCTCCAGCTCTAGCGGGCTTTTCCACCTGATTTTCGGACATGTTTGAAGATCTTTTAGCATTCTTTTAGTTTTTGCCGAAAGAACGACTTCCCATGGAGCTTCTTCTATAAATGAGCATGATGCTCCCGGCGTGTCCACCCTTTTAGGGGTGTGCTGTTGTGGTGGATTTACCTTCCAGTTTTCAGACAGCGCGAATTTGCCTTGTTGGTATTGGTCTTCAACCCGGTTTTTGAAGACGTAGCAGTCTTTGATCGGATGGCCCAATACTCAGTGGTAGGGACAATAATTGGGATCGTTGACGTCGTTTGGTTGCAGTGGGTGTCTCGACTCCGGTTGAGTAATGAGCCTATTGCGCACTGCCAGTTCAAACAGTTTCCTTGTTTTATCCAGGGGAAACAAATAAGGACGTCTCAACTTCTCATCAAGGGATTGCCGCTTGTTGCTTTGGCGAACAACCGGTCTCAGGCCACTCGGTTGTTGTTGAGCGTTGGCGACGAAGGTTGCTTTCCCTTTCCCCTTCTCATTCCGAGGATCCGTCTTTGAGGAGGATGGTCTATGGCCCATCTGGTCCGTTTAGGCCGGCTTTTCGATCAAGGCCTGGAAGGTGATCGGCTTGAAGAACATCATGAATTGGGATATGGTCGCTTGAGGGTCAAGAGTACCTATGAACTTGCCTACCGCAGGCGCTTCTTCAATGTGCTGCTCGCACTTCGACCATAGATTCCGCTACCGTATTGCATACTGGACCCATGTTTCTCTAGGCTTCACTCTGGTATTGATCAATGCCGTGATTGGGGTGCGTTCACTAGCACTCGTGAAACGCTGGGTGAATAGCAACTCCATCTCTGCGAATGTCTTGATAGAGTCATTTGCGAGTTCGGAATACCACTCGAATGCCGTCTCCGACAAACTGCCAACAAACTGGCGGAGCAATAGCTTATCGTCACTTCCAGTGTTGCCGCATAAGGCACTGAATTGAGCAATGTGCTGATGCGGATTTCCCGTCCCCTTGTATACGTGGAATTTGGGGATCGTGTATCCCGGCGGGTACTTTATTTGGTCGTACCAACCCGGATAGTATCATCCAGTCTTAACGATCTGCCCAGCCGTTTCGCTCGCCTAATGAGCTCGTATTTGCTGAGCGATGTAATCATCCAGAGCGGCCTTAGAGATGGTCTCCTCCTTGGCTGCTGAAAGAGCCGGAGGAGGGTTCAATGTCTCCTCTCTGTCGTCTTCAATGATAATCGGGGGGTCTTCAGCTGGAGGTTCCGGCTGTAACATCATCACGGCCATGTCTTGGAACAAAAGAGCCATTCGTTTTATGTTGGCCGCCTGTTCTGCGACTTCTTTTTCTTTCCTCTTGAGCATTCATCGGAGGAATTCAGCATCAGTTTCTTATTCCTGACGCTGCTCTGAGATCTCTAGATTTTCTTTCGGCCCAGTGAGTGCAGCCATTGCAGTCAGCATCTCCTGAAGTTTTTGTTGCTATTGCTCCTAAGCCTTTGTTATCGATCGGGTAAGCGGTCGATGACCTGTAGAAGCATGGCTTTCCTCTTTTTCAGAAGCGATATAAAAGGTATGTGTTACCATGCCCCCAGACTTGGGGCGTTTAGATCCAGCGTCCTTGCGGTTCGCCGCGGTCACGGGGGCTTTCTCCGGCCTCCTTCTCTTGTGAGCGGTTGAAGTTGAGGGAGCCGTTGCAGCGGGCACCCAGACGGATGACATCTTCTGTAGTACCACGAGATGGCTCTTTTCTTGCCAAGCTTTAATCTTCTTTGGTCGGCGAGAGTAGTCCTGGTCAATTACCGATTCTTGGACCTGTCGCCGGACTTTGTAAAGTTTGGAGGACAGCCGCTGAAAGGGCTACTCCAGCTTCACCTTTGTAAAATTTTCCACAGGTGGAGAAGATCTTTTCAGCACGGCCATTGGAAAGTTTTTGCACACCCTCCTTAGCGGTTCAAAGCTGTTCCCAGTTGGAACAGCAGCATCAACCTCCACCGTTGGAGCCGGCGGCGCCAGTCCGGAAAGGGAATTGCCCCCAGCCTTCCTCACTCGGCGCCAGTGGAGACGGCGAGCATGTCATGCGGATGGAGTTGGTTCAGCTATTGCGGTGACTTCCTCATGCCCCCTGTATTGGTCAGAAGTTGTCTTTGTCAACCTGTTGAAGACTGACGTCTGCTGAGTTGTGATGGCCAACCTGTCAAAAGCAGACTTCCGAGCAGGTGAAGAAGCCTTGACCATTTCGCCTGAAACGGGAGCTGAAACAGTCAGTCTTGTGAAGACCGACCCTTTGGAAAGAGAAGCCTCCTTGACGACTTCATGAGCAGAAATGGCTATCCGCTTAGGGATAACCCTTTCTGGTATTGCGGGCTTCTTCATGGTCCCAAATGAGCTTTGGCCCAGTCTGTCAAAGGCTGAGACATTAGAGCTGGACGACCTGTTGAGAGGGGCCGCGGTAATGGTAAGTCGATCAAAGACCGACTTCTTTGGGGCTTCTTGCGACAGCAGCGGAGCATTGAAGCTCATCGGTGGGATCATGGTCCCAAAGAACAGCCCAGTGGCGGCCTGAGGTCCCAAAGAACAGCCCAGTGGTGGCCTGAGTTACTTGCTCCACTGGCATCTTGAACAGGGAGGCCGCTTGGGGCCCGTAGGTTACTCCTCCAGATGAGGCGGAACGGGAGTTGCAGTTGCAGTTAGTGCAGTTTGAAGTCATTGATCTTCTGTTTTCTGCACGGAGAAAGACACCAAATCTTAGAACCTCGAACCCAAGGGCAACCATGTCAAACCGCGATTCGTTCGCGAACACGACACACGAAGTGTAGAGTGGAAAGAGGAAAAGGTCCCACCGGGCGTGCCAGAATCTGTTCCCCGCCGAAACACAGAGACGCGGCCGCGTAGATCCGTCTTTCCTGAATTTGGGGGAAGATGCTAATTGGTGCAATCCGTCCACCTCCCGAAGATGCCAAGTTGATTTATGACACCATGTATCGAAGGTTTAAGCGGATGTGGTCGATAAAGCAGACTTCGTCAAATTCTCCCTCGATGAGGGTTTTTTTTAATTCTGGGTACACTCTTCCATGCAGGCGCAAGCCCCTACAGTTAATTACGCTACGGCATTGCGGTAACCACTTTCTCCTTCTCCAGATGGTCACTTCGTGTCGTGGGTGTTTGTTTTGTTTTTGGTTGCCCGTGGATTGTATAGGAGACTAATTTATGTTGTCGCCCGTAGGGCGTGGATTAGTCCAAATCCGTATTTTCTTAGATTTGGGTTTGGGGGTTGGGTTTAAGGATACGTTAGTCTCATTTGAGACTAAGATCAACTTAAACGTTTATTAAGGATACGTTAGTCTAATTTTAGATTAAGATCAACTTAACAGGATCATTTAGATCCAGCAAAAGAGCATTTGGGCTCTATTGTTTAGTTTAGGGACATTGCGATCGATTACCAGTTTAAGGATATGGTGGTCCAAGGTTAAGGACATCATGGTCCATGGGTTTAAAGGACCCCACAGTCCGAGGTTAAGGACATCATAGTCCATGGGTTTAAAGGACCCCACAATCTGAGGTTAAGGACATCATAGTCCATGGAATGATTGGTTATCGGGACCCGTCACCTCTCTGAAGACGTGGAAGGATTACAACGATAAATATCAGAGGAGTGAAGAGATGTACCCTTGAACCGATGTTGATTGGGAAATCTGTAGTCCAAATTGGGACTAAGATCAATTAATCGGATTATGAGCACATGGGCTCAGTTAAATCTGAATTAAGAACTTATGGCCATCTTGGGCTAAGACCAATTAAGTTTGAAATATTGGCCCTTTGTTGGACTGTTGAACATTTGTCTGGGTTCAGCCCCCCAATAATTAGCAATGCTTAAACAGGGGTTTGGGGCTCTAACAACATTTTGTCTTTGGCTGAGCACTAACCATTCATTATAGCTCTGGACTTTACTTTGCATATCATATGAACCGACCAATTTTAAGGTTCAGTTGAAGGGGAGATTTGCCTCTGGAAAACTTAGCCAATTTGGGCTAAGCTTGGTTTGAAAATAGTGTTAAACACTAGCACATATCTGGCGGTCACGTGTTCCCACGTGATGCATTTAAAATAGTATTAAACACTAGGGATGAAATGCTCAATATAGTGTTAAACACTAAAAAGGATAATGAGCTCACGTGATGACACGTGAGGCGCCCTAGGATTGGGCTAAGCTTCCTTTATTTTATTCTCAGAATATTCAAATAAGTGTTAAACACTTAAGTCTTCACGTCCATCACGTGTGGGCACGTGATGGGTATCCATGCACTGGACATTAAAGGAATTTGCTAGGGGTCACGTGGGGACATGTGAGGGCGCCCATGCATTGGATTGTAATCCTTCAGTTCTTTCCATCTTCTTTTTTTTAAAGAGGTGTTTGTTAGGGGTCACGTGAGGGCGCCCAAAGTCTATTCTGCCTTTATTTTTGAGAAGTTTGTTCAAGGGTCACTTGGGATCACGTGATCGGGTTGGATACTGACTTCTTTATGTGTATGGAGAGTTTTAAGTCCCTTGTTTAAGAATTAAATTCTTTTGTTGGGTTGAACCCTAATTTCATTTAGAGGATTTTAAATTCCCATGTGTTTTGAAAGAATTAAATTCTTTAAACTCAACTCTTCCTCTAAGTTTTGAATCTGCATGGCAGAATCTTCCCGATAAGAATTAAATTCTCAACTTATGGGGAGATCTGCTTCTGCAGATCTTCAACCATGAAGAAGAACTAAGTTCTTGTTTTAAGGGTTAAACCCTATTTCTGTTGGAGGAATTAAATTCCTAAGTATTTGGATGAATTAAATTCCCTAAACTCAATTCTCCCTCTAAGTTTTGGATCTGCATGGCAGAATCTCCCTGATAAGAATTAAATTCTCAACTTATGGGGAGATCTGCTTCTGCAGATCTTCAACCATGAAGAAGAACTAAGTTCTTGTTTTAAGGGTTAAACCCTGTTTCTGTTGGAGGAATTAAATTCCTAAGTATTTGGATGAATTAAATTCCCTAAACTCAATTCTCCCTCTAAGTTTTGGATCTGTATGGTAGAATCTCCCCGATGAGAATTAAATTCTCAACTTATGGGGAGATCTGCTTCTGCAGATCTTCAACCAAAGGAAGAACTAAGTTCTTAATCAAAAGAGTTAAACTCTTAGTTTGAGAATTAAATTCTCTTTTTTGGGGAGCTTATAGAATGATCTCTTTCTCTCCCTTACCTAGGGTTTCTTTCTTTTTCTGAAGAAATCCTCTTTCTCTCTGGAGAATTAAATTCTCTTTTCTTTTGTACTCTCTCTGTTGTTGTGTCTCTTTTTTCTTCCCTTTTGGCTTTTATTTATAGGAGAAAGAAAAGAATCAATTTGTTTAGTAAATCTTTCATTGAAAGATTTTAATTGATTTTGTAACCAACATGATCTTTTAGATCACTCAGTGAATTTTATTCACCATTGGATTTTTAATCCAAAAGATCTTTTATCTGTTATTTCTGGAAAATTTCAGGGAAATTTTTTCTTGTATAGAATCTTTCTATAAATTGTTGATTTTTAATCACCATTGGATTTTTAATCCAATGGTGCTCCACTTTACAGAGCACAATCTTTTTGTTTGGAAAGATCTAGGGAAATATTTTTCCAACTAGGGTTTTTGATTTCCCTTAATTAGAATTTAATTCTATTAGTTCAAAAGGTTTAAGAGCCTATCACGTGTTAGCACGTGACCCCACAGATTGACCAATTAATTAGAATTTAATTCTATTGGTTTAGAGGGCTCAGAAACCCATCACGTGTTGGCACGTGACCGCACTGATTAATTATTTAATTAGAATTTAATTCTATTGTTTCGGAGGGTTTAAGAGCCTATCATGTGTTGGTACGTGACCCCACTGATTAATTATTTCCAGTTATTTATTTTATTCAGTGCCTACAGGCTTTTCCTGTAAATGGCCACGTGTCTCTACGTGATGCCCGGTCACGTGCGGGCACATGATGCCCCGTCATGTGCGGGCACGTGATGTCTCATAATTTTTGATCCCGGATGAATTATGAGGCCCATAATATATCAAATCGAAGGATTTTTTGAGAAAATTTCGATACCATCAGAATTTAGCTGTTTCTCATTCGGGAGTTTGTCAAAATGCAGCCCGGAAAATATTGGTTCGCATATTCTCCTTTACATTACACGTGCATAGCATATTTGCTCATAACCTTTGATCCCGAATGAATTATGAAGCCTATAATATATTAAATCGAAGGCTTTTTCGAGACGCTTTCGATACCATCAGAATTTAGCTGTTTCACATTCGGGAGTTTGTCAAAATACAGCCCGGACGTATCGCTGCCATTTAATACCTTGGGCTCTTTTGCGCAGAAATTTTTTGGCGGGAACAAGGAGGATCTTCCTGGCGTCCATCTTCATCGTGTAGAAGATGGGAGCTGTGTCGAGAGCTGAGCTTGTCCTTAGAGACATTGTTGAGACTTGATCGCCTGAAATCCTGTGTAAAAGAGCATTATTTTATTATAAATATCGATATATATATTGATTGAGTTCGCATGAACGTTTAACCCGAAATATGGGATAAAAGATAGGTCACACCGGGCGTTCCACAATCTGTAGGGTGTTTTTCGTCACCCCATTGAGATGGGAATATGCGTCATTTGTCAGGCGCATTACAGATTACCCTTACCCAGGATAGGCGGGGGTTTATTGATTGTAGGTATCCGAATCTCCGGCAGCCGCAGACTAAGCTACCATTAATTACACCTCGCTTTTGGAGCAAGGGAATCTCCGATTGACGGGTCAAACTGGTCATGCGAACTCAATGTGCCATGTATATATGTGTCATGTTTTGAAGGATTTTGGATATATCGGGGAACTCGCAGAGTTGTACGGGGGTCCCGCTACCCGGATAGCGGGTTGGGGGTCAAAGGGGCTAGCAACCCCCTTGCTGGGTGCGGGACAGCACCCCGTTAGAAATTTTTTCTAACGGGGGAGGTATTTTGAGTGTGGAGTATATATAAAAAAACGGGTGAGTAGCGTCATAAGGACGTGTGGGCGTCAGCGTCTAACGTTCCCAGCATGCGGGCGTTGGGCGCTTGGCGCTCGCGCCTCACGCGCCTGGCATATGGGCACCAGTGCCTCACGTCCCCGGCACATGGGAGCTGGGCGCCTGCGGAAAAAAAAGGGCTTAGCCCTTACACTAAGAATTGTACTCCCAATTGACTTTTGGAGTTAAACTCCTAAAAGAAGGACAAAGCGGCTTGGCCCCTGCACTGAGAGTTGTACTCCCAAAAATAAAGATTTTTATTATTATTATTTTTATTATTATTATTATTATTATTATTATAGAGTTAAACTCCAAAGAGATTTTCGGAGATGATGAAAGGGGACCCTTTTCTTCTCCCTTGAGTCATGAGTTTTCTCTTAAGCCTTGGATCTTCCCAAAGTAGGATTTTTTGAGATGGGTCTCCTTCTTCCCCCTCTCTGTTGGCTGGATCTTGGAGAAAAAGGGGTGGAACTTAAAATTCTCTCATTTTAGAGATTTGATGGGAGATCTGGGTTCCCCTTCAAGGGTTTTATGGTAAAAAACTATTTCGTTTTGGAAAAAGAAGAGTTAAATTCTTGATTTAATTCAAGAAAGGGGAAGAAGGTTTAGAACCTTGAGGAAAGAGGAGGCGCAGAAACCCTAACTTTTGAGGGGAATCAATTCGTTTTTTTATTTCATTATCATGTTGCCTTATATAGACTTACAAATTTCATTATCATGTTGCCTTACACATAGCCCCATGGGCTTTACAAAATGGTATTTTGCTCATCCCATGCCCCATGTGCTCATTTCTTTTGCACATGAGCCATGTTCTTTACAAAATATTGGTTTTATGCCTATTTTTCTTACATTTATTCATAAAAATTACATCAAGATTATTTATTACATAATTTTCATATAGGCATGGAGGAGGCTGGCTGCGGGGCTCGACTTGGGCATGGACCCACTTGACCTGGGCTTTGGCCTATTTACATGGGTTGACTTTGACTTTGACTTGGTCAACCGGGGTGTAATTTTTGACCCCAACAGTGGGGACGGAGAGAAGAGAGAGAAAGACAAAGAGATAGACGAGAGAGAGATGATCAGTTATTATAATTAATATATTATCTATATATTTAGATAACAGTTTATATAAACTAGGTATAATATTATATATATATAGGATTTTATAGCTGATACCATATTACTCCGAATATTACCCGTGTCCCTTCTAAAAATCTAGTTTTTAAATATGGAGAATATACGTAAAAGTTTAAACTATAATGCGGTATCCAGTAAATAAAAATGTATACCCCCAAGTACGGATCTGCGTAAATATACGTAGCAATCACTTACAAGTCTATTTTAAAAATTAGGACATAAACATGATATATGAGTGCAACCACATGATATGGGGTACCATGACATGCAATGCTAAATAACCAAATATGTTATTTGGTTTTTATTTTGTATTATTAAAATATATATGGAATATATTATATATGTGTATAGAATCTAGATTTGCATGGATACTCTGTACTAGAAAAATATTTGATGGAATCTTGAATCATGCTAGGTTCAACCACGCGGGTCGGGTCGGGTGGGATAATAACTGAAACAGCCAATTGCACTATCCGCTACCCAAAAGTAACAATAATAAAGAAATACGTCGCAAGATTCAAAATACCCCAAATAAAATAGTATAACAGTGCTAGGGTGTTACATATGAAAACTCTACAAGGTGTAGGTGATCTTTCCATAAACCTCTGAAATCTAGCATACATGCCCTCAGCATATCTTCCAAGATCTGAATTGTTCGCTCGGACTGTTCGTCTGTTTGTGGATGATACACCGTGATGAAATTCAGACTCGTTCCTAGACTAGCTTGCAGACTCTGTCAAAATTGTAATTGGAATGTAGTATTACGATCGGAGACGATGCAGACAGGTACCCCATGTAATCTCACGATCTACAACATGAGTTTATGGGTATCAAGACAAGTATGGTACATCTTCAAGGTATAAATCTTATTTTAGATTTTACTCAACTCCATGTACTTCCTTACCAATGTCTCAGTTGACTGGCTAATTCTAAATGAAATAAAGTGAGATGACTTAGTGAGTCAATCCACAATAATCCAGATTGCGTCGTTACCCTTCGTGCTGCGAAGGAGAGCAGTCACGAAGTCCATGGTAATGTACTGCCATTTCCATTCTGGGATTGGTAACGGATGAAATAGACTGGAAGTTCTGTGATATTCGGCCTTCTTTTACTGACATACTAAACACTTTTCTACGCTCCTTACTACTTCTCACTTCATTCCATGCCACTAATAGTGTTGTCGTAGATCCATGTATATCTTCGTACCGTCGGGGTGTACCAAATAAGGAGAGCTGTGAGCTTCTTTCATCAAATCTTCTCGAACAGGGCCGACTGGCACGCATAAACAGCTCCCATACCGTAAGGATCCATCTTCGTGAATGATGAAGTCGCTTCGAAGACCACTTTCTAGTTGTTCTCGAATCTTTTGTAGCATGGCATCATTTGCTTGAGCTGGCTTGACTGATTGACAAGAGTGTACTGGACTTGTAAGTTCATCAAAGATAAAGCGTTACCTGGTATAACTACTTCAATCTCCAATCCGTGCAGTTCTTGTTGTAGTCTCCACTGAGCGGTGAGATTCATTGCTAAAGGTTGGCGACTAAGTGCATCAGCAACTACATTCACCTTTCCAGGATGATACTGTAGGTTGATTTCGAATTCCGCCATGAGTTCTAGCCATCTTCTCTGCCGCATGTTGAGTTCCTTCTGAGTAAATACATACTTTAGACTTTTATGGTCGGTGTATATATCCACTCGATCTCCCAAAAGATAGTGACGCCAAATCTTGAGTGCGAAGACCACGGCTGACAGTTCCAGATCATGTGTTGGATAGTTGCGCTCATGGACCTTTAGTTTTCTTGATTCAAAAGCCACAACCCTACCATACTGGTGAAGAACAAATCCTAATATTTTACCGGATGTATCACAATTTTCATCGAATCCGCCAGATCGATCTGGTATTACAAGAATAGGTGCTGAGGTTAACCTCGACTTGAGTTCTACAAAAGCCTCTCATATGCTTCTGACTACATGAATGTTTCGTCTTTACGTGTAAGTGTGGTCAGCGGTGCTGCAATCCTTGAAAATCCTTCGATGAAGCGTCTGTAATATCCTGCTAAGCCCAAGAAGCTTCTTATATCTTTCACCGTCCTTGGTGCCAGCCACTCGCTGACAGCTGACACCTTAGCTGGATCCATAAAGATTTCTTCTCCTGAAATGATGTGTCCGAGAAATCCAACTTGATCTAGCCAAAATTCACACTTTCTGTACTTGGCGTAGAGATGGTATTGTCGTAATGTCTCCAGGACAATGTGTAAGTGTTTGCAAGCTCTTTCCGATTCTTTGAATACACCAGGTTGTCGTCGATGAAGATAATAACAAACCAGTCTAAGTACTATCGGAAAACTTGGTTCAACATATTCATAAAGTGGCAGGTGCATTGTTCAATCCAAATGGCATTAAGAGATATTCATAATGGCCATAGCGATTCCTAAATGTCGTCTTCGGAATGTCGGTCTTCTTGACCTTCACCTGATGATATCCTGAACGAAGATCTAACTTTGAGAATACATAAGATCCACTTAACTGATCGAAAATGTCATCGATGCGCTGTAGTGGATACTTGTTCTTAATCGTTACTTCATTTAGATCCTGATAATCCACTCACATCCGGTAGGTACCTTCCTTCTTCTTTATAAGCAGCACCAGAGATCCCCAACTAGAAGTACTTGGTCGGATCGAACCCTTCTTCAGGAGTTCATCTAACCGAATACGGATTTCATTCAACCCCTCCGGACTTAATCGATATGGAGCTTTGATTACAGGTTGTGTGCCTGGTTGCAAATCAATACTGAATTCAAGAGCTCAATCGTGAGGCAAACCTGATATATCTTCAGGGAAAACATCCTCGAACTCTTGAACTACCTCTGGCTTCGATCCTTCCATTTGCAACGCTGCAATCTCTGCCTTCTTCAGTTTTGCTCCGTAGATGCTAGGCTCCAATGCCAGTTCTCTGCTTTTGAAATAGAATATTGGGTGATCTGGTATTTCAAATTCTACACTCCTTTGGTGATAGTCGATGGTAGCGAAGAAAGTTCCCAACCAGTCCATTCTCAAGACTACGTCGAATTCAGTATGTTCAGCACTTTGAAGTCCGCAAATAATTCTCGACTGCAGACGACTACTGGACACAGATCGTATCCCATGGTTGCATTTAGAACGTCGTTCCTGAACCGACGTTCCAGCTGGATACGAGCAGTTTAACTAGGATCGCATGAGTTCTTACGAACTATTGTGATATGAAGCAATGTGATACTCTAGTGTCGAATAGCGTGAATGCAGGTAAGGTGGCTACTAAGATTGTACCAAAGTCGCATGGGATATGTTTAGGTATAACAAAATAAGATGTCTAGAAATTGAAATAACTTGAAAGGAAAGAACAAAGAGATTTACCGGTGATAATCTGACCCGTAGCTTCAGCCATTTCGACCGACGTGGTGAATGCTTGGCACCACGGCACTTTCCTATGTGCCTGGTTAAACACTCTATTTCCCTAATATATTTAACCTAATAAAAGAGCAAAGCTCTGTTGAATTAAATAAGGCAGCGCCTCACTTGCTTTCTATGAGAGCGCCAGCGCCAGAGCCAATCTTATAGGATTAAATCCTATGGTGGCGCCTCACGTGCTCCTCACGCGGGTGCCAATGTGCAAAGCACAGAAAAGTTCATTACATAAGAGTTAAACTCATAGAAGGCGCCGCATGTGCTCCTCACACGGGTGCCCACGCGCAAAGCACATAAATACCCATTATAAGAATTAAATTCTTAAGTAGCGCCCACGTGCATAACTCGTGAACGCCGGCGCCAATTAAAATTCTACAATACTCTCTGTTAAACAAAACCGTTTGATCAAAAATCCAACGGAGATGATAAATTATCAAAAATAAAGAATCAAATTCTATTAGAAGAAAATATCTCCCAAATCTTTCTAAATAAAAATGATACTCTCGGTTGGATCAATGATCCAACAATAGAATAAAATTCTCTTTTTGGGAATATATTCACTCAATCTTTCTAAACAAAAAAGATTATTCACTGTAAGACAGAGAATTCTTGTATTAAAAATCCGATGGTAATTAAAAAATCACCATCTTACAGAATAAATTCTGTATAGAGGAAAATATTTCTCCAATCTCGTTAAAAACAAAAATCATATTCTGTAAAAAAACAGAAGTCCTTAGATCAAAGATCCAATGGTGGGTAAAAAATTTTCCAACCCAATTTTGAGACCAATTAAATCAATTAGAATCTCTAAATGAGAGATTTTCTCAAAACTAATTAACAATTTGTCTCTACTATATAAAAAAAACCGAGACTTCAAGTCTCAGAGAAAGAGAACCCTCCGTAATCTTTTAAAAAAATTACAGAAAGCTTCCAAAACAACAAAGAACTCATTTCTCAAGAAAAGAAGAAGACCTTCATTCTCGAAACTCTAGGTAAAGAAAAAATATCAAAATATCTCTACAATATCACATCTAAGGGTTTAACCCTTTTTACAAAAAAAGAACTTAGTTTTTTCTCTGGATCCGAGATCCACAAGACAAGTCTATCACAAGTTGAGAATTTAATTCTCATCGGGAAGATCTTGTTCTTAAGAATCAAACATGCAGGGAAGAACAAATTTAAAGAGAAAAAAATATGGAGTCCATAACACTCCAGGAACTCGGTTCCTTCAAATCAAGAACTTAGTTCTTAATGAACAAGATCCCAGATCCCCAAAATAATGATCTTGGTGATCGTTAACGGTCAAAATACCATTAACAGAGATTTAAGTTCTCTAAAAATATCAACAGAGATTAAATCTCCATATAAAAGAAACTAGCGCCTCATGTATTTCCCACATGGACGCCCCTCTTCAACAGTGCCTAGCGCCTCACGTGAAACACACGTGGGCAGCATATAAAGAGTGCTTAGCACTCCATACAAAGCCAAAATGGCTGAGTGCTTAGCACTGATTGGGCAGCGCCCAGCACCTCATGTGTTCCTCGCGTGGGCGCCACTAAAGAAAAAAAAAGAAGAAAGAGAAGAGAGAAAAGTGCTTGGCACTCCACATACAGCCAAAATGGTTGAGTGATCAGTGCTCATTAGGCGGCGCTTATAATTAAATGCTTCACATGATACCCATGTGAGTATCAGAGCGTCAAATAAGTGCTTAGCACTTTTGAATGAAAAAGAAAAAGAGTGGGCGGACTAAGCCCAAATGGCTAAGTCTTTGAAGTTTCTTGCAGCTGAGCCCAAATGCTATTTTGATGGATCTTAGGTAAAAATGATTCTTAAAAACTTTGACGATATCCAAGATGATATTCATCACATATCTCCTAAGATAATTTTAGTCTCAAATACGACTACCGATTCTTAGGACCATCACCCCTTTTTCCCTCAAATACGGGATCTGGTTTAAGGGTACATCTCTTCACAGCTCTGATACATGTCGTTACAATTCTTCAACGTCTTCAGAGAGGTGGCGGGTCCTGATGACCAACATCTTTTTTCATCCCACATTGATGCACTTCCAAATTGAAATGTTCTTAAACTAAAATTCCATATCGCCATTGTTCACTTCTTCATATAACAAATACACGTGCACGCAAGATGAATGTTGGACCGAAATGACCTTAAACTAATATTCGCCCCAAATATAGCGATAATGGACCGAAATGTCCTTAAACTAACATTCGTCCCCAAAATGGGAATGTTCGACCGAAATGTCCTTATACTAATATTCGCCCAAATACGACGAAAATGGACTGAAATGTTCTTAAACTAACATTCGTCCCCAAAATGGGAATGTTGGACCGAAATGTTCTTAAACTAATATTCGCCCCCAACCATAGCGATGATGGACCATGACGTCCTCAAACTAAAACAAAATGAGCCCCAAATGCTCATATATATTTACGTTGATCTTAATCTCAAACCAGATTAATGGTCCTTAAATAAACCAAGCCCGAATATAAAAATATACGGATTTGGGCTAATCCATGCCTTACGGGCGATGGCATAAATTAGTCTCCATATACAATCCAGGGGCAACTAAAACAAACAAAAAACACACACGACAGAAATTGAACTTCCGGAGTAGGAGAAAGTGGTTATCGCAATGCGGTAACGTAATTAACTGCAGGGGCTTGCGCCTGCAGGGAAGAGTGTCCCCACAATCAAAAACCCTTCATAAAATGAGGGGGAATCTGATAAAATCTGCTACGAAGGTCGCATCAGTCCAAACCTCCGGTATACGGTGCCATAAATCAACTTGGCATCTTCGGAGAGGTGGACGGATAAATCCAAATAGCATCTGCCCCCAAAATTCAGGCAAGACGTCCCAACGTCCCGGTCCGTCTTCCGGCGATGAACAGATTCCGGCATTCCCGGTGGGATCTTTTCCACTTTCCACTTCACACTTCGTGTGTCATGTTTTGCAAACAAGATCGCGGTTCGCTATGATTGCCCTTGGATTCGAGGCACTAAAATTTTGTGTCTTGCTCCTGTGCAAAGAAAATCGATGGCTTCCCACTGCACAACTTGCAATAACAACTCTTACTTCATCCCAACTGGAGGAGTGACCTACGGGCCGAACACGGCCTCCATCTTTTCAATGCCGGTGGGGCACATTACGCAAGCTACTACTGGACTATTTTTCGGAACCATGCTCCAACCAGTGAGTTTCGGTGCCTCAGTGCCACAAGAAGAAGCTCCCAGGAGGTCAGTCTTCGATCAACTTGCAACCACTGTAGGGTGTTTTTCGTCACCCTATTGAGATGGGAATGCGCGCACGCTTGTCGGGCGCATTACAGATTCCCCCTGCCTAGGATAGGCTGGGGTTTATTGAATATGGGGATCCGAATCTCCGGCAGCTACGGACTAAGCTGCCGTTAATTACCCTTCGCCTTTGGAGTGAGAGAACCTCCGATTAACGGGTTAAACTGGTCATGCGAACTCGATGTGCAGTGTTCTGTTTTGAAGGGGTTTTGGATATATCGAGGGCTCCGCGGAGTTTTTACAGGGGTCCCGCTACCCGGATAGCAGGCTGGGGGTCAAGGGAGCTAGCAGCCCCCTTGCGGGGAGCGGGGTTGCACCCCGTTAGAAATTTTTTCTAAAGGGGATAGTGTTGTAGAGTATGTGCGTGTATGTGTGTATGTATATATACATATATATATATATATATATATATATATATATATATATATATATATTATATATATATAAGAGAAAAAGGGCATCCAAAGGATGCGTGGGGAAGAAAGCGCCAGCGCCTCACGTGCGCGGCACGCGGGCGCTTGGGCGTTGGCGCTATCGCCCTGGGCACTAGCGCTTTGGGCGCCATAGCGCTAGCGCTTTGGACGCTAGCGCCTTACGTGCCAGGCACGTGGGCGCTCGGGCGCTAGCGCCTCACGTGCTAGGCACGTGGGCGCTCGGGCGCCAGCGTCTTGGGCGCTCGGGCGCTAGCACCTCACGTGCTAAGCACGTGGACGCTCGGGCGTTACTGCTTTGGGCGCTAGCGCCTCACATGCATGGCACGTGGGCGCTCGGGCGCCAACGCTTTGGGCGCTCGCGCCTCATGTGCCAAGTAGGTGGGCGCTCAGGCGCTCGCGCTTTGGACGCTAGCGCCACACGTGCCAGGCGCGTGGGCGCGTGGGCGCTCGGGCGCTCGCGCTTTGGGCGGCAAAAGGGACTTGGTCCCTCCAATGGGAGTTGTACTCTCAGAAAGAAATACTTATTATTTTGTGTGTGTGTGTGTATGAGGAGTTAAACTCCTAGGATATTTTGAAGCTGATGAAGGGGCTTCTCCCCTTGAGCCCTGGATCTTCCCCAAGGTGGAGTCTTTGGAGATGGGTCTCCTTCTTCCTCCTTTGTTGCCCGGCTCTTAGATAACAAGAGGAGTGAGATTTTAAAAATCTCTCCATTTTAAGATCTGATTGAAGATCCGAGCTCCTCTTTGTGGGTTTTGTGGTGAAAAACTATTTAGTTTTGGAAAAAAAAGAGTAAAAATCTTGATTTAATTCAAAAGAAAGAAAAAGATTTAGAACCTTGAGAAAGGAGTACGAGGCACAGACCTTGAATTTTTAGAGAGAGAAAAAGATCCTCAGATATTTTCATTATCTTTGCCTTTATAGGCTATACACTTTACATATATTCTCTTAGATTTTACAAAATGGCATTTTGCCTATCCTATGGCTCATGTGCTATTTCTTTTTGCACATAAACCATTGGCTTTACAAAAATTTGTCTTTATGCCCATTCATGCATAAAAAATTACATTTAAATTATTTATTACATGATTTTTATCTTGGCATGGAGGAGGGCCGACCGCTACATGTTCGGACTCGACCTGGGCATGTGCCCACTTGATCTGGGCTTGGGCCCACTTGGCTTGGGGTTGACCTTGACTTTGACTTGGTCAACCGGGGTGCAATTTTCGACCCCAACAAAGTGCCCCCCATCAATAAATGCACACCACATATGTGGGTCGTGTGCATGAAATTGATGGATCTTCTTTCATGTGGAGGCGAGTTTCTTTGATTCCCACTTTTTGGGATACACTACCCTTTTTACGACATGGACGGTCGACGCTTGACGCATCTCTGAGACAGAGTGTCCGTAGTAGACTTTTCCCTGGCCCGGAGCGATTTGGTTCCCGATTTGTGGGAAACTTGCACAGCCCTTTTTACGATATGGACAGTCGACGCTTGACGTGTCTCCGAGACGGAGTGTCCGTGGTAGACTTTTCCTTGGCCCGGAGCGATTTGGTTCCTGATTTGTGGGAAGTCTGCACTGCCCTTTTTATGACATGGATGGTCAACGCCCTGATCCGGAGCGATTTGGTTCCCGATTTGTGGGAGGCCTGCACTGCCCTTTTTACGACATGGACGGTCGACGCTTGACGCGTCTCCGAGACGGAGTGTCCGTGGTAGACTTTATCCTGGCCCGGAGCGATTTGGTTCCCGATTTGTGGGAAGCCTACACTGCCCTTTTTATGACATGGACGGTCGACACCCTGATTCGGAGCGATTTGGTTCCCGATTTGTGGGAGGCCTGCACTGCCCTTTTTACGACATGGACGGTCGACGCTTGACGCTTCTCCGAGACGGAGTGTCCGTGGTAGAATTTTCCCTGGCCCGGAGCGATTTGGTTCCTAATTTGTGGGAAGCCTGCACTGTCCTTTTTACGACATGGAAGGTCGACGCCCTGATCCAGAGCGATTTGGTTCCCAATTTGTGGGAGGCCTGCACTGCCCTTTTTATGACATGGACGGTCGATGCTTGACGCGTCTCCGAGATGGAGTGTCCGTGGTAGACTTTTCCCTGGCCCGGAGCGATTTGGTTCCCGATTTTTGGGAAGCCTGCACTGTCCTTTTTACGACATGGACGGTCGACGCTTGACGCGTCTCCGAGACGGAGTGTCCGTGGTAGACTTTTCCCTGGACCGGAGAGATTTGGTTCTCGATTTGTGGGAAGCCTGCACTGCCCTTTTTACGACATGGATGGTCGACGCCCTGACCCGGAGCGATTTGGTTCCCGATTTTTGGGAAGCCTGCACTGCCCTTTTTACGACATGGACGGTCGACGCCCTGACGCGTCTCCGAGGCGGAGTGTCCGTGATAGACTTTTCCCGGGCCCAGAGCGATTTGCTTCCCAATTTATGGGAAGCCTGCACTGCCTTTTTACGACATGGACGGTCGACGTCCGATTTGACTTGCTATGCTTCTTGGAGTGTCAGGGGTGATCTTGACTTGCTCCGCTTCTTGCGGTGTCGAGATTGGATTCTGACTTGCTCCGCTTTCTGCGGTGTCGGGGTTGATTTTGACTTGTTGATTGTGATTTGGATTGACATTAGCATCACTACACTAGAATATGGTACCAGGAGCGAATCATCATCTGTCTTTGAGAGGATTTGGGGATTTTGGTTTTTTGGGCGGCATCTGAATTGCTGCACTGGAATAATGCCATGAGCAACTCATCATTTGCCCCGAGAGGATTTAGGAATTGATTTTTGGGTCGGCATCTGCATTTCTGCACTGGAATAATGCCAGGAGCAACTCATCATTTTCCCCGCGAGGACATAGGAATTGGTTTTTTGTTTGGCATCAGCATCGCTACACAGGAATATAGTACCAGGAGCGAATCATCATTTGCGTTTGCTTATTAGAAAGCGATGGCTTAGGAGACAGGTTTTAGGTCCCTATCACCTAAGAATTTTCAATTTTGCGAGCCGTAAGGGTCTCACAAAGCATTTTCTCCCTACGGGTCGTAAGGATCCCGTAGGTGTATTTTCTCCTTAGGAGTCATGGGCACTCCTAAGTGTGTTGCTCCTTTGTGGGTCGTAAGGATCTCACGCGGGAATTTTCTCCTCACAAAGTCGAGAGGACTTTGCGATTGCATTTCATCTCTTTTTCAAGAATTTGCGCCCTTTCGGGTTTTCACAAACTCGCCGGCAGTCCTGCTGTTTTTACTCACGAAGCCCTTTCGGGTTTTCATCCGTGCCCATTTTGCTTGTAGACATACCCCCTTTTTTTCCACCGCCAGTGGGAGTTTGAATGTGGTCTCGCCAGTAGGACTTGGGAGAGATTGGGATCGTTTTATACCCGTGGATTGTATACGGTTTTGCAAGATGTATGATCCAGACCGTAGGGTCGGAAAAATTTCGGGACATTGTCGGTGTCTGCATCGCTGCACTGGAATATGGTACCAGGAGCGATTCATCATTCGCCGTTGGGGTATGGAATTTGTAATTTGGTTGGCGTCTGCATCGCTGTACTGGAATATGGTACCAGGAGCAACTCATCATTCGCCATTGTGATTTGAGTTTGGAATTTGGTTGGCATCTGCATCGCTACACTGGAATATGGTACCAGGAGCAACTCATCATTCGTCATTGGGAATTTGAGTTTGGAATTTGGTTGGCTTCTACATCGCTGCACTGGAATATGGTACCAGGAGCGACTTATCATTCGCCATTGAGAATTTGAGTTTTGGATGGCGTCTGCATCGTTGCACTGGAATATGGTACCAGGAGCGACTCATCATTCGCCGTTGGGATTTGAGTAATTTGGAATTCTGGTTGGCGTCTACATCGCTGCACTGGAATATGATACTTGGAGCGACTCATCATTCGCGGTTGTCTATTGGGAAGCGATGGTTTAGAAGACAGGTTTAGGTCCCTATCAGCCAAGGCTTTTCAATTTTATGGGTCGTAAGGATCCCATAAAAGCATTTTTTCCCTACGAATCGTAAGGATCCCGTAGGTGCATTTTCTCCTTAGGAGTCATGAGGACCCCCAAGTGTGTTTTTCCTTTGTGAGTCATAAGGATCCTACGAAGGTTTGTTCTCCTCATGCATCGTGAGGACACATGAGTGGGTCTTCCTAATAGAGCATAATTCTAAGGGCGGAGACCAGCCGCGTAACTCGTGATTACGGTGGGGCATGGGTATGATGAGAATTATTTGAGCCCGTGGATTGTATACGGTAGTCAATTTGGGGGCTGGCCGTAGGGCCGGAAGAATTTTGGGAATTTGAATTTTGGTTGGCGTCTGCATCGCTGCACTGGAATATGGTACCAGGAGCGACTCATCATTCACCGTATTTTTTACCGCGATTGCTCTATCATTTCAGCTTTTCTTATTGAGAAGGTCGCGATTGCCCTATCATCTCGGCTATTTATTCGCGGTTTCCCCATCATTTCGGCTTTATTATTATTATTATTATTATTATTATTATTATTATTATATATATATATATATATATATTTTTACTTACACTTCTTTTTTTTTACATTCCCAGTTTAACGACTTAGAGGTCGATTATTCCCAGTTTAACGATATGGAGGTCGATTATTCCTAGTTTAATGACATGGTGGTCGATTGGTATTCCCAGTTTAACGACGTGGTGGTCCTCTTTGCTTATCCCAGCTCCTTGAATTTTGATCTTGGCGGAGCTGTGTTGATGACCGTAGCTCTGCGGCTTGCCGATACATCCGAGGACTGTGAGGTTTTTCCAAGCTTGTATTGGTCCTCTGTACAATCTTTGAAAATACAGCAGTCTTCAATGGTATGACTCACCACCCTATGGTATGGGCAGTATACGGGATTGCCGGTCATATTCATTTCATGTGGCCTCTTCGGAATAGGCAATTGCAGACCGTTGTTCAAGGCTTCCTGGAATATATTGCGGACCTTATCCTTCCTGAAGGAGTATACCTTCTTCTTTCTCTCCATTAGAGTAAGTGCCCTTACTAATGCTGGTCCTTGAGGTCGATCAGTCTTTGGTTCGCCCTTTTCAGATAATGGCATATGTCTGGGAGGATTAGGTTCCCGAAAGGCTTCGGTCTCCATTTGTATGAAATCGACGGTCGTAGCTTGACTGTATGTCACGCCCCGCTTCCCAAAATACGGAATACGAGGGGTAGACAAGGCCAGCCATGCTCCTACGGACAAGGAAAGTCCTGCCGTAGTCACACTTCGGCTTCTAGCTTTTCATGGTAAACAGTAAATGATGCGCAGGTAATGGGAAAATGCAGTAACTGAAAGGAACAATGTAAAGACTGACCTGAAGTGGAACAAATGAAAGTAACTCGGGAAGGCGAGTCAAGAAGTCTGTGAAGCACGTCTAGTTCTGATCCAGGCTAAATCTTCTCCTCACACTGAGCATGCATACTCAGGTCGTCAGAGCGACACAATAGCAATATAATGTATATAATCAAGTAACAGTTCTAACAGTGGTGAGGATATGAATAACAGTAAATCAATAACAGCATGAATATAAATGAGCAGAGATCAATGCAGCGGAAAAATAAAGCAGTATAACAATATGTCACGAATGTCAAGACAGTATAGAATGAATGTAAATGACAGTAACCCTATCGGTCTCTAAGTCTCACTGCACAGGTCAATAAGCCTATCGTCAGTCCAAGTGTGAGAGTCAACCACTCGTGAGTGTCCTCCACCCAAGGGTAGAACCCAAGGGCAAGGGACCACGGGCCCAACATGTAACGAATGTATCACAGTGTATATATCACGTACCCTGTAAATCTCCATATAACTCCCTAAATATATAAGCCGGCACGGGACTCCCGAGATTCTGTTGAATTCACACTTGAACTACCCCACACCCCGTGGTCTACATCAAACGCTGACCATAACCCTAAATACTAATCGATCCGTGACAAGTCTGCACGAGAACTGGAGGCAGGACCTCCATCAAGCACGTCCCGACTAATACCTAAGATAAATGGCAGTGTCGGATGCCTTATCTGTGACATCCGTGCAAGCGCTTCCATAAGTGTCCCATACCACTTATAGTCACACGTACACGCATCTCACAGACGTCGACAATGCAATAGAATAAAAGGGACACTGATTGTGCACAAGTACGTATCACTTTCACTTAATCACGAATGCACGAACACTGACGTACTTGCCACAATCACCACTAAGATCTAACACTGGGTAAATGCACGATGTCACTAGGTTATCACTACAATGATATAGGTATGATATGATGCATGAATAGCATAAGAAGTACAACTAAGGTATCATAAAAACAACAGTCTATCACTTGCACGATTTATCATGAAACATATGTATATAATTTAGCAAAGTGATAAACAGGTAGTAATTAATATGTTCAGTTATCCATCCATAGAATTTTGTTTCAAGCCAATCGGGTTCCAGAATCAAAAGTTATAACCATTTCATTTTAAGCGCTCGCGGCTGGAAATCTGGTTTCAGAATCAGGAATCCATTTCGCAACGCATTTTAACCCCAGTTGGGATCATAATTTAGCGACGCTACAGTTGAATGAATTCTAGGGTTTTCAGTAAAGTTTTCAACGCAACAAACGGATCTCCAATCGCGTCTGTACGTTAGGAGTTATACTCTGTTTAATATTAACATGTCAATTCTGAATCTGTTGGGACTGTTATGTGTCCCGATGTTCTAAATTACAGTTTAAATATCAAACGGTAACGGAACAGAATGAAATCAATTGTGTTGTCTAGATAACAGATTTACCTACAATACGCAGCGGAGTTCCGCAGCCTACGAGTTAAGGAATTTCTATGGTATCCAATACAGAACAGCTACCAATAACTGGAGTCACTCTGGACTGCAGTCCAGAGTCGTACTCCGATCCTATTTTCATCATGGTTTAAGTATAGGAATGTCTGGAAACTTGTACAGGGTTAAGGTTTGTCGAGTCGGCTACGATTTGAGCCCTCGAACGCACCATTCTATCATGTATATGATTTATGGTGAATTTAACTATTTTCAGGTGCAACAGAATTTCAGTTTTACGATCAAACTTGGGGGTAGTTGTTTTAGTCGTTAACGGTCATATTTTCCAGCGAAAATCACACACTATGTTCACAGCTATACGGGCCAACCAATACCATTTAGTTCCGTCAAATTAGGGAAAGATTTCCTTTGAGAACACACGTCGAACAGGTTAAGGCACATAATTAGTTAAACTTGTACTTTAATAATCTATGCATTTAACAATTATAACTTAAGTAACATAGCATGTAAGCAAGTAAAAACTTGCCTGGAGGCGCACGGCAGCGAGGTACAGTACGGGCGCGCGACGAGCTAGCACCACGACGGCAACGGCTCCGGGTGAGCTCGGGTCTGCTCTCGGTCAGTGGGGCTCGGGGCGTCGTTTTGGGTGTCTGCGGTGGTCGCAGCTCTTGATGGTGGGCTGCTTGTGTGGTGGTGGCCGGAAGATGGAATGTTGGCCACAGAGAGAGAGAAGGAATTGCTGAGAAGGAGAGAGAGAAAGAGGTTTAGAGAGAGAGACAGAGAAATTGAGAGTGAGAAAGAACTGGGAGTTAGAGAGAGGGACAGAGGGAGGGGAGAGAGAGAGAGAGAGTTAGAACTGTGAGAGAGAGAGAGAGAAAAGACTGAGAGAGAAAGAGTGAGAGAGAGGGGGACTGAGGTTTGAGATGTAGATGTAAGGAGAGAGAGAGAATTAGGCAAAGGAAGAGAAGGAGAGAGAGTTTGAGGGAGTGAGGGGGAAAGCTCTGCGACGATGAGGGGGTGTGGGTGAGGGTGATCGGGAATGATGGTGGTTGCCGTCGACGAGGTAAGCGAGTGAGGGAATAATCGGAGAGCAGGGGTCGGCCGGGGGTGAGCCCAGGGGCAACGACGCCGGCGGTGGGTATGGGTTGGATTTTGAGGAGGAGCTCGATGGATGGTGGTCGAAGGTGGAGGTGAGGTGGCGACTGTGATGCTGGTGATGGCGGCGACGACGACAGGGCGGTCATGGGTGTGGGTGCAGAGCGAGAGAGACGTCGGGAGGGAGAAAAGAAAATGAGGGGGGAGAAGAGACGTGTCAACGAGGAGGGGTCGAAGGCGTGCGTCGTGGGTAACGCTTGCGAGCGTGAGCGTTAGCGGAGGCGAGGAACGCGGCGGAGGAAATGGGTCGCGCGCGTAATTGGAGGGAAGAGCCGTTGGAGGGAAGAAGGTGTAGGTGCGGGTCGGGTTTGAATTGGGTGTGGGCTGAATTTTGAGTGGGCCGAAGAAAATAATTGGAAAAATAATAAAGGAATATGAGTCGGGCCAAGAAAGAAAATAAGGAGGAAAAAAGGAGACGGGCCGGGGCTTCTGGGCTCGGGAATAATAGTTGGGTCGCAGGAAAAAAACAGAGGAAATAAAATGGAAGGCCCGGCTAAATAATGGTAATAATATTAGGAGAAATGGTTAGTTGAATTTAGAGGAAAAATCAAATGGGAGAATAAAGGGATTTGGATTTGGGTTTGGGTTCAGGATAAATAACTAGAACTATGATTTGGGTCCAGGGCTGACTTTAGACGGAGAAATATACATAACATTTATTTTGTGTTTAAATTCAATAACGGGAAAACGGCTGAGTGTTATGGTGTGGGGATTTTGGGTTTGAGAAAAGGGGAGGGGATAAACTAAAACAGGTTGGGAAATTTTAAAATAATCAATAATAATAAATACACATTATCGGTGAAAAAGAAATACAAACATGGGCGTACAGAAAGGGGCTGGGTATTACATCATACCACCCTTACAAAAATTTCGTCCTCGAAATTTAAGAAAAATAAGTCATAGAAACATAAACGGAAGCTATCATAATTGCAAACTAACATATAAGGATTTATTTGAAATTCGTGGACAAAGGAACTTGAAGGTATAAGCATGTAAGAGCAGCATACAAAAGATAAGTCTAAAAATATATAAGGTAGAAATAACTATAAGAGTAAATACATGTATACGAGAATATAGGTATCAATAACGAACAATAATAATCAGAATGTGTTCGATAAAACTCGAAACTTACAAATGTGCACAACTAAGTCTATCAAAATAGCAAACAGAAATAATAAGTATAAGGCTCAACCACTTATAATAGTAAGCATATACATAATACTAGAAATAAGATAACGATAATAAAGTAGTGAAAGATTTGTCGGTAGGTTGAAACATTTTAAGATAATGTATCGATACAATAGGTTTAAAATAATTTAGAAAACTTGTATAATGAAATTAAGAAACATGGACCAAAAAGTATGCGCGGTGTAAGGTTGCGCTACTGAAAATGAAAATAATAATAATGCACTTTAAATACATAAAATGGAGTAATCAATAACACGTACTCCTTGATAAATGTAAACTACTGAAAACCAAATCTCGAAGAATAAAGTCCTTATATATATATAGGGTAAAAGGAAGAATAAAAATAAATATAGGGTTAGTTAAGGTAATGATTACAAGGGAGTGTGGATCATTCAAAGGTTGAAGTATGATGGCTTTAGGCTGAAGATCAAGGAGATTGGGATCGGGTCAGCACAGGGAGTAACGATGAGCAACAAAGGACTACAAGGTGAAGGTATAAGGGGGACAACGGTCGGTACGGCCTATGAATCAAGATTTGAAGGGTTAGCGAACTCGAAATTTCACAAAATATGTTCTCCTTCCAGAAGGATCTCAAAGGGCACAGATGAATGACGAAGGGTGGACCTTTAAAAGATCGGGGGTGTGATATTGCTTATTCTGAGTGAGGGTTAAGGCAAGGTAAGGAGTAAGTGTAGACAGGTCTCAGTAGGAAGAATAATTGTACATAAGGAATAATCAAGTAGCACGCGAACTAAGAAGGTCGAAGGATTTGTGAACTCAGCAATTTATTTCATTTCAAAAGATTCCAAACCAAACATTCTCAAAGAAGAAAGGTGGCCATAAACTATACACAGTTTTATTTGGCCAGAAGAAGACAACATCAAAAAGGAATTCCGTCAGTCGCGGTTGTGGAGATTCGGCAGGTTGCGGTAGGCTCGCGCACTCAGGTAGGGACGCCCGTTTCCATATCGCCTCGCGGGCATCGCCACTGGAAGTTCTTCCACAGCCGGGTCTTGATCTTCTGGTCCTTCTTCCTCGGATGGAACTTCTTCATCGAGGTCCGATTCCATGCGATTCTCTTCTTCTGGATTTTCTTCCACGGGGTTTTCCTCCGCTGGATTTTCTTCTATTGGGTCTTCCTCGGGATCTTCCTCTATCGGGTTCTCTGCAGGATCTACTTCTTCTTCGTCGGAATCAGCTATCATGCCAAACTCTGGGGCGGCTGCTCCTTCGTCCTCTGAATCGTGGTTTCCGAAATTGACTTGGGGACCGTTTATCTCGTCGTTAGAACTCATCAGCGTGCGGTCTAAGGAAACGCATGACTGTGCATCTTCCTCCAGATGCGGCGCTGCACCAGGGTGGGCCATGGTCTGAAGGAAAAGAGTTATGATTAAGCAGTGGAATACATCAAGAAGAATAGTTAAGTGTACGAAGTATAGGAAGATATGCGGTGGCGGGAACTGAAAAATCAAGATTAAAATGCTGTGATAATGAATAGTATGAATAAGGGGAAAGACAAGAGAATGATACATATTTTACGATTCAAGCTTTATTGCATTCAACTAAAAGTTCGACAGATTCAAGATTTCAAACAGAAAGAAATATTCATAAAAAGATAACAACATTATTACTGGAATTGGAAAACATAAAATTCTTCTTTGATTGCCAGAACGCTGCATCATTGTTACGCGAGTCGAATCTTGTGTTGGGTCCGCCTTATCGTCGAAGTTCGAACTACGCGATAACCCTCACTTGGCAGAAGTGGGGAGTGTGGACGAGTTTCCTCCCTGTAGTTCTTTCCTTTCTGGGCAGCCGTTGATGAGGTGTTTGTTGGAACCGCATATCAGACATTTCCCTTGGGCGCGGCGACAATCCCTCTGAAGATGTCCTGGCCTCTTACAGTACCCACAGTAAGGGTTCTTCTGATGCTTCTTTTGACGCTTTATCTTCTTCTCTTTTCCTCGTCTAATAGGGATCCCTTTATGATAGGAGACTCCCGCTGGGGTCTGACTCACCTGTCTTCTCAGCACTTCAGCTAATAGGTCGTTTGTTCGCTCCTGGGCTTCGTTTAGACCTCTCAGTGCACTCAGAATCTCAACGGTCCGACTCTGGGGAGCGGAAACAGATGAAGAGTTGTTGGAAGTCATGATCCTGGGACAACAAATCTGAGAATGATATAAGTCACACGCTAAATGAATCAATATATGATATGGATAGGACAAGGAAACAAAATTTGATGGATGGACAAGGATTCAAGAATATCAGAGATGCTGAATTTATTATAAGTGGGGAATCAACTGTATGACTGTAAGTCACTTGGTTAGAGTACGGTAGTGCAATTGCAACCACGTAACCTTGTCAAGTCACCCGAAACCATAGCGAATGGATAGCTGAACACACGATGTGAATATGGATCAAAAATGACAAGTTTACAACCTAGACCGAGGGATGTCTTAGATTGCCAAACTATGCACGGAAAACTGCAATCCCAATTGATGCAAAACCTGGGCTCTGATACCAACTAAACCATGTCACGCCCCGCTTCCCAAAATACGGAATACGAGGGGTAGACAAGGCCAGCCATGCTCCTACGGACAAGGAAAGTCCTGCCGTAGTCACACTTCGGCTTCTAGCTTTTCATGGTAAACAGTAAATGATGCGCAGGTAATGGGAAAATGCAGTAACTGAAAGGAACAATGTAAAGACTGACCTGAAGTGGAACAAATGAAAGTAACTCGGGAAGGCGAGTCAAGAAGTCTGTGAAGCACGTCTAGTTCTGATCCAGGCTAAATCTTCTCCTCACACTGAGCATGCATACTCAGGTCGTCAGAGCGACACAATAGCAATATAATGTATATAATCAAGTAACAGTTCTAACAGTGGTGAGGATATGAATAACAGTAAATCAATAACAGCATGAATATAAATGAGCAGAGATCAATGCAGCGGAAAAATAAAGCAGTATAACAATATGTCACGAATGTCAAGACAGTATAGAATGAATGTAAATGACAGTAACCCTATCGGTCTCTAAGTCTCACTGCACAGGTCAATAAGCCTATCGTCAGTCCAAGTGTGAGAGTCAACCACTCGTGAGTGTCCTCCACCCAAGGGTAGAACCCAAGGGCAAGGGACCACGGGCCCAACATGTAACGAATGTATCACAGTGTATATATCACGTACCCTGTAAATCTCCATATAACTCCCTAAATATATAAGCCGGCACGGGACTCCCGAGATTCTGTTGAATTCACACTTGAACTACCCCACACCCCGTGGTCTACATCAAACGCTGACCATAACCCTAAATACTAATCGATCCGTGACAAGTCTGCACGAGAACTGGAGGCAGGACCTCCATCAAGCACGTCCCGACTAATACCTAAGATAAATGGCAGTGTCGGATGCCTTATCTGTGACATCCGTGCAAGCGCTTCCATAAGTGTCCCATACCACTTATAGTCACACGTACACGCATCTCACAGACGTCGACAATGCAATAGAATAAAAGGGACACTGATTGTGCACAAGTACGTATCACTTTCACTTAATCACGAATGCACGAACACTGACGTACTTGCCACAATCACCACTAAGATCTAACACTGGGTAAATGCACGATGTCACTAGGTTATCACTACAATGATATAGGTATGATATGATGCATGAATAGCATAAGAAGTACAACTAAGGTATCATAAAAACAACAGTCTATCACTTGCACGATTTATCATGAAACATATGTATATAATTTAGCAAAGTGATAAACAGGTAGTAATTAATATGTTCAGTTATCCATCCATAGAATTTTGTTTCAAGCCAATCGGGTTCCAGAATCAAAAGTTATAACCATTTCATTTTAAGCGCTCGCGGCTGGAAATCTGGTTTCAGAATCAGGAATCCATTTCGCAACGCATTTTAACCCCAGTTGGGATCATAATTTAGCGACGCTACAGTTGAATGAATTCTAGGGTTTTCAGTAAAGTTTTCAACGCAACAAACGGATCTCCAATCGCGTCTGTACGTTAGGAGTTATACTCTGTTTAATATTAACATGTCAATTCTGAATCTGTTGGGACTGTTATGTGTCCCGATGTTCTAAATTACAGTTTAAATATCAAACGGTAACGGAACAGAATGAAATCAATTGTGTTGTCTAGATAACAGATTTACCTACAATACGCAGCGGAGTTCCGCAGCCTACGAGTTAAGGAATTTCTATGGTATCCAATACAGAACAGCTACCAATAACTGGAGTCACTCTGGACTGCAGTCCAGAGTCGCACTCCGATCCTATTTTCATCATGGTTTAAGTATAGGAATGTCTGGAAACTTGTACAGGGTTAAGGTTTGTCGAGTCGGCTACGATTTGAGCCCTCGAACGCACCATTCTATCATGTATATGATTTATGGTGAATTTAACTATTTTCAGGTGCAACAGAATTTCAGTTTTACGATCAAACTTGGGGGTAGTTGTTTTAGTCGTTAACGGTCATATTTTCCAGCGAAAATCACACACTATGTTCACAGCTATACGGGCCAACCAATACCATTTAGTTCCGTCAAATTAGGGAAAGATTTCCTTTGAGAACACACGTCGAACAGGTTAAGGCACATAATTAGTTAAACTTGTACTTTAATAATCTATGCATTTAACAATTATAACTTAAGTAACATAGCATGTAAGCAAGTAAAAACTTGCCTGGAGGCGCACGGCAGCGAGGTACAGTACGGGCGCGCGACGAGCTAGCACCACGACGGCAACGGCTCCGGGTGAGCTCGGGTCTGCTCTCGGTCAGTGGGGCTCGGGGCGTCGTTTTGGGTGTCTGCGGTGGTCGCAGCTCTTGATGGTGGGCTGCTTGTGTGGTGGTGGCCGGAAGATGGAATGTTGGCCACAGAGAGAGAGAAGGAATTGCTGAGAAGGAGAGAGAGAAAGAGGTTTAGAGAGAGAGACAGAGAAATTGAGAGTGAGAAAGAACTGGGAGTTAGAGAGAGGGACAGAGGGAGGGGAGAGAGAGAGAGAGAGTTAGAACTGTGAGAGAGAGAGAGAGAAAAGACTGAGAGAGAAAGAGTGAGAGAGAGGGGGACTGAGGTTTGAGATGTAGATGTAAGGAGAGAGAGAGAATTAGGCAAAGGAAGAGAAGGAGAGAGAGTTTGAGGGAGTGAGGGGGAAAGCTCTGCGACGATGAGGGGGTGTGGGTGAGGGTGATCGGGAATGATGGTGGTTGCCGTCGACGAGGTAAGCGAGTGAGGGAATAATCGGAGAGCAGGGGTCGGCCGGGGGTGAGCCCAGGGGCAACGACGCCGGCGGTGGGTATGGGTTGGATTTTGAGGAGGAGCTCGATGGATGGTGGTCGAAGGTGGAGGTGAGGTGGCGACTGTGATGCTGGTGATGGCGGCGACGACGACAGGGCGGTCATGGGTGTGGGTGCAGAGCGAGAGAGACGTCGGGAGGGAGAAAAGAAAATGAGGGGGGAGAAGAGACGTGTCAACGAGGAGGGGTCGAAGGCGTGCGTCGTGGGTAACGCTTGCGAGCGTGAGCGTTAGCGGAGGCGAGGAACGCGGCGGAGGAAATGGGTCGCGCGCGTAATTGGAGGGAAGAGCCGTTGGAGGGAAGAAGGTGTAGGTGCGGGTCGGGTTTGAATTGGGTGTGGGCTGAATTTTGAGTGGGCCGAAGAAAATAATTGGAAAAATAATAAAGGAATATGAGTCGGGCCAAGAAAGAAAATAAGGAGGAAAAAAGGAGACGGGCCGGGGCTTCTGGGCTCGGGAATAATAGTTGGGTCGCAGGAAAAAAACAGAGGAAATAAAATGGAAGGCCCGGCTAAATAATGGTAATAATATTAGGAGAAATGGTTAGTTGAATTTAGAGGAAAAATCAAATGGGAGAATAAAGGGATTTGGATTTGGGTTTGGGTTCAGGATAAATAACTAGAACTATGATTTGGGTCCAGGGCTGACTTTAGACGGAGAAATATACATAACATTTATTTTGTGTTTAAATTCAATAACGGGAAAACGGCTGAGTGTTATGGTGTGGGGATTTTGGGTTTGAGAAAAGGGGAGGGGATAAACTAAAACAGGTTGGGAAATTTTAAAATAATCAATAATAATAAATACACATTATCGGTGAAAAAGAAATACAAACATGGGCGTACAGAAAGGGGCTGGGTATTACAGTTTGCTAACATGCCTTTAGACAGTTCTATCTCTCCCGTCATGTATTGCCTTTCGACCCAATCTTTGAAGACGAAGCAGTCATCGATGGCATGACCTATCACTCTGTGATAGGGGCAATATTTTGGGTCGTCGGTCATATTCGCTTCTTGCGGTCTCTTTGATTCTGCCAGTTGTAGACCGTTTCTTAGGGCATCCTTGAATATCTCGTCGACTTTGTCCCTTTTGAAGGAATAGACCTTATCCAGTTTCTCTTTCAGAGGCGATTCCCCTTCGGTGTATGTATCGGAGGGACTAGAGGCTGATCGCGGCCGTTTTTCGTGAATGCGCTCCGCTCTTAGGTTGAAAGGGGTATCAGTTGGCTACCTCCGGGTATCAATCCCTAGCTCATGAACCAAAATTTAATTCTTCTGTAATTGCAATCGGGCGACTTGGGTCGCGAGATCTGCCGCGATGTTTGCCAATTCGTCGACCTTAGACTGTACCTTGGCTAACTTCTCATCCCTGTCCAGAAGCTTCCTCTAAAGCCATCGGAATAATGCTTGTTCTGTAGTTCCGGTTATGACAACCGGGTCATCCTTATTGCCTGAGCTCAATTCTGCAGGAACCCCAGGCTCTTTTGGCTTATCGGCCTGAGCGAGCTCTTTGTCATTTAGACCGAGTTGACGTTGGGTAGCGTCCACCGTATCATCACCCTGGCTGTGAAGCATAGGAGGGTTCGTTTCTTCATGTCCGACCATATATCCAGTCGTCTCTTTATCTTTGGCGGGGTAACCCTGTTCTTGGAGCCTCATGAAACTCAGCCTAATATGAGCCCTAGCCCTTTTGTTGGCTCTGTATCTTTTGTTGGCTCTGTATCCGAGCCTTTATTATCTTAGCTTCTTGATTTTGAGGGCTTGGCGGGCATCCGTTTTCTGTGAAGCCACCGTGAGTCGATTGATAGGGAGCTTAAAGAAGATACCCGATCGAGCAGTTGTCGGGGTACCGCTGGAGCTTGCCCGAGATGCCCCGTTGCTTCATTGACGTTGATGGCCTTGCCCGCAGCTAGAGCGATGGAGGGTCGTTTGGAAACAGATTTGTGCTTGGGCAGATGTGCCCTCGCAACCATGACATTCGGCCTTTTCCCTTTTGAGACCGGTTTGTCTGTTACCGGAGCTTGAGGAGCTGGGACGACATTAGCTGACACGAACATAATAGAGCCAAATAGTAGCGGCGGCTCCTCCCATTGTCGCCCGAGACTGGTCGGGAGGACCGTCCTGGCGTCCATCTTCATCGTGTAGGAGATGGGAGCTGTGTTGAGAGCTGAGCTGATCCTTGGAGAAATCTTTGCTGCGTCCGAAGATTGCAATTGGAGAACGTTAACCTGCACACAAAAAACATGGTTTAAGTACAGGCAATTGATATGCATACTAATTGAGTTCGCATGAAAGCTTAATCAGAAATATGGGAGGAAAGATAGGTCCCACCGGGCGTGCCAGAATCTGTAGGGTGATTTTCGTCACCCCATTGAGATGGGAATGCACGCACGCTTGTCGAGCGCGTTACAGATTCCCCCTGCCTAGGGTAGGCTGGGGTTTATTGATTGTAGGGATCCGAATCTTCGGCAGCCGCGGACTAAGCTGCCGTTAATTACCCCTCGCCTTTGGAGCGAGGGAACCTCCGATTAACGGGTTAAACTGGTCATGCGAACTCAATGTACGGTGTTGTGTTTTGAAGGGGGTTTGGATATATCGGGGGCCCCGTAGAGTTTTTACGGGGGTCCCACTACCCGGATAGCGGGCTGAGGGTCAAGAGGGCTAGCAGCCACCTTGCGGGGTGCGAGACAGTGTCCCGTTAGAAATTTTTTCTAACGGGGACAGTGTTGTAGAGAGTGTGTGTGTGTGTGTGTGTGTGTGTGTGTGTGTGTATGTAAAAGAGGGAAAGGGCATCCAAAGGATGCGTGGGGAAGAAAGCGCCAGCGCCTCACGTGCGCGGCACGCGGGCGCTCGGGCGCTATCGCCCTGGCGCTCGGGCGCTAGCGCCAGTGCCTTGGGCTCTCGGGCGCCAGTGCCTTGGGCGTTCGGGCGCTAGCGCCTCACGTGCCAAGCACGTGGGCGCTCGGGCACTAGCGCCTCACGTGCTAAGCATGTGGGCGCTCGGGCGCTCGTGCTTTGGGGGCTTGGGCGCTAGCGCCACACGTGCCAGGCGCATGGGCGCTCGGGCGCTCGTGCTTTGGGTGCCAAAAGGGACTTGGTCCCTGCAATGGGAGTTGTACTCCTAGAAAGAAATACTTATTATTTTGTGTGTGTGTGTGTATGAGGAGTTAAATTCCTAGGATATTTTGAAACTGATGAAGGGGCTTCTCCCCTTGAGCCCTGGATCTTCCCCAAAGTGGGGTCTTTGAAGATGGGTCTCCTTCTTCCTCCTTTGTTGGTCGGCTCTTGGATAACAAGAGGGGTGAGATTTTAAAAATCTCTCCTTTTTAAGATCTGATGGATGATCTGAGCTCCCCTTTGCGGGTTTTGTGGTGAAAAACTATTTAGTTTTGGAAAAAAAAGAGTAAAACACTTGATTTAATTCAAAAGAAAGAAAAAGATTTAGAACCTTGAGGAAGGAGAAGGAGGCACAGACCTTAATTTTTTAGAGAGAGAAAAAAATCCTTAGATATTTTCATTATCTTTGCATTTAAAGGCTATACACTTTACATATAGCCCCTTGGGCTTTACAAAATGGCATTTTGTCCATCCCATGGCTCATGTGCTATTTCTTTTTGCACATAAGCTATGGGCTTTACAAAAATTTGGCTTTATGCCCATTCATGCATAAAAAATTACATAAAAATTATTTATTACATGATTTTTATCTTGGCATGGAGGAGGGCCGGCCGCTTCATGTTCGGACTCGACTTGGGCATGGGCCCACTTGATCTGGGCTTGGACCCACTTGGCTTGGGGTTGACCTTGACTTTGACTTGGTCAACCGGGATGCAATTTTCGACCCCAACAACCACAACGAACCCTCTCAACGGCTCGTCCAAATCCGGTGTCTCAGTTTTTAACAGGCTGGGCAAGAACCCAAATGGGCCTGCAAAGAGGCTCGTGACACCTGAAGGGTCTGCCACAAAACGGATAACCCTCCCAACTCCTCCTGCAAGTGAATTCGTCAAAGGTGCTTCTCCTACCAGAAAGTCGGTCTTCGAAAGATTGGTCGGCCTTCCCCAAACTTCAATCAAGATGTCAGCCTTCAACAGGCTAGCACCAAAAGCTTCCCCTCACCAAAGCCGGGTGCACGATGAAGTCGCATCCAAATCTGAGGAGGTCCCATCTGCAAGACACGCTCGACGTCGCCATTGGCATCGAGTGAGAAAAGTAAGGGGCAACTCCCCCTCTGGACTTACCCTACCAGCTCTAATGGTGGAAATTAACGTTGTTGTTTCAACCAGGAACAGCTTTGATCTACTCAGGATGGTATGCAAGAACTCTCCAACGACGGTGCTAAAGAAATCGCCCACACCTGCAGAAGCAACGGTGCAGGCAAAGACGGAGCAGCCCCATCAACTGCTCCCCTCCCAAATTCACAGGGTCTGGTGGATAGTCCAGGACTCTGTGATCAACAAAGACCACTCTCGTCGACTGAAGAAATCGAAAGCTCGGCAAGCGAAAGACTGGGCCTCCATCTTATAGCGAGGGACCTCTTCTGCACAGGTGCCTGTTATAACGGCTCATTCAACTTTGATCTCCCACAAAAGGATGAGGCCAAAGAAAATCCCACCGCCGACAGCAAACTCCAAAGGCGATGGACCCAAACGCCCTAAGTCCGGGGGCATGATCATACATACGGTCTACATGGCTTCTGGGAAAGAAGAAAACTATGCTTCCGTAGGTCACCGGCCGCAAACTCGGTCGCTGACAAAATCTCAAGAACAACAACAGAAGCTCCAGGAACTGCTGACCAAAATGGCTGCACTTACAGGGCAGAAAGAAAGTCCGGATACAACAGCCGAACATCGTCAGGGGCATAAGACCGATACAGAGTTCTTGCGACGGGTGCTTGAAAGAAAGGACAAGGAAGATGCTGAGCAGGCTGCTAACATAAAGCAGATGGCTCTCTTGTTCCAAGATATGGTTGGGATGATGATCCAGCTGTTCCCCTCCGAACGGCGGCCGAGAAGCGATAAACGTCTGGCCTGAGATTTGGGGCAGATGCTATATGGTTTTATCCGTCTACCTCTCCGAAGATGCCAAGTTGATTTATGGCATCGTGTATTGATCAGTCGAAAATATTGCATATTTTAACCGGCAATTTCCCTATCATCTGCATACATATAGAAGTGTTCGGTAGCAGTATTCTACATATTAGCAAATCTATCATAGAATATCAGATTACATGTATTCGACCTTAAAATCGGCATTTCTAGGGAAATTGACTGCATTGCATGGCATCGCAATATTTCTATATCTTGCAACCCGTGTTTCGAAGTCTGTGCAGGAAAAGAGAAGCTTGCTCGATCATTACATCGCTCAAAAGATACGTCAACTCAACTAAACTCAGATCTGGTACCAATACAAAGGAGTAATCACAATTCAGCATATCAAATGAAGACCCACACTACAGTACAAGCCCACAACAGAAGAATGAAAGCCCAAGCCTATCAAGGAGCCGCGGAAGAGCGGCCATTGCCTACTACTTGCGGCGGATCCGCGGTGGGCCCAGGGACTCAGTTCCTCAATTTTAGACCAAAACCCCTGTTTCGTCTGCTACACTTCAAAAAGACATGCCAACTTCCAGAAGACTCCAGATACTTCTACCAGTTCAGCAAACACTTTGTGCTTCATTAAACTAGCCTAATCATTCTAGAACTTTCCCTAAACCCTTGCTTAAACCCTAAGCTAGTTCCTAACAAACTCTTTCAACAAACTTTGGGAGGGAAACCTCTAATTCAAACCTAAACCTAGGGTTTGAGAGTTCTATAAATAAGACCCTAGGCTCACTCATTATTCATCTATTCAACCTTGGGAATTATTCATCCAATTAGTGAATCTATCCCCAATTTATCTCTTTCTTTTTCTTCTTCCTCCTCAAGTTTAGTGAGAGAGCTTGTAGGAAACCCTAACCCTAATCCAAGCCAACATCAAGAATCTCGAGTACCCATTAAGCAAGAAGCCCGACAACCTTTACGAGCGAAGCCGATCTTCAACGGAGCAAGCGATCCGAAGCCGATCCATGACTCACGAAGCCGAGCGACGCCCTATCAACAATATAGATTCTTCTTCTTGTAGTTCTTGAAGCAAATGTAATCAAAATTGTTGAGATAAATAAAGGTGATATTTTTTCTATCTTGTTTCCTTTAATTTCCGCATCATGATATCTTTACAATTTGTCAATCTTTTATGTGTGGTGATGTGTGAATAAAACTCCGCTCGTCGAGGAGTCGAGACGGTCAATAGAAAGATGATGTAACATAGCTTTAATCGATTCTTGATTCCTACAAGTTTTGTAAACCCTAGCAAGTTCAAGAACCGACAACCCATTTTGTTTCGATGCTTTCTTGATTGACATCGTTCAAAATGGGGGAGTTAGGATCGTTTCTTGAAATTGCTAGAGGCTAGAATGTGAATGATATCGATAACAGAACAAGGGATAAGATGAAACCCTAGTTTCACGAGAAAACCCTAACTCTTGTCGATGATCATCGATCTAGTATCAATCCTTTGAAGGACAAGAACACGATATCTTTAGATTACATCACGTCAATCGACCCGATCGATTCCTACGAGCCTCTCTCATATTCTTGATTGTTGATTGGAAATATTATCAAAACACCGATTCTTGATTGTTTATAGTTTCTTGATTCTTGATTAAAGAATAGTGACACTCGAATACAAATCATTCTTGAATCATGTTTTCGTTTATCGTTGCTTAACTTTTCATTTCAAACGTATCATAATACAAACGAATCGTGCAATCCCTGTGGACGATCCGCACTCACTACAAACTACATCCGACACCGTAGTTTGATTGCGTTCAATATAATTTTTTGATTGTCGATACTTTTTACATATACACATCAGAAAATAGTTCAATCAAAATGGCGCCGTTGCCGGGGATTACGCGCTAATTCGTTTACATTTTATAGTTTGAAGTGAAAGAATTATTACATTTTACTTCTTGAAATCAAAATTCGTACAAACTCTTATACGTGTGTTGTGAATTGATTGCAAGGTGATCTGGAGCATTCTGTGCTGTGGGAAAATTATTTGGGATATACCAGAGAACAGAGGGTAGCAACAGCAAGCAGCTGTTGAAATCTTGTGCAGTGAACCCACAAGCTAGGCGCGGAAGCGCGGCACTTAGGGTATATTTGCGGCGGAACTGCGGTCCCACAGAGGGATCTCTGAAAACTTTTCAGTGCAGGTACTTTCTTGCTCTCTCCCCTCTCCCTTTTTAGCTCCAACTAACACTTTGCTGCAGGATTCTTTGCAAATAATCGCTGCGCCTCAAAAGCAAATTAAATTTGTGCTTGATTTTGATTTCTTGGTTGTTTTGCATTATAAATACGGAATTTAAGGGGCACGACCAAATCCAAATTAGGTGGGGATTTCATTACCCTTCCTAGGCCCCGAAAACCACCAAACTTGCATCCGCATTGACCCACATTAACTAAAAGAAATCTAGAGATGACTCTAAGGACTGTCGCGCTCATTTAGGACAAGAGAGGGCCGTGGGTAATTCATTGCTTATCCGCGTTTTCTTGTGGTGCCTAAGGCGAGTGTGTCTAAAGCTAGTGGTTTTTAATTAGGCCCACTACTTACGTAGTGGAGTACCTTCCCACTTACCTGGCACTTATCCGGCCACAGGGGGACAAAGAGGCAGTGGAGGATTGATCCTGCGACTTGTCTTTTGGCAGTTAGGAGCGGTCTAGAGCCGGACCTAGGTGACCATTAGATTCTAGGGTTGGTGTGCTGCATTTGTTGTGTTGCATCATTTTTTCAAAACTCCGTCCCTTTTTCAAAAGCAAACACCGCATTCATTTTACCCCTAATTATAAATTCACGCTGCCACTTGTACTAACCCTTTTTAGTGCAAGATAGGCTGGACACGGGATTCTAGTGCCCGTTTAGTCCGCGTACCCTTTATCGACTCCGAAGTCGATAATTCTCCATTTACCTTTTCTTTACCTACTACCACACCCACACCGATGGACCCGAATCCATCAAACTTCTTTAACCCTAATCTGCCGCCGTCCGTTGGTGCGCAGAATCCTCCCCACATTTCTCTCCAGGAAAGATGCTATCCACTTAGAGGTCCTCTTTCGACCTGCTTATCCACACCACCAGCCAATGGGGATAACTTTGAGATTAAGCCCCAGTATATCAATATTTTACCTAAATACCACGGACTCGAGACCGTGGACGCTTACGTTTTCATTACCAAATTTGAAAACGTATGCGCAATGATGGGTACTTCACAACTTTCAGTGGATGCGATGCGTCTACGACTTCTTCCATTTACATTGTGCGATATAGCCAAGAAGTGGCTATATAACACTACCGCACACTCTATTACGAATTGGGAAGAATTCGTCGCTGCATTCCTTAAGAAATTTTACCCAATCCAAAAAACGGCTCGAATCCGTAGCGAACTGAACCAATTTGCCCAGCTCCCTACCGAACCATTTTCTAAATTCTTTGAACGTTTCAAGGATCTATTGGTTCAATGTCCTCATCACGGCATCCCGAGATGGGAGCTTTGCCGAATCATATATGAGGGCAGTAACCCTAGCACTAAACAGAGCCTTGAAAACATGTGTCAAGGTACATTTATGACTAAGGATGATGGGGAAGCTTGGCGATACTTAGAAGAGTTCGCTGAAAAATCACTACTGTGGGAGAGTGGAACCCAACCATTGAATAGGGGTGGCGTACACCAAATAGATGTGTCGATAGGTGTTCGAGCAGAAATGGCAGCAATGCAAAAGAAGCTCGACGCTATGGAACACAAATTTTCTGCAGCCTCCCTAAACCCGGTACCACTCCCCAAAACTGTTTGTGGGTGCTGTTCTGATCCGTCACACTTGACGGAAGAGTGTCCGTTTCAAGGTCGTAAGCATACCAATGCCACATTTCAAAGACCTCGAAACGATCCATATTCTTCCACGTACAATCAGGGTTGGAGGAATCACCCGAATTTTGCTTGGAACCAGTCCCAAAACACGGTTCCAAACCCGAATCAATTCCAACGGGTCCCTCCACCACAACAGCAACCACTTTAGCTTACCCAGCACCCCTACCAGTCACAAAATTTCCAAAACCAGGTCAACACTCCTGCACCTTCTAATCCTATGCAGTCGACCTGTTCTGACGAGTTCTCTCAATTCGCTCAAACCATGAAATCACTCATGTCAAATTTCATGGAAGTGTCGGCCGAGGTTAAGTCTTCCGTTGGTGAGAGAAAGAAAAACTCAGCGTCCCAAGCTGAGAGTATCAAAACAATGGAAGATGAGATTGCACGACTTAAGGCCGAAATGAGTGCGAGAGAGAAAGGGAAACTCCCTGCTCAATCCTTACCAAATCCTGGTTATTCACATCATGTGAATGCAATCACCACGTTGAGATCTGGGAGAGTGCTGGATAATCATGTTGGGGAAGAAGTTGATGATACTGAAAATCATATCAACACCCCGGCTGAGACCTTTCCACACACACACACTTCTGACCCCAGTTCTTCTACCCTACCATCTTCTTCCGAGCCTATTCTCCATTTCCCAAAAGGCTCTCCACTACAGCCCACCTCTTTTACTCCTCCACGGACGATTCCCACTTCTATTCTGGGATCGGTTCCACACACACTTCCTTCTCCTATGATGGACCCAGCACTTATTGCTAAAGCACCTTACCCTAATCGGTTAAGGGCTAACACACTAAGTCCACAGATGGAGAAGATCACTGAGATGTTTAAACAGGTTAACATCAATATCCCTCTTCTAGATGCTATCCAACAAGTCCCTGCATACGCAAAAGTTCTTAAAGATTTTTGCACTAGAAAGAGGAAGAAACAAATGCCCAAGAAGATATTCATGGAAAAAACAGTAGACACAGCTTTCCCCCAGCAATTACCGAGGAAACGTAAGGATCCTGGATATCCTACGATTTCCATCTCTATTGGGGAGAAACACATTAATCGTGCTCTACTAGATCTTGGGGCAAGTGTTAACCTGCTTCCTTTCTCAGTTTATGAGCAGTTAGGGATCGGAGAGTTGAAACCATCTCCATGCACTTTACAGATGGCTGACCGATCAATCACCAGACCTAGGGGTGAACTAGAGGATGTGTTAATAAAAATCGGGGAATTTATCTTCCCTGTAGACTTTATTGTAATTGATACACAGCCTGTAGCGAACTCACGGAATCAAATTCCGGTGATTTTAGGTCGCCCCTTTTTGGCCACTTCCAATGCTATCATCAATTGTCGTAACGGTTCTATGACCTTATCCTTCGGGAACAGGACAATTGAGATGAACATTTACAAGTTAGGAAGTGTACCCTCTGAACCTACTGCTCAGATCTGTTCTGTCGACTTAATGGATGTCGACAGCAGCGAATTTAATGATCCTCCTGATACTGATCTTGACTCTTTTCATACGTTATTGTTTGACCCAACTATGTATCATACACATACGGACTCTTCCATCAAGATGTCCGGGTCAACAACTAACACTGATTATGAACTGCTTTTAGAGTCTGAAGATCACCCCGCACCTTGTGATGACATTATTCTTCGGGGTATAGATGAAACTTTTGAGGAGATCTTCGCTGATGAACTCGCATTTCTAAAAAGCACGGGTGTTGAGACGAATCATGTCCCAATCTATGGAATTGAACCTCCACCCCTTCTTCTGAAATGTAAAAAGTATGCGAGTTATCCATCACATTCACTGCATCGTCTCTCCAAAATGAGACGCACACACATTCTCTTCCACCACTTGCCTTTTCCCCACTTCTTCTTCCACCAACCCGAGCACTGCATTGATAAAATTTTCGAATGGTTGGTGTTAACTTTCGGTCTTTGCAAAGCTTGGCATCGACCACTGATTTTTGACCCCCACTTGTGATTTTCAAAGATTAACATTGCATAACTCAAGTTTGAGGGGGTATGTTTTTCTGGCTCCTAAAAAGAATTTTTACAAAATGATGAGCCAAAAATAAGTTTAGGGGAGGTTCTTCACTTAAATATTTTGCCCCCACTAATAAATTCCTCCCAAGCTTACAGGTTTTTCGAGATTTAGCAGAAGGCAATAGTGAGGACACTGTTGAAAACAAGTTTGGGGGAGGTTTGTGCTTATTTTCGCATCATTTGCATATCATCTGCATAAGCACAAAACATTTTTTTGAAAAACCTATAAAAATTTAAAATTTTTCAAAATTATAAAAAATATTTTTTTGTACATAAATAAGATAATGAAAGTTTAGATAGTGAACAATTACATCCATGAGATTAGAAAAATTTTAGAAAACTAAGAAAATTAGAAGTTTTCTTATACGAACTAGTAATAAGTAGTTATGAGCCGTTGTCCCAAGGGTGAGTAAGATGAAGGACGTCACTAATCTGAGGATAAAAATAAGTCTGAAAAATAGTTTCTATTCTGGAAGCCAAACATTTTGAACGTTGCTACCCTGCTATTCGCACTTACACATATTTTGAAGCCTGAGATAGTAGAGGATACCTTGAAATGCTCTTGTCTTAAAGCCAAAAGTATGAAAAAAAATGTTTTAAAGTGGTGAGAAAAATGGATACTGGTTTTGTTATCACCAAGGGAATTAAAAAAATATATAGCAAAAGGGTGCTTCTTCGCCTAGTGCCCTAAGATCAACTGGTCTGGGAGTCACTGCTATGCCTGAGGTGGTGCAAGACTAGGAAAATACACCAAGTTAGCAAGCACATTAGTAATCGGTCGGTTAGTACCTCAAGAAGTATTAACGGTCGCATGAAAGTGTGTGAGCAATCTCGTTTGTCAAAAGTACTGAGGCTGACGGGTAAGAGTATGATAGCTTGAATTGAATTCTCCGGGTGTAGGGATGTCTTTACACACACGCAGGGTGATATGATCGATGTTTGGAAGAAAGATAGGAATGAAGAATAAGACGATGTTTTATTGAGGGAGGACGTGATTTCTGACATTTTTTCATGACCATTAAGATAGGGCTCATGACAACCGAAAAGCTAGCTTAGTTGGAAACCCTAATTTTCAAGGCTTTTCTTTTACAATTCTTTTCTTTAAATGTAATATTCATGATCTTTCTTTTATTATTGGATTTTGTGGGTGCAATCCGCTGAAAACCTTTAGGAGACAGCACTCCTCCTACTAGGGACACCTAGAGATTTAAAGGCTTGTTGCACGTGCTCAGTGCAATCGTGTTGCCTACGAAAGTGTGCTAGTTAGTTTTTCTCTTTCTTTATTTTCTCCTTCTCTTTTTAATAAAACATTCGCTCGAGACGATCGAAATTAAGTTTGGGGGTATTTGATCAGTCGAAAATATTGCATATTTTAACCGGCAATTTTCCTATCATCTGCATACATATAGAAGTGTTCGGTAGCAGTATTCTACATATTAGCAAATCTATCATAGAATATCAGATTACATGTATTCGACCTTAAAACCGGCATTTCTAGGGAAATTGACTGCATTGCATGGCATCGCAATATTTCTATATCTTGCAACCCGTGTTTCGAAGTCTGTGCAGGAAAAGAGAAGCTTGCTCGATCATTACATCGCTCAAAAGATACGTCAACTCAACTAAACTCAGATCTGGTACCAATACAAAGGAGTAATCACAATTCAGCATATCAAATGAAGACCCACACTACAGTACAAGCCCACAACAGAAGAATGAAAGCCCAAGCCCATCAAGGAGCCGCGGAAGAGCGGCCATTGTCTACTACTTGCGGCGGATCCGCGGTGGGCCCAGGGACTCAGTTCCTCAATTTTAGACCAAAACCCCTGTTTCGTCTGCTACACTTCAAAAAGACATGCCAACTTCCAGAAGACTCCAGATACTTCTACCAGTTCAGCAAACACTTTGTGCTTCATTAAACTAGCCTAATCATTCTAGAACTTTCCCTAAACCCTAGCTTAAACCCTAAGCTAGTTCCTAACAAACTCTTTCAACAAACTTTGGGAGGGAAACCTCTAATTCAAACCTAAACCTAGGGTTTGAGAGTTCTATAAATAAGACCCTAGGCTCACTCATTATTCATCTATTCAACCTTAGGAATTATTCATCCAATTAGTGAATCTATCCCCAATTTATCTCTTTCTTTTTCTTCTTCCTCCTCAAGTTTAGTGAGAGAGCTTGTAGGAAACCCTAACCCTAATCCAAGCCAACATCAAGAATCCCGAGTAACCATTAAGCAAGAAGCCCGACAACCTTTACGAGCGAAGCCGATCTTCAACGGAGCAAGTGATCCGAAGCCGATCCACGACTCACGAAGCCGAGCGACGCCCTATCAACAATCTAGATTCTTCTTCTTGTAGTTCTTGAAGCAAATGTAATCAAAATTGTTGAGATAAATAAAGGTGATATTTCTCCTATCTTGTTTCCTTTAATTTCCGCATCATGATATCTTTACAATTTGTCAATCTTTTATGTGTGGTGATGTGTGAATAAAACTCCGCTCGTCGAGGAGTCGAGACGGTCAATAGAAAGATGATGTAACATAGCTTTAATCGATTCTTGATTCCTACAAGTTTTGTAAACCCTAGAAAGTTCAAGAACCGACAACCCATTTTGTTTCGATGCTTTCTTGATTGACATCGTTCAAAATGGGGGAGTTAGGATCGTTTCTTGAAATTGCTAGAGGCTAGAATGTGAATGATATCGACAACAGAACAAGGGATAAGATGAAACCCTAGTTTCACGAGAAAACCCTAACTCTTGTCGATGATCATCGATCTAGTATCAATCCTTTGAAGGACAAGAACACGATATCTTTAGATTACATCACGTCAATCGACCCGATCAATTCCTACGAGCCTCTCTCATATTCTTGATTGTTGATTGGAAATATTATCAAAACACCGATTCTTGATTGTTTATAGTTTCTTGATTCTTGATTAAAGAATAGTGACACTCGAATACAAATCATTCTTGAATCATGTTTTCGTTTATCGTTGCTTAACTTTTCATTTCAAACGTATCATAATACAAACGAATCGTGCAATCCCTGTGGACGATCCGCACTCACTACAAACTACATCCGACACCGTAGTTTGATTGCGGTCAATATAATTTTTTGATTGTCGATACTTTTTACATATACACATCAGAAAATAGTTCAATCATGTATCGAAGGTTTAGACGGATGCGGCCGATGTAGCAGACTTCGTTTGATTCCCCCTCAGGGTGAGGGGTTTTTGATTGTAGGGATGCTCTTCCCTGCAGGCGCAAGCCCCTGCAGTTAATTACGCTACCGCATCGCGGTAACAACTTTCTCCTTCTCCAGAATTTCACTTCGTGTCGTGTATGTTTGTTTTATGTGTGGTTGCCCGTGGATTGTATACGGAGACTGAGTAATGCCGTCGCCCGTAGGACGTGGATTAGTCCAAATCCGTATTTACTTAGATTTGGGTTTGGTGTTTTTAGTTTAAGGATGCATTAGTCGCATTGCGGCTAAAATCAACTTAAACGTTCGTCAAGGATACGTTAATCCTGTTTTGGACTAAGATCAACTTTACGTGATGATCGATTTAATATATGGCCGTCGGGACTCGTCACCTCTCTGACGTCGTTGAAGGATTACAACGACAGGTGTCAGAGGAGTTCAGAGATGTACCCTTGAACCAAAGTTGATTTGGAGTTTTATCATTCATTTAAATGTCTAAGGATACGTTAACCGTATTTGAGGCTAAGATCAACTTAAACGGGACCGTTTAGATCCGGCAAGAGAGCATTTGGAGGCTCTACTGTTCCAGTTTAGGGACGTAGTGGTCCATTTTCCAGTTTAGGGACGTGGTGGTCCATCGCCAGTTTAGGGACGTGGTGGTCTATATTCCATTTTAGGGAGGTGGTGGTCTATATTCCAGTTTAGGGACGTGGTGGTCCGACATTAGTTTAAGGACGTTTCGGTCCAATATTAGTTTAAGGACGTTTCGGTCCACGAGTTTAAGGACCCCGCAGTCCATATTAATGTATGTGGTCGTCGGGACTCGTCACCTCTCCGATGTCGTTGAAGGATTACAACGACAGGTGTCAGAGGAGCTCGGAGATGTACCCTTGAACCGGATATAGATTGATTTAAGAGAGCAATGTTTGCTTGACCGATTTAATTTAAGGACTTACGGCCAAAATTGGGCTAAGTCCAGTTGAAAATGTTCAACACCCTTATTTATTTGTGGTCTATTAGACCTGTGCTAGGGCTTTGCTCCCACTTAAATAATGCATTGCATTACTTCATGCCATTTATGCCTATTTTGACTGGGCTCTGCCCTTTTTATTATGATGCAGATCATTTGTTTTGGTCCCTTGGACCTTTCAATTGGGCTCTGCCCTTTCAAACAATGCACAGCATTTTATTTATTAGGCCTGTTAAGCCTTTTAATTGGGCCTGGCCCTTCAAGGAGTGAAATGCACTGCATTTGTCAGGCGCTTTGCGCCAATCACTGAGCGCAAGCGCTCGTGGTGAGGACACGTGTCATGCTCTGGCGAGCCCAAGCGCAACAGCGCAGTGCGCTGCGCTGTTGCGCTGCTGACACGTGGCGCGCTCTGGCGAGTTGCGCCAATTCCAGAGAGCAAAGCTCTATTTCAAGAGCGCGTAGCGCAAGTTGTTCTGTGGCTGACACGTGGCGCTCTCTTAAGAGCGCAACAGCGCAGTTTGGAAGTGCAGAGCACTAAGAATCTTTTAGATTCAAGAACAGAAGTGCAAAGCACTATTTGATTTCTTGATCTAAATTAAATCAAAGAAAAAAAATAAATTTTTCTTTTTTGTTTCAAGAACCAGAGGTTCATAAAAGTGCAAAGCACTATTTTTATTTTATTGTTTTCTTCTTGTTTTAAAGAACCAGAGGCTCATAAGAAGTGCAAAGCATTATTATTTTTTATGTAAAGATCATTGATCTTGTTTTTAGATCAATGATCTATTAGAAGAAATTTCTTCTATTTCATGAAGCTTCTTTATCTTTTTTTTTTGGAATTTTCTCAGAGTTCTCACTGTTTGAAGCTCTTGACCCCTTTTTTTAGAAATGTTGATCCCTTTGAATTGAGGTCTAGGGTCCTTTTTATAGTGCCCATAAATTAGTTAGATTTGTTACATAAATCTTTTTCTGAGTGATTTGGGGAATTTTCCCCACCGTTGGATCTTTGATCCAAAGGCCCCCTGCCTTGTACAAGAAAATCTTCTTGTTTTAACAAGAACAGAAAGATTTCTTTAGAATCTTAATTCAGTTTGGCACAGATGCCCCAGCGCGTGACACGTGTCGCGCAGCGCAGCGCAAATGCACTAGCGCATCTGCGCTGACACGTGTCGCGCAGCGCACAGCGCAGCGCAACTGCGCTAGCGTACTAGCGCATCTGCGCTGACACGTGTCGCGCAGCGCACAGCGCAGGGCCACTGCGCGAGTGCATCTGTGCATCTGCGCTGACATGTGTCGCGCAGCGCAGCGCAACTGCGCTAGCGCATCTGCGCTGACACGTGTCGCGCAGCGCAGTGCATGCGCAACTGAAGCGTTGCTTCCTTTAAACAGAGCTTTGCTCTGATTGGGCGCGCCTTCTTGGGCGCTGCGCTGACGTATTAGCGCCTGACACGTGGCGCGCTGCGCCCGAGACTTGAAGCGTTGCTTCAAAATTTTGAATTTTGAATTTCAACAGAGCTTTGCTCTGATTGGGCGAAACACCAGCCAGAACCCCCAGCCGAGGATCCGCCGATAATCATTGAGGATGACAGAGGGGAAACATCAAACCCCCTTCCGGCCTTATCGGCAGCCAATGAGGAGAAAATCTCTAAGGCTGCTCTTGATGATTATATCGCTCAACAAATACGAACTCATCAAGCTAATGAAACTGCCGGCCAAATCGTCAGAACTGGGCGACCGTATCCAGGCCGGTATGACCAAATCAAGTACTCGCCGGGATATACAATCCCCAAGTTCTATGTGTATAAGGGGACAGGCAACCTACACCAGCACATCACGCAGTTCAGAGCTCTGTGCGGCAACAATGGAGGCGACGAAAAACTGTTGCTTCGCCAGTTCGTTGGCAGCCTGTCAGAGACAACCTTTGAATGGTACTCGGAGCTCCCAAATGACTCCATAAGGAAATTCACAGAGATGGAGCTGCTGTTCACACAGCGGTTTGCCAATGCAAGAGAGCGCACTCCGATCACGGCATTAATCAATGACAGGGTGAAGCCTGGAGAAACTTAGGTCTAATATGCGATCCGGTGGCAGAACCTATGGTCAGCCTGTTAGTTGCCTTTCAGGTCTGGGTGGAAGGTCCTTACTAAGGTTGGATTCGGACGTTGGGGTTTTGGCCTGCTAATAAGTGCGAACAGTGCATTGAAGAATCTCCTGCTGTGGGTATGTTCATCGAGACTCTTGATCCTCAAACGATTGTGTCCCAATTCATGACATTCTTTAAGCTAACCACCTTCCAGGCTTTGATCGATAAACTGCCCCAAATGGACCAGATGGGCCACGTGCCTTCCTCCTCAAATAAGGACCCTCGAAACGCTAAAGGTAAAGGGAAAGCGGTTTTTGTCGCCAACACTCAACAACAACCGAGCGACCCAAAACCGGTGGCTCGCCAAAACAACGCACGTCTATGCCTATCCCTGGAAGAAAGGCTAGGGCGCGCTTACTCGTTTCCCCGTGATAAGACGAGGAGAATATTTGAGTTGGTAATGTGTAACAAACTCATCATATTGCTAGACCCATGGCATCCACCACAACTCGGCAACGTCAACAACCCTAACTACTGCTCTTATCACAGAATGGTGAGCTACCCAATTGAGGATTACCACGTCTTCAAGAACTGGGTTGAGGACCAGTATCAATAGGGGAAGTTCGCACTGTCTGAGAACTGGAGGGTGAACCCACTACAGAAGCACACTCCCCAAAAGGTGGATGCGCCGGGGGCATTATGCTCGCTCGTGGAAGAAACTCCATTGGAAGTCATTTTTCAACTAAAACTAAATGAATGTTAAATGATCTACAGGCTTGTCCGGCAGTCAAGAGGAAAATCCCACTTGAACCTAAAATCATCGAAGGGATACTGAAACCGCATCCCATACCGAAGATTGTTGACAAAGGGCAAAATCCCCAAGTCAAGCCTTTAAAGTCTTCGAAGAAAAAGAAGAAGGCCAAGAATCCTGTGCAGCCTGCCGAGTATGACGACAAGCACATGGACCTAAAAAAGTGTTAGTTATATGTATGCCCTAGAGTCCATTACTGTACATTGGATGTATATTGTAGTGGATGCTGGGACATATATAGATAGGACTTTCTTGCTCGACATGATAGTACGCTATCTGGTTGCTCTTTATCTTAACGTGTATACTTTCTGTCTCTCTGTTACATGTTGATAAAGCCCTTAGGATGTGTACTCGACTTCCAGGACTATGATGTAGATCATACTAGTGGGGCCTGGGTAGTCCATGAGTACATCCTTGAAATGTTTCTAGTCGAGGGAATATCGAGACGGGGCATCGATATTCCAGAGTAGACTAGCGCATATCTTCTCGACCCATGCGATGGGCGATGGATGATCCCATATCCATTGGTGTTTGACATCGAAGATGGTATGCGGGTGCTCAGTGGAGACTGGGTACACTGAACGGACTCGCCGAGAACTCCCAGATGGTATTATACCTCACGTCAGATGGCAGTTCTCTGGTGACACTGGTACAGCTTAGTCTGTTGACCCGAGATCGTCATAGAGTCTTGTGTGTCTCCCACTGTGCTTTGATTTCCACCCTACCATGGCTCTACTAAGTTGTGCAAACAGGTGGTTTTTGGGTACAGTCCCGATTCACATGGAGGCAATGAGAGATAGGAGGGGATTCGTCTCTCCCGGTATTGGGGGTTGATGTTGCGCTATGCTCGACTGGCCATAACAGGAATCCCTGGCCAGGGTTGCAGTGATATACTGGTAAGAGTTATCATTAGTTTCACACATGTCATGGACTTCACGTCGGCATGACTTATCGAGCTATTGGGGTCTGACGTTTACCACCCCTAGGCGAGATATGCGACATATCAGATGAACAGACCGGACTATACGGTAAGTGTTACTGGTTGGATTCACAGGAGTGTGAGCGGGCTTGCTCGTCGATATTCTGATCTCTCAATACCCGGGTGGCCGTTACGTTTAGCAGACCGCTTGCGGCTTGTGGGTGTTTGATATGATCATCATCTGCTGCCGGCGTATTGACGAGTCTTTAGAGTCCTACACAGAGGTTTCCTGGCTCAAGCGAAACGAAATAGGAGCGCATATGAGATATGTGCGGGACCGAGAATAATGCGTGTATGTGATACCGTATTCTATTCTCGCGATGAATGTATCGAATGGTTATATGCGATATAACCTAGTTATCGAATCAAGGATTGACTCGATAAGCCGATACATTGGATACTAGCCGGTTATATGCGACATGACCGGATCGTTAAATCAAGTGTTGATTTAATGATTTAATGTAGAATTATATATTTGATATATTACTTTGCATTAACTAGTATTGGTTCACTTTAAAAGGATTTTCTCACTTGAAATGCACAAGTTGTATATGTGATATACTTTTGTGCACAAGATTGTATCATGTTTGATGATACATGCAAGCTAGGGTTAGTGTAAAGAATTAAACCATGGTTAAGTTTATGATTAGGGTTTTCTTTTTTCTTACTTATTTATTTATTTATTTATTTTTGGAAAAGATGAGAAAAGAATGGTTGCTATTTTTGTTTTTAGTTGAACATTCATGAAATTTTGACTAAGTCACCATTCTTGTCTCATGCTTAACCCTAACCATATGAACTAACCATAGTACATTCTCTACACTTAACCAAGGGTTAGTAAATGATAAGTATTGATTTATTTATCTAATTTACATAACTTATCATATCATCTTCTTCTTCTTCATCTTCTTCTTTCATGAAGAAAGCTTGCTACATCAATGGTGATTGATGAAAAAGTGTGAGAAATCCAAATCTAAAGTCTACCCACTTCCTATTTCTTCATCCTCTACCTCTTGCCAAGTAGTATAGGGTGTTTCCTTCACAAGTTTTCTTGACTTGGTGAAGTTGGAGCTTGATCTAGCGATGCCTCGACGTAGATCATCTTCGGCATCGTCGTCGATGACCTAGCCCGCTTTTTCTCCGATGAAGCCGACGCTAGAGCCCAAGATGTGATTTGGACAGCGAGGGGACTTCATCACGGAGCCTAGGAGGTGGTGGACCGGATCTACAAAGGTTGGAGCCCCTTCCCTTTAGCTATATTTCCGTTTACTTGCTTGCTTCGCCTATACTTCTAGCCAACGATCCGTTCTAGGGTTTCTCGGCACCGTAATTTTTAGAAATTGGAATGGATGATGCCTTGTGAGACCTCACTAGGGTGCCTAGGAACCTTTCACTGGTATCAGAGCCTAGCTAGAGCCTTAGGCGAAGTCTAGACGGAGTTTGAAGTACGAACGTACCCAAAACCCCGACTTTAACATGCTCTCTGGACATTTCTGTAAAATGTGGATTTTTGTTGATTAAAAATATTCAGAAAAATCAGCAGGGGATTGTAAGGGTTACTGCAAAATTCGATGGCCTAATTACTTAAAAGCGCCGCGGATCCGCAGCATGAGCATGCTCATGCAGCGGTTCGCGGCAGTTTTGTCTTGTTGTGCATCGAAATTTGCACCGTAATTCTTAGTAAGCAGTGCTGGTTTTCCTGGGAGTTTATAATATTTTTTTCCAGAGTTGCATTTTCTGGGTTGTATTGGGGACTCGGTGTATCGATCGGATTGTCTAATTCTGTCTGTGTACTTTTCCGGATAATCTTAGAATAAGTTAAAAAGTTCTACCGGATATAAATACCCACTTTTTCCCCTGCCGAGAAATTTCCAATTGTTGGATTTTCCGTAGTTTAACGACGTTCTAAGTAGTGCAAGTAACGCGATGGACCCTCTAGAAGACAACAAACCTTAACTCGATTATGTGACCGTCTTGAACTGCCCTTAGAACCTTCGGGTTTGGGGCAGTACGGCATCCCACATGTGAGGTGTTGGCTTGACCCTTCTACGGCTGGACCGTTGGTACTGAGGCACGAACTGAATGCTGTTAGACTTATTTCATGTGTTGAGCTGTATCGGGAAAACTTGGGTGTTCGAATGTTCGATCGGAAAGTTTAACATTTTCTGTTTATCCGGAATGTGATACAATAATTGGAATTCACAAAAGGTTATGAGATAACTGAATGAATGTTATAAATCTAGCGGTTTAGTCTCACTTGATCGGTTGCTACGGAATTTTGATGTGATCAAAAGTCCGTCGCAATCACGTAGCGTACGCGGATACTCGCCGGGTAAACTTAATAGACAGCCTCACTCCATAGCCCCGACCAAGTGACTGTAGGAGAACCCCGTCGCCGAAAGCATCCGTTCGGTTGCTCCCGATAGCGGTGTTCCGCCTTGGTGCACTTCGTCGACGGCGTCGGGGGTGCGGCCGCCTACTAAATTTTGCGACGAGCATTCGATCAGTTTTTTGGGAATCCTGTTGAATTGCCCGACATGATATTGAAAAGAGTTTTCGATAATGAGACTAAAATGCGGGGTTTATAATTTTAGGCATGCGATGTCTAAGGAATTCATTTGATTAGGCATGTGATGTCTAAAGAGGTTGCGGATTCCAACTGTTGTAGTTTTACACTTTCTTTTCTGTGACCGTAAGTGTAATATGTGATATCGCCGGTTTCGTTGCTATATGTCAACGACAATTGGGATGCGCATATTTACTTACGTTGATGACATGTGATGTTATGTGTTGCTGGATATGTTATATTGGATCGTCGTGTTTGATTAGCCGGGTTTTTTTTATGTGAGATGGGTGTTTTTTATTTTCATTCATGTAAAAACTTGTATGTAATATTCTTTTATTGGGGCACTTCCAGGTTGCGGATGATGTCACCTTTTGTATATTATTTACTTTTCCACATTAGGATAGACCCAAGGAGGGGAGCACAAGTAACCGGGTTCTGGGGTCCAGTGGGAGACCATCTCGAGGAGTCGAGTCCGGGTCTCCTAACCCTAGAATTGGTAGGGTTGCTTGCCGCTCTCGTAGGGGTCTAGGGGTGTGGGATTGGCTATTCATCACGACCGTGGAATCCGTGTTTTATACTGGCTCGTATTGAAAACACGGACGTCCTAGTATATCCAATATTTCATATGATATTTTCTGCTGCGTTATCTGTGATGTGATCATGTTATATTCTGTGATTGATATAGTATATAGTATATATGATATATTATATAGACGTTGCTTATGTTTTACACCCGCGCTAGCCTTGCCTCGCTCTGCCGTTAGTTACCTAACCTAACAGTGCAGACGGGACATCGAGGCGAATGCGGAAGGCATAAGCGTACGTTATATTTATCTGTGATGATTAGGTGGACTTAAATGATGGGATATTCATTAATTTGATTAATGAAAGAAAATAAACCTAATTGATGTTGTGAAATCGAATTTCAAAATAAAAACAGGTAGCTACAGTTCTTTCTTTGCATCGCGGTGTTCATTATAGAACATCCTGCACCTTATTCGATGAGGAAAAGACCGAGATCCCTTCACCGGGAGTGACTCCTTTAGCAATAACTGGCAGATGCTACAACCCTCGGTTTGTCTTTTGATCGCTTCTATAGTTTCTGCTTTGCACAGTGATATATATGATATATCCCGCACCTCATTCGACGAGGAAAGGGCCGACGATCCCTTCACCGGGAGTGACCCCCTTAGCAAAACTAGAAAAGCTTCAAAAACATTCCATTTAAAAAACCATTTGATTCCGCAACGAGATCAAGTTCAAAGCGTTAAAGGTTTTCATAAAAACCAGCCGCAACCCTCCGTCATTTTAGGAAGTAGAGTACTTAGTATTCGTGCTGTGTTTGTTGACCATAGTCAAGGCACAGTGTACGGTAGCTAAGTGATGTCTTCCTACACCGCATATGATGCAATTAGTTAGGACAGTCGCGTGACTTTGTTGACCTTAGTTAAGGGTCATGTGGGTGGGTCTAATTAATCACGAAATGACGGGTAGAACTTGACTAGTACTTATGATTTGTTGACCATAGTTAAGGTCATAGGTGCTAGGGGTAAAAATCTTTATCGGGAGTTTCAAGTGTTGAAATTTGCAATGAGATTGCATACCTTCTATATGATAGTTGGATCCCGATACCCACTGCGAGTAATTGTTACTCCTGGGAGAGTTTTGCACTTTACAATTAGCCGATCAAGTAGGTATCTAGAAAGGTGTCAACGGGGTTACGCCTCTGGGAAAGCGAGGTTTACAGTAATTAGGTCCGTGCGAAAGCACGGGGAACCTCCCTCAAAGTACCGACACTGGCCTGGCTGAAAGATTGGCGAACTTTTAGAGTGTAATTAATCCCGGCCAGTCTTTCCTTTTAAGGTTTGAAGGAAGATTTGATAAAAACAGTGGGAGCCATCCTGATTAGATAAAATATATAACCAATCTGATCTTGCAAGAGCGCACGCTGAGTGTTTTCTTCTCTCTCTCTCCAGGTAGCGACCATATCATACCTTAATCAAGATAATAATACGGATGAATTGACCGAACCCGCTTGTTATACTATGCTGGGGAACGTTGGTCCCACTCCAACTTATAATTGTTATAAGACCGAGCAGGAAATAGGGGAATGCCAGGATTCCCATGCCGCCCAAACGAAGAAAGTGCATGAGATGCATCTCCTTCGGGTGTGTTCATTACAAAGAACTGTTTCTCAGTATCCTCTGCATCCTGGGTATATGATACCGGATCAGGATCCCAGATATATAATATGTTACATAGGGCTACAAAAAGGTAGAAAAACAGAGAACGGGTGATAAGTTTCATGAGGCAGAAAACGGGGCAAGTGTTGCAGCCAAGTCTGTTGGTCACTGTCACCCTGTATTACTAATACATTGATTCTGAACAAATGCTATTAGATACCGAACCTGATATACAAAACCATATCAGTCTCTTTATTAGTAAAGAAATGATATAATTTTGTATTGTTGGATAATGTTTTGAACATTTCCTATATCAAAAGTTGATCGGTTCAGGCACGTTATCTAAAAGCATTGACGTTCTAAATCAAACTACAGTTCCTTGTATACTGAACACACATAAGAGGAAGAGTTCAGAAATGAACAAATTCTTCTTGAGGTATTGTAGACTAGGTCATATCAATGCGACCCGACTAGCTGAAGTTACATTTAGATGCATATTTAAATCAGTTTGAATTTACATCTTGTGAAACTTGCCAGTCATGTCACAAAGATATAATGACACCAGCTCTGTTTACTGGAAGCAGGGAAAGAGTTAATGAACTCTTGGGACTGATACATGATGATGTATGTAAAGTCTCCTGTCTACACATGCCAGGACTGGTTCTTTATACTTCATTGTATTCTCTGATAATCTCTCAAGATTCAGTCATATGTTCCTGTTGAAACATAAGTCTGAAGCTTTTGAGGTATTCACAGAATATAAGTTAGAAGTAGAGAACCAAAATAAGGGTATAAGTATTATGTCCTATGATAAGATCAGGGAGGAGAATACTTGTGCATGGCATTCCTGGACTATTCTAAAAGAAAATGAGATTCTCTCTCAGCATTACTCCTCCATATAAACCATAGCACGATGGTATATCGGGGCGGAGCAATCACACCCTATATGATAAGGTGTGCTCTATGATGAGTACTACTGAGTTACCTATTTCCTTTTGGGGTTATGCGCTTGAGAAGCTGCGTATCTATTGAATTAGGTTCGAATCAAATCAGTTGCCTACCGCTTCATATGTGATATGGAAAGGGAAGAGCCCATGTCTTAAGCTAGTTAAGATTTGGGGTTGACCGGCCTATGTCTAAAATCATAATCCGGACAAGCTCGAAGCAAGTTCTGTTATGTAGAACTGGAAATGTTCCAGCTATACAAACTGCAGCTGATGATTTGACAGAACCAAAGGATTCAATAGTTCCCAACGAACCTCAGCCTCTCCGCCGATCTAGCAGGGTTCCTCACCCACCTGAGAGATACCTCAGTTTCTCGATGACAGTGGGAGCGAGGATTGCATCATGAGATGATGACCCAACCAGTTTCGAGCAGGCCATCGAGAGTAGGGACTCTGTAAGAATGGCTGGATGCTTAGTGATCTGAGATGGAATCCTTATACACCAACAAAGTATGGACTTTGGTTGCTATATCTAAAGGGTTAAATCCCCTTCAGGAGCAAGTATATCTTGAGAAGATTACTTGGGGTACATGGAAAAGTTGAGACTTTCAAAGCTAGACTTGTTAAAGGTTTTCATCATCAACCAGGCACGGATAATGATGAAACCTTTTCCAGGGACTATGTTTAAATCCATCCAGATCCTACTTGCCACGGCTACATACCATGACTACGATATCTGGTGGTTGGGTGCCATGACTACTTTTCTAAATATTGATTTAGAAGAGAACGTCTATAAGAACACAGCCAGAGGGCCTCGTAGACAATGGGAGCAGCGGAAACGTGTGCAAGATGCTTTATAGGATAAAGCAGGCATCGCGAAGTTGGAACATCTGTTTTGATGGATTAGTCAAAGAAGTTGACATCATCAAAATGGTAGATGAACCTTTTATAAACAAAAGGGTAGTAGGGAGTATGGTGACGATCCTCGTAGAGTACGTGGATGACATACTCTTGTTAGGGAAGGAGTTTCCTATGCTACGATCGATCAATCTCCTATTATCACAAGGATTCTCCAAATAGGATCAAAGTGATGCCTCCTAAATCCTGAGTTTTCGTCTATGAGATAGATGTAATTGGATGCTAGGATTCTCACTAGATGAAGTGAGATGGTATCAATCGATCCTGGGGAGAATCACTGGAAGAGTTCCAGGGTGATAAAGAGGACTGAATGTCAGTCACAGGCATTGTCTTTACCTTCAGTAAAGGGATGGTATGTTAGAAGATTTCCAAGCTAGATACCGTGGCAAACTAGACGATAAAGGCTGGTAACATCGCTATTGAAGATACTACCAAAGAGGAAGTTTGGGTGTATATTGGTTCATAAGATAAACTAGGTTCCTGCCATTGTATGACAATGGAAGTGTGGCTTCGGCCCTGGAACCATGGTCCCATCAGTGACCCAGACAAATTCTGAGGCAGCATCACCTGATCATGGAGATAGTTGATCTCCAGGTTGATCGAGGTTAGGAGAGTAGACTCAGAGGACAACACGGCGGATCCACTCACGAAGGTCTTTTCCCAAAGAGAGACTTTTAGGGGATGGTTGAGTATGTGATACTGCTACCACTGCTACAGATGGCCCTAGTGCAAGTGGGAGATTGTTAGTTATATGTATGCCCTAGAGGCCATTACTGTACATTGGATGTATATTGTAGTGGATGCTGGGACATATATAGATAGGACTTTCTTGCTCGACATGATAGTACGCTATCTGGTTGCTCTTTATCTTAACGTGTATACTTTCTGTCTCTCTGTTACATGTTGATAAAGCCCTTAGGATGTGTACTCGACTTCCAAGACTATGATGTAGATCATACTAGTGGGGCCTAGGTAGTCCATGAGTACATCCTTGAAATGTTCCTAGTCGAGGGAATATCGAGACGGGGCATCGATATTCCAGAGTAGACTAGCGCATATCTTCTCGACCCATGCGATGGGTGATGGATGATCCCATATCCATTGGTGTTTGACATCGAAGATGGTATGCGGGTGCTCAGTGGAGACTGGGTACACTGAACGGACTCGCCGAGAACTCCCAGATGGTATTATACCTCACGTCAGATGGCAGTTCTCTGGTGACACTGGTACAGCTTAGTCTGTTGACCCGAGATCGTCATAGAGTCTTGTGTGTCTCCCACTGTGCTTTGATTTCCACCCTACCACGGCTCTACTGAGTTGTGCAAACAGGTGGTTTTTGAGTACAGTCCCGATTCACATGGAGGCAATGAGCGATAGGAGGGGATTCGTCTCTCCCGGTATTGGGGGTTGATGTTGCGCTATGCTCGACTGGCCATAACAAGAAATCCCTGGCCAGGGTTGCGGTGATATACTGGTAAGAGTTATCAGTAGTTTCACACATGTCATGGACTTCACGTCGGCATGACTTATCGAGCTATTGGGGTCTGACGTTTACCACCCCTAGGCGAGATATGCGACATATCAGACGAACAGACCGGACTATACGGTAAGTGTTACTGGTTGGATTCACAGGAGTGTGAGCGGGCTTGCTCGTCGATCTTCTGATCGCTCAATACCCGGGTGGCCGTTACGTTTAGCAGACCGCTTGCGGCTTGTGGGTGTTTGATATGATCATCATCTGCTGCCGGTGTATTGACGAGTCTTTAGAGTCCTACACAGAGGTTTCCTGGCTCAAGCGAAACGAAATAGGAGCGCATATGAGATATGTGCGGGACCGAGAATAATGCGTGTATGTGATACCGTATTCTATTCTCGCGATGAATGTATCGAATGGTTATATGCGATATAACCTAGTTATCGAATCAAGGATTGACTCGATAAGCCGATACATTGGATACTAGCCGGTTATATGCGACATGACCGGATCGTTAAATCAAGTGTTGATTTAATGATTTAATGTAGAATTATATATTTGATATATTACTTTGCATTAACTAGTATTGGTTCACTTTAAAAGGATTTTCTCACTTGAAATGCACAAGTTGTATATGTGATATACTTTTGTGCACAAGATTGTATCATGTTTGATGATACATGCAAGCTAGGGTTAGTGTAAAGAATTAAACCATGGTTAAGTTTATGATTAGGGTTTTCTTTTTTCTTACTTACTTATTTATTTATTTATTTTTGGAAAAGATGAGAAAAGAATGGTTGCTATTTTTGTTTTTAGTTGAACATTCATGAAACTTTGACTAAGTCGCCATTCTTGTCTCATGCTTAACCCTAACCATATGAACTAACCATAGTACATTCTCAACACTTAACCAAGGGTTAGTAAATGATAAGTATTGATTTATTTATCTAATTTACATAACTTATCATATCATCTTCTTCTTCTTCTTCCATGAAGAAAGCTTGCTACATCAATGGTGATTGATGAAAAAGTGTGAGAAATCCAAATCTAAAGTCTACTCACTTCCTATTTCATCATCCTCTACCTCTTGCCAAGTAGTATAGGGTGTTTCCTTCACAAGTTTTCTTGACTTGGTGAAGTTGGAGCTTGATCTAGCGATGCCTCGACGTAGATCATCTTCGGCATCGTCGTCGATGACCTAGCCCGCTTTTTCTCCGATGAAGCCGACGTTAGAGCCCAAGATACGATTTGGACAGCGACGGGACTTCATCACGGAGCCTAGGAGTGGTGGACCGGATCTACAAAGGTTGTAGCCCCTTCCCTTTAGCTATATTTCCGTTTACTTGCTTGCTTCGCCTATACTTCTAGCCAACGATCCGTTCTAGGGTTTCTCGGCACCGTAATTTTTAGAAATTGGCATGGATGATGCCTTGTGAGACCTCACTAGGGTGCCTAGGAACCTTTCAAAAGTACATCGACGTGTTGGAGGAATACAACCAGAAGGTGCGGAAACCGGTCACGCTCGATGAGTTTCTCAAGCATGTTCTTGAGAATGAAGATGGTGACAACGATGAGGAAAATGAATCATCAGAAGAAACCGAAGACTATATAGAAAGTTGCCACATGGTCTCCCATTCGTTGTTAAATGACAAAGAAACTCACTCAGCTTCAGAAAACAACGCGGAGGAACTGGGAGCAAAATCGGCGCTAAAATCCCCGAATTTACCAGAAGACCTGATCGATAAGCTGTTAGACGAAGCCTTTCGAAAAAGTAAAGTTGACCGAGAACGCGAAATAGCCATATACGAAAAGGCTAAGCGTCAGCGTCAGGATGAAGAAGCTGCGGTAAGGAGGAGTTGTAAAGTACTCCAACCAAACCAAGGCATACCTGCGACAAATAAGAGCATGATCAAGGCAGAGAAGCGGTTTGCTAAAGCCCTGACAATGGAAATGAAGCTGCCACCTCTAGTAGGTGTTAGTGGATGTTGCACACCCTCACAACACTTGTGAGGAGGCGGAAGTGGCAAATGAAAATTTTCTTGCACGCAACACCCGCTTAAACCCTAGATCTTGTGCTTAAACCTTAACTAGCAAACCTATCTAGAGATCTTATCTACTATGATAGGATTATACCCAAGGAACCGGTCCTTTGGGTCTTCTTTTGTATGCGACTCCTAGGCTCATTAGATGCTTGAAAGGAACTCGGTCTCCAGTCACCTTTAGAACGTAGATGATCCACCCGAGAGCTATGGAACAAGTTTCAAACTCTTCAAAGAAATCAAGTGTGCTAAAAATGATTACTTAGATGATGTAGAGATTAAGTAGAGGATTAAAGTGATCCCTAAGCTTTTGATTCACAACTGATGTGATGGGTAAAGCTTGGAGGTAGAAGGAGATAATTTGGAGAGAGAAGATGAATGTAAGAATGAGCAAGTCTAAATCATGAACAAATGATATGGCTCAAAACAATAATTGAAGCATGCATTATTTTTCTCCAAAAATAATGCACCATTCTTTAATAGTAAATCCAAATGAATAAAAAATGAAATAATCCATTCCATCATCCATGCTTTGAAAATTCAAAATTCCACCTCATTGTTTTATTTTCACAAAATAAAACCCCATTTATGAGGTGTCTCCTTCTAGAATATATTCTTATACAATTACAAAAATACCCATCACCGTATACTGTATAAGTATACCCATATTCGCATTCCGAAAAATACGAATACAAATAACCTAATAATATAATACCGATTTCCAGCTTAAACCAAAGCCTACCAGTATTATCTTTCGGATCATCATTCCTGTAACCATTACACGAACATGATCAAAACCGTGTCATAATAACTTACGACCTCTATAACTTTTGCCTGAACCAGGGAACCCTATGTGTGGGACTCTAAAGACTCGACAGTACGCTGGCAGTGGGTTTAACCACAAGCACATTAGCGGCACTACCTGTGCGTAACGACTACCCAGGTACATGACGAAAACGTGGCCGACGAGCGAACTCATACCAACCCTAACGAGCCTGTAAGCAACACTTACCGTACAGTCTGGTCTCTTCATCTGATACGTCGCATATGAAGTCTATGGGTGGTAAATGTCAGACCCCAGTAACTTTATAAGTCATGCTGATTTATGGCCCATAACGGTTCGAGAAACTACTGATAACTCTTATCAATAATGTTAGTTATATGTATGCCCTAGAGGCCATTACTGTACATAGGATGTATATTGTAGTGGATGCTGGGACATATATAGGGAGGACTTTCTTGCTCGACATGATAGTATGCTATCTGGTTGCTCTTTACCTTAACGTGTACACAGATTGTCTCTCTATTACATGTTGGTAAAACCCTTAGGATGTGTACTTGACTACTGGGACTATGATGCGGATCATACTAGTGGGGACATGGTAGTCCATAAGTACATCCTTCAAAGTCCCTAGCCGTGGGTATATCGAGACGGGGCATCGATATACCAGAGTAGACTAGCGTATACCTTCTCGACCCATACAGATGGGCGATGGATGATCCCATATCCATTGGTGTTTGACATCAGAGATGATATACGGGTGCTCAGTAGAGACTGGGTACACTAGACGGACTCGCCGAGAACTCCCAGATGGTATTATACCTTACGTCAGATGGCAGTTCTCTGGTGACACTGGTACAGAGTAGTCTGTTGACCCGAGATCGTCATAGAGTCTTGTATGGTTCCCACTGTGCTTTGATTTCCACCTTACCGCGTCCAAGAGGGCATGCAAAATGGTGGTTTTTGGGTACAGTCCCGAATCACATGGAGGCAATGAGCGATAGGAGGGGATTCGTCTCTCCCGGTATAGAGGGTTGATGTTGCGCTGTGTTCGATTGGCTATAACAGGAAATCCCTGTCCAGGGTTGCTGAGATTTACTGGTAAGTGTTACCAGTAGTTTCTCGAATTGTTATAGACCTCATATCGACACGACTTATCGGGCTATTGGGGTCTGACGTTTACCACCCCTAGGCAAGATATGCGACATATCAGACGACGAGACCGGACTGTACGGTAGTGTTACTGGTTGGATTCACTGGAGTGTGAGCGGGCTTGCTCGTCGATCTTCTGATCGCTCAATACCCGGGTGGACGTTACGTTTAGCAGACCGCTTGCGGCTTGTGGGTGTTTGATATGATCACCACCTGCTGCCGGCGTATTGACGAGTCTTTAGAGTCCTACACAGAGGTTTCCTGGCTCAAGCAAAACGAAATAGGAGCGCATATGAGATATGTGCGGGACCGAGAATAATACCAGTATATGATATTGTATTCGATTCTCGCGATTTGTAACATTGATCGGTTATATGCGTTATAGCCGGGTTATCGGATCAAGTGTTGATTCGATAAGTTGTTACTATTGATATTAGTCGGTTATATGCGATATGACTGGGTCGTTAAATCAAGTGTTGATTTAGTGATTTAATGTATAATTATATATTTGATATATCACTTTACATTAACTAATATAGGTTCACTTAAATGGATTTTCTCACTTGAAGTTCACAAGTTGTATATGTGATATACTTTTGTGCACTTGATTGTATCATGTTTGATGATACATGTTAACTTGGTTAAGTGTAAAGATTAAACCATGGTTAAGTTAATGATTAGGGTTTTGATTATCTTATTTATTTATTTATTTGTTTTGGAAAAGATAAAGAAAGAATGGTGGCTTTGTTTGTTTGTTTGTTGAAGATTCATGAAGTTTTGACTTAGTCACCATTCTTGTCTTCATACTTAACCCTAACCATTTAAACAAACCATGGTCTATTCTCTACACTTAATTAAGGTTAGTATTATGATAAGTATTCATTTTTCCTTTTCATTTTAAAGACTTATCATAATATTATCTTCTTCTTCTTCTTGATCTTCAAAGAAGAAAAGCTTGCCTCATCAATGGCAAGTGATGAAATCATGTGAGAAATCCAATTCTAAAGTGAACCCACTTCCTATTTCTTCATCCTCTACCTCTTGCCAAGTAGTATAGGGTGTTTCCTTCACAAGTTTTCAAGGCTTGGTGAAGGTGGAGCTTGATCTAGTGATGCCTCGACGTAGATCATCTTCGGCATAGTCGTCGATGACCTAGCCCGCTTTTTCTCCAATGAAACCGATGCTAGAGTCATGGTTCGATTTGGACAGCGGAGAGGACTTCATCATGGAGCTATGGAGGTGGAGAAACGGATCTACAAAGGTTGTATTTCCGTACACTTAGTTAAAGTTGTTAACTATTCTCTTTTGTCGCCTAAACTTCTAGCCAACGATCCTATTAGGGTTTCTCGGCACCGTTAAATTTGAAATTGGCATGATTGATGCCTTGTGAGCCTTCTTGAGAGTGCTTAGGAACCTTTCAAATAAATCTCGACAACGCTGGCCAGGGATTTGCTGTTATGGCTGATCAAGCATAGCGCGACATCAACTCGCTATACCGGGAGAGACGAAACCACTCCTATCGCTCACTGCCTCCATGTGATTCGGAACTGTACCCAAAATCCATTTGTTTGCATGACTCAGTAGAGCCGTGGTAGGGAGGAAATCAAAGCACAGTGGGAATCACACAAGACACTATGATGATCTCGGGTCTACAGACTAACATGTATAAGTGTCACCAGAGAACTGCTATCTGACAATAGGTATATATACTATCTAGGAGTTCTCGGTGAGTCCTGTTCGGTGTACCCATTCTCTAATGAACACCTGTGTACAATCTTTGATGTCAAACACCAATAGTTGTAGGATCAACCATCGCCCCCAGGGTCAAGAAACGTACACACTAGTCTACTCTGGTAATATCGATGCCTTGTCTCGATATACCCTCGACTAGGAACTATTAAAGGATATGCTTATAGACTACCTAGGCCCCACTAGTATGATCTACATCATAATCCTAGCAGTCAAGCATAATCCTAAGGGCTTCATCAACATATATATAAAGATATGAAATACAACACATCACACGTTAAGATGAAGATAAACCAGATAGCATACTATCATTTCGAGCAAAGATTGTTTCTATACATATACATGCCTAGCATCATATACAATACAGGCCTCTAGGACATACATATCTAACAATCTCCCACTTGCACTAAGGCCTGTAGTTGGTGCAATAAGTACCTAATGTCTACACTAGAACCAGTTGTCGGCGTACCACATGCCCAACATCTCGAACAGTTTCTCAAACTGGACTTGAGGGATTGCCTTTGTGAATGGATCTGCTGTGTTGTCTTTCATTTCTACTCTCCATATCTCGATGTCCTGGCAATCCACTATCTCCCCGATGAGGTGATACCGCCTCAAGATATGTCTGGATATCTGATGGAACCGCGGTTCCTTTGCCAAAGCCATGGCTCCATTGTTATCGCAATACAGAGGTATTGGATTAGCAATGGTTGGAACCACCTGAAGTTCAGAAATGAACTTTCTCATCCAGACTGTCTCTTTTGCGGCATCATAAGCAGCAATATACTCAGCTTCCATCATGGAGTCAGCGATAGTATCTTGCTTGGAACTCTTCCAACATACCGCCCTTCCATTTAGGGTAAATACAAACCCTGAGATGGACTTACTATCATCTTTATTGCTCTGGAAGCTGGAGTCGGTAAAGGCCTCCATTTGGAGGTCTCCGTTACCATACACCAAGAACATTTCTTTAGTCCTTCGCAAGTACTTCAGAATGTTCTTCACAACAGTACAGTGTTTCTCCCTTAGATTGGATTGATACCTGCTTACTGCACTCAGTGCATAAACAGTATCTGGGCGAGTACACAGCATCGCATACATTATAGATTATACTGCCGAAGCGTAGGATATAATGCTCATGCGAGCCCTCTCTTCATCAATCTTTGGAGACATCTCTTTGGAGAGGTTGATTCCGTGAAATGCGGGTAAATTACCTCGCTAGGATTCTTCCATACTAAACCTCTTTAGTATGGTGTCTATGTATCTCGATTGGGACAATCCCAATAATTTCTTAGATCTATCTCTATACATCTTAATTCCCAGAATGTACGAGGCATTACCCAGGTCTTTCATGGAGAACATCTGCGATAAGAATATTTTGACCGATTGTAGTATAGGAACATCATTTCCTATCAAGAAAATTTCGTCCACATACAATACGAGGAATGTAACAGTACTCTCTACAATCTTTTTATAAATACATGGTTCATCTATATTTTTGATAAAACCAAACTCTTTGATTGTATCATAAAAGCAGATGTTCCAACTCCGTGATGCCTGCTTTAATCCATAGATCGATTTAAGCAACATGCATGCTTTTCCGTTGCTCCCACTGTCAATGAAGCCTTCTAGATGATCCATAAAAATCCATTCTTCTAAATCACCATTTAGAAATGCCGTTTTAACATCCATCTGCCAGATTTCATAGTCATAGTGAGCACCTATAGCAAGCAGGATCCAAATGGATTTAAGCATCGCGACTGGTGAAAAGGTCTCCTCATAGTCCAAGCCTAGTCTTTGACGAAATCCTTTTGCTACCAGCCTAGCTTTATAGGTCTCCACCTGAACATCCACACCGATCTTTCTCTTAAAGATCCATTTGCACCCTATGGGTTTTACTCCAGAAGGTGCAACCTCCAAAGTCCATACTTTGTTAGTGTGCATGGATTCCATTTCGGATCTTATAGCATCCAGCCACTTCATTGAGTCACCACTCGTGATAGTTTGTTGAAAATTAGTAGGGTCATCATCATCCATGATGCAATCTTCTCTATCACCATTAATTGGAAAACCGTAGTATCTATCAGGTAGGAGAGAAGACCTACTAGATCTACAGAGTGGCTGAGGTTCTTCAGGTTCTATTGAAATCTCAGGTTCAACCAAATTATCGGTAATTGTTTGTGGATCTAGAATTTCTTTCAGTTCTACCGCATTGCCAACAGTGTCATTTGTAAAAACTCATTTTCTTAAAATGTGGCATACTGAGAAACAAACACCATTTGTTCCTCCTTATGGTCGAAAAGATATCCATACGAGTGCTTTGGATATCCCACAAATTTACACAAAACCGATCGTGTCTCGAGTTTTTCCGGATTCTGCATTTTCACATAAGCCGGACAACCTTATATCCTAACTCGTTTAAGAGGTGGTCTCTTCCCATACCATATCTCATATGGAGTGGTAGACACGGTTTTGGTCGGAACCCTATTCAATAGATATATCGCAGTCTCCAATACGTGTCCCAATAATGAAAGTGGTAACTCAGCATCACTCATCATTGATTGTACCATATCTAATAGGGTATGATTCCTCCGTTCTGACACACCGTTGTGCTGTGGTGTGTACGGAGGAGTGAGTTGAGAGAGAATCCCATTCTCTTTTAGGAAATCTGGAAACTCTGAGCTTAGATACTCACATTCTCGATATGATCGAAGTTTCTTGATACTCAAGCATGTTTGTATTTATACTTCAGATTTATACTCCTTGAAATTTTCGAAGGCTTCGAACTTATGTTTCAACAAGAACACGTGTCTGAATCTCGAGAAATCATCGGTAAAAGTTATGAAGTACAAAAAACCACCTCTCGCATGTGTAGACATTGGTCCATATACATCACTATGTATGAGGCCTAAGAGTTCAGTAGCACTCTCTCCATGTCCAGTAAACGGAGTTTTGGTCATTTTACCTTTGATACAAGACTGGCAAGTCGCATAAGATTTGTATTCAAACAAGTTTAAATATCCATATTTATGTAGCTTGGTTAGTCTTATTTCATTAATATGACCAAGTCTACAACGCCAAATGAAAGTTTCATTTATGTCTGAAATCTTCCTTTTGTTTGTGTGTTGTATGTTGAAAACTGTATTTTGATTTAGGACGTATATCCCGTTATTTAATATACCAGATTGAATCAACTCCTGATTAAGGTTAATATTCATAACATTAGATTGTAACACAAAATTATATCCTTCATTGTCCAACAACAATATTGATATAATATTACATAACATCGAAAGTACAAAATAACATGGATTTAAAACCAATATACAACCCGACGACAAACCAAGGTCATACTCTCCCACTGCTACAGCATGTACAGAGGAACCATTCCCAACTCGGAGAGTGATCACCTTTCTTCAAAAACCTGCTATTTCTCAGCCCTTGCACACAATTGCAGATGTGAGATCCTGACCCGGTATCTAATACCCAGGAAGCATAGTTAATTGAAAAACAGTTTTCTGTTACAAACACACCTGAAGTGGAAGCATCACCATGCTTCTTCTTGAGGTCGGCAAGGTATCCAACACAGTTTCTCTTCCAGTGCCCAGTCTTGTGGCAGTGGAAGCATTCCCCTCTTCCTGACGCAGCAGCCCCTATCTTGTCCTTTCTCGGTGCCTTTTTCACTCCTCCTCATGTTGAAGTTTACAATGAACTGAGCAAAGGCAGGGGAGGGACTGTAGAATAATATCAACATACTGTTTTTTCTCCATGGTCCATCCCAGGTCCTCTAGTTTTTAGTTAAGTCCTATCATCTTCAATACATGGTCACCTATATACGTGCCAGCAGCCATCCGCATCTGAAACAACTTTTGAGATGCCTCGTATCAGAGAGTGCGAGATTGCTCTGCATACAACTCCTTTGTATGGAGAAAGATAGATTGTACATCCATTTTCTCATGCTGCTTCTGAAGTTCATTGTTCATAGAAGCAAGAGCGAGGCATTTGGCTGTTGCACAGTTTATATCCTATGTCTTGCGGATTTCTTTATCCGCAACTGAAGAATCAGAGCCTGGGCTAGGAGGGGCTAGAGTAGTTAGGACATATCCGACCTTATTATAGGTCAGGGCAATATTTACGTTCCTCAGCCAATCTTTGTAATTCGATCCCGTGAGTTTATTCTTGTCTAATAAAAGCTTAAGTCCCGTTATAGGTATCTGGCATTAGGAGAGAGAAAAGAAGACACTCAGCGATTGCTCTTGCATGATTAGATTGGTTATTAATCTTATCTAATCGATATCTCCCACTGCTTTTATCAAATTTTTCTTCAAACCTTAAAAAGAAAATTAGCCAGGATTAATTGCAATCTACAAGTTCGCTAACCAGTCGGCCATGCCAGTGTCGGTACTCCGAGGGAGGTTCCCCGTGCTTTCGCACGGACCTAATTAAAATAAACCTTGTTTTCCTAGAGGCATAACCCCTTTGACACCTTTCTAGACACCTACTGGATTAGCCAATTGTAAAGTGCAAAACTCTCCCGGGAGTAACTTTTACTCACAGTGGGATCAGGATCCAACTATCAAATAGAAGGTATGCAATCTAATTGAAAATTTCAACTCTTGAAATTCCCGATATGGTTTTTACCCCTAGTATCTTATGACCTTAAATATGGTCAACAAATCATAAGTACTATTCAAGTTCTACCCGCTATTTCGTGATTGATTTAGACCCACCCGCATAACCCTTAACTATGGTCAACAAGGTCATGTGAATGTCCTAATCGATCGCATCATATGCTTTGTAGGAAGACATCACTTAGCTACCATACACCACGCCTTAACTATAGTCAACAAACGTAGTAAGAATACTAAGTACTCTGCTTTCTAAAATGGCGGAGGGCAACGTGTGGTTTTGATGAAAATCTTTAACGTTTTGAACTTGATATCAATGTAGAATCTAGTGAAAGGAGTGGTTTAAGCTCCAGTTTTAAAAGTCGAATGGTTTTGTAGTATCTTTCTAATTTTTCTAAAGAGGTCACTCCCGGTGAAGGGATCTCGGCTCTTTTCTCATCGAATGAGGTGCTGGATATTCATCAAGGAATACCATGATGCAAAGCAAAAATTATATCAACTATAAAAACAAATCGAGTGCTTTGTAACATTTGCTAGTTTCGCTGAAGGGGTCACTCCCGGTGAAGGGATCTCGGCCCTTTCCTCATCGAATGAGGTACTGCATATTCATCAAGGAATACCACTATGCAAAGCAAAAACTAGAGTTACCCATTTTAAAAAGTTTGATTTTACTACATTTTTAGGTTTCTTTTTCTTAACATTAATCACATTAATGTTGTCCCATCATTTACGTTTCCTAAACATCACAGAAAAGAAAGGAAAATAGAACGTACGCTTATGCCATCTACATTCGCCACGGGGCCCCGTCATGCACCGTTAGATTACTTAACTAACGGCAGAGTGGGGGCTGGACTAGCGCGGGTGCAAAACATAAGCAACGTTTATTATATATCTCATATATAAATAGCCATATGTCGCACATATTTATAAACATTCCAGATCACAGATGAACACATTGGATATACTAGGAATTCCGTATTTCATTTAAGCCCTTAACGAAAGACGAGTTCCACAGTCGTGATGAATAGCCAAACCCTACCCTAGACCCCTACGGATGCGGAAAACTACCCGCCAAATTCCTGAAGTGAAGCAACCTCTCTCAACAAAGTGAGTAGGCCACTCGGCACTTCGAGAACCCGGTAGTTTATGCACCCCACCTTTGGTCTATCCTAGGAGCAAAAACAGTAAAAAGAAATTATACAACGGTGGCTATAACCTCAACCCGGATGTGCCCCACAGAATAATATTACATCGCTTTTTACAAATTACATGAATGAAAGAAAAGAAACATGCTCTTCTCACATCCCCTGGCTATTCATCCACGACGATCTAACATATTCATATACACATACCATCACATGATATCATTACAGATATGTGCAACCCCAACTAATCGACTTATAGCAATTAGTCAACGTTTCCAAACACATATACACATCACAAAGCTTGTAAAGTAACCACGGCATTAGAATTCCACACGCAATTAGCAAACTAAACCAATTTTTCCAAGACATGAAAAAATCCAGTGAGCTAATGTTCCAAAACAATCATTTTAAGCCAATCCGGGAGTCGAAACAAACTCGAAACCCACCCAAATCTTCGCGGAGGCGAAGATCCTAAAATTAACTATCGAATGGGGGGCCTCGGGGGGGTACCCACCCCCGAGGGCCACCTCGAAGTGGCCCCTAGGGGAAGGCAGACCCGAGAGCACCTAGTTGGGGTGCTCTTGGGTCACCCACCCCTAAGGCCACCTTATGGCGGTCTTGGGGTGTGGGTCCGGCCTCAGTTCCCCCCGGGGTGTTCCCAGGGTGCGCACGCTCCACCCCACAGCTTCTCGGTTCAAACTGTGAACCCGCGGGGTGTGCAAACAACTCAAAACTTAAATTTTGGAAACTGTTTTTATCGGCAGTTTTTGCGCGACAAAAACGGCGGATTTTTAACGTCGCTACAAGCTATTTAAGGTTTAAGAGAGGCTCTGATAGCATATTAATGGATGTTGCACACCCTCAAAACACTTGTGAGGAGGAGGAAGTGACAAACGAAAATTTTCTTGCATGCAACACCCACTTAAACCCTTGATCTTGTGCTTAAGACTTAACTAGTAAACCTATCTAGAGATCTTATCTACTATGATAGGGTTATGCCTAAGGAACCGGTCCTTCGGGTCTTCTTTTGGATGCGACTCCTAGGCTCTTTGGATGCTTGAAAGGAACTCGGTCTCCGGTCACCTCTAGATCGTAGATGATCCATCCGAGAGTTATAGAACAAGCTTCAAACTCTTCACAAGAGTTAACTAAGAAATCAAGTGTGCTAAAAATGATTACTTAGATGATGTAGAGATTAAGTGAAGGATTAAAGTGATCCATAAGCTTTTGATTCACAACTCATGTGAAGGGTAAAGTTTGGAAGTAGGAGAAGGAGATAATTTGGAGAGAAAAGATGAATGTAAGAATGAGCAAGTCTAAAGCATGAACAAATGATATAGCTCAAAACAATAATTGAAGCATGCATTTTTTCTCCAAAAATAATGCACCATGCTTCAATAGTAAACCCAAATGAATAAAAAATAAAATAAGCCATTACTTCATCCATACTTTGACAATTCCAAATTCCACCTCATTGTTTTATTTTCACAAAATAAAAACCCATTTATGAGGTGTCTCCTTCTAGAATGTATTCTTATACAGTTACAATAATACCCCTCACCGTATACCGTATAAGTATACCCGTATTCGCAATCCGAAAAATACGAATACAAATAACCCAATAATATAATACTGGTATCCGGCTTAAACCAAAGCCTACCAGTATTATCCTTCCGATCATCATTTCTGTAACCATTACACGAACATGATCGAAACCGTGCCGTAGAAACTTACGGCCTTTACATCTTTTGCCTAGACTAGGGAACCCTCTGTGTGGGACTCTAACGACTCGATAGTACGCTGGCAGTGGGTTTAACCATAAGCACATCAGCGGCACTAGCTGTGCGTAACGGCTATCCAGGGACATGACGAAAACGTGGCCGACGAGCAAACTCATCCCAACCGTAACGAGCCTGTAAGCAACACTTACCGTACAGCCCGGTTTCTTCGTCTGATACATCGCATATGAAGTCTATGGGTGGTAAATGTCAGACCCCAGTAATTTTATAAGTCATGCTGATTTATGGCCCATAATGGTTCGAGAAACTACTGATAACTCTTATCAGTAAATCTCGACAACCCTGGCTAGGGATTTATTGTTATGGCCGATCAAGCATAGCGCGACATCAACTCCATATACTAGGAGAGACGAAACCCGTCCTATCGCTCACTGCATCCATGTGATTCGGGACTATACCTAAAATCCACCTGTTTGCACGACTCAGTAAAGCTGTGGTAGGGAGTAAATCAAAGCACAGTAGGAATCACACAAGACACTATGACGATCTCGGGTTTACGGACTAACATGTACAAGTGTCACCAGAGAACTGCTATCTGACAATAGGTATATATACCATCTAAGAGTTCTCGGTGAGTCCTGTTCGGTGTACCCATTCTCCAATGAGCACCTGTGTACAATCTTTGATGTCAAACACCAATGGTTCTGGGATCAACCATCGCCCCCAGGGTCAAGAAACGTACACACTAGTCTACTCTGGTAATATCGATGCCCTGTCTCGATATACCCTCGACTAGGAACTATTAAATGATATGCTTCTAGACTGCCCAGGCTATCATGCCGCGCTTCCCAGAGTGCGCTACGATCGACACGTGACAGAGCCAACCATGCTACCTGTGTCTAGGAAACATCCCTCCACAGTCACATTACGGCTGTCTATAAAATTTCAAGAACAGTAAAATAAAATAAAACTATCTAATACATGTTCATCTTCCAGAATAAACGAGTCAAGAAATATAAATATGCGGAAGCAATAAATCTAATAAACAATAACATCTGGAAAGTACGTCCTAAATATTGGCTCACATCAGGAAATGAAAGTGCGGAAAGAATACTAAACTAAACTAAACACCAACATGCTCCTCACTATTCGGCATGTCGACTGAAGTACTCCTGGTCGGCCTGTGAAAGAGATAAAGGATCTAGATCATGCAAAACCCAGACGTTAGTACGTCATAATATCAACAATAATGAGTAAACAGAATGTAATGAGATATGCAGGCATGGGTATAAACAATAACATGTGTATAACAAGTAACATGGATATGGAACAGTGAAGTGTATAAGTATATGACGTGCGGGGAGTAATCTGAACTAAACTACTGGGTTATCTATTCTACAGTTTGTGAAATCAATTTAATAGAATCGTCGATGTAACTCAATAGTATCCCGTGCATGCCCGGGACCACGGTCAAGACTCTCGGGCTGAATCCGAGACGTACCGCTATGCAGTAAACATGTAACATATACAGATGAATGATGTCAGCAGCATCATCCCGGGGCTGGTCTCGCCCGTAAAACTGATCACTATAAGCATCGAACTGTCGAATTACAAGTCAGGTTTCTTCATTGATTTCCCCTTACCCCCAAGGCTATGTGTTCAAATCAGGTATTGATAAATCTGAAACTAATGCCAACACAGGATCAAGCAGGTACAGGTTTTGTCTGAATAGACAACAGGATATGTCCGTCGGGACAACAAGTCAGGATTGTCAGCATTACTAACAAGATCAGGAATCAAGTCAAGCAGTGGTATATTAGGTCATGTCAGGTGGTGCACAGTGTATCAAATGGATGCCCAACAGTAAAATGTAGCAAGTATCGAATCATGGAAAAATACGGATGCACAAGTGTTTATCAAGGATCACGTCGACAACTCCATGACTAAGTAAGATGCACATTATTAAGCATAGGGTTCCAATGTAACAGTAATATGAAATGATATGATCTGGCATGCAACTAGATATATAATAAATTGTACAGATGCGAACAGATATTGTAAAATTGTAAAACTGTAACACAGGATGCACAATGCAATGAACATGTAGATTATTATTATTATGGATGTAATATATATATATAAAAGCATGTAGCAAGATAAAATTGCCTGATCGGATCTTGAGACGGGGTGCGTACGCCACGTCCGACGTCGGTAAACGTCGCAATGCACACGCGCACGTACATAATAGAACCAGGCAAAGCAAGAACACGACAACGCTGGCTAGGAACGTCCACTGGGTCGCCCGGATCGTCGGCGACGGGCACGGCTCCGGTGATGATCGGAAACCAAGAAATCAAGAAAGCAAGAGGAAGGAGAAGAAGAAGAAGAAGAAGAAAGAGAAAGGAGAAGAAGGGGGTTGTGGGCTCGAGGTGCTCTGGTGTCAGAGAATGCTACAAGGGGGTGACGTCGACGATGGGCCGTCAACGGCGAGATCCACGGCGATGACAGTGGGGATGCGGGGAGGTGCAGGGTTCTCGGCTCGTGGTTATCGGGGGATGAAAGGAAGAGGTAAGTGGAAAAGAAGAATGTAGAGGTGAGGATGATGATGGGATGAAGTCGGGGTCACCGGAGGTGAGGGAACGGCGACGAGGTCGGGGTTTCATGCGTGGGTAGGGTTGTAGGGGATTCTCGTCGGGTGCACGGGGTTGGGAAAGAGGAGGTGAGGTGGTGGAGGCGATGCTGTCGGGGCGATGGGGATGAGGGGAGGCCGACGATGTGGTCGGCGGAGACCGGCGAGCAAGGGGCGCGAGCTTGGGTTCGAGCTCGGAGGCGGGAACAAAGGATTAGAGAAAAGAAGCGAGGAGAGAGAACGTGGTGGTGGTGGGGTTTTAAGAAATAGGGTTTTGAATAATTAAATGAATTAATATAAATTATAGAAATAGAGGCAGAGAGAGGAAGATTGATAGGTTGTGATTCTGATTAGGACATCTTTAGAAAAGATATTTATTCGAATATAAACAGTTATGTAAAATGAATATAATATTAAATAATTTGAGTTTTCTAGCTAATACAAAATATGCCCGGGTTAGGTCTAAAATTATGATTTGAAAATACGGATAATCTACGTGTCAATCAAAACTAAAAAAGAATATCCGGGTAACGAAATTGCATACCCCCAAGAATGGATACACGTAGTGTGCACGTAGCTATCCAAACAAGTCTGTTTCATTGAACGGGACGAGAACACGATGTGCGGAGGTACCACAGGGTCAAGGGTTTCATGCAGACCATGCTAGATAATTTTAAAATATTTTATTTCATTATAACTGTATTATTAAAAAAATGCAGATGCTAGATATAATGCAGATATACAGGATATACAACATAACAGTGCACGGATCCTCATAACTAGCCGGGATAAATTATAAACAAGAATCAAGACGGGTTTCTAGCAAGCGGGTCGGGTCGGATGCAAACACAGATACCAATTAGACTATTTGCACCCATAACAGAAATACGTCAAGAAGTAGCCATAGATGAAGAAATACCTACACAGGCCCCACTAGTATGATCTACATCATAATCCTGGCAGTCAAGTATAATCCTAAGGGCTTCATCAATATGTATATAAAGATATAAAATACAACACATCACACGTTAAGATGAAGATAACCAGATAGCATACTATTATTTCGAGCAAAGATTATTTCTGTACATATACATGCCTAGCATCTTATATAATACAGGCCTCTAGGACATACATATCTAATAGTAGGAAACACTCCCGAGGTCATATGCCTCAACGAAGAGGATTTACATCCAAATTACTGCCTATATCATCGGAGGGTTACCCACCCCACCGAGGAATGCAGTGTGTTCAAGAAGTGGTGGCAAGGATACGTTGCCCATCAAAAACACTATAAAAGGATGAAGCGCGAAGCTCGTCGACAGCAAAAGAGTGCGACATATGCGCGTGAAAAAATGACTGGCAACTGTTATATGGTCGATACCAGTTCGGAAGGGGAAAAGCCCCAAGTTCATACTTTCGGGAGCGATTCTGAGGACGAAGTACCCCTCAGCCTTCTCTTCAAAGACTCCACCTCCGAAAAAGAAGAGAAGAAGAAGAACTGCGAGAATATTCAGCTGCATAACTGCACTCTGCCTGAGAAGAATCTCGGACCTACAAACAAAGGTTTGAGCAAAAAAGACAAAGGGAAAGAAAAAATCCCTGAGGAAATTGCCCTCGACGGTGGAGTCGTCAAAGTGCTCGCAGTGAGGGACCCGTCTAAGAAAAATAAGGTGGATTACAATATCCTAGCACATCTGAGGAAAATACCTTCATAGTTGAGCATATTGGATGCTCTACGCTTGTCTAAAGAGGCACGAGAGTCTCTGATCAAGGCATTACAAGAGCCCAATCAGTTCCAAGGTTTCCTCACAGAAAAGAAGATGAAGGATGAGCTGGCGGAGGTTCACACAGCTGACATTACATTCAGCGATGAAGACCTCCTCATTGGTACGTGCGAGCATAACCTCCCATTATACGTCACAGGGTACTACTACGACATCAAGATAGGGGAAATCCTTGTCGATAACGGATCCTCTGTCAACCTTCTCAATGTGAAAGTGCTGAAAGAGATTTGCATGATCGTTTAACACTTAGCCCGAGAAAAAATTACCATCTCCGGGTTTGACTCACAGTCGTTACGGACGCTTGGGTCTGTAATACTGACGTTACACTTCGGGTTGCTCATCACTGACATCAAATTTCACATCATTGACGCCTAGACTTGCTATAACGTTTTGCTCGGCAGGCCCTGGCTGCATGAGTACAATGTCATCCCTTCTACACAACATCAGTGTATAAAGTATTTCAAAGATGGTTTGGAATGCATCGTCACAGCGGATCTGAATTCGTTCTCCGTAAACGAGGTCCGAAAATATGAAGACGCAAAGTAGTTCCTACCAGACTTCGAAAATACAGAAAGGTGTCATAAACCAGAGGATAAACAGAAGTCCATTGCCACTATCCCGATCTTTGGGAGCGATTCTGAGGGAGATGAAGAAATATTCTACTCGGGGCAACCCCAGAAAGAAAACAACAGGCCCGGACCATTTACCCATGTTCTGGTCTTTGGCAGCGACTCTAAGGACGAGGCCAACACAACATTCTCCATCCGCCTGTCAGTGCAAACCCTTGACGAAGTAAATCAGAGTCTGCAAATCACAATGGCTCCGTCTCAGTATTACAAAGAACTTGATGCGCTCCATACATACAGCGTACAAGAACTATAGACTTTCTACGTCTTTCCCAGGCAAAGAGGTGAAATGGCGATCCTCTTCTACAAATCTACGGAGACCAAAGTAGAAAAAAAAGTCTGGCATGGTGACGATTTTGCACTCGACAGGTTTCAACCAATTCGTCTGCTAAGATATTACGTGGAGGGATTGAGAAGGTTGTTAAGACGCTAAAGTATACCCCTCGAACAAATTGTTCGACAAGCCCATTTCTACAAAAAGATTTGGGATATCCCGGGACTCAACGAAAGATGCCCGATGGGAATGGAGACAACCGGGCTCGGATACGTTCAGTCCAGGAAACGGGAGCAGTTCTACAGCTACCCCGTCATAAACAGTTTCAGCGAAGCGGAAAATAGTCTTCCAAATAGCCCTGACATTGAAACAAAGCGAAATCCCGCTCTAAGAATGTTAAGTCCGTCGCTCGAAGAACAAATAGAGAAGCTAATAAAAGAAGCTTGTCAAAGGAGCCGAGACGATTACAGCCGTGAAATGGCCATTTATGAAAAGGCCAGGACGCAGCGCCTCAATCAGCAATCTGCGGAGAAAAAAACCTACAATGCTCTTTTATCCCCAGCCCGCTGTATGTCCTCACAAAAAGGAAAAATCCCGAAATAGAGGCAAAAACAGGACAAAGAACGCAAACATCGTTCGCAAACAATAAGGAAGATCTAAGAAGCCGCGCTATCAAGAAAAACTCGGTTGGAACCCGTCCTTTATAAAAAAAAGATGGGTCGGGAATACTCCTTCCCCCAAGACAAGACAGGGAAAATATTCAACCTTGTCATGAAACACCAAATGATGATACTTCCGGAGTCTCGACACACCGAACAAATAAACGAGGTCCATCACCCGGATTATTTCTCCTACCACCGAGCTATAGGTCAATCCCTTGAAGACTGATTCACCTTCAAAGACTGGGTCGAAGACCGGTATAAACAAGACAAGTTCGCTTTATCCGACAGCTGGAAAGTAACCCCACCGCAAAAGCGTGAGCCAAAGAGGACCTATACCGTGAGGACATGACTAGCTCAATATCAAGGATGGAAGCGAACCCGTACCTGCCATATGATAACACTCTCAAAGGAGGGAGGGCACGAGACAATAGATGACCCCTTCAGGTGCTTCAAAAATGAAGATGAGGACAAGATGATCTCAGAGTTTCCACCAGTACCAAAAGAACTGAAAGACGGGATACATACTACGGCGGAAAACCTAAGAAAAATTGACTTAGGGACGGAAAATGAGCCGAGGCCAATGTTCGTCAGTGAGATGCTATCTAAAAAATAAGTAGCCACATTAAAAGACGTGCTTATGTAATATAAAGACTGCTTCACATGAAACTATTCAAAAATGCCAAGTCTAGATCCAAAGGTGGCAGTACATAAACTGGCCATATCGCCGGAAATAAAGCCAGTCAAACAGGCGCCAAGAAGAATGCGGCTAGAACTTGAGATGGGTATCAATGTTGAATTCAAGAAACTAATCGACTCCGGCTTCATTCAAGAAGTTCAATATCCCGACTGGATCTCTAACATCGTTCCGGCGATGAAGAAAAATGGGACGGTGTGCATCTGCATGGACTTTTGGGACCTTAACAAAACTTGCCCGAAGGATGATTTCCCAGTACCTGTTACCGAGATGATGATCGATAACACTTCTACCCATGAGGACTTCTCCTTCATGGATGGATCTTCAGGATACAACCAAATAAAAATGCATTCTGAAGACCAAAAACATACCGCCTTCTGGACCCCACTAGGTATATTCTTCTATAAGGTGATGCCTTTCGGGTTAAATAACGCTGGCGCTACCTACGAGAGGGCCATGATAAAGATCTTCGATGATCTCATCCATGAGATTGTCGAATGCTACATCGACGACCTTACGGTGAAGAGCATGACTTATAAGGAACATTGGGAACATCTAAACATAGTGTTCCAACGTCTTCGGAAGTATAATCTGAAGATGAATCCTATAAAATGCGCGTTTGGAGTCTCTTCAGGAAAATTCCTAGGATTCATCCTACGGCACCGGGGTATCGAAATCGATCCCTCAAAGATCAAGGCGATTACGGAATTGCCCATGCCAAGAACTCTCAAACAGTTGTGATCTCTTCAAGGAAAGCTCGCGTATATCCGACGGTTCATAGCCAACCTTTCCGGAAAATGCCGTCCCTACAGTCATCTAATGAAGAAGGGGACCTCGTTCGTCTGGGATCAAAAGTGCCAAAATGCACTAGACGAAATCAAGCTACACCTGCAAAATCTTCCGGTATTGATCACTCCGGTTAAGGGAAAACCCCTTATCCTATATATAACAGCCATTAAGAGTTCTCTAGGCGCGCTATGGACATAAGAGAACGATCAAGGAAAGGAGAGAGCTTTGTACTATTTGAGTCGAGTTCTCCTGGGGCAGAAAAAACTACCCCCTATCGAAAAGCAATGCATGGTACTGATCTTCTCGATAACGAAGCTCAGACATTACGCCTTGGCACATGATGTCCATCTCATATCAAAGGCGGATCCTCTCAAATATCTGATGTCAAGGGCCATATTAACAGGAAGGCTTGCCAAATGGGCCCTCCTCCTGATGGAGTTCTCGATAACGTATTGACCTCTCAAAGCAGTGAAAGGCCAGGCCATCGCCGACTTTCTCGCCGAGCATCTGATACCAGCCGATTCCTTCTTAAATTGCGAGTTGCCGGATGAACATGCGTTCGACACAATCGAAGGAGAAAAGGAAGAAAATGATTCCCAATGGGAACTCTACTTCGATGGAGCATCTTCCAGGAAGAGGCGAAAGCAAAATACCCTTATAATCAAAGCTGGGGTGGGCCTTATCTTCGTGACTCCACAAGGAGGGATAATTTGTTACACCCATTCCTTAACGAAGTCTAGGACTAATAACGAAGCTGAATATGAAGCCTTGATAGCAGGTCTCGAGATCGCTGTCGACATGGGAATCAAAGACCTCCTCATATATGGAGACTCCCAGCTGATCGTTAGCCAAGTAAATGGAGACTATCATAATGCAAACCAGAGCTGATAAATTATGGCGAAAGAGTGAAACAACTGTTGACACAAATCCTCTCCTACAACCTGGAGAGTATACCGCGTACAGAAAATAGCAAGGCGGTTGCGTTGGCCAAATTGGCTAAGAAATTAGCCGACGAAGACCTCAATGACGATCATCGTGCAAATTCGCAGGATCCTCACGCCGACCGAAATATCTTCGGGAGACTTAACAGAGCCATCCGAAGGAAAAGAAATGATCGAACAAGTGACCCTTCAAATAAGGGATGAGGAAAAGGTCAACGATTGGAGGGAAGTCTTCACAGACTACTTCAAATCCCAACAAACACTCAAAAATGCGTCGTCTAGACATCAGCTCATAAAACGAGCTCTGTCATTTGCCTTCGTCAATGATACTCTATATAAGAGATCGTTCGACTGTCTGTGACTAAGATGCTTGAGGCCGGAAGAAGCAAAGAAAGTCGTCCAAGAAACTCATGACAGACTCTGCGGTTCTCACAAGCTAGGCCAAAAATGAAGTTGAAGATCAAAAGAATGGGTTATTATTGGCCCGCAATGATTCAAGACTGCCTCGAATATGCGAAGCAGTATCACTCGTGCCAAATTCATGGGAACTTCATCCACCAGCATCCAAACCCGCTCCACCCAACAGTAGCTGGTTGGCCGTTCAAAATGTGGGGAACCGATATAATTGGCCCCATTGAACCAGCATCGTCCAAAGGACATCAGTACATATTGGCAATGACCGACTACTTTTCTAAGTGGGCAGAAGCAGTACCACTAAGGGAGGTGAAGACGGAGCATATCCTCCATTTCTTCAGGTCACATGTAATCTACCGGTTCGGCTCTCCGCGACGAATTATCTCGGACAATGGGCTAGCCTACAGGATCCATAAAATCAGCCGCTTCGCAGAACAGCATAAGATAGAGTGGGGATACTCTTCAGTCTATAATTCTTGTGCCAACGGTTTAGCTGAAGCTTTCAACAAGACCTTAACAAAGATTATAAAGAATACAGTGTCCAGAAAAAAAAGAGACCGGCACGAAAGGCTGCATGAAGCTTTCTGGGCGTACCGAACAACGTTCAAAACAGCCACGAATACAACTCCATATGCGTTGGTATTCGGCACGGAAGCAGTGCTTCCCTTGGAAATAGAACTCCCTTCTCTACGAATAGCGGTTCGAGACAAGCTGACAGATGAAGAAAATGCTCATCTTTGGCTTGAGGAGCTCGATGCCCTCAATGAAACTCTCCTTAAAGTACAGCAAAACCTAGAGGCTTATAAAGCAAAGATGACACGGTCATACGAAAGACTGACTAGGCCGAGAACATTCCGCCAAGGCGAGCTCGTGCTAGTCGTCAAATGACCGATAAACCCCAATCATGCAAAACGGGGGAAATTCGAACTGAACTATGAAGGCCCGTACATCATAGACAAGGTCTACCAAGGTGGAGCCTACCTGCTCATGGATATGCATGGCGAAAGACCCTTCCGGCCAATAAACGGCCGATTCCTCAAAAAATACTACGCTTAACAAGTCATGACCTGGGTCAATGATAGATGACGATGCTCGTGTCCGCTCGCTATCTTCCTGAGTCAAAAACTCTGAGAGTGGTATGCAAGAAAACTCCGTCGCCCCAAACATGGCGATAACGAACCGAGATATCCTTAAACTAAAAATCGCATCAAACATGGCAATAACGGACCGAGATGTCCCTAAACTAGAACCTCGCCTCAAATATGGCAATATAGGACCGAGAAGTCCTTAAACTAATTATCTGCCTCAAACATGGCAGTACGGACCGATAAGTCCCTAAACTAACAACGGACCGAGATATCCTTAAACTTCATCTCAAAAACGGCGATACCGAACCGAAATGTCCTTAAACTAATTACTCACCCCAAATATAGCGATACTGGACCGAAAAGTCCTTAAACTAATTAATCGCCACAAACATGGCGATAAAAGACCGAGATGTCCCTAAACTAAAATTTCTCCTCAAACATGATGATATAGGTCAAAAACGTCCCCAAACTAGCGCATCGCCCCAAGTACAGCAATACGCTCCCTTAAGATCTATATTGCAATCAAAATCTCGACGGCGGGGATTGCAACTCAAGTCCTATCGCCTACACAGCTACTCTTGCGATGAAGCCACCCCCAAATCCCACCGGTAAACAGATGGGTCACCTGCGACGAAGCTTCTTCCGAAAGTTAAAAAAAACGGTATGTCCGCAAGCAAAATGGGCACAGATGAAAACCCGAAAGGGCGCCGTAAGTAAAAACAGCAGGACTGCCGGTGAGTTTGTGAAAACCCGAATAGGGCGCAATCTCGTAAAAAAATATAAAAATATATGTACACTTACGAGATCCTCACGAATCGTAAGGAGAATTCCTCCTATGAGACCCTCACGGCTCGTAGCATTCAAAAGCCTTAAGCTTCAGGAATCTGAACCTGTTCTTAAGCTGTTGTCGTATCCCCCAGGTTGCCCTACAGGCGGTCCAATATTGACCCTTGATACGATCCATGGACATGAATAAACATTCCCCTACCAAGTTCCACCAACGACGAGAAATGTCCCCGTATGGTGAACAACACTTGTAAGTCCTCTCAACTTATTAGGAGAAAACACTCTTGCAAGATACTTACGACTTACAAGAGAAAATACACTTAGGAATCCCTATGATTCCTAAGAAGAAAATACACATACGAGATCCTCACGACTCATAGGTAGAAATACCTTTATAAGACCCTTACAGTTCATAAAGTCAAAAAGCCTTTGTCGACAGGATCCTAACCCTGTCTACTAAGCGATCTTTGTTCAAATCGATAAAGGCAAATGATGATTCACCCCTGATAATATTCCAGTTGCAGCGATGCTGATGTCTAAACAGGTGTCAAACTCCAAGTTCATTCACGGCAAGTAATGATTCGCTCCTGGTAATATTCCAGTTGTACCGATGCCGATACCAAGGTTGGTATCAGATTCCCAACTCGCAACAAAAACAGCAGCGAGTAGCAAAAAAATGCATATGAAATAGCCGAAATGATGGAGCAACTCGCAATAAAAATCAGCGAGCAAAAAATATGCATATAAAAACAGCTGAAATGTTTGGGCAATTCGCAATAAAAAGTAGCGAGTAAAAATATAAAAAAAAATAGCCGAAATGATTGGGCAATCGCGACTTTCGAGATATAAAAAGCCAAAAAGATAGAGCATCGCGGCAATAAAAAATAAAATAAAATAAAATTTTCTCTGCCCTGCAAGTATGTCCATATTGACTCTTGTATACGATCTATGGGCACAAATGAAAGAAAGGGAACCGTATTTCCCACCAGGCTTCGTCAAAGGGAGAACCAGATCTTGATGACAATATCTACAGCCTAAAGATCATCTCGACGCTCTTCTCATTCCAAAAGGGTGCATACGTGATGTCAGCAAAGCTCCAAGGAGCCAAATCAAAAAAGAGTAATGGAAAAATACCAGCTCCGACTCGACGTTCCTTCTCGGTGCAAACGCAACGTCAACAAACAAAAGTGGAGTAATGGTAAAAATCCGTTCTCCTCATTCCAGCAGGGTGCGGGCATAACTGTCAAATGAAATTGGAGCAATGGTATATTCCTAGCTCCGGACTTCAACCGCGATACATACAGCAAATAAGTCTTACAGATGTCTACTCTACTTCAGCAAAGAATCAGTGCAACATCGTCAAAAAAAATGAAGCAACGACATATTCCCTGCTTCGGGTCTTGAAGGCAGCTCATATAAAGCCTAAAAGACTATCGGAGATCATTCCACACCAGTGCGGAGTGGTTATGACTCATCGGGGCACCAAACTAAGCCCAACCTCAAGTAAAAAGCGTCATGGCAAATTCTTAACGTTTGCTCTTCCGACGGTAATATGACCTAAAGAGATTACTTGAAGACATCTTGTCCAGCCCCTAAAAAGATCAGAGACATGACAGTCGCGGGGATATTCGAACAACAGCTGAAGGGCTGCATATCAAGGAATACATCAGCCAATGCGACGGTACCACAGACTAAAACCCTAGTACCACAAACCTAACGGACCTCCATCATAAAGAATGGGGGTTATCTATATACAACGTGTCACGACCTGAAATATTAGCTGGCCAGCACTTAAATTACGCAACGTCTAAAGACGTAACATAATTCAAGTAAGCTGAAACCCAGAAGTCTAAACTTTTTTAAGAAAATAAAAGATGTGAAGTGTTGAAATAAAGGTATAAAGAAATCAAGTTTTCTTAAATGCATCGAAAAGGAACATGAATAATGCAAGTGAAATTTATTAGTTTGAATACATGATAATATAAAGGCATCCCCAAGCGGGAGCTACCTCTTCGCCAAATCGGCGGATCCACAACCACGCAAAGCATAAATATAAGTATACGACGCCCAACGGCGAAGTTCACCAAAAAGGTAAAGTAAAGCAAGACATCAACCCCAAAAGCGAACATAAAATCCATCGCTCAAGTCTCACAACTACAAGTCTTGCCAAGTCTCATTACTTATAAAAATACTAGTTTGATTGATGGAGTTGACTAGATACAACAGGAAATATAAATAAAAGAGTGGGTACGATACAAATGTCCCGTCTTCCAAGCAAATTACCCAAGAGTAACGTGTGCCAGCGATGCCGCTACTGATCCATGCGGTCAACCTGCAAGAACTGTGGCACAACGGGGGTGAGTTGCCAACTAGTAAATAGAAAAACATCTACAGATAGAAATCGAATAAACAACGACTCCTAGGTCAACTATATCATAAAGGTAATACTATGATATCTCGGGTGACCGGGTCTGTATATATGCCAACGCTTTAAATAAATGCCTATCAGCATATGGATATCATCCAACAATATAATCAATGTATGTATGCGTGTGGATCTCGTCCAACCATATCATCAATGTATGTATGCATGTGGATCCCGTCCACGTGTCAACCAATGACACAACAACATCATGCATGTAAATATCATAGAAGCATATGCATGAAAGTATGAGGATATAAATCAACGTGTGCCCCTCGCGACACATCAAAATCATGGAACCAGAGTACCCAGTATCGACACTATAAAAATTATGAAACCCGTGTCCAGTATCGACACGTAAATCCTCATATCTCGGTCTCCGTCAGTACGGATCGGCCCTCGGGTTCCGTCAGTCTGGATAGGCCCATATAATCTCTCGACTCCGGTCGGTATCCTCCGGATAGCCGCCGATTCCAAATACTATCACCGGTGGGTAGTAGTCCCTCTGCCAGGCTCATCGTCTACAGCACAACATCCCTTTCTTGCCCGGGGGTACCATACCGGGTCCACCATGAACCCGCAAATGGATCGTCCACTTCTCGAATCGGGTTTCACATATCACACGTCTCGGCACTGAGAAAACGCATGGTGGACACACTGAAATATCATATCAAGAGAAACCGGGTTTTTAAAACAATACTTACTTTCTTTGAAATACCCACGGTTCGCAAATCCAAAAATCTCATGAAAAAAGCATATCTCAATGCGTATAATCATAAAGCATGATGTATGCGACATATGACAGAACTGTAAGCATATCCGTATGTCATGCAACATGGAGCAGTGATGTGACAATATCAGTATATCATGCGACATATCCAAATGACGCGAACATAGCAAGTCTATCAAGCAATGAGTCATATCATGATGCAAATTGTAACAACTCCATTTTTAATGTACCAAGAATTGATTTAAATTCAAAATATACTTGGAGTATTTAATATTGCTGATATCTCTTTAAATATTTATTTCACACCATAATTACAAGAAGAAGCTTGTAGCTCATTGGTAATACCTTGCACTGCTGAACCAAGCCACCAGAGTTCAAATCCCATGCCCCACATTATTTTTAATATTGTTTTGTTTTAAATTCTTTAGAAGCCCAAGAGTCCAACAGCTATAACTCCTCCCACTACACCCACAAATGTAAAAGTACCAGTGGCTACCCCCGGCGACCCCCCACCTCCCGACACCTTGACTCGGCCTAACTCGACCGAGTCGGCCGGCGGACCGGCCGACTCGGGCCAGTGCCGCCGACTGGACTCGGCCGGACGGCCGAGTCGTCTGAAGGAAAAATGTGTCCCTTGGTCTTCTGTACACCCCTGCATACTTTAAATGGTTAGAACGTTTCCAGAAAACACAATAAACACTAATTACTCCAATTTTTAATGATTTTTACAATTATTTTTACATTTTTATTTAAAAAACCCTACCCTAGCCTAACCCTAGCCTAACCCTATAAATAAACCCCTACCTCCAACCCTCTCATCCCAAAATTCTGAGTCCACTCTCTCAAAATCTCAAGAAAATATTGTGTACTTTGAAAACGAGCGAAAGGCGAAGCCCCGACGAAATCGACGGCGAAATTCCAGTGATAGTGCTAGGAACTCTCGACGACGAATCGACGCAACGGCGAATCCCTTACTTCCCTCTCACTCTCTAGTGTTGTCCAAACCCATAAGTCCCCATTCTATCCCTCTTTCTTATTCTCTAAAATACGAAATTACAAAACCCGACGGAATCGGAACAAATCCGATTTCCGATTCGGTTTTCTATAAAATCCCACTTCTTACCAATACATTCATGCTTAAACATCTTTATGTTGACTATTAAACATTTAACAAATAATTTGAACAAGTTTTATCACATGAAATGATAGCCTTTCAATTTATCATATTTTTCACGTAAATACCAAAATGTTTCGATTTCACATTTAACCCCTTAACCTTGCTATACATTTAAATTAGAATACGAGGTAATGACCTACCTCCACACACACGCATATACAACCCGCCCTAAACGATATCATCAAAACTTAGAATACGATAAAACAATACTTTCATTTAAATACCATATTCTTAATAAAACCATTTCTAAAAGTTTTAGCTTTGATACACTTTTAAATAAAGATCTCTTATTAGGAAAATACGATAAGTTATGGACATCGGTCATTTATCTAAACCTGACTTTGTGGTGTCTAGGCTAGGCAAGTGAGAAAAGTAATTTTAAAAGGCCCGTCTCATGATGATTCGTGAGCGGATCCCTCCTTTCTTCACTTGTACTTACCTGGCCACAATTGGCGGTGAAGAGGCGATTTGAGGCATCTAACAACTTGTTGTTTAGACCATTTAGAAATAGTCTGGTTGAATTAGAAAACCCTAGAATCTAAAATACGGAAAATTGACTTTTTACAAGTAAATACCTTTTACTTAATAAAACCGTTTTCTAAAGAATTTAGTATTTTACAATCTTTACAAAGCGCCGCTACAACCCACTTTGGGGAACCCGTTCGGGATAGTACGGTTTATCGTGCACCCTCGGGCTTAGTAGTGCGAGATTCAGACCTCCGCAAGGAGCATTCGATCTCGAAAGATTTAAAATACAACATTTTAAGAAAATGAGATTTTTAGAATATTAAATATTATTAAAATTATTTTTGTATAAATATATGTATTTCTATCATTTAAATATCTATTTCTAAAAACCGCAAGAATAAATTTTACATTAAAATACCATGAGCTTCAAATAAATCAATATTAAAGATAAATAGCTTTATTTATAAAAACTAGAATATTTTCACTAGAAATGTCACACTATAAAATCCACCCTCATTACACCTCTAAAGACGAATAATAAATACTTGGGGTGTATCTTGAAAAGTATATAAAGTATTTTTACATAAAAACCCCTCAAGTTTTATAAATTACCCTAAGGACCCTAGTAAAAATAGGACTTCGATTTACATTTCTACTGTCTGACTCGGGTTTGAGTCTGATTATAATCCGACTTGAATATGATTCAAGTACCATATAAATCTACAATATAAATCATTTCAACATGAACACACGAATTCATGAATCCAGTTATCAATCTATTTAACTTGACTGAACCAAACCATGGATATACTTTCCATGTACATAAATCTAGTTTAAATCCATTACATCCGTTACTGATTCATGGTTTCGGTCAGTTATCCAACTATACAACTTATACAATACAATATAACAATACAATCAAAACACTACGGGGTTTAAGGGGTAGATTGGTACGGAAGGTGTTAAAAGTGGCACGAGACAGTAAGATTAAGACACCTAACATGAATCCTGTTGCTGTTGTACCGTGGCATAACGGTTCCTTGTACTTTCAGTTTGCCCTGGTCTCTAGCATATAGAGACCCCTCTCGTATACACTGGCATCCTTCTGTATCAAGCTACAAACAACAACGTTAACACAATATTCTATAATATTATACAACTTTAAAAGATACATTCTTATTCTGTCTTTTCTATTTCTCTCTTATCTTTGGGACTTACCGAGCGACCTGTTCGCTGACGACATTCTATTTCTTTCTTCTTTGAATGTCGTCAGGTGATCTGGACACAGCAGAGATCGAGCCTACCAGTGAAGACTTGGATCAGTTCCTCGAAGACCCCGAGCTCTAGAAATTGTACATTTCCATTCAGTATTTTCATTTCCTGTTATGCCATTGTTTAGGCATCATTTTTACTTCAGTTGTATTTCCTTTTCATGGATTGTATAAAAGAATGTTAATAAATAAAGTTGTTATTTTTATATCTCTTGTCTCTTGTGATTACTTTTATATTGCTTAGATACGCTTAGCGTATGTACTTCTGAGTATATACGTAGCGGACCTCGTCGCGTCCCCTTCGCCGTATACCGAGAAGCGGGGCGTGACAGGTTTTGTTGGTGGCCCATGCAGGTCAGAGCTTTATAGAATCATACTATGCAGTTCTGTTCTGCGTGAACAACCTAAGAAATATAACACAAGAACCAGCAACTAAAACATTCTTTACAATTCATGTTCCTTGAATCCTACAATTTCATATTCATTGAATCTTATCATTTCAAATATTTTGAATCTGTCCTAACCCAAATTTTTCTTCAAGGTTATGGATTCCCCGAACAACACCAGCACCAATGTCAACAACACACCTCCAGCCCTACCACTCACACCTGTTGTCCCTGCTCCGATCAACGAGCATACGGTTCTTCTTGAGGCAATCTGAAGCCTCCTAGAGGGACAGCAGCAGCAGACTGCTCTGTTAATGAACCGTCCCGAGGCAGACGCACCTGGAGTAAAGCAATTTAAGGCTTTACACCGCAAACAGTTCTCCGGAAAAGGAAGCCCACTTGAAGCTGAGGAATGGGCACATAGCATAGAGGATGATCTGGCGGCATCACAAATGCCAGACATAGCTTGGGTTCGTGTGGCGAAACTGCAGCTCACGGACAATGCTCGCAACTGGTGGAATGCGGAAGAAAGCCGTCTTGAACAGCCTATCGAATGGAAAACTTTCCGCGACATGTTCGACGCTAAGTACTTCCCTGAGACTGCCAGGTTCGACATGGAACAGCAGTTCATCCATCTACAACAAGGTTCGATGTGGACCAATTCAGAAGATGAGTATGACGCTGAGTTCATCATGCTCAGTCGGTAAGATATTTCTCAATAATTCAAAATTTTTATATCACATATTACACAGCTAACACAATATTTTTAACAGATTTGCAGCACACTTTATACCGACGGATGAGATCAGAGCCCGTCGATTTCAACAAGGTTTGGATTCGGAAATCCAGGCTGCACTGGCCACAGGAGATTTTCCGACTCATGAATCGGCTCTGAAAACTGCCCGCCGTTATGAGGCAGTGGTAAAGGCGAGGGGAAGACCTCAATCTGCAGGATTTAAGCGTCCTGCCAACCAGATGGTAGGAGGAGCCTCGTCCAGGCCATCTTTTATGCCAAGGCGACCCGAAGTACAGAACAACCGTCCCAGCCCAGCCTTTTATACCTACTGCAAGAGAAATAGACATAAGATGAAAGACTGCCGGCGAGCCAACCATCTTTGCTTGATCTGCGACTCAGCTGCTCATGATATTGGGTCTTGTCCCCAAAAGAAAAAACCCAGTTGCTGTTAGTTATATGTATGCCCTAGAGGCCATTACTGTACATACGATGTATATTGTAATGGATGCTTGGACATATATAGGGAGGACTTTCTTGCTTGACATGATAGTATGCTATCTGGTTGTACTTTATCTCAACATGCACTCTGATTGTCTCTATGTTATATTTTGATAAAGCCTTTAGGATATGTACTCGACTACTGGGACTATGATGAGATCATACTAGTGGGGCCACGGTAGTCGACGAGTACATCCTTTAACTGTTCCTAGTCGAGGGTGTATCGAGCCAGGGCATCGATATACCAGAGTAGACTAGCGTATACGCATCTTGACCCATATGTGGGCGATGGAAGATCCCATATCCATCGGTGTTTGACATCAAGGATGGTGTACGGGTGCTCAGTAAAGACTGGGTACACTGGACGGACTCGCTGAGAACTCCCAGATGGTATTATACCTCACGTCAGATGGCAGTTCTCCGGTGACACTGGTACAGAGTAGTCTGTTGACCCGAGATCGTCATAGAGTCTTGTGTGATTCCCACTGTGCTTTGATTTCCATCATACCACGTCCAAAAGAGCGTGCAAAAAAGTGGCTTTTGGGTACAGTCCTGAATCACATGGAGGCAATGAGCGATAGGAGGGAATTCGTCTCTCCCGGTATAGGGAATTGATGTTGCGCTGTGTTCGATTGGCTATAACTGGAAATCCTTGGCCAGGGTTGCTGAGATTTACTGGTAAGTGTTATCAGAAGTTTCTCGAACTGTTATAAACATCATATCAACACGACTTATCGAGCTACTGGGGTCTGACGTTTACCACCCCTAGACGAGATATGCGACATATCAGACGACGAGACCGGACTGTACGGGAGTGTTACTGATTGGATTCACAGGAGAATGTACAGGCTTGCTTGTTGATCTTCTGAACGCTCAATACCTGGGTAGCTGTTACGTTTAGCTGACCGCTTGCAGTTTGTGAGTGTTTGATATGATCATCACCTACTGTCGGCATATTGACGATTCTTTAGAGTCCTACAGAGAGGTTTCTTGGCTCAGGCAAAACGAAGTAGGAGCACATATGTGATATGTGCGGGACCGAGGATAATGCGGTATGTGATACCGTATTGGATTCTCGCGATATGAGATATCGGCCGGGTATATGTGATATAGCCGGGTCATTGTATTAGTCGGTTATATGCGATATAGCCGGATTGTCGGATCAAGTGTTGATTCGATAATTTAATGTATAATAATATATATGATATATTAAATTATATTAACTAATATTATCTCACTAAAAGATTCTTTTTCTCACTCGGGTAATACATTGACATATATACGATATATGTTAATTGTATTATTTTATTTTGTTACGATAAATATTATATATGTGATATATAATATTGTAACATGATATGGTTATTAATGCAACATGTTTTGTGGAGTTTAAACATGATTAGGGTTTGGATTAGGGTTAAGACTTCTAGTAGATTCTAGAAGCTTTTCTTTTGTCTTGGAAAAGATATCATGCTTGATATTTTCAAGTGACTCACTTTTAACCCAACCCAAACCCTAGCCCTAGTTAATTATCTACATGGGTTTAGTTGACCAAGGTTGCATTATTCATCATATTTATCTTTTCATTATTCATCACAAAAGACTTCTAATGATTATTCATCTTCTTCTTCCTTCTTTCTTTCATGGAAAAAGCTTACTAGCTTTTTTCCAAGTGATGATTATGTGTGAGAAAAAGATTATAAATGAGAGCTAAAATCCTACTTCATCATTCTCATCTACCCTTGCCCTTTAGATGAGAGTGTTCACTTCTTATAGAGAGTGAGAGCTTGTGTTAACGAAACTTCAAGGTAGACCATCTTTGTTATCGAAGATCGGAAGCAAGCTTGCACCTTTCTCTTCGCGGAGCCTCTCGAGAGTTCGGAACACGATGATCGCAGCGAAGGGACTTCAACACGGAGCTTAAGAAGTGAAGGACCAGATCTACAAAGGTTGTAATCCCACTCACTTAGTGTTAAAATGTTTAACATGCTTGTTTTCGCAAAACTCTAGTTTAAAGATCCGGCTTTGGGTTGTTCGGCACGGCTAAATTTTTAATCGGGCATGGTTGATGCCTCGTAGAACCTTATGAGCATACCTAGCAACCCTACAGTGGTATCAGAGCCAAGCTAGAGCTTTAGGCGAAGTCTAGACGAAGTTTAAAGTCCGATCGAACCCCGAAACCCTAATTTGAACCCTTTTCTGGATAATTTTCAAAAAGTTGAATTTTTCTGTATTAAAAATTCTCATAAAATAGAGCAGGAAAAACTAAGAATTACTGTGAAGTACGGTCCATTAACTCGATTATATGACCGCGGAACCGCGGCAAAACCAAGGGTTTGACAGAGGTTCCGCGACCAAAATTTTGAATTAGTCCCTGAAACTTCATATATTTATTCTTAGGTCTTTTTCTTGTCATTGTTTTTTGGGAATTTTTAATTCTACTCAAGTGTTGAGTTTTTTAGGTTGTATTGGGGACTCGTTGATTCGATCGGATAATTTAACTTCGTTTAAGTTTTTTCCGGATAATTTTAGAAACTGTTAAAAAGTTCGAACGGATATCAATAACTCAATTTTTACCCTATCGGAAAATTTTCAAAAGTTGGATTTTTTCTCGAGTTTGAAACTTTCGTAAAGTCATGCAAATAACGCGGTGGACCCTCTAGAAGACAACAAACCTTAACTCGATTATGTGACCGTCTTGAACTGCCTCTGAACCTTAGGGTTTGGGGCAGTACGGCGTGCCACATGTGAGGCGTTGGCTTGACCCTTCTATGGCTGGACCATTGGTACCGTGGCTTGTGATGGATGTTTTAAAACTAATTTCAAGTGTTGAGATAAATTGGGGAAACCTTGGGTGTTTGATTATTCGATAGGAAAGTTTAACATTGTCTATTTATCTGGAATGTGATACAATATTTGGAATCCACAAGTAGTTATGAGATAACTAATTTGAATGCTATAAATCTAGCAGTTCAGTCTCAGATGATCGGTTGCCACGGGATTTTGATGCGATCAAAAGTCCGTCGCAATCACGTAGCGTACGCGGATACTCGCCGGGGAAACTTAATAGATAGCCACGCCCCATGGCCCTGACCAAGTGACTGTAGGAGAACCCCGTCGCCAAAAGCATCCATTCGGGTGCTCACGGCAGCGGTGTTCCGCCTTAGTGCACTTCGTCGATGGCATCCGGGGGTGCGGCAGTCTATTAAAGTTTGCGACGAGCATTCGATCAGGATGTCGGGAATCTTGTTGAATTGCCCGGCTTGATATTGAAAAGAGTTTTCGATAATGAGACTAAAATGCGGGGTTTATAATTATTAGGCATGCGATGTCTAAGGAATTCATTTGTTTAGGCATGCGATGTCTAAGTAGGTTGCGGATTCCAACTGTTGTAGTTTTACACTTTCTTTACTGTGACCGTAAGCGTAGTATGTGGTGTATTGCCGGCTTTGTTGCTATACATCAACGACAATCGGGATACGCATACTTGCTTACGTTGATGATATGGGATATTATGTGTTGTTGTGATATGTTAAATTGGATTGTCGCGTTTTGAATAGCCAGGGGTTTTATGTGAGATGAGAGTTTTTTTCTTTTTCATTCATGTAAAATTCATTTGTATGTAATATTCTTTTTTTGGGGCACTTCCGGACTGAGGATGATGTCACCATTGTATAGTATTTACTTTTCCGCATTAAGTAGACCCAAGGCGGGGAGCACAAGTAACCAGGTTCTAGGGTCCAGTGGGATACCATCTCGAGGAGTCAAGACCGGATCTCCTAACCCTAGAATTGGCAGTGTTGCTTGACGCTCTCGTAGGGGTCTAGGGATGTGGGTTTGGCTATTCATCGCGACCGTGGAATCCGTGTTTTATACAGGCTTGTATTGAAAACACAGACGTCCTAGTATATCTAATATTTCATATATGTTCTTCTGCTGCAATGTTCTGTGATGAGATCATATTACTGCCTGAGACGAATATTTATATTATATATATGAGATATATGTTATATTGCAGATTTCGTTTCAAATGTGATGCTTGTGAAGCATAATAAAATGGGACTTCATTAATGAGATTAATGAAATAAAAGAAATCTAAGATGTTGTAGAAACTTGTTTAAAAACTAGTAGCTCTAGTTCTTACTTTGCATAGCGGTGTTCCTTGTAGAACATCCAGCACCTTATTCGATAAGGAAAGAGCCGAGATCTCTTCACCGGGAGTGACCTCTTTAGTGAAACTAGCAGATGCTACAAACTCGGTTTTTCTTTTGATTGTTTCTATAGTTTTTGCTTTGCATAGTGGTATATATGATATACCCTGCACCTTATTCGATGAGGAAAGGGCCGACGATCCCTTCACCGGGAGTGATCCCTTTAGCAAAACTAGAAAATCCTCAAAAACATTCCATTTAAAAATCACTCGATTCTACAACGATATCAAGTTCATTACGAAAAGGGTTTTCTTAAAAACCTGTCGTAGCCCTCCGTCATTTCAGATAAGTAATAGTTAGTATTCGCGCTGCGTTTGTTGACCTTGTCAAGGCGTAGTGTGCGGTAGCTGATTAGTGCTTATCTGTATAAGAATATGATGCGATTGGATTAGAGTAGTCGTGTGACTTTGTTGACCTTGTCAAGGGTCGTACGGGTGGGTTTAATTCAGATAAGGAAATGACGGGTTGAACTTGACTTGCGGTCTATGGTTTGTTGACCTTGTCAAGGTCATAGATCGCTCGGGGTAAAATATTATCGGGAATTTCAAGTGTTGAAATTTGCAATGAGATTGCATACCTTCTATGAGATGTTGGATCCCGATACCCGCTGCGAGTAAGAGTTACTCCTGGGAGAGTTTTACACATTACAATTAGCCGATCAAGTAGGTGTCTAGAAAGGTGTTAACGGGGTTACGCCCCTGGGAAAACGAGGTTTACTTTAATTAGGTTCGTGCGAAAGCACGGGGGACCTCCCTCAAAGTACCGGCACTGGCCTGGCTGAAAGATTGGCGAACTTGTAGCGTGTAATTAATCCCGGCTAGTCTTTCCTTTTAGGGTTTGAAGGAAGATTTGACTAAAACAGTGGGAGACATCCTGATTAGATATATTAGATAACTAATCTAATCTTGCAAGAGCATACGCTGAGTGTTTTCTTCTCTCTCTCTCCAGGTAGCGACCATATCACGCCTTAATCAAGATAATAAAACGGATGAATTGACCGAACCCGCTTGTTATATCAAGCTGGGGAACGTTGGTCCCGCTCCAACTTATAATTGTTATAAGACAGAGCAGGAAATTGGAGAATACCAGATTTCCCGTGCCGCCCAAACGAAGAAAGTGCATGCTGATGCATCTTCTTCGGGTGTGTTCATTACAGAGAAGTGTTTCTCAGTATCCTTTACGTCCTGGGTATGAGATACCGGATCAGGATCCCGCATATGTAATCTGTTACATGGGCTACAGAAAGGTAGAGAACTGAGAACGGGTGATAAGTTTCATGAGACAGAAAACGATGCAGGTGTTGCAGCCAAGTCTGTTGGTCACTATCACCCTGTATTACCAGAATACATTGATTCTGAATGAATGTTATTAGATACCGAACCTGATATACAACATCATATCAATCTCTTTATTAGTAAAGAAAGGATATAATTTGTATTGTTGGATAATGTTTTGAACCTTTCTTATATCAAGAGTTGATCGGTTCAGGCACGTTATCTAAAAGCATTGACGTTCTAAATCAAACTACAGTTCTTAGTATACATAACACGATCGAGTGGAAGAGTTCAGAAATGAACGAATCCTTCTTGAGGCATTGTAGACTAGGTCATATCAATGGGACCCGACTAGCTAAGTTACATTTAGATGCATATTTAAATCTGTTTGAATTTACATCTTGTGAAACTTGCCGGTCATGTCACAAAGATAAGATGACCATAGCTCTGTTTATTGGAAACAGAGAAAGAGTTAGTGAACTCTTGGGATTGATACATGCTGATGTATGAAAGTCTCCTGTCTAAACATGCCAAGACTGGTTCTTTGTACTTCATTACATTCTCTGATAATCTCTCAAGATTCAGACATATGTTCCTGTTGAAACACAAGTCCGAACCTTTTGAGATATTCACAGAATGTAAGTTAGAAGTAGAGAACCAAAATACGGGTATAAGTATTATGTCCTTTGATGAGATCAAGGAGGAGAATACTTGAGCACGGAATTCCTGGACTATTCTAAAGGAGAATGAGATTCTTTCTCAGCATTACTCTTCCGTATACACCACAGCACGTCGGTGTATCGGGGCGGAGCAATAGCACCCTATGTGATATGGTGTGCTCTATGATGAGTACTACTGAGTTTCCTATTTCCTTTTGGGAGTTATGCACTTGAGAAGCTGTATACCTATTGAATAGGGTTCAAATCAAATCAGTTGCCTACCACTTCATATATGATATGGAATGGGAAGAGCCCATATCTTAAGTATGTTAAGATTTGGGGTTGTCCGGCCTATGTGTGAAAAGCAAAATCCGGACAAGCTCGAGGTAAAGTCATATCTGTGGAAGTTTGTTGGATATCCCAAGCATTCGCAAGGGAATATCTTCTACCAAACCTAGAAACAAAAGTGTTTTATTTCTCAACATGCCACCTTTGTGAAAGGGAATTTCTTGTGGAAAAATTAGTGGTCATGAGGTAGAACTGGAAAGAGTTCCAGCTATACAAACTACAACAGATGATTTGGTAGAACCAAAGGATTCAATAGTTTCCAACGAACCTCAGCCTTTCCGCCGATCTAGTAGGGTTCCTCACCCACCTGAGAGATACTTCGGTTTCTCTATGACAGTGGGAGCGAGGATTGCATCATGAGATGATGACCCAACTAGTTTCGAGTAGGCTATCAGGAGTGGGACTCTGTAAGAATGGCTGGATGCTTATCGATCTGAGATGGAATCCTTATACACCAACAAAGTATGGACTTTGGTTGCTTTATCTGAAGGGTTAAATCCCCATCAGGAGCAAGTATATCTTGAGAAGATTACTTGGTGTACATGGAAAAGTTAAGACTTTCAAATCTATGCTTAAGTCCATCCGGATCCTACTTGCCACGGCTACATACCATGACTACGATATCTGGCGGTTGGGTATCATTACTGCTTTTCTAAATGATGTTTTAAAAAAGAGCGTCTATAAGTACATATCCAGAGAGCTTCGTAGACAGTGGGAGCAGCGGAAACGTGTGCAAGATGTTTTATGTGATAAAACAGGCATCGCAGAGTTGGAACATCTGTTATGATGTGGTAGTCAAAGAGTTTGACTTCATCAAAATGGTAGATGAACCTTGTATATACAAAAAGGTAGTAGGGAGTATGGTGGTGATCCTTGTAGAGTACGTGGATGACATACTCTTGATAGGGAAGGAGTTTCCTATGCTGCGCTCGGTCAATCTCCGCTTATCACAATGATTCTCCATATAGGATCAAAATGATACCTCCTAAATCCTGGGTTTTGGATCTATGAGATAGTTCTAATTGGATGTTAGGATACTCACTAGTTGCAGTGAGATGGTATCAATCGATCCTAGGGAGAATCACTGGAAAGGTTCCAGGGTGATAAGGAAGACTGAATGTCAGTCGCAGGCATTGTCTTTACCCTCAGTGGAGGGACGGTATGGTGGAAGAGTTCCAAGCTAGATACCGTGACTTACTAGACGATTAAAGGAAAGATACATCGTTACCAAGGATGCTACCAAAGAGACAGTCTGGATATTTATAAGTTCATGAGATGAACTTCGTTCCTACCATTGTGTGATAATGGAATTGTGGCTTGTGCCAAAAAAACCCCGTCCCATCTGAAATCCAGATATAATTCTTAGGCAGTATCACCTGATCATGGAGATGGTTGATCTCCAGGGAGATCAAGATTATGAGAGTAGACACAGAAGACGACAGCGCGGATCCACTCACAAAGGCCTTTTTCCCAGTAAAGACTTTTATGGGATGGTTGAGTATGAGATACTTTAACCACAGCTAATTGTTGGGTATGTGATACCACAACAGATGGCCCTAGTGCGAGTGGGAGATTGTTAGTTATATGTATGCCCTAGAGGCCATTACTGTACATACGATGTATATTGTAATGGATGCTTGGACATATATAGGGAGGACTTTCTTGCTCGACATGATAGTATGCTATCTGGTTGTACTTTATCTCAACATTTACTTTGATTGTCTCTATGTTACATGTTGATAAATCCCTTAGGATATGTACTCGACTACTGGGACTATGATGAGATCATACTAGTGGGGTCACAGTAGTCGACGAGTACATCCTTTAACTGTTCCTAGTCGAGGGTGTATCGAGACAGGGCATCGATGCACCAGAGTAGACTAGCGTATACGCATCTTGACCCATATGATGGGCGATGGATGATCCCATATCCATCGGTGTTTGACATCAAGGATGGTGTACGGGTGCTCAGTAGAGACTGGGTACACTGGACGGACTCGCCGAGAACTCCCAGATGGTATTATACCTCACGTCAGATGGCAGTTCTCCGGTGACACTGGTACAGAGTAGTCCGTTGACCCGAGATCGTCATAGAGTCTTGTGTGATTCCTACTGTGCTTTGATTTCCATCATACCATGTCTAAGAGGGCGTGTAAAAAGGTGGCTTTTGGGTACAGTCCCGAATCACATGGAGGCAATGAGCGATAGAAGGGGATTCGTCTCTCCCTGTATAGGGAGTTGATGTTGCGCTGTGTTCGATTGGCTATAACTGGAAATCCCTGGCCAGGGTTGCTGAGATTTACTGGTAAGTGTTATAAGTAGTTTCTCGAACTGTTATAAACATCATATCAACACGACTTACCGAGCTACTGGGGTCTGACGTTTACCACCCCTAGGCGAGATATGCGACATATCAGACGACGAGACCGGACTGTACGGAAGTGTTACTGGTTGGATTCACAGGAGAATGTATAGTCTTGCTTGTTGATCTTCTGAGTGCTCAATACCTGGGTAGCTGTTATATTTAGCTGACCGCTTGCAGCTTGTGAGTGTTTGATATGATCATCACCTACTGCCGGCGTATTGACGATTCTTTAGAGTCCTACACAGAGGTTTCTTGGCTCAGGCAAAATGAAGTAGGAGCACATATGTGATATGTGCGGGACCGAGAATAATGCGGTATGTGATACCGTATTGGATTCTCACGATATGAGATATCGGCCGGGTATATGTGATATAGCCGGGTCATCGTATTAGTCGGTTATATGCGATATAGCCGAATTGTCGGAATGTATAATAATATATATGATATATTAAATTACATTAACTAATATTAGCTCATTAAAAGATTCTTTTTCTCACTCGGGTAATACATTGATATATATGCGATATATGTTAATTGTATTATTTTATTTTGTTACGATAAATATTATATATGTGATATATAATATTGTAACATGATATGGTTATTAATGCAACATGTTTTGTGGAGTTTAAACATGATTAGGGTTTGGATTAGGGTTAAGACTTCTAGTAGATTTTAGAAGCTTTTCTTTTGTCTTGGAAAAGATATTATGCTTGCATTATTCATCAAATTTATCTTTTCATTATTCATCACAAAAGACTTCTAATGATTATTCATCTTCTTCTTCCTTCTTTCTTTCATGGAAAAAGCTTACTAGCTTTTTTCCAAGTGATGATTATGTGTGAGAAAAAGATTATAAATGAGAGCTAAAATCCTACTTCATCATTCTCATCTTCCCTTGCCCTTTAGATGAGAGTGTTCACTTCTTATAGAGAGTGAGAGCTTGTGTTAACGAAACTTCAAGGTAGATCATCTTTGTTATCGAAGATCGGAAGCAAGCTTGCACCTTTCTCTTCACGGAGCCTCTCGAGAGTTCGGAACACGATGATCGCAGCGAAGGGACTTCAACACGGAGCTTAAGAAGTGAAGGACTGGATCTACAAAGGTTGTAACCCCACTCACTTAGTGTTAAAGTGTTTAACATGCTTGTTTTCGCATAAACTCTAGTTTAAAGATCCGGCTTTGGGTTGTTCGGCACGGCTAAATTTTTAATCGGGCATGGTTGATGCCTCGTAGAACCTTGTGAGCGTGCCTAGAAGCCCTACAGTTGCTGCACCCAGGCCAGCAGTTACCTATTCACAGCGACCAGCTCTTTAAGCACCTGCTCCCAGACTTGCACTGCCTGCACCACCCAGAGGACCACAAGCTGCACCACCTCCTCGTCAGTTCCATCAAACTCAAAGGAACGTTCCGAGGAATGCTCCTCCGGCCAGGAGGAATGTACCAAGGCGCCAGGCTTTCACTATGTCAGTGGAAGAAGCTGAGGCCACTGGTCAAGTCATCACTGGTAAACTTTTCTTCTCAAACTTTTCTTTCAGTCTTGTTTATCTACATACTTTCCCTAAAACAAATCCCACATACCTTAGGTACAATCTTAGTATCCTCAATCCCTACACTAGCACTGTTTGATACTGGAGCATCTGACTGCTTTATGTCGCAACGGTTTGTCCGAACCCATGCGATTCCAGTCTCACCGCTTGTATCCAGCTGGAATGTCAGTTCAGGAAATGGCATTCTAAAGGAAACTATAGGATACAGCTTGTGTCCAGTCGTCGTCTGCAGCAGAGAGTTTTATGCTGACTTCAAAGTGCTGGACATACCGAACTTCGATGTGGTTTAAGGAATGGATTGGCTTGGAACTTCTTATGCTACCATTGACTGTCGTCAAAGGAGGGTAGTATTCGAGATTCCAGACCATCCGGTCTTCTATTTCAAAAGCGGAGACCGTACACTGGAGCCAAGTACCTACAAAGAGAAGCCAAGAGAAGCAGTAGTTGCAGCAGCTTAAGCGGAGGAAGGATCAAGACCAGATGTGGTTCGAGAGTTCGACGATGTATTTCCTGACGATATTGTAAGTCCACGTTGCCCACCCCGGTACTTACGGGGAGGCGGAAAAGGGAATAAAAATCAAATTTTTATCAACTTAGGCAACATGGACTAGACAAAGAAGGATCTTTGCTAAACAAAAACAAACTAAAGCTAACTAGAAACTAGCTAAGGGTAGAAAAGGTTATACCTAGTGCTTTATGTCCTTCTCTCCTTGCTCCTTGGAGTAGTAGAAAGATGTCACATTTGTCGTCTTCTCACGTCGAAGAAGGATCCACCCGAAAGCCTCAACCTTTGGCTTCAACTCCAAGCTAGAAGTAACTAGGGTGCAAGAAGTGCTAATCCTTGAACCCTAGATGAGAATAGAGATTATCAAGAAGGTGTTTTTCTCAAGCTCAAGTGTTTCTCAACACATGAGATGGGAGAGCTTGAGGGAGAGGAAGAACAAGAGAGAGAAAGAGAATTATAGAATGAGAATAAAATAAACCATTCTCACATATATGTGTGAATTATTGTAATTAGATAATTAGCTAGATAATTGTCATAGTTAATCAAGACATGACCATTATCATTTCATTTTTAATGCAATTTGCAAGGATCAAAGAGCATCTTCCAAATGAAATGATGATGGTCAAAGTGTCAACAAGGTCAACAAGTCAAGATAGGTCAAATGGTCAACAACCATAACCATGCACAATTATTAAACTAATATTAATTAACCATAATTCACACAAAAGCATTAGGGTTAATAAAATGACAATAGTCATTAACCCTAATCAAAGTCCTCTCTCTCTGTCTCAAGCAACTGTGCATACGCATCCGTATTCATGATCTGAGGAACACGAATACAGTGAGAAAAACCAATCCCAAATCATATACTAGGATCCGGTTTAAACCAAAGCCCACTAGTATAAGCTGTCCGGACAGCAAACGTGCACAAGTGCGCGGATGGGAACGAACCCTGTCGCAAAACCATGCGACCTCTACTCATTTTGCCTAAAGGCGAATAGCTCTCTGTGTGGGGCTCTAAAGACTCGACACTACGCTGGCAGTGGGTTTAACCGCAGACCGCAAGCGGCACTAGCTGTACGTAACGGTCCCCAGGTAGATGCCGATAAGAAGACTGACGAGGTGAACCCCATCTGAACTCCTACTGAGCCTTTATGTGACAGTCTCCGTACAGTCCGGTCTGTTCGTTTGATACATCGCATGGCGGGCCTAGGGGGCGATGAACGTCAGTCCCCTAATAGCGGTACAAGTCATGTCGGAGTGTAGCCCAGAACACCCTGAGATAACACTGGAAACCTACCAGTATATCTCGCTTGCCCTGGCCAGGGACTACTTGTGTAATGGCTCTCCTAGACACAGCGCGATGTCAACCCCCAATACTGGGAGAGACGAATCCTGTCTAACCGTCACTGCCTCCAAGTGCTTCGGGACTGCACCCAAAAACTACCTGTTTGCACGACTCCTTTGAGCCGTGGTAGGGTAGTAATCAAAGTGCAGTGGGAACACACTCGAGGCGAAGTGACAGTGTCAAGTCAACGGACTAAGCTGTACTCATGTCACCTGGGAACTGATAACTGACGATAGGTATAATACCAACCAACAGTCCCCGACGAGTCCTGTCCAGTGTACTCATAACCAAACGAGCACCCGTATACTATCTCAAGTACGACGTACTGATGGCTGTGGGACAGACCGTCTCCCACACTGGGATGAGGAGCGCATACGCTAGTCTACTCCGGAGTATCGATGCCCTGTCTCGATAATCCAACGACCAGGGACCTGTATAAGGATGTGCTTATAGATTACCCAGCTCCCACGAGTGCGAGCGCCATCACAACGCTGGTAATCAAGCAAAGATCCTAAGGGCTCTATTAATATGTATATCAGCGATATGCTAAAAGAAACACATGCACATATTGAAGTAGAGACAAACCAAGTAGCATACTACCATTTCGAGCAAGATCGTATATACAACTGTGAATATCCCAAGCTTCCATTAAGTAATATACAAACTAGTATGATACAGTAATGGCCTCTAGGGCATATACACTAACAATCTCTCACTTGCACTAAGGCCATGTACTGGCGTATCGAAGACTTATCATCTCGATCAGCCGCTCGAACTGAGTCTGGGGCAAGGCCTTGGTGAATGGATCTGCTGTGTTATCTTCTGAAGCAACCCTCCGGACCTCGATCTCCTGGCGATCCACGATCTTCCTGATCAAGTGATACCGCCTTAAGATGTGTCTGGATTTTTGATGGGACCTGGGTTCCTTCACTAAAGCTATAGCCCCGTTGTTGTCGCAATACAGAGGTATTGGGTCAACAATGGATGGAACCACCTGAAGTTCTTTCAAGAACTTCCTCATCCAGACAGCTTCTTTTGCGGCATCAGATGCAGCGATGTATTCCGCTTCAATAGTCGAGTCCGCAACGGTTTCCTGTTTGGAACTCTTCCAACACACCGCCCCTCCATTGAGGGTGCAGACAAAACCCGACATGGACTTGGAATCAACCCTGTCACTCTGGAAGCTGGAGTCAGCAAAGGCCTCAATCTACAGGTCTTTTCCGCCATACACCAAGAACATCTCCTTAGTCCTTCTCAGGTACTTGAGAATGTTCTTTACTGCTATCCAATGTTTCTCCCCAGGGTTTGACTGATACCTGCTTACCACACTCAATGCATAAGCCACATCCGGTCTGGTAAACAACATCGCATACATTATAGAGCCTACCGCAGAAGCGTAGGGTATAATAGACATGCGATCCCTCACCAAATCAGTCTTGGGAGACATCTCTTTGGAGAGGGTGATCCCGTGACAAGCCGGTAGATTACCGCGCTTGGAATCTTCCATACTGAATCTCTTCAGTATGGTGTCGATGTACCTGGACTGAGAAAGTCCTAATATCCTCTTGGATCTGTCACGGTAGATCCGGATACCCAGAATGTATGAGGCATCACCCAGGTCTTTCATGGAGAACTGGTGTGACAAGAACCCCTTGACAGATTGTAGCATAGGAATGTCATTTCCTACTAAGAGAATGTCATCCACGTATAAAACGAGGAATACTACAGTTCTCGCTACAAATCTACAATAGATGCACGATTCATCTGGATTTTTGATAAAGCCAAATTCCTTGACTGTCTCATCAAAACAGATGTTCCAACTCCGCGATGCCTGCTTTAGTCCATAAATGGACTTAAGCAACTTGCACACATTTCCGCTGCTCCTACTCTGAATGAAACCCTCTGGCTGGTTCATATAGACACACTCCTCTAAATGACCATTTAGAAAAACTGTCTTTACGTCCATCTGCCAAATCTCATAATCGTGGAAGGCAGCAATGGCAAGAAGGATCCGAATGGATATCAACATAGCTACTGGAGAAAAGATTTCGTCATAGTCCAAACCAGGTCGCTGACGAAAACCCTTTGCTACCAGTCTAGCTTTATAGGTCTCAACCTGTCCATCTACACCAATCTTCCTTTTGAAGATCCACTTGCATCCTACGGGTTTTACCCCATCTGGAGCAATGTCCAACGTCCATACTTTGTTGGTGTACATGGACTCCATCTCGGTCCGCATTGCATCCAGCCATTTTACTGAGTCGACGCTCTGAATGGCTTGCTGGAAGCTAGTAGGCTCATCACAGTCTATGATGCAATCCTCTCTATCTCCGTCAATGAAAAAACTGTAGTATCTCTCGGGCGGATGAGACTTCCTACTACTCCTGCGGAGTGGCGTGGGAATATCCTGATCTTTCGAACCCTCTGGTTCAACCAAGCTTTCAGTAATAGCTCGTGGTTCTGGAATTTCTTCCAGTTCTATCGCGCTCCCACTTAATTCTTTTTCTATGAACTGGTGTTCTAGAAAGTGGGCATGGCGAGAAACAAGGACATTTTGTTCCTCTTCGCAATAGAAGTAATATCCCTTGGAGTTCTTTAGATATCCCACAAACTTGCATTGTACTGAGCATGCCTCGAGCTTGTCCGCATGTTGCTTTTTTACAAAAGCTGGACATCCCCATGTCTTAATGTGATTAAGATAGGGTCTCTTCCCACACCACATCTGATATGGTGTAGTAGGCACAGTCTTAGTTGGAACTCGGTTCAAAAGGTATGCAGCTGATTCTAGCGCATATCCCCAGAACGATCGCGGCAACTCAATGTTACTCATCATGGACCGTACCATATCTAATAGGGTTCGGTTCCGTCTCTCCGATAGACCGTTATGTTGCGGAGTGTATGGAGGAGTAAGCTGAGAGAGAATTCCATTCTCTTTTAAGTAACCCAGGAACTCGGCACTCAAGTATTCACCACCTCGATCAGATCTCAGTGCCTAGATACTTTTGCCTGTTTGTTTTTCTACTTCATTCTTATATTCCTAGAATTTTTCAAGAGCCTCGGATTTATGTTTCATTAAGAAGACATAACCGTACCTTGAAAAGTCATCCGTAAAAGTAATGAAGTAAGAATAACCGCTTCATGCATGTGTAGACATTGGACCGCACATGTCGCTGTGTACGAGTCCCAAGAGCTCGCTCGCTCTTTCTCCGTGTCCAGTGAACGGAGTCTTTGTCATCTTTCCTTTGAGACAGGATTGACAAGTTGCATACGATTGATATTCGAACGAGTCCAAATATCCTTCTGCATGTAACTTAGTCAACCTTCTCTCATTGATGTGACCCAGTCTACAATGCCATAAGAAAGTTTTATTGATTTCTGGAGACTTTCTTTTGTGTGTATTCTGGACATTGAAAATCTCTGGTTGGTTTAATACGTATATACCGTTGTTTAATGTACCTGACCCAATCAAAACTTGATTAAGGTGAATGTTCACTACATTACTTACAAATGCAAATTCATAGCCTTCTTTAGATAATAAAGATACAGAAATGATATTACAGGTTGCATTTGGTACATAATAACAACTACGCAAAACCAAAGAATGTCCATCCGACAATCCCAGGTGATAGTCCCCCACGGCCTCAGCATCCATGCTAGCACCGTTTGCAACTCTGAGGTTCTTGTCACCTGCCTTCAAAACTCTACGCTTTCTCAACGCCTGCAAAGAATTACAGATATGAGATCCTGATCCGGTATCCAATACCCAGGATGTAGAGTTTATTGATAGACAGTTTTCAATAACATACACACCTGAAGCTGAAGCCGCAACTCGCTTCAAATCCTGTGTTCTGGCCTTCCAAGCCATGCAATCCTGTTTCCAGTGACCTCTTTTATGACAATAGAAGCATTCTTCCTTCCCCACCAGCTTTCCCGCTACCTTTGTTGCTTTTCCTTTTCCCTTCGTATCCACTTTACTGACACCGCCTCTTGGTTTGGCGGGGGCTTTCTTCTTCTTACCCCTGGCTTTCGCCTTGGATCTAGAAGAGGAAGATCCTCCTGCAAACAAAGTGGATGTCTCCCTACCTTTCTGTAGGGTGCCCTCAGCACTCCTCAACATGTTCAGAAGTTCGGAAAGTTCAACCTCCTTTCCTTGCATGTTGAAGTTAAGGATAAATTGGGCGTAAGTGGAAGGAAGGGACTGGAGAATCAAATCAGTATAGAGTTCATTCTCCAACGTGGTCCCAAGGTCCGCGAGCTCCTCAATGTAGCCAATAATCTTAAGCACGTGTTCCGCTACCGATGATCCGACGGCCAATCTTGCCGAAAATAGCTTCTTCGACACTTCGTATCTTGCAATACGAGACCGCTCTCCATACAGTTCTTTTGTATGGAGAAATATGGACTCTAGGTCCATATTCTCGTACCTCCTCTGATGTTCGTTGTCCATCGAGGCAAGTACGAGGCATTTGGCCTTCGCGCAATCTATCTCCCATGTCTTACGGATTTCCTTATTCGCGACGCTGGAGGTGGGACCTAGGACAGGGGGAGCTTTGGTAGTAAGTACATACCCCAACTTGTCGTAAGTGATTGCCATCTTGACATTCCTGAGCCAATCTTTGTAGTTTGGCTCTGTCAATATGTTTTTATCTAGTAATAACTTAAGTCCGGTCATGTTGAATGGTCGCTGCAATTAGGAGAGAGAAAAGAAACACTTTAGCATGATGCTCTTGCAAGTTTAGAGTAGTTTTTAATTTATCTAAACTGGATGGCTCCCACTGTCTCTCGAATCCCTTCTCAAACCGTAAAGAAAGGATTAGTCAGGATCAATCTCACCGTACAATACTTGCTTAACCATTCAGCTAGGCCAGTGTCGGTACTTCGAGGGAGGTTTTTGAACGCTTTCGCGAAGTTCCTTAATTTAAGAACCTCTTTTCCCTGGGGGCGTAGCCCCGCTAACACCTTTCTAGACACCTACTAAGTTTATAGCATTGATCGTTAAGTGAGAGTTTTCCCGAGGTGTAGCATATACTTACAGTAGGATCGGGATCCAAATATCATCGCGTGATAAAACCGAAGGAATCCTACCAGAATCATCACACTCCAAATGGTATGCAGCGCTAGCAAGTTTCAGTACTTCTGAAACTCCCGATGTGGATTTTTGCCCCATGCTCTTATGACCTTGACTTTGGCCAAAATATCATAAGTCACATGTCAAGTTATACCCGTCATTCTCCTGGTTAATTTGGACCCACCCGTACCTACCCTTGACTTTGGCCAAAATGGCAGCACGACTGTCCCAAACCAACGCATCTATCTATGCTGCACATGAATACCCAATAGCTATCAATCACTATGCCTTGACTTTGGCCAAAATACATAGCTTGAATACTTTTTGACCATTCATGTGGAATGACGGAGGGCTACGAATGGTTTTGGCGAAACCGTGAACGTAGTGAACTTGATATAATCGATGGAACGAGATAGCTTTTAAAAGGAGTGGTTCAAGCTCCGCGTTTAAAAGTTTAGTTTTCAAAAGAACCGAGTGGTTTTCAAAGTGTTCCAATCGACTTTTACTTGGTTTATTTTCTTGCATTAGTTCTTTTAATGCGTCCCATCATTTAATCCTACCATTGAAGAAAACAACCAAAATATGACGTACGCTTATGCCATTCGCATTCGCCACGGGGCCCCGTCATCACCCGTTAGGTTACTTAACTAACGACAGAGCGGGGGCTGCGCTAGCGCGGCTGTAAAACATAAGCAACGCCTAAATAGTTATCATATATAAATATATAGCAATGATAGACATTACAGATCACAGATGAATACATTGGATATACTAGGAATCCGCAATCCGTTCGAGCCTGCAACGAAAAGCGGATTACACGGTCGTGGTGAATAGCCAATACCCCATCCAAGACCCCCTACGGGTGCGGCAAACTACCCGCCAAGTACCCGAAGCGAAGCAACCTCCCTCAACACCGTGAGTAGGCCACTCCGCACTTCGAGATACCCGGTAGTTTGTGCACCCCCTCCATGGGTCTATCCTAGGAGCAAAAACAGTAAAAAGAATTATACAATGACGGCTACAACCCCGACCCGGTTGTGCGGCCATACAAATAATAATATTACATCAATTTACATATTACAATGAATGAAAGAAAAAGAAACACTCATCTCACATCCACCCCGGCTATTCACCCGCGACAATCCAACCCATTCATATACACATACCAACATCAAAAACAGATCACAGATATGTATAACCCCGACTAATCGACATATAGCGATTAGCCGACGTTCAATACATATAAACATCACAGATATAACCCTTATAGTCAAAGTGTAGTGAAGTTCAAAAAAAATACGGATTTATAGGCCCCAAAAAACAAATTTCAATTCTGGAAAATCTGGGCACATATAAACCATCTTAAAAATCCCAAAACCAAGCCAGAAATACACTGCACCAAACTTGACCCAGAGACGAGCCAAGACGGCCGCAGTTGCGCGGCAATAGCTTGCTATTGCCGCGGAACCGCGGCTCTTTAGTCGAATCACTGGATCGTTTTTGGTGGCTTTCTTCACAAAACCCTGAGATGATTTTTGGAGTATGATTTATTTTGTTTTGAACAGAAAAAAATTTAACAGAAAACTAGGGCTTTGATATTTTGGTTTTTCGATTTTTCCGATTCGAACTTTGTTACACTTCACTACCTAGCTAGTTTATGTTTAGTTAGGCTCTGATACCACTGTAAGTCCATGTTGCCCACCCCGGTACTTACGGGGAGGCGGAAAACGGAATAAAAATCAAATTTTTATCAACTTAGGCAACATGGACTAGACAAAGAAGGATCTTTGCTAAACAAAAACAAGCTAAAGCTAACTAGAAACTAGCTAAGGGTAGAAAAGGTTATACCTAGGGCTTTATGTCCTTCTCTCCTTGCTCCTTGGAGTAGTAGAAAGATGTCACCTTTGTCATCTTCTCACGTCGAAGAAGGATCCACCCGAAAGCCTCAACCTTTGGCTTCAACTCCAAGCTAGAAGTAACTAGGGTGCAAGAAGTGCTAATCCTTGAACCCTATATAAGAGTAGAGATTATCAAGAAGGTGTTTTTCTCAAGCTCAAGTGTTTCTCAACACATGAGAGGGGAGAGCTTGAGGGAGAGGAAGAACAAGAGAGAGAAAGGGAATGATAGAATGAGAATAAAATAAACCATTCTCACATATATGTGTGAATTATTGTAATTAGATAATTAGCTAGATAATTGTCATGGTTAATCAAGACATGAACATTATCATTTCATTTTTAATGCAATTTGCAAGGATCAAAGAGCATCTTCCAAATGAAATGATGATGGTCAAAGTGTCAACAAGGTCAACAAGTCAAGATAGGTCAACAACCATAACCATGCACAAGTATTAAACTAATATTAATTAACCATAATTCACACAAAAGCATTAGGGTTGATAAAATGACAATAGTCATTAACCCTAATCAAAGTCCTCTCCCTCTGTCTCAAGCAACTGTGCATACGCACCCGTATTCGTGATCCGAGGAACACGAATACAATGAGAAAAACCAATCCCAAATCATATACTAGGATCCGGCTTAAACCAAAGCCCACTAGTATAAGCTGTCCGGACAGCAAACGTGCACAAGTGCGCGGATGCGAACGAACCCTGTCGCAAAACCATGCGACCTCTACTCATTTTGCCTAAAGGCGAATAGCTCTCTGTGTGGGGCTCTAAAGACTCGACACTACGCTGGCAGTGGGTTTAACCACAGACCGCAAGCGGCACTAGCTGTACGTAACGGTCCCCAGGTAGATGCCGATAAGAAGACTGACGAGGTGAACCCCATCTGAACTCCTACTGAGCCTGTATGTGACAGTCTCCGTGCAGTCCGGTCTGTTCGTCTGATACATCGCATGGCGGGCCTAGGGGGGCGGTGAACGTCAGTCCCCTAATAGCGGTACAAGTCGTGTCGGAGTGTAGCCCAGAACACCCTGAGATAACACTGGAAACCTACCAGTATATCTCGCTTGCCCTGGCCAGGGACTACTTGTGTAATGGCTCTCCTAGACACAGCGCGATGTCAACCCCCAATACTGGGAGAGACGAATCCTGTCTAACCGTCACTGCCTCCAAGTGCTTCGGGACTGCACCCAAAAACTACCTGTTTGCACGACTCCTTTGAGCCGTGGTAGGGTAGTAATCAAAGTGCAGTGGGAACACACTCGAGGCGAAGTGACAGTGTCAAGTCAACGGACTAAGCTGTACTCATGTCACCTGGGAACTGATAACTGACGATAGGTATAATACCAACCAACAGTCCCCGACGAGTCCTGTCCAGTGTACTCATAACCAAACGAGCACCCGTATACTATCTCAAGTACGACGTACTGATGGCTGTGGGACAGACCGTCTCCCACACTGGGATGAGGAGCGCATACGCTAGTCTACTCCGGAGTATCGATGCCCTGTCTCGATAATCCAACGACCAGGGACCTGTATAAGGATGTGCTTATAGATTACCCAGCTCCCACGAGTGCGAGCGCCATCACAACGCTGGTAATCAAGCAAAGATCCTAAGGGCTCTATTAATATGTATATCAGCGATATGCTAAAAGAAACACATGCACATATTGAAGTAGAGACAAACCAAGTAGCATACTACCATTTCGAGCAAGATCGTATATACAACTGTGAATATCCCAAGCTTCCATTAAGTAATATACAAACTAGTATGATACAGTAATGGCCTCTAGGGCATATACACTAACAGATATATCAGGTTTTCCTCCCAATCGAGTTCTTGAATTCAGTATTGATTTAGTATCAGGAGCACAACCAGTAACCAAAGCACCCTATCGTTTAAGTCCGGAAGGTTTGAAGGAAGTCCGAACACAGTTGGACGAATTACTGGCGAAAGGATGGATTCGTCCCAGCACTTCAAGTTGGGGATCACATGTACTACTTGTGAAGAAGAAGGAAGGTTCATACAGAATATGCATCGATTACAGAGCCTTGAATGAAGTCACTATAAAGAACAAGTATCCACGTCCGCGCATCGATGATTTATTCGATCAGCTAAGTGGATCTTGTGTTTTCTCTAAATTGGATCTTCGTTCAGGTTATCATCAGGTGAAGGTCAAGGAAACTGATATTCACAAAACAGCTTTTAGAACTCGCTATGGACATTATGAATTTCTCGTGATGCCATTTAGAGTGACCAAAGCACCCGCAATATTCATGAACCTAATGAATCAAGTTTTTTGGGAGTACTTAGACGGGTTTGTTGTCATCTTCATCGATGACATCCTGGTGTATTCTAAGAATCGGAAAGAGCATGCAGAACATCTACGAATTGTCCTAGAATCTCTTCGACAACATCAGCTTTATGCCAAGTACAGCAAGTACGAGTTTTGGCTAAAGCAAGTTGGTTTTCTTGGACACATCGTATCAGGAGAAGGAATCTCGGTGGATCCAGCAAAAGTCTCAGCAGTTAGCGAATGGCCTACACCAAAGTCAGTGAAGGACATTCTGAGTTTCTTAGGTTTAGCTGGATATTACAGAAGATTCATTGAAGGATTTTTGAAGATAGCAACACCCTTGACCAAGCTCACACGTAAAGATGAAGATTTTGTGTGGTCAAAAGCATGCGAACAAGATTTCGTAGAACTCAAGTCAAGGTTGACATCAGCACCTATTCTCGTTATACCGGATCAATCTGGAGTATTCGAAGTGCATTGCGATGCATCCGGTAAGGGATAGGATGTGTTCTACATCAGCACGGTAAAGTTGTAGCTTATGCTTCAAGACAGCAGAAAATTCATGAGCGCAATTATCCGACGCATGATTTGGAATTGGCAGCCGTTATCTTTGCTCTCAAGATTTGGCGCCACTATCGACTTGGTGAATGAGTGAACATCTACACAGATCATAAAAGCCTGAAGTACGTGTTTACTCAGAAGGAGTTGAATATGCGGCAGAGAAGATGGTTAGAACTCATGGCGGACTTTGACATCAACTTACAATATCACCCAGGGAAGGTGAATGCGGTACCTGATGCTCTTAGTCGTCAACCTTTATCGATGAATCTCACCACTCAGTGGAAGCTTCAGCAAGACTTGCATCAGATGGAGATTGAAGTAGTCATGCCAGGTAATGCTTCAAGTTTGATGAATCTACAAGTTCAATCAACCATTGTCAATCAGATCAAAGCAGCCCAAGAAAGTGATGCTAAATTGCAAAAGATCAGAGAACAAGTGGAGAATGGACTCAGAACAGACTTCATCATCCATGAAGATGGATCTTTGAGATACGGCAGCAGATTGTGTGTACCAAAAGGTCCTGTTCGGGAAGAGTTAATGAAAGAAGCTCAAAGCTCTCCCTACTTAGTACACCCTGGAGGTACCAAAATGTACAAAGATCTACGTCAGAATTATTGGTGGCATGGAATGAAGCGTGAAGTAGCCAGAAGCGTCGCAAAGTGCTTGGTGTGTCAGCAAGTAAAGGCTGAACATCACATGACTGCTGGATTACTTCAACCGTTACTAATCCCAGAATGGAAGTGGCAAAACATCACGATGGATTTTGTGACTGCTCTTCCTCGCAACACAAAGGGTAGCGATGCCGTATGGGTCATTGCGGATCGACTCACAAAGTCGGCTCACTTCATCCCATTTCTAGTTGGCCAATCAACTGAGACACTAGCAAAGAAGTACATGGAGGTAATAATCTATTTAAAGATTTAAACTCTTTATAATGTACTATCTCTGATACCCATGACTCATACAGGAAATTGTGAGACTTCATGGAGTACCGGTATGCATTGTCTCCGATCGTGACATCAGGTTTCGATCGCAATTTTGGCAAAGTCTGCAAGCAAGCTTGGGAACAAGTCTGAACTTCAGCACGGCTTATCATCCACAAACAGATGGTCAGTCGGAACGAACTATTCAGATCATGGAGGATATGCTTAGAGCATGTATGTTAGACTTCAAAGGATCGTGGGAAGATCACCTACATCTTATGGAGTTTTCGTAGAACAACAGCTACCAAGCAAGCATAGGAATGGCACCTTTTGCAGCATTATATGGAAGGAAGTGTCGATCGCCATTAAGTTGGGACAACATCGGCGATAGGGAACTTCTTGGACCAGAGATGATAGTAGCGACAGTTGATGTGGTTCGTACTATCAGGGAAAGGATGCGCATAGCCCAAGATTGACAAAAACACTGGGCTGATGCAATGAGACATCATCTGGAGTTCCAGCCAGGAGATCATGTGTTCTTGAAGATATCTCTGAACCGCGGAGTGATCCGATTTGGAAGACGGGGTAAGCTAAGTCCGAGATATATTGGACCGTTCGACATACTCGAACGAGTCGGTGAAATGGCATACCGCTTAGCGCTTCCACCTTCATTGGAAGGAGTGCATAACGTATTCCACATATCCCAACTCAGAAGGTATGTGAGTGACCCCAGCCATGTTCTCGATCATTCCAAGCTCACGATACAGCCCGATTTGTCTTGTGAGCAACAGCCTGTGGAGATCCTGGACGGGAGAGTGAAGACACTTCGGAACAAGGAAGTTAACTTGGTCCGAGTGATGTGGAGGAAAGACACTCCAGGAGAGTTTTTCATATTAGATTTTTGCATTTTTATACCGCCCATTTTTTATCACATTGCTTATAGGTAGGTACTCTTGATCCGTGTTTTCTAGATAATTGCAGGTTACAGGTTCTCAGCTCTAAGCAGTGAAATTCATGGAAAAACACGACAAATTCTGGATTACTGCCAACCACAGATAAAAACATGGGTCTCCGCTCTCTATCCGTATGTTGCCACACACTAGTTTAAAGGACAAAATGGCAAATCGATGGTCATTTTCATGCACAATGTCAACACAAAATCCAAGATATCTACGTGGAGCTCAAGGAAATCATGGCAAAAGATCCACATCAAATCACCTTTTGATCTGTTGAAAATCTGGAAGAAATGTGAAGAGCTTCTAAGAAACCACATATACCACACTGAAGATAACAGAAGAACAGGACAACCCACAAAAACCGAGGAGCCAAGTCAACTAAACGGCAGCGGATCCGCGGCCAACATGGTGACTTGGCCGCGGATCCGTGGCCAAGTTAACTCATCAGAGGGTAAAACTTTGGGGGCATTTTGGTAACATCATTCAGAGCCTGATTGTTGCCCTAGAGTTTCAGTTTCCTGCCTATAAATAGCCCAAAACAATGCGAAGCCAAGGGTGCTTATTCTTGTGTTAGATTTTAGGATATATTTTGTTGTTGTTCTTCCTCTTTTCATCTTTTCTCCATTAAAACCTTGTAGTGAGCTTGTATGAGTGAAGTGATGAATAAAAGAGTTCTTTTCTTTATCATGCTTGTCTTGTTCTTTTGTTAATTATAATTTCTTGTAATTTTCATATGCTAATCTAGTTGTTGTTATTTGTTGTTTGTTTTTCTTCTTCTATTTTTCTTTATCCTTAACAACAATGATGCTTAAGCTTGATCCTTGCCAAAGTGAGGTCTCAAATAGCTAGTTGTAATCTTCTAACCTCTTTCTTTCTGTCTTCCTCCTTTTGTTTTATTTTCCTTTTTCTTTGTAATGAATGAGTAGTTTCTCACTTGTTAGGGTAGGATAGGGAAAGTTTGAGAGAAGGAAATCTCTCTCACTCTTTTCTTGCCCAACATCTTAATTCGGACTCTCGTTAATTGAACCACAATCCGCTCCCTACGGCATCCTATCCTACATGATAGTGGTGATTCCTTAGTGAGACCGGTTGTGGTTGAATTAACCGGAGGTTAAGGTTAAGAGCCAAGAACGGACGGAAAAGGACCAAAAGGAAGGAACTAAGCATTGGAAAGCCTAGCTTATACTCACAAGTTCCTTCCTAGTCGTACTAATCCCCGTTGTTGCTGATTACCGTAACACCGATATTAAGAATGGCAACGAAAGAAGTGAGCGACTCCTAACTCAAACTAACATAATCCTAACCCTAACAAGATCTCTTCATATACATTTTAGCACATAGTTAATCTCAAACAAATCTGGACATTTGGACTTAACTTGTTAAAGCACATAGAAAAAAATTCCTATCTCCCTGCGGATGACCCGTACTCAACCGGCTAGCTACCAAGAGAAACCGTCTTGATTGCGGTAATTAATTAAGCACGCAAAACATCTAAAAATCAAATGGCGCCGTTGACGGGGAGACGGTAGTTTATTTCTTTGTGTAATTTCGGGTTAATTTGTGAATATAAATATAACCGAAAAACAAAACAAAAAAATATATATTGTAAAAATCCTCTTGTTATTTTTTTGATTAGTTTTTGTGCAAGTGTGCAGGATAAAAAGAAGATCGAGTTCAGTGCCAAAGACGTGGGAAGTTAAACCCATATCTCGCGGCTACACCGCGACGGATCAAGACAAGAACCAATGGTCTACTGTAAAATTCTGGAGCAAACCCAGTGAGCCAATCAGGATTCAGGGGCTCGAAACAAGAAGAACTCACCAAACTTAGCAAAGTCAAGAAATATGAAGGCCCAAGTCCACTTTCCGGCCGCGGAACTGCAGCCATAGGGTTTGTTGGCCGCGGATCCGCGGTTGTTTGCTGCCTTCAATGACCAAAAATTTATGTGAGTCTTTCTGCCCTCTTCCCCACTCCTCTGAACTCCACTGAACTGCGTTTTCTGCAGCATTCTTTGCGCAAACTCTCTTCCCCCTTCCAATAAATTGTTTTTGTGCAGGATTCTTTGCGCCGCGCTAAAAAAATAAAAAAATTGATTGCAGTTGATTGTTATTGCTGTAATACCCTAGTTCATTTATACCAATTCCAGTTCTCGTATTTCCTTAATTGTGGTATTTTCCTGATTTATCGTGTTTTGGGTGCGAATAGTATTTTACATTTTACATTGCATTCGACTCGACCCGCTTGCTTGAACCTGTTTGATTCATATTTATAGATTGCCCTGACTTGTTACATAGACACGTGCATCTCATGTATAATGCATACTGGCATTTTACCTGGCATTGCATATTTTACCATATAACATTTTAGGTCATGTAAAATAATTTAAAATTTGCATTTCATAGCCTGCATGATACCCCTAACCCCATGGTAGCATCCGCGCATCTTGTTCTCATCCCGTTCAGTGAAACAGACGTGTTTGGATGGCTACGCGCATTTACGTGCATCCATTCTTGGGGGTATGCATTTTCGTTACCTGAGCATTCATTTTTGAATTTTGAAAATCGCACATATTTTTCGTTTTTTAAATCTGAATTTTTAGACCCGACCCGGGCGCGTTTTGACATATTTTTATATCCCGCCAAAATTCAATTTATTTAATTTTAAAATTTAGTTTAAATATTTTCATATGATTTTCTTTAACAAACTGAAACCTCTTACTAAAATTTTAAATCTAAAAATATTTTACAATTTTAAATCTAATTTCCTAACAAACTAACAACTCCTTTCTCTCTCTCTCTCCTCTGCATATATATATATTTTTTATTTAATTTTTCTTTCCTTATTTAATACACAACCTCTTGTTCTTACTTCTTCTTCTTCTATCTTCTTTCTTTTTCTTGATCTTGTTTCTTGATTCCGGTGATCACCGCCGGAGCCGTGCTCGTCGCTGACGATTCGAGTGATCCAGTGAACGTACCTGACTTGCGTGATCACCCTCGTGCGTTGTTTGAAACCGTTCCATGTACCGTGCGCGCGTCGCGACATTTCGCCGACGAAGGACGTTCCGTATACATCCGTTCTTGTTCCGTCTAGCCAAGTTAATCTTGCTACATGCTATATAATACCATACCTATAGTTTAAATCTAGTACCCCATATTTAATTTTATAACGTTTCGATTTTCCGTTTGCATCCGTTTATATCATTTTAAATTTAGATCATGAAAACTTATCTTGTGACATACTAGATTACATTATACTGCATCCATATCATTTAAAAATATATACCGTCATAATATTTCTTATTATTATCTTTAATTAGTTTATAATCTGCATTTTATAATGTTATACATTTGAAAATATTATAGTTTACACATGAAACGTCATTGAAAAAGCGGATACGACAAATCTGAAATTTACTGTACACCTTACCTTATAAAATTCATTATAAATCATAAAAAAATCATTAGTATACGTTCTTTAGTTCGTTATGAAGCTAACTCAGAATAATATAACTTTATGAAATATTTACTTGCAAAATAAATTGTTTAATTAACTTAAAATGCAAATGAAAATATCTCTAAACTGCTGTCCAGGGAAATTCCAGCAGCAAACTTTCAATTTCGAATGTTCATAGCTTTTTGTAGGGACAACCTGAGGTTCTTATACTTATAAAAATGAAAACCTTATTGAATTATCTTTGTTTTGGTATAAGACACGTCCATTTTGGAGAACGTTTGTTATTTTTAAGCTATTTTACAAATTAGGGTGACGCTGAATTTCTGAACGGAACTTTCTTGTGCATGGTTAATCAATACCACTTTTATAGTTATTAATCGCTTTGAATATCCTATCCATATTAATATTATTATATCAATATTTATATCACATATTGCTTAGTTGTACATCCCACATTACCATTTTATAGTTTTATTACTTTTCGGATACCCGTTTGCATCCATCGCATTTAAAATACATATAATTGCATCCATAGATCACATTACTACATAATACTGTGATATTAACACTCCATGTTTAATAAATTGCATCCTAATTAATATTGAAACTATAAATGTAACCCTAATCGATAACTGTGCATCCATATCCTTGAAATTATATCTATTTGAATATCATATTACATGTTCCAGTTTATTGTTCTGATAGCACCCATGCTTGTTTATTTATACACATGCTTATGTTAGTTTGATTATGAGCACCCACATGACATCTTGTGCTTCCTGACATGACCTGTTACACTTCCTACTTGACATGACATGGTACCGTACACTCTTGACATGACATGACACCTAATTACACTACTTGACTTGACCTGATGTACCATGGCTTGACCTGTTATCTGATCTTGTGTCTAATGCCAACAAACCTGACATGTAGTCCTTACGGACCGTTCCTGTTGTCTATCCAGACAAACCTGCACCTACCTGCTCCTGTGTTGGCATTAGTTCTTGATTACTTAAATACCTGACTTGAACACATAAAACTTGGGGGTATGGGGAAATCAATGATGAAACCTGACTTGTAACTCGACAGTTTAATACCTGTTCTGATCAGTCTTACGGGCTAGGCCAGCCCCGGGGTAATGATGCTGACATCACTCATCTGTACATGCTACCTTTTACTGCCTAGCGGCACGTCTCGGATTCAGCCCGAGAATCTTGACCGTGGTCCCGGGCATACACGGGATACTATTGAGTTACATCGACGATTCATCAAATTAATTTCAAAGACTTGAGAGTATTTAACCCAATAGACCAGTTTAGATTACCCACTGCACACTACCTGTCGCTGCCCTGATTTACATTGTTGTTACACTTGCTTTACCATTTATGATTATACTGGCATGTCTTGCTACCCTGTTTATATATTATTGCTTGATGTTATGACGAGCTGACGTCTGGGTTTTGCATGGCCCAGATCCTCTACCTTTGTTGCAGACTGATCAGGAATTTTGCCGCTGTTAGACCGAGCGGTAAGGATCCTGTTGGTATCCAGCCTTACTTTCCAGGTGTTCATTTGATCCTTTGCTTCTGCATACTATATTATTTCTTGACTCATTTATTCTGGCTCATGGACATATACCAGATAGTTTAGTCTACTTTCCTGTTCTTGATATCTCTACAGCCGTAATGTGACTGTGGAAGGATTTTTCCAATCCACAGGTAGCATGGTTGGCTATGTCACGTGCCTACCTTAGCGTACTCTGGAAAGCGGGGTGTGACAACTGCTCTACATATTTTAATCGGACTTTAAGAGGCTTGAAACCAATTCAGATTGGGTGGGGATTTCATCACCCTTCCCAGGACCCCATAAATCACAAAAGGCATATGCATTGACAATTATTTAATTTAAAAATACTAGACTCAGCCCTAAGGACGTCGCGCTCAATAGGACAGAGGAATGGTTGTAGGCATCGGCCGTTTATCCTATCCTGACTTTGTGGTGTCTAGGCAAGTGTGTCTAAGGCAAGTGGTTACTTAATTAGGATCACTACTTATGTAGTGTGGAGCCTCCCACTTACCTGGCACTTACCTGGCCGCAATTGGCGGAGAAGAGGCGGTTTAAGGTCCTATTTCTAGACCTTTGGAACAGTTAGGAGCTGTCTAGCTGACCTAAGTGACCCTAGATCTATGTGTGATTGTGCATATTTTGTCTGTGATTGTTTGAAGCCGTAAGTCCGTACATATTTCTATAAACCTCTTTCTAAAAAAACACACAAAACAAAAACTTTTATAAAAACTTGCCCTTTGTCGCCAGAATCCCATTTTTTTTCACCCACCTCCCATCGTATTTCTCCATTGACGTTTTCTTACCCTCTCCTTCTCCGCTTTAACTACACTAAACTCGTTTAATGTATGTCCGGTTGGACTCGGTACACCAGTGCCCGCCTAGTCCGCGTTACGTTAGTCGCTATCGACTACACGATCGACTCAAACGTCGAAACTCCTTCCACGCCTCTTTCACCCTTACCTTTGCCGGCCAACTCAAACGTTGACCGGGATTCTATTCATACTTCCTTACCTTCACTATCACCAATTTCTTCTTCTGCGATGTTAGGATTTAATCCTAACATCCCTTCAACTCCCCCGGGATTGATTCCACCTCCTATGGATGAGAATAACCCATAACCACCGCCTGTTGTAGCGCCACAGCGAATCACGCTCCAGGATCATTTCTATCCCACCCGCTCTGCACTTCCCACATGTCTTTCCCTTCCACCGGCCAATGGGGATAATTTCGAAATTAAGCCCCACTTCATTAACATGCTTCCAAAATTTCATGGACTTGAATCTGAAGATGCCTATATCTTCATCAACAAGTTCCAGAATGTTTGTGCCATGATGAAAATGACCCAGCTGTCAGACGATGCTATACGGCTACGGGTCATTCCGTTCACTTTGTGCGATCTTGCTGAAAAGTGGCTGTATTGCACTGCTTTCTACTCCATAACCAGTTGGGACGAGTTTGTGAAAGCGTTTCTCACGAAATTCTATCCAAATCATAAAACCGTGAGGATCCGTAACGAAATCAACCAATATGCCCAGCTTCCTACTGAACCTTTTTAGAAGTGCTTTGACCGGTATAAATACCTTCTTGTTCAGTGCCCTCACCACGGTATTGAGAAATGGCAACTTTGCCAAACTTTATACGAGGGCCTGAATCCAGCAACTAAGCAGTTGTTGGAAACCATTTGTCAAGGCCACTTTCTATCTAAATCTGACGAGGAAGCATGGCAATTCTTCGACGACCTTGCGGAACAAACGCTTCAATGGGAGAGCACCAGACCAAGTACTTCTTCTTCTTCCTCTACTTCTACTGGTCAGTCTAGGGTAGGAATTCACCAACTCGATGTCTCTGTTCCCCCAATCAGAGCAAGGCTCTGTTTGAATTTCAAAAAAATTCAAATTTTGAAGCAACGCTTCAGATCCCGTGCGCTGCGCGCAACGCGCCACGTGTCAGAAGTTGACACGGCAGCACAACGTCCGAGGCAGTGCGTCCAATCAGAGCAAGCCTCTTTGAAAAGCAAAAGCAACGCTCAGTTGCGCAAGCGCTGCACTGCGTGACACGTGTATGCGCAGTTGCGCAAACACAACTGCGGCAACGCTCCGCTGCGCGACACGTGTCTGCGCAGTTGCGCAAACACTGTTGCGCAAGTGCACCGCAGCGCGCCACGTGTCTGCGCAGTTGCGCAAGCACAACTGCGCAAACGCACCTCTACGCGACACGTGTCTGCGCAGTTGCGCAAACACTGTTGCGCAAGTTCACCGCTGCGCGACACGTGTCTGCGCAGTTGCGCACACACTGTTGCGCAAGTGCACCGTTGAGCGACACGTGTCTGCGCAGTTGCGCAAACTCAGTTGCGCAAGCGCTTCACTGTGCGACATGTGTCTGCGCAGTTGCGCAAGCACAGCTGCGCAAGCGTCTCACTGCGCGACATGTGTCACGCGCTGGTGAGTTGCGCAAAAACAGAATGAAAATTTAAGGAAATTTTTTCTGTTCTTGTTAAAACAAGAAGATTTTCTTGTATAAGGCAGGGGCCTTTGGATCAAAGATCCAACGGTGGAGAAAATTCCCCAAATCACTCAGAAAAGATTTATGTAACAAATTTAACTAATTTATGAGCACTATAAAAAGGACCCCAGACCTCATTTCAAAATCATCAAGATCTGAAGAAAAAAGAGAGAAGAGAACTCTGAAGACCCCCTTTAAAAAAAAGGTAAAAGCCTTTAAAATAAGAGAAAATTCTCTCAGGAATAGATCATGGATCTAAGAACAAGATCAGGGATCTTCAATAAATAAATAAATAAAAATAATAAAAAAATAGTGCCTTGCACTTGCTATGAACCTTTGGTTCTCTGGAACAAGAAAAAACTTGTTTTATCTTCTTTGATCTAAATTTAGATCAAGAGATTAAAAAGTGCTTTGCACTTCTTTTCTTGAATCTAAAAGATTCTTGGTGCTTTGCACAAATGCAATGCATTACTTGAAGGGCCAGGCCCAAATCAAAAAGACCTAGCAGGCCTAAAAAAAGGGGCAGACCCCAAAACAAATTGATGCTCTGCATCCTTTCTGGGCAAAGCCCAAATAAAAATAAAAAGAAATGCAAAAGCAATGTTGGACATTTTCAACTGGACTTAGCCCAATCCTGGCCATAAGTCCTTAAATTAAATTGACTGAGCAAAATGGCTCTCCTAAATCAATCTACATCCGGTTCGAGGGTACATCTCCAAACTCCTTTGACATCCATCGTTGTAATTCCTCAATGAAGTCAAAGAGGTAACGGGTCCTAACGGCCACACATCCATATGGACTACGGGGTCCTTAAACTCGTGGACCGAAACGTCCCTAAACTAATATTGGACCGAAACGTCCCTAAACTAATATCGGACCGAGACGTCCCTAAACTAATATTGGACCATCACGTCCTTAAACTGGCGATGGACTACCACGTCCCTAAACTGGCACAATAGAGCCCAAATGCTCTTTTGTCGGATCTAAACGACCCCGTTAAGTCGATCTTAGTCCCAAACTGGACTAACGTGTCCTTAACAACCGTTTAAGATGGTCTTAGCCCCAAACATGGCTAACGTATCCTTAAACACTCAAATGGACTACAAAAACCTAAATCAACTTCGGTTCGAGGGTACATCTCTGAACTCCTCTGACACTTGTCGTTGTAATCCTTCAACGAAGTTGGAGAAGTGATGAGTCCCGACGGCCATATATTAAATGAATCACGTTTAAGTTGATCTTAGCCTCAACGAAGCTAACGTATCCTTAAACTAAAAATACCAAACCCAAATCTAAGTAAATACGGATTTGGACTAATCCACGTCCTACGGGTGACGGTATTACTCAGTCTCCGTATACAATCCATGGGAAACCACAAACAAAACAAACACACACGACACGAAGTGAAATTCTGGAGAAGGAGAAAGTTGTTACTGCGATGCGGTAGCGTAATTAACTGCAGGGGCTTGCGCCTGCAGGGAAGAGCGTCCCCACAATCAAAAACCCCTCATCCTGAGGGGGAATCTGACGAAGTCTGCTACATCGGCCGCATCCATCTAAGCCTCCGATACACGGTGCCGTAAATCAAATTGGCATCTTCGGAGAGGTGGACGGATAGCACCTATTAGCATCTTCCCCGAATCTCAGGCAAGACGTAAAGTCTAGGCCGCCATTCGGAGGGGAACAGATTCTGGCACACCCGGTGGGACCTTTTCCTCTTTCCACTCCACACTTCGTGTGTCATCCTCGCGAACCAATCGCGGTTTGTTAAATGGTTGCCTTCGGATTTCAAGTTACTAAGATTTGGTCTTTTGTTTGGCACAGAACTCAAGATTCAATGGCCTCCAACTGCACCAACTGCTCGAAGTGCCACTGCAATGGACGCTCCACCTCTCCCGGAGGTGTAGCATATGGGCCCCAAGCGGCTTCCTTCCTCAGTCTGCCAGTAGACCAGGTGACCCAAGCCACCACTAGCTTATTCTTCAGGACCATGATCCCACCGACAAGCTTCTCTATGCCGATACCTGCACCAGAGACGAACAAGAAGTCGATCTTCGACCGACTCACTGCTACCATGACCCCTGTCAACGGGTCGCCTGCTGCCAAACCAACAGCTTCGGTTTTCGCCAGACAGGATAAGAATTCTAAACTGGCTATCCCAAGGAAGACAATAACTGCTGCTCCAGAAGTCGTCAAGGCGGCTTTCCCTGTTAAAGAGTCAGTCTTTTCAAGGCTGACGATTCCTACTCCTCCTACTCGAGGATCTGTCTTCGACAGGTTGGATATCACACCTCAGAAGACAACCTCAGTCTTTAAAAGGTTAACACCGACGACGTCTCATTCAGACGGGGGGCAGAAGGAAGCTATCACAATCTCCGAGCCAGTCCCAGCGGCTCGTCGTGCTCGACGTCGCCATTGGCGACGAGTGAGGAAGGCAGGGGGCAACTCCCCCTCAAGGCTAACTCTACCGGCTCCAATGGCGGAGGTCAACGCTGCTGTTCCAGCTGGGAACAGCTTCGAACTGCTGAGGAGGGTACGTAAAAATTCTTCAACCGCTACATTGAAAAGATCTCCTGCGCCTATGGAGAGAGCTCCTGAAACAAAACAAGAACAGCCCCCTCAACGGCTGTCTTCAAGGATTTATAAAGTTTGGCGGAGGGTTCAAGACTCTGTGATTGACCCAGACCAATTTCGTCGCCAGAAAAAGGCGAAAGTGGAAAAGGACAAGGACCGCCCCATTAAACAGCAGGGGACAACAATTGCTAGGGTGCCCACTTCAATGGCTCCTCCAACCCTAACGGCCTATAAAAGAAGGAGGCCGGAGAAGGCTCCCGTGTCAGCAGCAAAAGTTAAAAATGTTGAAACTAAACGCCCCAAGTCAGGGGGCATAACAGTTCATACGGTTTACATGACATCGGGAAAAGAAGACAGCCGTATGTCCACGGGTCATAGACCACTTACACGGTCAGTGACCAAGGCTCAGGAGCAGCAACAGAAGCTCCAGGAGATGATGAGCGCTATGGCTGCACTTACAGGGCCAAACGAAAGCCCTGGAACCTCTTCAGAAGAGCGTCAAGAACAAGAAACGGACGCCGAATTCCTTCGGCGCGTATTAGAAAAGAAAGATAAAGAAGCTGCGGAGCAGGCAGCCAATATAAAGAAAATGGCCCTCCTGTTCCAGGATATGGTGGGTATGATGATTCAACAAGATCCACCTGTTGGAGATCTCCCGATCATTCTTGAAGACGATAGGGAAGAGGCATCAAATCCGCCACCGGCTTTATCCTCGGCTAAAGAGGATACCATATCAAAAGCTGATTTAGATGAATACATCGCTCAGCAAATACGGGTGCATCAGGCGACTGAAGCAGCCGGTCAGGTCGTAAAGACAGGGCGGCCATATCCGGGTTGGTATGATCAAATTAAGTACCCGACAGGCTATACAATCCCTAAATTCCATGTCTACAAGGGGACGGGAAATCCTCATCAAATGTCGCCCAGTTCAGAGCGCTCTGTGGAAACACCGGCGGCGATGACAAGTTGTTGCTTCGCCAGTTTGTTGGAAGCTTATCAGATACGGCGTTCGAATGGTATTCTGAGCTCCCCAATGACTATTAAAACCTTTGTGGAGATGGAGCTGCTCTTTACCCAACGTTTTGCAAGTGCCAGTGAGCGTACCCCGATGACGGAACTGATTAATGCCAGGGTAAAACCCGGCGAGACATGGGTTCAGTACGCTATACGGTGGCGTAATCTATGGTCGAAGTGCGAACATCACATAGAAGAAGCTCCGGCGGTGGGAATGTTTGTTGGAACCCTTGATCCACAAGCAACCATCTCACAGTTCATGATGTTCTTCATGCCGACTACCTTTCAGGCTTTGATCGACAAACTAGCGCAGATGGACCAGATGGGCCATAAACCCCCTCTCCCAAAACCGGACTCCCGAAACGACAAAGGAAAGGGAAAAGCGATCATTGTCGCTAATGCTCAACAACAACCGAGCAACTCGAAGCCGGTTGCTCGTCCAAACAATACGCGCCCATACGTACCCCTTGAGGACAGGATAGGACGTCCTTACTCCTTCCCCCGCGATAAAATGAGGAGGCTATTCGAGCTGGCGTTGCGCAATAGACTCATAAATCTGCCAGATCCAAAACGTCCGTTGCAACCAAACGACGTCAACGAGCCCAATTACTGCACTTACCATCGAGTGATAGGCCATCCCATCGAGGATTGCTACGTTTTCAAGAATTGGCTTGAGAGCCAGTACCGTCAGGGCAAATTTGTGCTATCTGACAAATGGAAGGTGAATCCCCCGCAGCCCTACACTTCTAAGGGGACGAATACGCCAGGGAAAACATGCTCCGTCATTGAGGAAGCTCCTTGGGAGGTTGTATTATTAGCCAAGACAAAGAGGATGCTAAACGATCTTCAGACCTGTCCAGCGGTCAAGTGGAAGAACCCCTTAGAACCGCAGGTTATTGAGGGGATGTTGAAGCCACGTCCGACCCCGAAGACCGATGGTGGTAGTTCAAGCATTCATAGCCAGCCGTCAAAATCTTCGAAAAAGAAGAAGAAGAAATCTAAGAAGCCCGTGAAGCCTGGCGACAAGCGCACGGACTTACAAAAACAAATCGACGCACTGGATGAATACAACTAAAAGGCGTGGACTCCCATTACGCTCCAAGATTTCCTTGATCACGTCTTCCAAAAAGAAGATGAGAGAGAAAGTTCATCGGATGAATCCGACGAATATGTAGCGAACTGTCATATGATCTCCCATTCGATCACGAACGATGAAGAGACTTCTGGCGCTAAAACGCTGGGGGCAAATACCGAGTCAAGAGTTCCGGAGTTATCAGTCGAAATGATTGACGCGTTCCTTAATGAAGCTCGAGTGAAAAGTAAAGCTGATCGAGAACGCGAGACGGCTATATTCGAAAGGGCCAAGCGCCAGCGACTTAAGGAAAGAGCTGAGATGATCCCGCTGGACCAAAATGCCTCCACTATTGACAAAAGCCAATTCAAGATAAAGAAGAGATTTGCTAAGGCCATATCAATGGGCATGAAGCTACCATTCTCTGAAGGAAAAATTACTGGTGTGGTAGAAATGCACCCCTCCTATTGCTTATATCATCAGAAGGTCTCGCATCCCACTCAAGAGTGCAAGGCTTTCGATAGATGGTGGCAAGGATACGTCGCTAATCGACAATGCTTTAAACGGGAAAAGCATAAAATTCGTCGGGAGCAAAGAAATATGACCAAAGAGCTTGAAAGAACTGCCGGCAATTGTCACATGGTTAACACTGGCGGGTCACAAGTGCCTACATTTGGGAGCGACTCTGATGAGGAGCTAGAACTTGCCCCTCTCTTTAAAGAGTCAACTTCGGGAAAAGAAGAAGAGCCAATGGTCTGCGAAAATATCCGGCTGCGGAATCGGACGCTACCTGAGAAGAATCTCGGACCTCTAAACAAGAAAGACAAAGGGAAAGAGAAAATCTCCGAAGATATCGCCTTGGATGACCGAGTCGCGGAAGAGTTAAACGCCGAAAACCCGCCGAAGAGAAATAAGGTGGATTACAACGTTCTGGCGCATCTGAGAAAACTACCCTCTCAACTCAGCATCCTTGATGCCTTATTACTATCAAAAGAGGCGAGGGATTCTTTGATTAAGACGCTACAAGACCCGGACCAGTTCCAAGCCTTCCTAGCCGAAGAAAAGATGAAGGACGAATTAGAAGAAGTGCACACAGCCGACGTTGCTTTTGGTGATGAAGACCTTCTCCTCGGGACATGCGACCACAATCGTCCCCTTTATGTCTCAGGATACTGCCATGACATAAAGATAGGTAAAATCTTGGTCGATAATGGATCGTCTGTTAATTTGCTCAATGTGCGAGTGTTAAAGGAAATTTGCATGAGTGTCCAACACCTCGCCCGAGACAAAATCACCATCTCCGGATTCGACTCCCAATCATTAAAAACTCTCGAATCTGTGATATTGACACTACGCTTCGGGTTGCTCGTCACAGACATCAAATTCCATGTCATAGACGCCAAGACGTGCTACAATACTCTGCTCGGCCGACCATGGCTACACGAGTACAATATCATCCCTTCTACACAGCATCAGTGCATGAAGTATTGTAGGGATGTCCTCGAGTACACTGTGGCCGGAGAATTGAATCCGTTTTCCTTGAATGAAGTTTGCAAGTATGAAGACGCCAAATACTTCTTGCCGAGTTTCGAAGACACGGAAAGGTGTCACAAGCCGGAGAACAAAACTAACGCAACCATCCCTGTCTTCGGCAGTGATACCGAGGAAGAAGAGGATATAATTTATTCGGGTCCGCCCCAATACACCGAGCCGGGACCGTCCGCCCCTTCACTGATCTTTGGTAGTGATTCAGAGGACGAAGTCCGTGCTGTATTCCCTGCTCGGCTTTCAATACGAGCTTCTGCTGATGAAGAGAGAAGTCTACAGATAGCCATGGTGCCGCTCGAACATTATAAAGAACTAGATGCGCTCGCCAACGAAAATGTGGAAGAATTGCGGATATTTTATATCCCTCCCGGACGAAAAGGCGATAGGGCAATCCTATTCTACCGTTCCGAAGAAAACAAGGTGGAAAAAGAACTTTGGCACGGTGCGGATCCAACGCTGGACAGACTTCAGCCCATCCGTCTACCCCGATATTATACGGAAGGCTTGAGGAGACTGCTGAAACGCCAGGGAATACCTTTCGAACAAACCGTTAGAAAGGCCAAATTCTATGAAAGGGTTTGGAACGTCCCCGGAACTCAACACAAGCTACCTAATGTGAGGCTGGAGACGATCGGGCTTGGATACATTCGCTCCAGGAAACGAGAGCTGCTCCGCGACTGTTACGTCGTGCACAATTCTGATGAAGAAGCAGATACTCAAGAGAAAAACGCTAATACTAAAACAGAAAGGGTTCCTGATGCAAAACCGCCCAGTCCATCATTTGAAGACCAGATGGGCAAACTTATAAGGGAAGCGGGTCAAAAAGCTCGAGATGATCACAATCGTGAAATGGCGATCTATCAGAAAGCCAAAACACAACGCCTCCTTCAACAGGCAGTAAAAGACGAAGATGCTGCCCCATGTCAACCTGATACAAAAAGGGCTCGACGCGGAGGCAGAAACAAGTCGAAAGGCCGAAGAGGCGCTCAACAGCAACAAAGCAGGGCTAAGAAGCCACCCAAACGAGAATCGAGCGTTATTGACCAATCCCTCATGAAGAAAATGGGTCGAGTGTACTCGTTTCCTCGGGAAAAGACGAAGAAGATACTCGATCTTGCCCTAAAGCACCAAATGCTTACATTGCCGGAGTCCAAACACCCAGAACAAGCAGGTGAAGTCTCTGACCCAAACTATTGCTCTTACCACCGAGTGATAGGGCATCCTCTTGAAGATTGCTTCACCTTTAAGAATTTGGTCGAAGATCAGTACCAGCTCGGCAAGTTCGCCCTGTCTGACAACTGGAGGGTAACGCCACCACAAAAGCACGAGCTTAAGGCCACGAAAGAAAAAACAGTTCCACATTGGGACTGGAAGCGAATTCGCACCCGTCACATGATCACAATATTAAAAGAAGAGCCTAAGGACGTAAGTGAGCTCCCTTGATGCTTCGAAAACAGCAGCGATGATGTGATCTCAGAATTTCCCCCAGCTCCGAAAGAACTGGAGGATGGAATACATACTACTGCAGATAACCTCAAGAAAATCGAGTTGGGGACGGTAAATGATCCGCGACCGACATTCGTCAGCGAGCTGCTGTCTGAAGAATGGGTAGCTGCGTTAAAGGACGTCCTTGTGCAGCATAAAGATTGCTTCGCATGGAATTATTCCGAGATGCCATGACTAGATCCAGAAGTCGCTGTACATAGACTAGCAATATCCCCAAACGTCAAGCCAGTCAAACAGGCACCGAGAAGAATGCGACTCGAGCTTGAGATGAGCATAAATACCGAAGTTAAAAAGTTAATCGACTCTGGCTTCATCCAGGAAGTTCAGTACCCTGAATGGATCGCCAATATCGTCCCAGTGATGAAGAAAAATAGGACAGTGCGCATATGCGTAGACTTCCGGGATCTTAATAAAGCTTGCCCGAAGGATGATTTCCCAGTGCCAGTCACTGAACTGATGATAGACAATACGTCCACTCATGAGGTTTTCTCCTTCATGGACGGCTCATCGGGTATAACCAGATAAAGATGCATCCCGAAGACCAGAAACACACCGCCTTCAGGACCCCTCTAGGTATATTCTGTTATAAAGTAATGCCCTTCGGTTTAAAGAATGCCGGTGCTACTTATCAAAGGGCCATGACAAGGATCTTCGACGACCTTATACACAAAATCGTCGAATGCTATATCGACGATCTCGTGGTTAAAAGCAAGTCATACGAAGAGCATCTCGAGCATTTGAAGACCGTATTTCAACGCCTTCGGCAATACAATTTGAAAATGAATCCTCTAAAGTGTGCGTTCGGGGTTTCCTCGGGCAAATTTCTGGGATTCATCGTCCGACACCGAGGTATTGAGATAGATCCGTCTAAAATCAAGACGGTCATGGAAATGCCTCCGCCAAGAACTCTTAAACAGTTGCGATCTCTCCAAGGAAAGCTTGCATACATTCGGCGGTTTATCGCTAATCTTTCAGGAAAGTGCCGTCCTTACAGTCACCTGATGAAGAAGGGAACCCCATTCGTTTGGGATCACAAATGCCAAGGCGCACTGGATGAGATCAAGCAGTATCTGCAAAACCCTCCAGTGTTGGCTGCTCCAGTTAAGGGAAAGCCTCTCATTCTTTACACGACCGCCCTTGAAGGTTCTTTAGGCGCATTATGGGCACAAGAGAATGACCAAGGGAAAGAAAGAGCACTCTACTACTTAAGTCGGGTTCTGCTGGGGGCAGAAAGCAATTACTCCCCCATTGAAAAACACTGCCTGGCGTTGATCTTCGCAATAACGAAGCTTAGACATTACGCATTAGCGCATGAGGTCCATCTCATTTCAAAGATGGACCCTCTTAAATATCTAATGTCAAAGGTCATATTGACAGGACGACTCGCTAAATGGGATCTGCTCTTAATGGAGTTCTCGATAACGTATCGACCCCTGAAGGCAGTGAAGGGTCAGGCCATAGCCGATTTCCTTGCTGAGCACCCGATACCTGCCGATTCTCCCCTGAATTGCGATTTGCCAGACAAGCATGCGTTTGACGCAATCGACGGTGGTGATACCCGTTGGGAGCTTTATTTCGATGGAGCATCTTCCATGAAAAAGCACAAACAAAATACGTCAATGATCAAATCGGGAGTAGGCCTTATCTTCGTAACCCCACAAGGAGGAATAATGCGCTTCGCCTTCTCCTTGACAGAGCCGAGAACGAATAATGAAGCTGAATATGAAGCTTTGATAGCAGGCCTGGAGATCGCCATTGACATGGGAATTGAAAACCTCCTCATATATGGGGACTCCCAGCTAGTCGTCAGTCAAGTGAATGGCGATTACCAAACATGCAAACCGGAATTGATAAAATAAGGTGAAAAGGTGCAACAACTGCTAACCCAAATTCCCTCCTATACTTTGGAAAGCATACCGCGTGCGAAAAACAGCAAAGCGGACGCACTGGCCAAACTTGCTAAAGAATTGGCTGACGAGAAACTCGATGACGTTAGAATCGTGGTACAAAGCCGTCGAGTGCTCGCCCCGGCAGAAATACCTCCGGAATTACATAAAGAAAAGGGAGCGACTGAGCAGACGACCCTACAAATAAAAGACCATGAGAAGGCCGAGGACTGGAGGGAAGTCTTCATAGACTACTTTAAGACCCACCAAATGCCTGAAGAAGCGTCCACAAGACATCAGCTCGCGAAACGAGCCCTGTCTTTCGCCTTTGTCAACGATACCCTGTACAAGAGGTCATTTGATTCTTTGTGGCTGAGATGCTTAGGACCTGACGAAGCGAAAAGAGTCGTCCAGGAAGTTCACGACGGACTCTGCGGTTCTCATCAAGCAGGCCCTAAGATGAAGTTGAAGATAAAACGGATGGGCTACTACTGGCCAACGATGATTCAGGACTGCATCGAATAGGCGAAGCAATGCCACTCATGCCAAATTCATGGGGACTTCATTCATCAGCATCCAAATCCGCTACACCCAACAGTGGCTAGCTGGCCATTCGAAATGTGGGGGACTGATATAGTTGGCCCTATCGAACCAGCATCGTCTAAGGGACATCGTTTCATCCTAGCGACGACTGACTACTTCTCTAAGTAGGCAGAAGCGATACCGTTAAGAGAAGTGAAGACAGAAAATAACCTCCTCTTCTTCAAAACGCACGTCATATATCGGTTTGGAACTCCGCGACGGATCATCTCCGATAACGGGCCAGCCTACAGAAGCCACAAGATCAGTCGCTTTGCGCAACAGCATAATATAGACTAGAGATATTCCTCAGTTTATAATCCGCGAGCTAACGGTCTGGCTGAGGCCTTCAACAAGACCTTGACGAAGATCATGAAGAAAACGGTGTCACGAAATAAGAAAGACTGGCACGAAAGACTGCAAGAGGCTCTTTGGGCGTATCGAACTACATTTAAGACGGCCACAAACACAACGCCATACGCGTTGGTATTTGGGACGGAAGCAGTACTCCCTCTCGAGATAGAATTACCCTCTCTACGAGTGGCAGTCCACTACGAGCTGACAGACGAAGAAAATGCTCACCTCCGGCTTGAGGAGCTCGACGCCCTTGATGAAATCCGGCTCATAGCACAGCAAAATCTGGAAGCTTATAAAGCAAAGATGACGCGCTCATACGAAAGATTGACCCGACCGAGGACATTCCGTCAAGGCGAACTCGTGCTAGTGGTCAAAAGGCCTATGATCCCCAATCGCGCCAAACGGGGAAAATTTGAGCCAAACTATGAAGGCCCGTACATTATAGATAAAGTTTACCAGGGTGGGGCCTATCTACTCATGGACATGCACGGTGAAAGTCCTTTCAGGCCAATAAACGGTCGCTTCCTAAAGAAATACTATGCTTAATGAGTCACAGCCTAGGTCAATGATAGATGACGACGACTATGTCCGCTCGCTGTCTTCCTAAGCTCAAGCTTTATAAGCAGTAGCTGGCCTTCTCCGTGACGGACCGAAATGTCCTTAAACTAATAGTAGACCGAAACGTCTTTAAACTAATACCGCAGCATCCTTAGGCTGACGAGATGAATAAAAATAATAATAAATAAAGAAAAAATATAATAAATAAAAACGGTATGTCCATAAGCAAAAAGGGCACGGATGAAAACCCGAAAGGGTTCCGTGAGTAAAAACAGCAGGGCTACCGGCGAGTGTTTGTGAAAACCGGAAGGGCGCAACCTCGTTAAAAAAAATAAAATAAAATAAAAAATAAAAAAAACAAAAAAAAACGGTATGTCCATAAGCAAAATGGGCACGGATGAAAACTTGAAAGGGCTCCGTGAGTAAAAACAGCAGGACTACCGGCGAGTGTTTGTGAAAACCCGAAAGGGCGCAACCTCGTTAAAGAACACTTATAGGGTCCTCTCGACCTTGTAAGGAGAAACCACCTGCGTGAGATCCTTACGACTCACAAAGGAGCAACACACTTAGGGATCCCCACGATTCCTAAGGAGAAAATACACTTGCGAGATCCTCACGACTCGTAAGGAGAACTCTCTTATGGGACCCTCACGGCCCATAAGACTCGAAAGTCTTAAGTTACAGAGACCTAAACCTGTGCTTAAGCAAACCCCTAAAAACTTCCAATATTGCCCTACAAGTGGTTCAATATTGACCCTTGTATACAATCCACGGGCGCGAATAAACATTTCCCTAACCAAGTCTCATTCATGACTGGGGATATGTTCGCATGGTAAACCCTTATAAATCCTCTCGATTTATGAGGAGAAAACCCTCCTGTAGGATCCTTACGACTTACAGAGGAAACGAACTCTTAGGAATCCTCACGAGCCCTAAGAAGAAAATACACCTACGAGATCCTCACGACTTGTAGGGAGAAATACCTTTGTGAGACCCTTACGGCTCATGAAGTCAAAAGCCTTAGTCGACGGGACCTTAACCCTAGTCACTAAGCCTCCTTTGTTCGACAACGACAGAGGCAAATGATGATCTGCTCCTGGTAATATCCCAGTTGCAGCGGTGCTGATGCCGAAATCGGTGTCCAATTTCAGGTCTACAGCGAAAAGCCAGTAGGCCGCTCATGCATACGAAATAGCCGAAATGATGGGGCAACTTGCAATAAAAAAAACAGCAAGTAAAATGTATGCATGCAAAATAGCCGAAATGATTGGGAAACTCGTAATAAAAAGCAACGAGTAAAAATAAAATAAATAGCCGAAATGATTGGGCAACTCGTAATAAAAAGCAACGAGTAAAAATAAAATAAATAGCCGAAATGATTGGGCAACTCGTAATAAAAAGCAACGAGTAAAAATAAAATAAATAGCCGAAATGATTGGACAACTCGTAATAAAAAGCAACGAGTAAAAATAAAATAAATAGCCGAAATGATTGGGCACCGGGAAAAATAGCCGAAATGATTGGGCAATCGCGACCTTCGCGATATAAAAGCTGAAATGATAGAGCATCGCGGAAATAAAATAAAATAAAAAGAAGAAATGATAAAACTTTGGCCCTACAGTTAAGATCACATCGATCCCTGTATACAATCCAAGGTCGTAAACAAAGAATGAACCATACTTTCCCAGCGGATTCCGTCAGGCGACGAACCCCAAACCTCAACGGTTCATTTCAACCGAAGAAGCCAGTGACTTCAGCAAAATTCCTCGACTCACGGATACAAACACTCCTTGACGAGAGCCTTCTGATCCGCGTCGACCCGCAGAGCCACCAGTGCCTCCGTAGGAATCCTCGACTCGTTTCAAACCCCAAGGAAACAAATAATCCTTGGCGCTTGGGAAACAAATAATCCCTAGCAAAATTCCTCGACTCACGGATACAAACACTCCTTGACGAGAGCCTTCTGATCCGCGTCGACCCGCAGAGCCACCAGTGCCTCCGTAGGAATCCTCGACTCGTTTCAAACCCCAAGGAAACAAATAATCCTTGGCGCTTGCGAAACAAATAATCCCTAGCAAAATTCCTCGACTCACGGATACAAACACTCCTTGACGAGAGCCTTCTGATCCGCGTCGACCCGCAGAGCCACCAGCACCTCCGTAGGAATCCTCGACTCGTTTCAAACCCCAAGGAAACAAATAATCCTTGGCGCTTGGGAAACAAATAATCCCTAGCAAACTCCTCGACTCGCGGATACAAATACTCCGTGACGAGAGCCTCCCAACCCGCGTCAACTCACAGAGCCACCACTGTCTCCGTGAGGGAATTCTCAGTTCGTTCCACATTACAAGATAAAGTCCCGGGGAGCAAGGATTAAAAAACTTGCTTCCTGAGCAATGGGGCCCTGCAAGTCAATCCAAAACGGTCTCTTGCATACTATTCACGGGCCTCACTCTCCAAAGTCGAATTTCGATGAGGAGGGAAACAACCGCTTACGAATCCTCTCGACTCGTAAGAGGGAAAAATCCTCTTATAGGATCCTTACGACTTATAAGAGAAAACCACACTTAGGAATCCTCACGATTCCTAGGGAGAAAATCCACCTATGGGATCCTCTCGACCCGTAGGGAGAAAAGCCTCTATGGGACCCTCACGGCTCATAGAGTTGAAAAGTCTTAGGCAGTAGACCTGAACCTGCAGCCTAAGCCATCGCTATTTCTTAAGGAAGTCAGAATACTCGTTTTAGATGTCCATCAATCATGGTTATTAAGACAGCCTGCTGACAATAAAAAAGAAGATGACAAAAAGAATATCTGATCTACATTTGATCGGGCGTTCGTGTTGCATTCATTTATGCACAGGCGGAAGACTCGGGATAAGGAATAAGACAAGCTGAAATAAAAAGAGGGGAGAGTTTCCATTCATACTGCCAGAAAATTTCTTCTTACAATCATAGGAAACGATAAATAAGAAACATTATTCAAATTATTACAACGGTATAACCTCGGACCCGGGGCACGGATTGAGGAAATCGAAAGTAAGGCCATCCAGAGTTCTTCTGGCCTTTCTAATTATTCTTATGCGCAGTCTTTCGCGCTCCTCCGTGTCAATGTCATCGGCAAGCCCCCCCGGCCTTCGATAAGCGGCAACTATCGTCGTCTGCTGGAAGACTTGGTGTAGGATGTCAATGAGGCTGTTCCGCCATTTCTTTGAGATCAGCCCAGTCAGGTACACTGAATGCACCTTGTCTTCGGCATCATCCAGTGCGTTGAGCGGTAAGGCCTCATGAAGACCCGGAAGTGCTCTCCATATGGCTCCTAACACGACTTTCAAAAGGGTCGAACGACGAGGCAACAGCCACCCACCGCTTGCGTTCAGACGACCTATAACTTCTGCACATTCAGCGTCTGTAAACTCCTGGTTTTGTTGACGACCCTGAGCACGGATATCGTCGTAAGTAATGAACTCGTGCAAACTGTATAGATGTACCGCCGCCATTATACCTGGAGGAAATATTACAGGAAGATCAGCAATAGAAAAGCAATAACATACATAAAGGACTAAATTCCTAGGGAGCAAAACTACGTTCAAGGATGAAATCCCCTAGACGAAAGCTCTGCTGGTTAATCGATTCTACCTAAAGAAGTTTTTTCTAAAAATCTTTAAAAAAAAAAGGGGGACAAGGCACCAGAGTTCTTGAAGGCAAGAACGAAGCTCTGAAGTTTTTGAAAATAAAAATCTGAAAGATGATAAGTATCTGTGGGGGATCAAAGGTCCTATTTATAGGCACCAAATGCCTCTTCGACTTCCAAAAGTCGTCACGGCGGTTCACCCTAATCGGAGCGAACTTCTGTTCAAATCCCGAGGCGGGAGACGAAGCAACGCTTCGTCTTCCCCTAGTCAGAGCAAAGCTCTGTCTTGAAAATTAATTTAATGAAGCAATGCTTCAGATTGTTTGCGCTGCGCAACGGGCCACGTGGCGGACGCAGACGCATCAGCGCAACGCCCAAAGCAGCGCACCCAATCAGAGCGAGGCTCCTTTTCAAAATTAAAGGAAGCAACGCTTCAGCTGCGCTACGCCGTGCGCTACACGACACAGCGCAGAGGCGCTAACACAGTTGCGCTGCACTGTGCGCTGTGCGACACGTGTCATACCCTGAAGCATTTGCGCTAAACAAAATTAAAAATTCTGGAGAAATCATTCCTACTCTTTTTAAAATAAAAAGATTTGCTTCTGTGAAACAGAAGCCCTTGGATCAAAGATCCGACGGTGAGGGGAAATTCCCCCAGATCATTCAGAAAAGGGATTTCTCTAATAAATCGAATTTGCTTCTCAATTTGCAAGATGAAGCCTCAGGCAGCAGAGGTGGGAAAACTTACTTCCTGAACGATGAGACCCTACAAGTCGATCTAAAATGGTCTCTTGTATACTATACACGGGTCTCACTCTCCAAAGTCGAGATTCGATAAAGAGGGAAACAACCACTTATGGGTCTTCTCGACTCGTAAGAGGGAAAAATTCTCTTATAGGATCCTTACGACCTATGAGAGAAAACCACACTTAGGAATCCTCACGATTCCTAAGGAGAAAATCCACCTACGAGATCCTCTCGATCCGTAGGGAGAAAAGTCTCTATGAGACCCTCACGGCTTATAGAGTTGAAAAGTCTTAGGCAGCAGATCTGAACCTGCGGCCTAAGCCATCGCTATTTCTTAAGAAGGTAGGGATACTCGTCCTAATCATCCGTCAATCATGGTTACTAAGGTGGCATACTGATAATAAAAGAAAGAAAAGACGGAGAAATGACACAAGACATTACAAAAATGTGCATCTTTTATTCATAAATATTGATCGAGTACAGGATACATTGTGCTAAAGAATAAAAAATATATACATATATTTTACAAATACAAATGATACAAGGAGAATTATTGGGAAGGAAGCGTCTTGCATAGATTTAGCAATTGCTCGGATATGTCCTTCCATGCCTTCTCTTGATCGGCTACCACCGCCAGCTCTGCCTCCACTTGGGCCCGTTGCTGCAAGACCGACGCAAGCTGCTCCCTGACGACCTGATAGGCAGCTTCCCGACTTGGGATATTGCGCTCAGCTACGTCAAGCTTCCGCTTCAAGTTTAGCCCATGGGAGATGCGCTCCAAGAGACCCTCAAAGATAGTCTTCACTTGGGCAGCATTTGCCTCAACCTCAGCGCGCAGATGGGCCGTTTCGTTCGAGGTCTTTTGGCATTCCCTTAGTCTTAAAGCTGCTTCTTGCTCCAAGTGGCGGAAGTGCGAAGTGCTTTGCTCGAGCCAAGTTGTGCGTTGGGTGCTCAGGGCTAAAACTTCGGGAGAAGGGCGCGTTGACTCCAGCCGATATAGACAGGCCTCGATCTCCCTGCAGTGATTAACCCAAGATCCGACGACGCCTTCGTTATGAAAATTTACGAGCGCCGCCAACATTGGATTAACCTCCACAGCGAAATCTACGGCAGAAGGGAGAGCGTCCATATTGAGCTCTTCGATGTACCCGCTTAGCATGCCCAAACTCATCACAGCACCCTTTGAAGACGGGCGTTTCAAGAAAGGGCCTGCCGGTGGAAGGACGCGAGACTCAAAAGGGACCGGAGCCGGAACAATAGCTGCAAAATAAAACATGGTCAAACGATGGTTCGAGAGATGTTGAAGGGTTACCAAAAAGGAAAGTTACTATACCAGCTGCAACGGACGGCAAACCCGGAAGGGCCGGTAGCTCGGCAGGTCTTGCATCCCCTCCTTCGATTTGTGGCACTGCAATAAGGAAAAGGAAAAATCAAGAATCATCCCATTGCTAAAAAAATGGGGGGTAAATAGAGACTTTGTAGTGAACGTATACTCACCGGCGCCACTAGAGGGAGAAGCGAGTTCGGATGGGAAAGAGAAGTGTGGGAGCAACACTTGATATAAATGATCAAAGAGCACTCCTGCAAGGGCACAATGGTGTAACGTTAGTACAGAAGCTACATTTTTGAAAGATTAATGCATGAGTCGTGAATCCATACCTTCCAACATCCGCGATGGTACAAGGGAAGGCGGGAAGGTGACCACCGCCAAAGCAGTAGTCGACGGTCCCCCCTCGAGCAATGGAGCGTCGGCACTGGCCGCACCTGTAAAGATAAGCTTGTTAGAAGAGATCGCAAGATATATAAAAAAAAAGGGAACGCTGGTGACTCAAAAATTACCCGACGAGCTGCCAGCAGAAACTGAAGCAATCCCCTCAACCATTGACATGAGACCACCGCCCGTAGCCTCATCACCCGACTCGATGAGAACCGTTGTTATGCTCGCAAGCCTTGGAGACGGCAAGGAACCATGCGCGGGGAGGGCTATGATCGGAGTATTACCAGATTCCTGGGAAAGAGCGGTTCGCTCCTCCTCAGGAATCGTGGCCGCCTCATCCGATACTCCCTCGGTTTCTGCGGTCGCGGTTGTCTCGTCCATCGGCACCATGACGTCTCCAGCCTCAAGCGCCTCGACTTCTACTGCCTTCGGCTCGACAATCATCTCATCTGCCGCCACTTCAGATGCGGCATCAATGACCCTCTCAGCGGCGGATCCCTCAACTTCTGTTTCAGGCACCGTGGCCCCGAAGACGGTGCTCACTGTCGGCTCGGGTTCAGCAAGTACCGCTTCCTCCATTCCCCTGGGTTCGACGGTCTCCGCCTCCTCCTCAGTCGGACTTGGCCCTACAAGATGGAATACGTATGAGCCAATGGCTTAATAATTCTTACAACAAGGTTCTGAAAGAAATGTTACCTGAAGAGGATTTATCGTTTGCACTCCGAGCCGCGCGCGCCACTTGTCTGTGAGTAGTAGACAGGGCGGCAGGGGCCTCTTCAGAAGGAGTGTCAGCACGAGGAATGGTGCTAGGGCCCGCTCCCGTGGCCAAAGCAGCTCTGCCCGCCTTTGCTTCGGAAGGAGTGTCGGCACGAGGAATAATGCTAGGGCCTGCTCCCGTGGCCAAAGCAGCTCTGCGCGCCTTTGCTTCGCGTCTCAACCGCTTCCGCTCCTCTCGAGCCATTGAGACGGATTCCACTAGGGCTTCCTTGAGTGAGGATTCTTCGTCCGTGTATAGGGATGCCTCTAGATTTTTCAAGGCATCCCTCGTCATCTTGTCAAGCCGAGGCTCTTGTGGCAACTTCGACGAAGCCGGGACTTCGATGACGGACTCGGGAAGGATCCCTGCGTCAATTGATACAACCCCTGCAAAGAAAAAAAGAAGGTCAGGTTGACTATCAGAAAAAGACAACAAACTTTCCTTATAAAAGAGAAAGGGGTGAAACATACCAACGCCTGCTAGGACACGCTTCTCCTCCTCCTCCTTGAAGGTTTTCAGGGAGGCAGCAATAGCCTCTTCAGTAGAGACACCTGTTGAAAATGGAGCAAATGTTAGTTAAAGATAATAATACAAAGTGCAATAAAATGACAAATAAAGCGTCTGATGATTACCGGACTCAGCGAGTTTGCTTAACATCGCTTCAAGCCTCGCCGATCGCTCCGAAGCTGCAATGGCGGCAGCTAAATTGGTGTCCTCAGGGTCTACCACAAAGCCCTCATTGCTGCCATATTCACATATGGCCTCGGCGGGAGGAGCCGCAGGCTTTAAGCTAAGGATCGCATCGAGGGATAGGGTGGACTTCTTCTTCTTCTGTCCGCCAGCTTTAGATCCACCCGGAGTAGCTTTGTGCTTGGCAGTCACTTTAGGGCGGCGAGTCCCGATATCCACTCCTGCGCCAGACCCTGGCGATACCACTTTAACCGTCTTTGTGGGAGCACGGGGCGCCGGTGGTGCATCCACCGTGGTAGGCAATGGCAATCCACGCGGGGGGCTCAACACGCGTGGTCGGTCAGCTCCGGCATCTTTTATCGGGAGGGTGACCTGGATCCTTGGCTGCAAGGGAGCCTTGCGATCACCGCCAGGAGGCGCACCCCTACGGTCAACCAGCAGGCGTTTCTCCATTAAAATGATCGGGCCCATCGCGTGCGCATACCAGGCCACATATGAATTAAGCATCTTAGGGGTACAGCTGGGTTCACTAATGAAGAAATAGGAACCTGTGTTAAGCCGTGTAAAATGATGCATCGCATTCTTTATCCCTTCTGAGCCGACCATAGGCGTTTCCAAGAAAGCCTCCAGCGGGATCCCCTGGTTGTAGCTTGACTTCCGGGCGAATCGGTGTGGGTTATATCTCATGAACAAGGCTGTCTTATTCTGCCTAAATACTAGATAGCCCGGCCGGATGGAGTAGAGATGGAGGATTTCCCGAGCTTTTAATACAGAAGCCCCGTCTTTGAAGTCATCACGCAGGGGCACCACTGACTTAGTGGTCTCTGAGCCTACGGTTATGACCTTATCCACAAAAGAAACCTTCGCTCCGACCAAGTGTGGACGAAGGAGCAAACCTCTAGACACCCGTGGGGCTGGGACCACAATTGAAGCCCCGACCAACCGCATGACTCTCGGAAGTCTGTATTTCTCGAAGAGCGGAGGAGTCTTGTGGGCACCAAACACTCCTCGCACATGCATCTCCATCCAAGAAGTAAAATAGTGCATTGGGAAGTTGGCGGGCTGTACCCCAGGCTCACTAGCATCCGCCGCCACGCTGAGTCCATTGTAAAGGTAAGCCAATCCGGCGATCCCTACCGATAACTGCAAACCGGCCACCATTCGATGCGCCGGGTAAAATAAGAAGGGCCGCATGAGGCGTGGGTGCATGGGGAGCGCGAAGCTGCATAACCATAAACCCAAGAACCCTATGAAAAAGGTTTCCTCGTCCATGCCAGGAACGGCGATCTCTGAGAAAGGGACGCTGGCAGTGCTGGGGAGATAAAAATTCCGCTGGTCGTTTTCCGATGTAGGTCGGCGGTCCAAGCCGAAACCAAAAGGGTCAGCAAGCTGAGCGAACTTCTCACTCTGCTCTGATAAGAACTCCGGGCGAATAAAACGAGTGATGAAATCCGCGAAACTGACACCCCGGTCGCCCGATTCCAAGTTGAGTTCCTCATAGATCTCCAACACCTTCACCAAGCCAGGATGCTGATGCTGAATGGCGTTCTCCGGAGTTAAGTCGAACACCAGCTGCTTAGTGGCAAAAACATACTCGTCAGGAGGAAGCAGCTCCTCGTAGTGCTCCCCCCTCATTGGTAGGCCTGAAATCTCAGCAAATTCCTCTAAAGAGATGGAGACTTCCCTATCCGCTATCAGAAAGGTGTGGGTGGGAATGTTCTATTGTTCAATAAAAGCCTTCATCCACCATGTTGGAGGGGAAGGATACTCGAAAAGTGAAACGTAGACGGCCGAGTATAAACCGATCCTCGTCAAGTGAGCCCTTTTCGCCGCTAAGATGTAGCGGGACCATTGTAAATAGCCGGCGAGCGGTCGCGGGATCGATCCAATATTATAAGCCTGTCCCCAAGGGCGTACTTCACCCTGACAGATTCGCCTCCCCAAGATGTCTATCGCCGGCGGCGGCTGCACTGGGATGGCACCGATGGCGGGCTGGAGGAGATCGTCAGAATTCCAATTCTTAACCTCCACGGCATACTTCACCGGGGGCTCGTCCGCATAAGGGATCGTAACTATGGGCTCAGAGGGCGAAGCGGAGCTGAAGCTGCGACGGCCTTGGATGATTTGACTGGACCACCTTCCCCACAGGTTGAGTCTCTTGCACTCGGGACCGTGATCTTTAATCAAGGCAAACACCACCCGGTCCACTGGCGAATGGGGGAACCCTCCCTCCGAGCGAACGAAAGGGAAAGACAAATCTTCAGACATGTTTCCTGTAGAAAAAAGCAAAAAAAAAAAAAATAACCGTTAGTGTTCCAATGCTTTACATTTTAAAGTCTTACATCACACTGCAATGCAGTGGGTAGGGGACCAAAGGGGGACCTACAAAATCAAGATGACGGCGCATCATTTGATAAGACAGTCCCATCATTGGATGAGACTGTCAGTTAATGAAAATGACCCCCAAAAGAATATCCTTATTGGGGGGAAATCTCTGAAGACAAGGAGAAAATCTCCTCTTTTAGAGCAAAGCCCTGTCAAAGAGTGACATTTGTCAAACTCTGGTCTCAGGGGAATAAAACTTCCTAAAAAAAGAGCCTAGCTCTGTAATAGTAATGAAAACTATAACTCCTGAGAATTAAAAAATTTTGGGATCTTAAAAAAATTCATGAAAACTTTTGGGAGTTCTCCAATTTTATATAAAAAAAAGGAGGGGAGATCTACATTTGATCTATGAGCAGGGCTCTGTTCATGGGTTAAAACCCAGGAGCAAGATCTCTGTAAAATTTTGAGAGCAAGGCTCTGTTGATGAAACCCCAAAGGGGTTTTCTTTAGAACAAAGATCTATGAGAGCAAGGCTCTGTTGAAGAAACCCCAAAGGGGGTTTTCTTAGATCAAAAATCTACAAGAGCAAGGCTCTGTTAATTTAATTTAATTTAATTTAAATTTTTTACCTAGAGTGATTCTAAGTTCTGAACTTTGAAGTTCTTGGGAAAGTACAAGAGCAAGGCTCTGAAAGTTCCTAAGCAAGAGCAAGGCTCTGAAATTCAAATTCTTGAAAATGGTAAAGAATTACTAAGGACCAAGGGTCCTATTTATAGGCGCCTGCGCCTCTTCACCTGACCTCCATGATCCAACGGCCACGATCTTGCCACCGCTGCACTCACGAGCGCGCCACGTGAGCGCAACGGTGGGGGGGCATTTGTTCCCCCAATCAGAGCAAGGCTCTGTTTGAATTTCAAAAAAATTCAAATTTTGAAGCAACGCTTCAGATCCCGTGCGCTGCGCGCAACGCACCACGTGTCAGAAGTTGACACGGCAGCACAACGCCCGAGGCAGTGCGTCCAATCAGAGTAAGGCTCTTTGAAAAGCAAAAGCAACGCTCAGTTGCGCAAGCGCTGCGCTGCGTGACACGTGTATGCGCAGTTGCGCAAACACAACTGCGCAAGCGCACCGCTGCGCGACACGTGTCTGCGCAGTTGCGCAAACGCTGGTGCGCAAGTGCACCACAGCGCGCCACGTGTCTACGCAGTTGCGCAAGCACAACTGCGCAAGCGCACCGCTGCGAGACACATGTCTGCGCAGTTGCGCACACACTGTTGCGCAAGTGCACCGCAGCGCGCCACGTGTCTGCACAGTTGCGCAAGCACAACTGCGCAAACGCACCTCTGCGCGACACGTGTCTGCGCAGTTGCGCAAACACTGTTGCACAAGTGCACCGTTGAGCGACACGTGTCTGCACAGTTGCGCAAGCTCAGTTGCGCAAGCGCTTCACTGCGCGACACGTGTCTGCGCAGTTGCGCAAGCACAGCTGCGCAAGCGTCTCACTGCGCGACACGTGTCATGCGCTGGTGAGTTGCGCAAAAACAGAATGAAAATTTAAGGAAATTTTTTCTGTTCTTGTTAAAACAAGAAGATTTTCTTGTATAAGGCAGGGGCCTTTGGATCAAAGATCCAACGGTGGGGAAAATTCCCCAAATCACTCAGAAAAGATTTATGTAACAAATTTAACTAATTTATGAGCACTATAAAAAGGACCCCAGACCTCATTTCAAAATCATCAAGATCTGAAAAAAAAAGAGAGAAGAGAACTCTGAAGACACCCTTTAAAAAAAAAGGTAAAAGCCTTTAAAATAAGAGAAAATTCTCTCAGGAATAGATCATGGATCTAAGAACAAGATCAGGGATCTTCAATAAATAAATAAATAAAAATAATAAAAAAATAGTGCCTTGCACTTGCTATGAACCTTTGGTTCTCTGGAACAAGAAAAAACTTGTTTTATCTTCTTTGATCTAAATTTAGATCAAGAGATTAAAAAGTGCTTGCACTTCTTTTCTTGAATCTAAAAGATTCTTTGTGCTTTGCACAAATGCAAAGCATTACTTGAAGGGCCAGGCCCAAATCAAAAAGACCTAGCAGGCCTAAAAAAAGGGGCAGACCCCAAAACAAATTGATGCTCTGCATCCTTTCTGGGCAAAGCCCAAATAAAAATAAAAAGAAATGCAAAAGCAATGTTGGACATTTTCAACTGGACTTAGCCCAATCCTGGCCATAAGTCCTTAAATTAAATTGACTGAGCAAAATGGCTCTCCTAAATCAATCTACATCCGGTTCGAGGGTACATCTCCAAACTCCTTTGACATCCATCGTTGTAATTCCTCAACGACGTCAAAGAGGTAACGGGTCCCAACGGCCACACACCCATATGGACTGCGGGGTCCTTAAACTCGTGGACCGAAACGTCCCTAAACTAATATTGGACCGAAACGTCCCTAAACTAATATCGGACCGAGACGTCCCTAAACTAATATTGGACCATCACGTCCTTAAACTGGCGATGGACTACCACGTCCCTAAACTGGCACAATAGAGCCCAAATGCTCTTTTGTCGGATCTAAACGACCCCGTTAAGTCGATCTTAGTCTCAAACTGGACTAACATATCCTTAACAACCGTTTAAGATGGTCTTAGCCCCAAACACGGCTAACGTATCCTTAAACACTCAATTGGACTACAAAAACCTAAATCAACTTCGGTTCGAGGGTACATCTCTGAACTCCTCTGACACTTGTCGTTGTAATCCTTCAACGAAGTTGGAGAGGTGATGAGTCCCGACGGCCATATATTAAATGAATCACGTTTGAGTTTATCTTAGCCTTAATGAGGCTAACGTATCCTTAAACTAAAAATACCAAACCCAAATCTAAGTAAATACGGATTTGGACTAATCCACGTCCTACGGGTGACGGTGTTACTCAGTCTCTGTATACAATCCACGGGCAACCACAAACAAAACAAACACACACGACACGAAGTGAAATTCTGGAGAAGGAGAAAGTTGTTACTGCGATGCGGTAGCGTAATTAACTGCAGGGGCTTGTGGTGCAGGGCTAAGATGTAGCGGGCCCATTGTAAATAGCCGGTGAGCGGTCGCGGGATCAATCCAATATTATAAGCCTGTCCCCAAGGGCGTGCTTCACCCTGACAGATTCGCCTCCCCAAGATGTCTATCGCCGGCGGCGGCTGCACTGGGATGGCACCGATGGCGGGCTGGAGGAGATCGTCAGAATTCCAATTCTTAACCTCCACGGCATACTTCACCGAGGGCTCGTCCGCATAAGGGATCGTAACTATGGGCTCAGAGGGCGAAGCGGAGCTGAAGCTGCGACAGCCTTGGATGATTTGACTGTACCGCTTTCCCCACAGGTGGAGTCTCTTGCACTCTGGATCGTGATCTTTAATCAAGGCAAACACCACCCGGTCCACTGGCGAATGGGGGAACCCTCCCTCCGAGCGAACGAAAGGGAAAGACAAATCTTCAGACATGTTTCCAGTAGAAAAAAGCAAAAAAAAAATAATAACCGTTAGTGTTCCAATGCTTTACATTTTAAAGTCCTACATCACACTGCAATGCAGTGGGTAGGGGACCAAATGGGGACCCACAAAATCAAGATTACGGCGCATCATTTGATAAGACAGTCCCATCATTGGATGAGACTGTCAGTTAATGAAAATGACCCCCAAAAGAATATCCTTATTGGGGGAAATCCCTGAAGACAAGAAGAAAATATCCTCTTTTAGAGCAAAGCTCTGTCAAAGAGTGACATTTGTCAAACTCTGGTCTCAAGGGAATAAAACTTCCTAAAAAAAGAGCCTAGCTCTGTAATAGTAATGAAAACTATAACTCCTGAGAATTAAAAAATTTTGGGATCTTAAAAAAATTCATGAAAACTTTTGGGAGTTCTCCATTTTTATATAAAAAAAAGGAGGGGAGATCTACATTTGATCTATGAACAGGGCTCTGTTCATGGGTTAAAACCCAGGAGCAAGATCTCTGTAAAATTTTCAGAGCAAGGCTCTGTTGATGAAACCCCAAAGGGGTTTTCTTTAGATCAAAGATCCATGAGAGCAAGGCTCTGTTGAAGAAACCCTAAAGGGGTTTTTCTTAGATCAAAGATCTACAAGAGCAAGGCTCTGTTAATTTAATTTAATTTAATTTAAATTTTTTACCTAGAGTGATTCTAAGTTCTGAACTTTGAAGTTCTTGGGAAAGTACAAGAGCAAGGCTCTGAAAGTTCCTAAGCAAGAGCAAGGCTCTGAAATTCAAATTCTTGAAAATGGTAAAGAATTACTAAGGACCAAGGGTCCTATTTATAGGCGCCTGCGCCTCTTCACCTGACCTCCATGATCCAACGGCCAGGATCTTGCCACCGCTGCACTCACGTGCGCGCCACGTGAGCGCAACGGTGGGGGGGCATTTGTTCCCCCAATCAGAGCAAGGCTCTGTTTGAATTTCAAAAAAATTCAAATTTTGAAGCAACGCTTCAGATCCCGTGCGCTGCGCGCAACGCGCCACGTGTCAGAAGTTGACACGGCAGCACAACGCCCGAGGCAGTGCGTCCAATCAGAGCAAGGCTCTTTGAAAAGCAAAAGCAACGCTCAGTTGCGCAAGCGCTGCTCTGCGTGACACGTGTCTGCGCAGTTGCGCAAATACAACTGCGCAAGCGCACCGCTGCGCGACACGTGTCTGCGCAGTTGCGCAAACGCTGTTACGCAAGCGCACCGCAGCGCGACACGTGTCTGCGCAGTTGTGCAAGCACAACTGCGCAAGCGCACCGCAGCGCGACACGTGTCTAAGCAGTTGCTCAAACACTGCTGCGCAAACGCACCTCTGCGCGACACGTGTCTGCGCAGTTGCGCAAACACTGCTGCGCAAGCGTACCGCTGCGCGACACGTGTCTGCGCAGTTGCGCAAGCACAGCTGCGCAAGCGCACCGCTGCGCGACACGTGTCTGCGCAGTTGCGCAAGCACAGCTGCACGCTGGTGAGTTGCGCAAAAACAGAATGAAAATTTAAGGAAATTTTTTCTGTTCATGTTAAAACAAGAAGATTTTCTTGTATAAGGCAGGGGCCTTTAGATCAAAGATCCAACGGTGGGGAAAATTCCCCAAATCACTCAGAAAAGATTTATGTAACAAATTTAACTAATTTATGAGCACTATAAAAAGGACCCCAGACCTCATTTCAAAATCATCAAGATCTGAAAAAAAAGAGAGAGAAGAGAACTCTGAAGACTCCCTTTAAGAAAAAAGGTAAAAGCCTTTAAAATAAAAGAAAATTCTCTCAGGAATAGATCATGGATCTAAGAACAAGATCAGGAATCTTCAATAAATAAATAAATAAAAATAATAAAAAAAATAGTGCCTTGCACTTGCTATGAACCTTTGGTTCTCTGGAACAAGAAAAAACTTGTTTTACCTTCTTTGATCTAAATTTAGATCAAGAGATTAAAAAGTGTTCTGCACTTCTTTTCTTGAATCTAAAAGATTCTTAGTGCTTTGCACAAATGCAATGCATTACTTGAAGGGCCAGGCCCAAATCAAAAAGACCTAGCAGGCCTAAAAAAAAGGGGCAGACCCCAAAACAAATTGATGCTCTGCATCCTTTCTGGGCAAAGCCCAAATAAAAATAAAAAGAAATGCAAAAGCAATGTTGGACATTTTTAACTGGACTTAGCCCAATCGTGGCCATAAGTCCTTAAATTAAATTGACTGAGCAAAATGGCTCTCCTAAATCAATCTACATCCGGTTCGAGGGTACATCTCCGAACTCCTTTGACATCCATCGTTGTAATTCCTCAACGACGTCAAAGAGGTAACGGGTCCCAACGGCCACACACCCATATGGACTACGGGGTCCTTAAACTCATGGACCGAAACATCCCTAAACTAATATTGGACCGAAACGTCCCTAAACTAATATCGGACCGAGACGTCCCTAAACTAATATTGGACCATCACGTCCTTAAACTGGCGATGGACTACCACGTCCCTAAACTGGCACAATAGAGCCCAAATGCTCTTTTGTCAGATCTAAACGACCCCGTTAAGTCGATCTTAGTCCCAAACTGGACTAACGTATCCTTAACAACCGTTTAAGATGGTCTTAGCCCCAAACACGGCTAACGTATCCTTAAACACTCAAATGGACTACAAAAACCTAAATCAACTTCGGTTCGAGGGTACATCTCTGAACTCCTCTGACACTTGTCGTTGTAATCCTTCAACGAAGTTGGAGAGGTGATGAGTCCCGACGGCCATATATTAAATGAATCACGTTTAAGTTGATCTTAGCCTCAACGAGGCTAACGTATCCTTAAACTAAAAATACCAAACCCAAATCTAAGTAAATACGGATTTGGACTAATTCACGTCCTACGGGTGACGGTATTACTCAGTCTCCGTATACAATCCACGGGCAAACATAAACAAAACAAACACACACGACACGAAGTGAAATTCTGGAGAAGGAGAAAGTTGTTACTGCGATGCAGTAGCGTAATTAACTGCAGGGGCTTGCGCCTGCAGGGAAGAGCGTCCCCACAATCAAAAACCCCTCATCCTGAGGGGGAATCTGACGAAGTCTGCTACATCGGCCGCATCCGTCTAAGCCTCCGATACACGGTGCCGTAAATCAAATTGGCATCTTCGGAGAGGTGGACGGATAGCACCTATTAGCATCTGCCCCGAATCTCAGGCAAGACGCAAAGTCTAGGCCGCCATTCAGAGGGGAACAGTCTCTATTGCAATGAAAGACAAAATGGCTGCAATAACGAGAAAACTTGAAGCGATAGAGAGCAAATTTTCATCTCCTGCTCCTGCCCCTGTTCTTCCCCTTCGTACCATTTGTGCTTGTTGTTCCGATCCATCTCACCTAACCGAAGAGTGTTCTTACAATCCACCATCTCAAGGACAGGATCAGGTTAATGCTGCATTTCAGTATAAACCAAGAAATGATCCATACTCTTCCACCTACAATCCCGGTTGGAGGAATCACCCCAACTTCTCCTGGAATCAGAACCAGCATCAATTCCAAGGCAACAATTTCCAGAGGCCCCCTCCTCCGCAACAACAAGCTCAGTAACAAACTCAACATCAATTTCAACAGCCCTTCCAACCCCAACCTTTTCAAAATCAGACGAACAACTTTGCACCCAACAATTCTTTTTCTCAAAACAACTTTGTTCCGTCAAACAACGATAAGGTTTCCTCGCTAGAACGAAGTCTGGAGGCGTTCGTTAAACAATCGACACAATCCACCGCAAACATCCAGTCGTCTATTCAGTCTTTGGTGCAACACACTGCTGCACACGGACAAAGCATCAAGACCATCGAAGCCCAGATTGCACAGCTGAATGCGGCGTTAAGCGAGCGAGAAAAGGGGAAGCTTCCATCTCAACCACTCCCAAATCCTGGTCGCCCACATAATGTGCATGTTGCTCTTGAACAACAGAACCATAATGTGAGTGCCGTGACTACAATGAGATCTGGAAGGATGCTGCACAACAACATCGGCACAACAATTGAGGATAATGACACCCCGGCCGTTTCGTCTTCTTCTTCTCCTTCCTCATCTTCTGAGCCTATTCTTCATTCTTCAAAAGGCTCTTCTTCTTCTGCTGCTCTGAATGGACCCACTTCTCACTCCACGAAAACTCCAGCTCTGGGATCCGTTCCAACTCCACAATCTCCTCCACAAACATTGGACTCAACCAATTTTAAAAACGTTCCATTTCCAAACCGGTTGAGGTCCAATAAACAATATCCACAAATGGAGAAGATTCTGGAGTTGTTTAAGCAGATTAACATTAACATTCCCCATTTAGATGCTGTCCAACAAGTCCCTTCCTCGCAAAAATCTTAAAGGACTTGTACACGAAAAAGAGGAAATCTCAGGTACCTAAGAAAGTTTTCTTAGCTAGTGCTGTGAGTGATACTCTTACCCAATCTTTACCTCAAAAACGGGACCCTGGATGTCCTACGATTTCTATTACCATTAGGGATAAGAACATCAACCGCGCACTTTTGGATCTTGGTGCCAGTGTTAACCTGCTTCCATACTCAGTATATGAGCAACTAGGTGTAGGAGAGCTGAAACCTACACACTGTACTCTCCAAATGGCTGGCCGATCGATCACCCATCCTAGGGGTGAGCTAGAGGATGTGTTAATCAAGGTCGGGGACTTCATATTCCCCGTTGACTTCATTGTTTTAGACACACAGCCTGTAGCTAACCCCCGAAATCAAATTCCGGTGATACTCGGTCGCCCATTCCTTGCAACCTCAAATATTGTGATCAATTGTCGAAATGGTTTGATGAACCTATCTTTTGGAAACATGACAATTGAACTCAACATTTTTAGGTTGGGAAATCATCCCGCCAAACCTAATGCTCATGTACTAGACATTTGTTCAATCTAGGAGATCACCCCGGAGGACTGTGAATTCGAGGAGTTTTTGTTCGATCACAACAATCTTGACGCCACTAGTGCGTTCCTCTATGAACCTACTACTGCTTCTGCGCCCGACAATGACTACGGGTGTTTCACTTTCTCGAACGATCTTAGCCACTTACCACCCGAGTTTGAATCCTTCAAATTTCCGGATGAGTTACCTGAACCATCCAACTCGGTCGCTTACACTCGTTTTGTACCTCAGCTGGAATTATTTGAGTTCGAGACCTTTTCACCAATCCTGCCTTCAACATTTCACCTCCAACGCTCGAACTCAAGCCATTGTCGTCTCACCTTAAGTACAATTACTTGGGTAAGAACGAGACCCTTCCTGTTATCATCTCGGCTTCTCTAGCTCCAGAGCAAGAGAAAGCCCTTCTTACGGTCTTGCACAGTAATAGGCAAGCCTTTGGCTGGTCAATGGCGGACATCAAGGAGATTAGTCCCCTGATCGTTGAACATCACATTCATCTGATGAATGATGCCAAACCAGCCAGGGATCCACAAAGGCGACTCAACCCAGTCATGAAGGAGGCTGTAAAAAAAGGAGATCGTAAAGTGTCTGGATAGTGGTATCATTTACCCTATCTCTGATAGCCAGTAGGTTAGCCCCATTCATGTTGTCCCTAATAAGTCGGGCATAACGGTCATAACCAACGAGGCGAATGAGTTAATCCCTACGCGCACCCAGATTGGGTGGCGAGTATTCATCGATTACAGAAAACTCAACGCCGCAACGTAGAAGGACCACTTTCCGCTACCTTTCATTGACCAGATGCTTGAACAATTGGCTGGACACGCGTACTACTTCTTTCTTGATAGGTACTCCGGCTATAATCAGATTCCCATCGCTGAAAAAGACCAGGACAAGACCACATTCACTTGTCCTTTCGGCACGTTTGCATATCGTCGCATACCCTTTGGGTTATGCAATGCGCCCGCTACCTTCCAGCGGTGTATGATGGGAATCTTCTCAGACGTGGTGGAAAAATTCTTGGAAATCTTTATGGATGATTTCTCCATTTTCGGCGATTCCTTTGATGAGTGTTTGCTGCATCTCGACGCTGTCCTTACCCAGTGTAAGGACAAGAACCTCACTTTGAATTGGGAGAAGTGCCACTTCACGGTGCGCGAAGGTATTGTCTTAGGACATATCATCTCGCAAAATGGCATTGAGGTAGATAAAGAAAAGATTGAAGTCATTTCCACTCTCCCTCCTCCCAGATGCGTCAGAGACATCTGAGCCTTCCTTGGCCATGCCGGTTTCTATAGACGGTTCATTAAGGACTTTAGCAAGATTGCTAGGCCCTTGACTCTTTTGCTGGCCAAGGACACGACATTCGACTTCAACTTAAGCTGTGTGACTGCGTTCGAATCATTAAAAAGCTCACTCACTTCTGCTCCCGTTCTTTCTTCTCCTGACTGGACGTACCCATTCGAGATTATGTGCGATGCATCCAACTTTGCCATCGGTGATGTCCTTGGACAACACATCAACAAGATGCCGCACGTAATCTATTATGCTAGCCGGACCCTGAACGACGCCCAACTGAACTATACAAAAACTGAGAAGGAATTCTTGGCTGTTGTATTTGCTTTAGAAAAGTTTAGGCCCTACATCATCGGCTCTCCAGTCATCGTCTACACGGACCATTCCGCTCTGCGCTATCTTTTTGCGAAGAAAGATGCAAAATCTCGGCTGATACGTTGGATCCTCTCGCTTCAAGAGTTTGACCTTGTCATCAAGGACAAAAGAGGATGTGAAAACGTAGTCGCCGACCATCTCTCACGACTTCCTTCTTCGCCGTCGCTTCAAATTCCGATCAACGACGTTTTTCCGGATGAACAGCTCTTGACAGTATCTTGCGAACCCTGGTTCACAGATATTATGAACTATTTAGCCACAGGATTACTACCGACTGAATGGTCAAGTCAGGACAGACTTCGATTCTTATCCCAAGTAAAACACTTTTACTGGGACGAACTCTATCTGTTCAAGTACTGTCCCGACCAGATTATTCGTCGGTGTGTCCCTGACGATGAATTCAAGAGTGTGCTGTCGTTTTGCCACGATCAAGCATGTGGCGGGCATTTTGGCCCCAGAAAGACAGCCGAGAAGATCTTGCAGTGTGGTTTCTACTGGCCACGACTCTTTAAAGACGCTTATGACTACTGCAAGACTTGCTCCCAGTGCCAACACTTGGGCCGGATATCCAGGAGAAACGAGATGCCGCTCCAACAAATCTTGGTTGTGGAGATTTTCGATGTTTGGGGGATTGATTTCATGGGGCCATTTCCCAGCTCTTTTAGGAACTTGTACATCCTTCTCGCTGTTGATTATGTCTCTAAGTGGGTCGAGGCTGTGCCCATCCGGACTAACGACAACAAGGTTGTCGTTAGATTTCTTAAGGAAAACATTTTCTCCCGGTTTGGGCACCCCCGAGCGATCATTAGCGACAATGGAACTCATTTCTGCAATAAGACTTTCGAGGCTTTGATGCTGAAATATTCCATTAATCATAAGCTATCTACGCCCTATCACCCCCAAACCTGTAGGCAAGCCGAAGTTTCAAATCGGCAAATCAAGCAGATACTGGAGAAGACGGTTTCCAAGAACCGTAAGGATTGGTCGTTAAAACTAACTGATGCCCTCTGGGCATTTCGAACTGCTTATAAGACCGATCTTGGCATGTCTCCCTGTCGGCTTGTTTACGGAAAGGCTTGCCACCTTCCTGTGGAAATAGAGCATCGCGCATTTTGGGCGATAAAGGAGCTGAATCTGTCTCTCGAAGATGCAGGCAGCCATCGGAAGCTGCAGTTGAACGAATTAAGCGAGCTTCGGGATGATGCTTACGAAAACGCGGTTGTCGTTAAGAACCGAACGAAGGTGTTTCACGATAAACACCTTTTGCGCAAAACCTTCGCACCTGGTCAGCAGGTACTGCTTTACGACACCCGGCTACATTTCCATCTAGGAAAGCTCAGATCTCGCTCGAAAGGGCTATTTTTTGTGCGGAATGTGTATCCATAAGGCGCTGTGGATTTGGAGAATCCAAAGGACGGTTCATTTTTCAAAGTAAACGGACATAGACTAAAACCGTACCTTAGCGCTGAACCAACAGAGGAGCTCCTGGTCTTACAGGAGCCAGTTTACCCTGCATAATCTTCCTCTGCCTACCACCAAACTTCAGTTATCCAGCCAAAACAGTGGACACTGTTTCAAATAATTTTGAGGGTATGTATATATCATTTTGTATATATTTATGGATATTCTTGTCCAGTTCATATCCATTTTTAATATTTTCTTTTCTTTAAAAACAAAAATATAAAAAAAACAAAAATAATAATAAAATGTGTGTATATCTAACCGACAATTTTGACCCTTCAATAATTTTTCCATTCAATGACAGTGAGGACACTGTCCAGTTTAAGTTTGGGGGTACGCTCGGTACGCATTTCTAACCTTCGCATTCATATGTATATTTTGCATCTGCATACTAAAATCCATAAAATCCATAAAAATCAGAAAATTTTCAAAAAACATAAAAAACTTTTTCGTCAAGTTAGCTAGTGGGAGAACTCAGATTCAACATTTCAATGATTTTGTTTGATAAGATAAGAATAACTAAATCTTATTTTTAGATTTTTAAAACCTGAAAGATAACTCTCCTTTGAAGTTAACTATAGCTGATATACGTCTTTACATCACACTACATTGTCGTGAGTTTTGAAAATTAGATGACAAGTCTATTATGTCTGAAAACTTTTAAATGGATAAATTATTTTCTGAGGATCAAATAGGTTTGTTCTGAAATAAGTAATATCAAGGATAGTTTATGAGGTGAAGCGGATATGAAGGGATGTTATTGATGCCTTAATTGGAACTAATTCTGAAAAATAACCCATCTGAAACTTGATTGGAATGATTACACACCCAACCTAATAAATATGTCTTTTATCCAAAAAATAATTGAACTGCCGGTTATATCTCCGTTCGCATTAAATCGTCATGATTTTCACGCTAAATTGTCTTTTGTGTTTAGGCCTAGGTAACTTGAGTAAATAAGTCCGCTGGGGTGTCTCTACACCTAATACCCTAAAGCCAACTGGTTTGGGAGCATTGACCCAAAGCTCGCTAAGAAGCCTAGAAAGTCCAGATTAAAACAAAGTCAAGCAAGTGTTCTCCCCGAGTTAAAATTCCTAACGGTTCTTTGTATGAGAATAATCTTGACAAAGGACAGGTTTTTATAAAAAACCATTTCTAGCAGAGATATGAAGGTTTTATTCTATGATAAAGACTATTGCACGTTCACAGAGGTGTGTATGAAATGAAAACAAGAAAAAGGTGGAGTGAAAAATAAGACCTAGTTTCCTGTTAAGGAAGATAGAAATTCTGAAATTAAAACCTTACTGGAAAACGAAACTTGAAAAATACTTAACTCTTTATAAAACTTATGCGATCCTTTTTAAATGTTTATCTGGGATTTATTTTGTGACATGATGACTTTAATCGATCCTTCTGAAACTTAACGACACTATTTGCACTGCACGTAAAGGCATATAAAATCTTAAGTTAAATGAGAAGCGAGGTGTGAAAAATAAAGGTTCGATAGTCTAGAATTAGGATAATAGATTTGTTATTTTTAAAAAACAAAACCTTAGGGTTTTGAATCATAGTTATTTCGCAAAACTAGCTTGACGGGATTTTGTGGGTAGTATCCGCTGAAAACCCTCAGGAGACAACACTCCTCCTACTGGGGACACCTAGATATTTAACGGCATGTTGCATATGCTCAGTGCAATCGCGTTCCCTGCGAAAGTGAGGTTAGGAATTTTTTGTGAATAAATTGGCTTTGCTCGGGACGAGCAAATGATAGGTTTGGGGGTATTTGTTCATATCAGATTTTTACATTTTTATACCGCCCATTTTTTATCACATTGCTTATAGGTAGGTACTCTTGATCCATGTTTGCTAGATAATTGCAGCTTACAGGTTCTCAGCTCTAAGCAGTGAAATTCATGGAAAAGCACGACAAATTCTGGATTACTGCCAACCAAAGATAAAAACACGGGTCTCCGCTCTCTATCCGTATGTTGCCACACACCAGTTTAAAGGACAAAATGGCAAATCGATGGTCATTTTCATGCACAAAGCACAATGTCAACACAAAATCCAAGATATCTACGCGGAGCTCAAGGAAATCATGGCAAAAGATCCACATCAAATCACCTTTTGATCTATTGAAAATCTGGAAGAAATGTGAAGAGCTTTTGAGAAACCACATATACCACACTGAAAATAACAGAAGAACAGGACAACCCACGAAAACCGAGGAGCCAAGTCAACTAAACGGCCGAGGATCCGCGGCCAACATGGTGACTTGGCCGCGGATCCGCGGCTAAGTTAACTCATCAGAGGGTAAAACTTTAGGGGCATTTTGGTAACATCATTCAGAGCCTGATTGTTGCCCTAGAGTTTCAGTTTCCTGCCTATAAATAGCCCAGAACAATGCGAAGCCAAGGGTGCTTATTCTTGTGTTAGAATTTAGGATATATTTTATTGTTCTTCTTCCTCTTTTCATCTTTTCTCCATTAAAACCTTGTAGTGAGCTTGTATGAGTGAAGTGATGAATAAAAGAGTTCTTTTCTTTTTCATGCTTGTCTTGTTCTTTTGTTAATTATAATTGCTTGTAATTTTCATTTGCTAATCTAGTTGTTGTTATTTGTTGTTTGTTTCTTTCTTCTTCTATTTTTCTTTATCCTTAACAATAATGATGCTTAAGCTTGATCCTTGCCAAAGTGAGGTCTCAAATAGCTAGTTGTAATCTTCTAACCTCTTTCTTTCTATCTTCCTCCTTTTGTTTTATTTTCCTTTTTCTTTGTAATGGGTGAGTAGTTTCTTACTTGTTAGGGTAGGATAAGGAAAGTTTGAGAGAAGGAAATCTCTCTCACTCTTTTCTTGCCCAACATCTTAATTCGGACTCCCGTTAATTGAACCACAATCCGCTCCCTACGGCACCCTATCCTACATGATAGCGGTGATTCCTTAGTGAGACCGGTTGTGGTTGAATTAACCGGAGTTTAAGGCTAAAAGCCAAGAACGGACGGACAAGGACCAAAAGGAAGGAACTAAGCGTTGGAAAGCCTAGCTTATACTCTCAAGTTCCTTCCTAGTCATGCTAATCCCCGTTGTTGCCGATTACCGTAACACCGATATTAAGAGTGGCAACGAAAGAAGTGAGCGACTCATATCTCAAACTAACCTAATCCTAACTCTAACAAGCTCTCTTCATATACATTTTAGAACATAGTTAATCTCAAACAAATCTGGACATTTGGACTTAACTCGTTAAAGCACATAAAAAAAGATTCCCATCTCCCTACGGACGACCCGTACTCAACCGGCTAGCTACCAAGTGAAACCGTCTTGATTGCGGTAATTAATTAAGCACACAAAATATCTAAAAATCAAGAGTCCACTTGGGAAAGGGAGGATGAAATGCGTACTAGATATCCACACCTCTTTGTAAACTAGTCCTCAAATAAAAGTTGTAAATTTCGAGGACAAAATTTTTGTAAGGATGGTAGACTGTAACAACTCCATTTTTAATGTACCAAGAATTGATTTAAATTCAAAGTATACTTGGAGTATTTAATATTACTGATATCTCTTTAAGTATTTATTTCACACCATAATTACAAGAAGGAGCTTGTAGCTCATTGGTAATACCTTGCACTGTTGAACCAAGCCATCAGAGTTCAAATCTCATGCCCCACATTATTTTTAATATTATTTTGTTTTAAATTCTTTAGAAGCCCAACAGTCCAACAGCCATAACTCCAGAATTTCCCACTACACCCACAAATATAAAAGTACCAGTGGCTACCCCCGGCGACCCCCCACCTCCCGACACCCTGACTCGGTCGAGTCGGCTGACGGACCGGCCGACTCGGGCCGGTGTCGCCGACTGGACTCGGCCGGACTGCCGAGTCGTCTGAAGGGAAAATGTGCCCCTTGGTCTTCTGTACACCCCTGCATACTTTAAATGGTTAGATCGTTTCCAGAAAACACAATAAACACCAATTACTCCAATTTTTAATGATTTTTACAATTATTTTTACATTTTTAATTAAAAAACCCTACCCTAGCCTAACCCTAGCCTAACCCTATAAATACACCCCTACCTCCTACCCTCTCATCCCAAAATTCTGAGCCCACTCTCTCAAAATCTCAAGAAAATATTGTGTACTTTGAAAACGAGCGAAAGGCGAAGCCCCGACAAAATCGACGGCGAAATTCCGGTGATCGTGCTAGGAACTCTCGGCGACGAATCGACGCACCGCCGAATCCCCTACTTCCCTCTCACTCTCTAGTATTGTCCAAACCCGTAAGTCCTCATTCTATCCCTCTTTCTTATTCTCTAAAATACGAAATTACAAAACCCGACGGAATCGGAACAAATCCGATTTCCGATTCGGTTTTCTATAAAATCTTACTTCTCACCAATACATTTATGCTTAAACATCCTTATATTGACTATTAAACATTTAACAAACAATTTGAACCAGTTTTATCACATGAAATGATAGCCTTTCCAATTTATCGTATTTTTCACGTAAATACCAAAATGTTTCGATTTCACCTTTAACCCCTTTAACCTTGCTATACATTTAAAGTAGAACACGAGGTAATGACCTACCTCCACACACACGCATATACAACCCTAAACGATATCATCAAAACTTAGAATACGATAAAACAACTTTCATTTAAATACCATATTCTTAATAAAACCATTTCTAAAAGTTTTAGCTTTGATATGCTTTTAAATAAAGATCTCTTATTAGGAAAATACGATAAGTTGTGGACATCGGTCGTTTATCTAAACCTGACTTTGTGGTGTCTAGGCTAGGCAAGTAAGAAAGGTAATTTTAAAAGGCTCGTCTCACGATGATTTGTGAGTGGATCCCTCCTTTCTTCACTTGTACTTACCTGGCCACAATTGGCGGTGAAGAGACGATTTGAGGCATCTAGAAACTTATTGTTTCGACCATTTAGAAACAGTCTAGTTGAATTAGAAAACCTTAGAATCTAAAATACGGTCGACCATTTAGAAACAGTCTAGTTGAATTAGAAAACCTTAGAATCTAAAATACGGAAAATTGACTTTTTACAAATAAATACCTTTTACTTAATAAAACCGTTTTCTAAAGGATTTAGTATTTTACAATCTATGTAAAGCGCCGCTACAACCCACTTTGGGGAACCCGTTCGGGATAGTACGGTTTATCGTGTACCCTCGGGCTTAGTAGTGCGAGATTCAGACCTCCACAAGGAGCATTCGGTCTCGAAAGATTTAAAATACGACATTTTAAGAAAATGAGATTTTTAGAATATAAAATATTATTAAAATTATTTTTGTATAAATATATGTATATTTATCATTTAAATATCTATTTTATTATAATATAAATATTCCACCTTTTTCTAAAAATCACAAGAATAAATTTTACATTAAAATACCATGAGCTTCAAATAAATCAATATTAAAGATAAATACCTTTATTTATAAAAATTAGGATATTTTCACTGGAAATGTCACACTATAAAATCCATCCTCATTACACCTCTAAAGACGAATAATAAATACTTGGGGTGTATCTTGAAAAGTATATAAAGTATTTTTACATAAAACCCCCTCAAGTTTTATAAATTACCCTGAGGACCCTAGTAAATATAGGACTTCGATTTACATTTCTACTGTCTGACTCGGGTTTGAGTCTGATTATAATCCGACTTGAATATGATTCAAATACTATATAAATCTACAATATAAATCATTTCAACATGAACACACGAATCCATGAATCCAGTTATCAATCTATTCAACTTGACTGAACCAAACCATGGATATACTTTCCATGTACATGAATCTAGTTTAAATCCATTACATCCGTTACTGATATCATGGTTTCGGTCAGTCATCCAACTATACAACTTATACAATACAATATAACAATACAATCAAAACACTACAGGGTTTGAGAGGTAGATTGGTAGGGAAGGTGTTAAAAGTGGCGCGAGACAGTAAGATTAAGATACCTAACATGAATCATGTTGCTGTTGTACCGTGGCATAACAGTTCCTTGTACTTTCAGTTCGCCCTGGTCTCTAGCATATAGAGACCCCTCTCGTATACACTGGCATCCTTGTGTACCAAGCTACAAACAACAGCGTTAACACAATATTCTATAATATTATACAACTTTAAAAGATACATTCTTATTCTGTCTTTTCTATTTCTCCCTTATCTTTGGGACTTACCGAGCAACCTGTTCGCTGACGACATTCTATTTCTTTCTTCTTTGAATGTCGTCAGGTGATCTGGACACAGCAGAGATCGAGCCCACCGGTGAAGACTTGGATCAGTTCCTCAAAGACCCCGAGCTCTAGACATTGTACATTTTCGTTCAGTATTTTCATTTCCTGTTATGCCATTGTTTAGGCATCGTTTTTACTTCAGTTGTATTTCCTTTTCATGCATTGTATAAAAGAATGTTAATAAATAAAGTTTCTGTTATTTTTATGTCTCTTGTCTCTTGTGATTACTTTTATATTGCTTAGATACGCTTAGCGTATGTACTTCTGAGTATATACGTAGCGGACCTCGTCGCGTCCCCTTCGCCGTATACCGGGAAGCGGGGCGTGACACAGATGAAGTGTGTGAGCTGGCAAAATCTGTGTAAGTGTAACATACGCATCATCGATAATGGTGTAAATGTACTAGCACAAGTATAAGCAATGCAATGAGAATAACATGAATGCTGCATAAGGTAAATCATCAGCTAAAAGTTATAAGCTATACACATCTAACATGATCGAGTCGGTGAATCTATCAATCGGTATCCAGCCTCACAACATCACGTACGGTATAATCCGTCATACGACATCCTCTAGTCAAGGGTATGGATCAAACATCAAGTCAAACTCATCACGTACGGAAAATCATCGTACGGCGGCATAAAACCATTAAGGATCCTATCAACCTTTACGACAATGAGGGTACGGACCTAACGTCTCGCAGCATATCAATCAAGATTCACAACATTATATAAATGTATATACCTATATCCCAGGCCACCTCCATAACAACCTCATATCTGGGGACCGACAAGGTATCAATCATCTCAGTCGACTTGCATCCGTATACCAACATATCATCAAGTCATCATCTCTCATCGTATTTTCTTTTCATAACATTAAGTCAATTTTGTATATACATTCTACCTTATTAATTTAGTTTCATGTTACTCTAAAACTGGTACGTGTTTTAGTGCAACTACACATCTATACGTCGTGGTTCACATTCACTTTCATATTCCTAAGTTTTCATCTCATGTCTCAATATATATATTCAATCACACACGTCTTCTCTAACTATCTCTTTAACCATATCCCTAGTTCCCAAATCTAGGTTTCTACGATGGTATCCTATATATCGATTTCCATCAGGTTGCGGGGGTGATATACGCCATCCACTCGACTTCCCCCGTAGATATATATCTACTCACCTGATCCTTGCTTGCCAAAGTCGATGACGCCACGCTCGTCCTTGTCGTTCAAGTCCACTCGAGGGTACCTACATATATACACACAAGATATCGTAAACCGAAATCACGCACGAAAACCAAAACGGTATGCGAATCGCTTATAGGTTAGAACCTATAGCCTACGCCTGCAAAACCATCAAACAACCACCGTCGCTGATGTACAAACATCAGAAGACGGGACAAAATATCAAATACCAAATCCCAAATTAAAACGAAGTCGTAAAATAATGCAGCAACTCAAGAAAATGGCCCCAAATTTTACCCTATGTGAAATTAGTCAAATTTGCATATGTAGAGGGTCTAATTTACTGGAGATAAAGCCCTGGACCAAGCACGAATCCTAAATTCCCTACACTGGCCGCAAATTACGACCAGAATGATTAAAATCACGGCCACAGTGAAGGTATAGGGGCTGGGGTCTTTAGGGTATTCTCCAGGTTGCCTGCACGACTCCCAGTAATCGCTATAAAATTTTCAGGTCGCCTGGGTTATAGCAGATCACAAAACTCCATCACAAAAGTTAACAAAATACGATATAGGGGTTTCTAAGTTTGGGAATTAAGGGTTTACTCTATGGTTTCAGTCCAATAAACAATCCTACAGGGGTTTAAGGTCACTATTAAGCCTGAATTTTACCTTTGGATACAATTCAACCTTAATTCTCAACTTAGAATTTTCAAGGTTCCCTAAACTTCATTTAACCCCGCTAAACTAACATAGATGCTAAAATGAAGTAAATACAATACTAATGGTGATGAAATTACCTCATTTGGCAACTCAAGAATTTTCTTGAGTTGCCCCAAGTGCTCAAAATCCAAACTTTTTTGGTCCAAAGTGCTTGTGATGATCTTGTGCATGTTTTTATTGAAAGGGGGATGAAGTTTTGAGGTGGGGATGTGGGTGATTTGAGGAGGTAGAGGAGGGAGGAGGGAGTGGGCTGCCATGGGGTTGAGAGGGAGAGGATGAAGATGAAATAATGAAGGATAAACAAATGACTGCCATGGTCAAAGACCCCTCACCTCTCTCTCCATTCTCTCTCATGCGCATACCTCTTATTCTAATCCCTTTTACTTTTCTTTTCTTTTCTTTTATATTTTCCTTTTCTTTTATCTTTTCATTTAGCAATAGGAAACCCAAATGAAACCATGGTTACAAAAATGTAATAAGGTTTGTAACATGTCATGGTGTATGTTATAAGTACAAAACCAAATCAAAGCATGATTAGTGAAAATTAATCAAGTTTAGAAATAAACTTGTGTATATTAAATTATAAAAATTTATAATTTAACTAAATCACATATATCCCTCTAAAATCACCATTTAATTTAAATTTCAAATATTTTCCGATTTATCGGTATTTAATTATACCGTATTGTCAAAATATTCATAATATTTATTATTTAATTATATAAATTCCAAAAAATAATATTTTATTTTTCTAAAATGTTACAATCTTCCCCCCTTAAAGAAATTCGGTCCCCGAATTTAAATTTAAACCACCAAAATCTAAAACATTTCAACAATCAACTCAGTTCAACGGGGCTCCGAAATCATGGAAGATACAGAAATAACATAGCGCGTCAAGTGCGCATGAAAACGAGTACAAAACTCAAAAATCGAACTCCATCAAGCGTCACGCAAATCACCGGATTTGCACGCATATCCTCGGAGTTACCATGGAGATACAGATCTTGAAATCTACTACAGAAATCAAATATACACTAGTCAAATACTATAATACGTGTATAGTTCCTTGGAAAACTTTCAAGAACTGAATAAAATTCAAGCAAAATCTTCTCTGAATCGCCGTGTGATGCGTAACTCACGGCACAAGTGACGGACGCTCATTTGTAAAGTAATAAATATATCTATATAGGTTTTTATTCAAATCATACGTTCCGCCCTTGTAAAATATCCCAAAAGGCTTTCCCTTGTAAATGTTCGTGTCGCTCGCAGACACATAAGAAATAGCGAGACTATAGCTTCTTTTCGAAAACCCCTTGGTAAACTTTTTATGCATGCGAAATACTCAGGTACTATCTTCATATCAGCCATGTTCAGTCATTATATAGTAGAGTGCCCATCATGAAAACAAGCGCTCAAGCACAAAATCAGCCTCCAAAGGCGTATCCAACAATCACGTGCGTCTGGTGCGCACGGAAATCAAATCCAAATAAAAGTGCCACAATATACACAAAAGCAAAACTAAGTGCAACGGGTGTGCACGAAAGTATCTGTCCAGTGCAACGGGTGTGCACGACAACAATATCAAGTGCATCTAGAGTGCACGAAAATCCCAATCCAGTGCAACTAACATGCACGAGCGAAAATCCCAATCGAGTGCATCCGGTGTGCAAAAAATCACATCTCATATCATGCGCCCAACATGCACAAAAATCCAAATCAAGTGCATCCGTCATGCACGAATGAAATCGAAATCAAGTGCATCCCACATGCACGAATAAAATCTAAGTCAAGGGCATCCAACATGCACGAGTAAAATCTCACTCAAGTGCATCCGATGCGCACAGAATCCAATATCAAGCGCCTAATATGCGCAAAAATCCAACCCAAGCGCGTTAAGTCCAAATCAATGCCCAATGCAGTAAAGCGCATGAAAAACGAACGTCAAGTGCAACGCGCACAAAACATAAGTCTGGCGAAACAAATGCTCAAATATATAAATCGGGTGCAACCAAGGCATGGAGTATAAATCCAATGCAACAAATGCACGAAATATAAATCTGGTGCGGCAAATGCAAGAATACAAATCCGGTGCATCCAGTGCATGAAAACTCATCAATAACTCAAATGCGTATAAAAAGCAACACCGAGTGTACCAAGGTGTATAAAAATCATAAATATGTGCAACCGCGTGCATAAAACACGTATCAATGCACTGCAAGCATATATGAGCTATACCGAGTGCAAAATCAATCGAGTGCGTACCGCATGCACAAAGTCAATGCAACTGTATGAAATCCACGAAATCATAAACACGTGCAGCCAAGGCACAAAATCAATATCAAGTGCAATAGATATGCACAAATCATAAACCAACAAAACGGTGTATAAAACATATCTCAAGTGCAATAACTGTGCACAAAATGTAAATACCCAGTAGGTACAGCCATGGTGCACGAAAACAATATCATGAAACTAAATCATAAAAATTCAAATCCAAGCGATATAAGCGTGATACTTGGATCACAAACGCAAATCGCAACAAATGACATTGAGGTACACCTCCTACAATGTCGAAAAATATCGGTGCGCCCAAAAATGGCAGTGCAAGAACATCCGCTTGCCTCCTGCTCACGGTCTGGCGTCCTCTGCCTCTGGGTCCTTATTTCTCTGTGGATTACAAATCTGGAAATCCATCGGCTCATCGGCCCGGTCAGGTGTGCTAACGGAAACGATTCCGCTCTGGCACTTCTCCGGTCATTTCTCGACCAATTATCATGACCACTCGTAAAGCAGCACGTCACTGGCGTCAACCTCTGGCCCTCTGAATACACGTGACATATCTGATCCTCAGTGTAAATCTTATTGCAGCAGTGTCCTGGAAGGAACCTGCTCAGGGTCTCTTCCGATCTCGCCTATGCCGAACTATACGGAGGCTGGTACTCTTGTATAATCTTTTCTCGTTTTTGCTGGACATCTGCATTTTCAGCACAACATTTCCTCGGTAACTGGCCGCATCCCAATGCCTATGTATACATATCATATCTCTAATCTCGTCGGGGAGTAACAACAGCTCGTCAGCATCTCGCATGAAGCTCTTGTTCCACTCGTCTTTATTATAGTCCACTTCGACGTTACATCATGCTATCTGCAGCTGCAAATGTCCTCGGCTACAGTCAATCCGGAATCTCTCACACGGAATCGAAATCACGAACTCGGTATCTTCGTCACTCTGTAGAAGATATCTAGCCGAACACGTCCTCGGAAACTCGTCCCAACCATCGGAGGAATACTCAATACTCATCCATTCTCGAACAACTCATAACGTATCTGGGTGAGGTCCTCTATCCGAAATTGGTCAATCTGCTGATCCCCTATCAGATTATCCAATAAACAACGTCATCTCTGGATCGATCTTCTCTAGATCTGAATAAGATTCTCTACACTGGAAATCTTCAGCTCAACTAGGCCTGCGTCGGCGCATCAAATCTGACGAATCGCCTTCGTCTCTCAACTCAAGATAGACTAGCTATCATCTATCGCATCTCTGCCTGGAAGCTCCAGCGATCTCAGCTCATAAACTCTGGAAGCAACATCCCATCAATCTCAGCAACAGCTGGGTCATCTGTCTGTAAGGTAGACGACATCACGACCTCTGAGGTAGGTTGTACATCAACCGTCCTCTCACGACAGGCAGCCTCTATCAATAGCCCGATCTTCCGGAGCAAAACCAGCACTTGCCTCAACAAGAGGTCACAACACAATACTACATCGAGGCTGTCACCAGAAAACACAATGGTCAGTCCTCGTCCATGACGAGATCGCCCTGACCGCAACACTAGCAGCAGCTCAATCTGCGCTCAACCCATGGTGACAGGGACCTCAAGCGTGTATCGATGAAAACAGATCAAGAGCATGAAAGGAAGCGACAGATCCAGAATGGATACATGATCATAAGAAGAAACGGTATTAATGAAGTATGATCATGGAACGAACAAAATCAAGGATCTCAAATGGATGTATAATCCTGGGTACGAAGAGAATCACAGACCTCAAAATACATACATCCTAAGGTTTCTTAAGTGGAGTATCGTATCGTAAATATACCGTGGAACATACGTACGGTACATCACTCTACTCAAGCTACCTACTCCATCAATCAGGGTCAGCCTATGAAACGAAAGTTCGGATCTAATACCCCATGTTCAAGTCTAAGTTCTGTAAGGTCAAGCCTAGGTTCCGAAATATACATACGCCCTAGACTCCGCATAGTCAAACATAGACTCGGACCAAGGTTAAACCTAGCGCTTTGATACCAACTTTGTCACGACCCGAAATATTAGCTCATGACCAGCACTTAAATCACGCAACGACTAAAGGCGTAACGTAATTCAAGTAAGCTGAAACCCAGAAGTCTAAACCATTTTAAGAAAATAAATGAGGTGAAGTGTTGAAATAAAGATATAATGAAATCAAGTTTTCTTAAATGTATAGAAAAGGAACATGAATAATGCAAGTGAAATTTACTAGTTTGAAAACATGTTTCGTCTTTTGAAATTTGGGCAGCACCTCCTTCGAATATTTTGATCCAAAACCACAATACATGATAATATAAAGGCATCTCCAAGCGGGAGCTATCTCTTCGCCAAATCGGCGGATCCACAACCACGCACAGCATAAATATAAGTATACGACGCCCAACGGCAAAGTTCACCAAAAAGGTAAACTAAAGCAAGACGTCAACCCTAAAAATGAACATAAAACCCATCGCCCAAGTCTCGCAACTACAAGTCTTGCCAGGTCTCATAACTTATAAAAATACTAGTTTGATTGATGGAGTTGACTAGATACAATAGAAAATATAAATACAAGAGTGGGTACGATACAAATGTCCCACCTACCAAGAAAATCACCCAAGAGTAACTGTGTGCCAGCGATGCCGCTACTGATCTATGCGGTCAACCTGCAAGAACTGTGGCACAACGGGGGTGAGTTGCCAACTCGTGAATAAAAAGACATCTACATATAGAAATCGAATAAACAACGACTCCTAGGTCAACTATATCATAAAGGTAATACTATGATATCTAGGGTGACCGGGTCTGTATATGTGCCAACACTATAAATAAATGCCTATCAGCATGTGGATATCATCCAACAATATAATCAATGTATGTATGCGTATGGATCTCGTCCAACCATATCATCAATGTATGCATGCATGTGGATCCCGTCCACATGTCAACCAATGACACAACAACATCATGCATGTAAGTATCATAGAAGCATATGCATGAAAATATAAGGATATAAATCAACGTGTGCCCCTCGCGACACATCAAAATCATGAAACCTGAGTGCCCAGCATCGACGCTATAAACATCATGAAACCCATGTCCAGCATCGGCACGTAAATCCTCATATCTCGGGCTCCGTCAGTCCGGATCGGCCCATACCATCTCTCGACTCCAGTCAGTATCCTCCGGATATCCGCCAAGCCCAAATACTATCACCGGTAGGTAGTAGTCTCTCTGCCAGCCTCATCGTCTACTGCACAACATCCCTTTCTTGCCCCGGGGTACCATACCGGGTCCACTATGAACCCGCAAACGGATCTTCCACTCCTCGAATTGGGTTTCACATATCACACGTCTCGGCACCGAGAAAATGCATGGTGTACACACTGAAATATCACATCAAGAGAAACCGGGTTTTTAAAACAATACTTACTTTCTTTGAAATACCAACTGTCCTCAAATCCAGAAATCTCATGAAAACGGCATATCTCAATGCGTATAGTCATAAAGTATGATGTATGCAACATATAATAGAACTGTAAGCATATCCGTATATCATGCAACATGGAGCAGTGATGTGACAATATCAGTATATCATGCGACATATCCAAATGACGCGAACATAGTAGGTCTATCATGCAATGAGTCATATCATGATGCAGAAATACTACTGTGTAGTGACATGGAAGTTATCGATGATGAAGTGTGTGAGCCGGCAAAATCTGTGTAAGTGTAACATACGCATCATCGATAATGGTGTAAGTGTACTAGCACAGGTATAAGCAATGCAATGAGAATAACATGAATGCAGCATAAGGTAAATCATCAGCTAAAAGCTATAAGGTATACGCATCTAACATGATCGAGTCGGTGAATCTATCAATCGGCATCCAGCCTCACAACATCACGTACGGTATAATCCGTCGTACGGCATCCTCTAGTCAAGGGTATGGATCAAACATCAAGTCTGTAGGGTTGCTAGGCACATGCACAAGGGTCTACGAGGCATCAACCATGCCCGATTAAAATTTTAGCCGTGCCGAACAACCCGAATAGGGATCTTTAAACTAGAGATTAGGCGAAAACTATCATGCTAAACACTTTAACACTAAGTGAGAGGGATTACAACCTTTGTAGATCCGGTCCTTCACTTCATATGCTCCGTGTTGTGGTCCCTTCGCTGCGATCATCGGGATCCGGACTCTCAAGAGGTTCCACGAAGAGAAAGATGCAACCTTTACTTCCGATCTTCGATACTAAGATGATCTACATTGAAGTTTCTTTAACACAAGCTAACACTCATGAAATGATGTGAACACCCTCATCTAAATGGCAAGGGAAGATGAGGATGATGAAGTAGGATTTTTGCTCTCTTTATTTATCTTTTTCTCATATTTATTCATCACTTTGGAAAAATCTAGCAAGCTTTTTCATGAAAGAATGAAGGAAGAAGAAGAATAGTGATCCATTTCCTTTTGTGATGAATAATGAAAGGATTAATATGACAAATAATGCAACCATGGTTGACTTAACCACTGTAGAGAATTGACAAGGGTTAGGGTTTGGGTTGGGTTAAAGTATGAGTCACTTACAAATATCTTTCACAAAACAAAACCAAAACCTTCTACAAACATCTAGAAAGCTTAACCCTAATCCAAACCCTAATCATGTTTAAACTCCACTAAACAAGTTGCATTAGTTATCATATCATGTTACAATATTATATATCACATATATAATATTTATCGTAACCAAATAAAATAATACAATTAACATATATCGCATATATATCAATGTAGTACCCGAGTGAGAAAAAGAATCTTTTAGTGAGCTAATATTAGTTAATGTAATTTAATATATCATATATATTATTATACATTAAATTATCGAATCAACACTTGATCCGACAATCCGGCTATATCGCATATAACCGACTAATATTTATCCGTACCGATTCATCGAATCAACACTTGATCCGATGACCCGGCTGATATCAAATATCGCGAGAATAGAATACGGTATCTCATATCGTATTATCCTCGGTCCCGCACATATCACATATGTGCCCCTACTCCGTTTTGCCTGAGCCAAGAAACCTCTGTGTAGGACTCTAAAGAATCGTCAATACGCCGGCAGTAGGTGATGATCATATCAAACACCCACAAGCTGCAAGCGGTCAGCTAAACGTAACAGCTACCCAGGTATTGAGCGCTCAGAAGATCAACAAGCAAGCCTGTACATTCTCCTGTGAATCCAAACAGTAACACTCCCGTACAGTCCGGTCTCGTCGTCTGATATGTTGCATATCTCGCCTAGGGGTGGTAAACGTCAGACCCCAGTAGCTTGATAAGTCGTGTCGATATGAGGTTTATAACAGTTCGAGAAACTACTGATAACACTTACCAGTAAATCTCAGCAATCCTGGTCAGGGATTTCCGGTTATAGCCAATCGAACACAGCACAACATCAACTCCCTATACCGGGAGAGACGAATCCCCTCCTATCGCTCATTGCCTCCATGTGATTCGGGACTGTACCCAAAAGCCACCTTTTTGCACGCCCACTTGGACATGGTATGATGGAAATCAAAGCACAGTGGGAATCACACAAGACTCTATGACGATCTCGGGTCGACAGACTACTCGGTACCAGTGTCACCGGAGAACTGCCATCTGACGTATGGTATAATACCATCTGGGAGTTCTCGGCGAGTCCGTCCAGTGTACCCAGTCTCCACTGAGCACCCGTACACCATCCTTGATGTCAAACACCGATGGATATGTGATCATCCATTGCCCATCATATGGGTCAAGATGCGTATACGCTAGTCTACTCTGGTGCATCGATGCCCTGTCTCGATACACCCTCGACTAGGAACAGTTATAGGATGTACTCGTCGACTACCGTGGCCCCACAAGTATGATCTCATCATAGTCCCAGTAGTCGAGTACATATCCTAAGGGCTTTATCAACATGCAATATAGAGACAATCAGAGTACATGTTAAGATAAAGTACAACCAGATAGCATACTATCATGTCGAGCAAGAAAGTCCTCCCTATATATGTCCTAGCATCCACTACAATATACATCGTATGTACAGTAATGGCCTCTAGGGCATACATATAACTAACAATCTCCCACTTGCACTAGGGCCATCTGTTATGGTATCACATACCCAACAATTAGCTGCGGTTGAAGTATCCCATACTCAACCATCCCATAAAAGTCTCTACTGGGAAAAAGGCCTTTGTGAGTGGATCCGCGCTGCGTCCTCTGTGTCTACTCTCCTAACGTCGATCTCCCTGGAGATCAACCATCTCCATGATCAGGTGATACTGCCTAAGAATTATATCTGGATTTCTGATGGGACGGTAGTTCCTTGGCTGAAGCCACAACTCCATTGTCACACAATGGTAGGAACGAAGTTCATCTTATGAACTTATATATATCCAGACTGCCTCTTTGGTAGCATCCTTGGTAACGATGTATCTTGCCTTTAATCGTCTAGTATGTCACGGTATCTAGTTTGGAACTCTTCCAACATACCGTCCCTCCACGGAGGGTATGGACAATGCCTGCGACTGACATTCAGTCGTCCTTCTCAGCCTGGAACCTTTCCAGTGATTCTCCCCAGGATCGATTGATACCATCTCACTACAACTATTGAGTGTCCTAACATCCAATTAGATCTATCTCATAGATCCAAAACCCAGGATTTAGGAGGTATCACTTTGATCCTATATGGAGAATCCTTGTGATAAGCGGAGATTGACCGTGCGTAGCATAGGAAACTTCTTCCCTATCAAGAGTATGTCATCCACGTACTCTACGAGGATCTCCACCATACTCTCTACTACCTTTTTGTATATACAAGGTTCATCTACCATTTTGATGAAGTCAAACTCTTTGACTACCACATCAAAACAGATGTTCCAACTCCGCGATGCCTGTTTTATCATATTAAACATCTTGCACACGTTTCCGCTGCTCCCACTGTCTACGAAGCCCTCTGGCTGTGTACTTATAGACGCTCTCTTCTAAAACATCACTTAGAAAAGCAGTCATCACACCCAACCACCAGATATCGTAGTCATGGTATGTAGCCGTGGCAAGTAGGATCTGGATGGACTTAAGCATAGATCCTTAGAAAAGGTTTCAACATAGTCCATACCTGGTCTATGATGCAAACCTTTAACAAGTCTAGTTTTGAAAGTCTCAACTTTTCCATGTACACCAAGTAATCTTCTCAAGATATACTTGCTCCTGATGGGGATTTAACCCTTCAGATAAAGCAACCAAAGTCCATACTTTGTCGGTGCATAAGGATTCCATCTCAGATTGCTAAGCATCCAGCCATTCTTACAGAGTCCCACTCCTGATGGCCAGCTCGAAACTAGTTGGGTCATCATCTCATGATGCAATCCTCGCTCCCACTGTCATAGAGAAACCGAAGTATCTCTCAGGTGGGTGAGGAACCCTGCTAGATCGGCGGAGAGGCTGAGGTTCGTTGGAAACTATTGAATCCTTTAGTTCTACCAAATTATCAGCTGCAGTTTGTATAACTGGAACATTTCCAGATCTATATAACAGACCTTGCCTCGAGCTTGTCCGGATTTTGCTTTTAGACATAAGACGGACAACCCCAAATCTTAACAAACTTAAGATATAGGCTCTTTCCTTTCCATATCACATATGAAGTGGTAGGCAACTGATTTGATTTGAACCCTATTCAATAGGTATGCAACTTCACAAGTGCATAACTCCCTAAAGGAAATAGGAAACTCATTAGTACTCATCATAGAGCACACCATATCACATAGGGTGCTATGGCTCCACCCCGATACACCGACGTGCTGTGGTGTATACGGAGGAGTAATGCTGAGAGAGAATCTCATTCTCCTTTAGAATAGTCCAGGAATTCCGTGCTTAAGTATTCTCCTCCTTGATCTCATCAAAGGACATAATACTTATACCCGTATTTTGGTTCTCTACTTCTAATTTATATTCTGTGAATATCTTAAAAGGTTCGGACCTGTGTTTCAACAGGAACATATGTCTGAATCTTGAGAGATCACCAGAGAATGTAATGAAGTACAAAGAACCAGTCTTGGCATGTGTAGACAGGGGACCTTCATACATCAGCATGTATCAATCCCAAGAGTTCACTAACTCTTTCTCTGTTTCTAATAAACAGAGCTGTAATCATCTTATCTTTGTGACATGACCGGCAAGTTTCACAAGATGTAAATTCAAACTAATTTAAATATGCATCTAAATGTAACTTCAGCCAGTCAGGTCGCATTGATATGACCTAGTCTACAATGCCTCAAGAAGGATTCATTCATTTCTGAACTCTTCCTCTTGTGTGTGTTCTGTATACTAAAAACTGTAGTTTGATTTAGAACGTCTATGCTTTTAGATTGTAGGGTGTTTTTCGTCACCCCAGTGAGATGGGAATATGCGCACGCTTGTCAGGCGTACTACAGATTCCCCCTGCCTAGGGTAGGCCGGGGTTTAATGATTGTGGGGATCCGAATCTCCGGCAGCCGCGGGCTAAGCTGTCGTTAATTACCCCTCGCCTTTGGGGCGAGGGAACCTCCGATTGACGGGTTAAACTGGTCATGCGAACCCAATGTGCGGTGTGCGTGTGTTCTGTTTTGAAAGGGGGGTTTTGGATATATCAGGAGCCACGCAGAGTTTTTACGGGTGTCCCGCTACCCGGATAGCGGGCTGGGGGTCAAGGGGGCTAGCAGCCCCCTTGCGGGGTTCGGGGCAGCGCCCTGGCCCGAAAATTTTTTGGAGGGGGAGAATGTTGCGGAGTATGTATATGTGCGAATTTGTATACATATGTATATGTATATGTATGTACATAAAAAGAGGAGGAAAAGGCATCCAAGGGATGCGTGGGGCCAGCGCCTTGAGCGTTGTGCGCTTAGGTGATGCGCGCTCAGGCGCAAGCGCGCCACGTGTCGGCACGTGGGCGCTTTGCGCATGAGCGCTGCGCGCAGGAGCGCAAGCGCGCGCGCCACGTGTCGGCACGTAGGCGCTTTGCGTATGAGCGCTGCGCGCTGGAGCGCAAGCGCGCGCGCGCCACGTGTCGGCAGGTGGGCGCTTTGCGCATGAGCGCTGCGTGCTGGAGCGCAAGCGCGCGCGCCACGTGTCGGCACGTGGGCGCTTTGCACATGAGCGCTGCGCGCTGGAGCGCAAGCGTGCTGGTGCGCAAGTACGCGTGCCACGTGTCGGCACGTGGGCGCTTTGCGCATCGCGCTGGTGCGCAAGCGCGCTCGCCACGTGTCGGCACGTGGTCGCTTCGCGCACGAGCGCTGCGCGCTGGAGCGCAAGCGCGCGTGCCACGTGTCGGCACGTGGGCGCTTTGCGCTCGTGCGCAGTGCGCTGGAGCGCAAGTGCGCGGGCCACGTGTCGGCACGTAGGTGCTTTGCGCTTGAGCGCTAGCGCGCCGGCAAGGAAAGGAGGGCTTTTAGCCCCAGAAACCCTCGAAAGAGAAATTAGTGGAGTTAAACTCCTAAAAAAAAGGGAAAATGTTTTGGTTGGGGAAATGGGTTCTTCTTCTTCCTCCTCTGTTGGCTGGCTCAAGAGATGTGAGATCTAAAAAAAATCTTTTCTTTTTAAGATCTAATGATAGATCCAAGTTCCCCTTTGTGGGTTTTGTGGTGAAAAACTAATTTGTTTTGAAAAAGGAAGAGTAAAACTCTTGATTTAATTCAAAAGAAAGAAGAAGGTTTTGGAACCTTGAAGAAGGAAGAAAGATCTCAGATTTGAAACTTTTTTGGAGAGAGAAAAAGTTATTAGATATTTTCATTATCCTTGCCTTTATAGGCCATACATTTTACACATAGCCCCTTGGGCTTCACAAAATGGCATTTTGCCTATCCCATGGCTCATGTGCCATTTCTTTTTGCACATAGCCATGGGTTTTACAAAAATTTGGCTTTATGCCTATTTTTCTTACATTTATCCGAAAGAAATACAACAAAATTATTTATTAAAATTTTTTTATCTTGGCATGGGGGAAGGCCGGCCGCTTCATATTCTGGCTCGACCCGGGCATGGGCCCACTGGATCTGGGCTTGGGCCCACTTGTCTTGGGGTTGACTTTGGTTTTGACTTGGTCAACCGGGGTGTAAATTTTTACCCTAACAAATTGCCCCCCATCAATAAATGCACACCACATATGTGGGTCGTGTGCATGAAATTGATGGATCTTCTTTTACTTGGAGGCGACCTGATTTGGTTCCCGCTTTTTGGGAAGCTGGAACTGCCCTTTTTACGACATGGACGGTCGTTGCTTGACATGACTCCGAGATGGAGTGTTCGTGATAGACGTTTCCCTGGCCCGGAGTGATTCGGTTCCCGCCTTGTAGGAATCCTGCGCTGCCCTTTTTACGACATGGACGGTCAATGCTGCCCTTTTTGCGACTTGGACGGTCGATGCTGCCCTTTTTGTGACTTGGACGGTCGATGCTGCCATTTTAGCGACGTGGACGGTCGATACTGCCCTTTTTGCGACTTGGACGGTCGGTACTGCCCTTTTAGCGACGTGGACGGTCGGTTCTGCCCTTTTTGCGACTTGGAAGGTCGGTACTGCCCTTTTAGCGACGTGGACGGTCGGTTCCGCCCTTTTTGCGACTTGGACGGTCGATGCTGCCCTTTTTTAGCGACGTGGACGGTCGGTTCTGCCCTTTTTGCGACTTGGACGGTCGGTATTGCCCTTTTAGCGACGTGGACAGTCGATTCTGCCCTTTTTGCAACTTGGACGGTCGATGCTTCCCTTTTAGCGACGTGGACGGTCAGTGCTGCCATTTTAGCGACTTGGACGGTCGGTTCTGCCCTTTTTGCGACATGGACGGTCGGTGCTGCCCTTTTAGCGACGTGGACGGTCGGTGCTTGATTTGACTTGCTCTGCTTCTTGCAATGTCAGGGGTAGACTTAACTTGCTCCGCTTCTTGCGATGTCGAGATTGGATTCTGACTTGCTCCGCTTTCTGTGGCGTCGGAACGGAAGTTGACTTGTTGATTTTGATTTGGGTTGACATCAGCATCGCTATACTGGAATATGGTACCAGGAGTGAATCATCATCTGTCATGGAGAGGATTTTGGGATTTTGGTTTTTGCTTGGCATCTGCATTGCTGCACTGGAATAATGCCAGGAGTAACTCATCATTTGCCCCTGGAGGATTTGGGAATTGGTTTTTTTTTTTTTAGGCATCTGCATTGCTGCACTGGAATAATGCCAGGAGCAACACATCATTTACCCCGGGAGGATTTGGGAGAAATTGGAATTGTTTTACGCCCGTGGATTGTATACGGTTTTGCAGGATGTATGATCCAGACCGTAGGGCCGGAAAGATTTCAGGGATTTGTTGGCGTCTGCATCGCTGCACTGGAATGTGGTACCAGGAGCGACTCATCATTCGCCGTTGGGGTATGGGGTTTGGAATTTGGTTGGCGTCTGCATCGCTGCACTGGAATATGGTACCAGGAGCGACTCATCATTCGCCATTTGGGGACTTGGAATTTGAATCTTTTTTTGCATCAGTATTGCTGCACTGGAATAATGCCAGGAGCAACTCATCATTTGCCTTGGGAGGACTTGGGATTTGGGTTTTTGGTCGGCATCAGCACCGCTAACACTGAAGCGAAATGCCAAGAGCGACTCATCATTTGCCGTTGCCCGTTGGGGAAAGATGGATTAGGAGACAGGTTTGGGTCCCTATCACCTAAGGCTTTTCAATTTTATAGGCCGTGAGGGTCCCATAAAAGCATTTTCTCCCTGCTAGTCGTAAGGATCCCGCAGGTGTATTTTCTCCTTAGGAATCGTGAGGATTCCTAAGTGTGTTGCTCCTTTGTGAGTCGTAAGGATCTCACGCAGGGGTTTTCTCCTCACAAGGTTGAGAGGACTTTGCGAGTGTATTTCATCTCTTTTCACGAGTTTGCGCCCTTTCGGGTTTTCACAGACTCGCCGGTAGTCCTGCTGTTTTTACTCACGGAGCCCTTTCGGGTTTTCATCCGTGCCCGTTTTGCTTGTGGACATACCGTTTATTTCTTCTTCTTTTTTTTCCTTTTTTTCTTTTTTTTTTGCCGCTGGTGGGACTTTAAAAGTAGTCTCACCGGCAGGATTTGGGAGAAATTGGGGTCATTTACGTCCGTGGATTGTATACGGTTTTGCAGGATGTCTGATCCAGACCGTAGGGCTGATGTGCTCAATTCGCCTGCGACTTGGAGCATTCATGTGTTGTATTTCTTGAGATATCGGCCATTGATGGGTGGCATGGGCCTTTCTCCCTCGGCACTTATTAGTTGGTAGGATCCTCCGTCGAACACTTTCTCGATGACGTATGGTCCTTCCCTGTTCGGCTCGAATTTTCCCTTGGCATGTCGATTGGGGATAATCGGTCTTTTGAGGACCAGCACCAATTCACCTTTCTTGAAAGCGCGGAGACGGGTTATCTTGTCGTAGGCCCGTGACATTTGGGCTCGGTATAGCTCCAGATTTTGCTGCACCACGAGCCTCTTTTCTTCGAGGGCATCGAGTTCTTCAAGTCGAAGGAGCACGTTTTCCTCTTCTGTCAACTCATGCTGAACGGCCATTCTTAAGCTTGGAACTTCGACTTCGAGGGGGAGGACCGCCTCCACTCCGAAGAGCAATGAGTATGGAGTGGACTGAGTTGGAGTACGGTGTGTGGTACGATACGCCTATAATGCCTCGTGAAGCTTGAGATTCCAGTCTCTCTTGTTGGCTGAAGCATTTTTCCTCAGGAGATTGCATAGAGTCTTATTGAAGGCTTCGGCTAGCCCATTGGCTCTTGGATTATAGATGGAGGAATATCTCCAGTCTATCTTGTGCTGAGTAGCGAACCTTGAGACATTGAAGCTCTTGAAAGAAGGCCCGTTGTCAGAAATGATTCTTCTTGGTGTACCGAAGCGGTATAGAATATTATGCTGGAAGAATGTCAGAATATCCTTTGTCTTAACTTCTTTTAGCGGGACAGCTTCAGCCCATCTGGAGAAGTAGTCTGTCGTGGCCAGTATAAACCGGTGGCCTTTAGATGACGGAGGATCAATTGGGCCAACAATGTCGGTGCCCCAGACTTCGAAGGGCCACGACGCCACCGTAGGATGCAATGGATTGGGATGCTTGTGAATAAAATCACCGTGAATTTGGCAGATATAACATTTCTTTGCATGCACTCCGCAATCCCGTATCATGGTGGGCCAGTAATACCCAAGCCGTTTGATTTGAAGCCGCATCTTGGGGCCAGATTGGTGAGCACCGCAAACGCCCAAGTGGACATCCTTCATGACCTTTTGGGCTTCGGCTAATGACAGACACCTGAGCCAGAGTTGGTCGTATGACCTGCGGTATAACGTGTCATTTACAAACACGTATCGGAGAGCTCTTTTCTTCAGCTGAATCCTCGCAGATTTTTCTTCGGGCAGCTTGTCGTATCGGAGGTACTTTATGAAGGGTTCTCTCCAATCGGGCTCGTCTTGGATGATCGAAGCTTCTTCCGCAGGACTGCTCTTCTGTTCCGCGCTTTCATCTTCTCGTAGAGAGACTGGGGGTAGAATTTGCCGGCTCTTGACTGTGATCAGAATTCGTCCATGTCAGGATCAGCCAGCTCCTTGGCCAAGCGAGCGAGTACATCAGCCTTTCCGTTCAACACTCTAGGGACCCTCGTTAGTTCAATATGAGTGAACCTTTTCATGAGCTCCACCACTCGACCTCTGTACCGAGCTAACTCGGGTTTGTATATCTTATAGTCGCCGCTTACTTGGTTGACGACAAGCTGGGAGTCACCGTAGACTCGTAGCCGACGGATTTCCATTTCTACGGCAAGCTCCAAACCAGCTATCAGAGCTTCATACTCGGCCTCATTGTTTGTGCGAGGCTCGGTGAGAGCAAAAGAACGCCGTAAGGTTCCCATTGATGGTGTGATGAACACCAATCCTATCCCTGCTTTTATCTCCGGGACGCTTGATTTACTGGAGGTCCTTATTGATGAGGCTCCATCGAAGTAGAGCTCCCAACATGGCTCATCTTTCTCGAGGTGCAGCACTTGTTCGTCGTGTAACTCACAATTTAGCGGCGACCCTTCTGGTATAGGATGAGCGGCAAGGAAGTCTGCAAGAGCTTGCCCTTTCACTGCTTTCTGAGGAGTATAAACTATGTCAAACTCAAGTAGCATGACAGCCCATCTTGCCATTCTGCCGGCTAGGCTTGCTTTGGTCATCAAGTGTTTGAGCGGGTCGACCTTGGAGATCAGCATAACCCGATGAGCGAGCAAATAGTGCCTCAGCTTCTTCACAGCAAATATTAGAGCCAGGCATTGCTTTTTGATTGGGGAGTAGTTGTGTTTCGCCCCGACTAGAGTTCGACTGAGCTAGTAGAGGGCATTTTCTTTTCCCTCCTCGTTATTCTGCGCAAGGAGCGCACCGAGTGACTCGTCCAGCGCGGCAGTGTAGAGAATCAGCGGTTTATTTGGAATGGGATCGGCCAGCACTGGAGGGTGCAACAAGTATTGTTTGATGCTTTCGAACGCTACTTGACATTCGTCATCCCAAATAAAAGGAGCTCCTTTCTTCATGAGCTTTGAGAAGGGCCTACATCTCCCCGATAAATTTGAGATAAACCTCCGTATATAAGCAAGCTTGCCTTGGAAAGATCTTAGCTGCGTCAGACTCTTCGGAGGGGGAATCTCCATGATGGCCTTTATCTTTGATGGGTCAACTTCGATCCCTCGATGTCGGACTATGAAGCCCAGGAATTTTCCCGATGACACTCCAAAAGCACATTTCAGAGGATTCATCTTCAGATCGTATTCCCTCAGTCTGATGAGAACGGTCCTAAGATCTTGGATGTGGTCAGCCTTGGCTTTAGTCTTGACGACCAGATCATCAACATAGCATTCGACGAATTTATGGATTAGGTCATCAAAGATATTAGTCATTGCCCTTTGATATGTAGCACCTGCGTTCTTCAGTCCGAATGGCATTACCTTGTAGCCATATATTCCGATCGGGGTTCGAAATGCTGTGTGCTTCTCATCCTCAGGCGACATCTTGATCTGATTATATCCAGACGAGCCGTCCATAAAGGTGAACAGTTCATAATTTGAGGTGTCATCGACCATCATTTCCATGACCGGTAGCGGGAAGTCGTCTTTAGGACATGCCTTGTTGAGGTCCCTGAAATCGACACAAACTCGGATCTGCCCATTTTTCTTCTTCACTGGGACTATGCATGCGATCCAGTCCGCCTATTTCTCTTCCCTGATGAAGCCGGCATCGATGAGTTTCTTGGTTTCCTCGACGACCTTTTCTTCCAACTCCCTTCTCATTCTTCGAGGAGCTTGTTTGACTGGCTTAGCATCAGGAGATATAGCCAGCTTATGCACGGCTACCTCAGGGGAAAGGCCAGGCATTTCTTTGTATGTCCACGCGAAGCAGTCGACGAACTCACGCAGAAGGGCAATTATCTGCTCTTTCATTTCCTCCGACAAGAGTGAGCTGATGTAGGTCGGCCTTGGATTATCGGGCGTTCCTAAGTCAATCTCGGTTAGCTCATCAAAGGTTGCTTGTCCGCCATCTTCGAGCTCTTGAGGAGCTTCTTCTGGCTCGGCTATCTCGTCATCATCATTTGATCTTTCGCTGGCCTCACCAACATGGATCACGTAGCACGCTTTGGAATCGGTTGAATGTAGCCTATGCCCCGTCTATCTGGAATTCGTCCATCGATGAGTGCTCGGACCTGGGGCGGATACCATAACCCTTCGTAAAACTTTGCTTCGGACTCCGTTTGATATAACCGGCATCCGCACTTCTTAAAGTATTCCCGCATCTCGGGTGCATAGTATCTGGGATTGAGGACGGCTCTTATGCCTCTCTCATAGGGAAGGCACGCGACAGAAAGATCGTCCGGGTGCACAACGGGGTTTGACCTGTAAAACAGGATGCCCTTCTGTCCGTTTTTCCTCCTGGGCACGTAGAAAGTTTTCAGCTGGTCCACGGTAGAGACTGACAATGCGTAGAGCTCTTTGCACATCCGTTCCGGCACCCTTGTGATGACCAGGGACCCTTCAGCGACTTCGAAGGTCTCTCGTAGTTTCGCTTGCTGCATGGGGGGCCGATCTGCACAGCTGTTGCACGGCAGGTCCTCTTCTTCTGACTCTTCAGTGTCACTGCCAAAATGAGGGCGGACTTTGCTGCTAGATGGGCCTTCAGTAACAGATTCGTCCGTATCGCTACCGAAATGAGGGCGAGTTTGGCGGAAGGACGGGCTTCCATCATCGGACTCATCAGTGTCGCTGCCGAAATGCGGGCGCACTTGGGTATTTTTGCTTTTGAAAGTGATAGCCGACGCAGATTTGCTTTTGAGTCTTGGGGCCGTTCTATCCTCAGTCAGTTGTGGCTTAGCATTTTGGTGGTTCGTAAAGTACCGAGAATCTTCGTATCGGACTTTATGCACACCGAACGGCTGGATGTCTCCGTCAATGCGTCTTTCTTCGCCATTTTTAGTATACTTCATGCATTGATGGAGAGTTGACGGAATGATGCCATAATCGTGGAGCCATGGCCGCCCCAAGAGAATCTTATAAGACGTGTCGGCATCGATCACGTATATCTTAGCTTCAGTTTGCAGATCCCCGAATTTGATTGGCAAAGCTATAGACCCTAGAACTTGCTGGCAATTTTGGTTGAACCCTTGAATGACAATCCTTTCCCTTGACAGGTGTCGGACGTCCATTGATAAACTCTTCAGAGTTCGCAAGTTCATGATGTTCACTGAGGACCCCGGATCAATCAATATGCGATTAATTCGATCTCCGTCGCTATACCCGGTCACGTAAAGCGGCCGATTATGCTCAGCCGTTCCCAGTAGCAAGTCTTCATCCTTAAATGTGACTGCGGCGGCATGCAAAGCGTGCTGGGCATCTTTCATATTAATTTCCGCAAAGTGGGCCTGATACCGCTCGGGGTTTTGTAGAGCGTGGATGAGAACATCTCTAAGCTCCTTAGATAGGACCAAGGCGTCGTAGATGCTCAGGAGAGACGGAAGCTCCACCGAGGAAGGACTTATGTTTTCATCAGCCGGTTCTCTGCCATCTTCTTCATTAGCAACTTGTTTTTCCTTCCCTTTTGGGGCGTTGCCCTGATTTGGCGGTAGAGCCCTGCCGCTTCTGAGCTGGATTTGATTGGTCGTTGTGGCGAGCTCCTCATCCTCTTCGGGAAAACAAAGACCATCCTCGGAGTCGCTGCCAAGATGGATGGCGTAGCAGGTCACTACTGGGATCTCTTTATTGGAGTCTTCTCCTAACTCCTCCAGAATTTCAGCCGCTTGTACAGGGAAGAACTCCTTCAATTGAATCAATGTTCTTTCCTTTTGTTCATATTCTTCGAGGGAATCGATATATTTTTGAATGGTCGATCTCCCTGCAGACTCTTTTTCACGCCGAGCTGCACTTTTCTTCTTCTTGAGCTTCTTGGATTTTGAGCCTGATGGAGCCGCATTGGCAGCTGGACTGGTAGGCTTCTTTTGTTCTTCCCATCCCATCCTGGGTTCTTTCCGAAGTAGCTTTATCATCTTCTTCGTCTTATTAGATATGTGCGTACTCCATGGAAGCTGCGGCGAGTCGGTCTCATTTCTCAGGGTAGCGGGTTCGGTTGTTTGCTCCCAGAAGGCTTCAATTTCTGTCTGTATAAAATTGGTGGTTGCAACTTGATTGTTCACCAACACGCTTTTGGACAACTCGATCTCTCCAGCCTTGTACTGCTTCTCGACCCAGTCTTTGAAGATATAGCAATCCTCGATCGCATGGCTCACTACTCGGTGTACGGGCAATACAGAGGATTGTCGGTCATCTTTGCTTCTTGGTGTCTTTTCGACTCCGGCAATTGTAGGCCGTTGTTCAAGGCATCTTTAAATATCTTGCGGACCTTGTCCCTTCTGAAAGAGTAAACCTTGTTCTTTTTCTCCTCTAGGGAAGGCCCATCTCCTCCCAGCAATGGCTTTCGAGACCGGTTGGTTTTGGATTCGCCCGCCCTTCGCTTTTCTTCATTGTCGGAGGCATTGAAGACATTGGTACTGCTGGAACTCCCGCTTCTACGGTTGTCGTCCCGCTTGCTTTTCTAAGTTTTGTCTCTCTGAGAATCCGGCGGGGACTCATGCTTCGAGCGTTCCAGCATTTGGACTTTCTTGGTTAGCTCCTGAAATGTCTTGAGGCCCGCCGTACACAAGAATGGGACCTTCCAATTGCTGAGGTTCCCAATGAGAAGGCTGACGGACTGGTCCTGCTCTAGCGGCGGTTCGCACTTGACTGTGAGATTACGCCATCGGGCGATAAAGTCGGTGTTGCTTTCATTCTTCCCCGGCTTGGTCCTCACAAGGTCGGCAATGGAGATTTTATCACTGACGCTCATGAACCTTTGCCGGAACAGAGACTCCATTTGGGCGAAGGTAATGACGGACCCGTCTGGTATGCTCGCGTACCAGTCGAAAGCGACACCGGTCAGGCTGTTGACAAACTGACGAAGAAGGAGCGCGTCATTGCCCCCTGTATTTCCACACGATGCTTTGAAGTGGGCGGCGTGCTGGTTTGCATTCCCCGTTCTATCAAATCTTCCGAACTTAGGAATGACGTAGCCGCTTGGGAACTCAATCAGATCGTACTGCGCGGGATATGGCCGCCCACTGCTGCCGATTTCTTTCTGAGCTTCGGCTTCGACCACCAATGCTTTAACCTTGCTGGTGACCAAATCCATTATCCGATCCTGTGTTAGCGGGATGGTGCTATCTGGGGCCAAGGCGTCCCCAGAAGCGGAATGCGGCCGGCTTTCATGTGGCTCGACCAGTCTCGGTCCCAAAGGAACCGGCATCGGTTGCCTCGGATTGTCATCACCCGGCTGATTAGTAGCGGCTTGTGCCTAATTGGGAGGCGCTCGAGCAATTTGAGCCGTAAGCTGCATCACCACGTTCGTTAAATCATCAATTTTCGAATAGAGCTTGGCCATCTCTTTGTCTTTTCTCCTGAGCTGTTTTCGAAGCTCTTGAAGCAGCTCTTGCTCCGCAGTCCTGGGGCGGAAAGTCGGCTCTTCCTCGCTGTCCGAGCTTGACTCTGCATGGACCGAGGGGTCTTTCTGCCTATCATCCTCGTCGAGAGGGTTTTCTTCATCTAGCGGGGGCGGCTGTTCTTGGGCGGCGGCAACCACATTCAGGCTAGATTGGGCTTGGGATGTGGTGGCCCCGTCCTTGCTTTTGCTGCGAAGGTTGTCTCTAGGGCGCCCGCCCGCCATATAGACCGTATGGATGGTATATCCGGATGTCTTTCTATCATTGGCAGCTGATTTCATGGATCGCTGTCTTGACCCCCTTGTTTCGGTAGCTGGTAGTCGATTGAAGGCGGCTGGCCTAACCAGGTTCTTAAATGGTGCTGGCGCATCTTTTCTGGGTTTTCCCCGCTGCTTTCGTGTGGCACAGAGTGCTTGATAGACTCTTGATGAGACAGTGTCATACTTTTTCCGTTGGGGCCGGGACACATCTCTTTGTGGCACTGTTCGGACCGCTGTCTTCTTGATTCTGGCGGTCATGGCGTTTTTCTGAACCCACTTCAGAGGCTCGAAGGAATTGCTGATTCTTACGTCCGACTCAGCCGTCGTCACGGGGAAACCCTGCACTTGGAACTTCACATGATTCCATTTGGCCGAAGCCTTGGCCCTCTTGTTGGCTCGATACCTGAGCCGCTTCTGCCTTAACTTTTCTGTTCTAAGCACCTGGCAGACTTCCGCTCTTTGAGAAGACGCCGCAGACCGGGCGATGGAGGGCCTCGGAGATACGCTCGATTGTGCATATGTTGGAGTCATCGCATGAGCTCGTCCGCAACATTTGATTTTGCCCTTTGTACCGAAGTTCTTGCACCCCGCTGGAGCACCAGAGAATCGTTCAGATACAGTCTTAAGTTTCGGTTGTGGTGCCTTGGCGATCACGACATTCGGCCTCTTACCCCTTGAGACCGGCTTGGCTACCTGTTCCGCCGGGATCTCCGCCAGATGAGCGCTTCCGGCAGGGTAGATGATGACGGAGCCGAACTGGCGGGGCGGTTCCTCCCACTGTCGACTGAGGATCGCGGGGAGAACCACACGAGCGTTGATCTTGACCACGTACGGAATCGGGGTCACGTTGGAAGCTGAATTCGTCTGGGGAGACATTGTCGTCGAAGGCTGATTGCTGCATGGAAAAAAAAAGAACATCATTTCAGTATAGGCAATCGATATGTATATTGATTGAGTTCGCATGAACGTTTAACCCGAAATATGGGAGAAGAGATTGGTCCCACCGGACGTGCCAGAATCTGTAGGCTGTTTTTCGTCACCCCAGTGAGATGGGAATACGCGCACGCTTGTCGGGCGTACTACAGATTCCCCCTGCCTAAGGTAGGCCGGGGTTTAATCATTGTGGGGATCCGAATCTCCGGCAGCTGCGGGCTAAGCTGCCGTTAATTACCCCTCGCCTTTGGGGCGAGGGAACCTCTGATTGACGGGTTAAACTGGTCATGCGAACCCAATGTGCGGTGTGCGTGTGTTCTGTTTTGAAATGGGGGTTTTGGATATATCGGGAGCCACGCAGAGTTTTTACGGGGGTCCCGCTACCCGGATAGCGGGCTGGGGGTTAAGGGGGCTAGCAGCCCCCTTGCGGGGTTCGGGGCAGCGCCTCGGCCCGAAAATTTTTTGGAAGGGGAGAATGTTGCGGAGTATGTATATGTGCGAATTTGTATACATATGTATATAGATATTTATGTACATAAAAAGAGGGGGAAAAGTCATCCAAAGGATGCGTGGGGCCAGCGCCTTGAGCGCTGTGCGCTTAGGTGCTGCGCGCTCAGGCGCAAGCGCGCCACGTGTCGGCACGTGGGTGCTTTGCGCATGAGCGCTGCGCGCAGGAGCGCAAGCGCACGCGCCACGTGTCGGCACGTGGGCGCTTTGCGCATGAGCGCTGCGCGCTGGAGCGCAAGCGCGCGTGCGCCACGTGTCGGCAGGTGGGCGCTTTGCGCATGAGCGCTGCGCGCTGGAGCGCAAGCGCACGCGCCACGTGTCGGCACGTGGGCGCTTTGCATATGAGCGCTGCGCGCTGGAGCGCAAGCGTGCTGGTGCGCAAGTGCGCACGCCACGTGTCTGCAAGTGGGCGCTTTGCGCATCGCGCTGGTGCGCAAGCGCGCTCGCCACGTGTCGGCACGTGGTCGCTTTGCGCACGAGCGCTGCGCGCTGGAGCGCAAGCGCGCGCGCCACGTGTCGGCACGTGGGCGCTTTGCGCTCACGCGCAGTGCGCTGGAGCGCAAACGCGCCACGTGTCGGCACGTGGGCGCTTTGCGCTCGAGCGCTAGCGCGCCGGCGAGGAAAGGAGGGCTTTTAGCCCCAGAAACCCTCGAAAGAGAAATTAGTGGAGTTAAACTCCTAAAAAAAAGGGAAAATGTTTTGGTTGGGGAAATGGGTTCTTCTTCTTCCTCCTCTGTTGGTGTTCATAACAGAATACTGCATTTTATACCGCCCATTCTTACGCTCGGTTGTTTATAGGTAGGTGCTTTTAATCCGTGTTTGTTATATATTTGCAGGATACAGGTTCTCGGTTCTAAAACGGTGAAATTCATGGAAAACACGACAAAACCCGGGTTCCTGCCAACCACAGATAAAACACGGTCTCCGCTCTTCATCCGTATGTTGCCAGATACCAGTTTAGGGAGACGAAATGTCAAATCAATGTCGTTTTCATGCACAAGGCTCAATGGCAACAACAAGTTCCAAGAAATCTACGCGGAGCTCGAGGCAATCATGACAAAAACATCCACAAAAACTCCACCTTTCCTCAACAGAAATTCTGGAAAATTCGTGATGAAATTTCCAGAAAATACATATACCAGAATAAAGGGGACAGAAGATCAGGGAATCCCAAAAAACCAGAAAGCCTAACTCAACCATACGGCCGCGGATCCGCGGCCAAAGGGGGGTCTAGGCAGCGGATCCGCGGCCATGTAGACTTGTCAGATGATGGGCTTTTGGGGGCAGTTTGGTCTTTACATGTATGTTCTGATGGTTGCCCTAGGTCTTCAACCCTCTGCCTATAAATACTCCAGAATTGAGCTAAGCCAAGGGTCATTCTTTGTTCTCCATTCTTTTGTAGTTTTAGTTCTTTTTCTTCTTCTTCTTCATTCTTTTTCCATGAAAATTGTAGTGAGAGCTTTTTGAGTGGGAGATTAATGAAGATGAGGGTTTTGTATCATTCTCTTTTGTTTCTTCTTCCCCTTGAGATTCTTGCTTTCTCTTGATCATTCAACCTCTTCATTGAGCTTGAATGGTTAAGGGTTAGTTATTGATCTCAAGGGTTGTATTCTTTCATGGAATTAGCACTTCATTTCACATGCGTTCTCTACCCTTCCCTTGATCTTGCAACCTCTTGATTGAGCTTGCAAGTTTAAGGGTTGGCTATTTATCACATGCTTGTCTTGAGTCCTAGTTTCTTGTTCTTTTTATCGCTTTTTATTTCTTGCTTATTATTATCTTGCTTTACTTACTTGCAATTTAATTCCATGCACTTTAATTACTTGTAATCTTTTCTTTTCTTTGTTCTTTTCTTTTGCTCTTTGTTGTTCATTTTGTGAATGTTGTAATTATCGTCGTTGTTAAGAATGAATACGGTATTGTAAGTTAACACTTCTTTCCTCATTTCCTTTTCCCGTTATTTTCCATTGAACTCCGCCCAAACCATACGCAAGCGCTCCGTTAGGCACCCTACCCTGAAAAGGTAACGGCGATTCCTAACCGCGACCGGTTGCGTTCGGTTTGGCCGGAGGCGAAAGCAAGAGACAAGAACGGAAGGACAAGGGTAAATAAGCCGTATTCCATGAATACCGCGCTTAAATCTCCTAATCCACGTTGTTGCCGATTGCTCTAGTTTCAATTAGTCAAGACTCGGCTCAAAGGTTTTGAATACGGATTTCCTTAGCTTACAATCTCGTATTTTCTTCTTAACAACTTTATACTTGCAAATAAACACATAGGGTAGAATCAAACTCATACAGATTCTTTATTGACTCGTCTAAGACAAGGAAAGTAAAATACAACCATCTCCCTGTGGATCGACCCGTGCTCAACCGGCTAGCTGCAAAGCGACACCATCCTGATCGCGGTTATACTTTAATTCTTTGAACATCCGACACGCCAAAAGCGTGCGATCAGTTGGCTGGCTCAAGAGATGTGAGATCTAAAAAAAATCTTTTCTTTTTGAGATCTAATGATAGATCCAAGTTCCCCTTTGTGGGTTTTGTGGTGAAAAACTAATTTGTTTTGAAAAAGAAAGAGTAAAACTCTTGATTTAATTCAAAAGAAAGAAGAAGGTTTTGGAACCTTGAAGAAGGAAGAAAGTTCTCAGATCTGAAACTTTTTTGGAGAGAGAAAAAGTTATTAGATATTTTCATTATCCTTGCCTTTATAGGCCATACATTTTACACATAGCCCCTTGGGTTTCACAAAATGGCATTTTGCCTATCCCATGGCTCATGTGCCATTTCTTTTTGCATATAGCCATGGGTTTTACAAAAAATTGGCTTTATGCCTATTTTTCTTACATTTATCCGAAAATAAAATAAAAGAAATACAACAAAATTATTTATTACAAAATTTTTATCTTGGCATGGGGGAAGGCCGGCCGCTTCATATTCTGGCTCGACCCGGGCATGGGCCCACTGGATCTGGGCTTGGGCCCACTTGTCTTGGGGTTGACTTTGGTTTTGACTTGGTCAACCGGGGTGTAAATTTTTACCCCAACAATAACGTGCCTGAACCGATCAACTCTTGATATAGGAAATGTTCAAAATATTATCCAACAATACAAAATTATATCACTTCTTTACTAATAAAGAGACTGATATGATTTTGTATATCAGGTTCGGTATCTGATAACATTCGTTCAGAATCAATGTATTCAGGTAATACAGGGTGATAGTGACCAACAGACTTGGCCGCAACACTTGCACCGTTTTCTGTCTCATGAAACTTATCACCCGTTCTCAGTTCTTTACCTATCTGTAGCCCATGTAACAGATTACATATACGGGATCCTGATCCGGTATCACATACCCAGAACGTAAAGGATACTGAGAAACAGTTCTGTGTAATGAACACACCCGAAGATGATGCATCAACATGCACTTTCTTCGTTTGGGCGTCACGGGAAATCTGGTATTCCCCAATTTCCTGCTCTGTCTTATAACAATTATAAGTTGGAGCAGGACCAACGTTCCCCAGCTCAGTATGACAAGCGGGTTCGGTCAATATTTCCGTTTTATTATTTTGATTAAGGCATGATATGATCGCTATCTGGAGAGAGAGAGAGAAGAAAACACTCAGCGTATGCTCTTGCAAGATTAGATTGGTTATCTAATATATCTAATCAGGATGTCTCCCACTGCTTTAATCAAATCTTCCTTCAAACCCTAAAAGGAAAGACTAGCCGGGATTAATCACACGCTACAAGTTCGCCAATCTTTCAGCCAGGCCAGTGTCGGTACTTTGAGGGAGGTCCCCCGTGCGTTCGCACGAACCTAATTAAGTAAACCTCATTTTCCCAGAGGCGTAACCCCGTTAACACCTTTCTAGACACCTACTTGATCGGCTAATTGTAATGTGTAAAACTCTCCTAGGAGTAACTCTTACTCGCAGCGGGTATCGGGATCCAACCATCTCATAGAAGGTATGCAATCTCATTGCAAATTTCAACACTTGAAATTCCCAGTAATATTTTGCCCCTAGCGATCTATGACCTTAACTAAGTCAACAAACCATAAATTGCAAGTCAAGTTCAACCCGTACATTTCCCGATTGAATTAAACCCACCCGTACGACCCTTAACTGAGTCAACAAGGCCGTACGAATACCCTAATCCAATCACATCTTATGTTTTAGCAGATAAACATTACTTAGCTACCGTACACTATGCCTTAACTAAGTCAACAAATATAGCACGAATACTAAATAATATCTATCTGAAATGACGGAGGGCTACGCAGGTTTTTCAGAAAACCCTGAGCGTAATGAACTTGATATCGTCGTAGAATCGAGTGATTTTAAATGGAGTGTTTTTAAGGCTTTTCTAGTTTTGCTAAAGGGGTCACTCCCGGTGAAGGGATCGTCGGCCCTTTCCTCGTCGAATGAGGTGCGGGATATATCATATATATCACTGTGCAAAGCAAGAACTATAGAAGCAATCAAAAGACAAACCGAGTTTGTAGCATCTGCCAGTTATTGCTAAAGGAGTCACTCCCGATGAAGGGATCTCGGTCCTTTCCTTATCGAATAAGGTGCTGGATGTTCTACAAGGAACACCGCGATGCAAAGCAAGAACCGTAGCTACCAGTTTTTAAAACAAGTTTCTACAACATCTTAGGTTTCTTTTATTTCATTAATCTCATTAATGAAGTCCCATTTTATTATGCTTCGCAAGCATCTCTTTTGAAATGAAATCTGCAATATAACATATATCTCATATATATAATATAAACATTTGTCTCAGGCAGTAATATGATCTCATCACAGAACATTGCAGCAGAAGAACATATATGAAATATTGGATATATTAGGACGTCCGTGTTTTCAATACGAGCCTGTATAAAACACGGATTCCACGGTCGCGATGAATAGCCAAACCCACATCCCTAGACCCCTACGAGAGCGGCAAGTAACACTGCCAATTCTAGGGTTAGGAGACCCGGTCTCGACTCCTCGAGATGGTCTCCCATTGGACCCTAGAATCCGGTTACTTGTGCTCCCCGCCTTGGGTCTACCTAATGCGGAAAAGTAAATAATATACAACGGTGACATCTTCCGCTACCTGGAAGTGCCCCAATAAAAGAATATTACATACAAATGAATTTTACATGAATGAAAAAGAAAAAACTCTTATCTCACATAAAACCCCCGGCTATTCAAAAGCGACGATCCAATACAACATATCTCAGCAACGCATAATATCTCATATCATCAACGTAAGCAAGTATGCGTATCTCGATTGTCGTTGATGTATAGCAACGAAGCCGGCGATACACCACATACTACGCTTACGGTTACAGAAAAGAAAGTGTAAAACTACAACAGTTGGAATCCGCAACCTCTTTAGACATCGCATGCCTAACCAAATGAATTCCTTAGACATTACATGCCTAACAATTATAAACCCCGCATTTTAGTCTCATTATCGAAAACTCTTTTCAATATCAAGTCGGGCAATTCAACAAGATTTCCGACGTCCTGATCGAATGCTCGTCGCAAACTTTAGAAGACGGCCGCACCCCAGATGCCGTCGACGAAGTGCACTAAGGCGGAACACCGCTGCCGCGAGCACCCGAACAGATGCTTTCGGCGACGGGGTTCTCCTACAGTCACTTGGTCGGGGCTATGGGGCGTAGCTGTCTATTAAGTTTACCCGGCGAGTATCCGCGTACTCTACGTGATTGCGACGGACTTTTAATCACATCAAAATTCCGTGGCAACCGATCATCTGAGACTAAACTGCTATGTTTATAATATTCAAATTAGTTATCTCATAACTACCTGTGGATTCCAAATATTGTATCACATTCCAGATAAATAGATAAAGTTAAACTTTCCGATCGAATCATCAAACACCCAAGATTTCCCCAATATATCTCAACACTTGAAATCAGTTTAAAAACATCCATCACATGCCACAGTATCAATGGTCCAGCTGTAGAAGGGTCAAGCCAACGCCTCACATGTGGCATGCCGTACTGCCCCAAACCCTAAGGTTCAAAAGGCAGTTCAAGACGGTCACATAATCGAGTTAAGGTTTGTTGTCTTCTAGAGGGTCCACCGAGTTACTTGCACGACTTAGAAAATTCTTAAACACGAGAAAAAAAATCCAACTTTTGAAAAAATTTCCGACAGGGGAAAAAGTGAGTTATTGATATCCGTTCGAACTTTTTAACAGTTTTTAAAAGTTATCCGGAAAACACATAGACAAAAATCTGATAATCCGATCGAATCATCGAATCCCCAAAACAACCCCAGAAAATTCAACTCTTGAATAAAATATAAAAATTTCCAGAAGACTCAGCACATAAAGTTACTAATTACTATGCAAATCACGTGCATTGATTCAGCACTTTGGTCGCGGAACCGCCGCTCAAGCCATCTTAGGCCGCGGTTCCGTGACGCTTCTGTCGGCTTCACAGTAATTCATCAAATTCCCTGCTGAATTTTTTGGCAATTTTTAATTCACAAAAATCCAAATTTTCAGAAAATTTCCAGAGAAGGGGTTAATTCGGGTTTTCCGGGTTCGATCGGACTTTAAATTTCGTCTAGACTTCGCCTAAAGCTCTAGCTTGGCTCTGATACCACTGTAGGGTTGCTAGGCACACGCAAAAGTGTCTACGAGGCATCAACCATGCCCGATTAAAATTTTAGCCGTGCCGAACAACCCGAATACGGATCTTTAAACTAGAGATTAGGCGAAAACTATCATGCTAAACACTTTAACACTAAGTGAAAGGGATTACAACCTTTGTAGATCCAGTCCTTCACTTCATATGCTCTGTGTTGTGGTCCCTTCGCTGCGATCATCGGGATCCGGACTCTCGAGAGGTTCCACGAAGAGAAAGATGCAACCTTTGCTTCCGATCTTCGATACTAAGATGATCTACCTTGAAGTTTCTTTAACACAAGCTAACACTCATGAAATGATGTGAACACCCTCATCTAAATGGCAAGGGAAGATGAGGATGATGAAGTAGGATTTTTGCTCTCTTTATTTATCTTTTTCTCATATTTATTCATCACTTTGGAAAAATCTAGCAAGCTTTTTCATGAAAGAATGAAGGAAGAAGAAGAATAGTGATCCATTTCCTTTTGTGATGAATAATGAAAGGATTAATATGACAAATAATGCAACCATGGTTGACTTAACCATTGTAGAGAATTGACAAGGGTTAGGGTTTGGGTTGGGTTAAAGCATGAGTCACTTACAAATATCTTTCACAAAACAAAACCAAAACCTTCTACAAACATCTAGAAAGCTTAACCCTAATCCAAACCCTAATCATGTTTAAACTCCACTAAACAAGTTGAATTAGTTATCATATCATGTTACAATATTATATATCACATATATAATATTTATCGTAACCAAATAAAATAATACAATTAACATATATCGCATATATATCAATATATTACCCGAGTGAGAAAAAGAATCTTTTAGTTAGCTAATATTAGTTAATGTAATTTAATATATCATATATATTATTATACATTAAATTATCGAATCGACACTTGATCCGACAATCCGGCTATATCGCATATAACCGACTAATATTTATCCGTACCGATTCATCGAATCAACACTTGATCCGATGACCCGGCTGATATCAAATATCGCGAGAATAGAATACGGTATCTCATATCGTATTATCCTCGGTCCCGCACATATCACATATGTGCCCCTACTCCGTTTTGCCTGAGCCAAGAAACCTCTGTGTAGGACTCTAAAGAATCGTCAATACGCCGACAGTAGGTGATGATCATATCAAACACCCACAAGCTGCAAGCGGTCAGCTAAACGTAACAGCTACCTAGGTATTGAGCGCTCAAAAGATCAACAAGCAAGCCTATACATTCTCCTGTGAATCCAAACAGTAACACTCCCATACAGTCCGGTCTCGTCGTCTGATATGTTGCATATCTCGCCTAGGCGTGATAAACGTCAGACCCCAGTAGCTTGATAAGTCGTGTCGATATGAGGTCTATAACAGTTCGAGAAACTACTGATAACACTTACCAGTAAATCTCAGCAACCCTGGCCAGGGATTTCCGGTTATAGCCAATCGAACACAGCACAACATCAACTCCCTATACCGGGAGAGACGAATCCCCTCCTATCGCTCATTGCCTCCATGTGATTCGGGACTGTACCCAAAAGCCACCTTTTTGCACACCCTCTTGGACGTGGTATGATGGAAATCAAAGCACAGTGGGAATCACACAAGACTCTATGACGATCTCGGGTCGACAGACTACTCTGTACCAGTGTCACCGGAGAACTGCCATCTGACGTATGGTATAATACCATCTGGGAGTTCTCGGCGAGTCCGTCCAGTGTACCCAGTCTCCACTGAGCACCCGTACACCATCCTTGATGTCAAACACCGATGGATATGGGATCATCCATCGCCCATCATATGGGTCAAGATGCGTATACGCTAGTCTACTCTGGTGCATCGATGCCCTGTCTCGATACACCCTCGACTAGGAACAGTTATAGGATGTACTCGTCGACTACCGTGGCCCCACTAGTATGATCTCATCATAGTCCCGGTAGTCGAGTACATATCCTAAGGGCATTATCAACATGCAATATAGAGACAATCAGAGTACATGTTAAGATAAAGTACAACCAGATAGCATACTATCATGTCGAGCAAGAAAGTCCTCCCTATATATGTCCTAGCATCCACTACAATATACATCGTATGTACAGTAATGGCCTCTAGGGCATACATATAACTAACAAAGTCAAACTCATCACGTACGGAAAATCATCGTACGGCGGCATTAAACCATTAGGGATCCTATCAACCTTTACGACAATGAGGGTACGAACCTAACATCTCATACAACATATCAATCAAGATTCACAATATTATATAAATCTATATACCTATATCCTAGGCTACATCCATAACAACCTCATATCTGGGGATCGGCAAGGTATCAATCATCTCAGTCGACTCGCATCTGTATATCAACATATCATCAAGTCATCATCTCTCATCGTATTTTCTTTTCATCACATTAAGTCAATTTTGTATATACATTCTACCTTATTAATTTAGTTTCATGTTACTCTAAAACTAGTACTTGTTCTAATGCAACTACACGTCTATACGTCGTGATTCACATTCACTTTTCATATCCCTAAGTTTTCATCTCATGTCTCAATATATATATTCAATCACCCACATCTTCTCTAACTATCTCTTTAACCATATCCCTAGTTCCTAAATCTAGGTTTCTATGACTGTATCCTATATATCGGTTTCCATCAAGTTGCAGGGGTGCTATACTCCATCCACCCGACTTCCCCCGTAGATATATATCTACTCACCTGACCCTTACTTGCCGAAGTCGATGACGTCGTGCTCGTCCTTGTCATTCAAGTCCACTCAAGGGTACCTACATATATACACACAAGATATCGTAAACCGAAATCACGCACAAAAACCAAATCGGCATGCGAATCGCTTATAGGATAGAACCTATAGCCTACACCTGCAAAACCACCAAACAACCCCCGTCGCTGACGTACAAATATCAGAAGATGGAACACAATATCAAATATCAAATACCAAATCCCAAATTAAAACGAAGTCGTAAAATAATGCAGCAACTCAAGAAAATGGCCCCAGATTTTACCCTAGGTGAAATTAGTCAAATCTGCATATGTGGAGGGTCTAATTTACTGGAGATAAAACCCTGGACCAAGCACGAATCCCAAATTCCCTACCCTGGCCGCAAATTGGGGCTAGAATGATTAATATTGCGGCCACAGTTAAGGTATAGGGGCTGGGGTCTTTAGGGCATGCTCCAGGTTGCCTGCACGACTCCCAGTAATCGCTATAAAATTTTCAGGTCACCCGGGTTATAGCAGATCACAAAACTCCAACACAAAAGTTAACAAAATGCGATATCAGGGTTTCTAAGTTTGGGAATTAGGGGTTTACTCTATGGTTTCAGTCCAATAAACAATCCCTACAGGAGTTTAAGGTCACTATTAAGCCTTAATTTCACCTTTGGATTCAATTCAACCCTAATCCTCAACTTAGAATTTTCAAGGTTCTCTAAATCTCATTTAACCCCCTCTAAACTAACATAGAGGTTAAAATGAAACAAATACAATACTAATGGTGATGAAGCACCTCATTTGGCAACTCAAGAATTTTCTTGAGTTGCCTCAAGTGCTCAAAATCCAAACTTTCTTGGTCCAAAGTGCTTGTGATGATCTTGTGCATGTTTTTATTGAAAGGGGGATGAAGTTTTTGGGTGGGGATGTGGGTGTTTTGAGGAGGTAGAGGAGGGAGGAGGGAGTGGGCTACCATGGGATTGAGTGGGAAAGGAAGAAGATAAAATAATGAAGGATAAACAAATGAGTGCCATGGTCAAAGACCCCTCACCTCTCTCTCCATTCTCTCTCATGCCCATACCTCTTATTCTAATCCCTTTTACTTTTCTTTTCTTTTCTTTTCTATTTTCCTTTTTCCTTTTTCTTTTCATTTAGCAATAGGAAACCCAAATGAAACCATGGTTACAAAAATGTAATAAGGTTTGTAACATGCTATGGTGTATGTCACAAGAACAAAACTAAATCAAAGCATGATAGAGGCGGGTGGGCTGGGTTTTCGTTGCCTCAAGCCTTGGCGCACGTATTTGTTGGCGAAGAACCTGGGAAGAGCACTGTCCCAACCCTCGTTTATCTGGGCGCAAGTTGTTCGAGCAAAGTATTCCCTCAATGAGGACCTTTCGATCAAGGATCGGGAAACTCTCCTCAACTCGAACGGTGTCTGGAGAGATTGTGAGCTAGTGAACATTAATCAAGTTTAGAAATAAACTTGTGTATATTAAATTATAAAAATTTATAATTTACCTAAATCACATATATCCTTCCAAAATCACCATTTAATTTAAATTTCAAATATTTTCCGATTTATCGGTATTTAATTATACTGTATTGTCAAAATATTCATAATATTTATTATTTAATTATATAAATTCCCAAAAATAATATTTTATTTTTCTGAAATGTTACACAACGTTAGGACAGGTTTACCGGTAAACCCAAGGGAGGTAAACTAAAAAACTCTGAAATGAGTATATAAACTAGAAACTCCGAAACGAGTGAATAAACAAGAGAATCCGAGATGAGTGAATAAACTAGAGACTCCGAGACGAGTGAATAAACTACGGACTCCGAAATGAGTAAGTAAACTAATAGGCGCTAAAATTAAGACATCAAGGAACAGAAAGGCGCAACTCATAGGCTTGGGGGCTCAGGATTACGTTCCTTAAGGATGAAGACCTAAGTTAAGCATGGATGTCGACGCTTCACTCACGGGTATACCACCGTGAACGAGGTGGCATAACGAAGAATTTTTTCACATCAGTCCAGTAATCACCTATGTCTAGATGCATGCATCAAAAACTTCTAAAGTTTAAAATACAAAGTATACGTGCAGAGGCAAGATGCCCATATGAATATGTGTTTGGGATGAAACGTTCGGCGGTCAATAAATTTTTATTTATTTATTCCACAGAAAAAAAATCACCAAATATGGGATCAGAGATACTGGGATTAATAAAACAATAAAAAAAATTCTCTAACTCCCTTTCTGCCTTCTCTACTATGTCGAAGAGGCGATCTTCGCGAGGGGTCGCTCCCTATCTGTTAGCGCCATGCTTATCAGTGAAGGCGGACATGACGGCCTGCCGAGCCCGCATCTGACTTAGCAACGGAAAAGAGCGGTTCTTCAGAGGCTGGGAAATCAAATAGCCTCATAAAAGCCCTCGATCTTGTCCTCCGCTGCGTCGAGCATCGCCAGAGTCATCTCCGCTGGATGAAGGGGGATGTCAGCAAACACAGACGAGAAGATCATCCAGAGCCAAATGGAACCAACAGGAAGAGGAGATCCCCTACGAGCCAGAATCTCTTGCATCATCATGTCACACTGGTCATTAGTGAGAACGGGGTCCACTAGTCGCGCAGCGAAACGGGAAACAATTCTCTCGATTGGTACTTCCCATGGTTGCCGACAAGCATACGAACGATTGCAATCCATAACTCTTGGTTTGTTAAAAATGTCACTCTCCTTGTGAAGAAAGAGGAAAACATAGATTCAGATTATAAAGAGAAGCATTCAAGTCTAGGCACAGAAAATGTTGTGTATGGTGGAACTATTTCCATGTCCTGACAAAAAGGGCATGGAAAAAGAAAAGGTTGACTCATGGGAATCAGAGCAAGAAGGTGAAACGATCCCCTCAACAGCGCCTCACGTGCATGACACGTGAGCGCCAGCGCCGATTCTTTGCAGGTTTAGAACCTGTAATGGAGCCTCACGTGCGTAACGCATGAGCGTCGGTGCTAGTTCAGGATTAAAATTCTCAGTAGCGCCTCAAGCGCATGACACGTGGGTACCGGCAACAATTCTTATATATGTATAACGACACTTCACGTGAGGCACATATGAGCATTAGCATAAAGGGAATGGGGTTTTTTGTCATTCATACTTCAAATAAATTTTTACATTGGTGATAAAAAAAATCATCAAAATGTTTACAATGGCAAGACGCTGAATTCCGGACACGGATTCATAAACTTAGAGGCAAGTTTTGGTAAGGAGCTTCTAGCTTAATTGACCATCTTCTTATACATTTTCCTACGAATGCAAGCGTCGGAATCCCTGCTGATGTCGTCCATTCTCTAGTACGCGAATATTGCCACCTTCTATTGGAAGACGCGATGCAAAACAGCGACAAGATTATCTCTCCGCTTCTTTGAGATCAGGCCCATCAGATATATTGAATGCACCTTGTGTTCAGCATCATCAAGTGCCTCGAGCGGCATGGCCTCATCAAGCACAGGAAGCGCTTCCTAAATCGACCCAACGATAATCTTCAAAAGGGCAGAACGGCGGGGGAGCAACCGACCGTTGTAATCGTCAAAGCGACGCATTACCTCAGCGCATTGGGCATCAGTAAACTCCTGGCCCTGACAGCGGCCTTGGACGCGAATGTCCTCATATGAGATGATCTCTTCAAGATCATACAGATGAGAAGCTATAGTATCTGAAAAGAAAAACCAGTAAAGAGTTAGCAATCAAAATACCAAAATCATTATAATGAACCTCACAAAATCAAAGCAATGCCTCCATCAATGATGAGGAAGGTACTCATCCAAAAGGATTCTCATTTAATGAAAAATCTCATTGAACTGTAGAGTTAAACTCCCTCGAAAAAACAAGTTCTAAAGCAGATTCAAATTTGCAAGAAGAACCTTAAAAAGAAAATAAGAAAACGAAATAAAATTCCCAAAATAATTTTCAATGAAATTTTCTCAGAACTAAGCTCTGTAGAACAAACTGGAATTAAATTCCTCTGATAATGGGATTAATTCCTAGAAATCCCCATGGGAAATATACTGGAATTAAATTCCAAACAACTCTCAAAGATCAAAGTCATTAACAGGGTAAAACCCTAAGATCTCTGAAACCAACGGTCTCTAAGAGATCATTTCAAGAAAAAGAGCCAAGCTTTGTTAATGGGTTAAAAATCCAAGACAAAAAGAGTCTCTTTTAAGAGAAAAATGGCCATAACCCTTACCAATTTTTTTAAACAGAGTTTAAACTCTAAGAGTTTCTTTGGGTAAAGATCTGAGCTCTGAGAAGAGAATTGAATTCTCAAAGAAGAAGATAGAAGATGACGAAATGACAGTCATCCCAAGGGCCAAAGGCCCTATTTATAAGACATGAAGGGATGATTCAATTCTCCAAAAAAACAAAAACAAACGGGGGAAAAGATGACACCGTTGCACCCACGTGTAAGCCATATAAGAGCAATGGTGGAGGGCATTTGTTTCCTCAATATATTTAACCTAATAAAAGAGCAAAACTCTGTTGAATTCAATAAGGCGGTGCCTCACATGCTTTCTATGAGGGCGCCAGCGCCAAAGCCAATCTTATAGGATTAAATTCTATGGTAGTGCCTCACGTGCTCCTCACGCGGGCGCCAATATCCAAAGCACAGAAGAGTTCGTTACATAAGAGTTAAACTCTTAGATAGCGCCGCACGTGCTCCTCACGCTGGTGCCAATGTGTAAAGCACAAAAATACCCATTATAAGAATTAAATCCTTAAGTAGCACCCACGTGCATAACTCATGAGCGCCGGCGTCCAGATAGAATTAAAATTCTATAATACTCTCTGTTAAACAGAGCCGTTAGATAAAAAATCCAACGGAGATGATAAATTATCAAAAATAAAGAATCAAATTCTATTAGTAGAAAATATCTCCCAAATCTTTTTAAATAAGAAAGATATTCTCGATTGGATCAATGATCCAACAATAGAATAAAATTTTATTTTTGGGAATATATTCTCTCAATCTTTCTAAACAAAAAGATTGTTCTCTGTAAAACAGAGAACCCTTGGATTAAAAATCCGATGGTGATTAAAAAATCACCATCTTACAGAATAAATTTTGTATAGGGGAAAATATTTCCCCAATCTTGTTAAAAACAAAAATCATATTCTGTCAAAAAACAGAAGTCCTTGGATCAAAGATCCAATGATGGGTAAAAAAATTCCCAACTCAATTTTGAGACCAATTAAATCAATAGGAATCTCAAAATGAGAGATTTTCCCAAAACTAATTAACAATCTGCCTCTACTATATAAAAAAACCCGAGACTTCAAGTCTCAGAGAGAGGGAACCCCCTATAAGCTTTTTTTTATAAAAATACTGAAAGCTTCCAAAACAACAAAGAACTCATTTCTTAAGAAAAGAAGAAGAGCTTCATTCTCGAAACTCTAGATAAAGAAAAGAGATCCAAATATCTCTACAACATCACATCTAAGGGTTAACCATTTCTTTAAAAAAATAACTTAGTTCTTTTTCTGGATCTGAGATCAACAAGGCAAGTCTCTCACAAGTTGAGAATTTAATTCTCATCGGGAAGATCTTGTTCTTAAGAATCAAATATTCAGGAAAAAACAAATTTAAAGAGAAAAAAATATGGAGTCTATAACACTCCAGGAACTTAGTTCCTTCAAATCAAGAACTTAGTTCTTAAAGAACATAATCCCAGATTCTCAAAATAATGATCTTGGTAATCGTTAATGGTCAAAATACCATTAACAGAGATTTAAGTTCTCTAAAAACATCAGCAGAGATTAAATATCTATATAAGAGAAACTAGCGCCTCGCGTGTTTCCCACGTAGGCGCCCCTCTTCAACAACACCTAGCGCCTCACGTGAAACACACGTAGGCGCCATGTAAAGAGTGCTTAGCACTTCATAAAAAACCAAAACTGCTGAGTGCTTAGCACTGATTGGGCAGCGCCCAGAGCCTCACGTGTTCCTCACGTGGGCACCACCAAAGAAAAAAAAAGAGAAGAAAGAGAAGAGAGAAAAGTGCTTAGCACTGATTGGGCAGCGCCCAGAGCCTCACGTGTTTCTCACGTGGGCACTACCAAAGAAAAAAAAAGAGAAGAAAGAGAAGAGAGAAAAGTGCTTAGCACTCTACATACAGTCAAAATGGCTGAGTGCTCAACGCTCATTGAGCGGCGCCTATAATTAAATGCTTCGCATGACACCCATATGAGTGTCAGAGTGTCAAATAAGTGCTTAGCACTTTTGAATGAAAAAGAAAAAGTGTGGGCAGACTAAGCCCAAATTGGCTAGGTCTCTGAAGTTTCTTGCAGCTGGGCCTAAATGCTCTTTTGATGGATCTTAGGTAAAATGATCCTTAAAACATTGATGATATCCAAGATGATATTCATCTCATATCTCCTAAGGTAATCTTAGTCTCAAATACCACTAACGATTCTTAGGACCATCACCCCTTTTTCCCTCAAATACGGGATCTAGTTTAAGGGTACATCTCTTCACACCTCTGATACATGTTGTAATTCTTCACCCCTTTTTGCGGGTCCTGACGACTAACAAATTTTTTCATCCCACATTGATGCACTTCGAAATTGACGTGCATGCCTCAAATCAGATTGTGCTCCAAATTGGGCACATACTATATCACCATTGTTCATTTCGTCACATAACAAATACACGTGCGCACAAGATGAATGTTGGACCGAAATGTCCTTAAACTAATATTCGTCCCAAATACAGCGATAATAGACCGAAATGTTCTTAAACTAATATTCGTCCCCAAAATGGGAATGCTAGACCAAAATGTCCTTAAACTAATATTCGCCCCAAATATGACGATAATGGACCGAAATGTTCTTAAACTAACATTCGTCCCCAAAATAGGAATGTTGGACCGAAATGTCCTTAAACTAATATTCGCCCCCAAACATGGCGATGATGGACCATAACGTTCTCAAACTAAAACAAACTGAGCCTCAAATGCTCATATATATTTAAGTTGATCTTAATCTCAAACCAGATTAACGGTCCTTAAATAAACCAAGCTCGAATCTAAAAATATACGGATTTGGACTAATCCACGCCTTACGGGCGACGACGTAAATTAGTCTCCGTATACAATCCACGGGCAACTAAAATAAACAAAAAACACATACGACACGAAGTGAACTTTCGGAGCAGGAGAAAGTGGTTATCGCAATGCGGTAACATAATTAACTGCAGGGGCTTGCGCCTGCAGGGAAGAGCATCCCCACAGGCGGTATACGGTGCCATAAATCAACTTGGCATCTTCAGAGAGGTGGAAGGATAAATCCAAATAACATCTGCCCCCAGAATTCAGGCCAGACGTCCCAGTCCTTCTTCCGGTGGTGAACACACTCGGCGTTGAGGTTGAGCGGTCTGGATACGGGGAGCTGGTGCTGGTAGAACTAACCGGGTAGGAGGAGCTTGGATCGCCGGTCTAGCTGAAGGGTTGTTAGGTTCTCGGTTCTGGGGGCATGCTCCAATAGCGTGAGTAGAAAACCCACAGATTAAGAACAAGTTGTTTGCCTTACGGCAGTTCTTCACTAAATGCCCTTTCTTTTGCAGAAGTTGCAAAAGTCTAGCTTGTTTTTAGCGAACGAACCTCCGGGCCTCTAAGATGGTCCATTAAAGGTTGGTGTGGAAGAAGCCCCTCCTGCGATCTGGTGCACAGGGTGTTTCACACCGGCCGACTGCGACCTGCCCTTCTTCTTCACAACTGCCTCATATCGTCGGGCAGCCTTCAAAGCAATCTCGTGGTTGGGAAATCCCCTGTAGCGAGTGCAGCTTAAATTTTAGGGTCCAACCCTTGCTGGAATCGTCAGGCCCGGATCTCAGCAGTGGGAATAAAGTGTGCACCGAACCTGTTACGGCCTTGTGTTAGCAGTTTTGTAAGTGAGATAGGAAAATTGAACTTGAGACTGTATCTTATCTGCCGAGCATGGTAAACTCAGCATCATATTCATCCACAGACTTGACCCATATCGAGCCTTACTGTAAATAGATGAACTGCAGCTCCATGTCGAAGCGGGCAGTCTTCGGAAAGTACTTCGCATCAAAGAGATATCGGAATGTTCTCCATTCTATCGGTTGTGCGAGACGGCTCTTCTCAACTTTCTACCATGCTCTAGCATTATCGGTCAGTTACAACTTAGCAACTCTTACTTTCGGGACCCGGTTCTTGCACACGGAACAAAGTGCCACACGAAACAAAGTGTCACGCCAAGTGTCATGCCAAGGGGGCGGGGGCCACCTCTTGAGTCCGTAAGACCCACTATAGAACAATGGGGAATAATACATTCCGTAAAGAGGGCAAATCCGAAACTATAAATGAAATGATACCACTCTTCAATAAAGAGGTGCCTTTTAAGTGAACCGGCACTATAGGAGATTGAGAACTCCGTAGTTAAGCGTGCTCGAGCAAGGGAAGTTGAAGTGGCCCCTGGTCGGGTTCGGTTCGTCCTGAAGGATAAAACTGTGCGGTTTCGGTCACAGCGGACAATACTTTCTGTGTTGGGGATGGGGCATGATAGAAAGGTATCAGAGTGGGACGTGACAGAATGGTATCAAAGCTGGTCTCTCAATACTAGGTCTGTGGTTCAAGGACGAACCATTATTCAAAGGTGGGGAGAATGTCGGGACACGGTTCATACTCACGGAACAAAGTGCCACGCCAAGTGTCATGCCAAGGGGGCGGGGGCCACCACTTGGATCCGTGGGGGCCAACTCTTGAGTCTATGGGACCCACTGTAGAATAATGGGGAATAATACATTCTGAAAAGAAGGCAGATCTGGAACTATAAATGAAATGATACCACTCTTCAATACAGAGGCGCATTTTAAGTGAACCGGCACTATAGGAGATTGAGAACTCCATGGTTAAGCGTACTCGATTCACAAAAGTTCTAGGATGGGTGACCTTCTGGGAAGTGGCTCCTGGTCGGGTTCGGTTTGCTCCGAAGGAAAAAACCGTGCGGTTTCGGCCAGAGCGAACAATACTCTCTGTATTGGGAGTGGGGCATGACACTTACCCAAGTTATATCTTGCACTAGGGTCGCTGCCAGTGTAGGGTTATTTAGCATGACTAATGGGTTTCGGAAGGTATCAACCATGCCATTTTATAAAAATTAGTGTGCTAAGAAACCCTAACACAAGATCTTGACTAGAGAATTAGGGTTATGCTAGAATGTAAACAACTTTACATAAAAAGTGAAAAAGGAATACGACCTTTGTAGACCGGTCCTTCACTTCAAAAGCTCTGTGTAATAATCCCTTCGCTCCTAGTAGTGATCCCCCGGACTCTAGTAAGGCTCCACAAGGTGAAATGAACAAGCTTACTTGAATTCTTCGAGACCGAAGATAATCTACGTCGAGGAGACACTAACTCAAGCTACCTCTTCACTAATTAGGAATTAGTGAAGCAAACAACCTAAAATATATGGCTAATTTAGTGTAGATTGATGAAGTAGGAATTTTTCTCACTTTAGAAATATTTTTCTCGCTAATTTTCTTCACCTCCTAAAACCCTAGAGAGCTCTTGGAGATGAAGAAGAAGATGAAGTGGAGAATGTCATGAGGGAAAATAGCAACCATGGGTGAGATAATATCTCATACTAACTCTTGTAGAGACTTAATCATGGCTAAAGATAATGGTTGGGTTAATAAATATCTTAAGTAAAACAAAATTAGTGGACTAAGTCAATGGTTCCACAAGCTTCCACAAGCTTCAACCATGTGCTAACTTCCAACTAATTTTGATTTACCTTAAATAAATAAACACCCTCAATTATCCATGTCATGGTGTGAGTCTTATACACCCATGTAGCATGTAGTAACAAGCATGAAACAATAATATATATCATATATATATTAAATGTGCACAAGTGAGAAAAAGAAATGCTTAAGTGAGCTAATATTAGTTAATGTATGTTAATATATCAAATATATATTTATACATTAAATTATTAAATCAACACTTGATTTAATAATCCGGTTATATCATATATAACTGACTAATATCATTTGTATCAACTTATCGAATCAATACTTGATTCGATAACCCGGCTATATCACATATAACCGACCGATATCACATATCGCGAGAATAGAATACGGTATCACATACATGTATTAATCTCGGTCCCACACATATCACATATGTGCTCCTACTTCGTTTCGCCTGAGCCAGAAAACTTCTTTGTAGGACTCTAAAAACTCGTCAATACGCCGGCAGTAGGTGATGATCATATCAGTCGCCCACAAGCCGTCAGCTGTACTAGCTGGACGTAACGGCTACCCGGGTATTAAGCGATCAGATATCAACAAGCAAGCCTGCTCATACTCCTGTGAATCCAATAAGTAACACTACCGTACATTCCGGTCTTTTCGTCTGAAATGACGCATATCTAGTCTAGGGGTGGTAAACGTTAGACCCCAATAACTTGATAAGTTGTGCCGATGTGAGGCTCATAACGGGTCGAGAAACTATTCATAACACTTACCAGTAAATATCCGAATCAGCCATGGCCAGGGACTTCCTCTTATAGCCAATCGAGCACAGCGCAACATCAACCCCCAATACCGGGAGAGACAAAACCCCTCCTATCGCTCATTGCCTCCATGTGACTCGGGACTGTACCCAAAAACCACCGTTTTGCACATTCTCTTGAACATGGTAAGGTGGAAATCAAAGCACAGTGGGAATCACAAGACTCTATGATGATCTCGGGTCTACAGACTAACCTGTACCAGTGTCACCAGAGAACTGCTATCTGACTCTAGATATAATACCATTTAAGAGTTCTCGGCGAGTCCTATTTAGTGTACCCAGTCTCTACTGAGCACCCATATACCATCTTTGATGTCAAACACCAATGGATATGGGATCATCCATCTCCAATCATATGGGTCAAGAAGCGTATACGCTAGTCTACTTTGGAATATCGATGCCCCGTCTCGATACACCCCCTACTAAAAAACAATTAAAGGATGAACTTATGGACTACCCTGTCCCTACTAGTATGATCTCCATCATAGTCCTGGTAGTCAAGTACACATCTTAAGGGCTTTATCAATATGTGAGAGAAAGATAGTAACACAATACAAGTCTACATGTTAAGATAAAGAGCAACTAAATATCATACTATCATGTCGAGCAAGAAAGTGCTTGTCACGACCCGAAATTTAGTTCGTGACCGGCACATAAATCACGCAACGTCTAAAGGCGTAACGTAACTTAAATAAGCCGAAGCCCAGAAATCTAAACCTTTTTAAAGAAAATAAAAGAGGTGAAGTTTTGAAATAAAGGTATGATGAAATCATGTTTTCTTAAATGCATAGATAACGGAACATGAAAATTCAAGTGGATTATACAAGTTGAAAAACATGTTTCATCTTTTTAAAAATTTGGGTAGCACCTCCTGTTCACCGCCGAAAGACGCGACCGGGACGTTAGGTCGTCTGGCCTGAATTTTGGGGGCAGATACTATTTGGTTTTATCCGTCTACCTCTCCGAAGATACTAAGTTGATTTATGGCACCGTATATCGGAGGTTTGGACATATGCAGCCGATGTAGCAGATTTCGTCAGATTCCCCCTCGTTTGCGAGGGTTTTTTTTATTGTGGGGACGCTTTTCCCTGCAGGCGCAAGCCCCTGCAGTTAATTACGTTACCATATCACGGTAACCACTTTCTCCTGCTCCAGAAGGTCACTTCGTGTCGTGTGTGTTAGTTTTATTTTTGGTTGCCCGTAGATTGTATATAGAGATTAATTTGTGTTATCGTCCGTAGGGCGTGGATTAGTCCAAATCCATATTTTCTTAGATTTGGGTTTGGTTTGATTTAAGGATCGTTAACCTCGTTTAAGATTAAGATCAACTTAAATATTTGTTAAGGATACGTTAATCCTATATTGGATGAAGATCTACTTAATGAGGGTTCAGGATCATTTTTTATCCAACAAAAGAACATTCGGGCACTATCGTTTATTTTAAGGACGTTGCGGTCCATAGTTGGTTTAATAACATCATAGATCATAGAGTTTAGTTTAAGGACGTTGCGGTCCATAGAGTTTTTAGTTTAAGGACATCATAGTCCATAGGATTTAAGGATATCATAGTCCCTAGAGTTTAGCTTAGGGATGTTGCAGTCCATTGGGTTTAAGGACATCATAGTCCATAGAGTTTAGTTTAGGGACATTGCAGTCCATAGGGTTTAAGGACATCATAGTCCATAGAGTTTAGTTTAGGGATGTTGCAGTCCATAAGGTTTAAGGACATCATTGTCTATAGAGTTTAGTTTAGGGACGTTGCGGTCCATAGGGTTTAAGGACATCATAGTCCATGGAGTTTAGTTTAGGGACGTTGTGGTCCATTGTTGGTTTAAGGACATCATAGTCCATGTTTAAGGACATCATAGTCCATAGAGTTTTTGGTTTAAGGACGTCATAGTCCATGTAGTTTAGTTTAGGGACGTTGCGGTCCATTGGGTTTAAGGACATCATAGTCCATGGAGTTTAAGGACATCATAGTCTATGTTTAAGGACATCATAGTCCATAGAGTTTTTGATTTAAGGACATCATAGTCTATGTAGTTTAGTTTAGGGACGTTGCGGTCCATTGGGTTTATGGACATCATAGTCCATAAAGTTTAGTTTAGGGACATTGCGGTCCATTGGGTTTAAGGACATCATAGTCCATAGAGTTTAAGGATATCATAGTCCATAGAGTTTTGGCTCATCGATTTGGGGGTGCGCCAAGAGTTATTGGTTATTGGGACCCTCCACCTCTCTGAAGACGTTGAAGAATTACAACAACATGTATCAGAGGTGTGGAGAGATGTATCCTTAAACCAAATTCCAAATCGAGGAGTTATCAGTTCTGAGCATAGGCTCGGTTTGCTTGGAGATTTAATCTCAGGAGGAACTTGACCAATTTGGAGTTGAAGTTGGTTCCTTTTAGTGTTAAACACTAATGTAATTTTTAGTGCTCACGTGCTCCTACGTGATGCTCTAAGGCAGTGTTAAACACTGAAAATTGAAGGCGCTCACGTGTAGCACGTGAGGCTCTAAAACAGTGTTAAACACTGGAATTTGGGATCGCTCACATGTTGCACGTGATGCTCTTGAAAGTGGCGCTGTTCGCTTGTGTTTATTCCCTTATTCTGTACATGTAAGTGTTAAACACTTAAGTTTTGCAACCATCACGTGTAGACATGTGAGGCGCCACTAAGTTAGGCACTGCCTCCTTTGAATTTATCTTCCTATTCTTTTCTAAGTGCTAAGCACTATTGGAGGTCACGTGGGATCACGTGACTCAATATCAGTTGTTCCTTTTTGTTTCTCATAGGTGCTCTCGTGGGAACATATGATCTGTCGTTGTAGCGTTAAACGTTAATATGCATGGGGCTCTTGATCTTAGTCTTGAGAATTTCAAGTTGTAACATCCCTAAACTTTCTGTACAATTTTTTTCAAAAATACAGAAAGGGGTATTTTTGCCTGAGCACAAGTCATAAATTTTTTTTGCTTTTTAATAGTAAGAAGGAGCTTGCAGCTTACTGGTAAGACCTTGCACTGCTGAACTAAAGCACCAGAGTTCAAATCCCATTAGCCACATTATTTTTTAATTAGTTTTCTTTTAAATATTTAAAAGCTCAAGAGTCTACCCCTGCATAACCCGTAAAACCAAAAGTCACATATCAAACAAACGAGCTCAGGAGGTAGACCAACAGACATAGGACACGTGGTGGCGAGGCGGACCCCGACTCGGCCTGACTCGGCCGGTGAGGAGGTGAATCGGCCCGGCGTCGCCGGCCTGAATTGCTCGAATCTGATTTCTTCCTTCTTGAAACTTGTGCCTTTTGGCCTCCCCATAACCCCTGTCATGTTTAATTTCCCTACATTATTCCAGAGACTTTAAAATACAATTAAAACCTAATTAAAACCTATTTTTAATGCATAATTTTTAATACATTTCTATCAAACCCTAACCCTAATCTTTTCCTATAAATACCACTCCATTTCACACCCCCTCACTTACAAACTCTGTCCAAACTCTCCAGAAAAATCTCTAAACTTTTGTGTACAAGTGGAGTTAGCAAAAGGCGAAGTTCCGACGAACTTCCGACGACGACCCTAGAAGCTTCCGGCGACGAAACGATGCACCGGCACCTCCTACCACTCACTTTTCCTCTTCTCTACACTATAAACCCGTAAGTCACATTCTTCCTTTCCATCTTGATCTCTAAAAGTTCTCTTTCTAAAACCCGACGGAAGCGGAGTTAATCCGACTTCCGATTCGGTTTTTTCTTAAAAACTCCATCTTCTCTTAAATACAATCATACCAAACCCTCACATCTTGACTATTAAACATTAACAAAATATCATGAACAAGTTTCATAGCAAAATATTTCATATTGTAATTTTCATCGTACTTTTTCAGTAAAATACCATGTAGTTTAGTTTCGACATTAAACATCATAATTCCTTACTATACCTTTAGATAGTTCACGAGGTAATGACCTACCTCTTCAAAACACTCATCTGTAACATAGCACGATATCTTTTGGGAAACTAGAATATGGAAATACGATTCTTACAAATAAATACCATAAACTACAAAACCTTTTTCTACAAGATTATGTATTTTAAACAAATCTTTGCAAAGCGCCGCTACAACCCATTTCGGAGAACCCGTTCGGGGTGGTGTAGATTATCGCACATCCTCGGGCTTAGTAATGCGAGATCCAGACCTCCGCAAAGAGCATACGGTCTCGAAAGATTTAAAAATATAAATATCTTAAGAAAATGAGATCTCTAGAAAAGTAATAAATTAAAATTATTTTATATATATATATGTATGTATGTATGTATGTATGTATGTATCATCAAAATATCTATTTTTGATATAGTATAAATATTCCAACTTTTCTAAATCAAAAGAGTCACTTTACATGAAAATACCATGCAATTCTATACAAGTTCAATATCTTACAATTAAATACCATATATTATGAAAAATAGGTTTTATTCACGAGAAATGTCACAATGATAAAATATACATCAATGAAAACTTTAAAGACGATAATAAAATACTTGAGGTGTATTTTGAAAACTATACAAAATAATTTTTACATAAAACCCCTTCAAGTTTTATAAATTACAATAAGGACCCTAGTAAATATAGGTTAAGCGGGACCAGTCTCTTGAGCCTCAGGGAGCCGGAGATATGGGTGCTTGCCTATTTAAGGTAGACAACTTAACAAACGGTATTATCAACACGGTAATCGTCTTTGAAAAGGACACAAATCCTGCTCCCTATGTGCAGCGGTTACCGATAACACCAAAACCTAATTCAGGACTTCAATTTCTTTTTTAATTGTCTGACTCAGACCGAGTCTCGATATAATCAATCTGACTTGAATGGGATTCAAGTATAAACTACATTTTAATATGAATCTATGAATCCATATAATCAATCTGACTTCAATATGATTCAAGTATCAAACTACAATTCAACATGAATCCATGAATCCACATGAATCCATGAATCCATATATTCAATCTGTTCAATCTATACAATCTACATAACTTGGCTGAATCGAACCATGGATATATTCTATTTTCATGATTATCCAGTACCTCCATTTCCATTTATACGATATCATGGTTTCGGCAAGTCATCCGTCTATACAATCTATAATACAAGACAATACAATACAATACCATCAGTACAATCATTACTATCAATAAAATAAATACACTGGGTGTTGGGATAGTTCATGCGTGAATCTAACAGAATCTCAAGAGTCCCCCTAGATCATGAATCCATGTCTACTAACACAAACAAGCTATCATGAGGGCCCATGTTTCCTTGCTCCTGGATTACATGCTGTTAAGTTTGGAATACTTCAACACTAGGTTGAAGTCCCGTTACTAACATTTGATTCGGGTCCATGGTTCCCTACCTCTGGATTACAGCCTGTTGGGTTCGAGAACACTACATTCACCCTTGAACTTATGTTAACAACAACGTTAACACTAAACACAACATTATAACAATATAATACAACTTTAAAAGCTACACTCTCTCTCTGTCTATTCTACTTCTCCCTTATCTTTGGGACTTACCGAGCGATTGTTCGCCGACGACATTCCTTCTCTTTCTTCTTTGGAATGTTGTCAGGTGGATCAGACCTTCTGGAGACAGAGCCCAGCAGCGAGGACATGGATCAGATAGCCTTCGACCCGGAGCTCTAGATACTTGTACATTTCATTTCAGTACTTTCCATTTCTGTTATGCCACTGTTTAGGCATTGCTTTCCATTCCATGTATTTACTTTTCAGATCCATTGTACAAAAGAATGTTAATAAATAAAGTTGTTGTTCATTACATTTGTCTCTTGTGTATATTTCTCTTATATTGCTTAGATACGCTTAGCGTATTTACTTCTGAGTAAATACGTAGCGGCCTCGTCGCGTCCCCTTCGCCGTACACCAGGAAGCGGGGCGTGACACAAGTCCTTTATTTTATAAGAATTAAATTCTCATGTAGGGTTAAACCCTAGATTTATCAAAGGAATTAAATTCCTATGTTTTTAGAAGAATTAAATTCTTCAAGCTTAGTTCTTTTCCTCTAGGTTTTGGAACTGCATAACAGAATCTCCCCGATGAGAATTAAATTCTCAACTTGTGGGGAGATCTGCTTCTGCAAACCTCAACCAGAGGAAGAACTATGTTCTTTTTTTTGGAAGAGTTAAACTCTTGTAAAAGGAGATAAAATGATCTCTGAATCTTTTCCTCACCAAGGGTTTCTTTTTCTCTAAAGAGAACTCCTCTTCTTTTGTTTTCTCCAATCTTATGGGGGGTCTCCTCTCTTTCTCTGTATATATCTCTTTTCAGTCTCGAATCCTTTATATAGTAGAGGCAAGTTTGTTGATTTTTGTTAAGGAAATCTCTCTTTGAGAGATTTTTGATTAATTCGGGGATTTTATCCTTGGATCTTTGATCCAGGGACCTCTGTTTTACAGAAGACATTTTTCTTGTTTTCAACAAGATTGGGAAAATATTTTCCCAATCTTGTTGAAAACAAGAAAAATGTCTTCTATAAGAGCTTATTCTGTATCTTGGTGATTTTTAATCACCATTGGATTTTTGATCCAACGGTGCTCTGATTTACAGGGCACAATCTTTCTTGTTTAGAAAGATTGGGAAAATATTTTCCCATACAGAGCTTATTCTGTATCTTGGTGATTTTTAATCATCATTGGATCTTTGATCCAACGGTGCTTTGATTACAGAGCACAATTTTTCTTGTTTAGAAAGATTGGGGGAAATATTTCCAAAATAGGGTTCTGATCCCTTTTATATAGAATTTAATTCTATCGGCTCAGAAGGTATTAGGAATCCTCACGTGTAGCACGTGACCTAATGGCACTAGGCCGGTTTGCTTATATGCAGCAGTCCCAGAGAAGAGCATCATGTGTTGGTACGTGATGCGCCTTTTGACCTGTTGATTTTTTTATGAATGCGCCTATATAATTTGTACATAGATGCTCACGTGTGGCACGTGAGGCTCAACATCAGCCTTATTTGTTAAGTGTAATGCTTATAATTTCTACTCTAAGGCACATCACGTGTGGGCAGACGATACTCCTTTTGGCGAATTATTCCATCGCTTTTTAGTTCATTATTTATTTATTATTATTTTTTTTATAAGAGAACAAATGCCCCCACAATGTTGTTCTCACGTGGCTTGCACGTGAGTGCAGCGCTATCACCTTTACAGCCGTTGGATTGCCTAGGGGAACGGGGAGGTGAACCGCTCTTGTCACGTCTTATAAATGCAAGGGTTTGGCCTTTGGGAAGCCACTATTCTTTCATCTTCTTCCTTCTTTGTTTTCTTCGAGAATTTAATTCTCCTTTTTAGAGCTTAGTTCTCTGTTCATTGAAATTCCAGAGTTAAACTCTATTAGAAAAAAGAACCTTTTCTAGGTAAAGATCTCTGACAGTAGAGAAACCCTTTTCTTTAAAGAAAACTTCTGGATTTTAAATCCATCATGAGAGCTTTGCTCTCCTCTGAAATCCATCTCTTAGAGATCCAAAGACGTGATCTTTGAGTAATAACTCCCAATGCTTTGGGCATTCCTCCTCTGACCTTTAAGGATTCATGGCATTTGATTTCCTCTTTATGAGGGTTTCTGGAATTTAATTACATTGCATAAAAGGAATTTAATTCCTCATCAAAGAGTTCTGCTCTGAAGATAAAATGGCCCCTCAGGAATTTCATTCCCTGGTGATCTTGAGAACATTTTCACATGGTTTTTCCTTGCGTAAATTCAAATTTGTTAAGTATTTTAACAGAAATTGTTTTCTCTATGAGGATGTCAAGGGTTGTTTAAACTTCCGTGTCTGTTTAATGAGAATTTTCTTGATCAGTTTGATCATTAAACTTTCACTAATTTTTCTTTTCAGATACTATGGCTGTTCATCTGTATGATCTCGATGAAATTATTTCTTATGAAGACATTCACGTCCAAGGCCGCTGCCAAAACCAGGAGTTTACAAACGCCCAATGCGCTGAGGTTATGCTTCACTTCGACGAGTACAATGGTCGACTACTTCCCCGTCGTTCCGCTCTTTTGAAGATCATCGTGGGAGCGATTTGGGAAGCACTTCCTGGATTTTACGAAGCCATGCCGCTTAAGGCACTTGATGATGCCGAAGAAAATGTGCACTCAGTTTATCTGATCGGCCTGATCTCGAAGAGGCGGCGAGATAATCTTGTTGATATCTTGCATCAAGTTTTCCAACAGACGACGATAATCTCTGCCTACCAGAGGACGGATGACATCAGCGAGGATCCTGACGCTTGCAGTCGTGAGAAGGTGCACACGAAAATGGTCAGAAAAGCTAGAAGCATTTTAGACGGCCTTGCTTCTGAATTCCTTGATCCATGTCCAGGATCAAGTGTTTTACCATTGTAAACATTTTCTTTTGTTTTTACAACATGTATAAGTTCTTGGAGTATGAATGACAAAACTTCTCATTTCCTCCTTTTTTTTGTTCACGTGTACTCTGCTTGAGGTGTTGTTATACTGCTATTAATGTTGATGTGTTTTGCGCATGAAGCGCTGCTGGGGAGTTTTAATCTTGAACCAGTGCCGGCGCTCACGGGTTATGCACGTGCGGTGCCGTTTTAGTTTTCAAAAGGATTCAATGCGAGTGCTCACATACCATGCACGTGAGACTCCGCTGATGAGGTCGTTTCGCCTCCCTGCTCTAATTCCAATGAGTCACCTCTTTCATTTCCCATGCTCTCCCGTTTTTCTAGGCCTTGGGAATAATTCCATCATGCACAACATTGTCTGTGCATAGCATTGAATGCTTCTCTTTATAACCTGAAGCCATGCCTTTCATCCTCTCTTCAAAGGAAAAACCATTTAGACCTTAGGGTGATCATTTTGAGAAAAAAATCAAAGGTTATGGCTTGCAAGCGCCCCCACGCTCGTCGGCAACCATGGGAGGTGTCCATTGAGGAAATTATTCCTCGCTTTGCCGCACGGCTAGTAGACCCCCTTTTTATCGACGCTTAGTGTGACGCGATGATGTATGAGCTCCTGAATCGTAGGGGCTCTCCTCTTCCTATGAGCTCCATTTAGCTCCGGATAATCTTTCTATCCATGCTTGCCGATATCCTCCCTCATCCGGCGGAGATGACTCTGGCGATTCTTGATATGGCAGAGGACAAAATTGAGTGTTTCCTTGAGGTACACTTAATTACCCAGCCTCTGAAGGATCGTTTGGTTCATTTACTGAGTCAAATAAGAGCTCGATAGGCCATCATATTCGCTTTTGCTGATGAGCACGGTGCTAACCGGTGGGGAGCAACTCCTCGCGAAAACCGTCGCTTCGACTTGTTGGAGAAGGCAGAGAGGGAATTGGAGAACTTTGTATTTTGTTTTGTTAACCCCTGTATCTCTGATCCCATATATGGTGATCTTTTCCCGGTAGAGTAGTATATATTTAAATCGATGTATTTCTCTTATTATTGACTGTTGAATGCTTTTTGTTGAATTCTTCTGTTCGTCATATACTCGTACGTGCATCCCGCCTGTGTACATGAGCTTTATACTTTATCCCTAGGAATTTTCTTTAAGTGCGAGCACTATTGTCGTGTTGCCTGGAAATCAGCGCGTTTTGGATACTATTTCCATTTAAGCAGGCATATAATCGTGAATGCATGCTTAATGGGGTGTACAGCGAAGACTCTCCTTATCGCCTTACGTAGCACATGGTTTGTGCATGTTTTGGATTGAGTACTGTCGTCGAGTGGAGGCTTGCCTACATGGTCTTGAGTGTATACGTCTTCCTTCCGAGCTCTTAACTATAAAGGCGAGCCTGCAGGGGTGGATTGAGCGGTGCGCCGCTAATCTTCAGTCTTGTGAAAAGAAGCTCAACCGGAAATTTTCGGAGAGGGAGCTAGCTTCAAATCCTTTGGGGGAACTCCAAGCTCAACTCACTACTAAGACCACCCGTGCATACGAACTTTGGCGGGTGCTTCAAGAAGCTATCACAGAGGTGGTAGCTCTTGATAAAGATGTTATCTTTACCCGCAGGATGGTTGAAGCTCATAATGTTGCTGGAAAGGAGCTTGAGAGTCGGTTCGCCTCGAATCAGGCTCAACAGTATCAGGCGGAGACTCGTCTTGTGGTAATAACAAAGCTTGAAGCCGAGGCCCAGCAGAAGAATGATGAATTGACGAACTTATTGCACCATCCACCGGCTTGAAGATTTTTTTATGTTCTCCCTTTTTGTATTTACTCCTGAATGAGAGTGCCTTTTGATTCTTTTATGAAATGTACCTTGTATTCATTTGGATTCATGAATAAAAGAAATATTTCATTTCATGCTGGCGCTTTCTTTTCTTTATTGTGTTATTTGCATGTTATTTTAGCAAATGTGGCCCATAGACGGTAGATAACAGTCCATCTTGACCTCCTTGTAGAGTAGCGATGGCTTAGGAAACAGGTTCAGGCCTGCTACCTAAGACTTTTTCAACTTTATGAGCGGTGAGGGTCTCATAAAGACGTTTCTCCTTATGAGTCAAGAGGATCTCGTAGGTGTAATTTCTCCTTAGGGGTCATGAGGACTCCTAAGTGTGTTTTCTCTTGCAAGTCGTAAGGATCTCACAAGAGAATTTTCTTTTTTACGGGTCGAGAGGTTTGCGCAGGGACACTGATTTCCCTGGGGGCCAAAACAAATTGAAAGATTATTGGTTGACCTGATTCCGAGATGGAGCATGGTTCTAGCGGGGAGGTCATTGATTGACTTGTTTCCGAGTCGAAGCATTGTTCCGACGGGGAGGTCATTGGTTGACTTGTTTCCAAGACGGATCATCGTTCCGGAGGGGAGGTCATTGGTTGACTTGTTTCCGAGACGGAGCATCGTTCCGGCAGGGAGTTCATTGGTTGACTTGTTTCCGAGACGGAGCATGGTTCCGGCGGGGAGGTCATTGGTTGACTTGTTTCCTAGACAGAGCATCGTTCCGGCGGGGAGGTCATTGGTTGACTTGTTTTCGAGACGGAGCATCGTTCCGGCGGGGAGGTAATTGGTTGACTTGTTTCCGAGACGGAGCATTGTTCCAGCGGGGAGGTCATTGGTTGACTTGCTCCGCTTTCTGCGGTGTCTATAAGGAACGCCGTGTTGATCTTCTGGGATACAGATATTGCCGTCGAGATCTGACTCTCCCTTTGACAGAGTCTGTTGAGAAATGTGGTTTCCTTTTTGTTTATGCCCATGGATTGTATACAGGGGTCAGTATGGACTCTCCTGTAGGGCAAAAGTTTCATTCTTTCATTTTTTTTATTTCTTTCTGTGATACTCTATCATTTCATATTTTTATATCGCGAAAGTCACGATTGCCCAATCATTTCGGCTATTTTTCGCGGTGCCCAATCATTTCAGCTATTTTTCTTTTTACTCGCTGCTTTTTATTGCGAGTTGCCCAATCATTTCGGCTATTTTTCTTTTTACTCACAGCTTTTTATTACGAGTTGCCCAATAATTTCGGCTATTTTTATATGTATTTTTGGCTCGCTGCTTTTGTTGCGAGTATGGACTTGAAATCCGATACCAATCTTTGCATCAGCATCGCTGCGACTGGAATATTGCTAGGAGTGAATCATCATTTGCCGTGAAAGGACTTGGAATTTGATACCGATTTAGGCATCGGCATCGCTACAATTGGGATATTGCCAGGAGCGAATCATTATTTGCCTTTGTCGGTTCGAACAAAGGTGGCTTAGAAATCAGAGTTAGGATCACGTCGACTATGGCTTTTGACTTCATGAGCCGTAAGGGTCTCATAAAGATATTTCTCCCTACGAGTCGTGAGGATCTCGTAGGTGTGTTTTCTCCTTAGGAGTCGTGCGGATGCCTAAGTGTATGTTCTCTTATAAGTTGAAGGATTTTACAAGAGTGTTTTCTCCTTATGAGTCGAGAGGACTTACAAGTGTCGTTCACCACATGAGGACATTCCTCGTCGTTGGTGGGACTCGGTGTGGAAAACGTTTATTTGCGCCCTTGGATTGTATACAAGGGTCAATATTGAACAACTTGTAGGGCAATTTGGGGAATATGATGGCTTAAGAAGAGGTTCGGATCCCTGTAGCTTAAGGCTTTCGAATCCTATGAGCCGTGAGGGTCTCGCAGGTGGAATTCTCCTCACGAATTGTGAGGATCTCGTAAGTGTAATTTCTCCTTAGGAATCGTGGGGATCCCTAAGTGCGTTGCTCCCTTATGAGTCGTAAAGATCTCATGAGGTATTTTCTCCTCACAAGGTCGAGAGGACCTTGCAGGTGTCTTTATTTTAACGAGATTACGCCCTTTCGGGTTTTTACAAACTCCCCGGCGGTCCTGTTGTTTTTACTCACGGCGCCCTTTCGGGTTTTCATCCGTGCCTTTTTCACTTGTGGACATACCCTTTTTTTTGCTCGATGAAACTCTCGAGAATAGTTTCGCCGCATGTGATCCAACCGTTTGCCGGTGAGATTTGAGTTGCAGTCCTCACTGCTGGGACTTGTGGACTTGAATTCCACTATCGCCGTGTTTAAGGCGACGTTGTTAGTTTTAGGACATCTCGGTCTGTTGTTAGTTTAAGGACATCTCGGTCCACAGCTAGTTTAAGGACGTTGCGGTCCATTGTTAGTTTAAGGATATTACGGTCCATAGCTAGTTTAAGGGCATTACGGTCCATAGCTAGTTTAAGGACACTGCGGTCCGTAGCTAGTTTTAGGAAATTGCAGTCCGTTAGGATTTTGAGGCGAGGTTTCGCCGGATACTACTTATAGAGTTTGGACTCGGGAAGATAGCGAGCGGACATAGGTGCCATCATCTATCATTGACCTGGGCCGTGACTCGTCAGGCGTAGTATTTTTTCAGGAATCGGCCGCTTATTGGCCGGAAAGGGTCTTTCGCCATGCATATCCATTAGCAAGTAGGCTCCACCTTGGTAGACCTTGTCTATGATGTACGGGCCTTCATAGTTTAGCTCGAATTTCCCCCGTTTAGCACGATTGGGGATCATTGGTCTTTTTACGACTAGTACGAGTTCGCCTTGGCGCAATGTTCTCGGCCTAGTCAATCTTTCGTATGAGCGTGTCATCTTTGCTTTGTAAGCTTCTAGGTTTTTCTGCGCCATGAGACGGGTTTCATCGCGGGCATCGAGCTCCTCAAGTAGAAGATGGGCATTTTCTTCATCCGTTAGTTCGTATCGAACCGCCACTCGTAGAGAGGGTGGCTCTTTCTCCATGGGAAGTACCGTTTCCGTGCAGAATACTAACACAAATGGCGTGGTGTTCGTGGCTATCTTGAACTTAGTCCGATAGGCCCAAAGAGCTTCATGCAATCTTTCCTGCCAGTCCTTTTTATTTTGGGACACCGTTTTCTTTATGATCTTTATCAAGGTCTTGCTGAAAACCTCATCTAGACCGTTAGCTCGGGGATTATAGACTGAAAAGTATCTCCGGTCTATATTATGTTGCTGTGAGAAGCGGCTGATTTTGTGACTTCTGCAGGCCGGCCCGTTATCAGAGATAATCTGTTGTGGAGTGCCGAACCGATAGATGACGTGTGTCTTGAAGAAATGGAGGATGTTCTCCGTCTTCTCTTCTCTTAGCGGTACTACTTCTGCCCATTTAGAGAAGTAATCAGTTGTCGCCAATATGAACTGATGTCCTTTGGATGACGTTGGTTCGATGGGGTCAATTATATCGGTTCCCCACATTTCAAACGGCCAGCTAGCCATTGTTGGGTGTAGCGGATTTGGATACTAGTGGATGAAGTCCCCATGAATTTGGCACGAGTGGCACTGCTCCACGTATTCGAGACAGTCCTGAATCATCGTGGGCCAATAGTAGCCCATTCTTTTGATCTTTAGCTTCATCTTTGGCCCGGCTTGATGAGAATCGCAGAGTCCGTCGTGGGTTTCCTGAACGAATCTCCTCGCTTCTTCCGGTCCCAGGCATCTCAGCCATAGAGAGTCGAACGATCTCTTATATAGAGTATCATTGACGAAGGCGAAAGACAGAGCTCGTTTCATGAGTTGATGTCTTGAGGATGCATCTTCAGGTGTTCGACGGGATTTGAAGTAGTCTATAAAGACTTACCTCCAATCCTTAGCCCTTTCTCGTTCCTCTATTTGTAGGGCTATTTTCTTGATCGCTTCCTTTTCTTCAGATGACTCCGGAGATATTTCTGCTGGTGCAAGAACCCGAAGGCTTTGTACAATGATCCCTATGTCATCGAGGTTTTCATTAGTCGGTTCTTTAGCGAGTTTGGCTAATGCGTCCGCTTTACTATTTTCTGTACGCAGTATGCTTTCCAGGATGTATGAGGGAATTTGAGTTAGTAACTATTGCACTCTTTTACCATATTTTGCAAACTCTGGCTTGCACGTCTGATAGTCACTGTTTACTTGGCTAACGATCAGCTGGGAGTCTCCGTATATGAGGAGGTCTTCGATTCCCATGTCGATAGCGATCTCAAGAACTGCTATCAAAGCCTCATATTCTGCTTCATTGTTTGTCCTCGGCTCTGTTAAAGAAAAGGCAAAGCGCATTATCCCTCCTCGCGGAGTCACGAAGATAAGGCCTACCCCAGATTTGATTACGGGGATGTTGTGCGTCGCTTCTTCACGAAAGACGCTCAGTCAAAATAGAGTTCCCATCGGGTATCACTCCCTCCTTTCTCCCCGCCGATCGTTTCAAACGCATGCTCGTCTAGAAGTTCGCAATTTAAAGGTGAGTCGCTAGGTATCGGATGCTCAACAAGGAATTCGGCGATGGCTTAGCCTTTCACTGCCTTGAGGGGTCGATAGATTATCGAGAACTCCATCAAGAGGAGGGCCTATTTAGCATGCCGTCCTGTTAGTATAGCTCTTGACATCAAATACTTGAGAGGATCCACCTTTGATTTGAAATGGACCTCATGCGCCAAAGCATAGTGTCTGAGCTTCGTTATCGCGAAGATTAACGCCAGGCAGTGTTTTTCGATAGGGGGGTAGTTGTTTTCGGCCCCCAGGAGAACTCGACTCAAATAGTAGAGGGCTCTCTCTTTCCCTTGGTTGTTCTCCTGTGCCTATAACGTGCCCAAAGAACCTTCAATGGCGGTTGTGTACAGGATGATGGGCTTTCCCTTGACCGGAGAGGTCAATACCGGCGCATTCTGTAAGTATTGCTTGATTTCGTCGAGTGCACTCTGTCATTTACGATCCCAAACGAACGGGGTTCCCTTTTTCATCAGGTGACTGTAGGGACGACATTTTCCGGAAAGGTTGGTTATGAACCGTCGGATATACGCGACCTTTCCTTGTAAAGACGGCAATTGTTTTAAAGTTCTTGGAGTGGACTTTTCCATAATCGCCTTGATCTTCGATGGATCTATTTCGATGCCCCGATGTCGTATGATGAACCCTAGAAATTTGCCTGAGGAGACTCCAAATGCGCATTTCAGAGGGTTCATCTTCAGGTTATACTTACGAAGACGTGGAACACTATTCTCAAATGCTCCCAATGTTCCTTGTACAATTTGCTTTTCACCATGAGGTCATCGATGTAACATTCGACAATCTCATGTATGAGGTCATCGAAGATCTTCGTCATGGCTCTCTGGTAGGCAGCGCCTACATTCTTTAGACCGAAAGGCATCACTTTATAACAAAATATGCCCAGAGGAGTCCGGAAAGCGGTATGCTTCTGGACTTCGGGATGCATCTTTATTTGATTGTACCCCGATGATCCTTCTATGAAAGAGAAGACTTCATGAGTGGACGTGTTATCTATCATCAGTTCGGTAACTGGTATGGGGAAATCATCCTTTGGACAGGCTTTGTTGAGGTCCCGAAAGTCCACGCAGATGCGCACCGTCCCATTTTTCTTCATCACTGGGACAATGTTAGCGATCTAGTCAGCGTAATGAACTTCTTGGATGAAGCCGGAGTCGATTAGCTTCTTGACCTCGGCGTTGATACTCATTTCAAGTTCGAGCCGCATTCTTCTTAGTGCTTGTTTGACTGGCTTGACGTCCAGAAATATCGCCAATTTATGCACAGCAATTTCTGGATCTAATCCCGGCATCTCGGAATAGTTCCATGTGAAGCAGTCTTTATACTGCATGAGCACATATTTTAGCGTAGCCACCTGCTCTTTAGACAGCAGCTTACTGACGAATGTTGGTCGTGGGTCGTTTGCCGTTCCTAAGTCAATTTTTCTCAGGTTGTCCGCCGTGGTGTGTATCCTATCTTCCAATTCTTTTGGCGCCGGTGGAAATTCTGAGATCACCTCGTCTTCATCCTTATTTTCGAAGCACCAGGAGAGGTCATCCATATTCTTGCGCACTCCTTCATCCGACAGCGTTATCACGTGACAGGTACGAGATCGTTTCCAAAACCGACGTTGATCTGGTTCTACTCTCTCCATATACGTTGCTTTTGGCACATGACTTTGTGGTAGGGCTACCCTCCAACTATTGGATAGAACGAACCTGCTGAGTCGGTATTGGTCTTCGACCCAGTTTTTGAAGGTGAAGCAGTCTTCAAGAGGATGTCCTATTGCTCGGTGATAGGAGCAATAATTCGGTTGATAGACCTCGTTTGCTTGTTCGGGGTGCTTGGACTCCGGGAGCGTAATCATTTGATGTTTCACGACGATGTCGAATATCTTCCTTGTCTTGTCTTGAGGGAAGGAATATTCCTGATCCATCTTCTTCATCAGTGATGGATTCCGGCTGACCTTTCCTCGATCACGTGGATTCTTGGACCCGCTTAGCCTCTGTCGAACAATTTTTCCGTTCTTTAATTTATTTTTGTCTGCGCATCGGGCCTTTTTCTTTCCTAGGGAATGCATGGCGGGTTGACGGTGAAGGGAATCATCATCCTCTATGGCCTGCTGAAGGAGACGTTGCGTCCTGGCTTTCTCGTAAATGGCCATTTCACGGTTGTGGTCATCCCGGACCTTTTGACCCACTTCCCTTATTAGCTTGTACATCGTTCTTCAAACGACGGACTTGGTATTTTTTATGGCAGGACCTCATTCTGGTTCAACGTCAGCGTCTTCTAAAAGAGCATCCCCATCTTCATCGAGGTCATTTATGACATGGCAGCCATAGAATCGCTCCCGTTTCTTGGATTGGACATATCCAAGCCCGATCATTTCCATTTTCCCGTTAGGCATTTTTCGGTGAATTTCGGGGACATTCCAGATCCTGTCGTAGAATTGGGTCTATCGTGCGGTTTGCTTAAAAGGTACGCCTTGGCATCTCAATAACCTCTTCAATCCCTCTGCGTAGTATCTGGGCAGACGATTGGTTGGAGCCTGTCAAGCGCAGGTTCGGCACCATGCCAGACTTCTCTCTCGACATTGGTTTTCCCGGATCGATAGAATAGGATCGCCTTTTCACCTCTTCGTCTGGGAGGGACGTAGAATGTCTGCGGCTCTTGCACACTATATGTCTCAAGCGCATCAAGCTCTCTGTAATACTGCCGCGGAACTATGGAGATTTTCAAACTCTGATCATCTCTAGTGAGGGCCTGTATTGATGGACGGACCGAGAACACTGCGTTGACTTCGTCTTCAGAGTCACTGCCAAAGACCAAAATAGGGGTAGATGATCCCGGCCTATTGCATTAGGGCGGCCCCGAATAGATTATCTCTTCTTCCTCCTCGGTATCGCTTCTGAAGACCGGAATAGTGGTGATAGCTTTTTGCTTATTCTCCGGCTTATGGCATCTTTCCGTGTCTTCAAAGTCTGGTAGGAAATACTTTGCATCTTTATACTTTCGGACTTCATTTACGGTGAATGGGTTTAGTTTCCCCGTCACGGTATACTCGAGACCATCTTTGAAATACTTCATATACTGATATTGTGTAAAAGGAATGATGTTGTACTCGTGTAACCAAAGTCTGCCGAGCAAAGTGTAGTAGCAGGTCTTGGCGTCAATGACATGAAATTTGATGTCAGTGACGAGCAGCCCAAAGCGTAACGTCAGTACTACAGACCCGAGCGTCCGTGATGACTAGGAGTCGAAACCGGAGATAGTGATTTTATCCCGAGCGAGGTACTGAACGCTCATGCAGATTTCTTTTAGCACCCTCAAATTTAGGAGGTTGACAGAGGACTTGTTGTCAACTAAGATCTTCCCTATTTTGATGTCATGGTAGTACCCGGTGACATACAAGGGATGGTTGTACTCGCACGTTCCGAGGAGAAGATCTTCATCACCGAAAGTGATGCCAGTTGTATGCACTTCTTCCAGCTCATCCTTCATCTTTTCTTCGGCAGGGAAAGCTTGAAACTGCTCGGGCTCTTGTAATGCCCTGATTAGGGAATCTCGTGCTTCTTTAGACAACAGAAGAGCATCCAAAATGCTTAGTTGTGAGGGCATCTTCCTCAGGTGTGCCAGGACATTGTAATCCACTTTGTTTTTCTTGGGCGGGTCTTTGGCTGCCAGCTCTTCGACGAATCGATCATCGAGGGAGATATCCTCAGGGACTTTTTCCTTCCCCTTATCTTTTTTTTTCCGATCCCTTGTTTGCAGGTCTGAGATTCTTTTCGGGCAACGTATGATTATGCAGCTGAATGTTTTCACAATTATTTATCTCTTCCTCTTTTCCTGGGGTGGATTCTTTGAAGAGAGGGCTGAGGACTACTTCTTCATCAGAATCGCTTCCGAAGGTGAGAACTTGCGATCCCCTAGTATCAACCATATGACAGTTGATGGCAGTTATTTTATGCTTATCTGTAACAACTGAGTCCAGTTCTACAAGTTTCTGTCTCCGTATGTGTGGTGTGTGGTTTTCAGTTCATTATCCTGATTTTGTTTTGTTGCTAGTTATAAATTTACCCCGACAATTCAAGTTATGCATATAACAATTTTAAGTCATCTAAAATTAAATTAAAATACTTGCCATGGCCTGCTTGACACCCCTAACCCTGTGGTAGTGTCCTTGCATCGTGTTCTCGTCCCGTTCTGTGAAACGGACGTGTTTGGACGTCTACACGCACGTTCGTGCGTCCATTCTTGGGGGTATGCTTTTAAATTATAAAATCCTTCATTTTAATTTTTTGGGACCCGCCTATAATTTTCTTATTTCAAATTCAAATTTTTGGACCCGACCCGGGCGCAATTCTGATATATTTTGCATTTGCGCCAAATCCTATTTTCTAATATATTTTTTTAAAACCAACGAATATAAATTCCAACCCCAGAAATATTCTCCATTTTCTTTAAAATCTTTTACAATTTTTTTTTCCTAACTGTGCACCCCACAAATCTTCCTCTCTCTCATTTCTTTTGGCCACGAGACAATCAAAACGCGTTTAATCCCTTAGCCCTTCATTTTCCTCTTCTCTCTCCTTTTCTCCTTCTGTTCTCGCTCCCTCTCTCTCTTCTCTATCTCTCTCTCTTTCCTCCCGATCCCTCCACAAAAATCCAATTTTCTCTCTCCGCACTGTTACTCTCTCCCTCTCTCGCTCCTCTCGCGAGATCTTCCTCTCTCCATTTATCTCTCTCTCTCTCCCCCCGCGTCTCCTCTCTCTCTCTCTCTTCTTCTTTAAATTTCTTCCTTCTCTTCTCAAAGAAAATCAACAGAACCCACCTCCCCGAGACCCTAGCCGTCTCGTCTTCCACCGCCATAGCCCCAGCGCCGACGCCGTCATCGCAGAACTCGTCGCTTCCTTGCCCTCGTCCCCTCCATATCCTCTTCTCCCTCTTCCGTGCACCCTGCACCTGCAACCGCGGCCCTCCCTGCACGTCTGCACCGCCGGGAATCGCCGCCAGTGGCCTCGTCTCCGTGCTCCGGCCTTCGTGCAAACCCCAATGAGCTTTACCTATGTCTTCTTCTTCTTCTTCTTCTTCTTCTTCTTTTTCTCCTTCCTTCTTTTCTTTCAGATCAAGTCTTGATCTGCCAGTGGTTCTCCTGCAGGTCGTGCCCCAGAACTCCGTCGAAGCAGTCGACAATCGCAGCCCCTCTACAGATCATAGTAAGCACCCCTCCTCTAGCCTCCTTCCCTCCTTTAGTCTTAATCTTCTCTCCTTATTTATTTCATCCATGCTTTCATGTTTACTGTTCACTGTTGCTGTGTTTGGCCGAAATCCGACCGTGCCGGCAACGTTTCCCGACGATCCAGCGAAGACCCCCGACCAGCGTGACTATGTCGTTCGTCGTTTGGATTCGTTCCGTGAACCGTGCGCGCGTCGCGATATTTTCCCCGCCGACGCGTAACGTTCCGTTTTCCATTTCGCGACCCGTCGAGGCAAGTTAATCTTGCTACATGCTATTTGAATCAGTTCTATACCTATTCTATATATATAAAATACCTGTAGTTTGAATTTAGCACCCATGTATCGTTTTATGATATCTCGATGTTCCGTTGCATCTATTTATATTACTTCAAATCTAGAAATTGAAAGGTAACCATTGCAATTAGTTTACCAAGCATACATAATCATATTTAAATGTTAAATCACATACTCACCATGGTTTATTGGTTATACTACCCTTTTTATAGTTTGCCCTATCGAACGACCGATCGCATACCTTTAGCTTTATTCACATTCAATTGCATCTCTATATGGTTTTAATACATATTAATATGACTTCATCATTGACATGTGCTATACTGCATCCCTGAAACGTTAAAAGTATTCCTTAAGCCGAACTGATAACTGTATGTCTAATAATTCAACATGTACCTATTTGCATGTCATATTACTTATGCCAGTTTATTGCTCTGATGGTATCCATGCTCGATTATTTATAACCCTGATTATGCTAGCTGTTTATGAGCACACACATGATATCTTTTACACCTCGACCTGACTCGCTACACACATATTGATTGACCCGACATGGTACCGTACACTACTTGACTTGAGCTGATGTACTATGACTTAACCCGTTACTTGATCTCGTATCTAATGCCAACAAACTTGACATGTAGTCCTCACGGACCGTTCCTGTTGTCTATCCGGACAAACCTGCTCCTACCTGATCCTGTGTTGGTATTAGTTTTGATTACTGAATACCTGACTTGAACACTTATAACTTGGGGGTATGGGGAAATCAATGGTAGAACCTGACTTGTAACTCAACAGTTCGATACCTGTTCTGATCAGTCTTACGGGCTAAGCCAGCCCCGGAGTGATGATGCTGACATCACTCGTCTGTACCTGCTACCTTTTACTGCCTAGCAGCACGTCTCGGTTTTAGCCTGAGAGTCTGTAGACCGTGGTCCCGGCCATGCACGGGATACTATTGAGTTACATCGATGATTCATCAATTTGATTTCAAGGACTTGAGAGTAGAAAACCCAATAGAACAGTTTAGTTACTCACTGCACACTACCCTTCACTGCCTGATTTATATTACTGTTACCCCTGCTTTTCATTCACGTTTATATTTGCATTGCCTGTTACTCTGGTCATATTTTATTACTTGATGACACGACGCGCTGACGTCTGGGTTTTGCATGGCCTAGATTCTGTACCGTTGCTGCAGTCCGAGTAGAAGTACTTCAGCCAGCAGGCTGAGCTGTGAGTTTCAGTAGTAGCTAGTTCCTTTATTTTCTGCAGTTTATTCCTTATGTGAGCCCGCATTATGGGACGTACATTCCAGTTATTTTGTATTGGATCTTTTGCTTCCGCATTTTATTATTCTTGACTCATGTTATCTTGGCTTATGGACATGTTTTAGATAGTTTTATTTTGTTCTTGATATCTCTACAGCCGTAATGTGACTGTGGATGGATACTTCCTACCCACAGGTAGCATGGTTGGCTATGTCACGTGCCTATTTTAGCGTACTCTGGGAAGCGGGGCGTGACATGGTTCTTTTGTTATCAGAGCCATAGGATAGTTGGGTTGATTCTTTTGTAGTTGGGTATTGTACCCAATACACAAATCAGAATACCCGTGTTTAGGAAACATGTCCTGCCACCTTGCTGTTTACCGTTCTTGAATCAAGTTCTTCCTGGTTATATCTTTTACAATGTGCAAACTTCCTTTGCATATCGACTCGAAACCTGATTTCTTGTTATCTCTAGGACTTAGGCGACTTGGGTGGAGTTATGTAATTGTGGCTATGATACCGCGGCATAGTTACAATGCGGCACTCTATTTAAGTAACTTGGAGTTCTAACCTTGATCTATATTGTAAATTTTTTATCATACTAATCTTGGGTGTTTTGATTTCAGGAGTATGTCAAGCAAAAATCTGAAGACGTACCAAAGGCGTGTTGACAAAGCCGCCATGCTTGGAGTAATTCGGGGAATGCTGGAGAATCAAAAGAGGCAGACCGAGCTGATCCAGCAGCAAGCTGAATCGTTTCAGGAAGGTCTGCAGACCGTTCAGCAATCTGTGAACAATGTTGGAGCGAAACCAGTTGATCGTGTGGGGACCGTAGCAGACTTCAGGCGTTTGGGTCCGTCTGTATTTACTGGTTTGGAGGAGCCGTTGCCAGCGGAGCAGTGGCTAGTTGACACGGAGAACTTACTTATTGCGGCGCAGATCCCGGAAGATAAAAGGGTGGATGTGGTGCGTATTCAGTTAGCGGACTACGCCCGTGAATGGTGGCTTGTGGAGGAGACCCGCTTGACCAAGCCGATCCAGTGGGCGGATTTTTCGAAGAGTTTCCTGGAGAAGTTCTTCCCGCGGACTGCACGGGAGGAAATGGAAGAGAAGTTCATCGGTTTGAAGCAGAATGGTGCACCCGTAGATGTACATGCGGCAGAGTGGACACGGCTCAGTAGATTCGCTGGACCTTTAGTTGCCAATGATGCAGACAGGGCAAGGAGGTTCATGCGCATCTTGGATATGGACATCCAGAGGAAGATTGTCTCCCTGGGTTTGACCACTTTCTCACAGGTCCTTACGGCAGCCCGAGAACAGCAGAGCCTATCGGGGAAGACTGGGAGTTCACAGCAGACAACAATTGCGATAAGGAAGCCGGCATTTGTACCAAACCGAGCTCATGGACGCAGAGGTATTCCAGTGGACCGTCGTGGCGTAACACCGATGAAGAAGCCGATTGTCGTTGATCGAAGGAGGAGCGTGATTTGTGACTACTGCCATTTACCGGGACACGTGCAAAAGGAGTGTCGAAGGAGGTTGGGACTCTGTTTAGTTTGTGGAGCGGCAGATCACGCTGTCAGCGCTTGTCCGTCGAAGCTTCGTACGAGGGATGATATTCAGAAGCCTCTGCAGAGACCGTTCCAGGGACAGAAGCAGCTGACTCAAGGACCTAATCAGGCTCGAGCTTTTACCTTGACAGCTGAAGAAGCTAAGGCATCAGGAGAAGTTATTTCAGGTACTCTACTCGTTCATGGTTTTCCCGCATTAGCGTTATTTGATTCTGGTGCATCACATTGTTTTATGTCATCCAAGTTTATAGCTACACACTCGATTACCTGCACGACCCTGTCTAGTTTCTGGGACATACACACTGAGAATGGGAAAATCATATCTAGTAGGGAATGTAAAGATTGTACAGTTGTTGTTTGCGGACGGGAGCTTTTTGCAGATTTCTTGGTAATCGATACGGGCAGCTACGAAGTCGTATTAAGAATGGATTTTCTTGGCACTTTCCACGCTCACATTGATTGTAGGGAAAAGAAAGTAATTTTCCAGATTTCCGGATATCCCGAGTTTACCTTCACTGGAGGAAGCAGCTCTGTCGGGCCAGTCGAGTTTAGGGCTAGGCCGACAACTAATATTCTAGAATCAATGGAGGTTGAGGAAGGTGAAGAACCAGCTGTTGTTCATGATTTTATGGATGTGTTTGAAAATATATCGGGATTACCGCCGAAGCGAGACGTAGAGTTCGCAATTGACCTTGTTCCTGGTGCAGCGCCAGTATCTAAAGCGTATTATCCAATGGCACCAGTAGAGTTGGAAGCAGTCAAGAAACAGGTTGCTGAACTGCTTGAGAAGGGTTGGATTCGAAGCAGTAACTCGCCTTGGGAAGCTCCAGTTCTTCTAGTTAAGAAGAAAGATGGCACGAGAAGAATGTGCATCGACTATCGAGAATTAAACCGGGTGACTATTAAGAACAAGTACCCGATCTCTCACATTGGCGAACTTTTTGAGTAGCTTAGTGGCGCGAAGGTATTCTCGAAGATGGATTTGCAATCCGAATATCATCAGGTCCGAGTGAAAGCAGAAGATATTTGCAAGACGGCGTTCCGAACTCGGTATAGACATTACGAGTACTTAGTGATGCCCTTCGGAATAACAAATGCACCGGCGATATTCATGGACTTGATGAACCGAATCTTTTCACCATTCTTGGACCAGTTTATTGTGGTGTTCATCGACGATATTCTGGTGTACTCGAAGAGTTTTGAAGAGCATGCTGAACATCTGAAGATCGCACTGCAGACGTTGAGACAAGAGAGGTTGTATGCGAAGATGAGCAAGTGCGAGTTTTGGCTGGAGGAAGTAAAGTTTTTGGGGCATGTCGTGTCTGGCGATGGAATCGCCGTCGATCCAGAAAAGATTGCAGCAGTTCGAGATTGACCGATTCCAAAGAATGTTGCGGAGATAAGAAGTTTCCTTGGTCTCGCCGGGTATTACAGAAGATTTGTGGAGAACTTTGCTCGTCTGGCGGAGCCATTGACCAAGCTTACGCGCAGGGAGGTACCTTTTGTATGGACGGATAGATGTGCGTCAGCTTTTGAGACGTTGAAGCAGAAATTGATAACCGCCCCTATTCTGATCGTGCCAGACAATTCGGGAGGATTGGTGATTCACAGCGACGCATATGGGAAAGGATTGGGATGTGTTTTGATGCAGCATGGGAAGGTTGTAGCGTACGCATCAAGACAGCTGAAGACCCATGAGAAGAATTACCCAACTCATGACTTGGAGCTTGCGGCTGTGATTTTCGCTTTGAAAATTTGGAGACATTACCTTTTGGGCGAAAAGGTCAAAGTTTTTACTGATCATAAGAGCTTGAAGTATGTGTTCACGCAGAAGGAGCTTAATATGAGGCAGCGTAGATGGTTAGAGCTGATGGCTGACTACGATCTTGATCTCAAATACCATCCGGGGAAGGTTAATGTCGTACCGGATGCGCTCAGTCGGTTACCAGCAATTCAGATGTTGACTACGCAGAAAGAACTCGTGGAAGACTTTCGAAGATTTGATTTGGAGGTTGTGCTACCGCATTCTTCGGGACAGTTGATGCAGCTGCAAGTACATTCGTCGTTGATCGAGAATATTAAAGCAGCGCAATCGCAGGATCCTAGATTGCAAAAGTTTCGAGAACAGGTTGAAGCCGGACTACGAATAGATTTATTGATCCATGAAGATGGTTTGTTGAGATATGGTAGCCGTTTGTGTGTACCGAAGGGAGATATTCATGAAGGACTTATGAAGGAGGCACACAGTTCAGCTTATTCCGTACATCCAGGAGGCACGAAGATGTACCGAAATATACGACAGCATTTCTGGTGGGAAGGAATGAAACGGGAGATCGCTCGCTTTGTGTCAAAGTGCTTGGTGTGTCAGCAAGTTAAGGCTGAACATCAAAGGGTTGCTGGTTTATTGCAACCACTTCCAATCCCTCAGTGGAAGTGGGAACATATAACCATGGATTTCGTGACAGCTCTACCGCGGAGTCCAAAAGGCCACAATGCGGTATGGGTGATTGTTGATCGTTTGACCAAGGAAGCTCATTTTATTCCCTTTCGGGTTGGTCAATCAACAGAAGCTTTGGCGGAGCGGTACATGCAGGAGATTGTAAGATTGCATGGAGTACCGGTGAGCATCGTGTCCGATCGGGACACTCGGTTCTTATCACACTTTTGGCGGATTTTACAAGAAATTTTGGGGACTCGATTGAAGTTTAGCACAGCTTATCATCCTCAAACTGATGGCCAGTCAGAGAGAACGATCCAAACTCTTGAAGATATGTTGAGAGCGTGCATGTTGGACTTCAAGGGTTCTTGGGAGGATCATCTACATTTGGTGGAGTTTTCTTACAACAACAGTTTCCAGGCAACTATTCAGATGGCTCCGTTTGAAGCTTTGTATGGTCGCAAGTGCCGTTCACCTGTTTGCTGGGACGATGTCGGTGAATGAAGATTGTTGGGACCAGATTTGGTTGTGCAGACAGTAGAAAAGGTTAACACTATCAGAAACCATATGAAAGCAGCTCAAGACAGACAGAAGAGTTGGGCAGATACGTCGAGAAGACCTCTAGAGTTCGCCGTGGGTGATTTGGTATTCTTGAGGATATCACCGACTGGAGGGGTGATTCGCTTTGGAAGTCGATGAAAGCTCAGTCCTCGATTTGTTGGACCCTTTGAGATCTTGGAGCGTGTTGGTGAGGTAGCGTATCGTTTGGCATTACCGCAGTCCTTGGCGAATGTGCACGATGTGTTTCACGTATCTCAACTCCGTTAGTATGTTCGAGATGAAACGCATGTATTGGATCATTCGGAGCTGACGGTACGAGAAGACTTGACTTTTGAGGAGCGACCGGTTGAAATTGTGGATCGAAGGGAAAAGGTTCTTAAGAACAAACTTATCCCTCTTGTACTTGTTTCATGGGGTAATCGCTCGCATGGAGAGTCCACCTGGGAACGTGATGAAATCCGGCAGAAGTTTCCTCATCTTTTCTTATAGTTTGTTTTCGTCTATCTTGTGTTCTTGGAATTTCAAGGACGAAATTCTTTTTGTAGTTGGGTATAATGTAACAATCGAGTCCAGTTCTACAAGTTTCTGTTTCCGTATGTGTGGTGTGTGGTTTTCAGTTCATTATCCTGATTTTGTTTTGTTGCTAGTTATAAATTTACCCCGACAATTCAAATTCTGCATATAACAATTTTAAGTCATCTAAAATTAAATTAAAATACTTGTCATGGCCTGCTTGACACCCCTAACCCTGTGGTAGCGTCCTTGCATCGTGTTCTCGTCCCGTTCTGTGAAATGGACGTGTTTAGACGTCTACGCACACGTGCGTGCGTCCGTTCTTGGGGGTATGCTTTTAAATTATAAAATCCTTCATTTTAATTTTTTGGGACCCGCCTATAATTTTCTTATTTCAAATTCAAATTTTTGGACCCGACCCGGGCGCAATTCTGAAATATTTTGCATTTGCGCCAAATCCTATTTTCTAATATTTTTTTAAACCAATGAATATAAATTCCAACCCCAGAAATATTCTCCATTTTCTTTAAAATCTTTTACAATTTTTTTTTCCTAACTGTGCACCCCACAAATCTTCCTCTCTCATTTCTTTTGGCCATGAGCTAATCAAAACGCGTCTAAACGCCTGGGCCACACATTTTCCTCTTCTCTCTCCTTTTCTCCTTCTGTTCTCGCTCACTCTCTCTTCTCTATCTCTCTCTCTTTCCTCCCGATCCCTCCACAAAAATCCAATTTTCTCTCTCCGCACTGTTACTCTCTCCCTCTCTCGCTCCTCTCGCGAGATCTTCCTCTCTCCTCTTCTCTCTCTCTCTCTCTCTCTCTCTCTCTCTCTCTCTTCTTCTTTAAATTTCTTCCTTCTCTTCTCAAAGAAAATCAACAGAACCCACCTCCCCGAGATCCTAGCCGCCTCGTCTTCCACCACCGTAGCCCCATCGCCGACATCGTCATCGCAGAACTCGTCGCTTCCACGCCCTCTTCCCCTCCACATCCTCTTCTCCCTCTTCCGTGCACCCTGCACCTGCAACCGTGGCCCCTCTGCACGTCTGCACCGCCGGGAATCGCCGCCAGTGGCCTCGTCTTCATGCTCTGGCCTTCGTGCAAACCCCGGTGAGCTTTACCTATGTCTTCTTCTTCTTCTTCGTCTTCTTTTTCTCCTTCCTTCTTTTCTTTCAGATCAAGTCTTGATCTGCCAGTGGTTCCCCTGCAGGTCGTGCCCCAGAACTCCGTCGACGCAGTCGACAATCGCAGCCCCTCTACAGATCATAGTAAGCACCCCTCCTCTAGCCTCCTTCTCTCCTTTAGTCTTAATCTTCTCTTCTTCTTTATTTCATCCATGCTTGCATGTTTACTGTTCACTGTTGCTGTGTTTGGCCGGAATCCGACCGTGCCGACGACGTTTCCCGACGATCCAGTGAGGACCCCTGACCCGCGTGACTACGCCGTTCGTCGTTTGGATTCGTTTCGTGAACCGTGCGCGCATCGCGATATTTTCCCCGCCGACGCGTAACGTTCCGTTTTCCGTTTCGCGACCCGTCGAGGCAAGTTAATCTTGCTACATGCTATTTGAATCAGTTCTATACCTATTCTATATATATAACATACCTGTAGTTTGAATTTAGCACCCATGTATCGTTTTATGATATCTCGATGTTCCGTTGCATCTATTTATATTACTTCAAATCTAGAAATTGAAAGGTAACCATTGCAATTAGTTTACCAAGCATACATAATCGCATTTAAATGTTAAATCACATACTCACCATGGTTTATTGGTTATACTACCCTTTTTATAGTTTGCCCTATCGAACGACCGATCACATACCTTTAGCTTTATTCACATTCAATTGCATCTCTAGATGGTTTTAATACATATTAATATGATTTCATCATTGACATGTGCTATACTGCATCCCTGAAACGTTAAAAGTATTCCTTAAGCCGAACTGATAACTGTACGTCTAATAATTCAACCTGGGTCATATTACTTAAGCCAGTTTATTGCTCTGATGGTATCCATGCTCGATTATTTATAACCCTGATTATGCTAGCTGTTTATGAGCACACACATGATATCTTTTACACCTCGACCTGACTCGCTACACACATATTGATTGACCCGACATGGTACCGTACACTACTTGACTTGAGCTGATGTACCATGACTTGACCCGTTACTTGATCTCGTGTCTAATGCCAACAAACTTGACATGTAGTCCTCACGGACCGTTCCTGTTGTCTATCCGGACAAACCTGCTCTTACCTGATCCTGTGTTGGCATTAGTTTTGATTACTGAATACCTGACTTGAACACTTATAACTTGGGGGTATGGGGAAATCAATGGTGGAACCTGACTTGTAACTCAACAGTTCGATACCTGTTCTGATCAGTCTTACAGGCTAGGCCAGCCCCGGAGTGATGATGCTGACATCACTCGTCTGTACCTGCTACCTTTTACTGCCTAGCGGCACGTCTCGGTTTCAGCCCGAGAGTCTGTAGACCGTAGTCCCGGGCATGCACGGGATACTATTGAGTTACATCGATGATTCATCAATTTGATTTCAAGGACTTGAGAGTAGAAAACCCAATAGAACAGTTTAGTTACTCACTGCACACTGCCCTTCACTGCCTGATTTATATTACTGTTACCCCTGCTTTTCATTCACGTTTATATTTGCATTACCTGTTACTCTGTTCATATTTTATTACTTGATGACACGACGCGCTGACGTCTGGGTTTTGCATTGCCCAGATTCTGTACCGTTGCTGCAGTCCGAGTAGAAGTACTTCAACCAGCAGGCTGAGCTGTGAATTTCAATAGTAGCTAGTTCCTATATTTTCTGCAGTTTATTCCTTATGTGAGCCCGCATTATGGGACGTACATTCCAGTTATTTTGTATTGGATCTTTTGCTTCCGCATTTTATTATTCTTGACTCATGTTATCTTGGCTTATGGACATGTTTTAGATAGTTTTATTTTGTTCTTGATATCTCTACAGCCGTAATGTGACTGTGGATGGATACTTCCTACCCACAGGTAGCATGGTTGGCTATGTCACGTGCCTATTTTAGCGTACTCTGGGAAGCGGGGCATGACATCATCTGTCGTGTTTTTCTGCTCCCGACGAGTTTTGCGTTTCATCCGCTTGAAATGTTGTCGATGAGCAACGTATCTTTGCCACCACTTCTTGAAGGCATTGCACTCTTCGGTAGAATGTGCAATCCTACGATGGTATAAGCAGTAGTCAGCATGCCCATCCGCATCATCATGGTGTATACCGCCAGGAGTATTTCCTTTGAAAAATGGCAGCCTCATTCCCATTAACAGGGCTTTAGCGAACCGTTTCCTTGTCTTAAGCCTGCTTTTGTCTGCCTCGGGCGTACTTCGATCTGGTTGGAATGCTTTGTGACTTATCCCTACCATGACTTCTTTAACTTGATGCCGACGCCTGGCCCTTTCGAATATGGCCATTTCACGTTCGCGATCAGCTTTTCTCTTCTGACGGGCTTCGTTCAGCAGCATGTCAATCATCTCGTCTGACGGTTCCAAGGATTTTGGCACCGATCCTGCTCCCAGCTCCTCTATATTATCTTCTGACGCCGAGTGAGCTTCTTCATCTTTTACTGACGAATGAGAGATCATGTGACAACTTGCCACATAATTCTCGGGTTCTTCTGACGAGTTGTCTCCGTCGTCATTGTCATTATCTCTACTCTCAAGGATATGGTTGAGAAACTCTTGGAGAGTGACCGGGGTTTGCGCCTTCTGGTTATATTCTTCTAGTGCATCAATATGCCTTTGCAGATCCATGCGCTTGTCATCAGGCTGTGCGGTCTTCTTGGTCTTCTTCTTTTTCTTTGAAAACTTTGATGGCTGGGCCTGGGTATTTTGCACATCGCTACCAACTCTCGGTGTTGTGCGAGGTATCAATATCCCCTCAATGATCTCTGGCTCCAGTGGGCTTTTCCATTTAATTGCCGGACATGGTTGAAGATCCTTCAGCATTCTCTTAGTCTTGCCTGAAAGAACAACTTCCCATGGAACTTCCTTTATGAATGAGCATGATGCCGCCAGCGTGTCCACCATTTTAGGAGCGTGCGGTTGTGGCGGGGTTACCTTCCAGTTTTCAGACAGCACGAATTTGCCTTATTGGTACTGGTCCTCAATCCAGTTTTTGAAGACAAAGCAATCTTCGATTGGGTAGCCCACTATTAGATGGTAGGGACAGTAATTGGGATTATTGACGTCGCCCGGTTGCAGTGGGCATCTCAGATCTGGTAGAGTGATAATCCTGTTGCGCACCGCCAGTTCGAACAGTCTTCTCGTTTTATCCCGAGGGAATGAGTAAGGACGTCTCAGCTTTTCTCCGAGTAATCGTTGTTTATCGTTTTGGCGAGCAGCTGGTTTCGGATCACTCGGCTGTTGCTAAGCATTGGCGACGAAGGTCACTTTCCCTTTGCCCTTTTCATTTCAAAGCTCCATTTTCGAGGAGGACGGTCTATGGCCCATCTGGTCCATTTGGGCCAGCTTGTCGATCAAGGCTTGGAAAGTGGTCAGCTTGAAAAACATCATAAACTGGGATATATTTGCCTGGGGATCAAGGGTCCCTATGAACATGCCCACGGCAAGAGCTTATTCTATGCGTTGCTCGCATCTCGACCATAGGTTCCGCCACCGAATTGCATATTGAACCCATGTCTCTTTTGGCTTCACCCTGGCATTGATCAATGCCTTGATCGGGGACCGCTATGTAAACAGTAGCTTCATTTCTGCAAATGTCTTGATGGAATCATTCGGAAGCTCGGAGTACCATTCAAATGTCGTCACCGACAAACTGCCGACGAACTGGCGAAGTAGCAATTTGTCGCCGCCTTCAGTATTGCCGCACAGAGCCCTGAACTGAGCAACGTGTTGGTGCGGATTGCCCGTCCCCTTATACATATAAAATCTGGAGATCGTATATCCTGGCGAGTACTTAATTTGATCATACCAGCCTGGATAAGGTCTCCCGGTTCTGACGACTTGGCCTGCCGCTTCGTTCGCTTGATGAGCTCGTATTTGTTGAGCTATGTAGTCATCAAGGATAGCTTTGGAGATCGTCGCCTCCCTGGCTGTTGATAGAGCCGGAAGAGGGTTCGATATTTCCCCTCTGTCATCTTCAATGATTATTGGGGGATCTTCGGCTGGAGGATCCGGATGGATCATCATCCCCACCATATATTGAAATAGGATCGCCATTTGTTTTATGTTAGCCGCTTGTTCCGTGGCTTCTTTATCCTTCTTTTCGATCATTCTTCGGAGGAACTCGGCGTCAGTTTCCGGCTCCTGGCGTTTTATGATGATGCTTCCGGTCTTTCTTTCTGCCCAGTGAGTGCGGCCATCTTTGTCAGCATTTCCTGGAGCTTTTGTTGTTGCTCCTGAGCTTTTGTTACTGATCGGGTAAGTGGTCGATGACCCCCAGAAGCACGGCTTTCCTCTTTTCCGGAAGCCATATAGATGGTGTGCACTATCATGCCCCCAGACTTAGGGCGTTTAGGTTCAGTGCCTTTGAAATTTGTCGCAGGCTTGGGGATCTTCTCCGGCCTTCTCCTTTTGTGGGCGGTCGATGTCACGCCCCGCTTACCATTCTACGGCGAAGGGGACGTGAATGGCCCGCTACGTATTTACTCAGAAGAAAATACGCTAAGCGTAACTAAGCAATATAAAAGAAAATACACAAGAGGCAAGCTATTATAAAAATAGCAACTTTTATTTATTAACATTCTTTTGTACAATGCATGAAAAGGAAATACAACTGAAATAAAAATGATGCCTAAACAATGGCATGACAGGAAATGAAAAGTATTGAATGGAAAAATGTACAATAAAACTAGAGCTCTGGTTCTTCAGCAAGCTGATCCAAGTCTTCTGCAGATGGCTCGATCTCTGTCGGGTCCAAACCACCTGACAACATTCAAAGAAGAAAGAAATAGAATGTCGTCAGCGAACAGATCGCTCGGTAAGTCCCAAAGATAAGGGAGAAGTAGAAAAGAAGGAAGAGAAAGAGAGTAGCTTTTAATGTTGTATTATATTGTTGTAATATTGTATTAACGCTGTTATTTGTAGCTTGGTACAGAAGAATGCCAGTGTATACGAGAGGGGTCTCAGTATGCTAGAGACTAGGGCAAATGGAAGTATAAGGCTCCGTTATACAACCCGGAACAACGACAATTGGATTCATGTTAGGTGTCTTAATCTTACCGTCTCGTGCCACCTTTAACAATTCCGTACCAATCTACCCCTTAAACCCCGTAGTGTTTTATTTTTATTATTTTGTACTGTAAATGGTATTGAATGTATAATTGAAAGACTGACCGAAACCATGATATCAGTAAACGGATGTAACCGTAGAATCATGTAAATGGAATAACTGGAGAACCATGTAAATGCAATGTATATCCATGGTTCGGTTCAGTCAAGTTGTATAGATTGATAATTGGATTCATGAATTCATGTTGAATTGTAATATTGAAGATTGTAGATTGTACTTGAATCATATTCAAATCAAATATAATCAGACTCAAACCCGAGTCAGACAATTAGAAATGTAAATCGAAGTCTTGATTGATTCTTACCTATAATTTGCTAGGGTCCTTAGGGAAATTTATAAAACTTGAGGGGGTTTTATGTAAAAATACTTTTATATACTTTTCAAAATACATCTCACGTATTCGTTATTCATATTTAGAGTTGTAATGAAGGTGGATTTTATATTGTGATATTTCTACTGAAAATATCCTAATTTCATAAATAAAGGTATTTATTTGTAAAGTTGATTTATTAGGAATTTATAGTATTTTAGTGTAAAATTTATTCTTGTGATTTTTAGAAAAATGTGGAATATTTATATCATAATAAAATAGGTACTTTAATGATAAATATACATATATTTATACAAAAATAATTTTAATAAATATTTTATATTCTAAAAAATCTCATTTTCTTAAGATGTCGTATTTTAAATCTTTCGAGACCGAATGCTCCTTGCGGGGGTCTGAATCTCGCACTAGTAAGTCCGAGGATGTGCGATAAACCGCACCATCCCGAATGGGTTCCCCAAAGTGGGTTGTAACGGCGCTTTGCAAAGATTGTAAATACTAAATCCTTTAGAAAACGGTTTTATGAAGTAAATGGTATTTATTTGTAAAGGTGTATATTTTCCGTATTGTGTATGTTCTAGATTCTTCTAAGTCAACTAGTCTATTCCTAACTGGTCCAGACGACAAGTTGTGAGATGCCTCAAATCGTCTCTTCACTGCCAATTGTGGCCAGGTAAGTACAAGTGAAGAAAGGAAGGATCCGCTCACGAATCATCGTGAGACGGGCCTTTTAAAGTTACCTATCTCACTTGCCTAGCTTAGACACCACAAAGTCAGGTTTAGATAAACGACCGATGTGCACAACTTATCGTATTTTCATAATAAGTGGTACTTCTTTAAAAAGTGTATCAAAGCTAAATCTTTTAGAATTGGTTTTATTAAGTATGTGGTATTTAAATGAAAATGTTTGTTTTCTCGTATTCTAGGTTCTCGGAGGTGTTGCATATAAGTGTGTGAGGAGGTAGGTCGTTACCTCGTGATCTACTTTAAATGTATAGCAAGTTTGATGGGGTTAAATGAAGGATTGAAACAATGTGGTATTTAAGTGAAAAATACGATAATTTGAAAAGGCTAACATTTCATATGCTGAAACTTGTTCAAATTGTTTAATTAGTGTTTAATAATCAACATGAGGAAGTTTAAGAATGATTGTATTAGTGAGAAGTGGAATTTTATAGAAAACTGAATCGGAAATCGGATTTGTTCCGATTCCGTCGGGTTTTGTAATTTCGTATTTTTTGAATAAAATAGAAGGAAGGAAGTGGGACTTACGGGTTTTAGATTGAACAAGGGAGTGAGAGGGAACTAGAGTGATTGCCGATGTATTGCTTCGTCGCCGGTAGTTCCCAAAACGTTCACCGGAAGTTCCGCCGGAATTTCGTCGGAGCTTCGCCTCGAGCTTGTTTTCAAAGTACACAAATCTTGGAAAAATTTTGAGAGAGTGGGCTCAGAATTTTGGGGTGAGAGGGTAGAGGGTAGGGGTGTATTTATAGGGTAGGCTAGGGTTAGGGTAGATGAGAGGTTAAAATGAAAAAATATGATAAAATGCATAAAAAAAATGTATTAATAGTAGAGTAATTGGGGTTTTAAAAAAGCTCTGGAAATGGTTTGAGGCTGAAATTTTGCAGGTACATAGGGAATATGAAAAGACACAACTTTCATGTTGGGGCCATCGCCGGAATCGGCCGACTTGGCCGTGACTCGGTCTGAGGACTGAGTCAGACCGAGTGAAGGCCGATTTGGCCGATTCCCGGCCGAGTCAGGCGGCCGGGATCCCCCCCGATGGTTCATCTAACTCCTGGAAATGTTACATCTTTGGGTGTAGTGGGGTTTTTGTGAGATATGCACGTGTAAACTCTTGGTATTCTAAAGGTTTTAAAAAAAATCAATATTAAAAATAATGTGGGGTATGGGATTTGAACTCTGGTGGCTTGGTTCAGCAGTGCAAGGTATTACCAATGAGCTACAAGCTCCTTCTTATAATTATGGAGCTAATTAATTACTTAAAATAATAACAGTAAATGTAAATACCCCAAGTATATATTAATTTTAAAGCAAATTTTTGTACATTAAAAATGGAGTTGTTACATTCTTTTAACTTGTAATTAAAAAGCAAAATAATTACTTATAACTTGTGCTCGGGCTAAAATACCCCTTTATGGATTTTTAAAAAAATTAATTTAAAAATTTGTATAGAAAAAAGTGTATAAGAAAATTAGGGTTGTTACAGTCGAAGTTGAGGGGGCTGTTGCAATAGGCACCCAAGAAGACGATACCTACCATAGCGTAGCGGCAGGATGGTCCTCCTCGTGCTGAACCATCTTCGGTCGACGGGAGTAGTCCTTGTCGATTACAGAGAATTGGACTCTCCGCCAGACTCTGTAGATTTTGGAGGACAGCCGTTGAGGAGGCTGTTCCGGCTTCGCCTTTGTAATGTTCTCCGCAGGTGGAGGAGACCTTTTTAACACGGCAGTTGCAGAGTTCTTGTGCAACCTCCTGAGCGGCTCAAAGTTGTTCCCAGTTGGAACAGCAGCGTCAATTTCCACCGTTGGAGCTGGTAGGGTAAGTCCAGAGGGGGAACTGCCCCTAGCTTTCCTCATTCGGTGCCAGTGGCGACGTCGAGTATGTCGCGCAGCCGGTATCACCTCTATTGTTGGATTAGCTTCGTCATGCCCCTTGTTTTGAGGAGAGGCTGTTATTGGCGCCAGCCTGTGTAACACCCTAGTTCATTTATACCAGTTCTATTTTGGGTATTTCTTTATTTATGGCTTTTTCTTGATTTATTGTTGTTTGGGTGTGAATAGTGTAATTGGTATCTGTATTTGCATCCAACCCGACCCGCTTGCTGGAAACCGTATTGATTCCTGTTTATGATTTATCCCTGCTTGTTACGTGGATCTGTGCACTTTCATTTTTTTTATATACTGCATACTAGCATTATATCTGGCATCTGCATTTTTTAAATATAACATATAAAATCAAATAAAATATTTTTAATATGTCTAGCATGGCCTGCATCATACCCCTGACCCTGTGGTAGCATCCGCACATCTTGTTCTCGTCCCGCTCAGTGAAACAGACTCGTTTGGATAGCTACGTGCATGCTACGTGTATCCGTTCTTGGGGGTATGCATTTTCGTTATCTGGATATCGTATTTTGGTTTTTGTTGATACGTATATTATCCGTATTTTCAAACCGTAATTTTAGACCCAACCCGGGTACATTTTGGACTGTTTTTTATTTTAGCCAAAATCTCAACTACAATGCAGATGCCAGATTTTGATTCGTGTATTGGGTCCAATACCCAACTACAAAAAGAATCAAACTCGATCAACATATATCCTATGGCTCTGATACCAAAAGAACCATGTCACGACCCGCTTCCCACAGTACGCTAAGTAGGCACGTGACATAGCCAACCATGCTACCTGTGGATAGAAAATATCCCTCCATAGTCACATTACGGCTGTACAGATATCAAGAACAGGAAAGTAAACTAAACTATCTAGTACATGTCCATGAGCCAGAATGAATGAGTCAAGAAATAATGATATGTGGAAGCAAAAGATACAATAAATGAAACACCTGGAAAGTAAAACTATATACCGACAGGAACTTCACCGCTCGGTCTAACAACGGCGTACAGTGAGTAAACTAAACTGGTCTGTTGGTTATCTACTCTCAAGTCTTTGAAATCAATTTGATGAATCATCGATGTAACTCAATAGTATCCCGTGCGTGCCCGGGACCACGATCAAGATTCTCGGGCTGAATCCGAGACGTGCCGCTAGGCAGTAAAAGGTAGCATGTACAGATGAGTAATGTCAGCATCATCACTCCGGGGCTGGCCTAGCCCGTAAGACTGATCAGAATAGGTATCGAACTGTCGAGTTATAAGTCAGGTTTCATCATTGATTTCCCAATACCCCCAAGTTATAAGTGTTCAAGTCAGGTATTTATGTAATCAAGAACTAATGCCAACACAGGAGCAGGTAGGTGCAGATTTGTCTGAATAGACAACAGGAACGGTCTGTAAGGACTACATGTTAGGTTTGTTGGCATTAGACACAAGATCAAATAACAAGTAATACCATGGTACATCAGGTCAAGCCAGGTAATGTATAAAGGTGTCATGTTATGTCAAGAGTGTACGGTACCATGTCATATCAGATAGGAAGTGCAACAGGTCATGTCAGGAAGCACAAATAATATGTGGGTGCTCACAAATCAACTAATATAAACATGGTTATAAATAAACAAGCATGGGTATTATCAGAACAATAAACTGGAACATGATATGCAAATAGGTACAGATTAAACTACTAGGATGCACGGTTATCAGTTTGGGTTTAAGGGATAGTTTTAACATTTCTTAACTACAGTTTAACAATATGGATGATAAAAATCAGGTTAATATGTATTAAATAATCTAAAGATGCAATGGAAGATAAATCAGGTTAGATGTACGCGAACGGTCGTCCGACAGGTATAAAGTAAAAAAGGGGTATTGTGGGTCATGCCGGTAATTGTTACAAGATTTAAATATGGATGCGCATACTATGTATAACAGAACTAAAAGCAAACTGGTATGTTTCGAGCCATGATTCTAAAATGATATAATGGGACGTCGACATGTTAAAAAAAATGGAATTCTGGTATTAAAATGGAAACTACAGGTTTAACGTGCACTCAAGTAGGTATATAGTAATTTAAATAGCATATATAGTAAATTTAATAGCATGTAGCAAGTTTCACTTGCCTCGACGGATCAAGAACGGGAATACGGAACGTCTCACGTCGGCGGAAAACGTCGCGATGCGCGCACGGTACACGGAACGGATCCACACCACGCACAGTGTGATCACACGGGTCAGGTACGCTTGTCGGGGTCGTCGACGGCACGCCGGTTTCCGGCGAACTAGAAACAACAGAGAACATAAAGAAGAGATTGCAAAGAAAAGAAAGAAGAAGGAGAGGAAGGGAAGAGGATAAAAAGGTTGGGAAGAAGGGGACTACTCACTGGGTGCACTAGAGTCGGGAGACGAGAGCGAGATCGACGACGGCGATCAACTCCGGTGATAAGAGAATGTGCAGGCTCGGTTTAAGGGTCCAGGTATGCATATGCGCGAGAATCTTGGTGGCTGGAGTCTCTAGCAGAGGAGGAGAGGAAAAGGAGAGGGTTGTGGAGTCGGCAACGAGGTCGTCGGAGCTCCGGCGGCGATGGTTCCAGTAAGGCGGCAGGGTGGATCTGGAAAATGATGGTGATGGGGTTGAGTTGTAGGGAAAGAGGGGAGAGGAGGAAGTATATAAGGAGAAGAGGAGAAGAAAGAAGCGATGACGAAGTGAGGTCGTCGGGGTTAACGGAGCTCCGGCGATGGGTGCCGGCGCGAGTTGCAAGGGTCACAGGCTAGGGGTCAGATGTGTGGGTGTGTTGCCAGTATTCCCAGGGAGACAGGTAAAGAATGGAGGAGGTCGAAGAGATGAAAACAAGAGCGAGGGTTAGACGACGGCAACGACGACAATGGAGGTGGCTGGGGTTAGGGTTCACTAGAATGGGTTTGCCTTGGGTGCAGGGAAGAGAGAGACTCGGGCTTCCTGGGAATGTGGGTTGTAGTCGGTGGATAGGGAAGAGGAGAGGAGAAGAGGAAGGTGACGAGATCGGGACCGGTGACGTGGGCGGGCGAGGGCACCAAGGAGAAGGACGAAGGAAAAATGAGATGAAGGAGGAGAGAGAGAGACGTGGTGTTCCTTTTGTGTAGTGTTTAAAAACAAAGATGATATAAAGAAGGAGAGAGAAGGAACTGAGAGAGAGAGAAAGAGAGAGGAGAGAGATCGAGATGAGAGAGAGTGTGCGAGAGGAGAAAGAAATTTGGATTTTAGTGAGGTGAGAGAGAGACACCGTGGGGAGAGAGAAGAGAGAATAGAGAGAAAGGAGAGAGAACGAGAAGGAGAAGAGAGAGAGAGATTCGGTGGTGGTGGGGCCCAGAAAAGAAGGGGGACTGGGATTGGTTGGTTGAGAGAAGATTTAAAAGATTGTAATTGTTAAAATATTTTCTTTAGTTGTAAAAGAAATCTGGGCGGTTAAGAAAATATTTAATGAATTAAAGGTATTTAAGAATAAATAAAATTTGGCGGGATACTAAATAATTCAGAAATGAGTCCGGGCCGGGTCCAAAATTTCAGATTTAAAATATGAAAAATATATGCGACTTCCAAATTTCAAAATGAGTGCTCAGTCAAAGAAAATGCATGCCCCCAAGAACGGATGCACGTACGTGCGCGTAACCATCCAAACCCGTCCGTTTCACTGAACGGGACGAGGCCAAGATACGCGGATACTACCACGGGGTTAGGGTATCATGCAAGCTATGAAATGTAATTTTTAAAATATTTTTTGTGATCTAAAAGTTATATGATAAAACATGCGATGTCAGATGAAATGCCAATATGCAGTTTATACTAGATGCACGTGTCAATGCAATGAGTCAGGGTAAACTATAAATATTAATCAAACAAGTTCAAGCAAGCGGGTCGGGTGGAATGCAATGTACCAAGTAACTACCATTCGACCCAAACACGATAAATCAAGAATAGACCATGGATAAGTAAATACTGAAACTGGAATTGATATAAATGAACTCGGGTGTTACATTATACCCAACTACAAAAGAATTTCGTCCTCGAAATTCCAAGAACAAGATAGGATGAACAAACAAGAATTTCAATAATAGATGCGGAGACTGCTGCCGGATTTCATCTTCTCGTTCCCAAGTTGATTCTCCATGCCAGCGATTACCCCAAGAAACAAGTACAAGAGGGATAACCTGTCCTTAAGAACCTTTCTCTTCGATTCATAATTCGACACCGGTCGCTCCACAAAAGTAAAATCTTATCGTACAGTCAGTTTCGAATGATCCAACGCATGTATTTTATCTCGAGCATTCTTTCGGAGTTGAGGTATGAGAAACACGTCATGACCATTCGCCAAGGATTGCGGTAACGCCAAACGATCAACCAATTATCCAACATATTCCAAGATCTCAAAGGTCCAACGAATCGAGTACTAAGCTTTCCTCGACTTCCGAAATAGATCACTCTTCTATTTGGTGATACCATCAAAATTCCAAATCACTAACCCCGAACTCCAGAAATCTCCTCGATGTATCTGCCTAACTCTTCTGTCGGTCTTGTGCTGCTTCCATATGATTTCGGATAGTATTAACCTTCTCAACTGTCTGCACAACCGAATCTGATCCCCAAAATTTTCGTTTACCGACATCGTCCCAACAAACAAGTGAATGACATTTGCGGTCATACAAAGCTTCGAATGGAGTCATCTGACAAGGCGCCTGGACACTGTTGGTGTACGAAACCCCACCAAGTGTAGCTGATCCTCCCATGAACTCTTGAAGCCTAACATGCAATTTCTCAACATGTCTTCAAGAGTTTGGAACGTTCTCTCTGACTGGCCATCGGTCTGATGATACGCTGTGCTAAATTTTCAATCAAGTCCCCAACCTTCCTGTAAGCTCTTCCAGAAGTGCGATAAGAAACGAGTGTCCCAGTCAGACATTATGATCACCGATACCCTACGCAAACTTACAATCCCCTGCATGTACCGTTCTGCCAAAGCTTCTGCTGATGGACCAACTCGAAATAGTAGGAATTGAGCTGCCTTGGTCAATTGATCAACAATCGCCCAAACTGCATTGTTGCCTTTCGGACTCCTCGGTAGAGCCGTCCCAAAATCCATGGTTATATGTTCCCACCTCCTCTGAGAATTCGGAAGTGGTTACAACAACCAGCAACCTTTTGATGTTCAGCCCTGACTTGCTGACACACCAAGCACTTTGCTACAAAGTGGCAAACTCCCTTTTTCATGCATTCCCACTAGAAATGCTGTCATAGATCACGGTACATCTTCATGCCTCTTGGATGCATGGAATATGCGGAACTGTGCGCCTCCTTCATAACTTCTTCGCGAATATCTCCTTTTGGCACACACAAACGGCTACCACACCGTAACGAACCATCTTCATGAATCAATAAGTCCGTTCAAAGTCTAGCTTCAACCTGTTCTCGAAACTTTTGCAATCTTGGGTCCTTCGACTGCGCTGCTTTAATACTCTCGATCAATGACGACTGTACTTGCAGCTGCATCAACTGTCCTGAAGAATGCGGTAGCGCGATCTCCAATTCAAAACTCCGAAAGTCTTCCATAACCTCCTTGTGTGTAGTCAACATCTGAATTGCTGGAAATCGACTAAGCGAATCCGGCACTACACTAACTTTTCCCGGATGGTAGTTGAGATCCAGATCATAGTCAGCCATTAGCTCCAACTATCTACGCTGTCTCATACTAAGCTCTTTCTATGTGAACACGTACTTGAGGCCTTTGTGATCGGTGAAAACTTCGACCCTTTCGCCCAATAAGTAGTGTCTCCAATCTTCAAATTGAACACCAAGCTGCTAGCTCCAAGTCAGAAGTTGGGTAATACTTTTTTTAGGTCTTCAACTGTCTCGACGCGTAAGCTACAACCTTCCCACGCTGCATCAACCATATCCCAATCCTTTCCCAGATGCGTTGTTGTGAAACACAAATTCTTCGGAACTGTCTGGCATGGTGAAAACAGGTGCGGTTAACAATCTCTGCTTTAATGCCTCAAAAACTGACGCCCACTTATCCGTCCATACTAACGGTACTTCCTTGCGCATAAGCTTGGTCAAGGCTCAGCCAAACGAGCAAAATTCTCCACCAACCTTCTATAGTATCCTGCAATTCCAAGAAAACTTCTGTTCTCTACAATATTCTTCGGACTCAGCCAATCTTGAACTGCTGCAATCTTCCCTGGGTAAACAGCGATTCCATCTCCAGCTACGATATGCCCCAAGACTTTACTTCTTCAAACCAAAACTCGCGCTTGCTCATCTTTGCATACAATCTTTCTTGCATCAATGTTTGCAGTGCGATCTTCAAGTATGCTGCATGCTCTCCAATACTCCTTGAGTAGACCAGAATATCTTCAATGAACACCACAATAAACTGGTCCAAGAATGGTGGAAGATTCGGTTCATCAAGTCCATAAATATCGCCGGCACATTCGTTACTCCGAAGGGCATCACTAAGTATTCGTAATGTCCATACCGGGTTCGGAACGCCGTCTTGCAAATGTCTTGTGCTTTTACTTGGACCTGATGATATCCGGATCGCAAATCCAGCTTCGAGAATACCCTCGCGCCACTAAGCTGCTCAAATAATTCGCCAATGCGAGGGATCGGGTACTTGTTCTTAATAGTCACCCGGTTTAATTCTCGATAGTCGATGCACATCCTTCTTGTGCCATCTTTCTTCTTAACTAGAAGAACTGGAGCTCCCCAAGGCGAGTTACTGCTTCGAATCCAACCTTTCTCGAGTAACTCAGTAACCTGCTTCTTAACTTCTTCCAACTCCACTGGTGTCATCGGGTAATACGCCTTTGAGATTGGCGCTGCACCAGGAACAAGTTCAATTGCGAACTCCACGTCTCGCTTCGGCGGTAAACCTGATATATCTTCAAACACGTCTATGAAACTCTCGAATATAGCCGGCGCTTCTTCCTTATCCACTTCCATTGACGAAAGAACATTGTTTGTCGGCCTAGCCCTAACACGACTGGCCTGACCGAACCACTTCCTCCAGCAAAACAAACTCCGAATGTCTGGGAATCTGGAAGTTCGCTTTCCTTGCTCTATAATCACTGTGAGCGTGGAAGGTGCCAATAAATCCATTCCCAAGACCACAACAAACAAGGATTGCACCAGAATTGAATGATTCCAATGTGGAAAGATATGAACAAGTAGGATACCAAGATGACTTCATCCGAAGTCAAAATACTGAAGAGGATTAAGCACGGTAAATATGGTTCAAGCTGGTGAGAAAACATGAACTGGAAAGCAAGAGAGACAAGGCAATATAACAACCATGGAGCAAGGAAGTGAATCAAGACCAGGACTCCAAGTTACTTAAATAGAGTACCGCATTGTAACCATGCTGCAGTTCATGGGTACAATTATATAACTCCACTCAAGTCGCCCAAATCCTAGTATTAGAATCAAGGAACGGGGAGAAACAATAGAAAACCAAAAGGTTTCAAGCCGAGATGCAAAGTTGTTTGCATATCGTTAAGGCACAGGATAAAAGAAGGATATGATTCAAGAATCGCGATAACAAGGTGGCAGGACATGTTCCTAATCACGAGTATTTTGATTCGTGTATTGGGTCCAATACCCAACTACAAAAAGAATCAAACTCGATCAACCTATATCCTATGGCTCTGATACTAAAAGAACCATGTCACAACCCGCTTCCCACAGTACGCTAAGTAGGCATGTGACATAGCCAACCATGCTACCTGTGGATAGGAAATATCCCTCCACAGTCACATTACAGCTGTAGAGATATCAAGAACAGGAAAGTAAACTAAACTATCTAGTACATGTCCATGGGCCAGAATGAATGAGTCAAGAAATAATGATATGCGGAAGCAAAAGATACAATAAATGAAACACCTGGAAAGTAAAACTACATACCGACAGGAACTTCACCGCTCGGTCTAACAGCAGCAATACTCCTGATCAGTCTGCAACAAAGGTAGAAGGATCTGGGCCATGCAAAACCCAGACGTCAACGCGTCATAAACATCAAGCAACAATATGTAAACAGGGTAGCAAGACAGGCAAGTATAATCATAAATAGTAAAGCAGGTGTAAAGCAATCTAAATCAGGGCAGTGAAAGGTAGCATGCAGTGAGTAAACTAAACTGGTCTGTTGGTTATCTACTCTCAAGTCTTTGAAATCAATTTGATGAATCATCGATGTAACTCAATAGTATCCCGTGCGTGCCCGGGACCACGATCAAGATTCTCGGGCTGAATCCGAGACGTGCCGCTAGGCAGTAAAAGGTAGCATGTACAGATGAGTGATGTCAGCATCATCACTCCGAGGCTGGCCTAGCCCGTAAGACTGATCAGAACAGGTATCGAACTGTCGAGTTACAAGTCAGGTTTCATCATTGATTTCCCCATACCCCCAAGTTATAAGTGTTCAAGTCAGATATTTAAGTAATTAAGAACTAATGCCAACACAGGAGCGGGTAGGTGCAGATTTGTCTGAATAGACAACAGGAACGGTCCGTAAGGACTACATGTCAGGTTTGTTGGCATTAGACACAAGATCAAATAACAGGTAATACCATGGTACATCAGGTCAAGCCAGGTAATGTATAAAGGTGTCATGTCATGTCAAAAGTGTACGGTACCATGTCATATCAGATAGGAAGTGCAACAGGTCATGTCAGGAAGCACAAATATATGTGGGTAGTCACAAATCAACTAATATAAACATGGTTATAAATAAACAAGCATGGGTATTATCAGAACAACAAACTGGAACATAATATGCAAATAGGTACAGATTAAACTACTAGGATGCACGGTTATCAGTTTGGGTTTAAGGGATAGTTTTAACATTTCTTAACTACAGTTTAACAATATGGATGATAAAAATCAGGTTAATATCTATTAAATAATCTAAAGATGCAATGGACGATAAATCAGATTAGATGTACGCGAACGGTCATCCGACAGGTATAAAGTATAAAAGGGATACTGTGGGTCATGCCAGTAATTGTTACAAGATTTAAATATGAATGCGCATACTATGTATAACAGAACTAAAAGCAAACTGGTATGTTTCGAGCCATGATTCTAAAATGATATAATGGGACGTCGACATGTTAAAAAAATGGAATTTTGGTATTAAAATGGAAACTACAGGTTTAACGTGCACTCAAGTAGGTATATAGTAATTTAAATAGCATATATAGTAAATTTAATAGCATGTAGCAAGTTTCACTTGCCTCGACGGATCAAGAACGGGAATACGGAACGTCTCACGTCGGCGGAAAACGTCGCGACGCGCGCACGGTACACGGAACGGATCCACACCACGCACAGTATGATCACACGGGTCAGGTACGCTCGTCAGGATCGCCGGGTCGTCGACGGCACGCCGGTTTCCGGCGAACTAGAAACAACAGAGAACATAAAGAAGAGATTGCAAAGAAAAGAAAGAAGAAGGAGAGGAAGGGAAGAGGATAAAGAGGCTAGGAAGAAGGGGACTACTCACTGGGCGCACTGGAGTCGGGAGACGAGAGCGAGATCGACGACGGCGATCAACTCCGGTGATAAGAGAATGTGCAGGCTCGGTTTAAGGGTCCAGGTATGCATATGCGCGAGAATCTTGATGGCTGGAATCTCTAGCAGAGGAGGAGAGGAAAAGGAGAGGGTTGTGGAGTCGGCGACGAGGTCGTCGGAGCTCCGGCGGCGATGGTTCCAGTAAGGCAGCAGGGTGGATCTGGAAAATGATGGTGATGGGGTTGAGTTATAGGGAAAGAGGGGAGAGGAGGAAGTATATAAGGAGAAGAGGAGAAGAAAGAGGCGAAGACGAAGTGAGGTCATCGGGGTTAACGGAGCTCCGGCGATGGGTGCCGGCGCGAGTTGCAAGGGTCACAGGCTCGGGGTCAGATGTGTGGGTGTGTTGCCAGTATTCCCAAGGAGATGGGTAAAGAATGGAGGAGGTCGAGGAGATGAAAACAAGAGCGAGGGTTAGACGACGGCGACGACGACGATGGAGGCGGATGGGGTTAGGGTTCACTTGAATGGGTTTGCCTTGGGTGCAGGGAAGAGAGAGACTCGGGCTTCCTGGGAATGTGGGTTGCAGTCGATGGATAGGGAAGAGGAGAGGAGAAGAGGAAGGTGACGAGATCGGGACCGGCAACGTTGGCGAGCGAGGGCACCAAGGAGAAGGACGAAGGAAAAATGAGATGAAGGAGGAGAGAGAGAGACGTGGTGTTCCTTTTGTGTAGTGTTTAAAAACAAAAAATGATATAAAGAAGGAGAGAGAAGGAACTGAGAGAGAGAGAGAGAAAGAAAGAGGAGAGAGATCGAGATGAGAGAGAGAGTGCGAGAGGAGAAAGAAATTTGGATTTTAGTGAGGTGAGAGAGAGACACCGTGGGGAGAGAGAAGAGAGAATAGTGAGAAAGGAGAGAGAAAGAGAAGAAGAAAGGAGAGATGATTCGGTGGTGGTGGGGCCCAGAAAGGAAGGGGGACTGGGATTGGTTGGTTGAGAGAAGATTTAAAAGATTGTAATTGTTAAAATATTTTCTTTAGTTGTAAAAGAAATCTAGGCGGTTAAGAAAATATTTAATGAATTAAAGGTATTTAAGAATAAATAAAATTTGGCGGGATACAAAATAATTCAGAAATGCGTCCGGGTCGGGTCCAAAATTTCAGATTTAAAATATGAAAAATATATGCGACTTCCAAATTTCAAAATGAGTGCTCAGTCAAAGAAAATGCATACCCCCAAGAACGGATGCACGTACGTGCGCGTAGCCATCCAAACCGTCCGTTTCACTGAACGGGACGAGAACAAGATGCGCGGATGCTACCACGGGGTTAGGGTATCATGCAAGCTATGAAATGTAATTTTTAAAATATTTTCTGTGATCTAAAAGTTATATGATAAAACATGCAATGTCAGATGAAATGCCAATATGCAGTTTATACTAGATGCACGTGTCAATGCAACGAGTCAGGGTAAACTATAAATATTAATCAAACAAGTTCAAGCAAGCGGGTCGGGTGGAATGCAATGTACCAAGTAACTACCATTCGACCCAAACACGATAAATCAAGAATAGACCATGGATAAGTAAATACTGAAACTGGAATTGGTATAAATGAACTCGGGTGTTACAGTTAAGGAGGAAGCGCCAGGTGTAGTTCAAGAGTTCATAGACGTGTTCGAGGACATCTCGGATTTACTTCCAAAACGAGATGTGGAGTTCACGATCGATCTTGTTCCTGGTGCAGCGCCAATCTCAAAGGCGTACTATCCGATGGCACCAGTGGAGTTGAAAGAAGTCAAGAAGTAGGTTACCGAATTGCTAGAGAAGGGTTGGATTCGCAGCAGTAATTCATCTTGGGGAGCTCCAGTTCTTCTAGTCAAGAAGAAAGATGGCACAAGGAGAATGTGCATCGATTATCGAGAATTAAACCGAGTGACTATTAAGAACAAGTACCCGATCCATCGTATTGGCGAATTGTTCGAGCAACTTAGTGGCGCGAGGGTATTCTCAAAGCTAGATTTGCGATCCGGAAATCATCAAGTTCGAGTTAAATCAGAGAATATTTGCAAGACTGCATTCCGAACTCAATATGGACATTACGAGTATTTAGTGATACCATTCGGAGTCATGAATGCACCGGCGATATTTATGGACTTGATGAACCGAATCTTTTCACTGTTCTTGGACCAGTTTATAGTGGTGTTTATCGATGATATTCCGGTCTACTCGAGGAGCCTAGAAGAGCATGCAGAACACTTGAAGATCGCATTGCAGACATTGAGGCATGAAATATTGTATGCAAAGATGAGCAAGTGCGAGTTTTGGCTTGAAGAAGTGAAGTTTTTGGGGCAAATCGTATCCGGAGATGGAATCGCCGTTGACCCTGAGAAGATTGCAGCAGTTCAAGATTGGCCGATTCCGAAGAACGTAGTAGAGATCAGAAGTTTTCTTAGACTTGCCGGATATTACAAAAGGTTCGTGGAGAATTTTGCTGGTTTAGCTGAGCCTTTGACCAAGCTTACGCAAAAGGAGGTACTGTTCGTTTGGACGGATAGTTATACTTTAGCTTTTGAGGTGTTGAAGCAAATATTGATAACCTCTCCTATTTTGACCGTACCAGACGGTTCCGGAGGATTGGTGATTCACAGCGACGCATCTGGGAAAGATTTGGGATGTATTTTGATGCAGCATGGGAAGGTTATAGCCTACGCATCGAGATAGTTGAAGACCCATGAGAAGAATTACCTAACTCATGATTTGGAGCTTGCAGCAGTGATTTTCGCCTTGAAGATTTGGAGACACTACTTATTGGGAGAAAGGGTCGATGTATTCACCGATCATAAAAACTTAAAGTACGTGTTCACGCAGAAGGAGCTCAACATGAGACAGCGTAGATGGTTGGAGCTGATGGCTGACTATGATCTGGATCTCAAGTACCATCCGGTGAAAGTTATTGTAGTGTCGATGCGCTTAGTAGATTGCCAGCAATTCGGATGTTGACTGCACAGAATGAGCTTATTGAAATTTTTCGGAGATTCGAGTTGAAGATCGTGTTACCGCATGCTTCAAGATAGTTGATGCAGCTGCAAGTACAGTCGTCGTTGATCGAGAGTATTAAAGCAGCGCAGTCACAGGACCCAAGATTGCAAAAGTTTCGAGAATAGGTAGAAGCAGGATTTCGAACAGACTTGTTGATTCATGAAGATGGTTCGTTGCGATGTGGTAGCCGTTTTTGTGTGCCAAAAGGAGACATTCGTGAAGAATATGAAGGAGGCGCACAGTTCCGCTTATTCCGTACATCCAGGAGTCACGAAAATGTACCATGATCTAAGAGAGCATTTCTGGTGGGAAGGCATGAAAAGGGAGATTGCTCACTTTGTAGCGAAGTGCTTGGTGTGTCAGCAAGTTAAGACTGAACATCAAAGGGCGGCTGGTTTATTGCAACCACTACCGATTCCTCAATAGAAGTGGGAACATATAACCATGGATTTCGTGACAGCTTTACCGTGGAGTCCAAAGGGCAAGAATGCAGTTTGGGTGATTGTCGATTGATTGACCAAGGCAGCTCATTTTATACCATTTCGAGTTGGTTAGTCAACGGAAGCGTTGGCAGAACAGTACATGCAGGAGATTGTGATATTGCATAGAGTACCTGTGAGCATCGTTTTCGATCGTGATACCCAATTCTTATCGCACTTCTGGAGGAGTTTACAAGAAATTTTGGGGACGCAATTGAAATTTAGCATCGCTTATCATCCTCAGACAGATGGCCAGTCGGAGAGAATGATCCAAACTCTTGAAGACATGTTGAGAGTTTGCATGTTAGACTTCAAGGGTTCGTGGGAGGATCATCTACACTTGGTGGAGTTTTCATACAATAACAGCTTTCAGGTGACTATTCAGATGGCTCCATTCGAAATATTGTATGGTCACAAGTGTCGCTCACCCGTTTGTTAGGACGATGTTGGAGAACGAAGATTGTTGGGACCGGATCTTGTCATGCAAACAGTAGAGAAAGTTAATACTATCCGGAAACACATGAAGGCGGCACAGGATCGGCAGAAGAGTTAGGCCGATATATCGAGAAGACCTCTAGAGTTCGTTGTTGGTGACCTTGTAGTCTTGAAGATATCACCGACTAGAGGAGTGATTCGTTTTGGGAGTCGATGCAAGCTTAGTCCTCGATTCGTGGGGCCTTTCGAGATTATTGAGCGTGTTGGAGAAGTGGCTTATCAATTGGCTTTACCACCATCTTTGGTGAGTGTTCATGACGTGTTTCATGTATCTCAACTCCGTAAGTATGTTCGAGATGAAACACACGTGCTAGATCATTCGGAGCTGACTGTAAGGGAGGTTTTGACCTACGAAGAACGACCGATGTCGATTGTTGATCAAAGAGAAAAGGTCCTTAAGAACAAGGTTATCCCTCTCTTACTTGTTTCATTGGGAAATCGCTCGCACGGAGAATCGACTTGGGAACGAGAGGACGAGATTCGACAGAAGTTTCCACACCTCTTCTCGTAGTTTCATGTTTGTTTGTTTTTCTTGTTTTGGGAGTTTCGAGGACGAAATTCTTTGTAGTTGGGTATAATGTAACACCCTAGTTCATTTATACTAATTCTATTTTGGATATTTCTTTATTTATGGCTTTTTCTTGATTTATTGTTTTTTGGGTGTGGATAGTGTAATTGGTATCTGTATTTGCATCCGACCCGACCTGCTTGCTGAAAACCGTACTGATTCCTGTTTATGATTTATCCCTGCTTGTTACGTGGATCTGTGCACTTTCATTTTTTTATATACTGCATACTGGCATTATATCTGGCATCTGCATTTTTTCAATATAACATATAAAGTCAAATAAAATATTTTTAAAATGTCTAGCATGGCCTGCATCATACCCCTGACCCTGTGGTAGCATCTGCACATCTTGTTCCCGTCCTGTTCAGTGAAACAGACTCGTTTGGATAGCTACATGCATACTACGTGTATCCGTTCTTGGGGGTATAAATTTTCGTTATCTGGATATTGTATTTTGGTTTTGGTTGATACGCATATTATCCATATTTTCAAACCGTAATTTTAGACCCAACCCGGGTACATTTTGGATTATTTTTTATTTTAGCCAAAATCTCACAATATACAATATTATATTCTAACATATATTTTAAAAATTTAACTTAAATTTTAAAACCTAAAATATTTTTTAAATCAAATCTATCCTAACAATTAACACACAGAAAATCTTTGCCTCTCTCTCTTTTCCCTCCATATATATATTATATACAAATTTTTTTTCTTTAAAAAAATAAAAATAAAACACACACACATACACCTCTCACTCTCTCCCCTTCCTCATCTTCTTCTTCTTTTCTTTTTTTCCTTCCCGCCTTCGCCTCAACGTCCCTGCCCTCGCCCGCGTATCGCCCATCGCTCGCCATCGTCGCCTCTCGCCACCATCCTCCACCCTCGACCTCATCACTTCTCCTCGACCACCTCACTTCTTTCCCGACGATGCCTCTCCCCCGCTCGAACACACACCGAGCCCCTCTCCTGCCCTCGTCTCGCCGTCGCCGTCGCCACGACCGCGCCTCCGCTCTCCCCGCTCATCTCCCTCTCCTCCTCCTCCCAACACCACGACCACCATCACCCGACGCCCAAGAACGCCAATCCCTGCACGCTCGAACCCACAGCCGCCACCTCGCCTGCACTTTGCCGTCGTCACCTCGCCGTCGTTGACTCCGCCTCGTAGCCGCATCCACCTTCTCGTCTCCATTTCCCCAACACCAAAGCCTCCTCCCTACACTCCGACCGGAACCCGACCCTGCAGAACTCGAGCATCCCCTAGCCTCACCTGCACACCATGTCGGAGCTCCGACCCATCGCCGTCGCCACCCCCTCGCCTTCACCTCTGACTCCTGAATACCAAAACCTAGAGCAGTACATTCATCTTCTTATCTTCCTCTTCTTCTTCTTCTTCTTCTTTTTCTTCTCCTTTCGTCTTCTTGGATTCTTGATCCCGCTTGCCACCGGAGCCGTGCTCGCCGCCGCCGATCCGGGAGACCCTGTGGACTTTCCCATCCAGCGTGGTCACCGTCTTGCTTTGCCTGGTCCTGTTCCGTGCGCGCGCGTGTACTTTGCAACGTTTACCCGACGTCGGACGCAGCGTGTGCACCCCGTCGTGTGATCCGTTTAGGCAAGTACATCTTGCTACATGCTATGTATCTTATTTGGTATCCATATGAATAAAAATATCACATGTTGATTGCATTGTACACCCATATTAATGTTTTACTATTTTCGAATACCCGTATGCATCCATATCATTTATTATATATGTAGTTTCATCTACAGATCATATTATTTCATGTTATTGTTATATTAACACCCTATGCGTGATGATGTGCATCCTACATAGTCATGGAGCTGTAAATGTAACCCTTGATAGATATTTGTGCATCCATGTTTTATTGTGTATCCATACCATTAATTCTACATATCTAGCTACATTCCATGTTATATTAATTCATATTATTGTTACATTAGTACCCCATGCTTGATAATGTGCATCCTACATAGTCATGTCTTAGTGTATATGCCCTAGAGGCCATTACTGTATCATACTAGTTTGTATATTACTTAATGGAAGCTTGGGATATTCACCATTGTATTGACAATCTTGCTCAAAATGGTAGTATGCTACTTGGTTTGTCTCTACTTCAATGTGTGTACATGTGTTTCTTTTAGTATATCGCCTATACACATTAGTGGAGCCCTTAGGATCTTTGCTTGATTACCAGCGTTGTGATGGCAGTCACACTCATGGGGGCTGGGTAATCCACAAGCACATCCTTATGCAGGTGCCTAGTCGTAGGACTATCGAGACAGGGCATCGATACTCCGGAGTAGACTACCGTATGCGCTTCTCATCCCAGCACGGGAGACGGTCTGTCCCACAACCGTCAGTACGTCGTACTTGAGATAGTATGCGGGTGCTCGTTAAGATACGAGTACACTGGACAGGACTCGTCGGGAACTGTTGGTTGGTACTATACCTATCGTCAGTTATCAATTCCCGGTGATATGAGTACAGCTTAGTCCGCTGACTTGACACTGTCACTTCGCCTCGAGTGTGTTCCCACTGTACTTTGATTACTACCCTACCACGGCACAAAGGAGTCGTGCAAACAGGTAGTAGTTGGGTGCAGTCCCGAAGCACTTGGAGGCAGTGACGATTAGATAGGATTCGTCTCTCCCGGTATTGGGAGTTGATATCGCGCTGTGTCTAGGAGAGCCATTACACATTGTCGTCCCTGTCCAGGGCAAGCGAGATACACTGGTAGGTTTCCAGTGTTATCTCAGGGTGTTCTGGGCTACACTCCAACACGACTTGTACCGCTATTAGGGGACTGACGTTTACCACCCCCTAGGCCCGCCATGCGATATTCTCAGACGAACAGACCGGACTGTACGCAAATTGTCACAGACAGGCTCAGTAGGAGTTCGGATGGGTTCGCCTCATCAGTCTTCTTATCGGCATCTACCTGGGGGCCGTTACGTACAGCTAGTGCCGCTTGCGGTCTGTAGTTAAACCCACTGCCAGCATAGTGTCGAGTCTTTAGAGTCCCACACAGAGGGTTATTCGCCTTTGGGCAAAACAGAGTAGAGGTCGCATGGTTTTGCGATGGGGTTCGTTCACATCCGCGCACTTGTGCACGTTTGGTGTCCGGACGGTCATTACTAGCGGGCTCTGGTTTGAGCCAGATCCTAGTATATGTTTTGGGGTTAGTTTTATCTCATTGTATTCGTGTTCCTCGGAACACGAATGCGGGTGTGTATGCACAGTTGTTTGAGGCGGAGGAAGAGGATTTTCATTAGGGTTTTGGAACGGGTGTGTATGCACAGTTGACAGTTGTCTTTTTCCAAACCCTAATGAATATGTGAAATATCAATTAATAATATTAATTAAATGAAATCGTATTATGGCTAGGGTTGTTGACTTGTTGACCAAGGTTGACTTATTGACCATGGTTGAAACATTGACCATCATCATTTCATTCCAAAGATGCTCTTTGATCTTTGCAAAAACATTTAATATGAAATGATAATGGTCTTATCAAACCAACCATCACCTTTTTCATTTGATTAAAATTATTAATTAGATTAATTCATATATATTCTAGTTATAGTTGTAAAACTAGTTCATTCTCATATTCTCATTCTCTCTCATGCTTTCTTCTTCCTCTTCCTCTAGTTCAAGGAAAAACATTCTCATGAGTTGAGGAACCTTTCCTTGGAGATAAAACACCCAAAGCCACTCTCTACTCATCCTAAGGTTGTAGGTCTAGCAAGCCGGACACTTTAGTTTTCTCAAGTTCGAGGAAGAAGCTCAAGGTAGAGACCCTCAGGTGGATCCATCTTCGGCAAGTGAAGGCGACAAGGAGAGAACTATCCGACCACTATAAGGAGTCCAAGAGAAGGAGTTCAAATTGAGGTATAACCCCTAACCGAGTAGATAAATCTCTAGTTAGTTGCTAGTGTGTAGTTTAGCAAAGATCCGTAATTTATAGTCCATGTTACCTAAACCCAAAAAAATCGTTTTTCACCGTTTCTGCAAGCCCGAATGAACCGGGAGAGGTAACGTGGACTTACAGTGGTATCAGAGTCTAGCTAAACACACGCTAGCATGTTAGCAAAGTATCTAGAATTTCGATCGAACAAAAAAACCGCAAAACACCCCGAAAAATTCAAGTTTATGCCGATTTTTATTTCTGCTCAAAAAATAATAAATCATGTACTAAAAATCGGCTCAGGCTTTTTAAAGAACAGGCAAGAAAAACGATCCAATGAGTCGACCAACTCACCGAGGATCCGTGGCAAGAGCTTGCTCCTGCCGCGGAACCGCAGCCGAGTTGACTCGGCCGTGGATCCTTTCTCCTGCGGTTTTCTCCTGTTGGTGTTTTGTGATTTTTGAGATGGTTTGTTTCTGCCCAGAATTTCCAGAGAACAAGTTTGTTTTTGGGGTGGTTACAAATTCGTATTTTGGTCGATTTTCTGTAGACTTTGGCTAATGGGTTGTATCTGTAATGTTATATATGTATTGAACGTCTGCTAATCGCTATACGTCGATTGGTGGGGGTTATACATATCTGTGATCTGTAATGTTGATGGTATGTGTATATGAATTCGTTGGATTGTCGCGGATGAATAGCCGGGGGTTGTGAGATGAGAGTTTTTTCTTTATCTTTCAATTCTTGTAATATGTAAATTTGATGTAATATTATTTGTATGGCCGCACATCCGGGATGAGCTTGTAGCCGCCATTGTATAATTTCTTTTTACTGCTTTTGCTCCTAGGATAGACCCATGGTGGGGTGCACAAACTACCGGGTATCTCGAAGTGCCGAGTGTCCTACTCACGTCGTTGAGGGAGGTTGCTTCGCTTCTGGTACTTGGCGGGTAGTTCGCCACACCCGTAGGGGTCTAGGGTAGGGTATTGGTTATTCATCGCGACCGTGTAATCCGCTTTTCGTTACAAGCTCGAACGGAATGCGGATTCCTAGTATATCCAATGTATTCATCTGTGATCTGGAATAGCTATCATTGCATCTGACGAATGTGTATATATCTATATATGATATCTACTTAGGCGTTGCTTATCTTTTGCATCCGCGCTAGTCCATCCCCCGCTCTGTCGTTAGTTAAGTAACCTAACGGGTGATGACGGGACCCCGTGGCGAATGCGGATGGCATAAGCGTACGTCATATTTTCGTTGTTTTTTGCAATGGTAGGATTAAATGATGGGATGCATTAAAATTAATGCAAGAAAATAAACCAAGTAAAAGTCGTTGGAACACTTTCAAAACCACTTGGTTCTTTTCAAAAACCAATTTTTAAATGCGGAGTTTGAACCACTCCTTTTAAAAGCTATCTCGTTCCATCGATTATATCAAGTTCACTACGTTCACGGTTTCGCAAAAACCATTCGTAGCCCTCCATCATTTCAGTTAAATATTTGGTAGTATTCAAGCTATGTATTTTGACCTCACGCCAAGGCATAGTGATTGGTAGCTGCCGGATATTTATCTGTTGCATAGATAGAATGCGTTGGTTTGAGACAGTCGTACTGCTATTTTGGCTACGTCAAGGGTAGGTACGGGTGGGTTCAAATTAACCTGGATAATGATGGGTAGAACTTGACATGTGACTTATGACATTTTGACCTCACGCCAAGGTCATAAGAGCATGGGGCAAAAATCCACATCAGGAGTTTCAAAAGCAACTGAAACTTGCTAACGTTGCATACCATTTGGAGTGTGATGATTCTGGTAGGATTCCTTCAGTTTTGTCACGCGATGATATTTGGATCCCGATCCTACTGTGAGTATATGCTACTCCTCGGGAAATTTCTCACTTAACGATCAATGTTATAAACCAAGTAGGTGTCTAGAAAGGTGTTAGCGGGGCTACACCCCTAGGGAAAAGAGGTTATTTAATTAAGGAACTTCGTGAAAGCGTTGGAAAACCTCCCTCGAAGTATCAACACTGGCCTGGCCGAACGGTTAAGCAGGTATTGTACGGTGAGATTGATCCCGACTAATTCTTCCTTTATGGTTTGAGGAGGGATTCGAGAGACAGCGGGAGCCATCCTGTTTAGACAAATTAAAAACCACTCTAAACTTGCAAGAGCATCATGCTAAAGTGTTTCTTCTCTCTCTCCTAATTGCAGCGACCAATCGACATGACCAGACTTAAGTTATTACTAGATAAAAACATGCTGACATGGCCAAACTACAAAGATTCGCTCAGGAATGTCAAAATAGCAATCACTTACGACAAGTTGGGGTATCTCCTTACCACCAAAGCTCCCACTGTCCCAGGTCCCACCTCCAGCGTCGCGGATATAGAAATCTGTAAGACATGGGAGATCGATTGCGAGAAGGCCAAGTGCCTCATGCTTGCCTCTATAGATAATGAACATCAGAGGAGGCACGAGAATATGGACCTGGAATCCATATTTCTTCATACAAAAGAACTGTATGGAGAGCAATCCCGTATCGCCAGATACGAAGTCTCGAAAAAGTTATTTTCGACGAGATTGGTCGTTGGATCATCGGTAGCGGAACACGTGCTTAAGATGATTGGCTTCATTGAAGAGCTTGGGACCTTGGGACCAGGTTAGAGAACGAGCTCTATACGGACTTGATTCTTTAGTCCCTTCCTTCCACTTACGCCCAGCTTATCCTGAACTTCAACTTGCAAGGAAAAGAGGTTGAACTTCCGGAGCTCCTCAACATGTTGAGGAGTGCAGAGGGCACCCTACAGAAAGGTAGGAAAACATCCACTTTGTTTGTAGGAGGATCTTCCTCTTCTAAGTCCAAGGCGAAAGCCAAGGGAAAGAAGAAGAAAGCTCCCGCCAAACCAAGGGGCGGTGTTAGTAAAGTGGATACGAAGGGAAAGGCAAAGGCAACAAAGGCAGCGGGAAAGCTTGTGGGAAAGGAAGAATGCTTTTACTGTCACAAGAGTGGACACTGGAGAAAGGATTGCAGGGCTTAGAAGGCCAGAAACCAGGATCTGAAGCAAGTTGCGGCTTCAGCTTCAGGTGTGTATGTTATTGAAAACTGTCTATCAATAAACTCTACATCCTGGGTATTGGATACCGGATCAGGATCTCATATCTGTAATTCTTTGCAGGCACTGAGAAGGCGTAGGGTTTTGAAGGCAGGTGATATGACCCTCAAAGTTGCAAACGGAACTAGCATGGATGCTGAGTCCGTAGGGGACTATCATCTGGGATTGTCAGATGGGCATGTTTTGGTTTTGCGTGATTGTTATTTTGTACCCAATGCAACCTGTAATATCATATCTGTATCTTTATTATCTAAAGAAGGTTATGAATTTGCATTTGTAAGTAATGTTGTGAACATTCACCTTAATCAAGTTTTGATTGGGTCAGGTACATTAAACAATGGTATATACGTATTAAACCAACCACGGATTTTCAATGTCCAGAATACACACAAAAGAAAGTCTCCAGAAATCAATCATGCTTTCTTATGACATTGTAGACTGGGTCACATCAATGAGAGAAGGTTAACGAAGTTACATACAGAAGGATATTTGGATTCGTTCGAATATCATTCATATGCAACTTGTCAATCCTGTCTCAAAGGAAAGATGACAAAGACTCCGTTCACTGGATACGGGGTAACAGCGAGCGAGCTCTTGGGGCTCGTACACAGTGACGTGTGCGGTCCAATGTCTACACATGCGCGAAGCGGTTATTCTTACTTCATTACTTTTACGGATGATTTTTCAAGGTTCGGACATGTCTTCTTAATGAAGCATAAATCTGAAGCCTTTGAAAAGTTCCAGGAATACAAGAATGAAGTAGAAAAACAAACAGGCAAAAGTATCAAGACACTAAGATCTGATCGAGGTGGTGAATACTTAAGTGCCGAGTTCCTGGATTACTTAAAAAAGAATGGAATTCTCTCTCAGCTTACTCCTCCATACACTCCGCAACATAACGGTGTATCGAAGAGACGGAACCGAACCCTATTGGATATGGTACGTTCCATGATGAGTAACGCTGAGTTGCCGCGATCATTCTGGGGATATGCGCTAGAATCAGCTGCATGCCTTTTGAACCGAGTTCCAACTAAGACTGTGCCTACCACACCATATGAGTTATGGAGTGGGAAGAAACCCTATCTTCAATATCTAAAGATCTGGGGATGTCCAGCTTTTGTCAAAAAGCAGCATGCGGACAAACTCGAGGCACGCTCAGTACTGTGCAAGTTTGTGGGATACCTAAAGTACTCCAGGGGGTATCTTTTCTATCACGCAGAGGAACAAAAGGTCTTTGTTTCTCGTAATGCCCACTTTCTGGAACAACAGTTTTTAGAAAAGGAAATTAGTGGGAGCGCAATAGAACTGGAAGAAATTCCAGAACCACAGACTATTACTGAAAGCTTAGCAGAACCAGAAGGTTCGAAAGAACAGGATATTCCTACGCCGCTCCGCAGGAGTAGTAGGCAATCTCATCCGCCCGAGAGATACTATGGTTTTCTCATAGACGGGGATAGAGAGGATTGCATCATTGGTAATGATGATGAGCCGACTAGCTTCCAGCAGGCCATTCAGAGCATTGACTCGGTAAAATGGCTGGATGCAATGCGGGCCGAAATGGAGTCTATGTACACCAACAAAGTATGGACTTTGGACGTTGCTCCAGATGGGGTAAAACCCGTAGGATGCAAGTGGATCTTTAAAAGGAAGATTGGTGTAGATGGACAGGTCGAGACCTATAAGGCTAAACTTGTTGCAAAGGGTTTTCATCAAAGACCTGGTTTGGACTATGACGAAACCTTTTCTCCAGTGGCTATGCTGAAATCCATTCGGATCCTTCTTGCCATTGCTGCCTTCCACGATTATGAAATCTGGCAGATGGACGTAAAGACCGCTTTTCTAAATGGAAATTTAGAGGAGTGTGTCTATATGGACCAGCCAGAGGGTTTCAATCAGAGTGGGAGCAGCGGAAAGGTGTGCAAGTTGCTTAAGTCCATTTATGGACTAAAGCAGGCATCGCGGAGTTGGAACATCTGTTTTGATGAGACGGTCAAAAAATTTGGCTTTATCAAAAATCCAGATGAACCATGCATCTATAGTAGATTTGTAGCACGAACTGTCGTATTCCTCGTTTTATACGTGGATGACATTCTCTTGATAGGAAATGACATTCCTATGCTACAATCTGTCAAAGGGTTCTTGTCACACAGGTTCTCCATGAAAGACCTGGGTGATGCCTCCTACATTCTGGGGATCTGGATCCATCGTGATAGATCCAAGAGGATATTAGGACTTTCGCAGTCCAGGTACATCGACACAATACTGAAAAGATTCAGTATGGAAGATTCCAAGCGTGGTAATCTACCGGCTTGTCACGGGATCACCCTCTCCAAAGAGATGTCTCCCAAGACTGATTTAGAAAGGGATCGCATATCTATTATACCCTACGCTTCTGCGGTAGGCTCTATAATGTATGCGATGTTGTGTACCAGACCAGATGTAGCTTATGCACTGAGTGTGGTAAGCCGGTATCAGTCAAACCCTGGGGAGAAGCACTGGATAGCGGTAAAGAACATTCTCAAGTACCTGAGAAGGACTAAGGAGATATTCTTGGTGTATGGCGGAAAAGACCTCCAGATTGAGTCCTTTGCTGACTCCAGCTTCTAGAGTGACAAGGATGATTCCAAGTCCATGCCGGGTTTTGTCTTTACCCTCAATGGAGGGGCGGTGTGTTGGAAGAGTTCCAAACAGGAAACCGTTGCTGACTCGACTATGGAAGCGGAATATATCGCTGCATCTGATGCCGCAAAAGAAGCCGTCTGGATGAGGAAGTTCTTGAAAGAACTTCAGGTGGTTCTGTCCATTGTTGATCCAATACCTCTGTATTGCGACAACAACGGGGCTATATCTTTAGCGAAGGAACCCAGGTCCCATCAGAAATCCAGACACATCTTGAGGCGGTATCACCTGATCAGGGAGATCGTGGATCGCCGGGAGATCGAGGTTCGGAGGGTTGCATCAGAAGATAACATTGTAGATCCATTCACAAAGGCCTTGCCCCAGACTCAGTTCGAGCGACTGATCGAGATGATAGGTCTTCGATACGCCAGTACATAGCCTTAGTGCAAGTGGGAGATTGTTAGTGTATATGCCTTAGAGGCCATTACTGTATCATACTAGTTTGTATATTACTTAATGGAAGCTTGGGATATTCACCACAATCTTGCTCAAAATGGTAGTATGCTACTTGGTTTGTCTCTACTTCAATGTGTGTACATGTGTTTCTTTTAGTATATCGCCTATACACATTAGTGGAGCCCTTAGGATCTTTGCTTGATTACCAGCGTTGTGATGGCAGTCACACTCATGGGTCTGGGTAATCCACAAGCACATCCTTATCCAGGTCCCTAGTCGTAGGACTATCGAGACAGGGCATCAATACTCCAGAGTAGACTAGAGTATGCGCTTCTCATCCCAGCACGGGAGACGGTCTGTCCCACAGCCGTCAGTACGTCGTACTTGAGATAGTATGCAGGTGCTCGTTAGGTTACGAGTATACTGGACAGGACTCATCGGGAACTGTTGGTTGGTACTATACCCATCGTCAGTTATCAGTTCCCAGGTGACATGAGTACAGCTTAGTCCACTGACTTGACACTGTCACTTCGCCTCGAGTGTGTTCCCACTGTACTTTGATTACTACCCTACCACGGCTCAAAGGAGTCGTGCAAACAGGTAGTAGTTGGGTGCAGTCCCGAAGCACTTGGAGGTAGTGACGATTAGATAGGATTTGTCTCTCCCGGTATTGGGAGTTGATATCGCGCTGTGTCTAGGAGAGCCATTACACATTGTCGTCCCTGGCCAGGGCAAGCGAGATACACTGGTAGGTTTCCAGTGTTATCTCAGGGTGTTCTGGGCTACACTCCGACATGACTTGTACCGCTATTAGGGGACCGACGTTTACCACCCCCTAGGCCCGCCATGCAATATTCTCAAACGAACAGACCGGACTGTACGCAGATTGTCACAGACAGGCTCAGTAGGAGTTCGTATGGGTTCGCCTCATCAGTCTTCTTATCGGCATCTACCTGGGGGCCGTTACATACAGCTAGTGCCGCTTGCGGTCTGTGGTTAAACCCACTACGCTGGTTAAACCCACTACCAGCGTAGTGTCGAGTCTTTAGATTCCCACACAGAGGGTTATTCGCCTTTGGGCAAAACAGAGTAGAGGTCGCATGGTTTTGCGACGGGGTTCGTTCACATCCGCGCACTTGTGCACGTTTGGTATCCGGACGGTCATTACTAGCGGGCTCTGGTTTGAGCCAGATCCTAGTATATGTTTTGGGGTTAGTTTTATCTCATTGTATTCGTGTTTCTCGGAACACGAATGTGGGTGTGTATGCACAGTTGTTTAAGGCGGAGGAAGAGGATTTTCATTAGGGTTTTGGAACGGGTGTGTATGCACAGTTGACAGTTGTCTTTTTCCAAACCCTAATGAATATGTGAAATATCAATTAATAATATTAATTAAATGAAATCGTGTTATGGCTAAGGTTGTTGACTTGTTGACCAAGGTTGACTTGTTGACCATGGTTGAAACATTGACCATCATCATTTCACTCCAAAGATGCTCTTTGATCTTTGCAAAAACATTTAATGTGAAATGATAATGGTCTTATCAAACCAACCATCACCTTTTTCATTTGATTAAAATTATTAATTAGATTAATTCACATATATTCTAGTTATGGTTGTAAAACTAGCTCATTCTCATATTCTCATTCTCTCTCATGCTTTCTTCTTCCTCTTCGTCTAGTTCAAGGAAAAACATTCTCATGAGTTGAGAAACCTTTCCTTGGAGATAAAACACCCAAAGTCACTCTCTACTCATCCTAAGGTTGAAGGTCTAGCAAGCCGGACACTTTAGTTTTCTCAAGTTCGAGGAAGAAGCTCAAGGTAGAGACCCTCATGTGGATCCATCTTCGGCAAGTGAAGGAGACGAGCAGAGAACCATCCGACCACTACAAGGAGTTCAAGTTGAGGTATAACCCCTAACCGAGTAGATAAATCTCTAGTTAGTTGCTAGTGTGTAGTTTAGCAAAGATCCGTATTTTATAGTCCATGTTACCTAAACCCAAAAAAATCGTTTTTCACCGTTTCCGCAAGCCCGAAAGAACCGGGAGAGGTAACGTGGACTTACATCATGATGTAACCCCTAATAGATATTTGTGCATCCATACTTTTACCGTACATCCGTACTTTTACCCTGATTCGATACTTGCTACATTTTTCTGTTGGGCATCCATTTGATGCATGTGCACTACCTGACATAACCTGATACACCACTGCTTGACTTTATACCTGATCCTGTTCCTAATACCGGCAATCCGGACATGTTGTCCCGATGGACATATCCTGTTGTCTGTATAGACAAACCTATACCTGCTTGATCATGTATTGGCATTAGCTCCAGATTTATCAATACCTGACTTGAACACATAACCTTGGGGGTAAGAGAAAATCAATGATGAAACCTGATTTGTAACTCAACAGTTCGACACTTATACTGATTAGTTTTGGGGGCTAGGCCAGTCCCGGGATGATGTTGCTGACATCGTTCGTCTGTACATGTTTCCTGTTTGTGCTTAGCGGCACGTCTCGGATTCAGCCCCGAGAGTCTGGACCGTGGTCCCGGGTATGCACGGGATACTATTGAGTTATATCGACGATTCACTAAATTGATTTCAAAGACTTGAGATTAACTAACCCAGTAGTATAGATTATTCACCGCGCCACATACACTGATACACTTCACTGTTCCATATTCATGTTACTGTTATACACTCATTACTGTTCATACTCATGCCTGCATATCTCGTGTATCCTGTTCATTTATTATTGTTTGATATCATGACGCACTGACGTCTGGGTTTTGCATGGCCCAGATCCTCTATCTTTGACGCAGGCTGATCAGGAGTATTTTCGTCGTCAGGCCGAGAAGTGAGGATCCTGTTAGTATCCAGTTTAGTTTAGTTTCTTTCCATACTTTTGTTTCCTAATGTGAGCCTGTATTTGGGACGTACTTTCCAGATGTTATTGTTTATTGGATTTATTGCTTTCGTATATATTATTTCTTGACTCGTTTATTCTGTCATATGGACATGTACTAGATGGTTTATTTTATTTTACTATTCTTGATATCTTATAGACAGTCGTAATGTGACTGTGGAGGGATGTTTCCTAGCCACAGGTAGCATGGTTGGCTTTTTCACGTGCTGATCTTAGCGCACTCTAGGTAGCGGGGCGTGACAACCTGTCAAAGACTGACATCCGCTAGGAAGGAATGGTCAACCTGTCGAAGGCCGACTTTCGAGTATGGGAAGTATTTTGGACGACTTCACCTGCAGCAGGAGTTGGGATCTCCTTCTCTGGTATTGCAAGCCTCTTCGCGGGACCATTTGAGCTTAGGCTCAGCCTGTCGAAGATTGAGGTAGGAGACTTGGACGACCCGTTGAGAGGGACCGCGATAGTTGCAAGCCGATTGAAAACTGACTTCTTTGGAGCTTCCTGTGATGGCACTGGAGCGTTGAAGCTCATTGGCAGGAGCATGGTCCCGAAGAACTATCCAGTGGTGGTCTGTGTCACCTGTTTCACCGGCATTGCAAAGATGTAGACCGCTTAGGGCCCATAAGTCACTCCTCCAGCAGGGACGGAGTGGGAGTTGCTGTTGCAATTGGTGCAGTTGGAAGCCATCAATGTCATCTTCTCTTCTGCACAGAGAAAGATACCAAATCTTAGTACTTCGAATCCAAGTGCAACCATATTAAACCGTGATCCGTTCGCGAACACGACACATGAATTGTAGACTGGAAAGAGGAAAAGTTCCCACTGGGTGTGCCAGAATCTGTTCACCGCTGAAAGAAGCGACCGGGACGCTAGGACGTCTGGCCGGAATTTTAGGGGCAGATGCTATTTTGTTTTATCCATCCACCTCTCCGAAGATGCCAAGTTGATTTATGGCACCGTATATCGGAGGTTTGGACAGATGCGGTCGATGTAGCAGACTTCGTCAGATTCCCCCTCGTTTGCGATGGGCTTTTTATTATGGGGATGCTTTTCCCTGCAGGCGCAATCCCCTGCAGTTAATTACGTTACCGTATCGTGGTAACCACTTTCTCCTGCTCCAGAAGGTCACTTCGTGTCGTGTGTGTTTGTTTTATTTTTGGTTGCCCGTGGATTGTATACGGAGACTAATTTGTGTTATCGCCCGTGGGGCGTGGATTAGTCCAAATCCGTATTTTCTTAGATTTGGGTTTGGTTTGATTTAAGGATCGTTAACCTCGTTTGAGATTAAGATCAACTTAAATATTTGTTAAGGATACGTTAATCCTATATTGGACTAAGAACTACTTAACGGGAGTTCAGGATCATTTTTGATCCAACAAAAGAGCATTCGGGCACTATCCTTTATTTTAAGAATGTTGCGGTCCATAGTTGGTTTAAGGACAAAATAGTCCATAGAGTTTAGTTTAGGGACGTTGCGGTCCATAGAGTTTTTAGTTTAAGGACGTTATAGTCCATAGGGTTTAAGGACATCATAGTCCATAGAGTTTGGTTTAGGGACGTTGCGGTCCATAGGGTTTAAGGACATCATAGTCCATGGAGTTTAGTTTAGGGACGTTGCGGTCCATTGTTGGTTTAAGGACATCATAGTCCATGTTTAAGGACATCATAGTCCATAGAGTTTTTGGTTTAAGGACATCATAGTCCATGTAGTTTAGTTTAGGGACGTTACGGTCCATTGGGTTTAAGGACATCTTAGTCCATGGAGTTTAAGGACATCATAGTCCATGTTTAAGGACATCATAGTCCATGGAGTTTAAGGACATCATAGTCCATGTTTAAGGACATCATAGTCCATAGAGTTTTTGGTTTAAGGAAATCATAGTCCATGTAGTTTAGTTTAGGGACGTTGCGATCCATTGGGTTTAAGAACATCATAGTCCATAGAGTTTAGTTTAGGGACATTGAGGTCCATTGAGTTTAAGGACATCATGGTCCATAGAGTTTAAGGACATCATAGTCCATAGAGTTTTGGCTCATCGGTTTGGGGGTGCACCAAGAGTTATTGGTTATTGGGACCCTCCACCTCTCTTAAGACGTTGAATAATTACAACGACATGTATCAGAGGTGTGGAGAGATGTACCCTTGAACCAAATTCCAAATCGAAGAGTTATCAGTTCTGAGCATAGAGGCTCGGTTTGCTTGGAGATTTAATCTCAGAAGGAACTTAACCAATTTGGGGTTGAAGTTGGTTCCTTTTAGTGTTAAACACTAATGTATTTTTTAGTGCTCACGTGCTCCTACGTGATGCTCTAAGGCAGTGTTAAACACTGAAAATTGAAGGTGCTCACGTGTGTCACGTGGGGCTCTAAAGCAGTGTTAAACACTGGAATTCGGGATCGCTTACGTGTTGCACATGATGCTCTTGAAAGTTGGTGCTTTTCGCTTGGGTTTATTCCCTTGTTCTGTACATGTAAGTGTTAAACACTTAAGTTTTGCAACCATCATGTGTAGACACGTGAGGCGCCACTAAATTAGGCACTGCCTTGTTTGAATTTATCTTCCTATTCTTTTCTAAGTGCTAAGCACTATTGGAGGTCACGTGGGATCACGTGACTCAATCTTAGTTGTTCCTTTTTGTTTCTCAGAGGTGATCACGTGGGAACACGTGATATGTCGTTGTAGTGTTAAACGCTAATATGCATGGGGCTCTTGATCTTAGTATTGAGAATTTCAAGTCCTTTATTTTATAAGAATTAAATTCTTATGTAGGGTTAAACCGTAGCTTTATCAAAGGAATTAAATTCCTATGTCTATGGAAGAATTAAATTCTTCAAGCCTGGTTCTTTTTCTTTAGGTTTTGGAACTGCATAACAGAATCTCCCCGATGAGAATTAAATTCTCAACTTGTGGAGAGATCTGCTTCTACACACATCAACCAGAGGAAGAACTAAGTTCTTTTTTTTGGAAGAGTTAAACTCTTGTAAAAGGAGATAAAATGATCTATGAGTCTTTTCCTCACCTAGGGTTTCTTTTTCTCTAAAGAGAACTCCTCTTTTTGTTTTCTCCAAGCTTATGGGGGTCTCCTTTCTTTCTCTGTATATATCTCTTTTCAGTCTCGAGTCCTTTATATAGCAGAGGCAAGTTTGTTGATTTTTGTTAAGGAAATCTCTCATTGAGAGATTTTTGATTAATTCGGGGAATTTATCCACCGTTGGATCTTTTTGATCCAGGGACCTCTATTTTACAGAAGATATTTTTCTTGTTTTTAACAAGATTGGGAAAATATTTTCCCATACAGAGCTTATTTTGTATCTTGGTAATTTTAATCACCATTGGATTTTTGATCCAACGGTTCTCTGATTTACAGAACACAATCTTTCTTGTTTAGAAAGATTAGGAAAATATTTTTCCATACAGAGCTTATTCTGTATCTTGGTGATTTTTAATCACCATTGGATCTCTGATCCAACGGTGCTCTGATTTACAGAGCACAATCTTTCTTATTTAGAAAGATTGGGAAAATATTTTCCCATACAGAGCTTATGCTGTATCTTGGTGATTTTTAATCACCATTGAATCTTTGATTCAATGGTGCTCTGATTTACAGAGCACAATCTTTCTTGTTTAGAAAGATTGGGGGAAATATTTCCAAAATATGGTTCTGATCCCTTTTATATAGAATTTAATTCTATCGGCTCAGAAGGTATTAGGAATCCTCACGTGTAGCACGTGACCTAATGTCACAAAGCCGGTTTGCTTATATGCAGCGGTCTGAGATAAGAGCATCACGTGTTGGCACGTGATGCGCCTTCTGGCCTGTTGTTTGTTTTATGAAGTCGCCCATATACTTTGTATATAGATGCTCACGTGTGGCACGTAAGGCTCAACTTCAGCCTTATTTGTTAAGTATAATACTTATAATTTCTGCTCCAAGGCACATCACGTGTGGGCACGTGATACTCCTTTTGGGGAATTCTTCCATCACTTTTTGGTTCATTATTTATTTATTATTATTTTATTTTTTTTATAAGAGAACACCTCCCTTGTATATTTTGATCTAAAACCACATATACATAACAACAATAAAGGCATCCCCAAGCGGGAGCAGGCTCTTCGCCAGTCGGAGGAATCACAACCACGCAAGTCATAAATATATGTATACGACGCCTGACGGTGAAGATCAACACAAAAGGATAGTGAATAAAGCAAGACATCGAATCCACCAAGCGAACATATAACACATCGCTCTATGTCTCACAACCACAAGTCTTGCTAAGTCTTACTACTTATACAAATACTAGTTTCTGATTGATGGAGTGACTAGATACAACAGGAATAATAAATACAGGAGTGGGCACGATCCAATATGTCCCACCTACCATAGATAATCACCCGAAAGTAAGCTGTGTGCCAGCGATACGGCTACTGATCCATGCGGTCAAACCTGCAAGAACTGTGGCACAACGGGGGTGAGTTTCCAACTCGTGAGTAGAAAATATCAGCACATAGAAATCGAATAAAATAATGATTTCCTAGGTCAACTATATCAAGAAAGTAATACTATGATATCTAGGGTGACCATGTATGCATATATGTTAACAATATAATCAATGCCAATGTTATATACAAGTAAACATCTGAACCATATACGTATATGCAGGTGGATATCATCCACCTGTCCATCAATGACACAATAACATGAAAACATATGCATGTAAATATGAGGATATAAACCAACGTGTGTCCATCAACGACACATCAAAATCATGGAAACTGAGTGCGCAACACCGACACTCGAAATATCATGAAACCCGTGTCCAGCATCGACACGTAAATTCTCATATCTTGTGCTCCGTCAGTCCGGATCGACCCATATCCATCTCACGATTCCGGTCGGTATCCTCCAGATAACCACCGGGTCCAAACTATCACCGGTAGGTAGTAGTCCCTCTTCCAGACCTATCGTCTACTGCACAACATACCTTTCTTGCCCCGGGGTACCATACCGGGTTCACCATGAACCTGCAAACGGATCATCCATCTCCTCGAATCGGGCTTCACATACCAATCTCAGAACCGAGAAAACTCATGGTGGACGCCTTGAAATATCATATTAAGAGAAACCGGGTTTTAAAAACAATACATACTTTCTTTTGAAATATAACGACGGTTCTCAAATCCAGAATCTCATGAAAACAGCATCTCAATGCGTATAATCATAAAAGTATGATGTATGCAAACATAGAACGGAAATGTGAGCATATCAATATATCATGCCAACGAGTCATATGACAATACTGAACAATTAAGAGCAATAGTATGATGTAGCAATTCTACTTTGTAAGTGGCATAGCAATTATCGATGATGAAAGTGTCTGAGCCGGCAAATCTGTGTGAGTGTAACATACGCATCATTGATAATTGTGTAGGTGTACTAGTACAGGTATATATAATGCAATGAGAACATCATGAACGTAGAAGAAATTAAATCGTGAGGGCAATGCTATAAGGTATCCATATCTAATCTAACATATCCGAGTCGGTGAATCTATCAATCGGCATCCAGCCTCACAACATCACGTACGGTATAATCCATCGTACGGCATCCTCTAGTCAAGGGTATGGATCAATCATCCGGTAGAACATCGCGTGCGGTAAACCATCATGCAGCGACAACAAACAGAATAGGGATTCTATCGACCTATACAACAATGAGGGTACGGATCTAAAGTCTCATACGGCATATCACTCATTATTCACATAATTATATATATATATATATACCTATATCTCAGGTCACATCCGTATCAATCTCATACCATGGGACCGAAAAAGGTATCAATTATCTCATATCGCCTCGCATCCGTATAACGACATATCAAACCAAGTCATCATATCTCATCATATACTCATTTCATCACATCAATATCTCACATCAAGTCATCTTATAAATCTCATGTCATATTTATAAATATCATATCATGCTACTATAAATCTCATACTTCTTCTCTTGCACTACATATATATATCGCGATTCACATTCACATTTCCTATCCTCATATATCAATTCGAGACATCCTTATCAATCATATTATTTCACATTAAAACCTTTAATCCCATCCATAGGTTCCTAATATAGGTTTCTCCGACTATATTCTATATATCGGTTTTCATTTTATAATTGCGGGGGTGCTATACGCCATCCACCCGACTTCACCCGTAGATATAAATCTACTCACATGCGGAACTCCTGGTTCAGCCGTAGTCGATGTGCTTCGTCGTCTCGGAATCCACGCGAAGGTACCTACAATCAATACACAATCGCAATGCTATTAAAATCAATTCTGAAAACCGATACGGCACACGAATTGCCTATAGGTTAGAACCTATAGCCTACGCATGCAAAAACAACCAAATAACCCTCGTCGTTGACATACAAACATCCAACGACCCAATACAATATCAAATACCAAAATCCAAGTTCATAAATACCAATACCAAATTCAGCAACATAGGAAATCACTCCCAGATTTCATCTCAGGTTAATTGGGACTAAACAAGCAAGTACAGGGGATAGGTTATAGGGTAAGTGAGCTACAGGCAAAAACTCAACACCAGACCCTAACATAAATCCGGCGACAATGCCATAGAATCCGATCTCGCTGGCCTAGTTCGGGGGAAATGGACTCAAACTTTGGTGGTGGTCTTCTGGTCGTTTATCTAGGCCACTGGACTTATTTGATTTTCTCATAAATGGCTCAGATAGCTCCAGATACTCTGTAGGCTAAAAACAACCACAAAACCAACATGGAACAATTCTACGTTCGTATTTTGATTCTAATCTCGGGTCTTGGCCAGTAAAACACCACTAAGGGTTAAGTAAACACCTACTACATATCACAAGTCCACACAATCACCTAAACCTTCTCTTGGAATTTCCAAACATCACTAATCTAAATCGATTTAACTCTAAACTACTATAGGGTGCTAGGAAACTCAAAAACTAAACTAGAAGTGTAGGAATTACCTCATTTGGCAACTCAAGAATTTTCTTGAGTTGCTCAAAGACTTCAAAATCCAACTTTGAAAGGTCCAATGGGTTTGTAGAGAGGTTGTGATCATTTTTAATAAAGGGAGTACAGGGTTTTGGTAAGGTTTTGGAGATGAAACATGGAGGTGGAGGAGGTCGAGGAAATGAAGAAGGAGATGAAGATGATGAAGTGATAAGCAAAATAATGGATAAATGAAAATGAAGGAGGGAAAATGGTCAAGGGTAAGAACCATGCTACTCTCTCTCTCTCTCTCGGCATGCCATGCCTTAAGTCATGAGTGTGTCCCCTCTCTCTCTCTCTCCCCCCTCAATTATTCTCTCTTCTCTTTCTTTTTCTTTTCTTTTAAAGCCAAAAATCAACAAATACAAATGAAACAACATGCAACAAAAATGCAACATGTCATGGTACACTAACCATGGAAAAGTGTAGAAACACGAATTTGGCCTAATCGCGATTAATAGTATACTAATCAAGTTTAATTTTAAACTTGCATATAATTAATTATAAAAATTCCTAAATCCGATAAATATATTTTTAAATGAATAAATAATTTTAATCTCCAATTATTTCATAAATATTGGTATATATTTATATCATTTTACGAAAACTCCAAATTCGCAAATCGAATAGTTTTCGTGAAATATATTATTTTAATATTTAAATTCCAAAAATAATATTTTATATTTCTGAAATATTACAATCTTCCCCCCTTAAATAAATTCGGTCCCCGAATTTAAATTTAAATCCCCAAATACTAGAACATTTCTAAAATCTTGTTCAGATCAATGGGGCTCCGAAATCACGGAATATACAGAAATACCACAGCGCATCAGGTGTGCATAAAAATGAGTATAAAACTCAACGTCGAACTCCGTCAAGCATAACGCAATCACTGGAGTTATAAACAAGATGCAAATCTCGAAATCTAATGCCATTCTCAAACATGCAATACTCCAAAATCATAATATGTAAATAGTACGCATCATGGTAAAACCCTTCTAGAAACTGAATAAATCACACGCAAAATCTTTTCCGAATCGCCGTGTGATGCATAGCTCACGGCACTAGTAACGGACGCTCAATTGTAAAGTAGTAAATATATTTATATATATGTTTTTGCTCAAATTATACGTTCCGCCTTTTGAAATATCTGAGAAGGTTTTCCTTGTAAAATTTCGTGTCACTCACGGACACGTAGGAAATAGCGAGACTATGGCTCATTTTTGAAAACCTCTTGGTAGACTTTTAATGTATGCAAAAGTACTCGGGCACTGTCCTCAGATCAGTCCTGCTCAGTTACTATATATATAGTACTAAATATCAAAATACAATGCCCAAGAGCAAAAATCAGCCTCAAAAGGCGTATCCAATAATCACGTGCGGCTGGTGCGCACGGAAATCAAAGCCAAATACAAGTGCCAAGAATGTGCACAAAGCCAAACTAAGTGCAACGGGTTTGCACGAAAGCATCTATCGAATGCAACTGGTGTGCATGACAACAACATCAAGTACATCTAGAGTGCACGAAAATCTCAATCAAGCGCAACAACCATGCACAAATAAAAATCTCAATCGAGTGCATCCGACATGCACGAATAAAATCTAAATCAAGTGCATCCAACATGCACGCATAAAATCTCAATCAAGTGCATCCAACATGCACGAATAAAATCTAAATCAAGTGCATCCAACATGCACGAATAAAATCTCATACCATGCGTCCAATATGCGCAAAAATTGAAACCAAGCGAGTCAGGTCCGTATAAATGCCCAATGCAGTAAAGCGCACGAAAACGAGCGTCAAGTGCAAACGCAAACAAAAACATAAATCCGGTGCAACCAATGTAAGAAATAAAAATCGAGTGCTATAAATGCACGAAATAAAAATATGGGGCAACAAATGCACGGAGTATAAATCTAGTGCAACCAATGCACGAAATGCCAATCTGGTGCAGCAAATGCACAAAATAAAAATCTAGTGCAACAAATGCATGGAAACTCATCAATAACTCAAATGCATATAAAAAGCAACACCTAGTGTACTAAGGCGTATAAAAGCATAAACGTGTGCAACTGTGTGCACAAAACATGTATCAATGAACTGCAAGCACATGTAAGGTATACGGAGTACAAAAATCAAATCGAGTGCGTATCATATGCACAAAATCAAATCAACGGTATCGAAATCTATAAAATCATAAACACATGCTACGAAGGCACTAATCGATACCAAATGCAATAGATATGCACAAATCATAAACCAACACAACAGTGTATAAAGCATATATCAAGTGCAATAATATGCACAAAATGTAAATACCCAGTAGGTGCAGCCATGGTGCATGAAAACAATATCATGAAACTCAATCATCAAAACTCAAATCCAAGCGATATAAGCATGATACTCAAATCACAAACACAAATCGCAACAAATGACATTGAGGTACACCTCCTTCAATGTCGAAAATATGCCGGCGCGCCTAAACTGGCAGAGCAAGATCATTCGCCTGCCTCCCGCTCACGGTCTGGCGTCCTCTGTCATTGGGTCCTCATTTTCTTTGTGGATTACCAATCTCGCAATCCATGGGCTTATCGGCCCGGTCAGGTGTACTAACGGAAACGATTCCGCTCTGACACTCCTTTGGTCATTTCTCGGCCAATTAGTATGACCACTCGTAAAGCAGCACATCACTAGCGTCGGCCTCTGGCCCTCTGAATACACGTGACACAACTGATCCTGGGTGCAAATATTATCGCAGCAGTGTACGGGAAGGAACCTGCTCAAGGTCTCTTCCAATCTCGCCTATGCCGAACTATACGGAAGCTGGTACTCTTACATAATTTTTTTCTCGTTTTCTGGATATCTGCGTTCTCAGCACAGCATTTTCTTGGGAACTGGTCGTATCCCAATGCCCCTGTATACATATCAGAACTCTAATCTCAACGGGGAGTAACAACAGCTCGTTAATATCTCGCCCGAACCTTTTGTTCCACTCGTCTTTATTACCGCCCGCTTCGACGTCACGTCATGCTATCTGCGTACTGCAATTGTTCTCGGCTACAGTCAATCCGGAGTCTCTCACACGGACTCAAAATTACGAACTCGGTATCTTCATCACTCTGTAGAAGATATCTAGCCGAACACGTCCTCAGGAACTCGTCCAAATCATCGGAGGAATACACTTTATTCGTCCGTTCTCGATCGACTCACAACGCACCTGGGTGAGGTCCTTTTATCTGAAACTGGTCAACTTACCGATCTCACATCGGGGCATCCGACGAACAACGTCCTCTCTTGATCGATCTACTCTAGATCTGACTAAGATTCTCCACACTGGAAATCTTCAACTCAACTGTGTCTGCGTCGGCACATCAAATCGGACGGTTCATCTTCGTCTCATAATTCAAGATGGACTAGCGGTCCTCTATCACATCTCTGTCTGAAAGCTCCAGTGGTCTCAACTCTAACACTCTGGAGGTGAATCCCATCAATCTCAGCAACAGCTGGGTCATCTGTCTGCATGGTACACGACATCGCGATCTCTGAGGTAGGCTGTACATCAACAGTCCTCTCAATCTGGCAGCCTCTATCAATGGCCCGATCATCCGGTGCAAAACCGAACACTCGCCTCAAACAAGAGGTCACAACACAAACTCTAAACCGATACGTTCCCATGTCACCAGAAAACACGATGGTCAGTCCTCGTCCATGACGAGCTCGCCCCGACCGCATCACTAGCAGCAGCTCAATCTGTGCTTAAACCATGATGACAGGAACCTCAAGCATGTATCGATGAAGATAGATCAAATGGATGAAAAGAATCAACAGATCCCAAAATGGATACATGATCATAAGGAGGAACGGAATCAATGAGAGTATGATCATTAGAACGAATAGAATCAAGGATCTCAAATGGATATATGATCATGGGAACGAAGAGAATCACAGGTCTCAAGATATGTACATCCTAAGGTTACTTAAGTGGAGTATCGTATCGTAAGTATGCCGCGGAACATACGTACAGTACGTCACTCTACTCAAGCTACCTACTCCATCAATCAAGGTCAACCTATGAAACTAAAGTTCGGCTCTAATATCCCCCTGTCAAGTCTAAGTTCCGTAAGGTCAAGCCTAGGTTTCGAAATACATACGCCCTAAACTCCGCATAGTCAAACCTAGACTCAAACCAAGGTTAAACCTAGCGCTCTGATACCAACTTTGTCATGACCCAAAATTTAGTTCGTGACCGACACTTAAATCACGCAACGCCTAAAGGCGTAACGTAACTTAAGTAAGTCGAAGCCCAGAAATCTAAACCGTTTTAAAGAAAATAAAAGAGGTGAAGTTTTGAAATAAAGGTATCATGAAATAAAGTTTTCTTAAATACATAGATAATGGAACATGAAAATGCAAGCGGATTATACAAGTTGAAAAACATGTTTCGTCTTTTTACAAATTTGGGCAGCACCTCCCTTGTATATTTTGATTCAAAATCACATATACATAACAACAATAAAAGCATCCCCAAGCGGGAGCTAGCTCTTCGCAGATCGGCGGAATCACAACTACGCAAGTCATAAATATATGTATATGACGCCCAACGGCGAAGATCAACACAAAAGGATAGTGAATAAAGCAAGACATCAAATCCGCCAAGTGAACATATAACCCATCGCTCTAAGTCTCGCAACCACAAGTCTTGCTAAGTCTTTCTACATATACAAATACTAGTTTCTGATTGATGGAGTGACTAGATACAACAGGAATAATAAATACAAGAGTAGGCACGGTCCAATATGTCCCATCTACCATAGATAATCACCCGAAAGCAAGCTGTATGCCAGCGATACCGTAACTGATCCATGCAGTCAAACCTGCAAGAACTGTGGCACAACAGGGGTGAGTTGCCAACTCGTGAGTAGAAAACATCAGCACGTAAAAATCGAATAAAACAACGATTTTCTAGGTCAACTATATCAAGAAAGTAATACTATGATATCTAGGGTGACCATGTATGCATATATGTCAACAATATAATCAATGCCAATGTCATATACAAGTAAACATCTGAACCATATGCCTATATGCAGGTGGATATCATCCACGTGTCCATCAATGACACAACAATATGAAAACATATGCATGTAAATATGAGGATATCAACCAACGTGTGTCCATCAACGACACATCAAAATCATAGAACCTGAGTACCCAACACCGACACTCGAAACATTATGAAACCCGTGTCCAGTATCGACACGTAAATCCTCATATATCGAGCTCTGTCAGTCCGGATCGGCCTATGGGCTCCGTCAGTCCGGATCGGCCCATATCAATCTCACAACTCCAGTCGGTATCCTCCGGATAACCGCCAGGTCCAAACTATCACCGGTAGATAGTAGTCCCTCTTCCAGGCTCATTGTCTACTACACAACATACCTTTCTTGCCCCAGGGTACCATATCAGGTCCACCATGAACCCGCAAATGGAACATCCATCTCCTCGAATCGGGTTTCATATACCAATCTCAGAACTGAGAAAACTCATGGTGGACGCCTCGAAATATCATATCAAGAGAAACCGGGTTTTGAAAACAATACATACTTTCTTTTGAAATATAACCACGGTTCTCAAATCCAGAATCTCATGAAAACAACATCTCAATGCGTATAATCATAAAGCATGATGTATGCAAACATAGAACGAAAATGTGAGCATGTCAACATATCATGCCAATGAGTCATGTGACAATACTGAACAATTAAGAGCAATAGCATGATATAGCAATTCTACTGTATAAGTGACATAGCAATTATCGATGATGAAAGTGTGTAAGCCGGCAAATCTGTGTGAGTGTAACATACGCATCATCGATAATTGTGTAGGTGTACTAGCATAAGTATATGTAATGCAATGAGAACATAATGAACGTAGCAGAAAGTAAATCATGAGGGCAATGCTATAAGGTATCCGTATCTAATCTAACATATTCGAGTCGGTGAATCTATCAATCAGTATCCAGCCTTACAACATCACGTACGGTATAATCCATCGTACGGCATCCTCTAGTCAAGGGTATGGATCAATCATCCGGTAGAACATCGCGTGCGATAAACCATCGTGCAACGACAACAAACAAAATAGGGATTCTATCGACCTATACAACAATGAGGGTACGGATCTAAAATCTCGTACGGCATATCACTCATTATTCATATAATTATATATATATATATACATATATCTCAGGTCACATCCGTATCAATCTCATATCATGGGACTGACAAAGGTATCAATTATCTCATATCTCCTCGCATCTGTATAACGACATATCAAACCAAGTCATCATATCTCATCATATACTCATTTCATCACATCAATATCTCACATCAAGTCATCTTATAAATCTCATGTCGTATTTATCGATCTCATATCATGCTACTATAAATCTCATACTTATTCTCTTGCCCTATATATATATATATATATATATATCACAATTCACATTCGTATTTCCTATCCTCATATATCAATTCGAGACATCCTTATCAATCATATCATTTCACACTAAAATCTTTAATCCCATCCATAGGTTCCTAGTATAGGTTTTTCCGACTATATTCTATATATCGGTTGCCATTTTATAATTGCGGGGGTGCTATACGCCATCCACCCGACTTCCCCTGTAGATATAAATCTACTCACCTGCGAAACTCCTGGTTCAGCCGTAGTCAATGTGCTTCGTCGTCTCGGAATCCACGCGAAGGTACCTACAATCAATACACAATTGCAATGCTATTAAAATCAATTTCGAAAACCGATACGGCACACAAATTACCTATAGGTTAGAACCTATAGCCTACGCATGCAAAAACAACCAAATAACCTTCGTCATTGACGTACAAACATTTGACGACCTAATACAATATCAAATACCAAAACCCAAGTTCATAAATCCCAAATACCAAATTCAACAACATAAGAAATCACTCTCATATTTCATCTCAAGTTAATTGGGACTAAACAAGAAAGTACAGGGGATAGGTTATAGGGTAAGTGAGCTACAGGCAAAAACTGAACACCAGACCCCAACATAAATCCGGCGACAATGCCATAGAATCCGATCTCGCCGGCCTAGTTAGGGGGAAATGGGCTCGAACTTTGGTGGTGGTCTTCTGGTCATTTATCTAGGTCACTGGACTTGTTTGATTTTCTCATAAATGGCCGAGATAGCTCCAGATACCCTGTAGGCTAAAAACCACCACAAAACCGACACAGGACAATTCTAAGTTCGTATTTTGGTTCTAATCTCGGGTCTTGGCCAGTAAAACACCACTAAGGGTTAAGTAAACATCACTACAGATCACAAGTCCACACAATCACCTAAAGCTTCTCTTAGAATTTCCAAACATCGTTAATCTAAATCGATTTAACTCTAAACTATTATAAGGTGCTAGGAAACTCAAAAACTACACTAGAAGTGTAGGAATTATCTCATTTGGCAACTCAAGAATTTTCTTGAGTTGCTCAAAATCTTCAAAATCCAACTTTGAAAGGTCCAATGGGTTTGTAGAGAGGTTGTGATCATTTTTAGTGAAGGGGTATATGGTTTTGGCAAGGTTTTGAAGATGAAACGTGGAGGTGAAGGAGGTGGAGGAAATGAAGAAGGAGATGAAGATGATGAAGTGATAAGCAAAATAATGGATGAATGAAAATGAAGGAGGGCAAATGGTCAAGGGTAGGAACCATGCTACTTTCTCTCTCTCTCTCTCTCTCTCTCTCTCTCTCTCTCTCACTCTCATGACATGCCATGCCTTAAGTCATGAGTGTGCCCCCCCTCTCTCCTCAATTATTCTCTCCTCTCTTTCTTTTTCTTTTCTTTTAAAGCCAAAAATCAACAAATACAAATGAAATAACATGAAACAAAAATGCAATATATCATGGTGCACTAACCATGGAAAAGCGTAGAAACACGGATTTGGCCTAATCACGATTAGTACTGCACTAATCAAGTTTAATTTTAAACTTGCATATAATTAATTATAAAAATGCCCAAATCCGATAAATATATTTTTAAATGAATAAATCATTTTAATCTCCAATTATTTCATAAATATTGGTATATATTTATATCATTTTACGAAAACCCCAAATTCACAAATCGAATAGTTTTCGCGAAATATATTATTTTAATATTTAAATTCCAAAAATAATATTTTATATTTCTGAAATGTTACAGTCATCTCTATATATGTCCAAGCATCCACTATAATATACAATCATGTACAATAATGGTCTCTAGGGTATACATACAACTAACAATCTCCCACTTGCACTAAGGCCAGTTGTTGTAGTATCTCATACCCAACATCGCGAAAAGTCTCTCAAATTGTTTCTGGAGTATGACCTTCGTGGGTGGATCCTCCGTGTTATTCTTCGTGTCAACTCTCCTGACCTCGATCTCTCAGATCAGGTGATACCGCCTCAGAATATGCCTGGATCGATGATGGGACCTGGGTTTCTTGGCCAAAGCCACTGCTCCATTGTTATCACAATACAAAGATATTGTATGCTTGATGGACGGAACCACACCAAGTTCGGTTATGAACTTCTTCATCCAGACAGCCTCTTTAGCAGCATCTGCCACAGTTTCTTACTTGGAACTCTTCCAACAAACCACCCCTCCATTGAGGGTGAAGAAAAAACCCGAGACCGACTTAGAGTCGTCCTTATCACTCTGAAAGCTCGAGTCGGTAAAAGACTCCACCTGGAGTTCACCTTTACCATACACCAAGAACATTTCTTTAGTCCTTCTCAAGTACTTAAGAATGTTCTTCACAGCTGTCCAGTGATTCTCCTCAGGATCTGATTGATACCTACTCACAACACCCAGTGCGTATGCTATATCCGGTTGGGTACATAATATCGCATACATGATAGACCCAAATGCCGAAGCATAAGGTATACCTTGCATGCGAGCCCTCTCCAAATCAGTCTTGGGGGACATCTCTTTAGAGAGAGTGATTCCTGAGATCGTGGGTAAATTCCCACGCTTGAAATCCTCCATACTAAACCTCTTTAGTATGGTGTCAATATACCTGGATTGGGACAATCCCAGTATCCGTTTAGATCTATCTCTATAGATCTTAATCCCCAGGATGTAGGAGGCATCACCCAGATCTTTCATGGAGAATCTTTGTGAAAAGAAGAGCATGACCGAGTGCAGCATAGGAACATCATTTCCTATAAAGAGTTTGTCATCCACGTACAATACGAGTAAGACAACCTTACTCTCTGCCACCTTCTTGTATATACAAGGTTCATCTACGTTTTTGATGAAGTCAAACTCTTTGACTACCACATCAAAATAGATGTTCCAACTCCGCGATACCTGTTTTAACCCGTAGATTGATTTAAGCAGATTGCACACCTTTCCGCTGCTCCCACTATCCACGAAACCCTCTGGCTGAGTCAAGTACACACTCTCTTCTAAATCACCATTTAGAAATGCGGTCTTAATATCCATCTGCCATATTTCGTAGTCATGGTATGCAGCGATGACAAGTAGGATCCGGATGGACTTAAGCATAGTTTCTGGAGAAAAGGTTTCATCATAATCCACACCTGGTGGTTGACGAAAACCTTTTGCTACAAGTCTAGCTTTGAAAGTTTCAACATTTCCATCTACACCAAGTTTCTTCTTAAAGATCCATTTGCTCCCAATGGGTTTTACCCCTTCGGGAGCAACTTCCAAAGTCCATACTTTGTTGGTGTATATGGATTCCATCTCAGACCACATTGCATCCAGCCATTTCACAAAGTCCCTACTCGTGATGGCCTGCTCGAAGATAGTTGGGTCATCATCTTCCATGATGCAATCCTTGCACCTACCATCAATGAGAAAACCGAAGTATCTCTCAGGTGGATGAGAAGCCCTACTAGATCGGCAGAGAGGCTGAGGTTCATCGAGGACTATTGAATCCTCCGGTTCTACCAAATTATCTGTTGTAGTTTGTGCGGTTGAAACTTCTTCCGGCTCTATCTCTTCGCCACTAATTTCTTTACAAGAAATTCCTTTTCTAAAAAGGTGGCATATTGAGAAACAAGTACATTTTGTTCCTCACCGTGGTAGAAGATATATCTATAGGAATCCTTTGGATATCCCACAAACTTACAAAAAGCAAATCTTGTCTCGAGCTTGTCCGGATTTTTTTTTTAACATAGGCCAGACAATCCCATATCTTAACTCATTTAAGATATGGTCTCTTCTCATTCCATATCTCATATGGAGTGGTAGGCACTGATTTGTTTAGAACTCTATTCAATAGGTATGCGGTTGTTTCAAGCGCATAACTCTAAAAGGAAACAGGCAACTCAGCGACACTCATCATAGAGCGCACCATATCTAATAGGGTGTGATTTCTCCTTTCCGACACACCGTTGTGCTGTGGTGTATACGGAGGAGTAAGCTGAAAGAGAATCACATTCTCTTTTAAATAGTCACGGAATTCCGTGCTCAAGTATTCTCCTCCCCGATCGGATCGTAGGATTTTAATACTTTTACCCATTTGGTTCTCGACTTCGCATTTATATTCTTTGAATTTCTCAAAAGCTTCAGACTTGTGTTTCAACAGCAACACATGTCGGTATCTTGAAAGATCGTCAGTGAATGTAAGGAAGTACTGTAAGTCTACGTTAGCGCCCCGGCAGTCTACAGACGCCAAATGCGGAACAAAAACTTTTAAACTGGCGCTATCGTATACTTTAACCCGGATCTGCCATTATTGCTAAACTAACAAACTGTAAAGAGTGTAGAAAGATTGTACCGAACGATCCGAGTCCTTCGTTCTTCTACCATCATCCCACGCTCCGTTGCGGCTGCTCCGATCTCGTCGATCTCCGATCTCCTCCGTCGAGGTGGCACCACATGATCGGTTCTTTAAACGGGCTCCCGCCTCTTACTCGAGGCAACTCGATCGTCAAGTTTGCTAAAAGAGACGACCAAGAATGATGTAGAGAATGAGTAGATGACTTTGTCTCACTTCGTCCAAATCCGTGGACGATCGGTTAATGAAGTTGCCGTGGAAATCGGGTGATGGAATGAAATGAACTGTAAAATTCCATACACCCCGAATACTATCATAATCTTTTCTAACCAAAATGAAACATCAAGTGAGAGTGAGAATGAGGAGAGAGAGGGCCGGCCATCTATATAGCAAGAGGGAGGTGACCGTAGGAGCAAAGAGGGTGACCTTAAGAAAAAGCTTCTCACTCAAAAATATCTTAAGCAATCCAAAACCATTAATAACAAAGCATGAATCACTAAACACCTCATCATGCATTAATGAACCATTAAATGCATCCAATGAAAAACCAACACCATATAATCCTAGTCACCTCATCTAGAAACTTCTAGAAGCTTCTAGAATGATGACTCACTCATATCAGAAGAAAAGATAAATCCGTCTTTAACCGAATGTTAAAAGACGGCTGATAGAAAACTGGAAACTGGCAACTTCCAAAAGTGATCCTGAAACGAATTTCAGGACAACCCCGAAACTGTATAAATATACCCGCATTTGTATTACGACCGAATACAAATGCAACTGAGACAAAGATATTATACCTACTCAATATAATACTCGGATCCGGCTTAAACCAAAGCCGACCAGTATTATCTGCCCGAAAACTGACACGTGCGTAAACGCACGTGCATTTTCCGAACCCTGCCATAAAACCATACAGCCTCTACAACGTTTCGCCCGAACTTGGGAAACTGTCTGTGTGGGACTCTAATGACTCGTCAGTACCCTGGCAGTGGGTTTAACCACAAACCGTCAGCGGCACTAGCTATGCGTAACGGCTGCCCATGGACTGACCTCAAGGGTGGCCGATGAGCGCACTCATCCGGAAAACCCTACTGAGCCTAACAGTGACAATGTATATACAGTCCGGTCCGTTCGTCAATGAGTATCGCATATCCTGCCTAGGGGGCTAGTAACGTCAGACCCCCAATAGCAGTATAAGTCGTGTCGGAGTGAAGCCCAAATACACCCTGAGATACTACTGGAGTACCTACCAGTAAATCTCCTACCATGGCCATGGATTTGTGTAATGGCTCTCCTAGACACAGCACGATCTCGCCCCCAATACCGGGAAAGACGAATCCCCTGCCGATCCGCTCACGTGCCTCCATATGGCTCGGGACTGTACCCAAAAGCTACCTGTTTGCACAACTCCTTTGAGCCGTGGTAGGGTAGAAATTAAAGCACAGTGGGAACTCACACATGACAAATGACGACCTCAGGTCGATGAACTAACCTGTACACATCTCACCAGGGAACTGCTATCTGACGGTAGATATAATACTAACTAGCAGATTCCCGGCGAGTCCTGTCCGGTGTACTCATAACCTAATGAGCACCTGTATACATCTTAGGTGATCCAACTGACACCAGTGGCTTGTGAGACCGGCCACCGCCCCTCGTCGGGGTCTCGACTGTACACACTAGTCTACTCCGGAGTATCGATGCCCTGTCTCGAAACTCCCACGACTAGGGACCATAATTAAGGATATGCATATAAACTACCCAACTCTCACGTATATGATCGCCATCATACTGTTGGTAGTAAAGCAAGATCCTAAGGGCTCTATCAAAGTGTAACATGCAATCAGTCACCTGAACATGTGCACGACTGATAAAGGCAAACCAGATAGCATACTATCATTTCGAGTAAGACTGTCCTACCGGGATAGGTCTTCCGCAATCATTGCAATCACGTACCTGCGATCCAATAATTGACTATGAGGGCACTATCTCCAACAAGTACGAGGAACCATTCCTGGCATGTGTAGACATGGGACCGCATAAATCACTATGTATCAGTCCCAAGAGCTCTGTAGCTCTTTCTCCGTGTCCAGTAAACGGAGTTTTGGTCATCTTGCCTTTGAGACATGACTGGCAAGTTTCATAAGATGAAAATTCGAATGGATTCAAATATCCATCCTTATGTAACTTAGCTAGTCATGTCACATTGATATGACCTAGTCTACAATACCACAAGAAGGATTAGTTCATTTCTGAACTCTTCCTCTTGTGTGTGTTCTGTACGTTAAGAACTGTGGTTTGATTTAGAACGTATATGCCATTATTTAACGAGCCTGATCCAATCAACTTTTGATTCAGAAAAATGTTCATAACATTATCCTTCAATACAAAATTATATTCTTCTTTACTTAATAAAGAAACTGATATAATATTACATATCAAATTCGGTATGTAATAGCATTCGTTTAGAATCAATGTATTATCATTTGGTAATATAAGGTGATAATCGCCAACTCCTTTGGCTGCAACATTTGCACCATTCCCTACTCTCACAGAATGATCACATATTCCCAGTTCTCTACCTTTCTTTAGCCCATGCAACATATTACATATGTGGGATCCCGATCCGGTATCTAATACCCAGGACATAGAGTGTACTGAGAAACAGTTCTCGATAACTAACACACTCGAAGAAAATGCATCAGCATACTCATTCCTCGTTTGGGTGGCGTAGGAATCCGGATATTTTCCTATTTCCTGCTCGGAATTATAACAATTATAAGATAGAGAGGGACCAACGTTGCCCCGCTCAGTATAACAAGCGGGTTCGGTCAATATATTCATATTATTATCTTGATTAAGGCCTAACATGGTCGCTACCTAGAGAGAGAGAGAGAAGAAACACTTAGCGTACGCTCTTGCAAGATTAGATTGGTTATTATCTTATCTAATCAGGATGGCTCCAACTATTTTTATCAAATCTTCCTTCAAACCCTAAAAGGTAAGACTAGCCGGGATTAATTACACCCTACAAGTTCGCCAATCTTTCGGCCAGGCCAGTGTCGGTATTTTGAGGGAGGTCCCCCGTGCTTTCGCACGAACCTAATTAGAATAAACCTCGTTTTCCCAGGGGCATAACCCCATTAAAACCTTTCTAGACACCTATTTGATCGGCTAATTGTGATGTGTAAAACTCCTCCAGGAGTAACTCTTACTCGCAGTGGGTATCAGGATCCAACTATCTCTTAGAAGGTATGCAATCTCATTGCAAATTTCAACTCTTGAAATTCCCGATGTGATTTTTACCCCTGGTGACTTATGACCTTAACTATGGTCAACAAATCGTAAGCACTAGTCAAGTTATACCCGTCATTTCGTGATTAATTAGACCCACTTATATGACCCTTAACTATAGTCAACAAAGTCATGCAAATATCCTAATTAATCGCATCATATGCTGTATAAGAAGACATCACTTAGCTACCGTACACTATGCCTTAACTATGGTCAATAAAAGTAGCACGAATACTAATTACTCTACTTCCTAAAATGACGGAGGGTTGCAGATCTTTTATAAAAAACCTTTAACGCTTTGAACTTGATATCGTTTGTAGAATCGAGTGATTTGAAAAGGAGTGGTTTAAGCTCCGCTTTTAAAATCATGTATTTTTCAAAATAAACCGAGTGTGTGTAGCATCTGCTAGGTTTTGCTAAAGAGGTCATTCCCGATGAAGGGATCTCGGCTCTTTCCTCATCGAATGAGGTGCTGGATATTTATCAAGGAATACCGCTATGCAAAACAAGAACTAGAGCTGCCTTTTTGAAAATTTGATTCTACAACATCTTTAGGTTTCTTTCATTTTCATTAATCTCATTAATGAAGTCCCATCATATATGCCTCCTAGGCATCACAGAAGAAACGAAAATACAATGTATGCTTATGCCATCCGCATTCACCACAGTGTCATGTTATGCACCGTTAGGTTACTTAACTAACGGCATAGCGGGACGGGACTAGCGCGGGTGCAAAATATAAATAACGTTTATTATATATCATATATATAATAATAAAGTATTCATCTCACACATATAAAGTGATCACATCACAGAATATCAGCAGCAGAAGTCAACATATGAAATATTGGATATACTAGGAGGTCCGGGTTTTCTATTAAGCCAGTAAAAAAACACGGATTCCACGGTCGTAATGAATAGCCAAACCCACATCCCTAGAGCTCTACGAGAGCGGTAATCAACCCTACCAATTCTAGAGTTAGGAGACCCGGTCTCGACTCCTCGAGATGGTCTCCCACTGAACTCTAGAACCCGGTTATTTGTGCTCCCCACCATGGGTCTATCCTAATGCGGAAAAGTAAATAATATACATCAATGGTGACATCATCCTCAATTCGGAAGTACCCCAATAAAAGAATATTACATACAGTATTTACATGAATGAAAATGAAAAACTCTCATCTTACGCAAAAACCTCCGGCTATTCAAAACACGACGATCCAATATAACATATCCCAGCAACACATAACGTCATATGTCATCAACGTAAGTAAATATGTGTATCCCAATTGTCGTTGACATATAGCAACGAAACCGGCGATACACCACATATTACACTTACGGTCGCAGAAAAAAATGTCAAACTACAACATTTGGAATCGACACAGCTCTTAGACATCATAAACCCGGAATATCACATATTTCGGATTTCATGCCTAATATTGTAAATCTTACATTTGGGTCTCACTCATAAAAACACATTTTCAAAAGAAATCGGGTAATTCAACAAGATTCTCGATTCCTTCCTAGAACGAAATGTTAAATTTACAAGCAACTAATCAATTTTCACAAAACTAATTAGTGTAGATTCCAAATATTGTATCACATCACAGATAGCTAGACGATATTAAACATTTCGATCGAATCAACAAACACCCAAAATTTCCCAGAGAGGTCAACACTTGAACACAGTTTAAAAATACTTTGAACATGCCACAGTACCTATGGACCAAGCGTAGAAAGGCCGACCCATGCCTCACTCATGGCGCCGCGAAACTGCCGCAAACCCTAGGGTTTGGTAATGGTTCCGTGGTCAAAAAGTCGAGTTTGGATATCGTTCTTCTAGAGGGTCCATAGAATTACTTGCATAATTTTTGAATATTTTTAACTTGGAAAAAATCCAACTTTTGGAAAATTTCCATAGAGGGGTGAAAGTTGGGTTTATGATATTCGTTCAAACTTTTCAACGTCGTCAAAAGTACCCGAAACGATATTAAAATTACGACTACGAAACACTCCGAATTTCCTTTACAGAAAGATAGCATCGCATGCAATCTTAGTAAAAACAAACAATACCTGAAACACCAAACCCCAGAGAACAGAGCACCAAACAAAAACGAGGCCAAACCAAGCCAATAAAACCGGTGGGGCCGGTCTATTTCAAGTTCTCGCCGGGTCAAATCCGGTGGAAATGGCTCGTTTTTGTCTGGTGTTCATGTTACATCTCATGTAACATTCTGCAACTGCTTAAAAAAAATTTAGAGGCTTTGAAAAATTCGACAGAAACTAGGGTTATGTTTCGATTATTTCGGAGTTGTTTCGGTTTCATAATTCCACTAACATCGACTAATTCTCTAACTTGGCTCTGATACCACTGTAGGGTTCTTTAGCACGACTACTGGATTTCGGAAGGCATCAACCATGTCATTTTATAAAAAATAGTGTGCTAAGAAACCCTAACACAAGATCTTGACTAGAGAATTAGGATTATGCTAGAATGTAAACAACTTTACATACAAAGTGAACAAGGAATACAACCTTTGTAGACCGGTCCTTCACTTCAAAAGCTCTGTGTAGTAGTCTCTTCACTCCTAGTAGTGATCCCCCGGACTCTAGTAAGGTTCCACAAGATGAAATGAACAAGCTTGCTTTAAGTCTTCGAGACCGAAGATGATCTACGTCGAGAAAACACTAACTCAAGCTACCTTTTCAGTAATTAGGAATTAGTGAATCAAACAACCTAAACAAAATGGCTAATTTAGTGTAGGTTGATGAAGTAGGAATTTTGCTCACTTTAGAAATATTTTTTTCACTAATTTTCTTCACCTCCTAAAACCCTAGAGAGCTCTTGGAAATGAAGAAGAAGATGAAGTAGAGAATGTCATGAGGGAGAATAGCAACCATGGGTGAGATAATATCTCATACTAACTCTTGTAGAGACTTAATCATGGCTAAAGATAATGGTTGGGTTAATAAATATCTTAAGTAAAACAAAATTAGTGGACTAAGTCAATGGTACCACAAGCTTCCACAAGCTTCAACCATGTGCTAATTTCCAACTAATTTTGATTTACCTTAAATAAATAAACACCCTCAACTATCCATGTCATGGTGTGAGTGTCATACACCCATGTAGCATGTAGTAACAAGCATAACACAATAATATATATCACATATATATTAAATGTGCACAAGTGAGAAAAAGAAATGTTTAAGTGAGCTAATATTAGTTAATGTATGTTAATATATCAAATATATATTTATACATTAAATTATTAAATCAACACTTGATTTAATAATCCGACTATATCACATATAACCGACTAATATCATTTGTATCAACTTATCGAACTAACACTTGATTCGATAACCCGGCTATATCACATATAACCGGCCGATATCACATATCGCGAGAATAGAATACGGTATCACATACACGTATTAATCTCGGTCCCGCACATATCACATATGTGCTCCTACTTCATTTCGCCTGACCCAGGAAACTTCTTTGTAGGACTCTAAAGACTCGTCAATACGCCGGCAGTAAGTGATGATCATATCAGTCGCCCACAAGCCGTCAGCGGTAGTAGCTGGACGTAACGGTTACCTGGGGATTGAGCAATCAGAATATCAACAAGCAAGCCTACTCATACTCCTGAGAATCCAATAAGTAATACTACTGTACAGTCCGGTCTCTTCGTCTGATATGACGCATATTTAATTTAGGGGTGGTAAACGTTATACCCCAATAACTTGATAAGTCATGCCGATGTGAGGCTCATAACGGATCGAGAAACTACTGATAGCACTTACCAGTAAATCTCCGAATCAGCCCTGGCCAGGGACTTCCTGTTATATCCAATCGAGCACAGCGCAACATCAACCCCCAATACCGGGAGAGACGAAACCCCTCTTATCGCTCATTGTCTCCATGTGACTCGGGACTGTACCCAAAAACCACCGTTTTGCACGTTCTCTTGAACGTGGTAAGGTGGAAATCAAAGCACGGTGAGAATCACACAAGACTCTATGACGATCTCGGGTCTACAGACTAACATGTACCAGTGTCACCAGAGAACTGCTATCTGAAGCTAGGTATAATACCATCTACGAGTTCTCGACGAGTCCTGTTCAATGTACCCAGTCTCCACTGAGCACCCATATACCATCTTTGATGTCAAACACCAATGGATGTGGGATCATCCATCGCCAATCATATGGGTCAAGAAGCGTATACGCTAGTCTACTCCGGAATATCGATGCCCCGTCTCGATACACCCTCGACTAGGAATAATTAAATGATGAACTTATGGACTACCTTGGCCCCACTAGTATGATCTCCATCATAGTCCTGGTAGTCAAGTACACATGCTAAAAGTTTTATCAACATGTGAGAGAAAGACAGTATCACAATACAAGTCTACATGTTAAGATAAAGAGCAACCAGATAATATACTATCATGTCAAGCAAGAAATTCCTCTCTATATATGTCCAAACATCCACTATAATATAAAATCATGGACAATAATGACCTCTAGGGCATACATACAACTAACAGCCAGATCATTCTCTATCGCTCGAGTCCTTTCTTCTGCTTCAAGCGGGCTCTCCTTATCCGAGAAGTTCTTTAGGTGTAAGGCCCAAAACTACTTTAGTCCAGGTACTTTGGCCTCGGGGCGGTTCATAAGGATAGCAGTCTATTACTGTTAACCCTTCAATAGGTTCTTGATAGTCTCAAGCAGTACCGTTTGCTCGTTGATGGGAGCTGCAACGGTAGGTGAAGATGGTAGTGTAGGAGCTGGAACATTGTCGTTGACGTTGGTGTTGATATTGTTCGGAAAGTCTATCATCTTGATATAGAAGATAGGTTAGGATAAATTCAAGGAATTTGAAATGCAAGGAATGCAAATATTTGTTGAATTCATTAATTCTTCTAGTATATTGTTTACGACTTCATGCAGAACTGACCTGTATGGGCCACCAGCAAAACCTGTCACGCCTCGGTTCTCAATAGACAAAAACGATGACGTGGCAAGCCCGCGCATATTTATTCAGATAAGGTCATTCCCTAGATAAATATACTAAGCGTATTAAAACAATAATACACAATGCAAGAATAAATAGAGACCATAAAATTTTCAACAAATATCTTTATTTACATTCAACTTGAAATATTTGCAGGCACATGAATTCAATTGGAAAAGTAAATACACTAAAAAGAAATGCCTAAACAGGTGGCATATATAAACTGAAAGAAAACAAAGTTAAGCTAATCCTGAATAGCTATCCGATCGTAATCCTCCTCAGTAGTGTCCACTTGCTCCGTTTCGACCGTATCAAATGAACACTCTAAGATAACAAAGATGGGTGGAATGCCCGTCAGCGAACTAGCGCTCGGTAAGTCCCAAAGATAGACTAAGAGTGAAAAGTAACAAGTACATAATAACCATGAAATAATGTTTGTGACAAGTAAAAATATATGTAAAAATGAACAGGGTTATATATACTATAGGTCTCTTATGGTCATTATGTTAACGTTAAGTTCCAAGCGTGAATGTCGACACAGCCGTAGAAGTATTCACGAGCTCAATAGTGGAGCCCCAGGAGTAAGGAAACACGGGCCCATTTCATGTGTTAGTATCGGGACTCCAAGCCGTGGAGTAGTCGACCCGACTGAGATTCGAATAAATAGAAAAAATAGGTTAATATGGGACTCCTGAAACTTCGTTGGATTCACACAAGAAACTATCTCAAACACACCGAGTATAATATATATTATAACCGTAAGATATCCTTAGTTAATTTGGTTGTTTATAACATGTCTTGATCGAAATCATATATTGCAAAAGTTGGAGAATGAAGTCGAGTAAGTCGAGTAAAATGCAAATCATGTCAATTGTAATCTTGGGTCAAGTCAAGTTAGTCGAGTAGATTGATTTCAAGTTCAAGTTCATGTTTAGATTCGAGTTGAGTTTAAAGTCCAGTTTAAGTTTGATTTTGTGTTCAAGTTATAGATATTTCATGTGAATGGATTTAACTGTTGAAATTCTTAAGTTCGAGAATAATCGGACAACTGCTGCATATAGACGGCAGAATTTGTGTATTATTCCAAGACAATTGTCATTTGATAACTCCGTTAATTTGTCTAATCTGATTTGGCAAGCACTCACTTTTTTCGGCTCCCTGAGGCTCAAGAAAAATGATACCGCTTAAATTTATATGAATCTAGAGTCCTTAAAGATTTATTATTGTTGTTTACATTGTATTTATATTGTTTGCATTTCCTTAGGGGATTTTATGAAAAATATATTAATATTGTTTAAAAAATAAATCTCGAGGATGATTTATAATATTTAGATTTTTATGAAGATATATTTTATTTTTAGTGGTATTTTAGTGATAAAACCTAGCTCTTAAAAGTTTATGGTATTTTTATGAAAATACTACTTTTGGAAACTTGGTGGTATTTTATTAAAATTTTAATCTTTTCTTTTAAAAGTGTAGTTTCATAATTTGTTTGTATTGAAAATACGGTTTCATTATTTTTATATAATTTTCCAAAGTTTAATTTATTTTAAAAAGTCGTATTTCATTTAAATCGTATTTTCATTCCTTTCGAGACCGAATTCTCTATGAGGAGCTGTGCATCTCGCTCTACTATCTTAAGAATGTGCAATAATCTGCACCATCTATTAACGGGTCTCCTAACGAGAGTTGTAGAGGCGCGATTGCAAAAGGCAATAAAAATATCGATAAAAGCGTACTTTTATAAAGTGATGGTATTTATTTGAAAATCGTATTCTTTTAATTTAAGCATATATCTAAATATCGTGCTATGAATCAAAAGTGTGGGGGGGTGTAGGTCGTTACCCCGTGAATATTCTAAAGGTATATATGCTGGTTATCACGGTTATACTAAAGTTCATGGTGTTTTTCCGAAAAAATCATTATATGATTATTTCATATGGAATTTTGGTTAAAAAAAATGATATAAATATTGATTTGAAATGATATTAGGGTGATTATGTGACATATTTACCTATCAAGAATGATAAAAACATTTAAAAGAAAAGACTTTAAATGTTAACTTCATTTTGTCGGTATGATTTTAGAATACGATTTGAGATGAAAAGAAAAGAGAGAGAAGGGACTTACGGGTTTCGTATCGTTAATAAGAGGGTAAGGAAAAGAGAGGGAGTCTTTTTGGTTTCGTGGTAGTGTCGGGAAAGTTCTGGTCGTCGAGATTTGATCGCTACTTCTCTTGGATTGCTTAACTCCATTTTGCACTTAGAGAATTTTTTATAGGGATTTTCAGAATGGAGGAGAGATAGGGGACGGGTGTATTTATAGTGAAGAATTGAGTTTATGGGAATTAAAAAGAATTAAAATGGTGTTAATGAGGATTTGAATGGTCTCTGGTTGAATGCTGAGTAATTAAACAATACAGGGGTAGTAGGGAGTCAAAGAGACGCGTGAGCGAAGCACGGAGCATTTTGGGGCAAGGGGGACCGTCGGCGGCGGCTAGATGGAGCAAACGGACGGTCGGATTTTGGTCAATCGTCTCAAGATTCGTGCCAGGTGTTTCAATCAGTGTTAACTCCTTTTTTATTCTGTTTGATTTTTCTGAAACTTTTTGATTTTCCGTGTATTGCACGTGCAACTTTTGGGCTTCCGAAAAGTAAAAAAATATTATCAATAAATAGGACTAAAGGGATTCAAACACACAAGCTATGTCACGGCGGTGTAGAAGCTTAACCAGTGAGCTACATGTTACTTCTTAATTTTATTGAACAAAAATAACTTATAAATCCTAATCAGGCTAAAATATCCATTTCTATACATTTGAATAAATTATATTTGTACAGAGATTTCAAAGTCGTTACAATTCCTGTGTTTTAGTTCATATGATACATTTACTATTCTTTTATGCCAACGTTGACTTTTCAGGTAAACTACTAAATTTACTTTTTAAATTACTATGATTATCGTTTAAAGTACTATATTAATCTTCTAAAGTGCTACGTTTATATTGAAATAGGTCAAATGTAATAGATATAGTAATTTTACAAAAAATGTAACAGTTTCATGTTAAGTACAGCATTTTAATATAAATACAGCACTTTATAACATAAATGTAGTGTTTTGAAAGATAACTATAGTATTTTAAAACGTTAATGTAGTAGTTTATCTGAAAGGATAGTGTTGTCATAAAACAATATGAATGTACTATAGAGACTAAAACATAAGAATCTTTAAGTTTCAGGATTTTTTCATCACTCTTTGGGAGCCAGGAACCTAAACCTATTTATTTTCGAACCTAGGGACTTAAACTCCATTTTTCCTATAAATAAATCAGTGAAAAAAATTATAATTAAGCATGTTTTACTAAAAAAATATTGCATGATCATTAAACATTTAGCATTTGCATCGCCCAAATTTTAATTATTATTTGACCTTATAAAAAAATTAAAAAAAATTACCACCCCAATCAAGTGGTACCCAACGTACGTTTGATGCATCAAACTCCAGCAACAAAAAACGTCGTAACAGTCACCTAGAAATGATGGGACCCAACTAATATTACAATGGGTGAATATTACAGTTTCTTTAGTTGAATCCTATATGAATATTCTGCTGGTCCCACCTCATTCAAAGTTCTGACGTGTCGGCAAGCACTCGTCGCTGTCTCTGTCAAGTAACGCCAGTCTTCGGATTTAACGGCGGTTGACGGCGCTCGCGGTTAGGGCCTGTTTCGTTGCAGGATTGTGGAATTTGGATTCCAAAATGGTACGGTTGAAATTTCTGGATTTGGAAATTTGTTGTTTGGTTGGTTTTGGATTCCTAGTATTGGATTTGTAGATCTTTGTAATCTTTATTTGGTTGGTGAAAAAATGTGGAATTTGGATTTGAGGATTTTAGAAAGAGATAGAGAGAGGATTATTAAATAAATAAAATACATGGGCCCCATCTAAAAGTAAAATGAATAGTGCCAAATCCTTAAAAAATTTTAGGATTCAAGAATCCTTGTTTTGTGGTGGGCCCCCCAATAAAAAACAAAGGAATCCTAGAAATCCAAATTCTGCAACCAAACACAAAATTATGGAATCCTAGGATTCCAAAATCCAAAATCTAAATCTAAACTCATAATCCTGCAACCAAACAGTCCCTTATATCCACCAGTGGAATCGCCGGATGGGGGCTGCCGTCATATCGCCGTACGGGATCTCCGTTTTCTCCGTTAAGTTAGACTTTACAATCTAGTTTATGCTAAACACACCTCTCTAACTATGTTTAGATGATATAAAATTCAAAATCAAAGGGGAAAAACACACTTTTTGCTTTCTGATTGGAAGTTTAACACTTTAATTATATGCCATATTTGCGGTCAAATATATATATATATATATATATATATATATATGCGCCATGTTTGTAGGAAGTCAGATTTTTGTCCTTTTTTTTTCTTGGATGGTGGTGGCCTAATAGAATATAAATAAATAAAGTGTAAAATCATAATTTTCTGGTGTATATCGATATACATGGTAGTTCTAATCGTTCTAGTAATTTTCTTCTTCTAATAGAATCTATCCCATTTACGTTTGTAATTATGAGACAATTGGATGAGGTTCTTAACGTCGGAAAATCCATTCTAATTATCTTTTACATAGTCACGAGAGAGAATGAACATGGACAAAAAAATATGTGTTTAACGTCAACATACAAAATTGCGATTGAACTTCTGTAGCCTATATGGGAATGTTTTAGACCATACTTGAAAGCTAACAGAGCATCCTATTGAGGGTTGCCATCTAACGAATATATTAAGTAAATTATATGGTTTATGTTTGCACCCTAAATTTAGTACAAGGCTGGATGGGCCGAGAGAGAAGGAAAGGGCCTACTGAAAATAGGATTCGGTCCGTTGATCACATGCCGAATCATGGGGATCTATTGATTCGGCCCCGGAAAAAGATTACATGAAGAAGATTCGTGGAGATCTGACAATATGTTTGTTATCAAAGGAGGATGGGAAAGATTTGTGAGAATCCTAACAAATCGGTAACAATAACGGAGTGATCGCAGAAGGTCTTAACTTGGAGGCCAAGTTAAAAAACAAGGTTAGAAGGCTATAAAATCATAGAACCAAAACAGAAAAGAGAATATCTCTCAATCAACCAATCATCAATTATACTAGCTCCAGGGTTTCTCAGCCACCATGGTTAATGTAACCTAGATCCCAGCAACCAATGTCATCTCCATCGATGCCCTGTCAAGACTTGATACGACCAACCCTTCTCGATCATATAAGCCTTCACGTTTAGATCTATAGAAAAGCAAAGCATCAAGATAAAGGAATGCCTCTTGGTCCCCCTTCGACGGACAAGCAATCGTATAGCGCCGATTGGGGTATGACCGAGGATGCCGATGATCAATTCGGGGCTGTTATCATGACCATGGGAGGTTCCATCACGCCCCGCTTCCCAAAATACACTAAAATACGGGACGTAACTCGGTCAGCTATATTACCTACGGTAAGAAAGTATCCTTCCATAATCACATTAAAGCTGTCATGCAGTGATCAAGCAACACGATAAAATAAATAATGTTAAACATGTCCATTGCCACAATAAATATCAATAGCGGAAGAAAAATTGGAATATCAAGTCTCAATCGATCCAAGGAATAAATAAGAAACAATACTAGTCCTTTATGGGCTCATAAGAAGCTAAAGACAGAAATTCGGTTTCGGAATAAACAAATAAAACAACCGATGACTTCAAGGAAAAAGAAACGCCTCACTGCTCAGCAATCTTTTGAAATACTCCTTATCCTGCAGTTCTAATGTTATCACGTCCCGCTTTCCAGAAGACGGTAACAGCACGTGACAAGGCCCGCAATGTATTTATTAGGAGAAGGTCATTTCCTTTAATAATTACATTAAGCGTATGAAAGCAATATAACAATATACAATAATTGATAAGAGTAATTAAAATTTAACAGCAGCTTTATTTACATTAACTTTCAAAGTTTGAATACAAGATAACTGAAATAAAAAGTGCAAATGTGATAAGGTGTCTAAACAGTGGCATATAGGAAACAACTGCAGAAAAGGAAAACTAGCAGTCGGGCTGGGCTGTGAACTGGTCCAAGTCCTCCTGATTTGGCTCTATCTTCTCGGTCTCCTGTCCACCTGATGAACATCCCAAGAAAAAGAAACGGAAAGGAGCGTCATCAGCAAACTACCGCTCGATAAGTCCCAAAAGAAAAGGTATTGATGATTGAAGGCATGTAAAATGAACAGAAAATCTAGTAGTAAAGAAATGTAAAGGAATTTTAAGCATGTCATTTATATGTATAAGGTTAGCTATTCTGACGTGGTTGTTTGTAATTTGATAAAGAAGGTAAGCGTGTATACGAGAGTAGTCCAACTTACCCCGTGGATCAAAGGTACAAAAGAGTACAAGACTCCGTCAAACCCCACGGAACAATGGCAAAAGCATATTTAAGAGGTGTCTTTTAAAGTGCCCTCTCGTACCACGACATACGTTCTTCACCAACCTACCTCTTATCCCCGCATATTTTATTGTATAGTTTAAGTTTACAGGTCTTGACCGATTCCATGAATATAAGGAGTACAAGTTCAGGTTCGGTTGTATTCAAGTATTCATGTCAAGTCATATTCATGGTTCGGATCAAGTTAAGTCAAGTTCAAAAGTTCAAATTCAAGATTAGATTCGAGTTTGGGTTCGAGTTCGAGTTTAAATTCGATAGGAATTCAAGTCAAGTTCGAGTTTGGGTTCGAGTTCTAGACATATCTTATTAAAAAGATTTAACTTTTTGAGATCTTAAGTTTGGGAATAATCGGGCAACTCCTGCATATGGGCGGCAGTATTTGTGACTTTTTTAAAGACGATTGCCAAACGATAATTCCTTTAATTTGCAGTTTAATCTAAACTAGATGGCAAGCACCCACTTTCTCCGGCTTCTCGAGGCCTGGAGAATTGGTACAACTTAATCCATTATTAATCTAAAATTCTTAAAAATTTATTAATTTGTTTATTGTATGTTTTTACATGTTTGCATTACTCGAGGGGGTTTATGCAAAATGTTTTAATTTAAAAATAAATCTCGAGGGTTTTTTTAGATAAAAAAAACAAGTTAATTAAAAGACAAGAGTTTTTATAAAAATATATTTTAGATTTGGTGGTATTTAAATGTCAAAACCTAGCTTTTAAAAGTTTATGCTATTTTAATGAAAAATTCTATTTTTTGGAAACTCGAGGGTATTTTCTTAAAACTTTAATCTTTTCATTAAAAAATCTAATTTTCATAAATTGTTTTATTTGGAAATACGGATATATGATTTAAATAATTTTCTAATTATTTAACTTGTTTTAAAAAGTCGTATTTCTTTAAAAACCGTATTTTATTCTTTTCGAGACCGAATTCTTCGTGAGGAGTTCTGCATCTCATTCTACTATTCTAAGGATGTGCGATAACCCGTACTATCCACAAACGGGTCCCCTAACGAGGGTTGTAGAGGTATATTTGTAAAGGATTTAAAATAACGATTTAAAAACGTATTTTAAAAAGTGAGGGTATTTTAATGTAATATATTTCTTTAGTTAAAAGTTATAGTATCGTGCTGTATTTTCCGTGTATACGTAATATACGTAAGGGGTAGGTCGTTACCCCATACATGATGCATACAAGAAATAAAGTTTATAGTATTTAATTAAACTAAAGCGTCCAAAGAAATATATTTTTAAAGTGAAGGAAGCATTCATGAATTGAGGGTAGCATAAAGTTTGCAAGAAAGGTAAGCTAGGCAATCTATTTTTCCTTACTTTTTAACAAAATAAATATGTTTAGCAACTCCAAAAGTATTTTTAAGAAGTTTAGTTTAGTATAGATTATATGTGGGGTTATGAGAGTAGAGTCAAAAATATGAGTTAGAGTTGGATTCAAGGGAGTAGAATAGAGGGAGACTTATGGTTTGTGCGTCTGTACGAGAGAAGCAGCCTCGGTTGAGGAACCGAGACTAGCGAGGAGAGAAGATCAAGTTGAAGGCGCTTGGAGAGATGAACTTGAATGGTTAACGAGTGGACGATGTAGCAATTAGGCTTGACTCCTTTTGTTTAGACTTGAGAACTTTTGAGAGAAAATTTAGTGAAATTTTTAGCAATGAGTAGTAAGATAGGATGCCCAAGTGTTTATAGGGAGAATATAAGAGTATGTGAATTAAAAATGAATAAAAAAATGAACTTAAAATGGTGTTAATGGAGTAGATGAAGGGATTGGCAGCTCTCTGGTTAATTTTAGAGAATTAAAAGTGTAAAAAGGGGTAGTAGGGAGTCCAAAGATCGCACGGGGGAAACACGGAGCAAAATGGATGCATCTCGGCCGCCGGTAGCGGCTCAAAAGGGATTTTGGGCGTCCAGATTTAGAGCACTGGTCTCGAAGTTCTTGCTCTTAGTTTTAATTGGTTTTAACATCTCATTTATCCTATTTAATTTTGGTGCAACTTTTCGTTTCTCCGTGTAATACCTGTGCAAATTCTTAGGCTTTCAAAAATTAAAAAGAAAAAATATTAAAATAATTGGGGCTGATGGGATTCAAATACGCGGGCTAAAGAACAGCAGTGAAGATCCTTAACCAGTGAGCTATAAGTTGTTTCTTATTTTTATTTAACAAACTTAACTTATAACTCATGGTCAGAGCAGAAATACACCTTTATATACATTGAATATGATACAAATGTACATGGATTTCAGGGTCGTTACAAATGCCAAATGATCTGGGCCATGTAAAATCCAGACGCCAGAGCGTCATAAACAATATAATTATAATAATACCTGAAATGTGAGGTAATATATATTATTATACAGGAACCAGTATCATGTGAACATACAATAACATTGGCAATAACAGATGTTATGATAAGCAAGATATAATAAGGTAATCATGTCATGTGAACCTAAGTATCTATGTCGCTAAGTTATCTAAGCTAACGGTATTTGAAATCAATAAGCGAAAACATCCTTCTCGTAACTCAACAGTATCTTGTACGTGTCCGGAATCATGGTCAAACCCTCATATCTGAACCCGAGACATGCCGCTAGGCACTAAATCCTACAATGTCAATGTATGTGGATGAATAATGATAGTATCATTATTCCAAGGCACGAATGCCCCTATAAATATACCATCGAATGATGTTAGCGCATCATTCCAAGACACGAATGTCTATTTTCGCAATATACCATCGAGTGACTAGCGCATCATTCCAAGACCGAATGTATATTTTCACAACAAATGGACGAGTGATGTCAGCTCATCGTCCCAAGACACGAAGATCTATTTTCGACTAATCAGTCTCTAAATACCGATTTCTCTTGAGTTACGATTTAGGTTACAATCCTTGATTCCCCTTTTCCCCAAGTTTTATGTTTCATGTAGTGTTGATATAATCTTTACCTAGAGCCAACACGAGAACGATCAAGTAAATGTCATGAAAATCAAGACAATCAAGTCAAGGTAATATCATGGGTTCGTTGGCATTTGGGTAAACATTACATTGCATATAGGTATGACATAATAACAATGGCAAATAACATGGATACATACAACCAATCAGTATACTAGCATGGTCAGGAATATCAGTAACATATCAGATAATATATCAAAATCGTATCATGATACATGTTAGGTAACATGTATCGCATGTGTAACGTGATATAACATATCAGGTTTAAATATCGGTTTGTTAATGCCAATATATGGTTGAGACGGCTCGTGTGTGTGTGAGACGGCTCACAATGGGGTTGAGATGGCACACAAGTGTTTCAGAATTATGATTTCTTCTCTGGTTGCCTGAGACGGCTCATGACAATCTTGAGCCGGCTCGAAGTTTTTCTTGAGACGGCTCAGACTAATTTAAGCCGGCGCACAAAGTGTCTGGAAACTTAAATTCTTCTATATTTCAACGAGACGCCTCATAGCTATTTTGAGCCGTCTCGAAGTCTCTTTTTCAAGACGATCAAATACTTATTAATTATGGTTTCTATTTAAATTCAATACATGCGATAACAATTACGATTTCATTAATTTCTCTAAGTTCTATTATAACAATTAAGCAACATAAAGGTAGTATCTTTAGCGATCAATGTCGAGTATTATAACTAGATCAAGCTTGTTGACATATTGTGATCCAAATCTCGATATCGTTAATTAGAGTTAAATAATAATCAATAGCATACGAGTAATAAATATGTTACGACAGATTTGATCACATCGTAACTAGTATGTAAGAAGTATTCTGAAATACTTGCCTCGACTGATGCAAGGAACATGACAATAAGAATCAAGGTAAATAACATGCATACGTATCGAAGATTTTATAAATCCATTTATGATAAGAGAATAATGGAGGAAAGAGGCCATATGAGACTTTTTGCGTTTGGTGGTGGAAAAAAATACGCCCTCCACCATTTTATTCGGTGGTCGGCACTTTCCAAATTGATATATATTCTTTAATTTATCAATATACCAAATTTCATATGATTTGTCACACCCCGCTTCCCGGCGTACGGAAACGGAGACGTTGCGGGCACGCGACATATTTACTCAGAAATAAACACTCTAAGCGTAAATAAGCAATATAAATAAATGCACAAGCATTACAAGAGATGTAATATAAACATCAACTTTTATTAACATTCATCTTTACAATACATTGCTTTGAAAAGAAAATGTACAATAATAGAAAGCAATGCCTAAACAGTGGCATGTGAAATAAAATAAGTACAAGGAAAAACTAGAAATCTGGCTGCGCTGTGAGCTGGTCCAAGTCGTCCTGACTGGGCTCGATCTTCTGAGAGTCCGATCTTCCTGACGATCATTCCAAAGAAAGCAAGAAACAGGAATGTCGTCAGCGAACTGGCGCTCGGTAAGTCCCAGAAGTAAGAATGGAATAAAACAAGCAAAAAGAAAGAACCGATATTTTATACTGGTATATGTTTGTTATACTAACGTAGTTGTTTGTAGCTCGGTACAGAATGCATCAGTGTAAACGAGAGGAGTTCAACTATCCCGTGGACTATGGTAACATGTAAGTACAAGGCCCCATCAAAACCCACGGGACAACGGCACGAGAGTTCATGTAGGTGTCTTTTAGTGTCCATCATCGTGCCACTTTTAATACATTCCGTACCAATCTATCCCTTTAAAACCCCGTAATATAATGTATTGAATTATAGTTATCAGACTTGTCGAGACCATAGAAATAAGTTGTTCATATAATCAGGTTCAGGATATAAACAAGTGGTCATGTAATCAAGTCCAGTTATACCCATGGTTCGGTCAAGTTATGTTTGCAGGTTGATCTTGTTATGGTATTCAGGTTTAGGTTCAAGTATTCATGTTGGTATATTGGATTCATGTTGAATTGGATTGAGTTTGGATTAGACTCAGATTGATTTGGACTCAGACTTGAGTCAGACACTTAGAACTGATTTGGATCTTGAATTATGTTTGGGAGTTATCGGTAACTGCTGAATATGGACTGCAGGATTTGTGTCTTTTTCCAACACAATTACCATTGATAACTCCGTTAAGTTTTTCTACCTTAAATAGGCAAGCACTCACTTTCTCCGGCTCTCTGAGACTCAAGAGAATTGATTCCGCTTAAAACCATATTTACTAAAATCCTTAAATGTAATTTTATATAACTCGAGGGGGTTTTATGAAAAATATTTTATATAGTTTCAAAATAAATCTCGAGTATTTATTTATATTATTTAGGGCTCCCATAATTGTGAATTTTAAGAATGTGAAGTATTTTAGTGATAATAGTTTAGCTTGGATAGTTCAAGGTGTTTCAGTGTAAAACTTGTCTTTTGGATAACTTAAGGATATTTTGGTGAAACTTGTCATTCTTTTATTTTTTAGAAAATATGGAATTTTATTATATCTTGAAAATATGTGGTTCGATAATATTTATATATTTATAAAAATTAATTTTGTTATTAAATAGAAAATCTCATTTTTCTTAAAAATCGTATTAAAAATCTTTCGAGACCGAATGCTCAGTGAGAAAGTCTGCATCTCGCTCTACTAGCCCAAAGATGTGCGATAATCCTCACCATCTAATATTGGGTATCCTAAAAAGGGTTGTAGAGGTATAATCGCAAAATTTTTTGATAATACAATTCAAAGAAAACCGGGTTTTTATAATTCATGGTATTTTAATGAAATATTGTATTTGCCACAAAAATATGTTCAAAAAATTATCGTGCTATGTAAACATGTGTGTATGTGAGGGGTAGGTCATTACCCAGTGATGTTTTCTAGAGGTATGTACAAACAAAGGAATAAAAATGACGTATATAAAGTTCATTTTATTTTCATATAAAAGTGAGATTTAAGTTATTTAACATGATGTGTTAGAATGAAAGTTGGTCCTAAATATTTATAATAGTGTTACAAATATTATGTAAAAGTTGGATGAACAAAATGTAATAAAAAAGTGAGATTTTATAGTTTAGAAGATTTACATCGGTATTAACTCCACTTAACGATGTTTATTTTGAAAAGAGATTTTAAAGAAGAAGAGGGATGATGAGAGGGGATTTACAAGCTAGAAAGATGAAGATGGGGTAGAAGAAGAGGGTGTAGTTGTCGTGGCATCGCGGGGTTGCCGGAACTTGCTTGATTCCTCGCTAGAAGTTGATCTTTGGCTAACTCCATTTCTACTCCACTTGTACTTGAGAAAATTTGAGAATTTTTGGATAGAATTTTCAGAATAAGGAGGGGTTAGGGTATGGGGTTGTATTTATAGTGTGGAATTAGGGTTTTGGAATTTAAAGAATAAATTAAAATGCATTAAAATTGGATTTAAAGGTGAAATTGAAGTCTCTGTTTAATTTCAGAAAAATCAAACAGTGCAGTGGTGATAGGGGTAGGGGAAGAGACTTGTGTGCAGAGCACGGGGACCTTTTTTTACGGTCGACCCGTCCCCGCCGGCCCAATCAAGGATCTCGCCGGCCATCTTGTGGAGGGGAGCCGTTGGATCTTGGCTACGTGTCCTATTCTGTATATATATCATTGTGCACATGTTTATTTTCCCTGACTTTTCATTTTTATGTACAGTGCACGTGTAAACTTTTGGGCTTCCAAAAAATTTAAAAGAAAATTCAGAAAAATATAATGTGCCTGAGGGAATTCGAACACAGGGGCTACGTCACAACAGTGCAAGGTTTTACCGGAGTGAGCTACAAGTTGATTCTTGTTGTTTTTAAACAAAAAAAACTTAAAAATTGTACTCGGGCTTGTAAACTCCTTTCTGTACATTAACTTAAAAAAATTCGTACAGTAAAATCAGAGTCGTTACATTCTACCCAGTTTCCCCCAATCAGAGCAAAGCTATGTTTTAAAATTCAAAATTTAAAAATTGAAGCAACGCTTCAGATTCAGCGCTAGACGCGCTGCGTGCCACGTGTCAAACACAGATGCGCAAGTGCCAGGTACGCTGCCCCCTACGCAGCGCACCCACAATCAGAGCAAAGCTCTGTTTTAAAATTCAAAATTTAAAAATTGAAGCAACGCTTCAGATCCAGCGCTAGGCGCGCTGTGTGCCACGTGTCAAACACGGATGCACTAGCGCCAGGTGCGCTGCGCCCTAGGCAGTGCACCATGTGTGCGCTGGCGCTGGACATGCTGCGCATCACGTGTCAAATATGGGTGCGCTAGCGCAGGCTGCACTGCGCTCTGCGCTGCGCGCCACGTGTCAAACGTAGGTGCGCTAGCGCAAAGTGCACTGCGCTTTGAGCAGCGCACCACGTGCAAAGCACGGGTGCGCCAGCACTAAAATTGCCCACCGTTAGATCAAAAAATCTAATAATAATGATAAATCATTAATTAATCAGTTATGGAAAGATCTTTCCAATCTTGTTAAAAATAAGAAGATTGCCTTCTGTAAAACAAAAACCCCAGGATCAAAGATCCAACGGTGGGGAAACATCCCTAAATCAATCAAAGAAAGATCTCTTTAACTGATTTAACAAATCAATTTACCCCATATAAAGGCCCCAAGACTTCAAGTCTGATATAGAGAAACCCCCCTACAAACTTTGAGAAGACTCAAAAGAAAGAGAGCAAGCTCTTGAAAGAAGATCATTTCTTTAAGGTAAAAAGAATGATTCTTGAACAAAGAGATGAAATCATCTCATTAAAACAGAAGAATTATCTTCTTAAAAGATCATAGATCTACAAAAGACCAAGGTCTTTTATAAAAAAAGATCAAAAGATCTCATTATAATAACAAAAGAAGTATTTACTTCATTCACAGATCATTGATCTACAAAGGCAAAGCCCTTTCAAAAATAAGAACTGTTGTTCTTGAATCTTGAGGCAAAGCCCCCTTTAAAAAGAACATAAATTTGTTCACAGATCATAAATTTGATCAAATGCGCTTTGCGCTATTGAAAAGTGCCTTACACTATTGAACTGCGCTTCTGCGCTCCTTGGACCGGCGCTCAGCCCCAAAATGTGCCATGTGTCAACCACGTATGCAACGTGCGGTTTGAGCTTCTAAAATAGCGCACTGTGCTCATGAGCTGGCGCTCAGCGCCAAGCGCACTACGTGGCACTCACTTGTGCGCCACTAAACTAGCGCAACGCGCTCATAAATTGAAAGCGCAATGCGCTCATAAACTGGCGCAATGCGCCCATCATCTAGCGCTTAGCACCAAGCGCGACACGTGTCCTTTTCGTGTGCGCTACTTGGCAAAAGCGCAATGCTCTCTTTAATTGGCGCAAAGCGCCTGGCGCGCTACGTGGCGCGCTGTTAGAATACACATTGTTCTGATGAATTCAATACAAGACCAAAAAAATGTCAGGATCTAATGCTCAGCATTATTAAAAGGGCCAAGCCCAAATAAAGGCTCAACAGCCCAGAACAATAAAATGTTAAACATTTTAATCTTATTGGACTTAGCCTAATATTGGTCATAAGTCTTCAACTTATATTGAACTGAGCCCATCTGCTCACGAATATTTAACAGATCGCAGTCCCAAACTGGACTACAGATCCTTCAACCAACTCACACCGGTTCAAGGGTATATCTCTTTACTCCTCTGATATCTGTCGTTGTAATCCTTCAAAGTCTTCAGAGAGGTGACGGGTCCCGACAACCACACATTTCACAGACTACGATGTCCTTAAACTCATAAACTACGATATCTTTAAACTATGGACTGTGGGGTCCTTAAACTCATGGACTACGATGTCCTTAAACTTCAATAGACTACGATGTCTTTAAACTACGGACTGTAGGGTCCTTAAACTCATGGACTATGATGTCCTTAACCTTGGACCGTAATGTCCTTAAACTAATCGACCGCAATGTCCCTAAACTAAACGATAGAGTCCAAATACTCTTTTGTTGGATCTAAACGATCCCGTTAAGTTGATCTTAGTCTAAAGTTAGACTAACGTATCCTTAACATACGTTTAAGTTGATCTTAGTCCCAAATGAGACTAACGTATCCTTAAACCCAACCACCAAACCCAAATCTAAGAAGATACGGATTTGGACTAATCCACGCCCTACAGGGGACAACATAAATTAGTCTCCATATACAATCCACGGGCAGCCAAAAACAAAACAAATGCACACGACACGAAATGACCATCTGGAGAAGGAGAAAGTGGTTACCGCGATACGGTAGCGTTATTAACTGCAGGGGTTTGCGCCTGCAGGGAAGAGCGTCCCCACAATCAAAAACCCCTCAAAAGAGGGGGAATTTGACGAAGTCTGCTACATCGGCCGCATCCGTTTAAATCTTCGATACATGGTGCCATAAATCAACTTGGCATCTTCGGAGAGGTGGAAGGATAGCACCAATTAGCATCTGCCCCGAATTTCAGGCAAGACGAACTTGCGCGGTCGCGTCTCTGTGTTCGGAGGGGAACAGATTCTGGCACGCCCGGTGGGACCTTTTCCTCTTTCCACTCCACACTTCGTGTGTCGTGTTCGCGAACGAAACGCGGTTTGATATGATTGCCCTTGGGTTCGAGGTACTAAGATTTGGTTTCTTGCTTGGCGCAGAAAACGAAATATTAATGGCGTCTACTTGCGTGAAGTGTTCGAGCTGCAACTGCAACTCACGTTCCGCCTCATATGGAGGTATAGCTTACGGGCCCCAAGCGGCCTCCCTGTTCACGATACCGGTGGAACATGTCACTCAGGCCACCACTGGATTGTTTTTTGGGGCCATGCTCTCACCAATAAGCTTCAGCGCTCCTATACCAATACAAGAAGCTCCCAAGAAGTCGGTCTTTGATTGGCTTGCAACTACAGCGGCCCCCCTCGATGGGTAGTCCAACTCCAGCGCCTCAGTCTTCGCCAGATTGGGCCAAAGCTCATGTGGGCCCATGATGAAACCTGCAATTCCTGAAAAGGTTATTCCGAAAAGGATAGCCATCCCTGCTCCCGAAGTCATCAAGGATAGCCATCTCCTGTCAAAGGGTCGGTCTTCTCAAGACTGACTGTTCCGGCTCCCACTCCCACTCCGGTTCCCGCGCCAGGCGAATCCCTCAAAGATGCTTCCCATGCCTAAAGGTCTGTCTTTGACACATTGGACATTGCTTCTCAACGGATATCAGTCTTCAAGAGGCTGACGCCGGCAACAACCCTTCTCTAAAACAGGGGGCACGACGAAGCCATCCCCATCGCTGAACCAATCCCAGCAGCTCGGCACGCTCGACGTCGCCACTGGCGCCAAGTAAGGAAAACTCGGGGCAACTCCCCCTCTGGGCTAACTCTACCAGCCCCAACGGTGGAAGTCAATGCTGCTGTTCCAACTAGGAACAACTTTGAATTGCTGAACAAGGTGCGCAGGAACTCTCCTACCGCCATACTGAAAAGATCACCTCCACCCGTGGAGAATGCACAGAAGGCGAAGCCGGAACAGCCCCCTCAACGGCTATCCTCCAAAATCTTTAAAGTCTGGCGACAGGTCCAGGAGTCGGTGATTGATCAAGATTACCCTCGCCGACAGAAAAAGGTGAAGGTTCAACAGAAAGAGAACCGTCATGTCAAGCCACAAAGGACGGCAACTACCTGGATGCCCGCTGCAACGGCCCCCTCAACGTCAACTACTTAAAAGAGAATGAGGCCAGAGAAAACCCCTGTAACTACGGCAGACCACAAAGACGCTGAGCCCAAACGCCCCAAGTCTGGGGGCATAATGGTGCATACTGTTTACATGGCTTCCAGAAAAGAGGAAAGCCGCGCTTCGACGGGTCACCGACCGCTCACCCGATCCGTGACAGAAGCCCAGGAGCAGCAACAGAAGCTTTAGGAAATCCTAACGCAAATGGCCGCACTCACCGGGCCAAAAAAAAGCCCGGAGGCGTCATCAGAGCAGCGTCATGAACAAGAAACCGATGCTGACTTCCTCCGCAGAGTCCTCGAAAAGAAGGACAGAGAAGCGGCAGAATAAGCGGCTAAAATAAAACGAATGGCGTTTCTTTTCCAAGATATGGTCGAGATGATGTTACAGCCGGATCCTCCAGCTGAAACCCTCCGATCATTATTGAAAACGATAGAGGGGAGACATCGAACCCTCCTCCGGCTCTTTCAGCAGCCAAAGAGGAAACCATTTCCAAGGCCGCTCTGGATGACTATATTGCTCAGCAAATACGAGCTCACCAGGAGAATGAAGCAGCTGGCCAAGTTGTTAAAACTGGGCGACCATATCCAGGCTGGTATGACCAAATAAAGTACCCGCCGGGGTACACGATCCCCAAATTCCATGTGTACAAGGGGACAAGCAATCCCCACCAACATGTCGCTCACTTCAGGGCTCTTTGCGGCAACACCGGGGGTGATGATAAACTTTTGCTCCGTCAGTTTGTTGGCAGCTTGTCGGAGACAGCGTTTGAATGGTACTCTGAACTTCCAAATGACTCCGTCAATACTTTCGCAGAAATGGAGCTATTATTCACCCAGCGATTCGCGAGTGCTAGTGAATGCACCCCAATAACGCCATTGATCAATGCCAGGGTGAAACCTGGAGAGACATGGGTTCAATACGCAATACGATGGCGGAATCTGTGGTCGAAATGCGAACAACGCATCGAAGAAGCACCAGCGGTGGGCATGTTCGTGGGCACTCTTGATCCGCAGGCGACCATCTCTCAGTTCATGATGTTTTTAAAGCCGACTACTTTCCAGGCCTTGATTGACAAGTTGGCCCAAATTGACCAGATGGGTCATAGACCGTCTCCTCCAAAGCCAGACTCTCGAAATGAGAAGGGAAAGGGGAAAGCGATCGTCGTCGCCAATGCTCAACAGCAGCCCGGTGGCCCGAGACCAGTTGATCGCCAAAATAACAGAACTCGATCTCTCAAAGATAAAATAAGACACCGTTACTCGTTCCCTCGAGACAAGACGAAGAGGTTATTCGAGCTTGCACTGCGCAACAGGCTCATCAATCTGCCGGAGCCAAGGCGCCCAGCGCAACCCGACGACATTAGCAATCCTAACTATTGCCCTTATCACCAAATGTTGGGCCATCCGATCGAGGATTGTTACATCTTCAAAAGCTGGATAGAAGATCAATACCAGCAGGGCAAATTCGTATTATCTGAGAATTGGAAGGTGATCCCGCCTCGGCCACACATTCCTAAGAAGGCGGATACACCGGGGGCATCATGCTCTTTTGTAGAAGAAGCTCCATAGGAGGTTGCTCTTTCAGCCTAGACGAAAAGAATGCTGAAGGATCTCCACACATGTCCGGCAATTAGGTGGAAGAATCTACTGGAACCTGAGATCATCGAGGGGATGCTGAAGCCGCGCCCAACTCCGAAGATTGGTAGTGATAGCCAAAGCGCTCACATCCAGCCGTCAAACTCTTCGAAAAAGTGGAAGAAGACCAAAAAGCCCGTGAAGCCTGGAGACAAGCGCACGGACCTGCAAAAACAGATCGACGCACTGGAAGAGTATAACCAGAAGGTGCGGACTCCAATCACGCTCCAAGAGTTCCTCAGCCACGTCCTTGAGGACGGAAATGATGGAGGAGACTCGTCGAATGAATCTGAAGATTACGTGGCAAGTTGCCATGCGATCTCTCACTCGACGATAGACTATGAAGAAGCTCCTTGCACCGAGAAACTGGAGGCAGATCCTGAGCCGGAACTTCCGGGGCCATCAGAAGAAATGATCGACGCATTCCTTAATGAAGCTCTTTCAAAAAGTAAAGCTGATCGGGAGTGTGAGATCACCATATTCGAAAAGGCCGAACGCCGGCGACTGGACGAAAGAACTGAAACACTCCCTCCAAATCAAAGTACATCCGCCGTAAATAAAAACAGGTTCAAGATGAAGAAAAGGTTCGCCAAAGCCATATCGATGGGAATGAAGCTGCCACCCTCCGAAGAAAATATTCTTGGTGGATCAGAAACATATCCTAACTACTGCTTATGTCATCGAAAGATTGCGCACCCCACTGAAGAGTACAACGCTTTTAAAAGATGGCGGCAAGGATATGTTGCCCACCGACGACATTTCAAGCGGATGAAACACAAAGCTCGTCGGGAGCAAAGAAATACGACCGAGGAGCACAAAAGAACTGCCGACAACTGTCGCATGGTCAACGCTGGGGGATCGCAGGTTCTCACCTTCGGGAGCAACTCTGACGAAGAAATGGCTCTTGGCCCTCTCTTTAAGGAGTCCACTTCGAGAAAATAGGAAGAACCAAAGACCTGTGAAAAATATTCAGCTGCACAGCCGTACGCTGCCCGGAAAGAATCTTGGGCCCTTGAATAGTGGGTCAAATAGAAAAGATAACGGAAAAGAAAAAGTCCCTGAGGATATCATCCTTGATGACCAAGCCATCAAAGAGCTGACAGCCAAGAACCCGCCAAAGAAAAGTAAGGTGGACTACAACGTTCTGGAACACTTGAGAAAGCTACCTTCGCTATTAAGCATTCTCGACGCCCTTTTGTTATCCAAGGAAGCAAGAGATTCTTTAATCAAGGCACTGCAGGAACCCGAGCAAATCCAAGCTTTCCTCGCCGAAGAAAAGATGAAGGACGAGCTGGAAGAAGTACACACAGCCGATATCACCTTCGGCAATGAAGATCTCCTCCTTAGGACATGCGAGCACAACCGTCCCTTATAATTCTCCGGATACTTTCATGATATCATGATAGGCAAAATCCTGGTCGACAATGGGTCATCCGTCAACCTCCTCAACGTAAGGGTGTTAAAGGAAATCTGCATGAGCGTTCAACACCTCGCTCGCGATAAAATCACCATCTCCGGATTTGACTCCCAGTCATCACGGATGCTTGGGTCTGTAATATTGACACTATGCTTTGGGCTGCTTGTCATGGGCATTAAGTTTCACGTCATTGACGCCAAGACATGCTACAATGCTTTGCTCGGCCGGCCCTGGTTACACGAGTACAACATCATCCCTCTACACAACATCAGTGTATGAAGTATTTCAAAGATGGTCTCAAGTATACCGTAATCGGAGAGCTGAACCCATTCTCCATGAACGAAGTCCGAAAATATGAAGATGCAAAATACTTCTTACCGAATTTCGAGGACAAGGAAAGATGTCACAAACCGAAGAACAAAGCTATCACCACTATTCCGGTCTTCGGGAGTGATACCGAGGAGGAAGAAGAGATAGTTTACTCAGGTCCGCCCCAGTGCAATAAGCCGGGACCGTCCGCTCCTAAGTTGATCTTCGGCAGTGACTCGGAAGATGAGGTCAATGTCGTATTCTCTGCTCGGCCATCAATACAAGCCTTCGCTGATGAAGATCAAAGTTTGCAAGTTGCAATGGTTCTGCCTAAGCATCATAAAGAACTAGATGCGCTATATACTTACAGTGTGGAAGAACTGCAAACATTCTACGTCCCTCCCACGCGAAAAGGTGAAAAGGCGATCCTATTCTACCGATCCAAGGAAACCAAAGTGGAGAAAGAAATCTGACATGGCGCGGATTCTATACTTGACAGGCTCCAGTCCATCCGTTTGCCCAAATATTACACAGACAGACTAAAGAGACTCTTGAGACGCCAAGGTGTACCCCTTAAGTAAACTGCGTGACAATCACGGTTCTATAACAAGATCTGGAACATTCCCGGAACTCAACGAAAGTTGCCCAACGGGAGAATGGAAACGACCGGGCTTGGGTATATTCAATCCAAGAAATGGGAGCTACTCCGCGACTGCTACGTCATACATGACTTTGATGAAGAAGGAGATGCTCTATGGGAATGTTTACCCAATAAGAGCAAGGCTCTGTTCAAATTCCAAGGTGGGAAATGAAGCAACGCTTCTGTTTCCCCCAATCAGAGCAAAGCTCTGCCTTGAAATTAAAGTTAAAATTAAAGTTAAAATAATTGAAGCAACGCTTCAGCTGACTTGCGCAGTTGCGCTGCGCGATATGTGTCAGCGCAGTTGCGCTGCGCTCTGCGCCGCGCGACACGTGTCAGTGCAGTTGCGCTAGCGCGGTTGCGCCGCGCTCTGCGCCGCGCGACACGTGTCAGCGCAGTTGCGCTGCGCGACACGTGTCAAGCGCAGGTGCGCTTGCTCCAGCTGTGCCAGCATTTAAACAGAAAAATTATGGAGAGATCTTTCTAATCTTATTAAAACAATAAGATTCTCTTCTGTAAAACAGAAGCCCTTGGATCAAAGATCCAACGGTAGGGAAAAATCCCTAAATCACTCAGAGAAATATCTCTTTAACTGATTTAACAAATCAATTGGCACTATATAAAGGCCCCTAGACTCTAAGTCTAAAACACATTGGCATCAAGATAGAGACACACAGAACTCCTCTAAAAAAAATTTGAGAAGAGCTCAGAGAAAGAAAAGATAAAAACCTTTAAATAAAAGATGAACTTCTTCTAAAAGAGATCAATGATCTAAGAACAAGATCAAGATCTTGGATAAAAAAATAATAATAAAAAAAAAGAAGAAGTAATTTACTTCTGTATAAAGGCATTGCCTTTTGATGAACCACTGGTTCTCTGAAAACAAGAAAAACTTGTTTTCTTTGATCTAAATTTGATCAAAATATTAAACAGTGCCTTGCACTTTTGAAATTCGCACTGTTGCGCTCCTTGGATTGGCGCAAGCCACCAGGAAGCGCCACGTGTCAGCCCCAGAACAAATTGCGCTATGCGCTTCTAAAACAAGGCACTCCTCTCATAAATTGGCGCAAGTCATCAGAGTGCGCCACGTGTCAGCAGCGCGCTGGCGCAGCGCATCGCACTAACAGACTTGCGCTCACCAGAGCGTGACACGTGTCACCTCCACATGCGCTGGCGCCTTGCGCTCTTTAATTGGCGCAAAGCGCCTGACAAGCCACGTGGCGCTCTGTCAGACTAATTGATGCAGTGCATTATTAAAAAGAAGGGACAGAGCCCAATTAAAAGGCCTAACAGGCTTAATAAAAATGCAATGCATTATAAAAGGGATAGAGCCCAAACAAAAGTCTGTCAGACCAAAACAGATGTTGTGCATCATTTAAAAAAAGGGCAGAGCCCAAATAAAGGTCTAATAGACCAAAAAAAAATGCCATGCATTATTAAACAGGGGCAGAGCCCTAATAAAGGCCTAACAGGACAAACGCAGATAAAACGTTGAACATTTTCAACTGGACTTAGCCCAATTTTGGCCGTAAGTCCCAAATTAAATTGAACTGAGCACAACTTCTCTCTCAAATCAATTTACACCCAGTTCAAGGGTACATCTCTGAACTCCTCTGATATTTGTCATTGTAATTCTTCAACGTCGTCAGAGAGGTGACGGGTCCCGATAACCACACATCAATATGGACTGTGGGGTCCTTAAACTCATGGACTGACGCATCCTTAAACTCATGGACTAATGCATCCTTAAACTATCATTTGTCCCTAAAATGGGAATGTTGGACCGCCATGTCCCTAAACTGGAGATGGACCACTACGTCCTTAAACTGGCAATGGACCACCATGTCCCTAAACTGGAACAATAGAGTCCAAACGCTCTTTTGTCAGATCTAAACGATCCCGTTAAGTTGATCTTAGTCTCAAACTGGACAAACGTAACCTTAACAAACGTTTAAGTTGAGCTTAGCTTCAAATACGGCTAACGTATCCTTAAACCAAAACCCCAAACCCAAATCTAAGAAAATACGGATTTGGACTAATCCACGTCCTACGGGCGACGACATAAATTGGTCTCCGTATACAATCCACGGGCAACCACAAAAAAAACAAACACCCATGACACGAAGTGACCATCTGGAGAAGGAGAAAGTTGTTACCGCGATGCGGTAGCGTAATTAACTGCAGGGGATTGCGCTTGCAGGGAAGAGCGTCCCCACAATCAAAAAACCCCTCAAGCGAGGGGGAATCTGACGAAGTCTGCTACATCGGCCGCATCCGTCTAAACCTCCGATACACGGTGCCATAAATCAACTTGGCATCTTCGGAGAGGTGGACGGATAAAACCAAATAGCATCTGCCCCGAATCTCAGGCAAGACGTCCATGTCTTGGCCGCCATTCGGAGGGGAACAGATTCTGGCATGCCCGGTGGGAACTTTTCCACTTTCCACTCTACACTTCGTGTGTCGTGTTCGCGAATGAATCGCGGTTTGTTATAGTTGCCTGTGGATTCGAGGTACTAAGATTTGGTGTCTTGCTCCGTGCAGACAACAGAAGATCAATGACTTCAAACTGCACTAATTGCAACAACTCCCACTCCGTCCTCGCCGGAGGAGTGACCTATGGGCCTCAAGCGGCCTCCCTTTTCAAGATGCCAGTGGAGCAGGTAACTCAGGCCACCACTGGGCAGTTCTTTGGGACCATGATCCCACCTATGAGCTTCAATGCCCCGATGCTGTCGCAAGAAGCCCCAAAGAAGTCGGTTTTTGATCGACTCACCACTACTGCGGCCACTCTCAACGGGTCGCCCAACTCCACTGCCTCAGTTTTTAACAGACTAGGCCAGAGCTCCAACAGGCCTATAAAGAAGCCTGCAATACTAGAAGACGTTATCCCAAAGTGGGTAGCCATCCCTGCTCCCAAAATCATTAAGGCGGCTTCTCCTGCCAAAGGGTCGGTCTTCACAAGACTGAATATTTCTGCTCCCGTTCCAGGAGAAATCACCAAGGTTGCTTTCCGTACTCGGAAGTCTGCTTTTGATAGGTTGGTTGTCCCCATTCAACGGACGTCGGTCTTTAAAAGGGTGATACCAGTGAATTCTGACCAACACAGGGGGCATGAGGAGGTCACCCCTACGGCTAAACCAACTCCAATCGCACGACATGCTCGCCGTCGTCACTGGCGCCAGGTAAGGAAGGCTGGGGGCAACTCCCCCTCTGGGCTAACTCCGCCAGCTCCGATGGTGGAAATCAATGCTGCTGTTCCGACTGAGAATAGCTTTGAACCGCTAAGAAAGGTGCGCAAAAACTCGCCAACTGCCGTATTGAAAAGATCTCCTCCACCTGTGGATAATGCCCCAAAGGTGAAGCTAGAGCAGCCCCCTCAACGGCTGTCCTCTAAAATTTACAAGGTCTGGCGTCAAGTCCAAGACTCCGTGACGGATCAAGAGTATCTCCGCCGACAGAAAAAGATGAAGGTACGGCAGGAGAAGGACAACTTTGTCAAGCCACAAAAAGCGACAGCTACTTGGGTGCCCACTACAACGGCCCCCTCAACTTTGACCGCCCACAAAAGAAGGAGGTCGGGGAAGATCCCTGCGTTTTTGGCAAATTGCAAAGACACTGAATCTAAACGCCCCAAGTCTGGGGGCATGGTGGTGCATACCGTTTATATGGCATCTGGGAAAGAGGACAGCCGCGCTGCGACGGGTCACCGACCACTCACCCGAACCGTGACGAAAGCTCAAGAACAGCAGTAGAAGCTTCAGGAGATGATGACTGCGATGGCCGCACTTACCGGGCTAAAAGAAAGCTCGGAGGTATCATCAGAACAGCGGCACGAACAGGAAACTGACGCTGACTTCTTACGCAGAGTCCTCGAAAAGAAGGATAGAGAAGCAGCAGAACAAGCTGCCAACATAAAACAAATGGCGCTTCTCTTCCAAGACATGGTAGGAATGATGTTACAGTCGGACCCTCCAGCTGAAGACCCTCCGATCATTATTGAAGACGATAAAGAGGAGACATTTAATCGTCCTCCGGCTCTTTCAGCAGCCAAGGAAGAAACCATTTCCAAGGCCGCACTGGATGACTATATAGCTCAGCAAATACGAGCCCATCAGGCGAGTGAAGCGGCTGGGCAAATTGTTAAAACTGGACGACCCTATCCGAGCTGGTATGACCAAATCAGTTACCCGCCGGGATACACGATCCCTAAGTTCCACATATATAAAGGGACAGGGAATCCCCATCAGCATGTCGCTCAATTCAAGGCTCTTTGTGGCAACACTGGAGGTGACGACAAACTGCTGCTCCGCCAATTCGTCGGCAGTTTAGCAGAAACAGCTTTTGAATGGTATTCGGAGCTACCTAACGATTCTGTCAAAACATTTGCGGAGATGGAGCTACTGTTTACACAAAGATTCGCAAGCGCTAGTGAACGCACCCCGATAACAGCACTGATTAATGCCAGGGTAAGGCCAGGCGAGACGTGGGTTCAGTACGCGACACGACGGCGGAATCTATGGTCGAAATGCGAACAGCGCATCGAAGAAGCACCTGTGGTAGGCATGTTCGTGGGCACCCTAGACCCTCATGCAACTGTTTCACAGTTCATGATGTTCTTTAAACCGACCACGTTCCAGGCTTTAATTGATAAGCTATCCCAGATGGATCAAATGGGTCACAGACCGTCTCCTCTGAAGCCGGAATCCCGAAACGACAAGGGTAAAGGGAAAGTGACCTTCACTGCGAACACCCAACAGCAGCCCAGTGGCCCAAAGCTAGCGGATAAACTGGAAGAGAGACGGCGGTATTATAATGAGAAAATGAAGCGCCCTTACTCATTCCCGCGGGATAAAATGAAGAGGCTGTTCGAGCTAGCGATGCGCAATAGGCTTATCTATCTCCCGAATCCAAGGAGACCACCGCAACCCAGCGAGGTGAATAATCCCAATTATTGCCCTTACCACCAAACGGTAAGTCACCCGATCGAGGATTGCTTCGTCTTTAAGGGATGGATTGAAGACCAATACCTACAGGGCAAGTTTGCGCTGTCTGAAAAGTGGAAAGTAAACCCACCACAGCCGCACACTCCAAAGAAGACGGATACGCCGGGGGCAACTTACTTTTTCATTGAAGAAGCTCCATGGGAGGTCGTGCTTTCCGCCAAAACCAAAAAGATGCTGAATGATCTCCAGACATGCCCGGCGATCAGGTGGAAGAACCCGTCGGAACCTGAGATCATCGAAGGGATGCTGAAACCGCGTCCAACTCCAAAGATTGGTGGGGATAGCCAAAGTGTTCACACCCAGCCATCGAAATCATCGAAAAAGAAGAAGAGATCCAAAAAGCCCGTGAAGCCTGGCGACAAGCACACGGACCTGCAGAAACAAATCAACGCACTGGAAGAGTACAACCGGAAAGCGCGAACCCCAATCACGCTCCAAGAGTTTCTCAGCCACATCCTTGAAGACGGAGATGATGGAGAAGACTCATCATATGGATCTGAGAATTACGTGGCAAGTTGTCATGTGATCTGTCACTCGTCGATAGATGATAAAGAAGCTCCTTGCACCTAGAAACTGAGGGGGGTCCTGAAACAGAACTTCTGTGGCCGTCAGACGAGATGATCGATGTCTTCCTGAATGAGATTCGTCTGAAAAGTAAAGCCAATCAGGAGCGTGAGAGGGTCATATTGGAAGGAGCCAAACGCCGGCGACTAGACGAAAGAGTCAAGACACTCCCGTCAAATCAAGAGACATGCGCTGCGGATAAAAACAAATTCAAGACGAGGAAAAGGTTTGCTAAGGCCATATCAATGGGAATGAAGCTACCACCCTCACACTCTCGGTGGAGTAGAGATGCATCCTAATTACTGCTTATATCATCAGAAGATCGCACATCCTACTAAAGACTGCGACTCCTTTAAGTGTTGGTGGCAAGGGTATGTTGCTCACAGGAAACACGTCAACAGAATAAAGCGGGAAGCTCATAGACAGCGAAAAATACGACAGATGAGCATAAAAGAGTTGCCGGCAATTGTCATAGGGATGATCCCGGGGGATCACGAGTTCTCACCTTCGGGGGAGACTCCGACGAAAAAGTAGCCTTCGGTCCTCTCTTCAAGGAATCCATCTCTGAAGAATTGAAGAATTGCGAGAACATTCAGCCGTGCAATTGCACGATACCCGGAGAGAATCTCGGACCCACAAACAACGGAGCGAACAAAAAGGATAAAGGAAAGGGAAAAACGGTCTTCGTCGCCAACACTCAACAACAATCGAGTGGCCCTAGACTGGTTGTTCGCCAAAAAAACAAGCGGCAACCCCTCTATGAGAGGTTGAAACGTCTTTACTCGTTTCCCCAGAATGAAACAAGGAGGCTGTTCGAAGTGGCAGTGCACAACAGGCTTATCACTCTACCGGAGCCGAAACACCAGCTACAACTGAATGATGTCAACAATCCTAATTACTGCCCTTACCACCAAGTATTGGGCCATCCGATCGAAAACTGCGATGTTTTCAAAAACTGGGTTGAAGACCAATACCAACTGGGCAAGTTCGCATTGTTCGAAAACTGGAAAGTGAGCCCGCCACAACCACATGCTCCGAGAAGATGGATATGCCGGGGGCATCATGCTCATTCATAGGGAAAGCCCCATAGACCAAAAATTCAGTAAACTAGAGATTCACCTCAAATACGGCAACGACAGACCAAAACGTCGTTAAACTAACGATGGACCACTACGTCCTAAAACTAGCTGATGACCGAAACGTCTTTAAACTACTACCGCAGCATCCTCAGGCTGACGAGATAAAAAAAAAGATTAAAAAAAGAATAAAAAATATATATAATAAAAAAATAATAAAAACGGTATGTCCATAAGCAAAATGGGCACGGATGAAAACCCGAAAGGGCTCCGTGAGTAAAAATAGCAGGGAAACCGGCGAGTGTTCGTGAAAACCCGAAAGGGCGCGACCTCGTTAGGAAAAAAAAAGAATGAAGAGAATAAAAGAAAATAAAAATAATAATAATAAATAAAAACGGTATGTCCATAAGCAAAAAGGGCACGGATGAAAACCTGAAAGGGTTCCGTGAGTAAAAACAGCAGGGCTACCGGCGAGTGTTTGTGAAAACCCGAAAGGACGCAACCTCGTTAAAAGACACTTGCAGGGTCCCTTCGACCTTGTAAGGAGAAACCATCCGCGTGAGATCCTTACGAATCACAAAGGAACAATACACTTAGGGATCCTCACGATTCCTAAGGAGAAATTACACTTGCGGGATCCTCACGACTCGTAAGGAGAACTCTCTTATGGGACCCTCACGGCTCATAAGATTTGAAAGTCTTAAGTTACAGAGACCTAAACATGTTCTTAAGCAACCCTCACAACCTTCGATATTGCCCTACAAGCGGCTCATACTGAACCCTGTATACAATCCACGGGCGCGAATAAACATTTCCCCAGCAAGTCCCACCCGTGGCTAGGGATATGTCTATATGGTGAACAACCCTTATAAGTCCTCTCTACTTATAAGGAGAAAACCCTTTTGTAAGATCCTTACGACTTACGGGGGAACATACACTTAGGAATCCTCACGATCCCTAAGGAGAAAACACACCTACGAGATCCTCACGACTTGTAGGGAGAAATACCTTTGTGAGACCCTTACGGCTCATGAAGTCAAAAGCCTTAGTCGACGGGATCCTAACCCTGTTCGCTAAGCCACCTTTGTTCGGCAGCGACAGAGGCAAATGATGATTCGCTCCTGGCAATATCCCAGTTGTAGCGATGCTGATGCCTAAATCGGTATCAAATCCCAAGCCCTTTCATGGCACATAATGATTCGCTCCTGGCAATATTCAGCGATGTTGATGCTGAGATTAGCGTCAGATTCCAAGTTCCACACCCGCGATAAAAAAAATCAGCGAGCCATACGTGCATACGAAATAGCCGAAATGATGGGGCAACTTGCAATAAAAAGCAGCAAGTAAAAATGTATGCATGCAAAATAGCCGAAATGATTGGGCAACTCGCAATAAAAAGCAGCGAGTGAAAATAAAATAAATAGCCGAAATGATTGGGCACCGCGAAAAATAGCCGAAATGATTGGGCAATCGCGACCTTTGCGATATAAAAGCTGAAATGATAGAGCATCGCGGAAATAAAATAATAATATGAAAATGAATGAAACTTTCACCCTACATGTGAGATCACATCGATCCCTGTATACAATCCAGGGGCACAAAAAAAGAGGGAACCATACCTTCCCAACAGGCTCCACCAGAAAGCGAAGCCAAATCTCGACGGTTCATGGACAACCTAGAGACAACCTTGACATTTGTTGCAATATTGCAGACACAATTTCAGCAAATGAAGCAAAAGAAGATCCCTAGCTTCAGGGTCTCGACGTCGACATCGACAACTTAGAGATCACCAACGGCGTTTCTCCTCACTCCAACCAGTGCAGACGTGACGTCAACAACCGACCTCAGAGTCGCAACGAAACGGAGCCACGGCAAAGTCCCTAGTTCCAAATCTCGACGGTTCACCAACAACCTAGAGACAACCGCGACATTCTTCTCGATATAGAGGACATAATGCCAGCAAACGAAGCAAAGGCCAAATTCCTAGCTTCAGGGTCTTAACGGCAAGTCATATAAAGCCTGAAAGACAATCGGAGATCATCTCGCCACCATTGCGGAATGGTCACCACCTCGACGTTCATCTAGACACAGCAGACGCAACATCACCAAGCGGAGCCACGGAAAAGTCCCAAGTTCCAGGTCTTAACGATTCACAGGCAACCTAGGAACCACCTCGACGTTCGTCTCGATACAGCAGACGAGATGTTACCCCAGCGATCCTTTCTCCAACAGGATTCGGACACGACAAAGCAAACGAAGCAAAGGCCAAATTCCTAGCTTCAGGGTCTTAACGGCAAGTCATATAAAGCCTGAAAGATAATCGGAGATCATCTCGCACCGGTGCGGAGTGGTCACCATCCTTGACGTTCGTCTCGACACAACAGACGCAACATCACCAAAAGGAGCCACGGCAAAATCCCTAGTTCCAAACCTCGACGGTTCACCAGCAACCTAGACACAACCGCGACATTCGTCTCGATATAGAGGACGCAATGCCAGCAAACGAAGCAAAGGCCAAATTCCTAGCTTCAGGGTCTTGACGGAAAGTCATATAAAGCCTGAAAGACTATCGGAGATCATCCCACACCAGCGCGGGGTGGTTATGACTCATCGGGGCTCTCCAAAATGAGCCTAACCTCAAGTAAAAAGTGACATGGAATATCCCTACGCTTGCTCTTTCGACGGTAATATTACCTAGAAGATTACTTGAAGATGTCTTGTCCAGCCCCCGAAGGGATCAAAGACACGACAATCGCAAGGCTACTCGAACAGCAAGATTGCCTATCGAGGAATACATCAGCCAACGCGACAGTACGACGGAAAAAACCCTAAGTACCACAGACTCTAACGGACCTTTGTCGTAAAGAGCAGAGGTTAACTGTGACGTTAGGATATTCTTGCGAGAAATGCTCGATTCGTCTCGACTCGTGAGGAAATTAGTGTCTTTGCGAGAAATGCTCGATTCGTCTCGACTCGTGAGGAAAAGCCTTAGGCAGCGGGGATTAAAAAACCTGTTTCCTAAGCATTGGGGCCCTGCAAGTCGTCCCAAAATGGACTCTTGCATACTACTCACGGGCCACACTTTCCAAAGTCGAATCTCGATAAGGAGGGAAACAACCATTTACGAGTCCTCTCGACTTGTAAGAGGGAAAATTCTCTTGTGGGATCCTTACGACTCTCAAGAGAAAACACACTTAGGAGTCCTCACGACCCCTAAGGAGAAAATACACCTACAAGATCCTCTCGACTCGTAGGGAGAAAAGTCTTTATGAGACCCTCACGGCTTATAAAGTTGAATAGTCTTAGGAGACAGACCTTAACCCTGTTTTCTAAGCCATCGCCACTCTGCAGAAAGCATAAGATTAACGGTTATATACCATCGATGGATCGCACTTGCTAAAATCACGTGGTAAACAACACACCAAAGAGAAGAGAGCGACAGAAAGAACGTCCGATTTGCATCTGATTAAGCGTTTGAGACATACCCATTCATGCATGTGCAAAAAATTTAGTACGCGAAACAAGACAAGCTGAAATGAGAAATTTTCCATTCATATTGCAAAAGGTTCTTACAATTATAAAGAAATAAACAAAGACATTATCGAGATGGTTACAATGGCAAAACCTCAAATCTAGGACATGGATTGAGGAACTCAAAGTGACCTTGTCTAGAACTTTCCAAGACTGGCGAACCATCCTAGTGTGCTTCCTTTCGCGAGCACGGGCGTCGGGATCCCCACTGATGTCCTCCACCCTCCGATAGGCAGCAAGAATGGCGGACTGTTGAAAAGCCCGGTGCAAGAGATTGACAAGATTGTCTCGCCGTCTCTTCGAGATTAAGTTCATCAGATACACCGAGTGCACCTTATCCTCAGCGACATCCAATGCTCCAAACGGCACACCGGTACAAAATAAAGGGAGTGCTTCCCAGATCGCCCCCACGATAAGCTTCAGGAGAGAGGAACGCTGAGGAAGCAGTTGACCATGGTATGCATCGAAGCGACTCATTATTTCAGCACACTCGGCGTTGGTGAACTCTCGATTCTGAGAACGGCCAAGTCGGCGAATGTCCCCGTAAGAGATAATTTCGTCGAGATCGTACATATGGGCGTCCATTACTCCTGTAAAAGAAAAGCAGCAACATTAGCAGAAAGACTGATTAAGCAAAATGATATAATTCATCGAAGAATAAAATGCCATCTTTAAACTCCAAGATCCATGAAAAACTCCTAAGAGTTCTTCTGTATGATTTGCAAGAAGCAAAGCTCCATTGATGAATTAAGAAAATACAAGGAAAATCTTTTAAAGAGCACAACTTTATAATGGAACCCTAATAGGGTTCTTTTTAAATCCCTTTAGACCTATAGAGCAAAGCTCTGCTAAATGAAACCCTAAATGGGTTTTCTTTAGATCAGGAATCTATTAAGAGCAAGGCTCTTAAAATTAATTTAATCTAATCTAATTTTTACCTAAAAATTCTCTAGAGTTTGAACTCGTAAAAGTGCTTAAACAAAAGAGTAAGGCTCTGAATGAAAATTCTTATGAAGAGATGCAAAATCATCTAAGAGACCAAAGGTCCTATTTATAGACATTAAGAGAGCCGTTTCAACTTCCAAAAGTTGGCGCAACGGTTGGAATTCTGCCAACGCTGCGCTCACGTTTGGGGCCACGTAAGCGCAACGGTAGGGGGGCATTTGTTTACCCAATAAGAGCAAGGCTCTGTTCAAATTCCAAGACGGGAAACGAAGCAACGCTTCTGTTTCCCCCAATCAGAGCAAAGCTCTGCCTTGAAATTAAAGTTAAAATTAAAGTTAAAATAATTGAAGCAACGCTTCAGCTGACTTGCGCAGTTGCGCCAGCACAGTGCGCTGTGCTCTGCGTTGCACGACACGTGTCAGCGCAGTTGCGCTAGCGCACTACGCTGCGCGACACGTGTCAAGCACAGGTGTGCTTGCGCCAGCTGTGCCAGCATTTAAACAGAAAAATTCTGGAGAGATCTTTCTAATCTTATTAAAACAATAAGATTCTCTTCTGTAAAACAGGAGCCCTTGGATCAAAGATCCAAAAGTGGGGAAAATCCCTAAATCACTCAGAGAAAGATCTCTTTAACTGATTTAACAAATCAATTGACACTATATAAAGGCCCCTAGACTCCAAATCTAAAAAACATTGACATCAAGATAGAGACACACAGAACTCCTCTAAAAAAATTTTGAGAAGAGCTCAGAGAAAGAAAAGGTAAAAACCTTTAAATAAAAGAAGAATTTCTTCTAAAAGAGATCAATGATCTAAGAATAAGATCAAGATCTTGGATAAAAAAAATAATAATAATAAAAAAGAAGAAGTAATTTACTTCTGTATAAAGGCATTGCCTTTTGATGAACCACTGGTTCTCTGAAAACAAGAAAAACTTGTTTTCTTTGATCTAAATTTGATCAAAATATTAAACAGCGTCGTGCACTTTTGAAATTTGCACTGTTGCGCTCCTTGGATTGGCGCAAGCCACCAGGGAGCGCCACGTGTCAGCTACAGAACAAACTACGCTATGCGCTTCTAAAACATAGCACTGCTATCATAAATTGGCGCAAGTCATCAGAGCGCGCCACGTGTCAGCAGCGCGCTAACGCAGCGCACTGCGCTAACAGACTTGCGCTCACCAGAGCGTGACACGTGTCACCTCCACATGCGCTGGTGCCTTGCGTTCTTTAATTGGCGCAAAGCGCCTGATAAGCCACGTGGCGCTCTGTCAGACTAATTGATGCAGTGCATTATTAAAAAGAAGGGACATAGCCCAATTAAAAGGCCTAACAGGCCTAATAAAAATGCAATGCATTATAAAAGGCATAGAGCCCAAACAAAGGTCTGTTAGACCAAAACAGATGTTGTGCATCATTTAAAAATAAGGGCAGAACCTAAATAAAGGTCTAATAGACCAAACAAAAATGCCATGCATTATTAAACAGGGGCAGAGCCCTAGTAAAGGCCCAACAGGCCAAACGCAGATAAAACGTTGAACATTTTCAACTGGACTTAGCCCAATTCTGGCCGTAAGTTCTCAAATTAAATTGAACTGAGCACAACTGCTCTCTCAAATCAATTTACACCCGGTTCAAGGGTATATCTCTGAACTCCTCTGATATTTGTCGTTGTAATTCTTCAACGTCGTCAGAGAGGTGACGGGTCCCGATAACCACACATCAATATGGACTGTGGGGTCCTTAAACTCATGGACTGACACGTCCTTAAACTCATGGACTAATGCGTCATTAAACTAACATTTGTCCCTAAAATGGGAATGTTGGACCGCCATGTCCCTAAACTGGAGATGGACTACTACGTCCCTAAACTGGCAATGGACCACTATGTCCCTAAACTGGAACAATAGAGCCCAAACGCTCTTTTGTCGGATCTAAACGATCCCGTTAAGTTGATCTTAGTCTCAAACTGGACTAACGTATCATTAACAAACGTTTAAGTTGATCTTAGCTTCAAATACGGCTAACGTATCCTTAAACCAAAACCCCAAACCCAAATTTAAGAAAATATGGATTTGGACTAATCCACGTCCTACGGGTGACGACATAAATTAGTCTCCGTATACAATCCACGGGCAACCACAAACAAAACAAAAACCCACGACACGAAGTGACCATCTGGAGAAGGAGAAAGTTGTTACCGCGATGCGGTAGCGTAATTAACTGCAGGGGATTGCGCCTGCAGGGAAGAGCATCCCCATAATCAAAAAACCCCTCAAGCGAGGGGGAATCTGACGAAGTCTGCTATATCGGCCGCATCCGTCTAAACCTCCGATACACGGTGCCATAAATCAACTTGGCATCTTCGGAGAGGTGGACGGATAAAACCAAATAGCATCTGCCCCGAATCTCAGGAAAGACGTCCATGTCTTGGCCGCCATTCGGAGGGGAACAGGGAAGATGCTAACCCTGAACCAGCACGAACTCCCGCCATTAAAATGCCAAGTCCGTCGTTCGAAGAACAGATGGACAAGCTTATAAGGGAAGCGGGTCAAAAGGTTCGAGACGATCATAATCGCGAAATGTCCATCTACGAGAAAGCCAGGACGCAGCGCCTCCTTCAGCAGGCTGTGAAAAACGAAAATGCACCTCCTTACCAATCTGTTGTACAAAAGGCCCGAAGAAGAGGCAGAAATAAACCAAAGAATGGGAAAGGCATTCGACAGCGACAAAGCGGGTCTAAGAAGCCACGTGATCGGGAATCGAGCAACCAGGATTCGTCTCTTATAAAGAAGATGGGTCGAGCATACTCTTTTCCCCAAGATAAAACACAGAAGATACTTGACCTTGCCATAAAACATCGAACGATTACCCTCCCGGAGTCCAAGCACCCCGAGCAAGCAGGCGAAGTCTCTCACCCGGACTATTGCTCCTATCACAGGGCAATAGGACATCCTCTCGAATACTGCTTCACATTCAAGAATTGGATCGAAGGCCAATATCAACAAGGCAGGTTCGCTCTATCTAGCTGTTGGAGAATAACCCCGCCGCAGAAGCATGAACCGAAGACCACGAGAGCAGAACCAGATCAACATCGGTCTTGGAAGCGATCTCGTACCTGCCACGTGATAATGCTGTCAGAAGAAGAGCCCGAGAATGTGGATGACCTCTCCTGGTGCTTAGAAAACGATGATGGCGAGGTCATCTCAGAGTTTCCACCGGCGCTAAAAGAGTTGGAAGATGGAATACATACCACTGCAGATAACCTCAAGAAAATTGATTTGGGGACGGCAAGTGACCCGCGGCCGACGTTCGTCAGTGAGCTGTTGTCTGAAGAAAGGGTGGCTACGCTAAAGGACGTGCTCATGCAGCATAAAGATTGTTTCGCATGGAACTATTCCGAGATGCCAGGACTAGATACAGAGATTTCTGTACACAAATTGGCGATATCCTCGGACGTCAAGCCGATCAAACAGGCACCTAGGAGAATGCGGCTCGAGCTTGAGATGAGCATCAACGCCGAGTTCAAGAAGCTAATCGACTCCGGCTTCATCCAGGAAATCCAATATCCTGACTGGATCGCCAACATCGTCCCAGTGATGAAGAAAAATAGGACGGTGCGCATATGTGTGGACTGTCGGGATCTCAATAAAGTCTGCCCGAAAGACGAATTCCCAGTACCAGTCACTGAACTGATGATAGATAATACGTCCACTCACGAAATTTTCTCCTTCATGGACGGCTCATCAGGATATAATCAGATAAAGATGCATCCCGAAGACTAGAAATATACTGCTTTCCGGACCCCTTTGGGCATATTCTGCTACAAGGTGATGCCCTTCGGTCTAAAGAACGCCGGTGCCACCAACCAGAGGGCCATGATGAAGATCTTCAATGACCTCTTACATGAAATTGTCGAATGCTATATCGACGACCTCGTGGTTAAAAGAAAATCATATGAGGAACATTTAGAGCATCTGAAGATCGTGTTTCGGCGCCTTCGGCAATACAACTTGAAGATGAACCCACTCAAATGCGCGTTCGGAGTTTCATCGGGCAAATTCCTAGGATTCATCGTCCGACACCGAGGCATCGAGATAGATCCGTCAATGATCAAGGCGATCATGGAAATGCCTCCGCCAAGGACTCTCAAACAACTACGGTCTCTCCAAGGAAAGCTCGCGTATATCCGGCGATTTATAGCCAATCTCTAAGGCAAGTGTCGTCCTTACAGTCACCTGATGAAGAAGGGAACCCCTTTCGTCTGGGATTGCAAATGCCAAAATGCACTGGACGAAATCAAGCAATACCTGTAGAATCCGCCAGTACTGGCCGCTCCCGTTAAAGGAAAACCTCTCATTCTGTATACAACCGCCCTTAGGCGTATTATGGGCACAAGAGAACGACCAAGGGAAGGAGAGAGCCCTTTATTATCTGAGTCGAGTTCTCCTGGGGGCAGAAAGCAATTACTCCCCCATCGAAAAACACTGCCTGGCATTGATCTTCGCAATAACGAAGCTCAGACACTATGCGTTGGCATATGAGGTCCATCTCATATCAAAGATGGATCCCCTCAAATATTTGATGTCAAAGTCCATATTAACAGGACAGCTCGCTAAATGGGCCCTCCTCTTGATGGAGTTCTCGATAACTTCTCGTCCTCTCAAGGCAGTGAAAGGCCAAGCCATCGCCGACTTCCTCGCTGAGCACCCGTTACCCACCGATTCTCCTTTGAACTGCGAATTGCCAGACGAACATGCGTTTGACACGATCGACGGGAATGATACCCGGTGGGAACTCTAATTTGATGGAGCGTCTTCCATGAAGAAGCGCAAACAAAGCACCCCCATAATCAAATCAGGGATAGGTCTCATCTTCGTGGCTCCACAAGGAGGGATAATGCACTTTGCCTTCTCCTTAACAGAGCCAAGGACGAACAATGAAGCCAAATAAGAAGCTTTGATAGCAGGTCTCGAGATTGCCATCGACATGGGAATTGAAAACCTTCTCATATACGGAGACTCCCAACTAGTCGTTAGTCAAGTAAACGGCGACTATCAGACGTGCAAGCCTGAGTTGGTGAAATACGGCGAGAGAGTACAGCGACTGCTGACTCAAATTCCTTCCTACACTTCGGAAAGCATACCGCGTGCAGAAAATAGCAAAGCGGGCGCATTAGCCAAGCTCGCTAAAGAACTGGCTGGCGAAAACCTCGATGACGTGAGGATCGTTGTGCAAAGCCGTCGAGTTCTCGCACCGCAGAAATATCTCCGGAGTTTTCCGAAGAAAAGGAAGCGACCGAGCGAATGACTCTGCAAATAAAAGACCAGGAAAAGGTTGCGGATTGGAGAGAAGTCTTTATAGATTATTTCAAATCCCGTCGAACACCTGAAGATGCCTCCTCAAGACATTAGCTTATAAAACGAGCTCTGTCTTTTGCTTTCGTCAATGATACTCTGTATAAGAGATCATTTGATTCTCTGTAGTTAAGATGCCTGGGGCCTGAAGAGGCAAAGAGAGTCGTCCAAGAAACTCACGACGGACTTTGCGGTTCTCACCAAGCCGGGCCGAAGATGAAGCTGAAGATCAAACGGATGGGTTATTATTGGCCCACGATGATCCAAGACTGCCTCGAATACGCGAAGCAGTGCCATTCATGCCAGATTCACAGGGACTTTATCCATCAGCATCCAAATCCACTACATTCAACAGTGGCTAGCTGGTCGTTCGAAATGTGGGGGACTGACATAATCGGCCCCATCGAACCAGCATCGTCCAGAGGACATCGATTCATTTTGGCGACAACTGATTATTTCTCCAAGTGGGCAGAAGCAGTACCGCTGAGGGAAGTGAAGACGGAGAATATCCTCCATTTCTTCAAGACACACGTCATTTATAGGTTTGGAACTCTACGACGGATCATCTTTGATAACGGGCCAGCCTATAGAAGCACAAGATCAGCCGTTTCACACAACGGCATAACATAGACTGTATATACTCCTCAATATATAATCCCCGAGCTAACGGTCTAGCTGAGGCTTTTAACAAGACCTTGACGAAGATCGTGAAAAAGACCGTGTCTCGAAATAAGAAGGACTGGCACGAGAGACTGCATGAAGCTCTCTGGGCGTATCGAACTACGTTCAAAACGGCCACAAACACAACTCCGTACGCATTGGTATTTAGTACAGAGGCGGTACTCCCCCTCGAGATAGAGCTACCCTCTTTACGAGTAGCAGTTCACTACGAGCTAACGGACGAAGAGAATGCTCACCTTCGGCTTGAGGAACTCGATGCCCTTGATGAAACCCGGCTCATAGCGCAACAAAATCTGGAGGCTTATAAAGCAAAGATGATGCGCTCATACGAAAGATTGACTAGGCCGAGGACATTCCGCCAAGGCGAACTTGTGCTAGTGGTCAAAAGACCTATGATCCCTAATCACGCCAAGCGGAGGAAATTCGAGCCGAACTATGAAGGCCCGTATATCATAGACAAGGTTTACCAGGGTGGAGCTTATCTACTCATGGACATGCATGGTGAAAGACCTTTCAGGCCAATAAATGGTCGCTTCCTAAAGAAATACTACACCTGACGAGTCACGGCCTAAGTTAATGATAGATGACAACGACTATGTCCGCTCGCTATCTTCCTAAGCCCAAACTCTATAAGTAGTAACCGGCCAACGGACCGAAACGTCCTTAAACTAACAGCGGACCGAAACGTCCTTAGACTAAAAATAGACCGAAATGTCCTTAAACTAACGACGGACCGAAACGTTCTTAAAGTAACGATGGACCACTATGTCCTAAAACTAGCTGTTGACCGAGACGTCGATAAACTACTGTGGACTGCAGCATCCCAAGGCTGATACAAAAAAAGAAGAATAACAAAAAAATGAGAAAAAAAGATAAAATGGTATGTCCATAAGCGAAAAGGGCACGGATGAAAACCCGAAAGGGCTCCGTGAGTTGAAACAGCAGGGCTACCGGCGAGTTTTGTGAAAACCCGAAAGGGCGCAATCTCGTTAAAAGACACTTGCAGGTCCTCTCGACCTTGTGAGGAGAAACCACCTGCGTGAGATTCTTACGAATCACAAGGGAGCAACACATTTAGGGATCCCTACAATTCCTAAGGAGAAATTACACTTACGAGATCCTCACGACTCGTAAGGAGAACCCTCTTATGAGACCTTCACGGCTCATAAGATTCAAAAGTCTTAAACTACAGGGATCTGAACCCGTTCTTAAGAGGCCACCACAACCTCCAATTTTGCCCTACAAGTGGCTCAATGTCGGCCCTTGTATACAATCCACGGGCGCGAATAAACATTTCCCTAACAAAGTCCCATCCGTGACTAGGGATATGTTCGCACGGTGAACCTCCTTGTAAGCCCTCTCGACTTATAAGGAGAAAGCACTCTTGTAAGATCCTTACGACTTATAAGAGACCATGCACTTAGGAATCCTCACGATTCCTAAGGAGAAAACACACCTATGAGATCTTCACGACTCGCAGGGAGAAAGACCTTTATGAGACCCTTATGGCTCATGAAGTCAAAAGCCTTAATCAACAGGATCTTAACCCTGTTTGCTAAGCCATCTTTGTTCGACATCGACAGAGGCAAATGATGATTTGCTCCTGGCAATATTCCAGTTGTAGCGGTGCTGATGCCGAAATCGGTGTCTAATTCCAAGCTTGCAGCAAAAAGCCAACGAGCCACACATGCATACGAAATAGCCGAAATGATGGGGCAACTTGCAACAAAATCAGCAAGTAAAAATGTATGCATGCCAAAATGATTAGGCATCTCACAATAAAAAGCAGCGAGTAAAAATAAAATAAATAGCCGAAATGATTGGGCGCTGCGAAAAATAGCCGAAATGATTGGGCAATCGCGACCTTCGCGATATAAAAGCTGAAATGATAGAGCATCGCAGAAAGAAATAAAGAAAAATGAAATTTATGCCCTACAGGTGATATCACATCAATCCCTGTATACAATCCAGGGGCGCAAACAAAGAAGGAATCACACCTTCCCTCCCCAGGCTCCATCAGAAAACGAAGCCAAATCTCGATGGTTCCCGGACAACCTGGGGACCACTTCGATATTCGTCTCATTATAACAGACGCAACGTCATCCACATGACCCCGTCTCGGAAATACGCCATCCACATGATCCCGTCGCGGAAATACGTCATCCATATTACCCCGTCACGGAAATACGTCATCCACATGACCCCATCGCAGAAATACGTCATCCATATGACCCCGTTTCGGAAATACGTCATCCACATGACCCCGTCTCGGAAATACGTCATCCACATGACCCCGTCGCGGAAATACGTCATCCACATGACCCCGTCACGGAAATACGTCATCCACATGACCCCGCCGTGGAAATACGTCATCTACATGACCCCGTCTCGGAAATACGTCATCCACATGACCCCGTCTCGGAAATACGTCATCCACATGACCCCGTCGCGGAAATACGTCTTCCACATGACCCCGCCTCGGAAATACGTCATCCATATGACCCCGTCGCGGAAATACGTCATCCACATGACCCCGTTTCGGAAATACGTCATCCACATGACCCCGTCTCGGAAATACGTCATCCATATGACCCCGTCGCGGAAATACGTCATCCACATGACCCCGTCTCGGAAATACGTCATCCACATGACCCCGTCACGGAAATACGTCATCCACATGACCCCGTCATGGAAATACGTCATCCACATGACCCCGTTTTGGAAATACGTCATCCACATGACCCCGTCTCAGAAATACGTCATCCACATGACCCCATCGCGGAAATACGTCATCCACATGACCCCGTTTCGGAAATACGTCATCCACATGACCCCGTCTCGGAAATACGTCATCCACATGACCCCGTCATGGAAATACGTCATCCATATGACCCCGTCGTGGAAATACGTCATCCACATGACCCCGTTTCGGAAATACGTCATCCACATGACCCTGTTTCGGAAATACGTCATCCACATGACCCTGTCTCGGAAATACGTCATCTACATGTCAATCTCACTTAACACTTACGGGTCCTCTCGATTCGTAAGGAAGAAAACTCTCTTATAAGATCCTTACGACTTATAAGGGAAAACACACTTAGAAATCCTCACGACTCCTATGGAGAAAAGACACCTACGAGATCCTTTCGACTCGTAGGGAGAAAGTCTTCATGAGACCCTCACGGCTCATGAAGTTGAAAAGTCTTAGGCAGCAGATCTGAACCTTCTTCCTAAGCCACCACTACCCCTCGAAGAAGCCAAAACAAGATGCTCACCCTATCATCTGCCGGCTATGTTTGCTAAGGTGACATGCTGATAACAAAAGAAAGAAGAAAGCAAGAAATAACACAAGACATTGCGAAAAGAAATGTATCTTTTATTCATGAATTCAATTGGGTACAAAATACATCATATGAATGAATAAATTTTATTCAAAATTACAAATGGAACAAAAAACAATTATTGAGAGCGAAGCGCTTTCAGTATTCGGATCAGCCGCTCGTGCACTTCCTTCAGCCCTTCTTCTTGATCAGCCGCCGCGGCTAGTTCTGCTTCGATTCGAGTCCTTTGTTGCAAGCATGATGAAATCTTCTCATCGATTTCCCATTGGGCAGCTTCGCGACTCTACGTAACCCGCTCGATAGAGTCGAGCTTCTGTCTCAATACAAGCCCGTCCGAGATACATTGCTGCAAGGTGGCAAAGACGGCTCTCAGTTGTGCGGCGTTCGCTTCGACCTGGGCACGTAATTGGACAGACACAGCGGAAGCCTCCTTGCGTTCCTTCTGCCTCAAGGTCGCTTCTTATTCGAAATAGCGGAGGAAGGACACGCTCTGCTCGACCCATGCGGCCCGCCGGGAGTTCAAAGCCTGAATCTTAGGGGCAGGACGCATAAGCTCAAGCTCATGCAGGCAGGCCTCAATCTTCCTGCAATGATTAACCCAAGACTCGACGACGCCTTCATTATGGAAGTTCACAAGCGTCGCCAGCATTGGATTGACCTCGGCAGCGAAATCTGCGGCAGATGTAGGAGCCTCCACGTCAAGCTCCTCGACGTATTCGCTCAGCATACGCAGACTGGTCACATCACCTTTTGAGGATGGACGTCTGGAAAAGGGCCCTGCCGGCATTATAATAGGAGACTCGAAAGGGGCTAGAATCGATGTGACCGCTACAAACCAAATCACAATCAGATGTCGGCTCAAGAAATAAAGAAAAGTACACGAACAATATGTAGGGTTACTAGGCACTCTAATAAGGTACTACAAGGTATCAACCATGCCCAATTAAATTTTTAGCCGTGCCGAATAACCCTAAACAAGATCTTTGCTAGATAATTAGGGTTACACATTTATGTAAATAACATTTATTACTAAATGAATACGAAATACAACCTTTGTAGATCGGTCCTTCACTTCTAAAGCTCCTTGTCATAGTCCCTTTGCTGCGATCATGGTTCTCCCGGGCTCTTGCATGGCTTCACGAGGCGAAAGAAGCGTCCTTGCTTGAATTCTTCGAGGCCGAAGATGATCTACGTCGAGGGAATACCAACTCAAGCTACTACTTCACTGACTAGAGAATTAGTGAAGCAAACACCCTAAACTAAAGTGCTAGTCTAGTAGAGGATGGAGAAATAGGAAGTGGGTTCACTTTAGAATTTATTTTCTCACAATGTTTCTCACTTTGGATCAAAGCCTAGAGAGCTTTTTAGCTCAAGGAAGAAGATGAAGAAATAAAAAGAGAAAGATAATGATCAAGTGAAGTGAGCTAACCATGGGTGAGTGAGTATCATATACTAACTCATGTAGAGACATAACCATGGCTAATCCTAATGGTTGGGTTAACAAAAATCTAAAGTAAAGACAAAGTTAGTGGACTTTGTCAAAGCAAATCAAGCTTCTACAAGCTTCATGCTCTTTCCAAATCTCCACTAATTTTGTAATTACCTTAAATAATTATAACCCACCATAATAAATAGAATTGTGTATGTCTTACACACCCATGAATGATGTATCAACAACCATGATACAAAAAGAAAACAGATTTTAATATATATCACATATATATTAAAGTTGTGCACATGTGAGAAAAAACCTTAAGTGAACAAATGTTAGTTAATGTAAATTAGTATATCATATATACAATTATACACTAAATTATTAAATCAACACTTAACTTAATAATCCGGTTATATCTCATATAACCGACTAACATCCAATGTATCGACTTATCGAATCAACACTTGATTCAATAACCCGGCTATATCACATATAACCGACCGATACAAAAAGTCGCGAGAATAGAATACGGTATCACATACACGCATTATTCTCGGTCCCGCACATATCACATATGCGCTCCTATTTCGTTTTGTCTGAGCCAGTAAAACCTCTATGTAGGACTCTAAAGACTCGTCAATACGCCGGCAGTAGGTGATGATCACATCAAGCACCCACAAGCCGTCAGCGGTACTAGCTGGACGTAATGGCTACCCGGGTATTGAGCGATCAGAAGATCAGCAAGCAAGCCCGCTCCAACTTCTGTAAAAGCCTAACGGTAACACTTCCCGTACAGTCCGGTCTCCTCGTCTGATATGTCGCATATCAAGTATAGGGGTGGAAAACGTCAAACCCCAACAACCGATAAGTCATGCCGATCTGAGGCTCATAACGGGTCGAGAAACTACTGGTAACACTTACCAGTAAATCTTTAAATCAGCCCTGGCCAGGGACTTCCCTGTTATGGCCAATCGAGCACAGCGCAACATCAACCCCCAATACCGGGAGAGACGAAACCCCTTCTATCGCTCATTGCCTCCATGTGACTCGGGACTGTACCCAAAAACCACCGTTTTGCACGCCCTCTTGGACGTGGTAAGGTGGAAATCAAAGCACAGTAGGAATCACACAAGACTCTATGACGATCTCGGGTCTACAGACTAACCTGCACAAGTGTCACCAGAGAACTGCCATCTGACGTGAGGTATAATACCATCTGGGAGTTCTCGGCGAGTCTGTCCAGTGTACCCAGTCTCCACTGAGCACCCGTACACCATCTCTGATGTCAAACACCAATGGATATGGGATTATCCATTGCCCATCTCATGGGTCAAGAAGCGTATACGCTAGTCTACTTTGGTATATCGGTGCCTTGTCTCGATACACCTACGACTAGGAACATTAAAGGATGCACTTATGGACTACCATGGCCCCACTAGTATGATCTGCATCATAGTCCTGGTAGTCAAGTACACATCCTAAGGGCTTTACCAACATGTAACTATAAGACAGTATCAAGAGACAAGTATACATGTTAAGATAAATAGCAACCAGATAGCATACTATCATATCGAGCAAGAAAGTCTTCTCTATATATGTCCAAGCATCCAATATAATATACATCATCTGTACAATATTGGCCTCTAGGGCATACATACAACTAACATAATAGAGTCTACTATACCGGCTCCAACAGGGGGCGAAGCTGGGAGTGCCGGTGGTGCAACAATACCCTTGTCCTCTCCTTCAATTTGTAAGGTTACAAGCAATGCAAAGAAGGATTAGCAATAATGTGACTGCCTGTTAAAGAAAGGATGTCGTTTAGAAAAGATACTCACCGACACCACCAGGTGGACTAATCTCTGACAAGAAGGCGAAGTGTGGGTGCAGCACCTGATACATGTGGTCAAAAAGGACTCCTGCAAGGACACAGTAATGCAACGTCAGTACATAAGTTATACAGCCTAAAAAATAAGACTGATGGGTCACGAATCCGCACCTTCCAACATCTGAGATGGTACGAGAGAGGGTAGAGGAGGTGTCACCGTCAATGCGGTAGCTGATGGCACTGCCTCAGGTAGCGCAACCTCAACGCTCGCCACACCTGCATTAGAAACAAGATAAATACTGTCAGGAAAGATCGAAAAGGATTGCAGAATAAAAAGAAAAGCAATGACCCAAAATCTACCTGATGAGTCGCCAGTCGGAACCGCGACGAGGGCGTCACTTGATACAGCAACTGCTTCATCCTCTTCCATCGGGATGGTCTCATCTCCCGTCGCCTCATCCCCTGACTCTACGAGAGCCGTCATAACGCTTGCGACGCCAGGAGATGGCAAAGAGCCACAGCCGGAAAGAGCAACGATCGGGGCAGTGCCTGACTCTTGCGAAAGAGTGACTACCTCGGGCTCGGCGATTGTACCCGTCTCACCCATCGTCACCTCAGGCTCGGCAGCTGTAGCCATCTCACCCATCACCACCTCGGGCTCGGCAATGGTGGTCATCTCACCTACCGCCATCTCAGGCTCGGCGATCATGACTGTCTTACTGGCCGCTACCTTGAGCTCGGCGATCGCAGCCATCTCGCCTACCGCCGCCTCGGGTTCAGCAATCACGACTACCTCCTCTACCGCTATCCCAGGCTCAGCGGTTGCCGCCACTTCTTCAGTAAGACTCGGCCATGCATGTTAAGATATATGAGAATTGATATTTAAAACTTTGACAACGAATCTCCGTGTCATATTACCTTGAGTTGGTCTTCCGACCGGTTCCCGAGCCGCACGTGCTTCCCGTCAATAGGCAGTGGACAAGGCAGCCAGGGATTCCTCTGAAGGAGTAGGGGCAGGGGTAGCGGTGCTCGAACCCGCACCCGCGGCCAAAGCAGCACTACGCTCCCTTATCGTGCGCATTCGGCGCTTCCTTTCCGCCCGGGCCGTCAAATCAGATCTTCTGGACGCCTCCATCAATAGGACACCGTCATCCGCGCCAAGGGTTACCTCTGGAGCCGTTATAGCTTCCGTCATCGGTCGTTTGAGTAAGGCCTCTTTCGGCAGTGCCGAAGAGGCCGGGACTTCGGTGGCCGGCTCGGGAAGAATCTCCGCATCACCCTGCGGGATTGGTATTGTGGTCCCTGCGATAAGAAAAAGAAGGGATTAAATTGTCCATAAGATAGGAGAATGAAGATGCAATGAGCCGAGACATACCAATGCCCAACAAGGCACGATTCCTCTCCTCCTCCTCAAAGGTCCTAAGGGAAGCCGCCAGAGCCTCTTCAGTGGTAAAGCCTGTTACAGAAGGAAAAATGTCAGTCAAGACATGATAATAAAAATAAAGATATGATGCAATAACAAGGTGCGACTGATGTTTACTTGATTATGCGAGGGCGGCCATTTCCGCTTGGTGGCTTGCGGATCGCACAGAAGCTGCAATAGCAGTCTCGAGATCAGTATCTTCCGGTGCTACGAAGAGACCTTCATTGGTCCCATATTCGCTCAGGCCCTCGTTATAAGAAGCATGAAGCTCCAGGCCGAGTACAGCGTCTAGAGAAAGGACCGACTTCTTCTTCCTCTTTTGCGCGCGAGCTCCAGTCGCAGCAAGAACAAGCTTACGCTTAGTGGGCACTTTGGGGCGACGAGTCCCGATATCTGAGCCCACGCCAGATTCGGGGGAAGCTACATTTACCATCTCCGTGGGAGAACGGGAAACCGGTGGTACATCCACCGTCTCCACGGGAGCACGGGGCACCGGTAGCTCAGGCCTGTCCTCGGGGACTTCAATCACAGCAGCTCCTCTTAGCGGAGGAATGACAATGGTCCGTCGCTTCAAGGGAAGGTTTCGGTCACTAACAGGGGGTGCACCCTTGCGGCCAAGTAGCAGCCGCTTCTTCTCCCTGATAACAGCACCCGTTGCATATTGATACCAGTCCACGTATATGTTAAGGGCCCTCGGGACGCAACTCGGTTCACTGATAAAGAAGTGAGATCCCGTATTTAAGCGCATGAAATGATGTAGTGCGCCCCGCATTCCCTCTTCAGTGGCAATGGGTTCTGCTAAGAAAGCCTCCAGCGGGACTCCTTGATTATAACTCAGCTACTGGGCAAAATGATAGGGGTTGTATCTTATGAATAGCGCCGCATCATTTTGCCTGAATACAAGAAAGCCCGGCCTGATGGAGTACAAATGGAGAATCTCCCGGACTTTCAACACGGAGGCCCCGTCCTTAAAAATGTCTTGCAGTGACAGCACCGCCTTGGAAGTTTCCTGGACGATGGTCAAGACTTTGTCCGTGAAAGACATACCATCTCCGACCGTGCGCGGACGAAGGAGCAAGCCCCTAGGTTCCCGTTGTGATGGACTTACGATGGAGGCGTCAACCAGCCGCATAATCCGAGGGAACTTGCATCTCTCGTAAAACGAAGGTCTCTTGTGAATGCCGAAGACCTCGAGCACGTGCATCTCCATCCATGAAGTGAAGTAATGCATCGGGAAGTTCGCAGGATGCACCCCCGTTCAGTGGTATCCACCGCTATGCTAAGACCGTGGTATAAGTGGGCTAACCCGGCGATCCCGATGGCCACTTGTATTCCGGCAACCATGTGATGCGCGGGGTAGAAGAAGGAAGGCCTCATGTAATGAGGATGCATAGGAAGCGCGAACCAGCTCAACCATATCCCAAGAAACCCAAGAAAGAATGCCTCCTCGTCAATGCCCGGAGCGGCGATTTCTGACAGAGGGATGATCGCAGCGTCAGGAAGAAAGAAGCCCTTCTGATCAGCTTCCAGTACCGGCTGACGGTCCAAGCCAAAGCCGAAGGGATCATCGAGCTTAGCAAACTTTTCGCCTCATCGCGACAAAATCTCCGGGCAAAGAAGTCAGCAAAACTGACCCCCTGGCCTCCGGATTCAAGGAAGAGGCTTTCATACAGGTTCAACACCTTTATCAGGCTGGGGAACTGGTGCTGAATGGAGTTCTCTGGCATAAGGCCCATAACCACTGGCTTGGTGGCAAAAACGTATTCATCTGGAGGAAGCATCTCCTCATAGTGCTCCCCCCTGACCGGTAGACCAGAAACCTCGGCGAATTCTTCCAAGGAAATAGAGACTTCTCTGTCCAGTAGAAGGAAGGTATGGGTCGGGATGTTCCACTTCTCCAAGAACGCCTTAATCCACCACGTGGGAGGTGCAGAAAATTGGAACAATGAAGCGTAGACCGCAGGGTATAGCCCAAGCCTCAATAGCTGCGATTTCTTCACCGACAAGATGTACCGGGCCCACTGCAAGTACCCGGCCAGATGACGGGGAGTTAGCCCGATGTTGTAGGGTTGTCCCCAAGGGCGTGACTGGCCTGTTGGATATAGTGCCCTCAAAGTCAATTATTGGATCGCAGGTACGTGATTGCAATGATTGAGGCAGGACCTATCTGGTTTGTCTTTATCATCGTATACATGTTTTAGTTCACTATTGCATGATGATAGAGCCCATAGGATTCTTGCTTGACTACCAGCAGTATGATGGCGATCATATACGTGGGAGCTGGAGTCTGTAAGCACATCCTTAAAGTGTCCCTAGTCATGGGAGTTTCGAGACAGGGCATCGATACTCCAGAGTAGACTAGTGTATACAGTCGAGATCCCGACGAGGGGCGGTGGCCGGTCTCACAAGCCACTGGTGTCAGTTGGATCACCTAAGATGTATACAGGTGCTCATTGGGTTATGAGTACATCGGACATGACTCGCCGGGAATCTGCTAGTTGGTATTATACATATCGTCAGATAGCAGTTCCCTGGTGACATGTGTACAAGTTAGTTCATCGACCTCAGGTCGTCATTTGTCTCGTGTGAGTTCCCACTGTGCTTTGATTTCTACCCTACCACGGCTCAAAGGAGTCGTGCAAACAGGTCTTTTTTGGGTACAGTCCCGAGCCACATGGAGGCAAGTGAGCGGATCGGCAGGGGATTCGTCTCTCCCGGTATTGGGGGTGAGATCACGTTGTCTCTAGGAGAGCCATTACACAAAGCCCTCGGCCGAGGCAGGAGATTTACTGGTAGGTACTCCAGTAGTATCTCAGGGTGTTCTGGGCCACTCATTGACACGACTTATACCGCTAATGGGGGTCTGACGTTACCAGCCCCTTAGGCAGATATACGATACTCATAGACGAACGGACCGGACTGTATGTATATTGTCACTGTTAGGCTCAGTAGGGTTTCTGGATGAGTTCGCTCGTCAGCTTCCCTTCCAATCAATACATAGGCAACCGTTACGTACAGCTTGTACCTCTGACGCGCTAGTGGTTATACCCAGAGCCAGTGTGTTGATGAGTCATTAGAGTCCCCCACAGACCGTTTCCCAAGTTCGGGCGAAACGTTGTATAGGCCGTATGGTTTTATGGCAAGGTTCGGAAAATGCACGTGCGTTTTCGCACGTGTCATATTTCGGGCAGATAATACTGGTCGGCTTTGGTTTAAGCCGGATCCGAGTATTATGCTGTGTAGATATCATATCTTTGTCTCAGTTGCATTTGTATTCGGTCGTAATACAAATGCGGGTATGTTTATACTGATACGGGGTTATCCTGAAATTCGTTTCAGGATCACTTTTGGAAGTTGCCAGTTTTCAGTTTTCTATCACCCGTCTTTAACATTCCGTTAAAGACGGATTTATCTTTTCTTGATGAGTGTGGAAGGCTCTAGATGTTTCTAGAAGGTGACTAGGATGGTGACTAGGCTTGTGAGTCATTAGTGCATTGATTATTGCATTAATGGTTTTGATGACTAAGGGTTATGATTCATTGTTTCATTAATTGTGTTCATACAAGGTGTTATATGACTCACTCTCTTCATTTAATGTTATGGTCACCCTCCTAGCTCCTACACTCACCCTCCTCCTCTTGATAAATGGACGGCCCCTTCATGATAGAAGAAGGTGGTTCATTTGCAAAAAAGATTAGGGTTTTGGCTTCATGGAAATTTCATATATTCATTTCTCATTTCATCTGAATCCAAAAAGGCAACTTCATTAACCGTTCGTCCATAGCTATGGACGTAACGAGACAAAGTGTTCTACTCATTCTCTACATCAATCTTGGTCATCTCTTTTGGCAAACTTGATGATCGAGTTGCCTCGGTTCAGAGGCGGGAGCCCGTTTAAAGATCCGTCGACGTGGTGCCACCTGGACGAGAAGACTGAAGATTCAGGAGATCGGAGCAGCCGCAACAAAGCGTGGGATGATGGTTGAAGACCGAAGGACTCGGATCGTTCGGTATAACATTTCTACCCACTTTGTAGTTTGTTAGTTTAGCTTTAATGGCAGATCCGGGTTATAGTACGCGATAGCGCCAGTTGTAAAAGTTTTTGTTCCGCATTTGGCGTCTGTTAGACGGCCAGAGCGCTACCATGGACTTACAGTGGTATCAGAGCCTCACCATTAAGCTTTACTAATTTGTGCTAACGCGTTTAAAATATCAATCGAACCGAATTTCGAAAACTACATTTTTTCAGTTCACGGTTTCTGTCGATTTTAAATCAGGTCCAAAAATTATTTTGCATATCACAGAAAGTTGTGCAGGGTTTTTTAAGCACACTGTGAAAATTTGGTTACGTGATCCTACAGTACCACCGAGGATCCGCGGTCAAACCTAGGGTTTGACCGCGCATCCGCGGCCAGTATGTGGGACCAGTGGTCCAAATTTGTACCGTGGGTTTTACACCTTAAATTGTGGTTTCTGGAATATTTCTTTTGGGCCCATATTTTGTTACTGTACAGTAGATGTTTGTGGGGCCCACTTTGGGAAATTTTGTCGATCGAAATTTAAACGTGTTAGTTTACAGTACTTATATGATATCTCCGACCGGGAATGTCATTTGAGCGGTAAATTGCGTCTAATTGCTATAGCTCTTTTAGACGGATTTGCGAACGTGATATTCGCGTTTATGTTCTATGTTGTGCTGTGATGTTGCGGATTTGTCGTGGTCGATAGGAGTGTGCAATGGTAGTGCAGTTTGGATTTATTTGTACATTTGATATTGCGGGACGAGCGTCTAACTTGTGGACTGCCGTCACTGTTAGTGTTTATGCCCTAGAAGGCCATTACTGTATCATACTAGCTTGTATATTACTTAATGGAAGCTTGGGATATTCACATGTATATAACAGTCTTGCTAAACATGGTAGTATGCTACTTGGTTTTTCTATCTTAATATGTGAGTATACGTATTGATAGAGCTCTTAGGATCTTGCTTGGCTACCAGCGTTGTGATGGCAGTCACACTAGTGGGGGCTGGGTAGTCTACAAGCACATCCTTATTCAGGTCCCTGGTCGTTGGATTATCGAGACAGAGCATCGATACTCCGGAGTAGACTAGTGTGTACGCTTCTCATCCCAGTTGTGGAGATGGTCTGTCCCACAGCCATCAGTACGTCGTACTGGAGATAGTATACAGGTGCTCGTTAGGTTACGGGTACACCGGACAGGACTCACAGGGAACTGTTGGTTGGTTTGATACCAGTCGTCAGTGAACAGTTCCCAGGTGACATGAGTACAGCGTAGTCCGCAGACTTGACACTGCTACTTCGCCTCGAGTGTGTCCCACTGTTCTTAGATTGCTACCCTACCACGGCTCAAAGGAGTCGTGCAAACAGGTAGCAGTTGGGTGCAGTCCCGAGCACTTGGAGGCAGTGGCGGTTAGACAGGATTCGTCCCTCCCGGTATTGGGAGTAGATATCGTGCTGTGTCAGAGAGCCATTACGCAAAGTCCCTGGCCAGGGCAAGCGAGATTTGCTGGTAGGTTCCAGCAGTTTCTCAGGGTGTAATGGGCTTCACTCCGACACGACTTATACCGCTATTAGGGGACTGACGCTTGCCGCCCCCCTAGGCCCGATATGCGATAGTCATGGACGAACGGACCGGACTGTATGGAGATTGTCACATCAGACTCAGTAGGAGTTCGGATGGGTTTACTCATCGGCCTTCTTATCGACAACTACCTGGGGACCGTTACGTACAGCTAGTGCCGCTTGCGGTCTGTGGTTAAACCCACTGCCAGCGTAGTAGTCGAGTCTCTAGAGTCCCACACAGAGAGTTTCCTACTCCAGGCGAAACGATATAGAGGTTGCATGGTTTTGCGACAAAGGGTTCGGACGCATACGTGCGTTTACGCGCGTACGACTTTCGGACAGATTTTACCAGTCGGCTTTGGTTTAAGCCAGTTACTGGTATCCGGTTATTGGATTTTTACAGTCTAAAGTTTTTCCGTATTTTTACGGATCGGAGGGGCGTTCTCGTAATTCCTCGAGAAGCTTCTAGAAGATGTGACTAAGGAGGTTTGTTTTGGAAAGAGAGTGAGTCATAGTGGTGATTCATTCACTTCATTAATGCACATTTATTGCTTAATGACTCATGTTAATGAATCATCACAAGATATTTTGTGAAGCATGCTTATTCATTTCCTTTATTCATTATTTGATAAAAAGAATGCTTCATAATATTATGATACACTCTCTCTCTTCTCTCATGATCATATTACACATTCTCTCTCCTCAAGCTCTCATCTTCAAGATACTAATCCTTAATCCTCATGTGTTGAGATCAAAGGTTTAGTTAGACTAAACAATCCATAACCCACACTCTATATCATCCTCTCATCTTTGATTAGCAATCAAAGTTGATTAGTTACCTCAAGTTAGAGGTTTAGCTTGGAGTTTCGCTCTCGGGTGGATCGTCTACTACCTAGAGAAGGCCGAGGAGAACCAAGGAGGACATAAAGAAGAAGGACCGGTTCATTAGGTATAATCCCTAATCACTTATGTAAAGAAACTCATAAAATACGGTTTTTAGGGTTTAGCTTCGATTCAAGCGGTTAGTCGATGTTCGTTGTTTAAACTTGATAAGTTTTTGTAAAATCCGCCTCCCCATAAGTACTGGGGTGTACTACATCGACTTACAGTGGTATCAGAGCCTCGCTAAACACTAAATAACTTAATCGCAAATTTGTACGAATTTCGAACGAAAAAACGAACCCGGAAAACCCTAATTCTGTATAGTTTCTGTCGAACTTAAAATCAAGTCCTAAAATTTTTTTGGAGTGTTCAGAGAGCTAGAAAGGAGTCCAGGAGAACACCCAAGAAATTCGAGCCCATGACTCGGCAACTCGGCCGCGGAAGCGCGGCGGATCGGTGGGATCTGCCGCGCATCCGCGGCGCTTTGGTCGAGTCATGGACTCGTCTTTCTTGTGTGGGTCCCCTGTGACATTTAGGGTTTTCTGGAATATTTAATTATTGCTCAGGTTACTGTTTAACAGAGCAGATTTTGGAGCAATTTTGAAGTTGTTTATTCGATCGAAAAATACAGTATTTGCGTATTGGATTTTATCTGTGATTGTTTGATGTGTTCGTAAACCTCCCCCAACTGCTAGTATGTCGGTTGGCAGGGGGTTGCACATTTCTGAAATGGTTATATCTGTTTGTGCATATAAACTGTATTGGACTGTTGTGGTGTATAGCCGGGGTTAGCAAAGGGTTATTGTTATAATTCATTTGTTGTAAATGTAATTTGTTGTAATATTATTTTCGCGGGGCACTTCCAGGTTGCGGTTGTAGCCACCGTTGTATTATTTCATTTTACTGTTTTTGCTCCTAGGACTGACCCAAGGTGGGGTACACAGACTGCCGGGTGGGTAGTTTGCCGTACCCGTAGGGGTCGAGGGTGGGGTAAACGGCTATTCATCACAACTGTGTAATCTGTCTTTTCTTGCAGGCTCAAAAGAAATACAGATTGCTTGCAAATCCAATATTGTTTATCTGTGTTCTGGAATGAATATCATTGCGTCAGACGAATGTAAAATATCTATATTTATTATAGCTATTTAGACGTCACTTATGTTTTACACCCGCGCTAGCCCAGCCCCCGCTCTGTCGTTAGTTAAGTAACCTAACGAGTGATGACGGGACCCCGTGGCGAATGCGGATGGCATAAGAGGACGTTATATTTTCGTTGTTTTCTGCAATGATAGGTTAATGATGGGACGCATTATCTATAATGCAAAGTAAAATAAACCAAAGTTTAAATCGTTGGAACAATTTAAAAGAAACCACTCGGTTATTTTTAAAACAGATATTTTTAAATGCGGAGATTTAACCACTCCTTTTAAAAGCTATCAGGTTCCTTCGGTTATATCAAGTTCACTACGTTCACGGTTTCGCCAAAACCAGTCGTAGCCCTCCGTCGTTTCATTTGGGTATTCAGTAGTATTCAAGCTATGCATTTTGGCCAAAGTCAAGGCATAGTGTTTGGTAGCTACTGGGTTTTCATTTGTTGCATAAGATAGATGAGTTAGTTTGGGACAGTCGTATTATCATTTGACCAAAGTCAGGGGTATATACGGATGGGTTCAAATTGACAAGATAATGACGGGTAGAACTTGACATGTGACTTATGACATTTTGACCAAAGCCAAGGTCATAAGAGCATGGGGCAAAAAAAAAACTTATATCGGGAATTTCTAAAGAAACTGAAATTTGCAAAGAGATGCATACCATTTGGAGTTTGATGAATGTTGGTAGGATTCCTTCAACATTATCATACGATGATATTTGGATCCCGATCCTACTGTGAGTATATGCTACTTATCAGGATATTCGTCGCTTAACGATCAATGCTATAAACCTAGTAGGTGTCCAGAAAAGTGTCAGCGGGGTTACGCCCCCAGAGAAAAGAGGTTATTTAATTAAGGAACTTCGCGAAAGCGTTGGAAAACCTCCCTCGAAGTATCGACACCGGCCTGGCTGAACGGTTAAGCAAGTATTGTACGGTGAGAATAGTCTTGACTAATTCTTCTTTTATGGTTTGAGGAAGGATTCGAGAAACAGTGGGAGCCATCCAGTTTAGATAAACTAAAAACCACTCTAAACTTGCAAGAGCATCATGCTAAAGAGTTTTCTTCTCTCTCTCCTAATTGCAGCGACCCTGAAAATGACTGGACTTAAGTTACTTTTAGAGAAAAATATACTGACGGGGCCAAACTATAAAGATTGGCTGCGGAATGTCAAGATGGCTTTGACCTATGACAAACTGGGGTACGTCCTCACCGCTACAGCACCTGCTGTCCTTGGTCCCAAATCCAGCAATGCGGATAAGGAAATCCGTAAAACCTGGGATTTAGATTGCGCGAGAGCCAAGTGCATCGTGCTTGCCTCGATGAACAATGAACATCAGAGGAGGCACGAGGATATGTCCTTAGATGGCATATTTCTCCATACAAAGGAACTTTATGGAGAGCAATCTCGTATAGCAAGATACGAAACCTCTAAGAAATTATTTCGAGCGAGGTTGGCTGTCGGGTCATCGGTAGGTGAACATGTCCTACAGATGATCGGCTATATTGAAGAGCTCGCGGACCTTGGAACGACTTTGGATAATGAGCTCTATACAGACCTTGTTCTCCAGTCCCTTCCTCCCACCTACGCCCAGTTTATCCTCAACTTCAATCTTCAAGGAAAAGAAGTTGAACTTGCGGAACTCCTAAACATGTTAAGGAGTGCAGAGGGCACCTTGCAGAAGGCAAGGGAAACACCCGCTATGTTTGTTGGCGGTTCATCTTCTTCCGGGTCCAAGGCTAGGGCCAGAGGAAGGAAGAAGAAGGCCGCACCCAGACCTAGAGGAGGTGTTAGTAAGGTGGGAAAGAAGGGAAAGAAAAAGTTTACAGCACCAGTAGTTGGCCTGGATGAGTGCTTCCATTGTCACAGGAAAGGGCACTGGAAGAAGGATTGCAAGGCGTGGAACGCCAAGAACCAGGAACCGAAGCAAGCTGTGGCTTCGACTTCAGGTGTGTTTGTAATTGAGAATTGTCTGTCGATCAACTCTACTTCCTGGGTATTGGATACCGGGTCAGGATCTCATATTTGCAATTCATTGCAGGCACTGAGAAACCGTAGAGTGCTGAAGGAAGGTGATATGATCCTCAGGGTTGCTAACGGAGCTAGCGTGGGAGCTGCGTCCGTCGGGGATTATCACCTAGGATTGACGAGTGGACACATTTTGGTTTTACATAACTGTTATTTTGTACCCAGCTTAACGTGTAATATCATATCTGTTTCCTTGTTATCAAATAAAGGTTATGATTTCACGTTTGTAAGAGATGTTGTCAACATCCACCTTAATCATGGTTTGATTGGGTCCGGTACTCTAAATAACGGCATATATGTGTTAAACCAACTCCAAATTTTCAATGTCCAGAACACACTAAAAAGAAAGTCTCCAGATTTAAATAAAGCTTTCTTATGGCATTGTAGACTGGGTCACATCAATGAGAGAAGGTTGACTAAGTTGCATAGAGAAGGATATTTGGACACGTTCGAATATCAAACTTATGACACTTGTCAATCTTGTCTCAAAGGAAAGATGACAAAGACTCCATTTACTGGACAAGGAGTAAGAGCGAGCGAGCTCTTAGGACTCATACACAGTGATGTATGCGGTCCATTGTCTACACATGCGAGAGGTGGTTTTTCCTATTTCATTACTTTCACGGATGATTACTCAAGATACGGATTCATTTATCTGATGAAACATAAATCCGAGGCTTTTGAGAAATTCCAAGAGTATAAGAATGAAGTAGAAAACCAAACCGGCAAAAGTATAAAGACACTTAGATCTGATCGAGGTGGAGAATACTTGAGTGCCGAGTTCCTAGGTAACCTAAAAGAGAAAGGAATTCTCTCTCAGCTTACTCCTCCATACACTCCACAGCATAACGGTGTATCGGAGAGACGGAATCGAACCCTATTGGATATGGTACGATCCATGATGAGTAATACTGAGTTACCGCGATCTTTCTGGGGTTATGCGCTTGAATCAGCGGCATATCTTCTGAACAGAGCTCCTACCAAGACTGTGCCTACCACTCCATATCAGATGTGGACTGGGAAGAAACCCCATCTTCAGCATATGAAGATTTGGGGATGTCCAGCTTTTGTTAAAAAGCAGCATGTGGACAAGCTCGAGGCACGATCAGTAAAATGTATGTTTGTGGGATATCCAAAGAACTCCAAGGGATATTATTTCTATTACGCAGAGGAACAAAAGGTTTTTGTTTCTCGTAATGCCCATTTTCTGGAAAATCAGTTTTTAGAAAAGGAAATAAGTGGGAGCGAAATAGAACTGGAAGAAATTCCAGAACCACAAACTGCTACTGAAAGTTTGGTAGAACCAGAGGTTCAAGAAGAACAGAACATTCCCGCACCCCTCCGCAGGAGTAGTAGGCCGTCTCGTCCGCCTGAGAGATACTACGGTTTTCTCATAGATGGGGATAGAGAGGATTGCATCATAGATGATGATGAACCTACTGACTTCAGGCAGGCCATCCAGAGCGGCGACTCGGTACGATGGCTAGATGCAATGCGGACCGAAATGGAGTCCATGTACACCAACAAAGTATGGACTTTGGACTTTGCTCCAGATGGGGTAAAACCCATAGGATGCAAATGGATCTTCAAGAAAAAGATTGGTGTAGATGGACAGGTGGAAACCTATAAGGCTAGACTTGTTGCAAAGGGTTTTCGTCAAAGACCTGGTTTGGACTATGATGAAACCTTTTCTCCAGTGGCTATGCTCAAATCCATTCGGGTCCTTCTTGCTATTGCTGCCTTCCATGATTATGAAATCTGGCAGATGGACGTAAAGACGGCTTTTCTGAATGGAAATTTAGAAGAGAGCGTCTATATGGATCAGCCAGAGGGTTTCAATCAGAGTGGGAGCAGCGGGAAAGTGTGCAAGCTGCTTAAGTCCATTTATGGACTAAAGCAGGCATCGCGGAGTTGGAACATCTGTTTTGATGAGACAGTCAAAGAATATGACTTTATCAAAAATCCAGATGAACCGTGCATATATAGTAAAGTTGTGGCCAGAAGTGTCGTATTCCTCGTCTTGTACGTGGATGACATTCTATTGATAGGAAATGACATTCCTATGCTACAATCTGTCAAAGGATTCTTGTCACACAGGTTCTCCATGAAAGACCTGGGTGATGCCTCTTACATTCTGGGGATCCGGATCTATCGTGATAGATCCAAGAGGATGTTGGGACTTTCGCAGTCCAGGTATATCGACACTGTACTGAAAAGATTCAGTATGGAAGATTCAAAGCGCGGTAATCTACCGGCTTGTCACGGAATCACCCTCTCCAAAGAGATGTCTCCCAAGACTGATTTGGAAAGGGAACGCATGTCTATTATACCCTACGCTTCTGCGGTAGGCTCTATAATGTATGCGATGTTGTGTACCAGACCAGATGTAGCTTACGCACTAAGCGTGGTAAGCCGGTATCAGTCAGACCCAGGGGAGAAACACTGGATAGCAGTAAAGAACATTCTCAAGTACCTGAGGAGGACTAAGGAGATGTTCTTGGTTTACGGCGGAAAAGACCTCAGGTTGGAGGCCTTTGCTGATTCCGGCTTCCAGAGTGATAAGGACGATTCCAAGTCCATGTCGGGTTATGTCTTTACCCTCAATGGAGGGGCGGTGTGCTGGAAGAGCTCCAAGCAGGACACCGTTGCTGACTCGACGATGGAAGCGGAGTATATAGCTGCTTGCGATGCCGCAAAAGAAGCAGTCTGGATGAAGAAGTTCCTAACAGAACTTCAGGTGGTTCCTACCATTGTTGATCCAATACCTCTGTATTGCGACAACAACGGAGCTATAGCTTTAGCGAAGGAACCAAGGTCCCATCAGAAGTCCAGACACATCTTGAGGCGGTATCACCTGATCAGGGAGATCATTGATCGTCAGGAGATCGAGGTTCGGAGAGTTGCTTCAGAAGAGAACATTGCTGATCCATTCACGAAGGCCCTTCCTCAGATTCAGTTCGAGAGGCTACTCGAGATCATTGGTCTGCGATATGCCAGTACATGGCCCTAGTGCAAGTGGGAGATTGTTAGTGTTTATGCCCTAGAAGGCCATTACTGTATCATACTAGCTTGTATATTACTTAATGGAAGCTTGGGATATTCACATGTATATAACAGTCTTGCTAAACATGGTAGTATGCTACTTGGTTTTTCTATCTTAATATGTGAGTATACGTATTGATAGAGCTCTTAGGATCTTGCTTGGCTACCAGCGTTGTGATGGCAGTCACACTAGTGGGGGCTGGGTAGTCTACAAGCACATCCTTATTCAGGTCCCTGGTCGTTGGATTATCGAGACAGAGCATCGATACTCCGGAGTAGACTAGTGTGTACGCTTCTCATCCCAGTTGTGGAGATGGTCTGTCCCACAGCCATCAGTACGTCGTACTGGAGATAGTATACAGGTGCTCGTTAGGTTACGGGTACACCGGACAGGACTCACAGGGAACTGTTGGTTGGTTTGATACCAGTCGTCAGTGAACAGTTCCCAGGTGACATGAGTACAGCGTAGTCCGCAGACTTGACACTGCTACTTCGCCTCGAGTGTGTCCCACTGTTCTTAGATTGCTACCCTACCACGGCTCAAAGGAGTCGTGCAAACAGGTAGCAGTTGGGTGCAGTCCCGAGCACTTGGAGGCAGTGGCGGTTAGACAGGATTCGTCCCTCCCGGTATTGGGAGTAGATATCGTGCTGTGTCAGAGAGCCATTACGCAAAGTCCCTGGCCAGGGCAAGCGAGATTTGCTGGTAGGTTCCAGCAGTTTCTCAGGGTGTAATGGGCTTCACTCCGACACGACTTATACCGCTATTAGGGGACTGACGCTTGCCGCCCCCCTAGGCCCGATATGCGATAGTCATGGACGAACGGACCGGACTGTATGGAGATTGTCACATCAGACTCAGTAGGAGTTCGGATGGGTTTACTCATCGGCCTTCTTATCGACAACTACCTGGGGACCGTTACGTACAGCTAGTGCCGCTTGCGGTCTGTGGTTAAACCCACTGCCAGCGTAGTAGTCGAGTCTCTAGAGTCCCACACAGAGAGTTTCCTACTCCAGGTGAAACGATATAGAGGTTGCATGGTTTTGCGACAAAGGGTTCGGACGCATACGTGCGTTTACGCGCGTACGACTTTCGGACAGATTTTACCAGTCGGCTTTGGTTTAAGCCAGTTACTGGTATCCGGTTATTGGATTTTTACAGTCTAAAGTTTTTCCGTATTTTTACGGATCGGAGGGGCGTTCTCGTAATTCCTCGAGAAGCTTCTAGAAGATGTGACTAAGGAGGTTTGTTTTGGAAAGAGAGTGAGTCATAGTGGTGATTCATTCACTTCATTAATGCACATTTATTGCTTAATGACTCATGTTAATGAATCATCACAAGATATTTTGTGAAGCATGCTTATTCATTTCCTTTATTCATTATTTGATAAAAAGAATGCTTCATAATATTATGATACACTCTCTCTCTTCTCTCATGATCATATTACACATTCTCTCTCCTCAAGCTCTCATCTTCAAGATACTAATCCTTAATCCTCATGTGTTGAGATCAAAGGTTTAGTTAGACTAAACAATCCATAACCCACACTCTATATCATCCTCTCATCTTTGATTAGCAATCAAAGTTGATTAGTTACCTCAAGTTAGAGGTTTAGCTTGGAGTTTCGCTCTCGGGTGGATCGTCTACTACCTAGAGAAGGCCGAGGAGAACCAAGGAGGACATAAAGAAGAAGGACCGGTTCATTAGGTATAATCCCTAATCACTTATGTAAAGAAACTCATAAAATACGGTTTTTAGGGTTTAGCTTCGATTCAAGTGGTTAGTCGATGTTCGTTGTTTAAACTTGATAAGTTTTTGTAAAATCCGCCTCCCCATAAGTACTGGGGTGTACTACATCGACTTACAGTCACTGCCTGTTTGTATAATATTCTTTTGAGGCACGACCGGGCTGAGGTCGATGTACCCGTTGTACATATTTTTTATTTCTGTACTAGGTTTATCCCGCGAAGGAGTGCACGGATAGCCGGGTTCTGGAGGGCAACGGGTCCGTATCTCATGTCTTTGAGAGGCAGAGGGGCCTCACTTTAGAATTGGCAGACTATTCGCCGCACTCGTAGGGCGTACAGGTTGACCCAAGGAGGGATGCTCAAGTTACCGGATTCCGTGAAGTCCCGGGTGGTCCATTCATTTTTCTGTAGGGGGCTGCCTCGCTTCAGGTTTTGGCGGGTAACTTGCCGCACCCGTATGGGTTTAGGTTTCATTTCACAGGCTATCCACACGACTAGGGGAACGTCGGGTTTCAGCAGCGGCTCTGTGATACCCGGGGATCCCAGATTATCTGTATTGTTCTGTGATGCTTATTACTTTTCTGTAATGTTGTATATTATCACGCCTGGAGCGATTATTGTATATTGGTATATATACTATTAGATGTTGTATATGTTTTATACCCGCGCTAGTCCAGCCCCCGCTCTGTCGTTAGTTAAGTAACCTAATGGGTGATGACGGGACCCATTGACGAATGCGGATGGCATATACGTACATTTTATTTTCGTTCTTTTCTGGTGTGATTAATTGATGGGACAGCGTTGATTCTTATCAATGCAAGAAAAACAAACCTATATTTGATATTGTTGGAACAAATTTTAAAAGGTATTATTACAAAGATGTTTACTTTTGTTTTGCATAGCGGTATTCAGTTGGAATATCCTGAACCTCATTCGACGAGGCAAGGGCCGAGATTCCTTCACCGGGAGTGACCCCTTGGGCAGAAGTTTACGTCAGGGTAATAACTTCATTATAGTCGATTACAAGTTGCTTTGCATCGCGGTATTCAGTTGGAATATCCTGCACCTCATTCCACGAGGAAAGAGCCGAGATCCCTTCACCGGGAGTGACCTCTTTAGCAAAAGGTTTTCGCCACTATATTTTTATAAAAAGCTATCAGTTTCCTTCAACGAGATCAAGTTCATTACGTTAAAGGTTTTTCGCCAAAAACCAGCCGTAGCCCTCCGTCATACCTTATGGATGGTCAGTAGTATTCAAGCTATGTTTGTTTGGCCAAAGTCAAGGCATAGTGTTTGGTAGTTGCTGGGTATTCATCTGTTGCGTAGATAGATGCGTTGGTTTGGGACAGTCGTATTACCTTGTTGGCCAAAGTCAAGGGTATGTACGGATGGGTTCAAATTAACCTGAATAATGACGGGTAGAACTTGGCATGTGACTTATGATAGGTTGGCCAAAGTCACGATCATAAGAGCATGGGGCAAAAATTATATCGGGAGTTTCAAACATACAGGAAACTTGCCAGGCATGCGCATACCTTCTGAAGTGTGATAACTTGAGTGGCTTCCATCAAGTTATCATGCGATGATAGTTGGATCCCGATTCTCACTGATGAGTTGGTTTACTCTTCGGGTCATCCCGACTAATTCTTCTTTCAGGTTTGGAGGAGAATTTGAGAAAACAGTGGGAGGTTTCCTGATTAGATAAAGTGATAACCATTCTGATCTAGATTAGAGTGCACGCAGTGTGTTTCTTTTCTCTCTCTCTCTCGTTGGCAGCGACCTTTGACCGACCCTAGACTATGACTCAGTGACCAAGTTAACCGAACCTTCTTAAAATACTGACTTTTTGGATTGTCTAAAGTTGCATAAGTCATTGTCGCTCCTTCTTTTACCCTTTGTATTTCTGAGAACACCCCGTATGACTACGGATATCCACTTCCATTGGATAGATCCATCGTATGGTTATATACGAACTCGAAGGGACTTCTTCGAGGATGGATCCAGTTTCAAGAGAAATAGAATTGGTTTATTCAGTTATCTTTTATTATCACCTTCTCTCAGATTGCGAGGGCTTCTTAGTTTAGGAGAGTACACCTATTACGCTTATTGGATAGTCTTATTCCAAACCATAGGCTGGTGCCGAAAGGTAGGGAATGAAGAAAACCAATTAGCCTAAGTAGGGTGTGCAGAAGGTAATATATAAAGACAAGATAAAGGGATTAGAAAGAGAGAGAAAAGTAAATTGCGACTGCTGTTATTCATGACTAAACCACGTACTTCATCGCCACTCCTATTTCACCTTTGCTTTTTTCCCTAGTTCAGGAGAAATAGAATAAGGTATTATTCAGTTGTCTTTTATCATCACCTTCTCTCAAGTTGCGAGTACTACTAGGTTTAGGAGGGTACACCTATTATGCTTACTGGATAGTCTTCTTCCAAACCATAGGCTGGTGCCGAATGGTAAAGAAGGAAGAAAACCATTTAGCCTAACGATGGTGTACAGAAGGTAATGAATAAAGACAAATAAAGGGATTTGGAGAGATGGCAATAAAATATACGGTTAAAGTCATGAATTGGATTATGGAAGAGGCATTACTAGGAATACCAGGATACCCCTACGAAACATTTTCATGTTTCAGTGCATTGTTAAAAGAAAACTGATTTCCCGATTAGATACTTACTCCAGGGTATGTATTTACCAGGTATGATTCTCACATCTGTATGGTTTTACAGATGATGAGTGGGAGTAAGTTATTGGGAATTAGGTGATTATCCTCATTATATCGGAATTCGTTGTAATTGGTGATATTTGAGGAAGTCGACTGTTTTTTTGCCAGATGGCATGTATTTGGTTTTGAGTATCCGTTGTTGTGCACCAATTTCAAAATGATATATCTATACGTTTATTTTTATAAAGTGAGATATAACTTTTTGAGATTATGTCCGTGACATTTACCTATATCAGATACGATTGGGTAAGGAGTATTGAACAACGGAGTAGTTCTTAACCATAAGTACAGCTTTCAACCTACAATGCACAGGTTATGAGTTATTCAACTCAGCGGACTTATACAGAGTATTGTATGTTGTCCAGTGTCCGTCAGGACAAAGGGGTAGGTCCTCATACTATGTTCTGTTTACTTATGACTTCTCTAGTTTTTAGACAAGTGTTTCGTAGAAATACAATGTTAAGTTTTGAGAAGTTGTGGGTATATGAATAAAGTAGAGAACCAGGTGTCGCAAGTATCAGGATTCTTCAAAGAAATCGAAGATGTATATTCTTGTGATAGGTGTTCAGATGAAAGTAATGGTTTTGAGAAACTTGTTTCTCTTTCAGGTTACTCATAATTGGATGGACTCCTAAATTAAGTAATGCTGATTAGCCTCTCTTCATTAAGATGATATGCACTGGAGACAGCTGCATGATTAGAATCTGGTTTCAATTAAATTAGTGCCTCTATTTCTATATTGTATATAGAATGGTTCATATCTTAACGATGTTAAGGTAAGGGGAGTTGTCCAGCTTATACTTAAAACCAGACACTGGATAACTCAAGGCACATTTCTGTAATGGCGGTTTGTGGGTTGACCCTGGATTTGACGAGGGTTGATTTTCTACCATATGGAAGATCAATAGTGATATTGTTCTTGACTCGCCACAGTTTTAGTAAAATGGATTTTTTCAGAAAACAATAGTGGGAGTATGGTAGAACTGGAAGTGATTCCAGAACCGCAAACGATTACGGAAAATTTAATAGGACCTATATATTCAATCAGGTTTGACATTCCAATAGCCACTTCGCAGACATGGTGGGTAACCTCAGACACCCGAGAGGCACTCCGGTAGCCTCAAGGACGGTGACAGGGAGGTTCTTGTTTACCCAGACTTGACACTACTGTTGTTCCAGACTATGAAACCCGGCAAGAGGATAAGTATAACGTCGTTCTAAACTAGCTTTAGAAGTGTGCGTGTATATTATTCTGCCAGAGGGTTGTCGTAGTCAGTGGGAGCAGCGGAAGCATAGTGGGCAAGTAGCTTATGTCTATTTATAGACTAGAGCACATTTAGTGGAGATAGATCATCTAATTTTTGATGTGACAGTCATGGGTTTTGACTTCATCAGAATAAGGGGTGGATCTGTTAAGAAGGTAGTAGGGTGTGATGTCCTGGTATTTGGATGACATACACAGAGTAGGAAGTAAAATTCCTATACTACGATCGGTTGTACTGTGGTCGTCACACAGTTGTTTCTCCACAAAGAATTTGGATATAATATCAGACATTCTGGTTACTAGATCTATGGTTTTAGATCAAGAATTGGGTAGTTTCCCAATCTGGGTACTTTGACAGTATTCTGATAGTTTTTAGAATAAATGACTCTTGGCATGGTGGTGTACCTGCAGGAGATGGAGTCACCCTCTCTAAAGGTGTCTTATAGACTAAAAGGGGAGAGGGATGTGCATGATTGGCAGATCACTTGCTTAGGCAATTGAGTCAATCGTGAGATGTCAAGTACCACACCAGATGTTGTTTTTGCACTAGTTGCGATAAGTTTATATTAATCCAATCCTGGAGAAACATAAGGAAGCAGTTTTAGAACATAAGTGCATGTTCTATGGATTTGATGATGGCAGCCTCCTTCGGGAGACGGTTATCATTCCAGGCTTCAAAGGTGACAAGGATGACAGAGTGATTGTCAGAATTATAGTTTTCCCTCTGACGAGGGACAGTATTATGGACAGGTGGTCCAAGAGGATACTGTGGGAGGCATGGTGCTGGATACTGATTAGGTTCAGTTATCCATAAAGTCTAAGAAGTTTGGATTTGGAGTTCATTTATGAACTAGGTCCCATCAGATATCCAGACATATTCTAAGACAGGTATTACTCGATTCGGGAGATGGTTTTCTCCGCGAACTTGAGATTAAGAGAGACATAGAAAGAAACATCAGGGCGGATCCACTCACTGAGGCGATTTCTCGAACACAAGAGTTTTACAAACTAGCTTTGTGAAACTGATTAGTAGAGAAGTTGGATGTTCGGTATCATACGGGCTGTAAGTATGCGACATCGCAATAATTAGCCTTAAGTGCAAGTGACTCGCCTGTTGGATATAGTGCCCTCAAAGTCAATTATTGGATCGCAGGTACGTGATTGCAATGATTGAGGCAGGACCTATACCGATATGACAGTCTTGCTCGAGATGATAGTATGCTATCTGGTTTGTCTTTATCATCGTATACATGCTTTAGTTCACTATTGCATGATGATAGAGCCCATAGGATTCTTGCTTGACTACCAGCAGTATGATGGCGATCATATACGTGGGAGCTGGGGTCTGTAAGCACATCCTTAAAGTGTCCCTAGTCGTGGGAGTTTCGAGACAGGGCATCGATATTCCAGAACAGTCGAGACCCTGACGAGGGGCGGTGGCCGGTCTCACAAGCCACTGGCGTCAGTTGGATCACCAAAGATGTATACAGGTGCTCATTGGGTTATGAGTACACCGGACAGGACTCGCCGGGAATCTGCTAGTTGGTATTATACATATCGTCAGATAGCAGTTCCCTGGTGACATGTGTACATGTTAGTTCATCGACCTGAGGTCGTCATTTGTCTCGTGTGAGTTCCCACTGTGCTTTGATTTCTACCCTACCACGGCTCAAAGGAGTCGCGCAAACAGGTCTTTTTTGGGTACAGTCCCGAGCCACATGGAGGCAAGTGAGCGGATCGGCAGGGGATTCGTCTCTCCTGGTATTGGGGGTGAGATCGCGTTGTGTCTAGGAGAGCCATTACACAAAGCTCTCGGCCGAGGCAGGAGATTTACTGGTAGGTACTCCAGTAGTATCTCAGGGTGTTCTGGGCCACTCTCTGACACGACTTATACCGCTAATGGGGGTCTGACGTTACCAGCCCCTAGGCAGATATGCGATACTCATAGACGAACGGACCGGACTGTATGTATATTTTCACTGTTAGGCTCAGTAGGGTTTCTGGATGAGTTCGCTCGCCATCTTCCCTTCCAATCAATACATAGGCAACCGTTACGTAAGCTTGTACCTCTGACGTGCTAGTGGTTATACCCAGAGCCAGTGTGTTGATGAGTCATTAGAGTCCCCCACAGACCGTTTCCCAAGTTCGGGCGAAACGTTGTATAGGCCGTATGGTTTTATGGCAAGGTTCGGAAAATGCACGTGCATTTTCGCACGTGTCATATTTCGGGCAGATAATACTGGTCGGCTTTGGTTTAAGCCGGATCCGAGTATTATGCTGTGTAGATATAATTTCTTTGTCTCAGTTGCATTTGTATTCGGCTGTAATACAAATGCGGGTATATTTATACTAATACGGGGTTATCCTGAAATTCATTTCAAGATCACTTTTGGAAGTTGCCAGTTTCCAGTTTTCTATCACCCGTCTTTAACATTCGGTTAAAGACGGATTTATCTTTTCTTGATGAGTGTGGAAGGCTCTAGATGTTTCTAGAAGGTGACTAGGATGGTGACTAGGCTTGTGAGTCGTTAGTGCATTGATTAGTGCATTAATGGTTTTGATGACTAAGGGTTATGATTCATTGTTTCATTAAATGCGTTCATACAAGGTGTTATATGACCCACTCTCTTCATTTAATGTTATGGTCACCCTCCTAGCTCCTACACTCACCCTCCTCCTCTTGATAAATGGCCGGCCCCCTCATGATAGAATAAGGTGGTTCATTTGCAAAAAGATTAGGGTTTTGGCTTCATGGAAATTTCATATATTCATTTCTCATTTCATCTGAATCCAAAAAGGCAACTTCATTAACTGTTCGTCCATAGCTATAGACGTAATGAGACAAAGTGTTCTACTCATTCTCTACATCAATCTTGGTCATCTCTTTTGGCAAACTTGATGATCGAGTTGCCTCGGTTCAGAGGCGGGAGCCCGTTTAAAGATCCGTCGACGTGGTGCCACCTGGACGAGAAAACTGAAGATTTAGGAGATCGGAGCAGCCGCAACAAAGCGTGGGATGATGGTTGAAGACCGAAGGACTCAGATCGTTCTGTATAACATTTCTACCCACTTTGCAGTTTGTTAGTTTAGCTTTAATGGCAGATCCGGGTTATAGTACGCGATAGCGCCAGTTGTAAAAGTTTTTGTTCCGCATTTGGCGTCTGTTAGACGGCCGGGGCGCTACTGTGGACTTATATCGCCCTGGCATATGCGCCGCCCCAGGGTATCCAAAGCCGGCGGCGGCTGCATGGGTACTGCGACGATCGAAGGCTGAAGAAGACCCTCCGAAGTCCAATTAACCACCTCCACGACATAATTCACCGGGGGTGCATCCGCATACGGGATCGCCGAGATCGGCTCTGACGGCGTCGCACAAGAGAAGCTTTGACGACCTCTGATAATCTGGTCGTACCATCTACCCCACAAGTGAAGATTTTTGTGTTCCGGGTCACGGTCTTTGATGAGCGCGAGAACCTCCCGGTCCACGGGTGCCTCAGGGAATCCTCCCTCTGAACGGACGAATGGAAACGTAGCATCGAAAGACATGTCGCCTGCAAAAAAGGGGGACAAAAGTCAATTGTCGGTGCTATAATTTAATTTTAAATTTTCACACTCAGTACTTTAAAATTTGTACCACACTGCAATGCAGTGGAAAGGGGACCAAAGGGGGACCCACAAAATCTAGATGACAATGCATCAATTAATAAAACAGCCTCGTCATTGGATGAAAATGTTAATTAAATGAGGAAATCCTCAGGAAAATTCTCATTAAATGAGAGATCTTTTGGGAAAAGGAGAAAATCTCCCTTTGAGAGCAATGCTTTATGACAGTGTGACACTTGTCAAACTCTGATCATGAAGGAATAAAATTCCTTAAGAGCCTGGCTCTGTAATGATGATGGAAAAAATCCATCAGAAAAGAATTAATTAAAATTAATTTTTTATGAATTAAAAATTCTAGGATCTTCAAGATCCATGAAAAAACTCTTAAGAGTTCTTCATCAAAGATTAAGAAATCAACATGTTATCAAAAGAGCAGAGCTCTGATTCATGGGTTAAGAAACCCCAAGAAAAGATCTCTTTAGATCTATGGGTTCATGAGAGCAAAGCTCTGTTAATGAAACCCTAAATGGGTTTTCTTTAGATCAAAGATCTATGAAGAGCAAGGCTTTGATTAATGGGTGAAACCCTAATTTATTTTAAAAAAAAATTAACTTTACCTAAGTTTTGATAGAGTTCTGACTCTTGAAAAGTTCTTAAACTGAAGAGCAATACTCTGAATAAAAATTCTCAAGAAGAAGATAAAAATCATCTAAGAGACCAAAGGTCCTATTTATAGGCATTGAACCGCCTCTTCAACTTCTGAGTTGATCCAAGGGCTCAGATACTGCCACCGCTGCACTCACGTGTGCGCCACGTGAGCGCAACGGTGGGGGGAATTTGTTTCCCCCAATCAGAGCAAAGCTATGTTTTAAAATTCAAAATTTAAAAATTAAAGCAACGCTTCAGATTCAGCGCTAGACGCGCTGCGCGCCACGTATCAAACACAGATGCGCTAGCGCCAGGTACGCTACGCCCTAGGCAGCGCACCCCCAATCAGAGCAAAGCACTATTTTAAAATTCAAAATTTAAAAACTGAAGCAACGCTTCAGATCCAGCGCTAGGCGCGCTGCGCGCCACGTGTCAAACACGGATGCGCTAGCGCCAGGTGCGCTGCGCCCTAGGCAGTGCACCATGTGTGCGCTAGCGCTAGGCGCTAGGCGCGCCACGTGTCAAACACGGGTGCGCTAACGCAGGCTGTGCTGCGCTCTGCGCTGCGCGCCACGTGTCAAACGTAGGTGCGCTAGCGCAAAGTGCACTGCGCTCTGAGCAGCGTACCTCGTGCAAAGCACGGGTGCACCAGCGCTAAAATTCCCCATTGTTAGATCAAAAGATCTAATAATAATGATAAATCATTAATTAATCAGAATTAAAATTCTGTTATGGAAAGATCTTTCTAATCTTGTTAAAAATAAGAAGATTGCCTTCTGTAAAACAGAAACCCTAGGATCAAATATCTAACGGTGGGGAAACATCCCCAAATCAATCAAAGAAAGATCTCTTTAACTGATTTAACAAATCAATTTGCCCTATATAAAGGCCCCAAGACTTCAAGTCTGATATAGAGAAACCCCCCTATAAACTTTGAGAAGACTCAAAAGAAAGAGAGCAAGCTCTTGAAAGAAGATCATTTATGTCACGCCCCGCTTCCCAAAATACGGAAAACGAGGGTTGACTAGGCCAGCCATGCTCCTACGGTCAAGGGAATCATCCCGCCGTAGTCACACTTCGGCTTCTAGCGCTACATGGTAATCAGTAAATAGGCACAGTATCAAAGGAATCACATCACTAATTTTTTACATTAACATTCCATTCTTCACAAATTACAGATAACAAGAACTGATACTAACCAAAGTCAAACTTACGATCACTTTTGTGGAAAGCAGAAAATAGAAAATACACCAGTCTAAATCTCCGTGAACTCGAAGGGTAGATCCGTCTCCTGTGCTGGTCCTCCCGCGGGATCTGAGCATGCATACTCAGGTCGTCAGAGCGACACAAATAATAATAATAATATTATAATCAGATGAAACAGGTAAATGAGGTAATACTGGTATGAGAATAATGCAAGTAATCACTATGTCACAATATGATGCAGAATATGTTATGTGTCCCTATCGGTCTCTAGGTCATGTTTGAAATCACATAGTGGAAGGAGGATCATGTTTAACAGGAGTCTCGTACATACCCGAGACAACGGCCCACATGCCCGGGACATAACCCTGTCAGCCGGATCGCTAGATCCTGTCCTACACGTATAAGTATCACGGTTCGAATGATCATCCTCTAAACACGGTCCCGCTAAATACGATACTCTTTCCACTTTGATTTCCCCTTTTTCCCCAGGTTACACTATTTATGATATTGATCTAGTTGTGTACAAGTATACCAATGGCACGGTTTCATCACTGTCCACTTATCAATCACTGTCACGAATATTCACTTTCCATTGGTGTACTCGTCACTCCTAAACCAATATCTATCACGCACGATAATGCAATGTCCACACGCACTAACACTGTGTATATGACAAGGGTATGATATATGTATTGTATGCTACCAATAAGCTCTGTATGTTATGAATTAATATGCATGTCATGAACTAAGATAAATTGCACAAAATAATATGTTACGAATTCAGCAAAAATGATGTAGGTAAGATATATAGAACAATCAGTCAGTAATTCATCAAAATTTGTTTCAGTTCAATCGGAGTTTCGGTTTTCAAGATATAACTGTTTCAATTTAAGTGTTCGCGGCTGGAATTTCAATTTCAGAACTGAACGCCTGTTTCGCGACACAAATTGCACCCAGTTGGGCTCAGAATTTAGCGATGTCGCAGTTAAATGAAATTTAGGGTTTTCGATAAAGTATTCAACTCAATAGACGGATCCTCATTAGCATCTGTACATTGAAAGTTATACACAGTTTAATCTCAATATGTCATTTCAGAAATTGTTCTGAACAGATTTACGTTCTGCCCTTTTAAATATAGTTAAAAATAACAAACGGCGATGAATCGGAATGAAACCACTTGTCTTCTTTCACTAACAGGAATATATTATAACTACTGTAAAGTTCCGTATCATGCGATTTCAGGAAACACGGGGACGCAGGACTTTAGACAGAACACACTAATCAGAAACGCTCTGGACTGCAGTCCAGAGTCGTGTTCCGATCCAATTATCTTCATGGTTACATAACAGAAATGATCAGAAATATATGTAGGATTAAAGTTCGTCAAGTCGGCTTCGATTTAAGCCCTCGAACGCATCTTTCCAATATGTGTATGATTTATGGTGTATTTATTCGTTTTCAGCTACGAGAGAATTCTAGTTTTAGCAACATGTTTGGGGGTATCGATTTTTGTTACTAACAATCGTATTTTCCAGCGAATTTCACACACGTTATACATCATTAAAAGGGCCAACAGAACGTATCGGTTGCCGTCAAATTAGACAATTATTTCTATTGGTAACTAACATCGAGCACTTAGGTCTTGACACGTATAGGAAATCGGAAAGTTTGTAACTACATGATCTAGGTGGGTAACACTATTATTATAGCATGAAGCAAGTAAATACTTGCCTGGAGAACGCCTCGGGGTCGTACGGTAACAGTGTCGTCACGAACACGCGATATACGCCACGTACCGGATTCCCGCGAGCCTAGTTCGAAACACGAATTTCGCGTCGGAGTTTTCCCGGAGTCGTCTTGTGTGCGTTGGAAGCTTAGGGGTGCTCTCTGGTTCGCCTGAGAAGTGTTGGGGTTTCCGACGGTCGACGGCGTCGCTCCGGCAGCGTGTACAGAGCAGCTCACAGTGAGGAAATGTTTGCAATTGGGTTTCGGAGTTTTGGAAAAAGAAATAGGTTAAGCAGTGGCTGGGGATCGTGGTGCTGGTGATGATGCTGAGGAGGGGGAGGTTGACGACGTGATTCAGTTGCAGTGGGGGCTCGTCGGCGTCGAGGGGGTAAGGTGGCCGGGCTTGGTTGAAGTGGGTTGTGTGCAGGGGATGTTCTACAGGGGTGCTCAGTTGATGAAGGGAGGAGTCGTGGAGGGAGAGGGTTGGTAGAGGAGTGATTTGAAGGTTGCTGAGGGGCTGTCGAAGGTCGTCGCCGGCGGCGAGGTGAGGAAAATTTGGTGCTCGTTGGGTTTCCTGTGGGGAAGAGATGAGGGATTTTTTTTTTGTGATGGAGTTGGTGAGTAAGAGAGAGATGAGGGCGACGAGGTTGAAAATGTGGGGGGGGTAACGGCAGGAGCGTGAGCGTGAGGCGTGAGCGTCGGCGGAGGAGGCGTGTCGTGCGCGCTTTAAAGGAGGTAGCCGTTGGGGATTTGAAGAGGGAGATGAGCAGTAGCGGGTCGGGTAGGAAGAACGGGTGAGGGAGTGGGCCGGCCCGAGTTTTTTTTTTAAAGAGTTCCTTTATTTAAAATCTTGTGGGCTGAGGGCTGAACTGGGCCGGGGTTTTATAAGGAATTTATAAAAATAATGTGTGGGCTGAGGGATTTGTGAGGGCTGGGCTAAAAAAAATTTCCTTTAAAAATAAACATAAGTGGCTGAATGAAGTTTAAGTGGATGGGCTGGGGAAAAGTAAGGGAAAAAAAAATAATGCGGGCCGAGGAAAGCTAACGGCTGAAGGAAAAGAGAATGGGCTAAGGGTTAAATTTATGAAGGAATTTAATTAAGTAAAGTGTGTGTGGGCTGAAACTTAGGGTTTTAAAATATAGGGTTAGGATTTTATTGATAAAATTTTGGTTTTAAATCTTGGGTTTTGGCTTTTAGGGTTTGGAGAAAAAAATATGAATTTTAAGCTTAAATAACCAATTAAAAATATGAAGGAAAAGAAAAGAGCTACTGGAAATCAGAGAATAGGAAACATTTATTAGAATGGAGACGGGGATTTACAATTTCTTTAAGGTAAAAAGAATGATTCTTGAACAAAGAGATGAAATCATCTCATTAAAACAGAAGAATTATCTTCTTAAAAGATCATAGATCTACAAAAGACCAAGGTCTTTTATAAAAAGAGATCAAAAGATCTCATCATAATAACAAAAGAAGTATTTACTTCATTCACAGATCATTGATCTACAAAGGCAAAACCCTTTCAAAAATAAGAACTGGTGTTCTTGAATCTTGAGGCAAAGCCCCCTTTAAAAAGAACATAAATTTGTTCACTGATCATAAATTTGATCAAATGCGCTTTGCGCTATTGAAAAGTTCCTTGCACTCTTGAACTGCGCTTCTGCGCTCCTTGGACCGGCGCTCAGCGCCAAAATGCACCACGTGTCAACCACGTATGCAACTTGCGCTTCTAAATAGCGTACTGCGCTTATGGGCTGGCGCTCAGCACCAAGCGTGCCACGTGGCACTTACTTGTGCGCCACTAAACTAGCGCAACGCGCTCATAAATTGAAAGCGCAATGCGCTCATAAACTGGCGCAATACGCCCATCATCAGGCGCTTAATGCCAAGCGCGACACGTGTCCTTTTCATGTGCGCTACTTGGCAAAAGCGCAATGCGCTCTTTAATTGGCGCAAAACACCTGGCGCACCACGTGGCGCGCTGTCAGAACACATTGTTCTGATGAATTCAATACAAGACAAAAAATGTCAGGATCTAATGCTCAGCATTATTAAAAGGGCCAAGCCCAAATAAAGGCTCAACAGCCCAGAACAATAAAATGTTAAACATTTTAATCTTATTAGACTTAGACCAATATTGGCCATAAGTCTTCAACTTATATTGAACTGAGCCCATCTGCTCACGAATATTTAACAGATCTCAGTCCCAAACTGGACTACAGATCCTTCAACCAACTCACACCGGTTCAAAGGTACATCTCTTTACTCCTCTGATATCTGTCGTTGTAATCCTTCAACGTCTTCAGAGAGGTGACGGGTCCCGACAACCACACATTTCACGGTCTACGATGTCCTTAAACTCATAGACTACGATGTCTTTAAACTACGGACCGTGGGGTCCTTAAACTCATGGACTACGATGTCCTTAAACTTCAATAGACTACGATGTCTTTAAACTACGGACTGTGGGGTCCTTAAACTCATAGACTATGATTTCCTTAACCTTGGACCGTAATGTCCTTAAAGTAATCGACCGCAATGTCCCTAAACTAAACGATAGAGTCCAAATGCTCTTTTGTTGGATCTAAGCGATCCCGTTAAGTTGATCTTAGTCTAAAATTAGACTAACGTATCCTTAACATACGTTTAAATTGATCTTAGTCCCAAATGAGACTAACGTATCCTTAAACCCAACCCCCAAACCCAAATCTAAGAAGATACGGATTTGGACTAATCCGCGCCCTACAGGCGACAACATAAATTAGTCTCCTTATACAATCCACGGGAAACCAAAAACAAAACAAACACACACGACACGAAGTGACCATCTGGAGAAGGAGAAAGTGGTTACCGCGATGCGGTAGCGTAATTAACTGCAAGGGCTTGCGCCTGCAGGGAAGAGTGTCCCCACAATCAAAACCCCCTCAAAAGATGGGGAATCTGACGAAGTCTGCTACATTAGCCGCATCCGTTTAAACCTTCGATACATGGTGCCATAAATCAACTTGGCATCTTCGGAGAGGTGGACGGATAGCACCAATTAGCATCTGCCCCGAATTTTAGGCAAGACGAACCTGTGCGGTCGCGTCTCTGTGTTCGGAGGGGAACATACCTTCCTTATAAAAATTTCGTTCTTGAAATTTACAATTACATAAGGAATAGTTTACATATAAATAAGGATATCTTACACGCATGTCGTCTTCTCATTTCCACGTTGATTCTCTTGGCGAATCTTTTCTCTACATCACTCGGACCAAGTTTATTTCCTTGTTCCTCAGTGACTTTACCTTTCGGTCCAGGATTTCAACAGGTTGTTGCTCAAAAGATAGGTCCGTCTGTACAGTAAGCTCAGAGTGATCAAGAATGTGGCTGGGGTCGCTCACATATCTTCTAAGCTGTGATATGTGGAACACGTTGTGCACTCCTTCTAATAAAGGCGGTAGTGCAAAACGACATGCCACTTCTTTGACTCATTCGAGAATGTCGAACGGTCCTATATATCTCGGACTGAGCTTACCCCTCTTGCCAAAACGTATTACTCCTCGGTTTGGAGAGATCTTTAAGAAAATATGATCTCCAGGTTGGAACTCCAGATGTCGGCGCTTTGCACCAGCCCAATGCTTCTGTCGGTCTTAGGCTATGCACATTCTTTCCCTGATCGTGCGAACTACATCCACAGTTGCCACGATCATCGCTGGTCCTAGGAGTTCACGATCTCCGATGTCGTCCCAACTTAGTGGTGAATGATACTTCCGTCTATAGAGTGCTGCAAAAGATTCCATTCCAATACTCGCCTGATAGCCGTTGTTGTATGAAAACATCACAAAGTGTAGGTGATCTTCCCACAAACATCCGAAGTCTAACATACAAGCCCTTAGCATGTCCTCCAGAATCTGCATTGTTCGCTCAGACTGTCCATTTGTTTTTGGATGGTAAGTTGTGCTGAAGTTCAGACTCGTTCCCAGGATAGCTTGCAGACTTTGCCAAAACTGTGATCGGAATCTGGTGTCACGATCGAAGACGATGCAAACCAATACTCCATTTAATCTCACGATATCCTGCATGAGTTCATGGGTATAAAAAATAGTACATTTGAGGTTAAATCTTACTTTAGATTCATGCTTACCTCCATGTACTTCTTTTCTAACGTCTCGGTAGATTGGCCAACTTGAAAGGGAATAAAGTGAGCCGACTTGGTGAGTCGATCCACAATAATCCATACCGCATCGTTATCCTTCATGCTGCGAGGAAGGGTAGTCACGAAGTCCATGGTAATGTGCTGCCATTTCCATTCTGGGATTGGTAACGGTTGAAGTAGACCAGCAGTTCTGTGATGTTCAGCCTTTACTTGCTGACACACCAAACACATGGCTACGCTTTTGACTACTTCGCACTTCATGTCGTAGATCCTTGTACATTTTGGTACCGCCGGAAGAGAAAACACTTCTGCATCCTTCGGTATAGCACGATATTTCCCTGGCTCCAACGTTCTATTTTCACTCTTGAAATAAAAGACTGGATGATCTGGTATCTCAAATACTATCCTCCTTTGACGGCAATCAATTGTAGCATAGAAAACTCCCAGCCAGTCCATTCCCCACAAAATCGAAGTTTGGAATGTCTAGTACTTTGAAATTCGCATAGAATTCTTGTTCGCAAACTACAACTGGACACTGATCCAATCCTAGAGTTTCCTTCAAAACTCCATTCCCGGAATTGACATTCCAGCTTTGAAACGAGTGGTTTTACGGGAATCGCATGTGTTCTCACAAAACGTTGCGACATGAAGCAGTGTGACGCTCCAGTATCGAACAGTGCAAGTGCAGAAATAGTAGCTACTAATATAGCACCTAAGTTGTGTGAGGTTGGTTTAGATATAGGAAAATATAGAGGTATACAAGGATTGAAAAGATTGGGAATATCCATAACCTTAATAGAAAAGAAAGGTTAGAATAGATTCAAGGAATTTGAAATATAAAGAATATATAGTTGTTGATTCTTATAATTCTTGTAATATATTGCTCAGGATTTCATGCAGAATTGACCTGCATGGGCTGCCAACAAAACCTGTCACGCCCCGCTTCCCGGCGTACGGAAGTGGAGACGTGGAGGGTATGTGACGTATTTACTCAGAAGTAAACACGCTAAGCGTAAATAAGTAATATAATAAATGCACAAGAATGATAAGAGATGTAATATAAACAACAAGTTTTATTAACATTCATCTTTACAATACATTGCTTTGAAAAGGAAATGTACAATGATAGAAAGTAATGCCTAAACAGTGGCATATGAAATGAAATAAGTACAAGGAAAAACTAGAAGTCTGGCTGCTCTGTGAACTGGTCCAAGTCGTCCTGACCGGGCTCGATCTCTTGAGTATAATACCCAATTTATTTTATACTATATTATCCATATTTCATATATTTTTCGATTTAATTTATTTCCAAATATTTTTTTCCTATGAATATTTCACTATATTTCTCTAATTGTTATTTCTAATTCCATAACCCTAACTCAATTTATTTTCTATCCAAAACCCTAATTATTTCCCAATCCCAACCCCGGTCCAATTCTTCTCTCTCTTTCTATCTATCTTTGGTTTTCCTCCAAGCCCTGGCCCAAGCTCACTCACTCAGTCCAACTCCCTAACCTGACCCAACCTGAGCCCTCCTCTATCACATATCCTTCTCTTTCCCCCCTCTCTCCCCCTCTCCCTCTCGTATCCCTTTCTCTCTCTCCTCTCCCCCCACGTAACAGCCGCCTCCGCTTCTCCCTCACGCTACCCTCGAGACCCGCTCCCCTTAACAGCCATGACCTTGACCTCGCCCCAACGGCCATCCCCGAGTTTCCCTCAACGACCTCTGTGATCCCCTCACCTGCCCCCCACCCCTCTCTACCTCCATCGCCCTTCGTCTCCTTTCTTCCTCTCTCACCTCCTTCCTCCTCTGACCGTGAATAACTCCACCGTCGATCTCCTCCTCGTCACCAGCACCGCATCCCTCAACTATTACTAAGCACCTAGCTCCCCGACCTCCTCTCCTCACCATTGCACATGAGCTCCTCTACTGCAACTTATCGACGCCGACGAGCTTCCGGCTACCCACCCAACACTCCCTGCTCCTTCTCGACCACATCACCACCGACAAGCTCTTCCTCCACGACATCCCTTATACTCCCAGCCGAGTTAACTCCTCCCCTCACCCATCGAGTGCCCGAGCCTTACTGCCTACCTTCTTCCAAGCCGTCGGCTCCTTGTTGAGACCCAACTCCGGCCACCACGAGAGCCTCGACGACGTCGTCTCACCCCTGCAACCCTTGTTGACGGGCTCCCTGACCTCCACCGACTCAGTAACCTCCAGCTCATCCACACCTTCACTCGCACCACCTTTATGCCACCCATCTCCAGCCACTAGTCGCTACACCCTCAGTGTCGCCGTCAAGACCTCCTCCATCGCCTCCACACTCATTCACCTCCACTCTCATTCACTTCTACCACCACAAACTGAGCCCCACACCTCTCTTTCCTTTGTACTGCATTCCACAACCGCCAACACTCACTGCCACCGCTGTCGAGGCCGCCGCCGCCGCTATTTCACTGCTATCAGCTTACCTCTCTACCGCAGTCGCTGATGTCCATGCCAAGCTGTGCCCAAATCGCACCTTAGCACTGTGTCCTCGCCGTGCTTAGCTCCTTGTCTCATTGACACCAAAATCAAGCCCCGACATTTCATTGAGCACGTGTACCCTCTCCTTAGTCACTGCCCTTGTCGCCTTTGTCGCTGACCAAGCTGTGGCTTAGGTCGTGGTAACTATCACGGTTATCAACGTAGTCGCAACATCGCACACGTCCGTCGCAACCTCTATCGCGCTCGATCCTTGCATCGCATGGTATCGGTTCTACGACATTCATCATTTTCTCATGTTTCGAGACGAATAATCTGCACATTCATCACTTCCATGTCAGCGACCGAAGCAAGTGAACCCCACTTGTTTTTACATGTTACGATACTAATCGATCTATATAATTATATACCTATATAACTACCTAAGTCGTAAAGTCGTATTTTATGACAAACCGTGTTAAGCTAGTAGTGTTGTTTTGAGTTATAATCTAGCCCAAGATATTAGTGATGACACCGTATAGAAATTATAAGATTAAATAGTATAGGTTCAGATAAAAGACACGGACATTTCGGTTGCGAACCGTATGTTCAACTTATGTGCACGCCACGTAATTTCAAATGAAAACCTAATCAAATATGGTAGAACTTGTTATAGATAGATCCGTTTGTTGATAAAGACATCATGTAGGAATTTAGGTTGAAAGTAGTGAATTTTATATCATGTAACGATGCCCCCAAAAGGCGACGTTGATCTGGAATTTACCGTACATGCCACGTTCTAAAATCTATATTAAACTGAATGCAACTTGTAACTTAATGTTCTAGGGCTCTTATCGAATCCAACAGATAAACCTACAGTATCCCATAGATCTCTGAATTTTAATAAGTTATAACAACAAAAACTGAGGCGATTCATGGCTCTAGACTGCAGTCCAGAGCCAGAGTCTTTACCTTTACCCGTTTTGGAACGCGTGTTTCTCCCTGTTTAAACTCGTAAATGTGAGGAACCATATATGGAAGTGTGAAGAATTGAATTAGCTTTCTAATGGTGCTAGTCTCATTCCATTCCAGCGTCGTTTGATATTTATAACACCTTTTAAACCGTCGATGTGTTCTGCAGTTTCATGCAGAGATAGAATGTATACTTTAACCTTAGACGGTGCATATCTCACTTCGTACAGCTAATATTATTGATCCGTATAATGAGTTAGAAACATAACAGATAAATCTAAATATTATCTAACTGTAGCGTCGCCTAATTATGATCCCAACAGGGGTAAAACGTGTTACGAAATGGGCTTCCAGTTCAGAAATTGGATTTCCAGCAGTGAACACTTAAAATGGAATGATCATAACTCACAAAACTGAAACCCGATTTACTCAAAACCATTTTTTCTGTAGATATAATCTAATATAATGTTTATGCTTTTTATATTGTTTCGCCAAATTATGCACGTGTGATTTTATATGATTTTCTAATCCAACCGACACTGGTTGCTCATATGTATTCAGTAGTGCAATTACTGTATTCCCATCATGTTGCATGACTGTTATACCCTTGTAATTAGTGTTCAATTGCATCGATATCCTAGTGACCGTGTTATATTACCAAGTGATAAATTTTAGTGATTGGATTGTGACAAGTACGTTAGTGTAAAAGCATGATTGAATAATGGAAGTGACACGTACTTGTATACAATCAGCGGAACCAGTTAGTTATCGCATTGTCGACGCCTATGTGGCATATATAAGTGTAATTATAACTGGTATGGGATGGTTATGGAAGCACTTATATGAGTGTCATAGGTAAGACATCGAGCACTATCCATTTATCTTGGATACCAGTCGAGATTTACTTGATGGAGATCATGTCTCCAATTCTCGCGTAGACTTGTCATGGAGCGACTAGTATTCAGATTCATGGTCGGTGTTGGATGTAGACTGTGGGGTGTGGGGTAGTTTGAGTGTGAGTTCGATCAACGGAATCTCAGGAGTCCCACTGCCAGCATATTTCGTGATTTGTACTAATCATGTTTCTGATTCTTACTGATCGTGATTCGGGCCCGTGTTCCTTTATCCCTGGATCTTACCCTTGGGTTGGGGATACTTCTGCGGTGGTTGACGCTCACACTTGGACTGATGATAAGTTTAGTGACTTGGACATTGAGACTTAGAAACTGATTGCTTTAGTGACATGGACATTGCATTGATTACTGATCTGATACACATGCTTTACTGTTGACCTGTACCGGTTATTTCATGCTCACGTCATTACTCAATAATTGTTGCTTCATGTTTATCATCATTGCACGTATTATATACACACACACACATTGCTATTGTGTCGCTCTGACGACCTGAGTATGCATGCTCAAAGTGAAAAGTGAACTTAGCTCGGATCAGGACCTCCCATACCTCGAGGATATTACGGACATCTAGATCAGCGACGTCAGCGCTATCATTCCCTTTGACTCTATCTGGTTATTTTTATATCTATTTTGATAGAATTAGTGACTACATTTCTCATTACTTGTGCAATGATTACTGATTACCACGTAATACTAGAAACCGAAGTGTGACTACGGCAGGATATTTCCTTGACCGTAGGAGCATGGTTGGCCTTGTCACTCCTCGTGTTCCGTATTTTGGGAAATGGGACGTGACATTGTTTTGTTGGTATCAAAGTCAGGTTTGTTTGGAATGAGATTACAGTTTCTGATTAAGGCTTGACAATTTAAGTCACCCATTCGGTCTAGATTGTAAACCTGTTATCCTTGATTAGAATCCCTATAGTTTGTCAAGCTATATTTTTGACTCCATCCGCTAGAGTTTGGGTAACTTAGTAGAGTTATGTGATTGTAACTATGAACTGCAGCATAGTTACAAGGCAGTACTCTGCTTGAGTGATTTGGAGTTCTACATTTGATTTCCACTCGGTTGAATTTTGCCTCACCACATATTCTTGCTACGTTGTCAATTCTATATCTTATTTTGATTCTTATATCTTAAACTGTCGTCCGAAAATTTGTTGTTTCGGAATCATGGTTTCCCACAACTCTCCTTCCACCTCCTCTTTCCAGGATCACCCCGCCGAGATTTTGGGCGTGCTGTAAGGATTGAGAGAAGCCCAGGAGAGGATGAACGATCTTTTAGTTGGGGGGTTAAGGAGGCAGCTAGTTCGAGCACCAGGAGGAGCCCCAATCGTGAGGGAATCCCTGTTAGTAAAAGAGAAAGTGTACAGATGAAGCGCCCATTTGTCCCTCAGCTTGTTGTGTAGGGCGTTGACGAATCTCCTCCTTGCAGCTCTTTCCTTCTAGGTCAACTATTGACAAGATGCTTGCCGGATCCACAAATCAAGTACATGCCCCTTGGCCTGGCAACGGTCTCTCCGAAGGTGCCCCAGTCTCTTGCAATAACTGCATACTTGGGTTCTCTGCTGCTCCTCAAGGATTAGTTGTTTCTTTTCGTTTAAATTTTATATCTGTTGCAGTTTAACCCGTTAATCGGAGGTTCCCTCGCTCCAAAGGCGAGGGGTAATTAACGGCAGCTTAGTCCGCAGCTGTCGGAGATTCGGATCTCCACAATCAATAAACCCCTGCCTACCCTAAGTAGGGGGAATCTGTAGTACGCCTGACAAGCGCGTGCGTATTCCCATCTCAATGGGGTGACGAAAAACACCCTACAGATTCTGGCACGCCCGGTGGGACCAATCTCTCCTCCCATATTTCGGATTAAATATTCATGCGAACTCAATCAATATACATTGATTGCCTGTACTGAAATCATGCTTCTTTGTGCAGGGGTTAACGATTTCCAATTGCCATCTTCGAACGCAAGTCGGTATTTGAACGGCTTTCCTTGGCCCCAGCTGGGGGCAAGGCCATCAACACCGACAAAGTAATAAGGCATCTCATGCAAGCTCCAGCGGTACCCCCGACAACTGCCCGATCAGTTATCTTCTCCAAGCTTCTAATCCAGATGACCACTACGTCGTTAAACTGGAAACAGATGACCTCAAGTCGTTAAACTGGAAATAGATGACCTCTACATTGTTAAACTGGAAACAGATGACCGCCAAGTCGTTAAACTGGAAACAGATGACCCCCAAGTCGTTAAACTGGAAACAGATGACCCCCAAGTCGTTAAACTGGAAACAGATGACCACCACGTCGTTAAACTGGAAACAGACGACCTCTAAGTCATTAAACTGGAAACAGTACACCTCTAAGTTTTTAAACTGGAAACAGAGGACCACCACATCGTTAAACTGGGAACACCAGTCGACCACCATGTCATTAAACTGGGAACAATCGACCTCTATGTCGTTAAACTGGGAATGTAAAAAAATATATAAATATGTAAATAAACAAAAAATGTGTAAATAAAAGAACAATAAAAGCCGAAATGATGGGGCAACTCGCAATAAAAATCAGCGAGAAAAATAAAGATGAAAATAAAGCCGAAATGATGGGGCAACCGCAAATAAAAGCCGAAATGATAAGGCAGTCGCGATCTTCGCGATAAGAAAAGCTGAAATGATAGAGCAATCACGGTAAAAAAAAAGGCGAACGATGAGTCGCTCCTGGTACCATATTCTAGTGTAGCGATGCAGACGCCAACCAAAATTCAAATTTTCAAAATTCTCCCAGCCCTACGGCCAGTCCCCAAATTGACTGTCGTATACAATCCACGGGCTTAAATAATTCTCGTCATAACCATGCCCCACCACAATCACCAGTTACGCGGTGATCTCCGCCTTTGGAACTATGCTCCATGAGAAGACCCACTCATGTGTCCTCACGATACATGAGGAGAACAAACCTTTGTGGGATCCTTACGACTCATAAAGGAAAAACACACTTAGGAGTCCTTACGACTCCTAAGGAGAAAATACACCTGCGGGATCCTTACGACTCGTAGGGAGAAAATGCTTTTATGGGACCCTCAAGGCCCATAAAATTGAAAAGCCTTAGGCGATAGGGATCTAAATCTGTCTCCTAAGCCATCGCTCCCCAATAGGCAATGGCGAATGATGAGTCGCTCCTGGTACCATATTCCAGTGCAGCGATGCAGACGCCAACCAAATTCTAAATCCCATACCCCAATGGCGAATGATGAGTCGCTCCTGGTACCATATTCCAGTGCAGCGATGCAGACGCTAACAAAATCTCGAAATTTTTCTGGCCCTACGGTCTTTATCATACATCCTGCAAAACCGTATACAGTCCACGGGCGTAAAACGATCCCAATCTCTCCCAAGTCCTACCGGTGAGACCACATTCAAAGCCCCACCAAAAATTTAAAAAAATAATAAAATAAAAAAATGGTATGTCCACAAGCGAAATGGGCACGGATGAAAACCCGAAAGGGCGCTGTGAGTAAAAACAGCAGGATTGCCGGCGAGTTTATGAAAACCCGAAAGGGCGCAAACTCGTAAAAAAAAGAGATGAAATGCACTCGCAAAGTCCTCTCGACTATGTGAGGAGAAAATTCCCGCGTGAGATCCTTACGACTCACAAAGGAGCAACACACTTAGGAGTCCCCACGACCCATAAGGAGAAAATACACCTGTTGGGGTAAAAATTTACACCCCGGTTGACCAAGTCAAAATCAAATTCAACCCCAAGCTAAGTGGGCCCAAGCCCAGATGCAGTGGGCCCATGCCCGGGTTGAGCCCGAACATGAAGCGGCCGGCCTTCCCCCATGCCAAGATAAAAATTTTGTAATAAATAATTTTGTTGCATGTCTTTTATTTTATTTTATGGATAAATGTAAGAAAAATAGGCATAAAGCCAAATTTTTGTAAAGCTCATGGCTTATGTGCAAAAAGAAATGGCAGATGAGCCATGGGATAGGCAAAATGCCATTTTGTGAAGCCCAAGGGGCTATGTGTAAAGTGTATAGCCTATAAAGGCAAAGATAATGAAATATCTCAACAACTTTTTCTCTCTCCAAAAAAAAAGTTTCAGATCTAAGATCTTTCTTCCTTCTTCAAGGTTCCAAGACCTTCTTCTTTCATTTGAATTAAATCAAGAGTTTTACTCTTCCTTTTCAAAAACAAAATAGTTTTTCACCACGAAACCCACGAAGGGAAACTTGGATCTGTCATCAGATCTCAAAAAGGAGAGATTTTGAGATCTCACATCTCTTGATCTTCAAGATCCAGCTAACAGAGGAGGAAGAAGAAGAACCCCTTCCATTAACCCCAAAAACACACTCAGGAGTCCAACTCCTCTCTGATTTCTTTTCCGAGAAATTTTTTTAGGCTAAAAGACTTTTTTCTCGTCGGCGCTTAAGCGCAGAGTGCCCGCGTGACGACACGTGGCGCGTTTGCGCTCAAGCGCAAAGCTCCCACGTGCTGACACGTGGAGCACTTGTGCTCAAGCGCGAAAGCTCGAGCGCAAAGTCACCCCGGTGCCGACACGTGGCGCGCTTGCGCTCCAGCGCAAGTCGCCCCCGTGCCGACACGTGACGCTCTTGCGCTCAAGCGCAAGCGCTCAAGCGCAAGTCGCCCACGTGCCTACACGTAGCGCGCTTGCGCCTAAGCGCTCAGCGTCCGAGCGCACAGCGCCCACGTGCCGACACGTGGCGCGTTGCGCTCCAGCACCCAGTGCTCGAGCGCAAAGCGCCCACGTGCCGACACGTAGCACGCTTGCGCTCAAGCGCCCAGCGCCCGAGTGTAAAGCGCCCACGTGGCGCGTTGCGCTCCAGCACTCTGCGCTCGAGCGCAAAGCGCCCACGTGCCGACACGTGGCGCGCTTGCGCTCAAGCGCCTAGACGCTGGCCCCACGCATCCTTTGGATGTCTTTTTCCTTTTTATTTATATATACATGTATATATATACATATGTATACATATGTACACATACAAATACTCTATGACACTGTCCCTGTTAGAAAAAATTTCTAACGGGGCGCTGCCCCGCACCCCGCAAGGGGGCTGCTAGCCCCCTTGACCCCCAGCCCGTTATCCGGGTAGCGGGACCCCCGTAAAAACTCTGCGTGGCTCCCGATATATCCAAACCCCCTTTTCAAAACACAACACACGTACACTGCACATTGAGTTCGCATGACCATTTTAACCCGTTAATCGGAGGTTCCCTCGCCCCAAAGGAGAGGGGTAATTAACGGCAGCTTAGTCCGCGGCTGCCGGAGATTTGGATCCCCACAATCAATAAACCCCGGCCTACCCTAGGCAGGGGGAATCTGTAGTATACGCCTGACAAGCGCTCGCGTATTCCCATCTCAATGGGGTGACGAAAAACACCCTACAGATTCTGGCACGCCCGGTGGGACTTATCTTTCCTCCCATATTTCGGGTTAAACGTTCATGCGAACTCAATCAATACACATATCGATTGCCTATACTGAAATGATTTTTTTTTTGTGCAGCAATCAACCTTCGACGACAATGTCTCCCCAGACAAATTCAGCTTCCAACGTGACCACGATTCTGTACGTGGTCAAGATCAACGGTCGTGTGGTTCTCCCCGCAAGCCTCAGTCGACAGCGGGAGGAACCGCCCCGCCAGTTTGGCTCCGTCATCATCTACCCTGCCAGAAGCGCTCATTTGGCGGAGATCCCTGTGGAACAGGTGGCCAAGCCGGTCTCAAAGGGTAAGAGACCGAATGTCGTGATCGCCAAGGCACCACAACCGAAACTTAAGACGGTATCTGAACGATTCTCTGGTGCTCCAGCGGGGGGCAAGAACTTTGGTACAAAGGTCAACATCAAATGTTGCGGACGAGCTCAGGCGATGACTCCAACAAATGCACAATCGAGCGTATCTCCAAGGCCCTCCATCGACTGGTCTGCGGCGTCTTCCCAAAGAGCCGAAGTCTGCCAGGTGCTTAGAACAGAAAAGTTAAGGCAGAAGCGGCTCAAGTATCAAGCCAACAAGAGGGCCAAGGCTTCGGCCAAATGGAATCGTGTGAAGTTCCAAGTGCAGAGTTGCCCCGCGATAACGGCTGAGTCGGACGTAATAATCAGCAATTCCTTCGAGCCTCTGAAGTGGGTTCAAAAAAACGCCATGACCGCCAGAATCAAGAAGACAGCGGTCCGAACGGTGCCACAAAGAGTCGTGTCCCGGCCCCAACAGAAAAAGTATGACACTGTCTCTTCAAGAGTCTATCAAGCACTCTGTGCCGCATGAAAGCAGTGGGGCAAACCCAGAAAAGAAGCGCCAGCACCATTCAAGAACCTGGTTTGGCCAGCCGCCTTCATTCGACTACCAGCTACCGAAACAAGGGGGTCAAGACAGCGATCCGTGAAATCAGCTGCCAATGATAGAAAGACGGCCGGATATATCATCCATATGGTCTATATGGCGGGCGGGCGCCCCAGCGACAACCTTCGCAGCAAAAGTAAGGATGGGGCCACCACATCCCAAGCCCAATCTAGCCTGAATGTGGTTGCCGCTGCCCAAGAACAGCCGCCCCCGCTGAATGAAGAAAACCCTCTCGATGAGGATGATAGGCAGAAAAACCCCTCGGTCTATGCAGAGTCAAGCTCGGACAGTGAGGAAGAGCCGACTTTCCGCCCCAGGACTGCAGAGCAAGAGCTGCTTCAAGAGCTTCGAAAACAGCTCAGGAGCAAAGATAAAGAGATGGACAAGCTCTATTCGAAGATTGACGACTTAACGAACGTGGTGATGCAGCTTACGGCTCAAATTGCTCGAGTGCCTCCCAATTAAGCACAAGCCGCTACTAATCAGCCGGGTGATGACAATCCGAGGCAGCCAATGCCTGTTCCTTCCCAAGACTGGTCGAGCCATATGAAAGCCGGCCACACTCCGCTTCTGGGGACGCCTTGGCCCCAGATAGCACTATCCCGCTAACACAGGATCGGATAATGGATTTGGTCACCAGCAAGGTTAAAACATTGGTGGCCGAAGCTGAAGCTCAGAAAGAAATCGGCAGTAGTGGGCGGCCATACCCCGCGCAGTACGATCTGATTGAGTTCCTAAGCGGCTATGCCATTCCTAAGTTCGGAAGATTTGATGGAACGGGGAATGCAAATCAGCACGTCGCCCACTTCAAAGCATCGTACGGAAATACAGGGGAAAATGATGCGCTCCTTCTTCGTCAGTTTGTCAACAACCTGACCGGTGTCGCCTTCGACTGGTACGCGAGTATACCAGACGGGTCCGTCATTACCTTTGCCCAAATGGAATCTCTGTTCCGGCAAAGGTTCATGAGCGTCAGTGATAAAATCTCCATTGCCGACCTTGTGAGGACCAAGCCGGGGAAGAATGAAAGCAACACTGACTTTATCGCCCGATGGCGTAATCTCACGGTCAAGTGCGAACCGCCGCTGGAGCAGGACCAGTCCGTCAGCCTTCTCATTGGGAACCTCAGCAGTTAGATGGTCCCATTCTTGTGTACAGCGGGCCTCAAGACATTTCAGGAGCTAACCAAGAAAGTCCTAATGCTGGAACGCTCGAAGCAAGAGTCCCCGCCGGACTCTCAGAGAGACAAAACTTGGAAAAGCAAGCGGGACGACAGCCGTAGAAGCGGGAGTTCCAGAAGTACCAATGTCTTCAATGCGTCCGACAATGAAGAAAAGCGAAGGGCGGGCGAATCCAAAACCAACCGGTCTCGAAAGCCATTGCTGGGAGGAGATGGGCCTTCCCTAGAGGAGAAGAAGAACAAGGTTTACTCTTTCAGAAGGGACAAGGTCCGTAAGATATTTAAAGATGCCTTGAACAACGGTCTACAATTGCCAGAGTCGAAAAGACCCCAAGAAGCAAAAATGACCGACAATCCACTGTATTGCCCGTACCACCGAGTAGTGAGCCATGCGATCGAGGATTGCTATATCTTCAAAGACTGGGTCGAGAAGCAGTACAAGGCTGGAGAGATCGAGCTGTCTAAAAGCGTGTTGGTGAACAATCAAGTTGCAACCGCCAACTTTATACAGACAGAAGTTGAAGCCTTCTGGGAGCAGACAGCTGAACCTGCTGCCCTAACAAACGAAACTGACTCATTGCGGCCTCCGTGGAGTACGCACATATCTAATAAGAAGAAGAAGATGCTAAAGCTACTTCAGAAAGAGCCCAGGATGGAATGGGAAGGACAGAAGAAGCCTACCGGTCCAGCTGTCAATGTGGCTCCATCAGGCTCAAAATCCAAGAAACTCAAGAAGAAGAAAAGTGCAGCTCGGCACGAAAAAGAGTCTGCAGGGAGATCGACCATTCAAAAATATATCGATTCCCTCGAAGAATATGAACAAAAGGAAAGAACATTGATTCAATTGAAGGAGTTCTTCCCTGTACAAGCGGCTGAAATTCTGGAGGAGTTAGAAGAAGACTCCAATGAAGAGATCCCAGTAGTGACCTGCTACGCCATCCATCTTGGCAGCGACTCGGAAGATGAGCTCTGTTTTCCCGAAGAGGACGAAGAGCTCGCCACAACAGCCAATCAAATCCAGCTTAGAAGCGGCAGGGCTCTACCTCCAAATCAGGGCAACGCCCTAAAAGGGAAGGAAAAACAAGTCGCTAATGAAGAAGATGGCAGAGAATCGGCTGATGAAAACATAAGTCCTTCCTCGGTGGACTATAATGTCTTGGCACATCTCCGGAAGCTTCCGTCTCTCCTGAGCATCTATGACGCCTTGGTCCTATCTAAGAAGCTTAGAGATGTTCTCATCCACGCTCTACAAAACCCCGAGCGGTATCAGGCTCACTTTGCGGAAATTAATATGAAAGAAGCCCAGCACGCTTGGCATGCCGCCGCAGTCACGTTTAAGGATGAAGACTTGTTACTGGGAATGGCTGAGCATAATCGGTCGCTTTACGTGACCGGGTACAGCGACGGAGATAGAATTAATCGCATATTGATTGATCCGGGGTTCTCAGTGAACATCATGAACTTGCGAACTCTGAAGAGTTTTTCAATGGACGTCCGACATCTGTCAAGGGAAAGGATTGTCATTCAGAGCTTGAACCAAAATTGCCAGCAAGTTCTGGGGTCCATAGCTCTGCCAATCAAATTCGGGGATCTGCAAACTGAAGCTAAGATATACGTGATCGACACCGACATATCTTATAAGATTCTCTTGGGGCGGCCGTGGCTCCACGATTACGGCATCATTCCGTCAACTCTCCATCAATGCATGAAGTATACTAAAAATGGCGAAGAAAGACGCATTGACGGAGACATCCAGCCGTTCGGTGTGCATGAAGTCCGATATGAAGATTCTCGGTACTTTATGAACCACCAAAATGCTAAACCACAACTGACTGAGGATAGAGCGGCCCTAAGACTCAAAAGCAAATCTGAGCCGGCTATCACTTTCAAAAGCAAAAACGCCCAAGTGCGCCCCCGTTTTGGTAGCGACACCGATAAGTCCGACGCTGGAAGCCCGTCCTTCCGTAAAACTCGCCCTCATTTCGGCAGCGATACAGACGAATCTGTTACTGAAGGCCCATCTAGCAGCAAAGTCTGCCCTCATCTTGGCAGTGACACTGAAGAGTCAGAAGAAGAGGACCTGCCGTGCAACAGCTGTGCAGATTGGCCCCCCATGCAGCAAGAGAAACTACGAGAGACCTTCGAAGTCACAGAAGGGTCCCTGGCCATCACAAGGGTGCCGGAACGGATGTGCAAAAAGCTCGACGCATTGTCAGTCTCTACCGTGGACCAGCTGAAAACTTTCTAGGTGCCCGGGAGGAAAAATGGACAGAAGGGCATCCTGTTTTACAGGTCAAACCCCGTTGTGCACCCGGACGATCTTTCTGTCGCGTGCCTTCCCTATGAGAGAGGCATAAGAGCCGTCCTCAATCCCTTTAAGAAGTGCGGATGCCGGTTATATCAAACGGAGTCCGAAGCAAAGTTTTACGAAGGGCTATGGTATCTGCCCCAGGTCCGAGCAATCATCGATAGAAGAATTCCAAATAGACGGGGCATAGGCTACATTCAACCTGATTCCAAAGCGTGCTACATGATCCATGTTGGTGAGGCCAGCGAAAGATCAAATGATGATGACGAGATAGACGAGCCAGAAGAAGCTCCTCAAGAGCTCGAAGATGGCGGACAAGCAACCTTTGACGAGCTAACCGAGATTGACTTAGGAACGCCCGATAATCCAAGGCCGACCTATATCAGCTCGCTCTTGTCAGAGGAAATGAAAGCGCAGATAATTGCCCTGTTGCATGAGTTCGTCGACTGCTTCGCGTGGATGTACAAAGAAATGCCTGGCCTTTCCCCTGAGGTAGCCGTGCATAAGCTGGCTATATCTCCTGATGCTAAGCCAGTCAAACAAGCTCCTCGAAGAATGAGAAGGGAGTTGGAAGAAAAGGTCGTCGAGGAAACCAAGAAACTCATCGATGCCGGCTTCATCAGGGAAGAGAAATAGGCGGACTGGATCGCATGCATAGTCCCAGTAAAGAAGAAAAATGGGCAGATCCGAGTCTGTGTCGATTTCAGGGACCTTAACAAGGCATGTCCTAAAGACGACTTCCCGCTACCGGTCATGGAAATGATGGTCGATGACACCTCAAATTACGAACTGTTCACCTTTATGGATGGCTCGTCTGGATATAATCAGATTAAGATGTTGCCTGAGGATAAGAAGCACACAGCATTTCGAACCCCGATCGGAATATATTGCTACAAGGTAATGCCATTCGGACTGAAGAACGCAGGTGCTACATATCAAAGGGCGATGACCAATATCTTTGATGGCCTAATCCATAAAGTCGTCGAATGCTATGTTGATGATCTGGTCGTCAAGACTAAAGCCAAGGCCGATCATATCCAAGATCTCAGGACCGTTCTCACCAGACTGAGGGAATACGATCTGAAGATGAATCCTCTGAAGTGCGCTTTTGGCGTGTCATCGGGAAAATTCCTGGGCTTCATAGTCCGACATCGAGGGATCGAAGTTGACCCATTAAAGATAAAGGCCATCATGGAGATGCTCCCTCCGAAGAGTCTGACGCAGCTAAAATCTTTTCAAGGCAAGCTTGCTTATATACGGAGGTTTATCTCAAATTTATCGGGGAGATGTAGGCCCTTCTCAAAGCTCGTGAAGAAAGGAGCTCCTTTTATTTGGGATGCCGAATGTCAAGCAGCGTTCGAAAGCATCAAACAATACTTGTTGCACCCTCCAGTGCTGGCCGCTCCCATTCCAAATAAACCGTTGATTCTCTACACTACCGCGCTATATGAGTCACTCGGTGCGCTCCTCGCCCAGAATAACGAGGAGGGAAAGGAAAATGCCCTCTACTACCTCAGTCGAACTCTGGTCGGGACGGAACACAACTATTCCCCAATCGAAAAGCAATGCCTGGCTCAGATATTTGCTGTGAAGAAGCTGAGGCACTATCTGCTGGCTCATCAGGTTATGCTGATCTCCAAGGTCGACCCGCTCAAACACTTGATAACCAAAGCAAGCCTAGCCAGCAGAATGGCAAGATGGGCTGTCATGCTACTTGAGTTTGACATAGTTTATACTCCTCAGAAAGCAGTAAAAGGGCAAGCTCTTGCATACTTTCTCGCTGCTCATCCCATACCAGAAGGGTCGCCGCTAAATTGTGAGTTACCCGACGAACAAGTGCTGCACCTCGAGGAAGATGGGCCATGTTGGGAGCTCTACTTCGATGGAGCCTCATCAATAAGGAGCTCCGGCAGATCAAGCATCCCGGAGGTAAAAGCGGGGATAGGATTGGTGTTCATCACGCCATCAATGGGAACCCTACGGCGTTCTTTCGCTCTCACCGAGCCTCGAACGAACAACGAAGCTGAGTATGAAGCTCTGATAGCTGGTTTGGAGCTCACCATAGAAATGGAAATCCTTCGGCTACGGGTTTACGGTGACTCCCAGCTTGTCGTCAACCAAGTAAGCAGCAATTATAAGATATACAAACCCGAATTAGCTCGGTACAGAGGCCGAGTGGTGGAACTCATGAAACGGTTCACTCACATTGAACTAATGAGAGTCCCTAGAGCGTTGAATGGAAAGGCTGACATACTCGCTCGCCTAGCCAAGGAGCTGGCTGATCTTGACATGGACGAAATTCTGATCACAGTCAGGAGCCGACAAATTCTACCCCCAATCTCCCTACGAGAAGAGGAAAGAGCGGAACAGAAGAGCAGTCCTGCCGAAGAAGCTTCGATCATCCAAGACGAGCCCGACTGGAGAGAACCCTTCATAGAGTACCTCCGATACGACAAGCTGCCCGAAGAAAAATCTGCGAGGATTCAGCTGAAGAAAAGAGCTCTCCGATACGTGTTTGTAAATGACACGTTATACCGCAGGTCATATGACCAACTCTGGCTCGGGTGTCTGTCATTGGCCGAAGCCCAAAAGGTCATGAAAGATGTTCACTCGGGTGTTTTCGGTGCCCACCAATCTGGCCCTAAGATGTGACTTCAAATTAAACGGCTTGGGTATTATTGACCCACCATGATACGGGATTGCGGAGAGCACGCAAAGAAATGTCAGATCTACCAAATCCATGGTGATTTCATTCACAAGCATCCCAACCCATTGCATCCTACGGTGGGGTCGTGGCCCTTCGAAGTCTGAGGCACCGACATTGTTGGCCCAATTGATCCTCCGTCATTTAAAGGACACCGGTTCATACTGTCCGCGACAGACTACTTCTCTAGATGGGCTGAAGCTGTCCCGCTAAAAGAAGTCAAGACAAAAGATATTCTAACATTCTTCCAGCATAATATTCTATACCGTTTCGGTACACCAAGAAGAATCATTTCTGACAACGGGCCCTCTTTCAAGAGCTTCAATGTCTCAAGGTTCGCTACTCAGCACAAGATAGACTGGAGATATTCCTCCATCTATAATCCAAGAGCCAATGGGCTAGCCGAAGCCTTCAATAAGACTCTATGCAAGCTCCTGAGGAAAAATGCTTCAGCCAACAAGAGAGACTGGAATCTCAAACTTCACGGGGCGTTGTGGGAATATCGTAACACGCACCGTACTCCAACTCAGCCCACTCCATACTCATTGCTCTTCGGAGTGGAGGCGGTCCTCCCCATCGAAGTCGAAGTTCCAAGCTTAAGAATGGCCGTTCAACACGAGTTGACGGAGGAGGAAAACGTGCTCCTTCGACTTGAAGAGCTCGATGCCCTCGAAGAGAAGAGGCTCGCGGTGTAGCAAAATCTGGAGCTATACCGAGCCCAAATGTCACGGGCCTATGACAAGATAACCCGTCTCCGAGCTTTCAAGAAAGGTGAATTGGTGTTGGTCCTCAAAAGACCGATCATCCCCAATCGACATGCCAAGGGAAAATTCGAGCCAAACTGGAAAGGGCCATACGTCATCGAGAAAGTGTTCGACGGAGGATCCTACCAACTAATAAGTGTCGAGGGAGAAAGGCCCATGCTACCCATCAATGGCCGATATCTCAAGAAATACTACACGTGAATGCTTCAAGTCGCAGGAGAATTGAGCACATCAGCCCTACGGTCTGGATCATACATCCTGCAAAACCGTATACAATCCACGGGCGTAAATGACCCCTATCTCTCCCAAATCCTGCCGGTGAGACTACTTTTAAAGTCCCACCAGCGGCAAAAAAAGAGAGCAAAAAGGAAAAAAAATATAAAAGAAATAAAAAAATAAACAGTATGTCTACAAGCAAAACGGGCACGGATGAAAACCCGAAAGGGCTCCGTGAGTAAAAACAGCAAGACTGCCGGCGAGTTTGTGAAAACCTGAAAGGGCGCAAACTCGTGAAAAGGAGATGAAATGCACTCTCAAAGTTCTCTCGAATTTGAGAGGAGAAAATTCCCGCGTGAGATCCTTACGACTCACAAAGGAGCAACACACTTAGGAATCCTCACGATTCCTAAGAAGAACATACACCTGCGAGATCCTCTCGACTCGTAGGGAGAAAATGCTTTTATGAGACCCTCACGGCTCATAAAATTGAAAAGCCTTAGGTGATAGGGACCCAAATCTGTCTCCTAAGCCATCGTTCCCCAACGGGCAATGGAAAATGATGAGTCGCTCCTGGCATTTCGCTTCAGTGTTAGCGGTGCTGATGCCGACCAAAAGCCCAAATCCCAAGTCCTCCCAAGGCAAATGATGAGTTGCTCCTGGCATTATTCCAGTGCAGCAATGCTGATGCCAAATAAGATCCAAATTCCAAGTCCCCGAAAGGCGAATGATGAGTCGCTCCTGGTACCATATTCCAGTGTAGCGATGCAGACGCCAACCAAAATCCAATTCCTCAAAATTCTCCAGCCCTACGGTTAGTCCCCAAATTGACTGTCGTATACAATCCACGGGCTCAAATAATTCTCATCACACTCATGCCCCACCACAATCACCAGTTACGCGGCTGGTCTCCGCCTTTGGAATTATGCTCCATTGAGAAGACCCACTCATGTGTCCTCACGATACATGAGGAAAACAAACCTTTGTGGGATCCTTACGACTCACAAAGGAAAAACACACTTAGGAGTCCTCACGACTCCTAAGGAGAAAATACACCTGCGAGATCCTTACGACTCGTAGGGAGAAAATGCTTTTATGGGACCCTCACGGCCCATAAAATTGAAAAGTCTTAGGTGACAGGGATCTAAACCTGTCTCTTAAGCCATCGCTCCCCAACCCCAAAGTGGCGAATGATGAGTCGCTCCTGGTACCATATTCCAGTGTAGCGATGCAGACGCCAACCAAATTCCAAATCCCATACCCCAACGGCGAATGATGAGTCGCTCCTGGTACCACATTCCAGTGCAGCGATGCAGACACCAACAAAGCCCTGAAATTTTTCCGGCCCTACGGTCTGGATCATACATCCTGCAAAACCGTATACGATCCACGGGCGTAAAACAATCCCGATCTCTCCAAAAAAAAGGGAAAAAAAGAGAACGGTTTGTCCACAAGCAAAATGGGCACGGATGAAAACCCAAAAGGGCTCCGTGAGTAAAAACAGCGGGACTGCCGGCGAGTTTGTGAAAACTCGAAAGGGCGCAAACTCGTAAAATAGAAAAGAAATGAAATGCACTCGCAAAGTCCTCTCGACTTTGTGAGGAGAAAATTCCCGCGTGAGATCCCTACGACTCACAAAGGAGCAACACACTTAGGAGTCCCCACGACTCTTAAGGAGAAAATACACCTACGAGATCCTTTCGACTCGTAGGGAGAAAATACTTTTATGGGATCCTTACGGCCCATAAAATTGAAAAGTCTTAGGTGATAGGGATCTAAACCTGCCTCCTAAGCCATCAATCCCCAAATCCTCTCAAAGATAGATGATGATTCGCTCCTGGTACCATATTCCAGTGTAGCGATGCTGATGTCAACCCAAATCACATCAAGTCAAACAACCAATGACCTCCCTGGCAGAATCAAATTCCACCTCGGAAAAAAGTCAACTTCATCCCTGACGCCGCAAGAAGCGGGGCAAGTCAAATCCAGAATCGACCGTCCACGTCGCTAAAATGGCAGCACCGGCCGTCCACGTCGCTAAAAGGGCAGCAACGACCGTCCAAGTCACAAAAAGGGTAGCACCGACCGTCCAAGTCGTTAAAATGGAAACACCGACCGTCCACGTCGCAAAAAGGGCAGCATCGACCGTCCAAGTCGCAAAAAGGGCAGCATCGACCGTCTAAGTTGCAAAAAGGGCAGAACCGACCGTCCACGTCGCTAAAATGGCAGCATCGACCGTCCACGTCGCTAAAATGGCAGCACCGACAATCCAAGTCGCAAAAAAGGGCAGCACCGACCGTCCAAGTCGTTAAAATGGCAGCACCGACCGTCCAAGTCGTTAAAATGGCAGCACCGACCGTCCACGTCGCTAAAATGGCAACATCGACCGTCCAAGTCGCAAAAAGGGCAGCATCGACCGTCCAAGTCGCAAAAAGGGCAGAACCGACCGTCCACGTCGCTAAAATGGCAGCATCGACCGTCCACGTCGCTAAAATGGCAGCACCGACCGTCCAAGTCGCAAAAAGGGCAGCACCGACCGTCCAAGTCGTTAAAATGGCAGCACCGACCGTCCACGTCGCTAAAATGGCATCATCGACCGTCCAAGTAGCAAAAAGGGCAGCATCGACCGTCCAAGTCGCAAAAAGGGCAGAACCGACCGTTCACATCTCTAAAATGGTAGCATCGACCATCCACGTCGCTAAAATGGCAGCACCGACCGTCCAAGTTGCAAAAAGGGCAGCATCGACCGTCCACGTCGCTAAAAGGGCAGCACCGACCGTCCAAGTCGCTAAAGGGCAGCACCGACCGTCCAAGTCGTAAAAAAGGCAGCATTGACCGTCCATGTCGTAAAAAGGACAGCGCAGGATTCCTACAAAGCGGGAACCAGATCACTCCGGGCCAGGGAAACGTCCATCACGGACACTCCGTCTCGGAGACATGTCAAGCAACTACCGTCCATGTCGTAAAAAGGGCAGTGCCAGCTTCCCAAAAAGCGGGAACCAAATCAGGTCGCCTCTAAGCAAAAGAAGATCCATCAATTTCATGCACACGACCCACATATGTGGTGTGCATTTATTGATAGGGGGCAATTTGTTGGGGTAAAAATTTACACCCCGGTTGACCAAGTCAAAATCAAAGTCAACCCCAAGCCAAGTGGGCCTAAGCCCAGATCCAGTGGGCCCATGCCCGGGTCGAGCCCGAACATGAAGCGGCCGGCCTCCCCCCATGCCAAGATAAAAATTTTGTAATAAATAATTTTTTTGCATTTCTTTTATTTTATTTTATGGATAAATGTAAGAAAAATAGGCATAAAGCTAAATTTTTGTAAAGCCCATGGCTTATGTGCAAGAAGAAATGGCACATGAGCCATGGGATAGGCAAAACGCCATTTTGTGAAGCCCAAGGGGCTATGTGTAAAGTGTATAGCCTATAAAGGCAAAGATAATGAAATATCTCAACAACTTTTTCTCTCTCCAAAAAAAAAGTTTCAGATCTGAGATCTTTCTTCCTTCTTCAAGGTTCCAAGACCTTCTTCTTTCTTTTGAATTAAATCAAGAGTTTTACTCTTCCTTTTCAAAAACAAAATAGTTTTTCACCACGAAACCCACGAAGGGGAACTTGGATCTATCATCAGATCTCAAAAAGGAGAGATTTTGAGATCTCACATCTCTTGATCTTCAAAATCCAGCTAACAGAGGAGGAAGAAAAAGAACCCCTTCCATTAACCCCAAAAACACACTCAGGAGTCCAAATCCTCTCTGATTTCTCTTCCGAGAAATTTTTTTAGGCTAAAAGCCTCCTTTTCTCGCCGGCGCTCAAGCGCAGAGCGCCCGCGTGCCGACATGTGGCGCGTTTGCGCTCAAGCGCTCAGTGCCCACGTGCCGACATATGGCGCGCTTGTGCTCAAACGCAAACGCTCGAGCGCAAGTCACCCCGGTGCCGACACGTAGCGCGCTTGCGCTCCAGCGCAAGTCTCCCCCGTGCCGACACGTGACGCTCTTGCGCTCAAGTGCAAGCGCTCGAGCGCAAGTCGCCCACGTGCCGACACGTGGCGCGCTTGTGCCCAAGCGCTCAGCGTCCGAGCGCAAAGAGCCCACGTACCGACATGTGGCGCGTTGCGCTCCAGCACTCTGCGCTCGAGCGCAAAGCGCCCACGTGCCGACACGTGGCATGCTTGCGCTCAAGCGCCCAGCGCCCGAGCGCAAAGCGCCCACGTGCCGACACGTGGCGCGTTGCGCTCCAGCACTCTGCGCTCAAGCGCCTAGGCGCTGGCCCCACGCATCTTTTGGATGTCTTTTCCCCCTTTATTTATATATACATGTATATGTATACATATGTATACATATGTACACATACAAATACTCTACGACACTGTCCCTGTTAGAAAAAATTTCTAACGGGGCGCTGTCCCGCACCCTGCTAGGGGGCTGCTAGCCCCCTTGACCCCCAACCCGCTATCCGGATAGCGGGACCCCCGTAAAAACTCTGCGTGGCTCCTGATATATCCAAACCCCCTTTTCAAAACACAACATACGTACACTGCACATTGAGTTTGCATGACCATTTTAACCCGTTAATCGGAGGTTCCCTCGCCCCAAAGGCGAGGGGCAATTAACGGCAGCTTAGTCCGCGGCTGCCGGAGATTTGGATCCCCACAATCAATAAACCCCGGCCTACCCTAGGCAGGGGGAATCTGTAGTATACGCCTGACAAGCGCGCGCGTATTCCCATCTCAATGGGTTGACGAAAAACACCCTACAACACCTACGAGATCCTTTCGACTCGTAAGGAGAAAATGCTTTTATGGGACCCTTACGGCCCATCAAATTGAAAAGCCTTAGGTGATAGGGATCCAAACCTGTATCCTAAGCCATCAATTCCCAAATCCTCCCGGGGCAAATGATGAGTTGCTCCTGGCATTATTTCAGTGCAACAATGCAGATGCCGACCAAAACCAAAATCCCCAAATCCTCTCAAAGACAAATGATGATTCGCTCCTGGTACCATATTCCAGTGTAGCGATGCTGATGTCAACTCAAATCAAAAAAATCACACCAACCAATTCCAACATCGAGCTCTGCGTCAGAACACAGACACTCCATGTCGGGGAAACGTCGACCAGCGACACTCCGCATCGGGGAAACGTCCAACAATGACACTCCGCCTCGGGGAAACGTCAAGCAGACACTTCGTGCCGGGGGCACGTCGACTACAGACACTCCGCCTCGGGGAAATGTCGACCAATGACACTCCGTCTCGGGGAAACGTCCAACACAGACACTCCATGCCGGGGAAACGTCGACTAGAGACACACCGCATCGGGGAAACGTCCAACGACACTCCGCCTCGGGGAAACGTCAAGCAGACACTCCGTGCCGGGGGCACGTCGACTACAGACACTCCACCTCGGGAAACATCGACCAGCGACACTCCGTCTCGGGGAAACGTCCAACACAGACACTCCATGCCGGGGAAACGTCGACCAGCGGCACTCCGCATCGGGGAAACGTCCAACAACGACACTCCGCCTCAGGGAAACGTCAAGCAGACACTCCGTGCCGGGGGCACGTCGACTACAGACACTCCGCCTCGGGGAAACGTCGACCAGCGACACTTCGTCTTGGGGAAACATCCAACACAAACACTCCATGCCGGGGAAACGTCGACCAGCGACACTCCGCATCGGGGAAACGTCCAACAACGACACTCCGTAATGGGGAAACGTCAACCAACAGACACTCCGTCTCGGGGACACGTCAACCAGCCGACACTCCACCTCGGGGAAACGTCAAGCAGACACTCCGTGCCGGGGGCACGTCGACTACAAACACTCCGCCTTGGGGAAACATCGACCAGCGACACTCTGTCTCGGGGAAACGTCCAACACAGACACTCCATGCCGGGGAAACGCCGACCAGCGACACTCCGCATCGGGGAAACGTCCAACAACGACACTCCGTAATGGGGAAACTTCAAGCAGACACTCCATCTCGGGGACACATCAACCAGCCGACACTCCGCCTCGGGGAAACGTCAAGCAGAAACTCCGTCTCGGGGACACGTCAACCAGCTGACACTCCGCCTCGGGGAAACGTCAAGAAGACACTCCGTGCCGGGGGTACGTCGACTACAAACACTCCGCCTCGGGGAAACGTCGACCAGCGACACTCTGTGCCGGGGGCACGTCTGCTAAATCACTCTGGGCCAGGGAAACGTCTACCACGGATACTCCGTCTCGGAGACGCGTTAAGCGTCGACCGTCCATGTAGTAAAAAGGGCAGTGCATCCCAAAAGTGGGAACCAAAGCAAGTTGCTTCCACGCGAAAGAAGATCCATCAATTTCATGCACACGACCCATATATGTGGTGTGCATTTATTGATAGGGGCACTTTGTTGGGGTCAAAATTTGCATCCCGGTTGACCGAGTCAAAGTCAAGGTCAACCCCAAGCCAGGTGGGCCCAAGCCCAGGTCAAGCAGGCCCAGGCCCAAGTCGAGCCCGAACACGAAGCGTCCGGCCTTCCACCATACCAAAAAAAAAATCATGTAACGAATAATTTTGATGTAATTTTTTGTGCATGAATGTATACAAAATGGGTATAAAGCCAAACTTTTGTAAACCCACGGCTTATGTGTAAAAAGAAATGGCACGTGAACCATGGGATGGGCAAAATGCCATTTTGTAAAGCCCAAGGGGCTATATGTAAACATGTAAGCCTATATAAGGCAACAAGATAATGAATAAAGCATAGAATTTTCATTCCTCAAAAAATTAGGGCATGTGCTTCTTTCTCCTTCCTCAAGATTCTAAAACCTTTTCTTTCTTTTAAATTAAATCATGATTTTTATTCTTCCTTTTTCAAAACTAAATAGTTTTTCACCGCAAAACCCACAAAGGGGAACTTAGATCTACCATCAGATCTCAAAAAGAAAAGATTTTTAAAATCTCACATCTCTTGATCTTCAAAATCCGGCCAAACAACAAGAAGAAGAAGGAGACCCATCTCCAGAAACCCCACTTTGGGGAAGAACTAGGGCTCAAGGGGAGAAGCCCTTCATCAGCTTCAATACATCCTAGGAGTTTAACTCCTCATATATATATATATATATATATATATATATATATATACAGAGAATAATAAGTGCTCCTTTCTGGGAGTACAACTCCCATTGCAGGGACCAAGTCCCTGTTCCCCTCCGAAAGGCGGCCTAGACTTGCGTCAGTCTGGCCTGAGATTCGGGGCAGATGCTAATAGGTGCTATCCGTCCACTCCTCCGAAGATGCCGATTTGATTTACGGCACCATGTATCGGAGGCTTAGACGGATGCGGCCGATGTAGCAGACTTCGTCAGATTCCCCCTCAGGGTGAGGGGTTTTTGATTGTGGGGACGCTCTTCCCTGCAGGCGCAAGCCCCTGCAGTTAATTACGCTACCGCATCGCGGTAACAACTTTCTCTTTCTCCAGAATTTCACTTCGTGTCGTGTGTGTTTGTTTTGTTTGTGGTTGCCCGTGGATTGTATACGGAGACTGAGTAATACCGTCGCCCGTAGGACGTGGATTAGTCCAAATCCGTGTTTACTTAGATTTGGGTTTGGTGTTTTAGTTTAAGGATACATTAGTCGCGTTGCGGCTAAGATCAACTTAAACGTTTGTCAAGGATACGTTAATCCTGTTTTGGACTAAGATTGACTTGACATAGTGATCTATTTAATATCTGGCCGTCGGGACTCGTCACCTCTCTGACGTCGTTGAGGGATTACAACGACAGGCGCCAGAGGAGTTCAGAGATGTACCCTTGAACCAAGGTTGATTTGGAGTTTTATCATTCATTTAAATATCTAAGGATACGTTAACCGTATTTGGGGCTAAGATCAACTTAGACGGGACCGTTTAGATCCGCCAAAAGAGCGTTTGGGCCCTATTGTGCCAGTTTAGGGACGTGGCGGTCTATCGCCAGTTTAGGGACGTGAGGGTCCGATATTAGTTTAGGGACGTTTCGGTCCGATATTAGTTTAAGGACGTTTCGGTCCGATATTAGTTTAGGGACGTCTCGGTCCGATATTAGTTTAAGGACGTCTCGGTCCGATATTAGTTTAAGAACGTCTCGGTCCAATATTAGTTTAAGGACGTCTCGGTCCGATATTAGTTTAGGGACGTCTCGGTCCGATATTAGTTTAAGGACGTCTCGGTCCAATATGGGTGTATGGTCGTTGGGACCCGTCGCCTCTTTGACGTCGTTGAGGAATTACAACGATGGATGTCAAAGGAGTTCGGAGATGTACCCTCGAACCGGATGTAGATTGATTTAGGAGAGCCATTTTGCTCAGTCAATTTAATTTAAGGACTTATGGCCGTGATTGGGCTAAGTCCAGTTGAAAATGTCCAACATTTATTTGCTTTTGCATTGCATTTCTTTTTATTTTTATTTGGGCTTTGCCCAAAAAGGATGTGGAGCTTCAATTTGTTTTGGGCTCTGCCCTTTATAAATGATGCAAAGCATCAATTTCATTTGGGCTCTGCCCTTTTTATTACTTTGCAATTTATTTTGGCCTGCTAGGTCTTTTTGATTTGGGCCTGGCCCTTCAAGTAATGCATTGCATTTGTGCAAAGCACCAAGAATCTTTTAGATTCAAGAACAGAAGTGCAAAGCACTTTTTATCCCTTGATCTAAATTTGGATCAAAGAAGAAACAAGTTTTTCCTTGTTTCAGAGAACCAAAGGTTCATAGCAAGTGCAAGGCACTATTTTTATTATTTTTATTTCTTTATTTATTCGTTGAAGATCACTGATCTTGTTCTTAGATCAATGATCTATTCCTAAGAGAATTTTCTCTTGTTTTAAAGGTTTTTACCTTCTTTTTTTTGTATTCTCAAGGAGTTCTCAAGAGTTCTCTTCTCTCTTCTTCTTTTTTTTTTTAAAACCAGATGCCTCTTTGAAATGAGGTCTGGGGTCCTTTTTATAGTGCTCAAAAATTAGTTAAATTTGTTAAAAAGATCTTTTTCTGAGTGATTTGGGGAATTTTCCCCACCGTTGGATCTTTGATCTAAACGCCCCTGTTTTACAAAAGAAATCTTCTTATTTTAACAAGATTTATTCTGTTTTGCGCAACTCTCCCAGTGAGTGACACGTGTCGCGCAGCGAAGCGCTTGCGCAACAGCGCTTTGCGCAACTGCGTAGACACGTGTCGCGCAGTGAAGCACTTGCGCAACAGCGCTTGCGCAACTGCGCAGACACGTGTCGCGCAGCCGTGCGCTTGCGCAACAGCGCTTGCGCAACTGCGCAGACACGTGTCGCGCTGCCGTGTGCTTGCGCAGATGTGGTTGCGCAACTGCGCAGACACGTGTCGCGCTGCGGTGCGCTTGCGCAGTTGAGTGTTGCTTATGTTTTTTAAAGAGCCTTGCTCTGATTGGACGTACTGCCTTGGGCGTTGTGCTGCCATGTCAACTTCTGACACGTGGCGCGTTGCGCGCAGCGCACAGGAACCGAAGCGTTGCTTCAAAAATTTGAATTTTCAAAATTCAAACAGAGCCTTACTTTGATTGGGGAAACAAATGCCCCCCCACCGTTGCGCTCACGTGGCGCGCACGTGAGTGCAGCGGTGGCAAGATCCTGGTCGTTGGATCATGGAGGTCAGGTGAAGAGGCGCAGGCGCCTATAAATAGGACCCTCGGTCCTTTAATTTCTTTACCGTTTCAAGAACTTTGATTCAGAGCCTTGCTCTTGCTTAAGAACTCTCAGAGCCTTGCTCTTGCTTCTTCTCAAGAACTTTAAAGTTCAGAACTTAGAATCACTCTAGGTAAAAAATTAATTTAAATTAAATTTAATTAACAGAGCCTTGCTCTTATAGATCTTTGATCTAAAGAAAACCCCTTTGGGGTTTCATCAACAGAGCCTTGCTCTCAAAACTTTACAGAGATCTTGTTCCTGGGTTTTAACCCATGAACAGAGCCCTGCTCATAGATCAAATGTAGATCTCCCCTCTTTTTTTATATATAAAAATGGAGAACTCCCAAAAGTTTTCATGAATTTTTAGGATCTCAAAAAAAAAATTTAATCCTTAGGAGTTATGGTTTTCATTACTATTACAGAGCTAGGCTCTTTTTTTTTAGGAAGTTTTATTCCCCTAAGACCAGAGTTTGACAAATGCCACTCTGTGACAGAGCTTTGCTCTAAAAGAGGAGATTTTCTCCTTGTCTTTAGGGATTTCCCCCCAATAAGGATATTCTTTTGGGGGTCTTTTTCATTAACTCACAGTCTCATCCAATGATGGGACTGTCTTATCAATTGATGCGCCGTCATCTTGATTTTGTGGGTCCCCCTTTGGTCCTCTACTCACTGCATTGTAGTGTGATGTAGGACTTTGAAATGTGAAGCATTGGAACACTAACGGTTATATATTTTTTTTTACAGGAAACATGTCTGAAGGTTTGTCTTTCCCTTTTGTTCGCTCGGAAGGAGGGTTCCCCCATTCGCCAGTGGACCGGGTGGTGTTTGCTCTGATTAAAGATCATGATCCCGAGTGCAAGAAACTTCACCTATGGGGAAGGTGGTACAGCCAGATCATCCAAGGCCGTTGCAGCTTTAGCTCCGCCTCGCCCTCTGAGCCCATAGCCGCGATCCCTTATGCGGACAAGCCTCCGGTGAAGTATGCCGTGGAGGTTAAAAATTGGAATTCCGACGACCTCCTTCAGCCTGCAATCGGTGCCATCCCGGTGCAACCGCCGCCGGCGATATATATCTTGGGGAGGCGAATCTGTCAGGGTGAAGCACGCCCTTGGGGACAGGCTTATAATATTGGACTGATCCCGCGACCGCTTGCCGGATATTTGCCCTGGGCCCGCTACATCTTAGCGGCGAAAAGGACTCATCTGACGACGATTGGTTTATACTCGGCCGTCTACGTTTCACTTTTCGAATATCCCTCTCCTCCAACATGGTGGATAAAGGCCTTTATTGAACAATGGAATATCCCCACCCACACCTTCTTGACAGCGGATAGGGAAGTCTCCGTCTCTTTGGAAGAATTTGCTGAGATTTCAGGTCTACCAGTGAGGGGGGAGCACTACGAGGAGCTGCTTCCTCCTGACGAGTACGTCTTTGCCACCAAGCAGTTGGTATTTGACTTAACTCCGGAAAATGCCATCCAGCATCAGCATCCGGGCTTGGTGAAGGTGTTGGAGATTTATGAGGAACTGCATTTGGAATCGGGCGACCGGGGCGTCAGTTTCGCGGATTTCATTGCTCGCTTTATTCGCCCGGAGTTCCTATCGGAGCAGAGCGAGAAGTTCGCTCAGCTTGTCGACCCTTTTGGTTTCGGCTTGGACCGCCGACCTACATCGAAAAATGACCAGCGGGATTTTTATCTCCCCGGCACTGCCAGCGTCCCTTCCTCAGAGATCGTCGTTCCTGGCATGGACGAGGAGACTTTTTTCATAGGGTTCTTGGGTCTATGGCTATGCAGCTTCACGCTCCCCATGCATCCACGCCTCATGCGGCCTTCCGTCTTTTACCCGGCGCATCGAATGGCGGCTGGTTTGCAGCTATCGGTAGGGATTGCCGGGCTGGCTTACCTTTATAATGGACTTAGCATAGCGGCGGACGCTAATGAGCCTGGGGTACAGCCTGCTAACTTTCCGATGCACTACTTCACTTCTTGGATGGAGCTGCATGTGCGAGGGGTGTTTGGTGCCCATAAGACTCCTCCGTTCTTTGAGAAATATAGACTCCCAAGAATCATGCGGTTGGTCGGGGCTTCAATTGTGGTTGCACCTCCGCGGGAGTCTAGGGGACTGCTCCTGCGTTCACATCTAGTCGGAGCGAAGATTTCTTTTGTGGATAAGGTCATCACCATAGGCTCAGAGACCACTAAGTCAGTGGTGCCGCTGCGCGATGACTTTAAGGGCGGGGCTTCTGTACTGAAGGCTCGGGAAATCCTTCACCTTTACTCCATTCGGCCGGGCTACCTAGTATTTAGGCAGAATGAGACGGCTCTCCTTATGAGGTATAACCCACATCGATTTGCCCGACAATCGAGCTACAATCAAGGGATCCCGATGGAAGCCTTTCTGGAAACACCCGCGGCCAACCAAGGGGAAATAAGGAATGCGATGCATCATTTCACCCGGCTCAATACAGGCTCCTATTTTTTTATCAGTGAACCTAGCTGTGCCCCTAAAATAATCCATCCGTATGTAGCCTGGTATGCGCATGCTATGGGCCCAATCATTTTATTGGAGAAACGTCTGCTGGTTGACCGTAGGGCTGCGCCTCCTGGCGGTGATCGCAAGGCTCCCTTGCAGCCAAGGATCCAGGTCATCCCCTCGATAAAAGATGCCGGAGCTGACCGACCGCGCGTGTTGAGCCCCCCGTGTGGATTTCCACTGCCTACTACGGTGGATGCACCCCCGGCGCCCCATGCTCCCACAAAGACGGTTAAAGTGGTATCGCCGGGGTCTGGCGCAGGAGCGAATATCGGGACTCGCCGCCCTAAAGTGACTGCCAAGCGCAAGGCTATTCCGAGTGGATCTAAAGCTGGCGGACAGAAGAAGAAGAAGTCCACCCTATCCCTCGACGCGATCCTTAGCTTAAAGCCTGCGGCTCTTCCTGCCGAGGCCATATGTGAGTATGGCAGCAATGAGGGCTTTGTGGTGGACCCTGAGGACACCAATTTAGCTGCCGCCATTGCAGCTTCGGAGCGATCGGCGAGGCTTGAAGCGATGTTAAGCAAACTCGCTGAGTCCGGTAATCATCAGACGCTTTATTTGTCATTTTATTGCACTTTGTATTGTTATATTTAACTAACATTTGCTCCATTTTCAACAGGTGTCTCTACTGAAGAGGCTATTGCTGCCTCCCTGAAAACCTTCCAGGAGGAGGAGGAGAAGCGTGCCCTAGCAGGCGTTGGTATGTTTCACCCCTTTCTCTTTTATAAGGAAAGTTTGTTGTCTTTTTATGATAGTCAACCTGACCTTCTTTTGTTTCTTTGCAGGGGTTGTATCAATTGACGCAGGGATCCTTCCCGAGTCCGTCATCGAAGTCCCGGCTTCGTCGAAGTTGCCACAAGAGCCTCGGCTTGACAAGACGACGAGGGATGCCTTCAAGAATCTAGAGGCATCCCTATATACGGACGAGGAAGCCTCACTCAAGGAAGCCCTAGTGGCATCCGTCTCAACGGCTCGAGAGGAACGGAAGCGGTTGCGACGCGAAGCAAGGGCGCGCAGAGCTGCTTTGGCCACGGGAGCGGGCCCTAGCACTATTCCCCGTGCCGACACTCCTTCCGAAGCAAAGGCGAGCAGAGCTTCTTTGGCCACGGGAGCGGGCCCTAGCACTATTCCTCATGCTGACACTCCTTCTAAAGATGCCCCTGCCGCCCTGTCTACTGCTCATAGGCAAGTGGCGCGCGCGGCTCGGAGTGCAAACGATAAGTCCTCTTCAGGTAACATTTCTTTCAGAACCTTGTTGTAAGAATTATCAAGCCATTGGCTCATACGCATTCCATCTTGCAGGGCCAAGTCCGACTGAGGGGGAGGCGGAGACCGTCGCACCCAGGGGAATGGAGGAAGCGATACTTGCCGAACCCGAGCCAACAATGAGCACCGTCGTCGGGGCCACGGCGCCTGAAACAGAAGTTGAAGGATCCGCCGCCGAGAAGGTCATTGATGCCGCGTCTGAAGTGGCGGCAGATGAGATGATTGTCAAGCCGAAGGCAGTAGAAGTCGAGGCGCTTGAGGCTGGAGACGTCACGGTGCCGATGGACGAGACAACCGTGACCGCAGAAACCGAGGGTGTATCGGGTGAGGCGGCCACGATTCCTGAGGGGGAGCGAACCGCTCTTTCCCAGGAATCTGGTAATACTCCGCACATAGCCCTCCCCGCGTATGGTTCCTTGCCGTCTCCCGGGCTCACGAGCACAACAACGGTTCCCATCGAGTCGGGTGATGAGGCTACGGGCGGTGGTCTCATGTCGATGGATGAGGGGATTGCTTCAGTTTCTGCTGGTAGCTCGTCGGGTAAATTTTTTTTTAGTCACCAGCGTTCCCCCCCTTTTTTATATATCTTGCGATCTCTTCTAACAAGCTTGTCTTTGCAGGTGCGGCCAGTGTCGATGCTCCATTGCTCGAGGGGGCACCGTTGACTACTGCTTTGGTGGTGGTCATCTCCCCGCCTTCCCTTGTACCATCACGGATGTTGGAAGGTATGGATTCACGACTTATGCATTAATCTTTCAAAAATGTAGCTTTGTACTAACGTTATACCATTGTTCCTTTGCAGGAGTGCTCTTCGATCATTTATATCAAGTGTTGCTCCCACACTTCTCTTTCCAATCCGAACTCGCTTCTCCCTCTGGTGGCGCCGGTGAGAATACTTTTACTATAATATCTTTATTTACCCCCTTTTTCTAGCAATGGGATAATTCCTGACTTTTCCTTTTCTTTATTGCAGTGCCACAAATCGAAGGAGGGGATGCAAGACCTGCCGTGCTACCGGCCCTTCCGGCTTTGCCGTCCGTTGCAGCTGGTATAGTAAATTTCCTTTTTTGGTAACCCTTCAACATCTTTTGAACCATCGTTTAACCATGTTTTGTTTTGCAGCTATTGTTCCGGCTCCGGTCCCCTTTGAGGCTCGCGTCCTTTCACCGGCAGGCCCTTTCTTGAGACGTCCGTCTTCAAAGGGTGCTGTGATGAGTTTGGGCATGCTGAGCGGGTACATTGAAGAGCTCAATATGGACGCTCTCCCTTCTGCCGTAGATTTTGCTGTGGAGGTTAACCCGATGTTGGCGGCGCTCGTAAATTTTCATAACGAAGGCGTCGTCGAATCTTGGGTTAATCACTGCAGGGGATCGAGGCCTGTCTATATCGGCTGGAGTCGAGGCGCCCTTCTCCCGAAGTTTTAGCCCTGAGCACCCAACGCACAACTTGGCTCGAGCAAAGCACTTCGCACTTCCGCCACTTGGAACAAGAAGCAGCTTCAAGACTAAGGGAATGCCAAAAGACCTCGAACGAAACGGCCCATCTGCGCGCTGAGGTTGAGGCAAATGCTGCCCAAGTGAAGACTATCTTCGAGGGTCTCTTAGAGCGTATCTCCCATGGGCTAAACTTGAAGTGGAAGCTTGACGTAGCTGAGCGCAATATCCCAAGTCGGGAAGCTGCCTATCAGGTCGTCAGGGAGCAGCTTGCGTCGGTCTTGCAGCAACGAGCCCAAGTGGAGGCAGAGCTGGCGGTGGTAGCCGATCAAGAGAAGACGTGGAAGGAAGTATGCGAGCAATTGCTAAATCTATGCAAGACGTTTCCTTCCCAGTAATTTCTCCTTGTATCATTTGTACTTGTAAAATATATGTATATTTTTTTATTCTTTAGTACAATGTATCCTGTACCCAGTCAATATTCATGAATAAAAGATACACATTTTTGTAATGTCCTGTGTCATTTCTTCGCCTTTTTCATTCTTTCATTATCAGTATGCCACCTTAGTAGCCACGATTGACGGATGATTAGGACGAGTATCCCGACCTTCTCAAGAAATAGCGATGGCTTAGGCCGCAGGTTCAGATCTGCTGCCTAAGACTTTTCAACTCTATAAGCCGTAAGGGTCTCATAGAGACTTTTCTCCCTACGGATCGAGAGGATTTCGTAGGTGGATTTTCTCCTTAGGAATCGTGAGGATTCCTAAGTGTGATTTTCTTTCATAGGTCGTAAGGATCTTATAAGAGAATTTTTCCCTCTTACGAGTCGAAAGGACCCGTAAGTGGTTGTTTCCCTCCTCGTCGAAACTCGACTTTGGAGAGTGAGACCCGTGGATAGTGTGCAAGAGACCATTTTGGATTGACTTGCAGGGCCCCATTGTTCAGGAAGCAAGTTTTTTTTTAATCCTTGCTGCCCGAGACTTCATCTTGCAGATTGAGATGCAAATTCGATTTATTATAGAAATCCCTTTTCTGAATGATCTGGGGGAATTTCCCCTCGCCGTCGGATCTTCGATCCAAGGGCTTCTGTTTCACAGAAGCAAATCTTTTTATTTTAAAAAGAGTAGGAACGATTTCTCCGGAATTTTTTAATTTTGTTTAGCGCAAATGCTTCAGGGTATGACACGTGTCGCACAGCACACAGTGCAGCGCAACTGTGTTAGCGCCTCTGCGCTGTGTCGTGTAGCGCACGACGCAGCGCAGCTGAAGCGTTGCTTCCTTTAATTTTGAAAATAAGCCTCGCTCTGATTGGGTGCGCTGCTTTGGGCGTTGCGCTGATGCGTCTGCATCCGACGCGTGGCCCGTTGCGCAGCGCAAACAATCTGAAGCGTTGCTTCATTAAATTAATTTTTAAGACAGAGCTTTGCTCTGACTGGGGGAAGACGAAGCGTTGCTTCGTCTCCCGCCTCGAGATTTGAACAGAAGTTCGCTCCAATTAGGGTGAACCGCCGTGACGACTTTTGGAAGTCGAAGAGGCGTTTGATGCCTATAAATAGGACCTTTGATCCCCCACAGATACTTATCATCTTTCAGATTTTTATTTTCAAAAAACTTCAGAGCTTCGTTCTTGCCTTCAAGAACTCTGGTGCCTCGTTCCCCCTTTTTTTTAAAGTTTTTAGAAAAAAAACTTCTTTAGGTAGAATCGATTAACCAGCAGAGCTTTCGTTTGGGGGATTTCATCCTTGAACATAGTCTTGCTCCTCAGGAATTTAGTCCTCTATGTATGTTATTGCTTTTCTATTGCTGATCTTCCTGTAATATTTCCTCCAGGTATAATGGCGGCGGTGCATCTATACAGTTTGCACGAGTTCATTACTTACGACGATATCCGTGCTCAGGGTCGTCAACAAAACCAGGAGTTTACGGACGCTGAATGTGCAGAAGTCATGGGTCGTCTGAATGCAAGCGGTGGTTGGCTGTTGCCTCGTCGTTCGGCCCTTTTGAAAGTCGTGTTGGGAGCCATATGGAGAGCACTTCCGGATCTTCATGAGGCCTTACCGCTTAACGCATTGGATGATGCCGAAGACAAGGTGCATTCAGTGTACCTGACAGGGCTGATCTCAAAGAAACGGTGGAACAACCTCGTTGACATCCTACACCAAGTCTTCCAGCAGACGACGATAATTGCCGCTTATCGAAGGCCGGGGGGGCTTGCCGATGATATTGACACAGAGGAGCGCGAAAGACTGCGCATAAGAATAATTAGAAAGGCCAGAAGAACTCTGGATGGCCTTACTTTCGATTTCCTCAATCCGTGCCCCGGGTCCGAGGTTATACCGTTGTAATAATTTGAATAATGTTTCTTATTTATTGTTCTTATGATTGTAAGAAGGAATTTTCTAGCAGTATGAATGGAACTCTCCCCTCTTTTTATTTCAGCTTGTCTTATTCCTTGTCTTGAGTCTTCTGCTTGTGCATAAATGAATGCGATACGAACTCCCGATCAAATGTAGATCAGATATTCTTTCTGTCATCTTCTTTTTATTGTCAGCAGGCTGTCTTAATAACCATGATTGATGGATATCTAAAACAAGTATTCTGACTTCCTTAAGAAATAGCGATGGCTTAGGCTGCAGGTTCAGGTCTACTGCCTAAGACTTTTCGACTCTATGAGCCGTGAGGGTCCCATAGAGGTTTTTCTCCCTACGGGTCGAGAGGATCCCATATGTGGATTTTCTCCCTAGGAATCGTGAGGATTCCTAAGTGTAGTTTTCTCTTATAAGTCGTAAGGATCCAATAAGAGAATTTTTCCCTCTTACGAGTCGAGAGGATTCGTAAGCGGTTGTTCCCCTCCTTGTCGAAACTCGACTTTGGAGAGTGAGACCCGTGAATAGTATGCAAGAGACCATTTTAGATTGACTTGCAGGGCCCCATTGCTCAGGAAGCAAGTTTTTTAATCCTTGCTGCCCGGGACTTTATCTTGCAAGGTGGAACGAACCGAGAACTCTCTCACGGAGACAGTGGTGGTTCTGTGAGTTGACGCGGGTTGGGAGGCTCTCGTCACGGAGTATTTGTATCCGTGAGTCGAGGAGTTTGCTAGGGATTATTTATCTCCCAAGCGCCAAGGATTATTTGTTTCCTTGGGGTTTGAAACGAGTCGAGGATTCCTACGGAGGCACTGGTGGCTCTGCGGGTCGACGCGGATCAGAAGGCTCTCGTCAAGGAGTGTTTGTATCTGTGAGTCGAGGAATTTTGCTAGTGATTATTTGTTTCCCAAGCGCCAAGGATTATTTGTTTCCTTGGGGTTTGAAACGAGTCGAGGATTCCTACGGAGGCACTGGTGGCTCTGCGGGTCGACGCGAATCAGAAGGCTCTCGTCAAGGAGTGTTTGTATCCGTGAGTCGAGGAATTTTGCTAGGGATTATTTGTTTCCCAAGCGCCAAGGATTATTTGTTTCCTTGGGGTTTGAAACGAGTCGAGGATTCCTACGGAGGCACTGGTGGCTCTGCGGGTCGACGCGAATCAGAAGGCTCTCATCAAGGAGTGTTTGTATCCGTGAGTCGAGGAATTTTGCTAGGGATTATTTGTTTCCCAAGCGCCAAGGATTATTTGTTTCCTTGGGGTTTGAAACGAGTCGAGGATTCCTATGGAGGCACTGGTGGCTCTACGGGTCGACGCAGATCAGAAGTCTCTCGTCAAGGAGTGTTTGTATCCGTGAGTCGAGGAATTTTGCCAGGGATTATTTGTTTCCCAAGCGCCAAGGATTATTTGTTTCCTTGGGGTTTGAAGCGAATCGAGGATTCCCACGGGGGCACTGGTGGCTCTGCGGGTCAACGCGGATCAGAAGGCTCTCGTCAAGGAGTGTTTGTATCCGTGAGTCGAGAAATTTTGCTGAAGTCACTGGCTTCTTTGGTTGAAATGAACCGTTGAGGTTTGGGGTTCGTCGCCTGACAGAATCCGCTGGGAAAGTATGGTTCATTCTTTGTTTACGCCCTTGGATTGTATACAGGGATCGATGTGATCTTAACTGTAGGGCCAAAGTTTTATCATTTCTTCTTTTTATTTTATTTTATTTCCGCGATGCTCTATCATTTCAGCTTTTATATCGCGAAGGTCGCGACTGCCCAATCATTTCGGCTATTTTTCGCGGTGCCCAATCATTTCGGCTATTTGTTTTATTTTTACCCGTTGCTTTTTTATTACGGGTTGCCCAATCATTTCGGCTATTTTGCATGCATACATTTTACTTGCTGCTTTTTATTGCAAGTTGCCCCATCATTTCGGCTATTTTGCATGCATGTGCGGCCTACTGGCTTTTCGCCGTAAACCTGAAATTAGACACCGATTTTGGCATCAGCACCGCTACAACTGGGATATTACCAGGAGCGAATCATCATTTGCCTCTGTCGTTGTCGAACAAAGGAGGCTTAGCGACCAGGGTTAGGGTTCCGTCGACTAAAGCTTTTGACTTCATGAGCCGTAAGGGTCTCACAAAGGTATTTCTCCCTACAAGTCATGAGGATCTTGTAGGTGTATTTTCTCCTTAGGAATCGTGAGGGTTCCTAAGTGTTTTGTTCCTCTGTAAGTCGTAAGGATCCTACAGGAGGGTTTTCTCCTCATAAATCGAGGGGATTTATAAGGGTTGTTTACCATGCGAACGTATTCCCAGTCACGGATAAGACTTGGTTAGGGAAATGCTTATTCACGCCCTTGGATTGTATACAAGGGTCAGTATTGAACCACTTGTAGGGCAATATTGGAAGTTTGTGGGGGTTTGCTTAAGCACAGGTTTAGGTCTCTGTAACTTAAGACTTTCGAGTCTTATGGGCCGTGAGGGTCCCATAAGAGATTCCTCCTCGCGAGTCGTGAGGATCTCGCGAGTGTATTTTCTCCCTAGGAATCGTGAGGATCCCTAAGTGTGTTGCTCCCTTGTGAGTCGTAAGGATCTCACGCGGGTGGTTTCTCCCTACAAGGTCGAGGGGACCTTGTAAGTGTCCTTTAACGAGGTTGCGCCCTTTCGGGTTTTCACAAACACTCGCCGGTAGTCCTGTTGTTTTTACTCACGGAGCCCTTTTGGGTTTTCATCCGTGCCCATTTTGCTTATGGACATACCGTTTTTTTATTTTCTTTTTCTCTTTTTTTTTACGAGGTCGCGCCCTTTCGGGTTTTCACGAACACTCGCCGGTAGCCTTGCTGTTTTTACTCACGGAGCTCTTTCGGGTTTTCATCCGTGCCCTTTTTGCTTATGGACATACCGTTTTTATTTATTATATTTTTTTTCTTTATTTATTTATTTATATTTTTTTTATCTCGTCAGCCTAAGATGCTGCGGTAGCAGTTTAAAGACGTTTTTGTCTGCTATTAGTTTTAGGACATTTCGGTCCGTTGTTGAGAAGGTTGGCTATTTTTATGAAGCTTGAGCTTAGGAAGATAGCGAGCGGACATAGTCGTCGTAATCTATCATTGACCTAGGTTGTGGCTTATTAAGCGTAGTATCTCTTTAGGAAGCGACCGTTTACTGGTCTGAAAGGCCTTTCGCCGTGCATGTCCATGAGTAGATAGGCTCCACCTTGGTAGACTTTATCTATGATGTACGGGCCTTGATAGTTTGGCTCAAATTTTCTCCGCTTGGCGCGATTGGGGATCATAGGCCTTTTGACCACTAGCACGAGTTCGCCTTGACGGAATGTCCTCGGTCGGGTCAATCTTTCGTATGAGCGCGTCATCTTTGCTTTATAAGCTTCCAGATTTTGCTGTGCTAGGAGCCGGATTTCATCAAGGGCGTCAAGCTCTTCAAACCGAAGGTGAGCATTTTCTTCGTCTGTCAGCTCGTAGTGGACTGCCACTCGTAGAGAGGATAATTCTATCTCGAGAGGGAGTACTGCTTCCGTCCCAAATACCAACGCGTACGGCGTTGTGTTTGTGGCCGTTTTAAATATAGTTCGATACGCCCAAAGAGCCTCTTGCAATCTTTCGTGCCAATCTCTCTTATTTCGTGACACCGTTTTCTTCATGATCTTCGTCAAGGTCTTGTTGAAGGCCTCAGCTAGACCATTAGCTCGCGGATTATAAACTGAGGAATATCTCCAGTCTATATTATGCTGTTGCGCAAAGCGACTAATCTTGTGGCTTCTGTAGGCTGGCCTGTTATCGGAGATGATCCGTCGCGGAGTTCCAAACCGATATATGACGTGCGTTTTGAAGAAGTGGAGGATATTTTCTGTCTTCACTTCTCTTAACGGTATCGCTTCTGCCCACTTAGAGAAGTAGTCAGTCGTCGCTAGGATGAAACGATGCCCCCTAGATGATGCTGATTCGATAGGGCCAACTATATCAGTCCCCCACATTTCGAATGGCCAGCTAGCCACTGTTGGGTGTAGCGGATTCGGATGTTGATGGATGAAGTCCCCATGAATTTGGCATGAGTGGCATTGCTTCGCATATTCGATGCAGTCCTGAATCATCGTGGGCCAGTAGTAGCCCATCCGTTTTATTTTCAACTTCATCTTAGGGCCTGGTTGATGAGAACCACAGAGTCCGTCGTGAACTTCCTGGACGACTCTTTTCGCTTCGTCAGGTCCTAAGCATCTCAGCCACAAAGAATCAAATGACCTCTTGTACAGGGTATCGTTGACAAAGGCGAAAGACAGGGCTCGTTTCGCGAGCTGATGTCTTGTGGACGCTTCTTCAGGCACTTGGTGGGTCTTAAAGTAGTCTATGAAGACTTCCCTCCAGTCCTCGGCCTTCTCATGGTCTTTTATTTGTAGGGTCGTCTGCTCAGTCGCTCCATTTTCTTTATATGATTCTGGAGGTATTTCTGCCGGGGCGAGCACTCGACGGCTTTGTACCACGATTCTAACGTCATCGAGGTTCTCGTCAGCCAATTCTTTAGCAAGTTTGGCCAGTGCGTCCGCTTTGCTGTTTTCCGCGCGCGGTATGCTTTCCAAAATATAGGAGGGAATTTGGGTTAGCAGTTGTTGCACCTTTTCACCGTATTTTATCAATTCCGGTTTGCATGTTTGGTAATCGCCGTTCACTTGACTGACGACTAGCTGGGAGTCCCCATATATGAGGAGGTTTTCAATTCCCATGTCAATGGCAATCTCCAAGCCTGCTATCAAAGCTTCGTATTCAGCTTCATTATTCGTTCTCGGCTCTGTCAAGGAGAAGGCGAAGCGCATTATTCCTCCTTGTGGGGTTACGAAGATAAGGCTTACTCCTGATTTGATCATTGACGTATTTTGTTTGTGCTTTTTCATGGAAGACGCCCCATCGAAATAAAGCTCCCAACGGGTATCACCACCGTCGATTGCGTCAAACGCATGTTTGTCTGGCAAATCGCAATTCAGAGGAGAATCGGCAAGTATCGGGTGCTCAGCAAGGAAGTCGGCTATGGCCTGACCCTTCACTGCCTTGAGGGGTCGATATGTTATCGAGAACTCCATTAAGAGCAGAGCCCATTTAGCGAGTCGTCCCGTCAAGATGGCCTTTGACATTAAATATTTGAGAGGGTCCACATTTGAAATGAGATGGACTTCATGCGCTAATGTGTAATGTCTAAGCTTTGTTATTGCGAAGATCAACGCCAGGCAGTGTTTTTCAATGGGGGAGTAATTGCTTTCTGCCCCTAGCAGAACCCGACTTAAGTAGTAGAGTGCTCTTTCTTTCCCCTGGTCATTCTCTTGTGCCCATAATGCGCCTAAAGAACCTTCAAGGGCGGTCGTGTAAAGAATGAGAGGCTTTCCCTTAACTGGAGCAGCCAACACCGGAGGGTTTTGCAGATACTGCTTGATCTCATCCAATGCGCCTTGGCATTTGTGATCCTAAACGAATGGGGTTCCCTTCTTCATCAGGTGACTGTAAGGACGGCACTTTCCTGAAAGATTAGCGATAAACCGTTGAATGTATGCAAGCTTTCCTTGGAGAGATCGCAACTGTTTAAGAGTTCTTGGCGGAGGCATTTCCATGATCGCTTTAATCTTAGACGGATCTATTTCAATACCTCGGTGTCGAACGATAAATCCTAGGAATTTGCCCGAGGAAACCCCGAACGCACATTTTAAAGGATTCATCTTCAAATTGTATCGCCGAAGGCGTTGAAATACGGTCTTCAAATGCTCGAGATGCTCTTCGTATGACTTGCTTTTAACCACAAGATCGTCAATATAGCATTCGATGATTTCGTGTATAAGGTCGTCGAAGATCTTTGTCATGGCCCTCTGATAAGTAGCACCGGCGTTCTTCAAACCGAAGGGCATTACTTTATAACAAAATATACCAAGAAGAGTCCTGAAGGCTGTGTGCTTCTGGTCTTCTGGATGCATTTTTATCTGGTTATACCCCGATGAGCCGTCCATGAAGGAGAAAACCTCATGAGTGGATGTATTGTCTATCATCAGTTCAGTGACTGGCACTGGGAAATCATCCTTCGGGCAAGCTTTATTAAGATCCCGGAAGTCTACGCATACGCGCACTGTCCCATTTTTCTTCATCACTGGGACGATGTTGGCGATCCATTCAGGGTACTGAACTTCCTGGATGAAGCCAGAGTCGATTAACTTTTTGACTTCAGTATTTATGCTCATCTCAAGCTCGAGTCGCATTCTTCTCGGCGCCTGTTTGACTGGTTTGACGTTTGGGAATATTGCTAGTCTATGTACAGCGACTCCTGGATCTAGTCCTGGCATCTCGTAATAGTTCCATGCGAAGCAATCTTTATGCTGCATAAGGACGTCTTTTAACGCAGCCACCCTCTCTTCAGACAGCAGCTTGCTGACGAATGTCGGTCGCGGATCATTTACCGTCCCCAACTCGATTTTCTTGAGGTTATCTACGGTGGTATGTATTCCATCCTCCAGTTCTTTCGGAGCTGGGGGAAATTCTGAGATTACCTCATCATTACTGTTTTCGAGGCACCAAGGGAGGCTGTCCAGGTTCTTGGGTTCTTCTTTTAATATTGTGATCATATGACAGGTGCGAATTCGCTCCCAGTCCCAATGTGGAACTGTTTTTTCTTTCGTGGCCTTGGTCTCGTGCTTTTGTGGCGGCGTTACCCTCCAGTTGTCAGACAGAGCAAACTTGCCGAGCTGGTACTGATCTTCGACCCAATTCTTAAAGGTGAAGCAATCTTCAAGAGGATGCCCTATCACTCGGTGGTAAGAGCAATAGTTTGGGTCAGAGACTTCACCTGCTTGTTCTGGGTGCTTGGACTCCGGTAATGTAAGCATTTGATGTTTCAGAGCAAGCTCAAGTATCTTTTTCGTCTTGTCTCGAGGAAACGAGTATGCTCGACCCATTTTCTTCATGAGGGATTGGTCAATAACGCTCGATTCTCGCTTGCGTGGCTTCTTAGCCCTGCTTTGTTGCTGTTGAGCGCCTCTTCGACCTTTCGACTCGTTTCTGCCTCCGCGTCGAGCCCTTTTTGTATCAGGTTGACATGGGGCAGCATCTTCGTTCTTTACTGCCTGTTGAAGGAGGCGCTGTGTCTTGGCTTTCTCATAGATTTCCATTTCACGATTGTGATCATCTCGGTCTTTTTGACCCGCATCCCTTATAAGTTTGTCCATCTGGTCTTCAAATGATGGACTGGGCGGTTTTGTATCAGGAACTTTTGCTGGTTCAGGATTAGCGTTTTCCTCTTGAGCATCTGCTTCTTCATCAGAATTGTGCACGACGTAACAGTCGCGGAGCAGCTCTCGTTTCCTGGAGCGAATGTATCCGAGCCCGATCGTCTCCAGCCTCCCATTAGGTAGCTTGCGCTGAGTTCCGGGGACGTTCCAAACCCTGTCATAGAATTTGGCCTTTCTAACGGTTTGTTCGAAAGGAATTCCCAGGCGCTTCAGCAGTCTCCTCAAGCCTTCCGTATAATATCGGGGTAGACGGATGGGCTGAAGTCTGTCCAGCGTTGGATCCGCACCGTGCCAAAGTTCTTTTTCCACTTTGTTTTCTTCGGAACGGTAGAATAGGATTGCCCTATCGTCTTTTCGTCCGGGAGGGATATAAAATGTCCGCAATTCTTCCACACTATCGTTGGCGAGCGCATCTAGTTCTTTATAATGTTCGAGCGGCACCATGGTTATCTGTAGACTTCGCTCTTCATCAGCAGAAGCTCGTATTGAAAGCCGAGCAGGGAACACATCATGGACTTTGTCCTCTGAATCACTACCAAAGATCAGTGAAGGGGTGGATGGTCCCGGCTCGGTATATTGGGGCAGACCCGAATAAATTATATCCTCTTCTTCTTCGGTATCACTGCCGAAGACAGGGATGGTTGCGTTAGTTTTGTTCTCCGGCTTGCGACACCTTTCCGTGTCTTCGAAACTTGGCAAGAAGTATTTGGCATCTTCATACTTGCGAACTTCATTCACGGAAAACGGATTCAATTCTCCGGCCACAGTGTACTCGAGGCCATCCCTACAATACTTCATGCACTGATGCTGTGTAGAAGGGATGATATTGTACTCGTGTAGCCATGGTCGGCCGAGCAGAGCATTGTAGCACGTTTTGGCGTCTATAACATGGAATTTGATGTCTGTGACAAGCAACCCGAAGCGTAGCGTCAATATCACAGATCCAAGAGTTTTTGATGATTGAGAGTCGAATCCGGAGATGGTGATTTTGTCTCGGGCGAGGTGTTGGACGCTCATGCAAATTTCCTTTAACACTCGCACATTGAGCAAATTAACAGACGATCCGTTATCGACCAGGATTTTACCTATTTTTATGTCATGGCAGTATCCTGAGACATAAAGGGGACGATTGTGGTCGCATGTCCCGAGGAGAAGGTCTTCATCACCAAAAGCAACGTCGGCTGTGTGCACTTCTTCTAATTCGTCTTTCATCTTTTCTTCGGCTAGGAAGGCTTGGAACTGGTCCGGATCTTGTAGCGCCTTAATCAAAGAGTCGCTCGCCTCCTTTGATAGTAATAAGGCATCAAGGACGCTGAGTTGAGAGGGCAGTTTTCTCGGATGTGCCAGAACGTTGTAATCCACCTTATTTCTCTTCGGCGGGTTTTCGGCGTTTAGCTCTTCCAGAACTTGGTCATCTAAGACGGTGTCTTCAGAGACATTTTCTTTCCCTTTATCTTTTCTATTCGAGGGTCCGAGGTTCTTTTCAGGCAGCGTCCGATTCCGCAGCCGGATATTTTCGCAAACCACTGGCTCTTCTTCTTTTCCCGAAGTTGACTCTTTAAAGAGAGGGGCAAGTTCTAGCTCCTCATCAGAGTCGCTCCCAAATGTAGGCACTTGTGACCCGGCAGTGTTAACCATGTGACAATTGCCGGCAGTTCTTTCAAGCTCTTCGGTCGTGTTTCCTTGCTCCTGACGAATTTTACGCTTTTCCCGTTTAAAGCGTTGTTGATTAGCGACGTATCCTTGCCACCATCTATCGAAAGCCTTGCACTCTTGAGTGGGATGCGAGACCTTCTGATGATATAAGCAATAAGAGGGGTGCATTTCTACCACACCAGTAATTTTTCCTTCAGAGGATGGTAGCTTCATGCCCATTGATATGGCCTTAGCAAACCTCTTTTTTATCTTGAATTGGCTTTTGTCAGCGGTGGAGGCATTTTGCTCCAGCGGGATCATCTCAGCTCTTTCCTCAAGTCGTTGGCGCTTGGCCCTTTCGAATATAGCCGTCTCGCATTCTCGATCAGCTTTACTTTTCAATCGAGCTTCACTAAGAAACGCGTCAATCATTTCGATTGATAACTCTGGAACCCTTGACTCAGTATTTGCCCCCAGCGTTTTAGTGCCAGAAGTCCCTTCATCGTTCGTGGTCGAATGGGAGATCATATGACAGCTCGCCACATATTCCTCGGATTCATCCGATGAACTTTCTCCCTCATCTTCTTTTTGAAAGATGTGATCAAGGAAATCTTGGAGCGTAATGGGAGTCCGCGCCTTTTGGTTGTATTCATCCAGCGCGTCGATTTGCTTTTGTAAGTCCGTGCACTTGTCGCCAGGCTTCACGGGCTTCTTAGATTTCTTCTTCTTCTTTTTCGAAGATTTTGACGGCTGGCTATGAACGCTTGAACTACCACCATAGGTCTTCGGAGTCGGACGTGGCTTCAACATCCCCTCAATAACCTGCGGTTTCTTCCACTTGACCGCTGGACAGGTCTGAAGATCGTTTAGCATCCTCTTTGTCTTGGCTGATAATACAACCTCCCAAGAAGCTTCCTCAATGACGGAGCATGTTGCCCCCGGCGTATTCGTCCCCTTAGAGGTGTGGGGCTGCGGGGGATTCACCTTCCATTTGTCAGATAGCGCAAATTTGCCCTGACGGTACTGGTTCTCAAGCCAATTCTTGAAAACGTAGCAATCCTCGATGGGATGGCCTAGCACTCGATGGTAAGGGCAGTAATTGGGCTCGTTGACGTCGTTCGGTTGCAACGGACGTTTTGGATCTGGCAGATTTATGAGTCTGTTGCGCAACGCCAGCTCGAATAGCCTCCTCGTTTTATCGCGGGGGAAGGAGTAAGGACGTCTCATCCTGTCCTCAAGGGGTACGTATGGGCGTGTATTGTTTGGACGAGCAACCGGCTTCGAGTCGCTCGGTTGTTGTTGGGCATTAGCGACAATGATCGCTTTTCCCTTTCCTTTGTCGTTTCGGGAGTCCGGCTTCGGGAGAGGGGGTTTATGGCCCATCTGGTCCATCTGCGCTAGTTTGTCGATCAAAGCCTGGAAGGTTGTCGGCTTGAAGAACATCATGAACTGCGAGATGGTTGCCTGTGGATCAAGGGTTCCAACAAACATTCCCACCGCTGGAGCTTCTTCTATGCGTTGTTCGCACTTCGACCATAGATTACGCCACCGTATAGCGTACTGAACCCATGTCTCGCCGGGTTTTACCCTGGCATTAATCAGTGCCGTCATCGGGGTACGCTCACTGGCACTTGCAAAACGTTGGGTGAAGAGCAGCTCCATCTCCGCAAAGGTTTTAATAGAGTCATTGGGGAGCTCAGAATACCATTCGAACGCCGTATCTGATAAGCTTCTAACAAACTGGCGAAGCAACAACTTGTCGTCGCCGCCGGTGTTGCCACAGAGCGCTCTGAACTGGGCGACATGCTGATGAGGATTGCCCGTCCCCTTGTAGACATGGAATTTAGGGATTGTATAGCCTGTTGGGTACTTAATTTGATCATACCAACCCGGGTATGGCCGCCCTGTTTTTACGACCTGACCGGCTGCTTCAGTCGCCTGATGCACCCGTATTTGTTGGGCGATGTATTCATCTAAATCAGCTTTTGATATGGTATCCTTTTAGCTGAGGATAAAGCCGGTGGCGGATTTGATGCCTCTCCCCTATCGTCTTCAAGAATGATCGGGAGATCTCCAGCAGGTGGATCTTGTTGAATCATCATACCCACCATATCTTGGAACAGGAGGGCCATCTTCTTTATATTGGCTGCCTGCTCCACAGCTTCTTTATCTTTCTTTTCTAGTACGCGCCGAAGGAATTCGGCGTCCGTTTCTTGTTCCTGACGCTCTTCTGAAGAGGTTCCAGGGCTTTCGTTTGGCCCAGTAAGTGCAGCCATAACGCTCATCATCTCCTGGAGCTTTTGTTGCTGCTCCTGAGCCTTGGTCACTGACCGTGTAAGTGGTCTATGACCTGTGGACATACGGCTGTCTTCCTTTCCTGATGTCATATAAACCGTATGAACTGTTACGCCCCCTGACTTGGGGCGTTTAGTTTCAACATTTTTAACTTTTGATGCTGACACGGGAGTCTTCTCCGGCCTCCTTCTTTTGTGGGTCGTTGAGGTGGAAGGAGCCGTTGAAATGGGCACCCTAGCAACTGTTGTCCCCTGCTGTTTAATGGGGCGGTCCTTGTTCTTTTCCACTTTCGCCTTTTTCTGGCGACGAAATTGGTCTGGGTCAATCACAGAGTCTTGAACCCTCCGCCAAACTTTATAAATTTTTGAAGACAGCCATTGAGGGGGCTGTTCTCGTTTTGTTTCAGGATCTTTCTCCACAGGCGGAGGACATCATTTCAATGTAGCGGTTGAAGAATTCTTACGTACCCTTTTCAGCAGTTCGAAGTTGTTCCCAGTTGGAACAGCAGCGTTGACCTCCGCCATTGGAGCCGGTGGAGTTAGCCCTGAGGGGGAGTTGCCCCCTGCCTTCCTCACTCGTCGCCAATGGCGACGTCGGGCACGACGAGCCGCTGGGACTGGCTCGGAGATTGTGATAGCTTCCTTTTGCCCCCCGTCTGAATGAGGCACCGCCGGTGTCAACCTCTTAAAGACTGAGGTTGTCTTCTGAGGTGTGATATCCAACCTGTCGAAGACAGATCCTCGAGTAGGAGAAGTAGGAATTGTCAGCCTTGAAAAGACTGACTCTTTGACAGGGGAAGCCGCCTTGACGACTTCTGGAGCAGCAGTTATTGTCTTCCTTGGGATAGCCAGTTTAGAATTCTTATTCCGTCTGGCGAAAACCGAAGCTGTTGGTTTGGCAGCAAGCGACCCGTTGACAGGGGTCGTGGTAGCAGTGAGTCGGTCGAAGACCGACTTCTTGTTCATCTCTGGTGCAGGTATCGGCATAGAGAAGCTTGTCGGTGGGATCATGGTCCGGAAGAATAAGCCAGTGGTGGTTTGGGTCACCTGGTCTACTGGCAGAGTAAGGAAGGAAGCCGTTTGGGGCCCATATGCTACACCTACGGGAGAGGTGGAGCGTCCATTGCAGTGGCACTTCGAGCAGTTGGTGCAGTTGGAGTCCATTGAATCTTGAGTTCTGTGCTAGACAAAAGACCAAATCTTAGTAATTTGAAATCCGAAGGCAACCATTTAACAAACCGCGATTGGTTCGCGAGGATGATACACGAAGTGTGGAGTGGAAAGAGGAAAAGGTCCCACCGGGCGTGCCAGAATCTGTTCCCCTCCGAAAGGCGGCCTAGACATGCGTCAGTCTGGCCTGAGATTCAGGGCAGATGCTAATAGGTGCTATCCGTCCACCCCTCCGAAGATGCCGATTTGATTTACGGCACCGTGTATCGGAGGCTTAGACGGATGCGGCCGATGTAGCAGACTTCGTCAGATTCCCCCTCAGGGTGAGGGGTTTTTGATTGTGGGGACGCTCTTCCCTGCAGGCGCAAGCCCCTGCAGTTAATTACGCTACCGCATCACGGTAACAACTTTCTCCTTCTCCAGAATTTCACTTCGTGTCGTGTGTGTTTGTTTTGTTTGTGGTTGCCCGTGGATTGTATACGGAGACTGAGTAATACCGTCGCCCGTAGGACGTGGATTAGTCCAAATCCGTGTTTACTTAGATTTGGGTTTGGTGTTTTAGTTTAAGGATACATTAGTCGCGTTGCGGCTAAGATCAACTTAAACGTTTGTCAAGGATACGTTAATCCTGTTTTGGACTAAGATTGACTTGACGTAGTGATCTATTTAATATCTGGCCGTCGGGACTCGTCACCTCTCTGACGTCGTTGAGGGATTACAACGACAGGCGCCAGAGGAGTTCAGAGATGTACCTTTGAACCAAGGTTGATTTGGAGTTTTATCATTCATTTAAATATCTAAGGATACGTTAACCGTATTTGGGGCTAAGATCAACTTAGACGGGACCGTTTAGATCCGCCAAAAGAGCGTTTGGGCCCTATTGTGCCAGTTTAGGGACGTGGCGGTCTATCGCCAGTTTAGGGACGTGAGGGTCCGATATTAGTTTAGGGACGTTTCGGTCCGATATTAGTTTAAGGACGTCTCGGTCCGATATTAGTTTAAGGACGTCTCGGTCCGATATTAGTTTAGGGACGTCTCGGTCCGATATTAGTTTAAGGACGTCTCGGTACAATATGGGTGTATGGTCGTTGGGACCCATCGCCTCTTTGACGTCGTTGAGGAATTACAACGATGGATGTCAAAGGAGTTCGGAGATGTACCCTCGAACCGGATGTAGATTGATTTAGGAGAGCCATTTTGCTCAGTCAATTTAATTTAAGGACTTATGGCCGTGATTGGGCTAAGTCCAGTTGAAAATGTCCAACATTTATTTGCTTTTGCATTGCATTTCTTTTTATTTTTATTTGGGCTTTGCCCAAAAAGGATGTGGAGCTTCAATTTGTTTTGGGCTCTGCCCTTTATAAATGATGCAAAGCATCAATTTCATTTGGGCTCTGCCCTTTTTATTACTTTGCAATTTATTTTGGCCTGCTAGGTCTTTTTGATTTGGGCCTGACCCTTCAAGTAATGCATTGCATTTGTGCAAAGCACCAAGAATCTTTTAGATTCAAGAACAGAAGTGCAAAGCACTTTTTATCCCTTGATCTAAATTTGGATCAAAGAAGAAACAAGTTTTTCCTTGTTTCAGTGAACCAAAGGTTCATAGCAAGTGCAAGGCACTATTTTTATTATTTTTATTTCTTTATTTATTTGTTGAAGATCACTGATCTTGTTCTTAGATCAATGATCTATTCCTAAGAGAATTTTCTCTTGTTTTAAAGGTTTTTACCTTCTTTTTTTTGTATTCTCAAGGAGTTCTCAAGAGTTCTCTTCTCTCTTCTTCTTTTTTTTTTTAAAACCAGATGTCTCTTTGAAATGAGGTCTGGGGTCCTTTTTATAGTGCTCAAAAATTAGTTAAATTTGTTAAAAAGATCTTTTTCTGAGTGATTTGGGGAATTTTCCCCACCGTTGGATCTTTGATCCAAACGCCCCTGTTTTACAAAAGAAATCTTCTTGTTTTAACAAGATTTATTCTGTTTTGCGCAACTCTCCCAGTGAGTGACACGTGTCGCGCAGCGAAGCGCTTGCGCAACAGCGCTTGCGCAACTGCGCAGACACGTGTCGCGCAGCCGTGCGCTTGCGCAGATGTGCTTGCGCAACTGCGCAGACACGTGTCGCTCTGCCGTGCGCTTGCGCAGCTGTGCTTGCGCAACTGCGCAGACACGTGTCGCGCTGCGGTGCGCTTGCGCAGTTGAGTGTTGCTTATGTTTTTTAAAGAGCCTTGCTCTGATTGGACGTACTGCCTTAGGCGTTGTGCTGCCGTGTCAACTTCTGACACGTGGCGCTTTGCGCGCAGCGCACGGGAACCGAAGCGTTGCTTCAAAAATTTGAATTTTCAAAATTCAAACAGAGCCTTGCTCTGATTGGGGAAACAGTCCCTTTTGCCGCTCGAGCGTTCACGTGCTGACACGTGGGGCGCTAGCGCTCTTGCGCTCAGAGCATTAGCGTCCGAGCGCCCATGTGCTGACATGTGGTGCGCTAAGCGCTAGCGCTCTTGCGCTCAGAGTGCTAGCGCCTGAGCGCCCACGTGCTGATACGTGGTGCGCTAGCGCTCAAAACTCTAGCGCTCTTGCGCTCAGAGCGCTAGCGCCCAAAGCGCTAGCGCCCGAGCGCCCATGTGCTGAAACATGGTGCGCTAGTGCTCAAAGCGCTAGCGCCCAAAGCGCTGGCACTTTTCCCACGCATCCTTTGGATGCTATTTCCTTTTTTTTATATATATACATGTATACACACACACACACACACACATACTCTACAACACTATCCCTCTCAAAAAAAAATTGGGCCGGGGCGCTGCCCTGCACCCCACAAGGGGGCTGCTAGCCTCCTTGACCCCCAGCCCGCTGTCCGGGTAGCGGGACCCCCGTAAAAACTCTGCGTGGCTCCCGATATACCCAAGCCCCCTCTAAAACAGAACACACGTACACTGCACATTGAGTTCGCATGACCAGTTTAACCCGTTAATCGGAGGTTCTCTCGCTCCAAAGGCGAGGGGTAATTAACGGCAGCTTAGTCCACGGCTGCCGGAGATTCGGATCCCCACAATCTATAAACCCCTGCCTACCCTAGGTTGGTAGAATCTTTAGTACGCCTGACAAGCGCGTGCGTATTTCCATCTCAATAGGGCGACGAAAAACACCCTACAGTAACAGGTTTGCGGCCCATCTCATACCGACTGCTGAGATCAGGGCTAGAAGATTTCAGTAAGGGTTGGATCCGGAAATCCAAGCTGCTCTACCTACACGGGATTTCCCAACCCATGATTTGGCATTGAAGGCTGCCCAAAGATAAGAGGCAGTAGTAAAGAGGAAGGGCAGACCTCAATCTGCCGGTTTGAAGCGCCCTGCCACTCAAATGGCAGGAGGAGCCTCTTCCAGGTCATCGTTCGAACCCAGGAGAACTGAAGAACCCAATAACCAGCCAAGACCAGATTTCTGTTTCCATTGCAAGAGAGATGGAAATTTTATAAAGGAGTGTAGGCGCGCAAAAGCACTGCGCCTAGTTTGTGGCACGTTCAATCACAGAATTGAGACCTGTCCATATAGATACAACTCAGCTCGCACACCCACCAACTACCCGCAACGGGAAGCTATCCAGGCTCCTGCAACTCGTCCTGCACTCCCAACACCACCTCCACGTGTATTTCATGCACATACAGATCGCCAATTCCATCAGGAACTGAGGAATATGCCTCGAGGACAGAGGAATGTGCCTCCAGCTAGGAGGAATGTGCCATGGCGATAGGCTTATACCTTAGCGGCTGTAGAAGCCGAGACAGTTGACCAAGATAACACTAGTAAGTCTCTTTCATATTTTTAAAACCCTTGTATCACTTTGTTATTTTTTTCATACACTATTAGTATTTCAGTCACCAAACTTTTCTTGAATCCGTTACACTTTCCTTTTACAAATTTCGAGAATGAAATTTTTATAAGGAGGGTTGAATGTAACCACCCTAAACTTTATGTACAATTTTTTCAAAAATACAGAAATGGGTACTTTTTCCTGAGCACAAGTTATAAATTTGTTTTGCTTTTTAATAGCAAGAAAGAGCTTGTAGCTCATTGGTAAGACCATGCACTGCTGAACCATAACACATAGTTCAAATCACATCACCCACATTATTTTTTATATTGATTTCATTTAATATTTTTAGAATCCAAAGAATCTACACATGCTAAACCCGTAAAACCAAAAGTCACATATAAAACAAACTGGCCCAGGGGGTAAACCAAACGACGACGGACATTTAACGACGAGCCCCGGCCTAACTCGGCCTAACTCGGCCGGCAGATCGGCCGAATCAGCCGTCGTCGCCGGCCGAACTCGGTCGGATCCGAGTTGGTCCTACATGAAACTTATTAGTTTTGGTATTCTCTAAACCCCTGTACACTTTAAATATTCTGCACATTAACAGATCTTTTTAAAACTTCATTAAACTATTTTTTAATACAAATTTTAATACATTTTCTTTCACACCCTTTCACTTACCCTAACCCTAGTTTTTCCTATAAATACCACCCCTAAACACACCCCTCTCACTCACAAATTCTGTCCAAACTCTCAAGAAAATTCTCTAGAATTTTTGTGTACAAGTGGAGTTAGAAAAGGGCGAGGCGCCGACGAACTTCCGACGACGACCCTAGGAGCTCCCGACGACGAAACGACGCACCGGAACCTATTTCCACTCCCTCTTCCTCTCCTCTAAACCAAAATCTAGTAAGTCCCTCCCCCCTCTTCACTTTTCTATTCTAAAAACTCGTATTTCTAAAACCCGACAGAAGCGGAGTTAATCCGACTTCCGATTCGGTTTTCTTTAAAAAGTTCCAATTTTCTTAAATACAAACATACCAAACCCTCACATCTTGACTATTAAATATTAACAAAACATCATGAACAAATTTCATAGCAAAATATTTCATATTGTAATTTTTATCGTACTTTTTCAGTAAAATACCGTGTAATTTAGTTCGACATTAAAACATCATATTTCTTGCTATACCTTTAAATAAATCATGAGGTAATGACATACCTTCTCACAACACTCATATGTAACAAAGCACGATAATATTGGGAAATATATATTCAAAAAATACCGTTTTACACAAAACTATCTTTAACTTATAAAAACCATTTTCACATGATTATGTATTTTAAACAAGTCTTTGCAAAGCGCCGCTTAACCCATTTGGGGAACCCATTCGGGATGGTGCGGATTATCGCACATCCGCGTGCTTAGTAGTGCGAGATGCAGACCTCCGCAAGGAGCATTCGGTCTCGAGAGATTTAAAAATACAAATATCTTAAGAAAATGAGATTTCTAGAAATATAATAAATTAAAATTATTATATATATATATATATATATATCATCAAAATATCTAATTTTGATATAATAAATATTCCAACTTTTCTAAATTAAAAGAATCACTTTACATGAAAATACCATGCAATTCCATACAAGCTCAATACTTTACAATTAAATACCTTATATTATGAAATTAGGTTTATCTCACTAGAAATGTCACATATATATAAATCTATATCTATGAAAACTCTAAAGACGATAATTAATTACTTGAGATGTATTTTGAAAATTATACAAAAATTATTTTTACATAAACCCCCTCAAGTTTTATAAATTACGATAAGAACCCTAGTAAACATAGGTTTAAGCGGGACCAATATCTTGAGCCTCAGGGAGCCGGAGAAGTAGATGCTTGCCTATTTAAGGCAGACAACTTAACAAACGGTGTTATCAACACGATAATCGTTTTTGAAAAAGACACAAATCCTGCCGTCCATGTGCAGCGGTTACCGAAAACATCAAAACTTAATTCAAGATTTAATTTCTTTTCTAATTGTCTGACTCAGACCGAGTCTCAATATAATCAATCTGACTTGAATATGATTCAAGTACAATCTACACTATAACAATTCAATATGAATTCATATATTCAATCTGTTCAATCTATATTGACTGAACCGAACCATGGATATAATTCTATTTACATGATTCTCCAGTTACATCTATGATTCTCCAGTTACATCCAATTACTGATATCATGGTTTCTTCAAGTCATCCAATTATACAATCTATATTACAAGACAATACAAGTTGCAATACAATACAAACAATATAATCAAGATATCGCGGGGTTTTAAGGGGTAGATTGGTATGGAAGGTGTTAGAAGTGGCACGAGACAGAAACCATAAGACACATATCCTGTATTCCATTGCTTTTGTACCATGGCATGAACGGTTCCTTGAGTTCCTGATACCTTAGTCTCCGGGACAAGTGAGACTCCTCTCGTATACACTGACATCTTTCTGTACCAAGTTACAAACAACAACGTTAACAATATAATATAACTTTAAAAGCTACATTCTCTCTCTATCTATTCTACTTCTTCCTTATCTTTGGGACTTACCGAGCGATTGTTCGCTGACGACATTCCTTCTCTTTCTTCTTTGGAATGTTGTCAGGTGATTCGGATCTTCAGGAAATCAAGCCCACCAGTGAAGACCTGGATCAGTTAGCCTACGACCCAGAGCTTTAGATTCATTGTACACATTTCATTTCAGTACTTTACTTTTCCGTTATGCCACTGTTTAGGCATTGCTTTCATTCAGATGTATTTATTTTTCCATGTACTGTAAAAGAATGTTAATAAATAAAGTTGCTGTTCAATTATACATTTTGTCTTTGTCTTTTGTGCATTTTTATTTATATTGCTTAGATACGCTTAGCATATTTACTTCAGAGTAAATACATAGCGGCCAGTTGCGTCCCCTTCACCGCACACCTCGGAAAAATTTAGGTTGGGACAGATTCAAAATATATGAAATTATAAGATTCAAGAAATATGAATTGTAAAGAATGTTTTTAGCTGCTGGTTCTTGTGTTATATTATTTAGGTTGTCCACGCAGAGCTGAACTGCATGGTAGGGTTCCATACAGCTCTGACCTGCATGGGCCACCAACAAAACCTGTCACGCCCCGCTTCCCGGTGTACGGCAAAGGGGACGCGACTGGCCGCTACGTATTTACTCTGAATTAAATATGCTAAGCATATCTAAGCAATATAAATAAAAATGCACAAAAGACAAAGACAAAAGGTATAATTAAACAGCAACTTTATTTATTAACATTCTTTTACAGTACATGGAAAAGTAAATACATCTGAATGAAAGCAATGCTTAAACAGTGACATAACGGAAAAGTAAAGTACTGAAATGAAATGTGTAAAATGAATCTAAAGCTCTGGGTCGTAGGCTAACCGATCCAGGTCCTTACTGGTGGGCTCGATCTCCTGAAGATCCGAATCACCTGATAACATTCCAAAGAAGAAAGAGAAGAAATGTCGTCAGCGAACAATCGCTCGGTAAGTCCCAAAGATAAGGGAGAAGTAGAATAGATAGACAGAGAATGTAGCTTTTAAAGTTATATTATATTGTTAACGCTGTTGTTTGTAGCTTGGTACAGAACGATACCAGTGTATACGGGAGAAGTATCACTTGCCCCGGAGAATAAGGTATCAGGAACTCAAGAAACCGTTCATGCCACGGTACAACAGCAATGGAATACAGGATATGTGTCTTATGGTTGTAGTCTCGTGCCACTTTTAACACCTTCCATACCAATCTACCCCTTAAAACCCCGCGATGTCTTGATTGTATTGTTTGTATTGTATTGCAACTTGTATTGTCTTATAATATAGATTGTATAATTGGATGACTTGCCGAAACCATGATATCGGTAATTAGATGTAACTGGCGAATTATGGATTTAACTGGAGAATCATGTAAATGGAAGTATATCCATGGTTCGGTTCGGTCAATATAGATTGAATATATGAATTCATATTGAATTGTTATAATGTAGATTATAATTGAATTATATTCAAGTCAGATTGATTGTATCGAGACTCAATCTGAGTCAGACAATTAGAAAAGAAATTAAATCCTGAATTAAGTTTTGATGTTATCGGTAATCGCTCCACATGGACGGCAGAATTTGTGTCTTTTTCAAAAACGATTATCGTGTTGATAACACCGTTTGTTAAGTTGTCTGCCTTAAATAGGCAAGCACCCACTTCTCCGGCTCCCTGAGGCTCAAGAGATTGGTCCCGCTTAAACCTATGTTTACTAGGGTCATTATCGTAATTTATAAAACTTGAGGAGGTTTTATGTAAAAATATTTTTTGTATAATTTTTAAAATACACCTCAAGTAATTAATTATCGTCTTTTTAGTTTTCATAGATGTAGATTTATATATATGTGACATTTCTAGTGAGATAAACCTAATTTCATAATATAAGGTATTTAATTGTAAAGTACTGAACTTGTATGGAATTCCATGGTATTTTCATGTAAAGTGGTTCTTTTGATTTAGAAAAGTTGGAATATTTATTATATCAAAATTAGATATTTCGATGATACATATATATATATATATATATATATATAATAATTTTAATTTATTATATTTCTAGAAATATCATTTTCTTAAGATATTTGTATTTTTAAATCTCTCGAGACCGAATGCTCCTTGCGGAGGTCTGCATCTCATACTACTAAGCCCGAGGATGTGCGATAATCCGCACTATCCCGAACGGGTTTCCCAAATGGGTTGTAGCGGCCCTTTGCAAAGACTTGTTTAAAATACATAATCTTGTGAAAATGGTTTTTATAAATTAAAAGTAGTTTTGTGTAAAACAGTATTTTCCCGAATCCATATTTTCCAATATCATCGTTCTATATTACATATGAGTGTTGTGAGGAGGTAGGTCTTTACCTCATGATTTATTTAAAGGTATAGCAAGAAATATGATGTTTTAATGTCGGACTAAACTACATGGTATTTTACTGAAAAAGTACGATAAAAATTACAATATGAAATATTTTGCTATGAAATTTATTCATAATATTTTGTTAATATTTAATAGTCAAGATGTGAGGATTTGGTATGTTTGTATTTAAGAAAATTGGAAATTGTTAAAGAAAAATGAATCGGAAGTCGAATTAACTCTGCTTCCGTCGGGTTTTAGAATTACGAGTTTTTAGAATAGCAAAATGAAGAGGGAGGAGGGACTTACTGGCTTTTAGTTTAGAGGAGAGGAAGAGGGAGTGGAAGTAGGTTCCGGTGCATCGTTTTGTCGTCGGGAGCTCCTAGGGTCGTCGTCGTCGACGCCTGGCCCTTCACTAACTCCACTTGTACACAAAAATTCTAGAGAGTTTTCTTGAGAGTTTGGATAGAATTTGTGAGTGAGGGGGGGTGTTTATAGAAAAAACTAGGGTTAGGATGGGTGAAAGGGTGTGAAAGAAAATTTATTAAATTTTGTATTAAAAAAATGTTTTAATGAAGTTTTAATAAGCTCTGTTAATGTGCAGAATATTTAAAGTGTACAGGGGTTTAGAGAATACCAAAAGACACAAGTTTCATGTAGGACCAACTCGGATCCGATCGAGTTCGGCCGGTGGCGGCGGCCGATTCGGCCGATCCACCGACCGAGTCAGGCCGAGTCGGGCCGGGGCCCGTCTTCAAATGTCCGTCGTCATTGGTTTACCCCCTGGGCCAGTTTGTTTTATATGTGACTTTTGGTTTTACGGGTTTAGCACGTGTAGACTCTTAGGATTCTAAAAATATTAAAAGAAATCAATATAAAAGATAATATGGGTGATGGGATTTGAACTCTGGTGTTATGGTTCAGCAGTGCAAGGTCTTACCAGTGAGCTACAAGCTCTTTCTTACTATTAAAAAGCAAAACAAATTTATAACTTGTGCTCAGGCAAAAGTACCCCTTTCTGTATTTTTGAAAAAATTGTACAGAAAGTTGTACAGAAAGTTTAGGGTTGTTACATTCTACCCTCCTTATAAAAATTTTGTCTCGAAATTTGTAAAAGAAAAGTGTAACAGATTCAAGGAAAGTTTGGTGACCGAAGTACTGATAGTGTATGAAAAAAATAAAAAAGTGATACAAGAGTTTTAAAAATGTGAAAGAGGCTTACTAGTGTTACCTTGGTCAACCGTCTCGGCTTCTACGGTTGCTAAGGTATAAGTCTGTTGCCATGGCACATTCATCCTAGCTGGAGGCACATTTCTCTGTCCTCGAGGCATATTCCTCAGTGCCTGATGGAATTGGCGATCTGGCTGTGCAGGAGATACACGTGGAGGTGGTGTTGGGAGTGCAGAACGAGTTGCAGGAGCCTGGATAGCTGCCCGCTGCGGGTAGTTGGTGGGTGTGTAAGCTAAGTTGTATCTATATGGACTGGTCTCAATTCTATGATTGAACGTGCCACAAACTAAGCACAGGACTTTTGCGCGCCTACAGTTCTTTATCAAATGTCCATCTCTCTTGCAATGGAAACAGAAATCTGGTCTTGGCTGGTTATTGGGTTCTTTAGTTTTCCTGGGTTCGAACGATGGCCTGGAAGAGGCTCCTCCTGCCATTTGAGTGGCAGGGCATTTCAAACCGGCAGATTGAGGTATGCCCTTCCTCTTTACTACTGCCACTGTAACAACCCAGTTCACTTATACCAATTCCAGTTTCCATATTTATTTATCTGTGGTATTTCTTGACTTATCACGATTTGGGTGCGAATGGTATTCCACATGTTACATTGCATTCGACCCGACCCGCTTGCTGGAAACCCGTCTTGATTCCTGTTTATGATTTATCCCGGCTTGTTATGTGGATCCATGCACTTTCATTTTTTTATATACTGCATACTGGCATTTTATCTGGCATCTGCATATTTTAATATAACATTTAAAGTCGAATAAAATATTTTAAAAATATCTAGCATGGCCTACATCATACCCCTGACCCTGTGGTAGCATCCGCACCTCGTGTTCTCGTCCCGTTCAGTGAAACGGACTCGTTTGGATAGCTGCGTGCACGCTGCGTGCATCCGTTCTTGGGGGTATGCATTTTCGTTGCCCAGACATCATATTTTGGTTTTTGTTAACACGTATGTTACCCGTATATTGAAACCATAATTTTAGACCCCACCCGGGCGCGTTTTGGACTATTTTTGTATTAGCCAAAATCTTGAATATAATCTATATTATATTCTTTTAACTATAAACTGTTAATATAAACTAATATATATATATATATATATATATATATATATATATATTATAATCTAAAAATCCTAATCTATTTAACAGACTCTCTCTCTCTCTCTTTCTATCTCTCTGCTCTCTCTGTCTCTCTCTATATATATATATATATTATTTCTTTTATATGTATTTTTTAACACCTTTATATTTTAAAACCCACTGTTTCCTCCCCCCACGTACTCTCTCTTCTTTTTCTTTTCATTTTCTCCCGCCTTTGCCACGAGAAACCCTAGCCCCGCTCGCGGCCGTCGCCACCATGGCTGTCGACCTCGTCGTCCTCCCCTCACCGCTCTCATCCCCACGACTCCTCTCCTCGCTCACTTCCTTTTCCCCAGGATCCCGAACACAAAGAAACCACGTACCCATCGCCTTGCCTCCGCTACCCTAACCTTCACCCCGTCGCCTCAGGCCGGAGCTCGCCTCCATCACCTCATCATACTCACCTCCACCTTATTCTCTCCACCTTCCTCCACTCCTCTTCTCCCCCTCTTTCCCCGACCCAAGAAAACCTTACGCCAAGCCCTGCAACTCGTACCTTCACCCTTCGTCGGAACTCGCCTCGCCCCCGACCACCCTCGTCGGCTTCCCTTTGGCTATACACTTCGTCGAATACCTTTTACAGACTCTTACCTGCACAAAAACCCTCAACCCGAGCTTTTCCCTCACATGAAACCCTAGCAACCACTTACCTCATCGTAAACCTCACCGGAAACTCGTCGTCGACGTTTCCACTCGCCCCGTCTCTGTCCCCGTACACCAGAGAACCCCTTTGAACCAAACCACAGTGCAGCCCCTCTCCTCCTCCTTCTTCTTCTTCTTTCTTCTTTCTTTTCTTGATCTTATTTCTTTCCGGTGATCGCCGGAGCCGTGCCCGTCGCTGTTGATCCGGGTGATCCTGAAGACGTTCCCTGATAGTGCGGTCGTGTTCTTGCCTTACCTGGTTCCGTTCTGTGCTCGCGTGGACACATCGTGACGTTTTCCCGACATCCGACGTGTTGCACATACCGCTTTGAAATCCGTTCAGGAAAGTAAAACTTGCTACATGCTATTTATAATATTTCATATTTATTTAGATATATATTAAGCATGAAGTTTGAATTTAGTGCCCTATATTACATCTTACCATTCGATGTCCCGTTTATATCAGTTTTAGAGTTAATTATGAAAACATACCTGGTTGCATGTTAGATTACAATATTTTGTGCCCACGTCCATATTTATATCATAGTACTTGGTTGCATAGCCTATAGTACCATTTAAATTGTTTATAACCTTTCAAACACCCGTTTGCATCCATCTCGACTTGTATACATATTATTGCATCCCTAAATCACTTGAATGTATAACATTGAAATATTAACATTCCACATTTGATAAATTGTAGTTTAAGTAGTATTGGAACTTTAACTTTAACCCTAATCATAACGGTGCATCTATATGCCTTAATCTGTACCTGATTGCATCTCACATTACAATGTTCCATTTCATTGTTCCATTAGTACCCCATGCTTATTTTGTATACCCATGCTTATGTTAGTTTGATTGTGAGCACCCGCATGACATTTTGTGTACCCCTGACATGACTTGTTACACCTACTACTTGACACGACATGGTACCGTGCAACTCTTGACATGATATGATATCTATGTACTACCTGACTTGACCTGATGTACCATTGCTTTACCTATTATCTGATCTTGTGACTAATGCCAACAAACCTGACCTGTTGTCCTTACAGACATTTCATGTTGTCTATCCAGACAAACATGTACCTACCTGATCCTGTGTTGGCATTAGCTCCAGATTATTTAATACCTGACTTGAACATATATAACTTGGGGGTATGGGGAAATCAATGATGAAACCTGAATTGTAACTTGACAGTTCGATACTTTTACTGATCAGTTTTAGAGGCTAGTCCAGCCTTGGAATGATGCTGCTGACATCATCCATCGTTATCCACTACCTTTTTAGAGGCTAGGCCATCCTTGGGATGATGCTGTTGACATCATTCATCGTTACCCCTTTTTCTTTTAGTACCTAGCGGCATATCTCGGTTTCAGCCCGAGAATCTTCACCGTGATCCCGGGCACGCACGGGATACTATTGAGTTACATCGATGATTCATCAAATTGATTTCAAAGACTTGAAAGTAGATAACCCAATAGACCGGTTTAGATCACTCACTACACATTACCCTCACTGTCCTCATTTATATTACTGTTATACATGTTTTACTGATTATACTCTTCACACCAGAATATTGCATTATTATATTCCACATTCTTATTCTTTTTATAAATAAACAGCTGCTTTTGACTCATGTCTGCTCCATGTTACAGGTTACAGGTTCTTGGACAGGAAACAGTGAAAACGATGTAAAGACGATGAAAATATGGACTTTTGACCAACAAATAGAAGGATCTTGATCAAGCCTACATAAAGATCAGTTCACAAACTACAAGGCAACGCAAGGTCCAAGATTTCGTCTCGAAACAACGGTTAAAATCCACTACACTATTCACTGGCGATCTGGAAGAAACCTCAAAGCCCATTTGAGAAAAATACAGAATAAATAGGAAGCCCAAAATGACCAGAAGCTATAGCAGAAAGCTCAAAGCCCAATCCTCCTTGTTGACCGCGGAACCGCGGCCAAACAGGACCTCGGGCCGCGGTTCCGCGGCAGGCTTGAGCATTTAGTGGCAGAAAATTTTACCAATTCTCATGGGCGGCGCTGACTAGTCAACCTAAGGGCTATTTTTGTAATTTCAGACATGCAGATCAATTGTAAACCTAGGGTTTCTATCTCTTATAAATAGAACCCAAATCATTGTAAACCTTATGCCTCCTTTTAATAATAAATTCAGAATTCTTTATGGAGAGTATCGGTATTTCTTTTCAATTCATGGATTCAGATCTGATAAACCTGCGTTGATGATTGGAGAGATCCATCTGTAAGTAGATTTAATTCCTTGCTCTAGTTTAGATTTCAATTCTTTGCCCTAAGTAGATTTAATTTCTTGCCGTAGATAAATTGTTTAGAGTTAGCTTTGGGGAAGGATTTTGAGAGATGAGATCTCTCATCCCTTTCTTACCCATAATATATTTTCAATAGGACTCCATGCATACATGCACACACCGCGCCCTACGGCACCCTATCCCTCGAGATAGCGGTGAAACCGTAGTGTAAAAGCCCGGTTGCGCGCGTTTTCCATGGAGGTTAGAGTAAGGATCTCTAAAGGAAGGACAAGAACCTAGAGGAAGGAACACCTTCCCGAATGGATCTAATCCCCTTTATTGATAATTAGCATAACTCCTCATAGATCTTCATTCGGGTATAGAAAGCGTTGAGATTTATCTGCATTTCTAAACCATCCTTAAACCTAACCCTAGCAAGACTAGATCTAGATAATCGTAGTATAGATAGAATTAGGTTTTTAGATTTAATAATCAATCCGAACACCCTTCGGAATTAACTCGTTAGCGCGACTAGGAGATTCACAACATCCCTGTGGACCGACCCGTACTCACCGGCTAGCTGCAAAGCAACGCCGTTCTTGATTGCCGTAATAGATAGTTTTTGAGATCAATCAAATGGCGCCGTTGCCGGGGATGGCGTAGAAATTTCCTATTTGCAATTTCGGGTTAATCTTAAATTAAAAAATCATAAAAATCTAAAAAATCAAAAAATTATAAAAATATATCAATTGTTATTTTTTTTTGGAAAGGATACTTTGTTGTTTGAATTTTGCAGGATCTACAAACAACTTCGGATCTGGAAAAATCCAGAGAGTGAAACAGAAAAATACAGATCTGGAAAATAAGAGAAAATCAAAATAGAGAGACAACAAAATTTTTGGGATCTGTAGCCGCCATCCGACCGCGAAACTGCGGCTGAACCCTGTCTCGGACCGCGGAACCGCGGCCTTCCTGTAGAGTCGTCTGCTGAAAAAAAAATCTCGGGACTCGTGTCGACTCCCTCACCGCGGATCCGCCGCACAATACCTATTCAAACCGCGGAAACGCGGCCTTTTGGTGTCCTTAGTTCGTGGAATTTGCACTGTAAGCTTCCTGTTATTTCTCCTCTGCAAATTTCAATATATCTTCTGAAAAATTCCTGCAGGATTCTGTGCGCTTTAAAAATCTTTCTCTTTCCAAATAACAATCTTGTGCAGGATTTTTGCGCCTCGCTTAAATTAGAATTGATTGCAAGTAATATTTTTATGTTGCATATCTTTTCTCGAAAATCTTTTTGCAACAAATCAAATAAAGATAAAAAGGAAAAGGAAAATTTTATAGAAACTTGCAAAATTTTTTTTTTTGCCGCAAATAAATCCTTGCACCAACCAACTTTCCTTCTTTCCTCTTTTCTTCTAACATGGGTACCCCACATAATAAATCACTTGCCGAACTCTGGTATCCCGAACCTAATTTTGCGTCGTACGTCAATTTGTTCGGTCAATTTAAAGACGATCCTTCCTTGCCTAAAATATTGTTGAAAGATCAAATAGAGGCGTCTAGGAGAAACAGTTTGACTTTTCAAACCACTTTGTGTCAACCAAGTCAACCTTTACCACCTCCATATGTTGACACCGCTTTTTCGAGTCCTTCTGTCACTCCTAAGCCGATGTCCATTGCTGAGCATATTGCTCAATCTAGCAGCCGATCTTTCATCCCTCTCCACTCATCTAGTTCTAGGGATCCGCACGATTATTCATCTTTTTATCCATATGTTGACCCTACACATGCCCAACCATCCACTTCCTACCAGTCTTACCCGACTTTCCCACCTTCACTAGACATTGATTCTACACAGCCTGTTGGGAGTTTTGCATATCCACACAATTTCGAATCTTTTCCCGAAACCCCCTTACCACCCAAGTCTAGTTTGGAAGAGTCGTTGGATGCGTATATCGCAGCAACAAACAAAATGGTTAGGAATGTGGAAGCGTCCGTAGCCGCCCTTATGCAACCTGCTGAACCGGTAGCTAGTTTCCCGCTAGCTTCAAATTTTTCAATGTATGAGGAGGCGGTTGGACTGAGTGAGAATAAGAGAGGATTTCCAAATCAAACCTACCCTTACCCAATTGAAGCCCACAACTCCAGTTTTCCATCGAATGTCCTAAATGATTCACAAGTTCAAAATAAAAACGGGTTGTGTGATTTTGTAGTGTTTGATTTGCCAAATTGTGAAGAATACCTTCCGAGTGAAACCACACCTAATCCTTTCGATCTTTACACCTCCCATCTAGAACCTAAATCGATAAATATCCATGCTTTTGATGAGGTGTCTAAAGAAATTGATTTTCACTTGATTGAGGATATAGACGCCGGGAATATTTCGGATGATGAACCTGTCGATTTGATTGAAATTTTATGTTCAACTCATCATCCCGAGTCATTAGATGTTTCTCCCGAACTTCATATGCGTCTTGATGTTGATGATAATGGCATGGATGAGTTGAATTTTGAGGAGAGTTTCGAGGATAATATTGAGGTTGAATCATTTTTGTTTGATGTGTTTGATTCTCCAATTCAGCCTCCTGGACCTTTGACTGTTATATCACCCTCCCTCCTTTCCATCGTTCCGACCACGCTTGAAGACTGTGACCTTGAAAATTTTTCCTTTGAATCTGACACAGTTGTCACAGCCGATAACACTTACGAGTGTTTCACTTTTTCGGACGATGTTGATGACTCACCGCCCGAGTTTGAGTCCTTTACATTTTCAGATGAGTTAATTGAACCATCAAACTCGGTTACTTACAGTAGTTTCAAACCATTAATGAAATCTTTCAAGTTCGAGACAGTTTACTACGGTGAGAATAACACTATCCCTAATTCACTCCCTTTCGTCCTTCCTGTTGTTCCGACTGTGCAAGTGACCGTTACGCTTTCATCTCAAATACCAAGTTCGGCGTACCCATATTTTCTTGCGAATCTTGAGGGATTTGATCCCATTTCTCGACGAGTTGATAGGTTAGCGCAATCGCTTTTAACACATCGGTCATCACAAATTGCGCTAATTTATTCACTCGATTTACACTCTCAAGATCGCGCGACCCTTCTTTCTCCTTTCCGCCATTCTTCTCCCCCACCGAGACCATATTCTACCATTCTTTTTTCCACACGGTCTCGCGTGTTTCTCATTTCTTTCTTCTACACCCCATTATTGCACCAACTATACCATTACCACGATAAGATTTTTGAATGGTTGGTGCTAACCTTTGGCTTGTGTAAGGCCAAGCTTAAGTTTGGGGGGAACCTTGTTGTATATATGTATATATATATTTGTTTTCTTTTTCTATAAAAAAAATTCAAAACATTAAAAAATTATAAATAAATAAACAGGGGAGTGCCAGCATTTTGACCTTTTGGGGTAGCATGACAGTGAGGACACTATCAAGTTTAAGTTTGGGGGTATGTTCGGTACGTCTTCTTCCTTCGCATTCATTTGTACATATTTTTGCATTTGCATACTTATTTGAAAACCCATTAAAATTGAAAAATTTCAAAAATTATAAAAATTATTGTATTCAATTTTGGCTTATTTAACTTGAGTTTGACAAATAGGTTAACTGGCTAGGAACAACTAGATCTTAGACTTGGTAAATTAAAAACCTAAAGATAACCTTCCTTAAAGTTTAGCGGTAGAAAATATATGTTTTTGTAGTTTATTTAGAAATAGGCAAATTTTGGGTTCATTTCTTGGGCTAAGTCGAAACGAAGGAAAAGTATTGATATTCTTATTAGAGTATAAGTTTGAAAAATAATTCCTAACTTAAGTCTAAATTCTGAAAATGTATACCCTACAATTTGCACAATCACGCACCTTGAAACTTGGATTAGTAGAGGAGACCTTGATATGCTCTTGTCTAAAGTCCTTAGTATGAAAATAAAAGGAAAAAAAAGTGAATAAAGAAAAGAAAAAAATGAACACTGGTTTTTGTGATTACCTAAGGCTGGAAAAATAGAAAAATATTTAGCGAGGGTGCTTCATCACCCAGTGCCTTAGACCAACTGGTTTGGGAGTCACTGCTAAAAAGCCTTGGGTGTTGCAAGACTAGGAATTACGCTTTAAAGTGCGAACACACTTTGTAATCAGTCCTTGGTACCTCAAGAAGTATTAACGATCGCATGAAGGATGTGTAGACAAAAATTCAATTAAAAATTCACCATTTAAGAAGTGCTTTGGACAATGGACAAAATTATGATTGCTTGATTTGAATTTCCAAGTGTAGGGGTGATCTATACACACACGTAGGGGTATGTGATTGGAGTTTAGATGAGAGAAAGGAGTGAAGAATAGAACTTGTATCTTTAGTAAGGGTTGATAGAAATTCCTAAGTGGAGATGGAACCCTAGAAGGAAAACTTAAGAAATGACGAAAGCTAAGTAAGTCTATAGAACATATATAATCTTAAGTTAGATGATGAGGAAGCGTGAATAATATGGGTGGATAATTTACAAGTAGAAGATAATAAAATTCCTTGTTAGAAAACCTAATTGGAGAACAAAAGTCGAAAGGCCGAATTGATAGGATTTTGTGGGTAGCATCCGCTGAAAACCCTCACGAGACAACACTCCTCCTACTAGGGACACCTAGAGGTTTAACGGCTTGTTGCACGTGCTCAGTGCAATCGCGTTGCCCTGCGAAAGTGCGGTTAGGATTTTAGTGAATAAAAATAAGTTTGCTCGAGGACGAGCAAAAGATAAGTTTGGGGGTATTTGTTCACACCAGAATATTGCATTATTATATTCCTCATTCTTATTCTTTTTATAAATAAACAGGTGCTTTTGACGCATGTCTGCTACATGTTACAGGTTACAGGTTCTTGGACAAGAAACAGTGAAAACGATGTAAAGACGATGAAAATATGGACTTTTGACCAACAAATAGAAGGATCTTGATCAAGCCTACATAAAGATCAGTTCACAAACTACAAGGCAACGCAAGGTCCAAGATTTCGTCTCGAAACAACGGTTAAAATCCACTACACTATTCACTGGCGATCTGGAAGAAACCTCAAAGCCCATTTGAGAAAAATACAGAATAAATAGGAAGCCCAAAATGACCAGAAGCTATAGCAGAAAGCTCAAAGCCCAATCCTCCTTGTTGACCGCGGAACCGCGGCCAAACAGGACCTCGGGCCGCGGTTCCGCGGCAGGCTTGAGCATTTAGTGGCAGAAAATTTTACCAATTCTCATGGGCGGCGCTGACTAGTCAACCTAAGGGCTATTTTTGTAATTTCAGACATGCAGATCAATTGTAAACCTAGGGTTTCTATCTCTTATAAATAGAACCCAAATCATTGTAAACCTTATACCTCCTTTTAATAATAAATTCAGAATTCTTTATGGAGAGCATCGGTGTTTCTTTTCAATTCATGGATTCAGATCTGACAAACCTGCGTTGATGATTGGAGAGATCCATCTGTAAGTAGATTTAATTCCTTACTCTAGTTTAGATTTCAATTCTTTGCCCTATGTAGAATTAATTTCTTGCCGTAGATAAATTGTTTAGAGTTAGCTTTGGGGAAGGATTTTGAGAGATGAGATCTCTCATCCCTTTCTTACCCATAATATATTTTCAATAGGACTCCATGCATACACGCACACACCGCGCCCTACGGCACCCTATCCCTCGAGGTAGCGGTGAAACCGTAGTGTAAAAGCCCGGTTGCGCGCGTTTTCCATGGAGGTTAGGGTAAGGATCTCTAAAGGAAGGACAAGAACCTAGAGGAAGAAACACCTTCCCGAATGGATCTAATCCCCTTTATTGATAATTACCATAACTCCTCATAGATCTTTATTCGGGTATAGAAAGCGTTGAGATTTACCTTCATTTCCAAACCATCATTAAACCTAACCCTAGCAAGACTAGATCTAGATAATCGTAGTATAGATAGAATTAGGTTTTTAGATTTAATAATCAATCCGAACACCCTTCGGAATTAACTCGTTAGCACGACTAGGAGATTCACAACATCCCTGTGGACCGACCCGTACTCACCGGCTAGCAGCAAAGCGACGCCGTTCTTGATTGCGGTAATAGATAGTTTTTGAGATCAATCATGTACTCATACTTGCATGTATTGCTACCCCTGTTTATAGTATTGCTTGATATTATGACGCACTGACGTCTGGGTTTTGCATGGCCCAGATCCTCTACCTTTGTTGCAGACTGATCAGGAGTATTGCCGTTGTTAGACCAAGCGGTGAGGATCCTGTTGGTATCCAGTTTTACTTTTCCAGGTGTTTTATTTATTGAATCTTTTGCTTCCGCATAATATATTATTTCTTGACTCATTTACTCTGGCTTATGGACATGTACTAGATAGTTTAGTTTACTTTCCTATTCTTAATATCTCTACAGCCGTAATGTGACTGTGGAAGGATTTTTCCTATCCACAGGTAGCATGGTTGGCTATGTCACGTGCCTATCTTAGCGTACTCTAGGAAGCGGGGCGTGACATGGTTTCTTTGGTATCAGAGCCATAGGATATAGGTTAATCGAGTTTGATTCTTTTGTAGTTAGGTATTGGACCCAATACACGAATCAGTATACTTGTGATTAGGAACATGTCCTGCCATCTTGTTATCGTGATTCTTGAATCATATCTTTCTCTTATCATTTGCCTTGACGATATGCAAACCACTTTGCATCTCGACTTGAAACCTTTTTGGTTCTTTATTGCTTCTCCATGTTTCTTGATTCTGATACTAGGATTTGGGCGACTTGAGTGGAGTTATGTGATTGTAACTATGAACTGCAGCATGGTTACAATGCGGTACTCTATTTAAGTAACTTGGAATTCTAGTTTTGATTCATTCCTTGTTTTATGATCGTTATATTACCTTGCTTCTCTCGGTTTCATTGCTTACCAGTTCTTGTTTTATCGCCAGCTTGAATCATGTTTACCGTGCTTAATCATCTTCAGTATCTTGACTTCGGATGAAGTCATCTCGGTATCTTACTTGTTCATGTTTTCCCCGCATTAGAATTATTCAATTCTGGTGCATCCCTCTGCTTGTTGTTGTCTTGGGAATGGATTTTCACGGCACTTTCCACGCTCATATTGATTGTAAGGAAATGAAAGTGATTCTCCAGAATCTCGGACATCCGGAGTTTGTTTTGCTGGAGGAAGCAGTTCTGTCGGGCCAATCGAGTTTAGGGCTAGGCCGATAAACAATGTTCTTTCGTCGATGGAAGTTGATAAGAAAGAAACGCCGGCTATAGTTTGAGAATTCATGGACGTGTTCGAAGACATATCGGGTTTATCGCCAAAACGAGATGTGGAGTTTGCGATTAATCTTGTTCCTGGTGCAGCGCCAATCTCAAAGGCGTATTATCCGATGGCACCAGTGGAGTTGGGAGAAGTCAAGAAGCAGGTTACTGAATTACTTGAGAAGGGTTGGATTCGCAGCAGTAACTTGCCTTGGGAAGCTCCAGTTCTTCTTGTAAAGAAGTGGATGTCACAAGGAGGATGTGCATCGATTATCGAGAATTAAACCGGGTGACTATTAAGAATAAATATTCGATCCCTCGCATTGGTGAATTATTTGAGCAGCTTAGTGGCGCGAGGGTATTCTCGAAGCTGGATTTGCGATCCGGATATCATCAGGTCCGAATTAAATCAGAGGATGTTTGCAAGATGGCGTTCAGAACTCGGTATGGACATTACGAGTATTTAGTGATGCCCTTCGGAGTAACGAATGCACCAGCGATATTCATGGACTTGATGAACCGAATCTTTTCACCATTCTTGGACCAGTTTATAGTGGTGTTCATTGATGATATTCTGGTCTACTCGAAGAGTATTGAAGAGCATGCAGAACATTTGAAGATCGCATTGCAGACATTGAGGCAAGAAAATTATATGCAAAGATGAGCAAGTGCGAGTTTTGGCTTGAAGAAGTGAAGTTTTGGGGCACATTATGGCTGGAGATGGAATCGCCGTTGATCCCGAAAGATTACAGCAGTTCGAGATTGGCCGATTCCGAAGAATGTTGCGGAGATAAGAAGCTTTCTTGGACTTGCCGGGTATTATAGAAGGTTCGTGGAGAATTTTTCTCGTTTGGCTGAGCCTTTGACCAAGCTTACGCGCAAGGAAGTACCATTTGTGTGGACGGATAAGTGTGCGTCAGATTTTGAGGCGTTGAAGCAGAGATTAATAACCGCTCCTATTTTGACCGTGCCAGACAGTTCCGGAGTATTGGTGATTCACAGCGACGCATCTGGGAAAGGTTTAGGATGTGTTTTGATGCAGCATGGGAAGGTTATAGCTTACGCATCGAGACAGTTGAAGACCCATAAGAAGAATTACCCAACTCCTGAGTTGGAGCTAGCAGCTGTGATTTTCGCTTTGAAGATTTGGAGACACTACTTATTGGGCGAACGGATCGAAGCATTCACCGATCACAAAAGCCTGGAGTATGTGTTCACACAGAAGGAGCTTAATATGAGGCAGCGTTGTCACGCCCCGCTTCCCAATATACGGCGATGTGGACGCGACGAGGTCCGCTACGTATGTACTCAGAAGTACATACGCTAATCATAGCTAAGCAATATAAAATAATCACAAGAGACAAATGATATTGAAATAACAGCAACTTTTATTAATAACATTCTTTGTACAATGCATGAAATGAAAATACAACTGAACTGAAAAGCAATGCCTAAACAGTGGCATAAAAGAAATGAAAAATACTGGAAAGAACAAGATACAATTATCTAGAGCTCAGGGTCTTCTTAGAACTGCTCCAAATCCTCACCGGTGGGCTCGATCTCAGCTTGGTCCAACGCACCTGACGAGATTCAAAGAAGAAAGAAATAGAATGTCGTCAGCGAACAGGTCGCTCGGTAAGTCCCAAAGAATAAGAAGAATGAGAATGACAGAGTAACAGTATTTTCTAAAGTATTACAGTGTTGAATATTATGGAATATTGTGTAACGCTGTTGTTTGTACCTTGGTACAGAAGGATGCCAGTGTGTACGAGGGGGGTCTCTATATGCTAAAGATCAGGGAAAAAGGAAAGTACAAGGAACCGTTATGCCACGGTACAACAGCAATAGGATTCAGGTTAGGTGTCTTAATCTGACCACCTCGTGCCACCTTTAACACCTTCCGTACCAATCTACCCCTTAAACCCTGTAGTGTTTTAACAGTATTGTAGTGTTGAATTATGTAAGTTGGGTGACTGACCAAAACCATGATATCAGTAAACATGTTGCAACTGTATAATCAGGTAAATAGAATATCAGGATAATGGATGAATATCCATGGTTTGATTCAGTCAAAATGAATATATTGTTAACTGGATTCAGGGTTTCATGTATTCAAATGTGTTGGAATATAACAGAATAAAGATTGACTTGAATCATATTCGAGTCAGGAATAGTCAGACTCTAACCCGAGTCAGACTAAAAGAAAGAGAATTTGAAGTTCAATATTAGCTAGGGGCCTTATTGTAATTTGTAAAACTTGAGGGGGTTTTATGTAAAAATACTTTTGTATAGTTTTCAAAATACACCTCAAGTATTTAATAATCGTATTTATTGTTATAATGAATGTGAATTTTATTTGTGTTATTCTAGTGAATATATCCTAATAAAAGTATTAATTGTTTTATCTGAAATTCATGGTATTTTAGTGTAACTTTTAATCTTGTAATTTTTAGAAAAATGTGTAAACTTTATATTATGATAAAATAGGTGTTTAAATGATAATTATATATATATAACACATGAATAATTTTTAAATGAATATTTTCTTTTCAGAAATCTCATTTTCCTTAAATATCGTATTTTAAACCTTTCGAGACCGAATGCTCCTTGCGGAGGTCTGAATCTCGCACTACTAGCCTGCGGGTGCACGATGAACCGTACTATCCCTAACAGGTTCCCCTAAAGTGGGTTGTAGCGGCGCTTTACTTAGGTTTAACAAATACTTTTCATTTGGGAAAACGGTTTTATAAATATGGGGTATTTATTTGCAAAAGAGTACAGTTTTCCGTATTTTAGTTATTAGGGTTTCCTAAGCCAACTAGCCTACTTCTAAGTCTAAACGATGAGTCATTAGAAGCCTCAAATCGCCTCTTCACCGTCAATTGCGGCCAAGTAAGTGCCAGGTAAGTGGGAAGGAACCACAGTCATGGGCCTAATTAAAAACCACTAGCCTTAGACACACTTGCCTAGACACCACAAGACAGTTTAGATAAACGATCGATGTCCATGACCAATCGTGTTTTCATTTTATTAAAAGATTTTATCTAGAAATGTTTACAACTTAAAGCTTTCAATAAAGGTTATAAAGATTAGGGTATTTTAGTGAAAAGTCCTGTAATTTCGTATTCTGTATTTTGATATTTATCAATTAGGGTTATATTGAGTGTGTGTAGGGGTAGGTCATTACCCCGTGACTTATATTAAGTTTTGGTGAAGTTTAAAGATAAAACATGCTATGTAAAACTTAAAGGTATTATAGCGCAAGAATACGGTATTCGAAAACGTTATCATTTTATGTGTGAAATTTCATTCAAATTGGATTCTACAAGTTTAGTGATCAAGATAAACCTATTTAGGAGTGAGGGAATTAATTAAACTAAGAAAAATGAACTTCATGGTATTTTTATGAAAAGAGTACGGTTTTGCAAAGAACTTATCATTTCATGTGAAAAAGTTTGATTAAATTGGTTTATGGGTGATTAATAGTCAACATGAATATGGGTAGATAATATGTATTAGGTGACAAGTGGAAATTTATAGAAAAACCGAATCGGAAATCAGTTTGTCCGATTTCCGTCGGGTTCCAAAAAGTCGTATTTTTATCTTAAAGAAAAGAGAGATAGAAGAAGGTCGGACTTATGATTTGGACAAGCTAAGGAAGCTAAAGAACGTGGTGGTTGTCGATTCGTTGAAAACGTCGCGAAGGTCCTGATCCGGTCGCCGGAATCCGTCGTCAATTTCGGCAGCGCTTCGCTTCTCGCTCTTCGTACCGAGTTCTCGAGAATTTGGGAGAGTGGACTTAGAGTTGTGAGGGGAAAAGGTAGAGGATAGGGGTCTTTATATAGGGCTAGGCTAGGGTTAGGGTTTGGATTAAAAAAATATTTAAAAAATATTTAAAAAAACATTAAAAATTCATTAAAAATCATTAAACCTAGGAGTAAAAGGGATTTATTGGCCAAATCAAAACCGATCCAGGTATAATAAGTGTGCAAGAGGGTTGACCAAGTCAAGAGCCAACTTTTCTCAGTTGGTGACTCGGCCGTCCGGCCAAGTTCGGCCGGCGGCGCCGGACCGGGTCGGCCGAGTCGCCGGCCGGCGGCGCCGAGTCGGGCCGAGTCAAGGGTCCAATGGCCGGAGGTTTTCCTGAGGAACAACTTGGTATTTTTACTTTTTGTTGTCCAGTACATATTTTGGGAGTTATGGCCTTTTTACCGTTGACTTCCAAAAAAAATTAAAACAAAATAAATACAAAAATAATGTGGGGCATAAGATTTGAACTCCGGTGGCTTGGTTCAGCAGTGCAAGGTAATACCAATGAGCTACAAGCTCCTTCTTGTAATTATTGTGGTTTTTAATTACTTAAACTGATAGCAGCAAGAATAAATACTCCTAGTATACATTAAACTTAAAGTAATTTCTTGTACACTAAAAATGGAGTTATTTCATTCTTGTAGCTTGTAATTAAAAACAAAAATAATTACCTAAATCTTGTGCTCAGGCTAAAATACCACTTTGTGGATTTTTAAAAATATTTTGAAAAAAATTTGTATAGGAAAAATTGTATAGGAAAATTAGGGTTGTTACAAGCGTAGATGGTTGGAGCTGATGGCTGACTACGATCTTGATCTTGAATACCATCTGGGAAAAGTTAATGTTGTGCCGGATGCGCTTAGTCGGTTGCCAGCAATTCAGATATTGACTGCACAGAAGGAACTTATTGAAGACTTTCGGAGATTCGATTTGGAAGTTGTGCTACCGCATTCTTCGGGACAGTTGATGCAGCTGCAGGTACGGTCATCGTTGATCGAGAATATTAAAGCAACGCAGTTACAGGACCCTAGATTGCAGAAGTTTCGAGAACGGGTTGAAGCTGGACTTCGAACGGACTTGTTGATTCATGAAGATGGTTCGTTGCATTATGGTAGCCGTTTGTGTGTGCCAAAAGGAGACATTCGTGAAGAAATTATAAAGGAGGTGAACAGTTCAGCATATTCTGTACATCCAGGAGGCACGAAGATGTACCGAGATATACGACAGCATTTCTGGTGGGAAGGCATGAAACGGGAGATTGCACGCTTTGTAGAAAAGTGCTTGGTGTGTCAGCAAGTTAAGGCTGAACATCAACGGGTTGCTGGTTTATTGCAACCACTTTCGATTCCTCAATGGAAGTGGGAACATATAACCATGGATTTCGTGACGGCTCTACCGAGGAGTCCGAAAGGCAACAATGCAGTTTCGGTGATTGTTGATCGATTGACCAAGGCAGCTCATTTCATACCATTTCGAGTTGGTCAATCAATAGAAGCTTTGGTAGAACGGTACATGCAGGAGATTGTAAGATTGCATGGAGTACCAGTGAGCATCGTGTCCGACCGTGACACCCGTTTCTTATCACACTTTTGGAGGAGCTTACAGGAAAGTTTGGGGACGCGATTGAAGTTTAGCATAGCCTATCATCCTTAGACAGATGGCCAGTCAGAGAGAACGATCCAAACTCTGGAAGACATATTGAGAGCTTGCATGTTAGACTTCAAGGGTTCATGGGAGGATCATATACACTTAGTGGAGTTTTCTTACAATGACAGTTTTCAGGCGACTATTCAGATGGCTCCATTCGAGGCTTTATATGGTTGCAAGTGTCGTTCACCTGTTTGTTGGGACGATGTCGATGAACGAAGATTGTTGGGACCATATTTAGTTGTGCAGACAGTTGAGAAGGTTAATACTATCCGGAATCATATGAAAGCAGCACAAGACCGACAAAAGAGTTGGGCAGTTACATCGAGAAGACCTCTAGAGTTCGCTGTTGGTGATCTTGTATTCTTGAAGATATCACCGACTAGAGTAGTGATTCGTTTTGGGAGTCGAGGCAAGCTTAGCTCTCGATTCGTTGGGCCTTTCGTTATTATTGAGCGTGTTGGAGAAGTGGCCTATCGATTGGTTTTACCACCATCTTTGGTGAATGTTCATAACGTGTTTCATGTATCTCAACTCCGTAAGTATGTTCGAGATGAACCACATGTATTGGATCATTCTGAGCTGACTGTACGTGAAGATTTGACTTTTGAGGAGCAACCAATGTCGATTGTGGATCGAAGGGAAAAGGTTCTTAAGAACAAACCTATCCCTCTTGTACTTGTTTCTTGGGGGAACCGCTCACATGGAGAATCAACTTAGGAACGAGAAGATGAAATCCGACAGAATTTTTCACATCTATTCTTATAGTTTCTTGATTGTTTTTATCTTGTTCTTGGAATTTCGAGGACGAAATTCTTTTTGAAGTTGGGTATAATGTAACAACCCAGTTCACTTATACCAATTCCAGTTTCCGTATTTATTTATCTGTGGTATTTCTTGACTTATCGCGATTTGGGTGCGAATGGTATTCCACATTTTACATTGCATTCGACCCGACCCGCTTGCTGGAAACCCGTCTTGATTCCTGTTTATGATTTATCTCGGCTTGTTATGTGGATCCGTGCACTTTCATTTTTTTATATACTGCATACTGGCATTTTATCTGGCATCTGCATATTTTTATATAACATTTAAAGTCGAATAAAATATTTTAAAAATATCTAACATGACCTACATCATACTCCTGACCTTGTGGTAGCATCCGCACCTCGTGTTCTCGTCCCATTCAGTGAAACAGACTCGTTTGGATAGCTGCGTGCACGCTGCGTGCACGCTGCGTGCATCCGTTCTTGGGGGTATGCATTTTCGTTACCCGGATATCATATTTTGGTTTTTGTTAACACGTATGTTACCCGTATTTTGAAACCATAATTTTAGACCCCACCCGGACGCGTTTTGGACTATTTTTGTATTAGCCAAAATCTTGAATATAATCTATATTATATTCTTTTAACTATAAACTGTTAATATAAACTAATATATATATATATATATATATATATATTATAACATAAAAATCCTAATCTATTTAACAGACTCTCTCTCTCTCTTTCTATCTCTCTGCTCTCTCTGTCTTTCTCACTCTATATATATATTATTTCTTTTATATTTTTTTAACACCTTTATATTTTAAAACCCACTGTTTCCTCCCCCCACGTACTCTCTTCTTTCTCTTTTCATTTTCTCCCGCCTTCGCCACGCGAAACCCTAGCCCCGCTCGCGGCCGTCGCCACCATCGCTGTCGACCTCGTCGGCCTCCCCTCACCGCTCTCATCCCCACGACTCCTCTCCTCGCTCACTTCCTTTTCCCCAGGATCCCGAACACAAAGAAACCACATACCCATCGCCTTGCCTCCGCTGCCCGAACCTTCACCCCGTCGCCTCACGCCGGAGCTTGCCTCCATCACTTCATCATCCCCACCTCCACCTTATTCTCTCCACCTTCCTCCACTCCTCTTCTCCCCCTCTTTCCCCGACCCAAGAAAACCTTATGCTAAGCCTTGCAACTCGTACCTTCACCCTTCGTCGGAACTCGCCTCGCCGCCGACCACCCTCGTCGGCCTCCCCTTGGCTATACACTTCGTCGAATACCTTTTACAGACTCTTACCTGCACAAAAACCCTCAACCCGAGCTTTTCCCTCACATGAAACCCTAGCAGCCACTTACCTCGCCGTAAACCTCGCCGGAAACTCATCGTCGATGTTTCCACTCGCCCTGTCTCTGTCCCCGTACACCAGAGAACCCCTTTGAACCAAACCACAGTGCAGCCCCTCTCCTCCTCCTTCTTCTTCTTTCTTCTTTCTTTTCTTGATCTTGTTTCTTTCCGGTGATCGCCGGAGCCGTGCCCGTCGCTGTTGATCGGGGTGATCCTGAGGACGTTCCCTAATAGTGCGGTCGTGTTCTTGCCTTACCTGGTTCCGTTCTGTGCCCGCGTGGACACATCGTGACGTCTTCCCGACATCCGACGTGTTGCACTTACCGCTTTGAAATCCGTTCAGGCAAGTAAAACTTGCTACATGCTATTTATAATATTTCATATTTATTTAGATATATATTAAGCATAAAGTTTGAATTTAGTGCCCTATATTACATCTTACAATTCGATATCCCGTTTATATCAGTTTTAGAGTTAATTATGAAAACATACCTGGTTTCATGTTAGATTACAATATTTTGTGCCCACGTCCATATTTATATCATAGTGCTTGGTTGCATAGCCCATAGTACCATTTAAATAGTTTATAACCTTTCAAACACCCGTTTGCATCCATCTCGACTTGTATACATATTATTGCATCCCTAGATCACTTGAATGTATAACATTGAAATATTAACATTCCACATTTGATAAATTGTAGTTTAAGTAGTATTGGAACTTTAACTTTAACCCTAATCATAATTGTGCATCTATATGCCTTAATCTGTACCTGATTGCATCTCACATTACAATGTTCCATTTCATTGTTCCATTAGTACCCCATGCTTGTTTTGTATACCCATGCTTATGTTAGTTTGATTGTGAGCACCCGCATGACATTTTGTGTACCCCTGGCATGACTTGTTACACCTACTACTTGACACGACATGGTACCATGCAACTCTTGACATGACATGATACCTATGTACTACCTGACTTGACCTGATGTACCATTGATTTACCTGTTACCTGATCTTGTGACTAATGCCAACAAACCTGATCTGTTGTCCCTACGGACATTTCCTGTTGTCTATCCAGACAAACCTGTACCTACCTGATCCTGTGTTGGCATTAGCTCCAGATTATTTAATACCTGACTTGAACACATATAACTTGGGGGTATGGGGAAATCAATGATGAAACCTGACTTATAACTTGACAGTTTGATAGCTTTACTGATCAGTTTTAGAGGCTAGGCCAGCCTTGGGATGATGCTGCTGACATCATCCATCGTTACCCCTACCTTTTTAGAGGTTAGGACATCCTTAGGATGATGCTGTTGACATCATTCATCGTTACCCCTTTTCCTTTTAGTGCCTAGCGGCATGTCTCGGTTTCAGCCCGAGAATCTTCACCGTGATCCCGGGCACGCACGGGATACTATTGAGTTGCATCAATGATTCATCAAATTGATTTCAAAGACTTGAGAGTAGTTAACCCAATAGACCAGTTTAGATCACTCGCTACACATTACCCTCACTGTCCTCATTTATATTAATGTTATACATATTTTACTGATTATACTCATACTTGCATGTATTGCTACCCCTGTTTATTGTATTGCTTGATATTATGACGCACTAACGTTTGGGTTTTGCATGGCCCAGATCCTCTACCTTTGTTGCAGACTGATCAGGAGTACTGCCGTTGTTAGACCAAGCGCTGAGGATCCTGTTGGTATCCAGTTTTACTATTCCAGGTGTTTTATTTATTGGATCTTTTGCTTCCGCATAATATATTATTTCTTAACTCATTTACTCTGGCTTATGGACATGTACTAGATAGTTTAGTTTACTTTCCTGTTCTTGATATCTCTACTGCCGTAACGTGACTGTGGAAGGATTTTTCCTTTCCACAGGTAGCATGATTGGCTATGTCACGTGCCTATCTTAGCGTACTCTTGGAAACGGGGCGTGACAGCCTCATATCTTCGGGCAGCCTTCAAAGCCAAATCATGGGTTGGGAAATCCGTTGTAGCTAGAGCAGCTTGGATTTCCGGGTCCAAACCTTCCTGAAATCTTCTAGCCCTGATCTCAGCAGTCGGTATGAGATGGGCCATAAACCTGTTACGGTCTTGTGTTAGCTGTGTAGTATGTGATATTTTGAAAATCGAACTTATTGAGACATTTCTTACCAACTGAGCATGGTGAACTCAGCGTCATACTCATCTACTGATTTGGTCCATATTGAACCTTGTTGCAGATGGATGAACTGCTGTTCCATGTCGAACCTGGCAGTTTCATGGAAGTACTTTGCGTCGAACATGTCTCGGAAAGTCCTCCATTCGATGTGTTGATTAAGACGGCTTTCTTCTGCCTTCCACCAAACCCGTGCATTGTCCGTGAGCTGCAGTTTCGCAACACGGACCTAAGCTATTTCTGGCACTTGTGCCGCTGCCAGTTCATCTTCAATGCTCTGAGCCCATTCCTCAGCTTCTAGAGGGCCCTCTTTTCCTGCGAACTGCTTAGGGTGCAAAGCTCTGAATTGCTTCACCCCAGGTGCTTCCGCCTTTGGTCGGTTCATTAGAATAGCAGTCTGCTGCAGCCGTCCTTCCAGGAGGCTATGTATTGCCTCAAGTAGAACCGTCTGCTCGTTGATCGGAGCAGGGACGGCAAGTGTGAGTGGTAGTGGTGGAGGTTTATTGTTGACAGATTCAAAGTATATGAAATGATCCGGGAAGCGGGGCGTGACAAATACCCAGTTTATTTTGTACTCTATTATCCGTATTTCATATATTTTTCTATTTAATTTATTTCCAAATGTTTTTTTCCTATAAATATTTCCCTATATTTCTCTAATTGTTATTTCTAATTCTATAACCATAATTCAATTTATTTTCTATCCAAAACCCTAATTATTTTCCAATCCCAACCCCGGCCCAATTCTTCTCTCTCTCTATGTTTTCTTTTCCTCCAAGCCCTGGCCCAAGCTCACTCACTCGGCCCAACTTCCTGACCAAACCCAAGCCCTCCTATATCCCATCTCCTTCTCTTTTCCCCCTCTTTCCCCCCTCTCCCTCTCATATCATTTTCTCTCTCCGCTCACTCCTCTCTCTCCCCACATAACAGCCACCCCCGCTTCTCCCTCGCGCTACCCCCGAGACCCTCTCCCCTTAACAGCCATGACCTTGACCTCGCCCCAACGACCATCCCTGAGTTTCCCTCAACGACCTCCGTGATCCCCTCACCTGCCCCTCACCCCTCTCTACCTCCATTGCCCTTCGTCTCCTCTCTTCCTCTCTCACCTCCCTCCTCCTTGTCACCAGCACCACCTCTCTCAACTATTACCAAGCACCTAGCTCCCCGACCTCCTCTCCTCACCATTGCACTCGAGCTCCTCCGCTACAACTCGTCGACGCCGACGAGCCTCTCGCTACCCACCCAACACCCTCTGCTCTTTCTCAACCACATCACCACCGACAAGCTCTTCCTCCATGACATCACCTCCACTCCAAGCCGATCTAACTCCTCCTCTCACCCATCGAGTGCCTAAGCCTTACTGCCCACCTTCTCCCAAGCCGTTGACTCCTTGTTGAGACCCAACTCCGGCTACCACGGGAGCCTTGACGGCGCCGTCTCACCCCTGTAACCCTCGCCGATGAGCTCCCCGACCTCTACCGACTCAGCAACATCCAGCTCATCCATACCTTCACCCGCACCACCTTGCTGCCACCCATCTCCAGCCACTAGCCGCTATACCCTGAGCGCCGCCGTCAAGAACTCCTCCATCGCCTCCACACTAACTCACCTACACACTCACTCACCACCACATACTAAGCCCCACACCTCTCTTTCCTTTATCACTACATTCCGCTGCCGCCAACACTCACTGCCGTCGAGGCTGCCGCCGCCGCCATCTCACTGCCGCCAGCTTACCTCTCCACTGCTGTCGCCGTTGCCCGTGCCAAGCTATGCCCAAATCGTACCCTAGCACTGTGGCTCACCGTGCCTAGCTCTGTGTCTCATCGACACCAAAATCAAACCCTGACATTTCATCGAGCATGTGTATCCATCGCCTTAGTCGCTTCCCTTGTCTCCTTTGTCACCGACTAAGCTGTGGCTTAGGTCGTGGTAACTATCACGGTTATCAACGCAGTCACCATCGCAACATCGCACACGTCCGTCGCAACCTCTATCGCGCTCGAGCCTCGCGTCACGCCGTGCCGGTTCTGTGACATTCATCGTTGCCTCGTGTGTCGAGACGAATAATCTGTACGTTCGTCGCGTCCATGTCAGCGACCGAGGCAAGTGAACCCTACTTGTTTTTACATGCTACGATACTAATCGATCTATATAATTATATACCTATATAACTACCTAAGTCGTAAAGTCGTGTTTTATGACAAACTGTGTTAAGCTAGTAGTGTTGTTTTGAGTTATAATCTGGACCAAGATATTAGTGATGACACCGTATGGAAATTATAAGATTAAATAGTATAGGTTCAGATAAAAGACACGGACATTTCGGTTGCGAACCGTATGTTTAACTTATGTGCACGACGCGTAATTTCAAATGAAAACCTAATCAAATATGGCGGAACTTGTTATAGATAGATCTGTTTGCTTATAAAGACATCATTTAGGAATTTTGGTTGAAAGTAGTGAAGTTTATATCATGTAACGACGCCCCCAAAAGGCGACGTTGAATCTGGAATTCACCGCACATGCCACGTTCTAAAATCTATATTAAACTGAATGCAACTTTTAACCTAATATTCTAGAGCTCGTATCGAAGCCAACAGATAAATCTACAGTATCCCATAGTTGATCTCTGAATTTTAATAAGTTATAACGATGAAAACTGAGGCGATTCATGGCTCTAGACTGCAGTCCAGAGCCAGAGTTTTTGCCTTTACCCATTTTGGAACGCATGTTTAAGCGTGCAAGTGTGCGGAACCATATATGTAAGCGTGGTGCAAGTGTGCGGAACCATATATGTAAGCGTGGATAATTGAATTAGATTTCTAACGGTGCTGGTATTATTGCATTCCAGTGTCGTTTGATATTTATAGCACCTTTTAAACCGTCGATGTGTTCTGCAGTTTCATGCAGAGACAGAATGTATACTTTAACCTTAGACAGTGCATATCTCACTACGTACAATGGATATTATTGATCTGTCTGATGCATTGGAAACATAACAGATAAATTTAAATATTATCTAACTGTATCATCTCCTAATTATGATCCCAACAGGGGGTAAAACGTGTTACAAAACGGGATTCCAGTTCAGAAATTGGATTTCCGGCAGTAAACACTTAAAATGGAATGACCATAACTCACAAACCTGAAACCCGATTGACTCGAAACTAATTTTTCTGTAGAAAAAATTTAATATACTATTTACGCTTTTATATTGTTTCTCCAAATTATGCACGTGTGATTTTATATGATTTTCTAATCCAACCGACACCGGTTGCTCATATGTATTCAGTAGTGCAGTTACTGTATTCCCATCATGTTGCATAACAGTTATACCCTTATAATTAGTGTTCAATTGCATCGATATCCTAGTGACCGTGTTACATTACCAAGTGATAAATGTTAGTGATTGGACTATAGCAAGTACGTTAGGGTAAAAGCGTGATTGAATAATAGAAGTGACACGTACTTGTACACAATCAGTGGAACCAGTTAGTTATTTCATTGTCGACGCCTATGAGGCATATATAAGTGTAACTATAACTGGTATAGGGCGAGTATGAAAGCACTTATATGAATGTCATAGGTAATATATCGAGCACTGTCCATTTATCTTGGATACCAGTCGAGATATGTTTGATGGAGATCATGTCTCCAATTCTCGCGTAAACTTGTCATGGAGCGACTAGTATTCATATTCATGGTCGGTGTTGGTTGTAGACTGTGGGGTGTGGGGTAGTTTGAGTGTGGGTTCGATCAACGGAATCTTAAGATTCCTACTGCTGGCATATTTCGTGATTTCGGGATTTGTACTGATCGTGTTTCTGATTCTTACTGATCGTGATTCAGGCCCGTGTTTCCTTATCCCTCGGGCTTACCCTTGGGTTGGGGATACTTGTGCGGTGGTTGACACTCACACTTGGACTGATGATAAGTTTAGTGACTTGAATATTGATACTTAGAGACTGATTGCTTTAGTGACATGGACATTGCATTGATTACTGATCTGATACACATGCTTTACTGTTGACCTGTATCGGTTATTTCATGCTCACGTCATTACTCTATAATTACTACTTCATGTTTATCATCATTGCACGTATTACACACACACACACATTGCTATTATGTCGCTCTGACGACCTGAGTATGCATGCTCAGAGTGAGAAGTGGTATATGTTTGTTATATTAACATAGTTGTTTGTAGCTCGGTATAGAATGTATCAGTGTATACGAGAGGAGTCCAACTATTTCATAGACTATGGTAACATGTAAGTACAAGGCCCCGTCAAAACCCACGGGACAACGGCATGAGAGTTTATGTAGGTGTCTTTTAGTGTCCATCATTGTCCCACTTTTAATACATTCCGTACCAATCTACCCCTTTAAAACCCCGTTATGTATTGTATTGAATTATAGTTATCAGACTTGTCGAGACCATGTATACAAGTTATTCATGTAATCAGGTTCAGAATATAAACAAGTAGTCATGTAATCAAGTCCAGTTATAGCCATGGTTTAGTCAAGTCAAGTCATGTTTGCGGGTTGATCTTGTTCTGATATTCAGGTTCAGGTTCAAGTATTTATGTTGGTATATTGGATTCATGTTGAATTGGATTGAGTTTGGATTACACTCAGATTGATTTGGACTCAGATTTGAGTCAAACACTTAGAACTGATTTGAATCCTGAATTTGCTTTGGGGGTTATCGGTACTGCTGCACATGGACGGCGGGATTTGTGTCTTTTTCCAAGACAATTATCATTGATAACTCCATTAAGTTTTTTATGCCTTAAATAAGCAAACACTCACTTTCTCCGGCTCCCTGAGGCTCAAGAGAATTGATCCCGCTTAAAACCATATCTACTAAAATCCTTAAATGTAATTTTATATAACTCGAGGGGGTTTTATGAAAAATATTTTATTTACTTTCAAAATAAATCTCGAGTATTTATTTATATTATTTAGGGTTTCCATAATTGTGAATTTTAAGAATGTGAAGTATTTTAACGATAATAGTTTAGTTTGGATAGTTCAAGGTATTTTAGTGTAAAACTTGTCTTTTGGATAACTTGAGGGTATTTTGTTGAAACTTGTCATTTTTTTTATCTTTTAGAAAACACGGAATTTTATTATATCTTGAAAATATGTGGTTTGATAATATTTATATATTTATAAAAATTAATTTTGTTATTAAATAGAAAATCTCGTTTTTCTTAAAAAACCGTATTAAAAATCTTTCGAGACCGAATGCTCCGTGAGGAGGTCTGCATCTCACTCTACTAGCCCAATGATGTGTGATAATCCACACTATCCAATAGCGGGTCCCCTAAAAAGGGTTGTAGATGCATAATCGCAAAGAGTTTTGACAATACAATTCAAACAAAATCGGGTTTTTATAGTTCATGGTATTTTAATGAAATATTGTATTTGCCACAAAAATATGTTCAAAAGAGTATCGTGGAATGTAAACATGTGTGTATGTGAGGGGTATATCATTACCCCTTGATATTTTCTAGAGGTATGTACAAACAAAGGAATAAAAATGACGTATATAAAGTTCATGGTATTTTCATGTAAAAGTGAGATTTAATTTATTTAACATGATGTGTTAGAGTGAAAGTTGGTTCTAAACATTTATAATAGTGTTACAAATATTATGTAAAAGTTGGATGAACAATATATAATTAAAAAGTGTGATTTTATAGTTCAGAAGATTTACATCGGTACTAACTCCACTTACCGATATTTAATTTGAAAAGATATTTTAGAGAAGAAAGGGGATGATAAGAGGGGACTTACAAGCTAGAAAGATGAAGATTAGGTAGAAGAAGAGGGTGTGGTTGTCATGGCGTCGCGGGGTTGCCAGAACTTGCTCGATTTCTCGCCGGAAGTTGATCATTGGCTAATTCCATTTCTACTCCACTTGTACTTGAGAAAATTTAAGAATTTTGGATAGAATTTTCAGAATGAGGAAGAGCTAGGGTATGGGGTTGTATTTATAGTGTGGAATTATGGTTTTGGAATTAAAAGAATGAATTAAAATGCAATAAAATTGGATTTAAAAATGAAATTGAAGTCTTTGTTTCATTTCAGAAAAATCAAATAGTGCAGGGATGATGAAGGTAGGGGAAGAATCTTGTGTGCAGAGCACGGGAACTTTTTGTTATGGTCGACCTGTCACGCCCCGCTTCCCAGAGTGCGCTAAGATAGGCACGTGACAGAACCAACCATGCTACCTATGGCTAGGAAACATTCATCCACAGTCACATTACGGCTGTCTAGAGATATCAAGAACAGTAGAAATAAAATAAACTATCTAGTACATGTCCATGAGCCAGAATAAACGAGTCAAGAAATAATATGCGGAAGAAATAAATCCAAATAACAATAACAATCTGGAAGCTACGGAAATAACTAAACTAACTGGATACTAACAGGATCCTCATTGCTCGGCCTGACGGCGGAAATACTCCTAATCAGCCTGCGACAAAGGTAGAGGATCCGGACCATGCAAAACCCAGACGTCGGTGCGTCATAATATCAATAATTCTAAACAAGCAGAATGTGATGAAATATGCAGGTATGAAGTATAAACAGCAACAAGTCATCAGTAGCAAGTAAACCGTAACATGAATATAGATCAGAGAACAGGATATAAACGGGTGAAGTGCAGTGAGTAATCTAAACTGTGTTATAGGGTTATCTACTCTAAAGTTATTCGAAATCAATTAATATAATTCTCATCGTAACCCATCGGTCTATATCCCATTCAACCCCATGGGACCACGGTAACAAGAAACGATAGACTGTGAGTCTATGTCCCGTTCAACCCCACGGGACCATGGTAACATGATGTAATAGCCCTTTGAGTTACGTTCAGCTAAATTCTTGATTTTCCTATACCCCCAAGTTATGTGTGTAAGTCAGGTATTGAATAATCTGGAGCTAATGCCAACACAGGATCAACCAGGAACAAGTTTGCCTATACAGACAACAGGATATGTCCATCGGGACAACATGTCAGGATTATCGGCATTAGAAACAGGATCAGGTAACATGTTAAGTAGTGATATATCAGGTCGTGTCAAGTAGTGAACATGTATCAAGTCAGTTCAAGTAGTAGTGTATCAGGTCATGTCAAGTAGTGCACAGGTATCAAGCGGGTGCTCATAATCGAACTATAGCAAGTATTGAATCATGGTGAAAATACGGATGTACAATAAAAGTATGGATGCACAAATATCAATCAGGGGTCACATCATGACTAAGTAGGATGCACAATTATCAATCATGGTGCACTAATACAACAGTAACATGAAATAATATGGTTTCGGCGTGCAACTAGATATGTAATAAATGTGAGTTTATGTCCCGTTCAACCCCACGGGACCATGGTAACATGATGTAATAGCCCTTTGAGTTACGTTCGGCTAAATTCTTGATTTTCCTATACCCCCAAGTTATGTGTGTAAGTCAGGTATTGAATAATCTGGAGCTAATGCCAACACAGGATCAAGCAGGAACAAGTTTGCCTATACAGACAACAGGATATGTCCATCGGGACAACATGTCAGGATTATCGGCATTAGAAACAGGATCAGGTAACATGTTAAGTAGTGATATATCAGGTCGTGTCAAGTAGTGAACATGTATCAAGTCAGTTCAAGTAGTAGTGTATCAGGTCATGTCAAGTAGTGCACAGGTATCAAGCGGATGCTCATAATCGAACTATAGCAAGTATTGAATCATGGTGAAAATACAGATGTACAATAAAAGCATGGATGCACAAATATCAATCAGGGGTCACATCATGACTAAGTAGGATGCACAATTATCAATCATGGTGCACTAATACAACAGTAACATGAAATAATATGGTCTCGGCGTGCAACTAGATATGTAATAAACCGTACGGATACAGACAGATACTATAAAACTGTAAATCGGTAAAATTTGCTGAATATTAAAACACAAGCACTATTATTTATTAAATAGATATTTATATAATAATATTAACATGGATAACATATTTAAACCGGTTAATAACTATAAAAGTGGTATTGATTAACCATGCACAAGAAAGTTCCGTTCAGAAATTCAGCGTCATCCTGATTTGTAAAACAGCTTAAAAATAACATACGTTCTCCAAATGGGACTTGTCTTATACCAAAACAAAGATAATTAAATAAGGTTTTCATTTTTATAAGTTTAAGTATCTCAGGTTATTCCTACAAAATGTTATGAATATTCGAAATTGAAAGTTTGCTGCTGGAATTTCCCTGGACAGCAGTTTAGAGATATCTTCATTTGCATTTTACGTTATTTAAAAAATTTATTTAGCAAGTAAATATTTCATAGAGTTATAGTATTCTGAGTTATCTTCATAACGAACTAAAGAACGTATACTAATGATTTCTCTGTAATTTATAATGAATTTTATAAGGTAGGGTGTACAGTAAATTTCAGATTTGTCGTATCCGCTTTGCAACGACGTTTCATGTGTAAACTATAATATTTTCAAACTATATTTTGTATAACATTATAAAATACAGATTATAAACTAATTAAAGATAATAATAAGAAATATTACGACGATATATATTTTAAATGATATGGATGCAAACGGGTATCCGAAAACAGTAAAACTTTAGTATGGATGTACAATGGGATGAACGGGTAATATTTTACTCATATAGATGCATAATACTATACATAGCATGTGGCAAGATGATTAGCATGCGATTACTTATGTAAATACTGATATGGATGCATACGGATGTCATATAACCGTAAAATGATAAACTGGTAAATGTAGGATGTACAATTAAACAATATGAAATGTTATTATTCAATTGGGTGCAGTATATTATAGTCTAGCATGTATCAAGATAAATTTGCATGCACTAGATATGAAATAACTTGTACGGATACATACGGATATCCGAAAACGGTGAAATATGCAAAATGATAATGTGGGATGCATGATTTAAAATACAAGTGCTATATTTATTCAAATAGATGTAAATACAGTAACATAGCATGTAGCAAGATAAACTTGCATCGATCGAATCACGCGACGGATACTCACGGCACGTCCGACGTCGGTAAATCGTCGCAACGCACACGTGGCATGCGGGACGGGTCCAGGCAAGGCAAGAGGGTGATCACACAGGTAAGGAACGTTCACTGGATCACTCGGATCGTCAGCGACGAGTACGGCTCCAGCGGTGATCACCGGAATCAAGAAACAAGATCAAGAAAGAACTAAGAAGAAGAGGTTGTGCTTTAAATAAGGAAAGAAAAAATAAATAAATAAAATATATATATGCAGAGGAGAGAGAGAGAGAAAGGGGTTGTTAGTTTGTTAGGAAATTAGTTTAGATTTAAATTTAAAAAATCTTTTATTAGTTAACTAAATTTTAATTTGTATCAGTTTATAAAATTAATATTATATAAATAAAATTTGATATTCTGGTAAATACAAATATAGTCCAAAACATGTCCGGGTCGGATCTAAAATTCAGTTTTAAAATACGAAAAATATACATGTCGACCAAAATTAAAGTTGGATATCCGGGTAACGAAAAAATGCATACCCCCAAGAACGGATGCACGCACGTGTACATAGTCATCCAAACAAGTCCGTTTCACTGAACGGGATGAGAACAAGATGCGCGGATGCTACCACGGGGTTAGGGGTATCATGCAGGCCATACAATGTATTTTAAAAATATTTTTTGTGACTTAAAATGTTATATTGTAAAATGAAAATGCCCGATAACATGCCAGTATGCAATGTACAAATAAATGAAAGTGCACGAGTCCATGTAACAGGTCAGGATAAATCATAAACATGAATCAAGACAGGTTTCAAGCATGCGGGTCAGGTCGGATGCTAATACAGGTTTCAGAACACTATCCGCACCCAAAACACAGTAAAACAGGAAAATACCATAAATAAAGAAATACTTGATTAGAACTGGTATAAATGAACTACGGTGTTACATTATACCCAACTACAAAAAGAATTTCGTTCTCGAAATTCCCAAGACAAGAAAAGATAAACGATCAAAAATCTATAAGAATAGGTGTGGAAATTTCTGTCGAATCTCGTTTTCTCGTTCCCAAGTCGATTCTCCGTGCGAGCGATTCCCCCAAGAAACAAGTACGAGAGGGATGACCTTGTTCTTAAGGACCTTTTCTCTTCGATCAACAATCGACATCGGTCGTTTCTCAAAGGTCAAATCTTCTCTTACAGTCAGTTCCGAATGATCCAGCACGTGTGTTTCATCTCGAACATACTTACGGAGTTGAGATACATGAAACACATCATGAACATTCGCCAAAAATTGTGGTAAAGCCAATCGACAAGACACTTTTCCAACACGCTCCAAAATCTCGAAAGGCCTCACGAATCGAGAACTAAGCTTGCCTCGACTCCCAAAACGAATCACTCCTCTAGTCGGTGATATCTTTAAGAACACAAGATCACCAATAGCGAACTCTAGAGGTCTTCTCGATTTATCGGCCCAACTCTTCTGCCGATCTTGTGCTGCCTTCATATAATTCCGGATAGTAATAATTTTCTCTACTGTTTGCACGATCAAATCCGGTCCTAACAATCTTCGCTCTCCAACATCGTCCCAACAAACGGGTGAACGACACTTACGACCATACAATACTTCGAATGGATCCATCTGAATAGTCGTCTGGAAGTTGTTATTATACGAGAACTCCACCAAGTGTAGATGTAACACCCTAGTTCATTTATTGTAACAACTCCATTTTTAATGTACAAAGAATTGATTTAAATTCAATGTATACTTGGAGTATTTATTGTTGTTGATATCTCTTTAAATATTTATTTCACTCCATAATTACAAGAAGGAGCTTGTAGCTCATTGGTAATACCTTCCACTGCTGAACCAAGCCACCAGAGTTCAAATCCCATGCCCCATATTATTTTTAATATTATTTTGTTTTTGATTTTTTAGAATACCAACCGTTACACGTGCGTTTCTCACAAATTTCCTTCTACACATAAAAAGTTAGATACACCATTAATCACCCCAGAAGACCCCCCACCCCCCGAGCCTCCGACTCGGCCCGACTCGGTCCGGCGCCGCCGACCGGACTCGGCCGGACGGCCGAGTCCCCAACATAGAAGATGAGCATCTTTGCTTGGTCAACCCCCCTGCACACACTAAATTTTTTAGATCGGTTACAGAGAGCACATTAAACCTCTTTTACTCCAAATTTTAATAATTTTTATATAATTTTTATATTTTTTTAATTAAAAACCCTAACCCTAGCCTAACCTTATAAATACACCCCCTATCCTCTACCCTCTCATCCTAAATTTCTGAGTCCACTCTCTCAAAATTCCAAGAAAATTTTAGTACTTTGGAAAACGAGCGAAAGGCGAAGCGCTGACGAAATCAACGGCGAAATTCCGGTGATCGTACTAGAAACTCTCAACGACGATTCGACGCACCGGCAAACCCTCTACTTCCCTCTCACTCTCTAGTGTTGTCCAAACCCGTAAGTCCCCCTTTCTATCTTTCTTTTCTCTCATAAAAATACGAATTTACAAAACCCGACGGAATCGGAACAAATCCGATTTCCGATTCGGTTTTCTATAAAATTTCACTTATCACCAATTCCATCATGCTTAAATATCTTTATGTTGACTACTAATCATTTAACAAACAATTTGAACAAGTTTTATCACATAAAATGATAACGTTTCCATTTATCGTATTTTTTCACTTAAATACCACAACGTTTCATTTTCACATTTAACCCCCTTAACATTGCTACACCTTAAAGTAGATCACGAGGTAATGACCTAGCTCCTCACACACTCATATGCAAACATAACACGCTACCTTGAAAACTTAGAATACGATAAAACAAGATTTTACATTTAAATACCATTTTCTTAATAAAACATTTTCTAAAAGTTTTAGGTTTGATACACTTTTAAAACAAATATCTTTTAATAGGAAAATACGATAAGTTGTGGACATCGATCGTTTATCTAAACCTGACTTTGTGGTGTCTGGGCTAGGCAAGTGAGCAAAGGTAACTTTAAAAGGCCCGTCTCACGATTCGTGAGCGGATCCCTCCTTTCTCACTTGTACTTACCTGGCCACAATTGGCGGTGAAGATGGGATTTGAGGCTTCTAACAACTTGTTGTTTAAATCATTTAGAAATAGTCTAGTTGAAATAGAAAACCCTAAAATCTAAAATACGGAAAATCGAATTTTGCAAATAAATACCTTTTACTTTAATAAAACCGTTTTCTAAAGGATTAGTATTAATAAAATCTTTGCAAAGCGCCACTACAACCCATCTTTGGGGAACCCGTTAGGGATAGTATGGTTTATCGTGCACCCTCAGGCTTAGTAGTGCGAGATTCAGACCTCCGCAAGGAGCATTCGGTCTCGAAAGTTTTAAAATACGATATCTTAAGAAAATGAGACTTTTAAAATATAAAATATTTATTGAAATTATTTTTGTATAAATATATGTATATTATCATTAAAAGATCTATTTTGTTATAATATAAATATTCCACTTTTTCTAAAAAAACACAAGAATAAATTTTACATTAAAATACCATGAATTTCAAATAAATCAATATTACAGATAAATACCTTTATTTATGTAATTAGGATATTTTCATTAGAAATATCACAAAATAAAATTACACTCATTATAACTATAAAGACGAATAATAAATACTTGGGGTGTATCTTGAAAACTATACAAAAGTATTTTTATATAAAACCCCCTCAAGTTTTATAAATTACAATAAGGACCCTAGTAAATATAGAACTTCAATTACATTTCTTCTGTCCGACTCGGGTTTGAGTCTGATCATAATCCGACTTGAATATGATTCAAGTACTATATAAATCTATAATATTCCAACTCAATATGAACACATGAATCCCAGAATCCAGTTATCAATCTATACAACTTGACCGAATCAATCCATGGATATACATCCATTATCCTATTATTCCATTTACTTGATTATGCAGTTACAATCTGTTTACTGATATCATGGTTTTTGTCAGTCATCCAACTTATACAATACAATACAACAATACAATCAAAACACTACGGGGTTTAAAGGGTAGATTGGTGCGGAAGGTGTTAGAAGTGGTACGAGACGGTAAGATCAAGACACCTAACCTATATTCCGTTGTTGTTGTACCGTGGCTTAACGGTTCCTTGTACATTCCGTTTGCCCTGGTCTCTAGCATACTGAGACCCCTCTCGTATACACTGGCATCCTTCCGTACCAAGCTACAAACAACAGCGTAAACACAATATTGTACAATATTATACAACTTTAGAAGATACTTGTTATTCAGTCTTTTTCTAATCTTCGGGACTTACCGAGCGACATGTTCGCTGACAACATTTTATTTCTTTCTTCTTTGAATGTCGTCGGGTGTTTTGGACCCGTCAGAGATCGGGCCCACTAGTGAACACTTGGATCAGTTCCACGAAAACCCCGAGCTCTAGACATTGTACCTTGTTCTATTCAGTATTTTCATTTCCTGTTATGCCTTTATTTAGGCATCGCTTTTATTTCAGATGTATTTACTTTTCATGCATTTTACAAAAGAATGTTATTAATAAAGTTGTTGTTAATTTTATATCTCTTGTCTCTTTTGATTTACCTTTATATTGCTTAGATACGCTTAGCGTATTTACTTCACAGTAAATACGCAGCGGACCTCGTCGCGTCCCCTTCACCGTACACCGGGAAGCGGGGCGTGACATTTATACCAGTTCTAGTTCAAGTATTTCTTTATTTATGGTATTTTCCTGATTTACTGTGTTTTGGGTGCGAATAGTATTTTGACATCTGTATTTGCATCCGACCCGACCCACATGTTTGAAACCAGTCTTGATTCATGTTTATAATTTATCCTGGCTTATTATATAGACTCGTGCACTTTCATTTATATATACTGCATACTAGCATTTTTACCGGGAATCTGCATTTTAATATAACATTTAAGTCACATAAAATATTTTAAAAATACATTGCATGGCTTGCATGATACCCCTAACCCTGTGGTAGCATCCGCGCATCTTGTTCTCGTCCCGTTCAGTGAAACGGACTTGTTTGGATGACTACGTGCACGTGCGTGCTTCCGTTCTTGGGGGTATGCATTTTTCGTTACCCGAATATCCAACTTTAATTTTGGTCGACATGTATATTTTCGTATTTTAAAACTGAATTTAAGACCCGACCCGGGCATGTTTTGGACTATATTTGTATTTACCAGAATATCAAATTTTATTTATATAATATTAATTTTATAAACTGATACAAATTAAAATTTAGTTAACTAAAAAAAGATTTTTTAAATTTAAATCTAAACTAATTTCCTAACAAACTAACAACCCATTTCTCTCTCTCTCTCCTCTGCATATATATATATATATATATATTTATATATTTATATATATTTTATTTATTTAATTTTTTTCTTTCCTTATTTAATACACAACCTCTTCTTCTTACTTCTTCTTCTTCTTTCTTTTTCTTGATTTTGTTTCTTGATTCCGGTGATCACCGCCGGAGCCGTGCTCGTCGCTGACGATCCGAGTGATCCAGTGAACGTACCTTACCTATGTGATCACCCTCTTGCCTAGCCTGGACCCGTCGCGTGCATCGTGTGCGTTGCGACGATTTACCGACGTCGGACGTGTCGTGCGTATCCGTCGCGTGATTCGATCAAGGCAAATTTATCTTGCTACATGCTATGATATATACTACATCCATATTAATAATAATATTTCATGTTTAATATATTGTACATCCCTAGTTATCATTTTACTGTTTTACGACGTCCGTTTGCATCCGTATAATTTATTTTGTATCTAGTGCATGCAAATTTATCTTGTTACATACTAGACTACAATATATTGCACCCATTTGAATAATAACATCACATAATGTTTAGTTATGCATCCCACATTACCATTTTACAGTTTTACTGTTTTCGGACATCCGTATGCATCCATATCAATATTTACATATCTAGTCGCATGTTAATTCATCTTGTTACATGCTATGTATTTTATTTTGCATCCATACGAATAAAAATATCACATGTTGATTGCACTGTACATCCATATTAAAGTTTTACCGTTTTCAGATACCCGTTTGCATCCATGTCATTTAAAATATATATCATCGTAATATTTCTTATTATTATATTTAATTAGTTTATAATCTGTATTTTATAATGTTATACAAAATACAGTTTGAAAATATTATATTTTACACATGAAACGTCGTTGCAAAGCGGATACAATAAATCTGAAATTTACTGTACACCTTACCTTATAAAATTCATTATAAATCATAGAAAAATCATTAGTATACGTTCTTTAGTTCGTTACGAAGCTAACTCATAATAATATAACTATATGAAATATTTACTTGCAAAATAAATTTTTTAAATAATGTAAAATGCAAATGAAAATATCTCTAAACTGCTGTCCAGGGAAATTCCAGCAGCAACCTTTCAATTTCGAATGTTCATAACTTTTTGTAGGGACAACCTGAGATACTTCTACTTATAAAAATGAAAACCTTATTGAATTATCTTTGTTTTGGTATAAGACACGTCCCTTTTAGAGAACATTTGTTATTTTTAAGCTATTTTACAAATCAGGACGACGCTGAATTTCTGAACGGAACTTTCTTGTGCATGGTTAATCAATACCACTTTTATAGTTATTAATCGGTTTGAATATTTTATCCATGTTAATATTATTATATCAATATATATTTAATAAATAATAGTGGTTGTGTTTTAATATTCAGCAAATTTTACCGATTTACAGTTTTATAGTATCCGTCTGTATCCGTACGATTTATTACATATCTAGTTGCACGCCGAGACCATATTATTTCATGTTACTGTTGTATTAGTGCACCATGCTTGATAATTATGCATCCTACTTAGTCATGATGTGACCCCTGATCGATATTTGTGCATCCATACTTTTATTGTATATCCGTACTTTCATCTTGATTCAATACTTGCTACAGTTTGATTATGAGCATCCGTCTGACACCTGTGCACTGCTTGACATGACCTGATACACCACTACTTGACATGACTTGATACATGTACACTACATGACCTGATATATCACTACTTGACATGTTACCTGATCCTGTTTCTAATGCCGACAATCCTGTCATGTCGTCCCAATGGACATATCCTGTTGTCTGTATAGACAAACATATTCCTGCTTGATCCTGTATTGGCATTAGCTTCAGATTTATCAATATCTGACTTGAACACATAACTTGGGGTATGGGGAAATTAATGATGAAACCTGACTTGTAACTCAACAGTTCGACGCTTATACTGATCAGTTTTGGGGGCTAGGCCAGTCCCGGAATGATGTTGTTGACATCATTCGTCTGTACATGTTTCCTGTTTGTGCTTAGCGGCACGTCTCGGATTCTGCCTCGAGAGTCTGGACCATGGTCCCGGGTACGCACGGGATACTATTGAGTTACATCGACGATTCATTAAATTGATTTCAAAGACTTGAGAGTAGTTAACCCAGTATTTAGTTCAGATTACTCACCGCACGTCACATGTGCTTATACTCTTCACTGTTCCTTATTCGTGTTACTGTTATACTTTTATTACTGTTCATACTCATGCCTGCATATCTTGTTACCTCCTGATGATATTTTATTGTTTGATATTATAACGCAATGACGTCTGGGTTTTGCATGGCCCAAATCCTCTACCTTTGCAGCTGACCGATCAGGAGTATTTCAGTGAACAGACCGAGCAGTAAGGACCCGTTAGTATTTTAGTTTTATTTCAGTATTTCCATTCCTGATGTGAGCCCGTATTTGGGACGTACATTCCAGATTATTATTGTTTATTAGATATATTGCTTCCGCATATTATTTCTTGAATCGTTTATTCTGGCACATGGACATGTACTAGATAATTTGTTTTATTTTTACTGTTCTTGATATCTCTAGACAACCGTAATGTGACTGTGGAGGGATGTTTTCTATCCACAGGTAGCATGGTTGGCTCTGTCATGTGCCTATCTTAGCGCACTCTGGGAAGCGGGGCGTGACAGTAGATGATCCTCCCACGAACTCTTGAAGTCCAACATGCAAGCTCTCAACATATCTTCAAGAGTTTGGATCGTTCTCTTAGACTGGCCATCTGTCTGAGGTTGATAAGCTATGCTAAATTTCAATCGTGTCCCCAAACTTTCCTGTAAACTCCTCCAGAAGTGTGATAAGAATCGGGTGTCACGGTCGGACACGATGCTCACGGGTACTCCATGCAATCTTACAATCTCCTGCATGTACCGTTCCGCCAACGCTTCCGTTGACTGAACAACTCAAAATGGTATGAAATGAGCTGCCTTGGTCAATCGATCAACAATCACCCAAACTGCATTGTTGCCCTTTGGACTCCGTGGTAGAGCTGTCATGAAATCCATGGTTATATGTTTCCACTTCCATTGAGGAATCGGAAGTGGTTGCAATAAACCAGCAACCCTTTGATGTTCAGCCTTAACTTGCTGACACACCAAGCACTTCGCTACAAAGCGAGCAATCTCCCTTTTCATGCCTTCCCACCAGAAATGTTGTCGTAGATCACGGTACATCTTCGTACCTCCTGGATGTACGGAATAAGCGGAACTGTGCGCCTCCTACATAACTTCTTCGCGAATATCTCCTTTCGGCACACACAAACGGCTACCATATTGCAACGAACCATCTTCATGAATCAATAAGTCCGTTCGAAGATCAACTTCTACTTGTTCTCGAAACTTCTGTAATCTTGGGTCCTGTGACTGTACTGTTTTAATATTATCGATCAATGACGACTGTATTTGCAACTGCATCAACTGTCCCGAAGAATGTTGTAGCACAATCTCCAACTCGAATCTCCGAAAGTTTTCGATAAGCTCCTTTTGTGCAGTCAACATCCGAATCGCTGGCAACCGACTAAGCGCATCCGGCACAATATTAACTTTTCTCGGATGGTACTTAAGATCAAGATCGTAGTCAGCCATCAGCTCCAACCATCTACGCTGCCTCATATTAAGCTCTTTCTGTGTGAACACGTACTTCAGGCTTTTGTGATCGGTGAATAATTCGAATCTTTCGCCCAATAAGTAGTATCTCCAGATCTTCAAAGCGAAAATCACTACTGCTAGCTCCAAATCATGAGTCGGGTAATTCTTCTCATGGGTCTTCAACTGTCTCGATGCGTAAGCTATCACTTTCCCATGCTGCATCAAAACACATCCCAAAGCTTTCCCAGATGCATCACTGTGAATTACCAATCCTCTGGAACCGTCTGGTACAGTCAAAATAGGAGTGGTTATCAACCTTTGCTTCAACACCTCAAAAGCTGACGCACACTTATCCGTCCATACGAACGGTACTTCCTTCCGTGTAAGCTTGGTCAAAGGCTCAACCAAACGAGCAAAATTTTCCACGAACCTTCTGTAATACCCGGCAAGTCCAAGAAAACTTCTGATCTCTACTATGTTCTTCGGAATCGGCCAATCTTGAACTGCGGTGATTCCATCTCTGGATACGACATGCCCCAAAAACTTTACTTCTTCAAGCCAAAACTCACACTTGCTCATCTTCGCATATAATCTTTCTTGCCTCAATATCCGCAGTGCGATCTTCAAGTGTTCTGCAAGCTTTTCTATGCTCCTCGAGTAGACCAGAATATCATCAATGAACACCACTATAAACTGGTCCAAGAACGGTGAAAAGATTCGGTTCACCAAGTTCATAAATATCGCTGGTGCATTCGTGACTCCGAATGACATCATTAAATACTCGTAATGTCCATATCAGGTTCGGAACGCAGTCTTGCAAATATCCTTTGATTTAACTCGGACCTGATGATATCCGGATCGCAAATCCAGCTTCGAGAATACGCTCGCGCCACTAAGCTGCTCGAACAATTCGCCAATGCGAGGGATCGGGTACTTGTTCTTAATAGTCACCCGGTTTAATTCTCGATAATCGATGCACATCCTCCTTGTGCCATCTTTCTTCTTGACTAGAAGAACTGGAGCTCCCCAAGGTGAATTTCTGCTGCGAATCCAACCCTTCTCAAGTAATTCGGTAAGCTGCTTCTTGACTTCTTCCAACTCCACCGGTGTCATTAGATAGTACACCTTTGAGATTGTCGTTGCACCAGGAACAAGATCGATCGTGAACTCCACATCTCGTTTTGGCGGTAAACCCGAGATGTCCTCGAACACGTCCATGAACTCTCGAACCACAGCTGGCGCTTCCTCCTTATCAACTTCCATTGTCGAAAGAACCTATTTGTCGGCTTAGCTCTAAACTCGACTGGCCCGACAGAACTGCTACTTCCAGCAAAACAAACTCCGGATGTCCGGGAATCTGGAAAATCACTTTCTTTGCCCTACAATCAATGTGAGCGTGGAAAGTGCTGAGAAAGTCCATTCCCAAGACAACATCATAGCTTCCGGTATCAATCACCAAGAAATCTGCAAAACATGAAATGGTAAGTAATGAAACTGAGAGAACCAAGGAAATGAATCAAGACCATGACTCCAAGTTACTTAAATAGAGTACCACATTGTAACCATGCTGCAGTTCATGGGTACAATCACATAACTCCGTTCAAGTCGCCAAATCCTAGTATTAGAATCGAAGGAATGGGAAAGGAGAAACAATAGAACCAAAAGGTTTCAAACCGAGATGCAAAGTTGTTTGCATATCGTCAAGACAAGGGTTAAGAGAAAGATAAGATTCAAGAATCACGATAACAATATGGCAGGACATGTTCCTAATTACGGGTTTCCTGCTTCGTGTATTGGGTTCAATACCCAACTACAAAAGAATCAACCCGATAACCTAAATCCTATGGCTCTGATACCAAACAAACCCTGTCACGCCCCACTTCCCAGAGTGCGCTAAGATAGGCATGTGACAGAGCCAACCATGCTACCTGTGGCTAGGAAACATCCCTCCACATTCACATTACGGCTGTCTAGAGATATCAAGAACAGTAGAAATAAAATAAACTATCTAGTACATGTCCATGAGCCAGAATAAACGAGTCAAGAAATAATATGCAGAAGCAATAAATCCAAATAACAATAACAATCTGGAAGGTATGGAAATAACTAAACTAACTGGATACTAACAGGATCCTCACTGCTCGGCCTGACGGCGGAAATACTCCTGATCAGCCTACGACAAAGGTAGAGGATCTGGACCATACAAAACCCAGACGTCAGTGCGTCATAATATCAATAATTCTAAGCAAGCAGAATGTGATGAAATATTCAGGCATGAAGTCTGAACAGTAACAAGTCATCAGTAGCAAGTAAACCGTAACATGAATATAGATCAGTGAACATGATATAAACAGGTGAAGTGCAGTGAGTAATCTAAACTGTGCTATAGGGTTATCTACTCTAAAATTATTCGAAATCAATTAATGTAATCCTCATCGTAATCCATCGGTCTATACCCCGTTCAACCCCATGGGACTACAGTAACAAGATATGATAGACTGTGAGTCTATGTTCCGTTCAACCCTACGGGACCACGGTAACATGATGTAATAGCCCTTTGAGTTACGTTCGGCTACATTCTTGATTTCCCCATACTTCCAAGTTATGTGTGTAAGTCAGGTATTGAATAATCTGGAGCTAATGCCAACACAGGACCAAGCAGGAACATGTTTGCCTATACAGACAACAGGATATGTCCATCGGGACAACATGTCAGGATTGTCGGCATTAGAAACAGGATCAGGTAACATGTCAAGTAGTGATATATCATGTCGTGTCAGGTAGTGAACATGTATCAAGTCAGTTCAAGTAGTAGTGTATCAGGTCATGTCAAGTAGTGCACAGGTATCAAGCGGGTGCTCATAATCAAACTGTAGCAAGTATTGAATCAGGGTGAAAATACGGATGTACAATAAAAGCATGGATGCACAAATATCGATCAGGAGTCATATCATGACTAAGTAGGATGCACAATTATCAAGCATGGTGCACTAATACAACAGTAATATGAAATAATATGGTCTCGGCGTGCAACTAGTAATAAACCGTACGGATACAGACGGATACTATAAAACTGTAAATCGGTAAAATTTGCTGAATATTAAAACACAAGCACTATTATTTATTAAATAGATATTTATATAATAATATTAACATGGATAATATATTCAAACCGATTAATAACTATAAAAGTGGTATTGATTAATCATGCACAAGAAAGTTCCGTTCAGAAATTCAACGTCATCTTGATTTGTAAAATAGCTTAAAAATAACAAACGTTCTCCAAAAATGACGTGTCTTATACCAAAACAAAGATAATTCAATAAGATTTTCATTTTTATAAGTTTAAATATCTCAGGTTGTTCCTACAAAAAGTTATGAATATTCGAAATTGAAAGTTTGCTGCTGGAATTTCCCTGGACAGCAGTTTAGAGATATTTTCATTTGCATTTTACGTTATTTAAACAATTTATTTTGCAAGTAAATATTTCATAGAGTTATAGTATTCTGAGTTAGCTTCGTAACGAACTAAAGAACGTATACTAATTATTTTTTTTATGATTTATAATGAATTTTATAAGGTAAGGTGTACAGTAAATTTCAGATTTATCGTATCCGCTTTGCAACGACGTTTCATGTGTACACTATAATATTTTCAAACTATATTTTGTATAATATTATAAAATACAGATTATAAACTAATTAAAAATAATAAGAAGAAATATTACGACGATATATATTTTAAATGATATGGATGCAAACGGGTATCCGAAAACAGTAAAACTTTAGTATGGATATACAATGGGATGAACGGGTAACATTTTACTCATATGGATGCATAATACCATATCTAGCATGTGGCAAGATGATTTAGCATGCGATTACTTATGTAAATACTGATATGGATGCATACAGATGTCATATAACCGTAAAATGATAAACCGGTAAATGTAGGATGAACAATTAAATAATATGAAATGTTATTATTCAATTGGGTGCAGTATATTGTGGTCTAGCATGTATCAAGATAAATTTGCATACACTAGATATGAAATAACTTGTACGGATGCATATGGATATCCGAAAACGGTGAAACATGCAAAATGATAATGTGGGATGCATGATTTAAAATACAAGTGCTATATTTATTCAAATAGATGTAAATACAGTAACATAGCATGTAGCAAGATAAACTTGCCTCGATCGACTCACGCGACGGATACTCACGGCACGTCCGACGTCGGTAAATCGTCCCAACTCACACGCAGCATGCGGGACGGGTCTAGGCAAGGCAAGAGGGTTGTGTATTAAATAAGGAAAGAAAAAATAAATAAATAAAAAATATATAAATATATATATATATATATGCAGAGAGAGGAGAGAGAGAAATGGGTTGTTATTTTGTTAGGAAATTAGTTTAGATTTAAATTAAAAAAATCTTTTATTAATTAACTAAATTTTAATTTGTATCAGTTTATAAAATTAATATTATATAAATAAAATTTGATATTCTGGTAAATACAAACATAGTCCAAAATATACCCAGATCGGGTCTAAAATTCAGTTTTAAAATACGAAGAATATACATGTCGATCAAAATTAAAGTTGGATATCCGGATAACGAAAAAAATGCATACCCCCAAGAACGGATGCACGCACGTGCACATAGTCATCCAAACAAATCTGTTTCACTGAACGGGACGAGAACAAGATGCGCAGATACTACCACGGGGTTAGGGGTATCATGCAGGCCATGCAATGTATTTTTAAAATATTTTATGTGACTTAAAATATTATATTGTAAAATGCAAATGCCCGATAACATGCCAGTATGCAATGTACAAATAAATGAAAATGCACGAGTCCATGTAACAGGTCAGGATAAATCATAAATATGAATTAAGACAAGTTTTAAACATGCAGGTCGGGTCGGATGCTAATACAGATTTCAGAATACTATACGCACCCAAAACACAGTAAAGCAGGAAAATAACATAAATAAAAAATTACTTGATTAGAACTGGTATAAATGAACTAGGGTGTTACACGACCCGTCCCCGCCGGCCCAATCAAGGATCTCGCCGGCCATCTTGTGGAGGGGAGTCGTCGGATCTTGGCCACGTGTCCTACTCTGTATATATATATATATATATATCATTGTGCACATGTTTATTTTTCCTGAATTTTCATTTTTATGTGCAGTGTACGTGTAAAATTTTGGGCTTCCAAAAAGTTTAAAAGAAAATTCGAAAAAATATAATATGCTTGAGGGAATTCAAACACAGGGGCTACGTCACAGCAGTTCAAGATTTTACCAGTGAGCTACAAGTTGATTCTTACTATTCTTAAACAAAAATAACTTATAAATTATACTCAGATTTGTAAACTCTTTTCTGTAAATTAACTTAAAAATTTTCGTACAGTAAAATCAGAGTCGTTACATGATTACAACACCATTTTACCGTTAATTTAGTGGGTGCAAAATTAACGATTTACCGACAATAGAACTTTTTACATTTACCGACAATAGAACTTTTTACATTGCTAAATTAACAGTGAAATGGTGTTGTGATCAGATGAAATTTGATATATCGACAAATTAAAGACAAATTAAAGGATAGATATCAAGTTGGAAGATACCGACCATCGAATAAAATAGTGGAGGGCATACATTTTGCCACCACCTAACGCAAAATGCCTTCTAGGGCCTCTTTCCTCCATTATTCTCTTATTATAATATATTAGCAAGATCTAAGCTTGCTATAGCATGTGAACAAGTATTGAATACTTGTCTCGATGACGATCTTGTGAACAGAACGATGATGTAAATACGATGCTTGAAACCCACGCAAGATCTACGCTAGGATGCTTGGTGACGATGATCAGCTCGGTTTGGATGCTTGAAGGATCGAGAGGGAAAGAAGACGATTGCTCGTGACGATGGCGATGATGATGAAGATTAACGATGACGTGCTCGGTTTAGGGTTAGGGTTCGGTCTCGAGAAGAGGAAGAAGAGATAGATCGGTTAGGGTTTTGTTTTGTGAGGAAAGGAATATGAGAATATGGATTTAATAATGTGCATGCGGGTCAGATATCATAAGAGTCCTATATCAAATAGGAAAATAGATTAGAAATAAGACGTGATATGATTCCTTTGACTAATTAATGTATTACCATTTAATTAATGATAATTAAGCCCAATAAAATAATAAAACTCATTAATGTAGTTTTATTCAAGAAAATACCGTACATAAGTTTTAGGGATGTTACGGGTTTAGACGTCCACCCCTACTCTCATATCGTGATAATAGAACTGATCCTGATCTCCGACCAAGTCAAGCTTGGTGGTCATAGGAGAAAGGATTTAGACGTCCATCCATGTCCTTGTATAGCGATTCTGAGATTGGTCTCGGTCTAAGCAAGGCAAATCGGCACCCGCTCGGTCTAGTGACAAACGACCGAGTGATTTAGACGTCCATTCATACTCTCGGACATTGAGAGCAGGTTAAGCGGTGTAGTCGATGGTCATGATTCGGCTTGAGGCTTGGTTTGTAGGAGATTTAGATATCCATCTATGCTCTTACATCTCGGTCTTCAAGATGTAGTTGTGACCGAAGGGTCGAAAGTTTGATATAAATGCTAAAATCATTTGTAACTGTAATCTAAGTTTTATCAATAAAATATAATGGCTGGACAACCATTATTTTTGTTGTTTCATGTCATTTAGTCGATGCAATTTAGGGCCTAATACATTTTATACGAAGAATGTTCTCTCTTTCCTTCAACGACGGCCCATCTCTCGAGGGAGATACTATTGCACTAATTAATTTGTCTTTAAGTGCAGATATAGTTTTGGAGCCAACAAAGTCATATCGGATCAATTGGTATGCAATATTAATTACATAAACCATGACTTGAAGGCATGAACAAACTACGAACACATGGATTTTGGTCGATAAAGAGCACACAAACACACAACAAGATCCTATTGTGAACACAAATTAAGTAAGGCTGAGAAAAACATAATACAGATTAATGTAAATTGGACAACAAACATTTAAATTAATTTAGTTAGAAACATAAAAAAAAGCATTGTTTTAAATAACAATAATGGTTTTTTTTAATATTTGGTGGTAACATGATGCAAGTTGTTGAATCTCAATAGTCTTTATCTATGTGGTGGCATTGCCATCCGGAGGTACTGCTAAATCAACTCTAATACCTACATTTACAATTTCGTTCCATCTTTTCCTTCTTATTATTCCATGTATGTGTAATTATGTCCGTAGATAAGTGTATATCAGATATTATAATGCAAAACTGTCAAAGTGATCAAATTGGTCTCGTACTTTTGTGTTGATGCCGCAGGTCTTTGCTTTTTATAGGGAATAACTATAAAATAAAAATAGGAAGAAAAATCCTCTTTAAGATCTTCTCATTTCAGGCTATCCATATCATCGTATCATCCATTTCTATTTAAATATTCAAATGGTAAAAAAAATAATCTCTGCCTGCTTCCCTTCCCGTCCCCAAATAGAATCTCTCATTTTAAATAAAATCTCATCTCTTTCAAAATTTAATTTCTTTTTTCCAGAAAACCCATCAAAAGTATTAAAAGATCATTGAAGAAATGAAAATAAAGGCATACAAATTTTCATAAATATTTATTTATTTTTTGCTAAAATAGTATGATAGTTGCATCAATAAAATATAATTTTATCATATTTAAATTATGATAAATAAAAAATCAAATTTCATATTCCGCCTAAACTTTTTGGCTGACGTGGCAGTGATTTGACATTAATAATGATGACGTGTCACCGTTAGTTATGAAGGTTTTCACAAACATTTTGGGGGTTTTATGGGATATGGCCAACGACATGGAGGTTTAGCGCACCGGAGCCTATTTATTATTATATCTCTATAACATCTTAAATCAAAACTTATATGTGCACGCATTTAAAAAAATTAACCGGCTTTTATGTTAAAATGCAATGCAAGCCTCTTTGGTTCCACCATAGGTGCCGAAAAAAATTAAAAAAAGTATTGTCGGTAAAATAAGGTGTGTATATCTTCTTCTTCTTTTGTTGAGAACCGACATGTAAATCTCATCCAAAACAGACGCCACACACGCACTCAGAGACCCCATGAATTTGCTCTGAAATAATTAATTTGTGGCCGCACCCCTCTCATGGGATTCAACCCCTGCAACTCTTCCCATGAGATGAAGTGTAGTACCAACAAAGCCCCAGCCAAAGCACACACCACATCCATACACAATACACATGCATCCAGGACTTACGAATTTGTGGCCACTTCCCCCTTTATGGGATTCGAACCCTCCACTCTCCTTATGAGATGAAGTGTAATACCGACTAAGCTATGGTTTATTGGTGTATCTTAATATCCTCTATATATATGTTTATCCTCTCTTATTTTAAACAAAAGGTTGTTTGATTGGTGACGCATGAGTCTCGTTAGGCGTATCGAATGGGGTTCCTTTAATGTGGCTCAATAAAGGCCTTTGCTTTATTTAATGGACTCCTAGGCTTCATTTAATTTAAAGTGCCATGTCTCTCATTCTTCTCATTTTCCCTTCATTCTTTTTTATGTCCTTTTCTTTCTCACATTTGACTTCTTAATATCCCCAATTTGCTTTGAGGTTGTTCAACTCTAATACAATTGTTCAAACTAGATTAATTATATCATCAACTTTTTTTATTACCTTGTAGAAAAAAGAAAAAGGAAAATCGTTGCCTTATGTCAATATATGATGAAATGCTTTGACCTTTATAGATGAACACCATCAAACATAGGATAATGTACTAAGTGATTAATTGCTAAAGGTGCTAACTAATGAAGGAGTCCTTTTGTGATTATTTTAGCTTGATTTTCCTTGAAGAAATAGTTTATTGATAATGAGTGCTGTTATTTTCTATTCCCAACATAAAATTAACTGAGGATATCGATTACGAGACAGAGAATAGCAATTTGGGAACATTAAGCTATCTGTAATCTCTGTATCTTTTGAGAAGAAAAACTTTCTTATTGAAAGTTGTATTTCGGCGTAGGTTTTATGTATGGACATGACATCGTTGAAAATAGATGATATTGATTAAATCGACAGATAACAAACTTTTTTCATGCTTGGAATTAATACAGATTGGTTGTGTCTCAATCCATTATCAAAGCGTGGTAAACATAACTACATAAGTTGCATAATTCTTCAATCTAACAAATTAAGGGCTATACATTGATTCTGCACAGGCCACATAAAGTATTATTAAACACATGATAATATTGGGAATGATGCAACTTTTAATAAGAATTGGGAGTCTAGAGAGGCGGATGCAAAATAAGAAACAGACCACCAACTTGTGATGTAGGCTCTCATCAAGCCATGGCAAAATTTGGCTCATGTCAAGAATTGTCGTAACCCTAGCTCAACATCTTGATACAAATAGGTGGCCCTGCCACTCTTGAATCTGCTCCTACCACTGCATTGAAAGCAAGTACTAACTTTTTGTGGCCATAGAAGACATCATTCAATTACTGTATCCGACATAATTTTTTTTGGAAATGATAATGATACTGCTAATTTCGCATTGCATGGAAATGACTTAAACGCAGCGATGAAGTCGTCTGAAAAATTGACTTAAACGCAGCGGTAAAGTCGTCTGAAAGTTCAGGTAAAATGAAATAAAAATATTTTGGCATATACCAAACATATATTGTGCTTGAAAAATTGTTGCTTATTACACCGCTGGCGTTTCTATGACTGTAAAGCAGTCATAATGGTTCAAAAAACAATTTTTGTTCCGTAAGGTTTTTGAAATTAGTTGCGACTTAATTCTCTATTAGTCTCTACTATTTTGAGTAAAAATATGGGAGGCATTTGAATTTGTATTCATTCAATAAAAATCATTGAATAAAGAAGTTCATCCTTCAACGTTTGACTTCACCAATAAAATCATATGGTACGTTTAACTTCATCAATAAAATCAAATGGTGTATATACTGAATAAAGCTTCTTAGAGCGTTAAGATTCAATCAAATTATGAAGGCTGATGAATCCTTCATCTTCTAAATCACTGCACGCCAGTGAAAAAACATAGTAGGTAATACTCACAACCAATACCGGTATACTCTTAATTAATGTGAATCATGGTTCGACCCGTCTAACATACACCAACAATGACATAAAATGATAAAAAAAATTGAATCTTAAATTACTCTCTCATGGATTTGATTTGAGTCCAAAAATAGTAAAAGATTAGAAAATGCTCTCAAATATTTGTCAAAGATTTAGTAAGTTTAAATGACCCAAATCACAATAAAAAACAACACGCCGGAACCAATTCTTCAAAATACAACTCCACACTTTTCATCTTTATTTTTTTATTTTTTTGGCATTTCATTATTAATAACTAATTAAGTAAACATTATTAAAGTTAAACCACTCTTGTTGACAACAATATATATTAGGTCCCTCTCATTCATCTTAGAATTCCAATTCTACCCTCATGCCCCACCCCCACCCCCACCCCCTATTTCAACGGCCAGCAACCCCCAATCTAGGGAATCGGAGCAGGGGCATATCGGTCATTTCATCTCCTGCATTAAAATTCTCACCTTCATCTTTTCCTTTTAGCAGGCACGGAAGAGAGAGAAGCTGAATGAACACGAACAATGGCAAGGAAAAGCTTTTGCCTCATCTCATGGTGAGTTTATCCCCCAAAAAAGATTCCTTCAATATTTTCTCTTGATTCTGTTTTCAATTTTTTTTCTGTTTTTTATGATGGGTTTTTTTATATTATTGTTGTGTTTGTAGCTTAAAAACGTTACATGGGATTCCATTTTTATTGTGAATAAGCTTGAAAGGATCAACATAACAAGCACATGGGTTTTTGATGATCAAAATATTGAGCTATTAATTTTTTTTGGTTGATGCTTGAGTTAAAGGTTTTGTTTTTGTTTTCAATCTAAAAAGATTTTGATATTTGATAGATTTTTGAAATTTTGGTGGTTAAATATGTTAAGTTGCTACATGGGTTTCTATTTTTGATAAGCTGCTATTGTTCTTTTTCTTGTGAATAAGTTATCCCCTTTTCAGTAAACATTGAAAAATTGAAATAGAAAGTACAATGGATTTTTTTGATGATCAGAATATTGAGCTATTGATAGTATTCTGATGGCCCTTCTTTCTTAAAGGGGAATTTTTGATTGATGCTTGTGTCCTTAGAGCTCTTAAATAATAAGTAAAATGTTTTGTTAAATTTTTTTTATGCTCAATCAATCTCCAAGGATTTGTTTTGATGGAATTTTGTAGTGTCTATTGCTTAGATATGTTAATTTGTTACATGGGTTTCTATTTTTGACTGCTTATATGGTGCTTGTTCTTGAGAAGCAGCTATACAAATTTAGGAATATTGGAAGGATAGAAATATTAAGCAAATAGGGTTCTGATAAGCAGAATATTAAGTTATTGCTAGAATTATGATGACCCCTTCTCTTCATGGGGGGGTCTTTAAAATTGTTGAATTGGTTTTAATTTGAACAATTTATGATTGCTTTTCTTGTGAAGAGGTTATGCCAGTTTAAACAAATATATCAAGGACTTAAATAGGAATGAAATGGGGTTTTTGAAGAGATTAAGAAAATCGATAGGTGTTCGGATGGCCTTTTACCGTCTCATCTTGAGGATTCTTTGTGAAATAGTTTTTATTTTTCAAGATTGAACCAAGGTAATTGAGAGATTTTTTTTTCATATATAGGAGTTTGGCTCAAATTTATGAAGTATAAATTGCATAGAAATGGAAGTAGAAACAAAATGGTCTTTTGGTTTATAAATATGTTCTGAATATTTTTCTTTTTATAAAATTTTCAGGGGAGGTTTGCAGTGGCCAAACACATGCTACCGTCTTCAATTTGTGTTTTCAGCGATGCTCTGTTTGGTGTTGTTCTTGCCTTGTGAAGGAAAGGATCAAATAGATGTTATTCAGAATCGTTTATTATACGATGCATGTGATAATTTCAGAGATTTTGATGGCTTAGTTGAAACTGAAGTGAATTTACCGGGCTACCTTGAGCTCAAGAATGCGTGCTCTCAATCTACTTCCTTATGCTTTCCTTCAACGTTGATTGGCTTAGGAACATATTTTGACAGATTGCAGTCAGAAAAGAAATATCTTGAATCGGATAATTTCAGTTCTTGCAATGGGTCACCTTCACTAAATGTTAATCAACTTTCATATTCTTTGGAAAGTTTATCATCACCTTATGTAGTGATAAGCCCCACCTTACTCGATTGGGGGACGAATACTCTGTTCACCCTTTCTTTGATTCATTTAACCGTGGGCAACATGCACAATAGTAGCGTATTGCACGTGTTTGAGCTGTTTAGTTCAAATGAACAATTCTATGCTTATAACTTTGAGAAGTTGTCATTGGCTCCTGGCGAAGCAGGCTCAATTACTTTTGTATTTGTGCCAAAAAGGGTTGGTTTGGCTTTGGCTCATGTTGTTTTGCAAACGAACTTTGGAGGTTTTGTAATCAATGCTAAAGGATTAGCCATCGAGCCGCCTTACAAAATCGAGCCATTTGCAGGCTTTGAGCCTCTGTTAGATGGAAGATTATTTTGGAATCTGTCTTTACACAATACTTTTGATGATATACTTTATGTTGAAGAAATCACCGCAAGGATTTCATTCGAGTCAGAGAGCACACACCGTACTCATCTCACTTGTAGCGTTGAATCCTCACAAATTTCTTTTGGCCAGTTTGGTTCTTTTTGCAAAACCGGGGAGATAGAGGTCTCTTGGATGGAGATTAGACCTCATAAGAATTGGGAAGTGACCCCTTTAAACACTGAGATTATCATGGAAATGAACCTGTGGCCCCCTGTTAAAGGCAAGATCTCAGGAGTTATATGCATAAAGCTAAAGAATTACACACGACATAAGATCGAAACAATTATAGTCCCGATCGAGGCTGAAGTGGATAGTAAAGCGACTTATAACTCTCTCACAGGTTCAGTCTCTATATTCTTTGAGCCTCTTGTACCTTGGGATGAGAAAGGATTTGTTTGTACTCTCTCTGTTAGAAATAGCGCCCCGTATTTACTAAGTGTAGTCAGCATTAGAGAAAGCTTAGAAGTTTTCAAGGTCAGATACATGGAGGGTTTGCTACTTTACCCCGATACTATAACACACGTAGCTTTAATTGGTTATAATATTCCTGATGTTACAAAAGTTCCTTGGTTGAGTCCTAATTGTAAGCTGTATTTATCGACCAACGATTCCATCAGTCCCGAAATCGAGATTACTTGCCAGGATTTAGTCCAAACTTGTTTTAGGAATGGAGATGGAACAGGTTTTTTAGAGCCTGAAAGTTCATTTGTTGGATTGAAATCTCAAGAACAGAAGCTAACGAACTCAAGAACTGGATCTTTAGGAAGGATAGTTGAAGCATCACTTTCATTAGAGGTACTTGGCTCTCCCCCCACCCGAAATATTTACAAAATCTTTCTATATTATGGCGGAAACCTGCATTTAGAATTTTAATTCAATGGATCTGTTTTGCTACAATATTATACTATATTATGGCTGGAGACTTTCCTTTAGTTTCCATGTCTTCATATTTAGAATTTTAATTCAATGGATCTGTTTTGCTACAATATTATACTATATTATGTCTGGAGACTTTCATTTAGTTTCCATGTCTTCATATTTAGAATTTTAATTCAATGGGTTGTGTTAGAAATTATGCTAACATCGTTAAGAAGTTTATTGGCAATGTAAAACTTCATGGTTTTGTTCAAAGTTGTAAACATGTTTTATGCAGGTGCATATGCACGAGAGGCGTGAATAAAATTGAGCCGCATAGGCTATTGTCTTGTTAACACTTAGTTTCAACCACCCAAAATGCCTGTGTAGCATGTTTCCAAGCGCGCGTCCCACATAGCTGGGCACTTTACCTTATACTTGCTTGATTGCGATCCTATATTGGACCTGTTAGCAACCTGATCTGTTAACTTAACCAATACCCTATTAGCTCTTCTTACCACTCTTCTATTTCCTTATTTTTTATTCTCTTCTCGTCTTCGAAGGTTTTCTTCCCACCTCAGTTTTCTAGCCAAAACTTTGAACACACGTGACCCTTTGTGAAAAAAAATCTTAGAGAGCCTTGACTATTTATCCTAGTTGTAAAAGTTTTTTTAGAAAATTTTATTGGCTTAAATGCAGGAAATCCCCCTCATGTTTGGCCCAAAAGCAGGAAACCCCCCTAACGTATAAAACCTCCAATTTTCCCCCTCATTTAACCATCGTTACATTTTTCATCCAAAAATTAAACGACTTGACCAAAATGCCCCTACAAAATCAAACAACAAAAATAGCATTTAGAGGATGTCAAGGGTTATTTTCATCAAGTCACGAAAATTTTGGATGCAAAATTTAACGGAACTTAAGTGTGTTGGGGGTGGGTGGGTGGGGTGCAAAGTGCGGGTTTTCAAACATTAGGGGGTTTTACTGCTTTTCGGCCAAAAGTGAGGTGGGTTTCCCTCATTTAAGCCAATTTTATTTAAATGGTATGAATTATAGAATTTTATGTTTACCCTCACTTTTTCCTTGATTTCTACTAACTTCTTGTTGTACTTCACATCAATTTCTTGTTAAAATCATCAAGAATTTCTTGTTCTTCTCAAAAGAAGTCATATCACATATGCGGTATAATTGGCACATATTGATTCCATAACCATGGGATCATGTCATGTTTGAAGTGTTTTATGATAGGTTGGGAAAATGAGTATACTTCATGGTTATTAGGGGACAAAAGCCTACCTCTCAAGGATTTTGCATCGTGGCCGATCGTATGAGTATTATAGTTAAGAGGGAACTTGCTGCGGCTTCTGAAAATGGAATTTATGTGCCATCGACACGGAGGTAAGCAGCCTTGTTGGTAATAACATCTCGAGATGATGTTTACGCTGATGGTCAGCTGTGTTTGGGCCTACATGATGAGCTGCTGTCAAGAATAGGATTCTGCAAAGAAACAATAACATAACAAAACCTGCAATTCAACAAAAAGCAGTAAAAACGATAGTTAATGAGGCTGGATAATGTATTACAGTATTACTAATTGTTAGGGTAGATGCATTTAATTTTTTTTTTCTGAAGAAAGTGTTATGGTAGATGCTATGAGTATATAGAACCTAAAAGAAAAATTTATTATAACTTAGAGTAATGGAGGAGGCTATGAAGTCTATTACAAAACCGCATGCATAAGTCGGTCAGTACAAAACCGCATGCATAATTCCAAAACAGTGTTGTATAATCTACAAAAAGTAATCTTTATTCCTTTCTTCTTCCATAACATGTATATTGGAAAATTTCGCAGTTGAAGTTCCTAGAACTACTGGAAGCGGATCAACTAATACTAAGGAATTGGAGATCACAAGGCACCATGAGCAACTTGTCTGTGCTTAAAGAACAGGAGTTGCTGTTTCCTGTTGTCCAAATTGGCTCATATTTCGCTAAATGGATCATGGTGCACAACCCAAGTCCGAATCCTGTTGTCATGCAACTTGTGTTGAACTCAGGAGCAATAGTCGATCACTGCAAATTTTCCAATGACCAATTCAAAATATTCTCTTTAGAAACTCACGATGGGTTCTCAATACCGGAGACAACGACAGCAGAAGCTCTCATTCCTCCTTTCGAAAGCACTCAAATTGGGCCCATACTCTTTCACCCCTTGAAGCTATGCACATGGAAAAGCTCGATTTTGATAAGAAACAATCTTTCAGGAGTCGAATGGTTGTCCCTTCGAGCTTCTGGTGGGTCCCATATGCTTCTTTTATTCGAAGGAACGAAACCTGTTAAAAAGATAGAATTTAACTTTGGAATGCCTACTATTCACAACTCAACATTGGAAACTAGAAGCAAGTCATGCGTTCATCAGTTGTATAAAGAGCTCTATGCGAAAAATGCGGGCGAGCTTCCTCTCGAGGTTAAAAAGTTGGAAGTTTCAGGTTCTGATTGTGGTTCCAATGGATTTATGATACATAATTGTAAAGGTTTCTTTCTAGAGCCAGGAGAATCAACGAGGCTTCTAATTTCGTATCGAGCAGATTTTTCTGCTGAACTTGTACAAAGGGAACTTAAGCTGGCCATGGATACGGGTTTTCTTGTGATTCCGATGAGAGCGAGTATTCCAATTAATTCGATCGATCTTTGCAAATACTCACTCCTGTGGACAGTGAAATGGAAACTATTGGTCTTGATTATTACTGCCTTCGTGGTTTGTTTAGTTTTCTTTTTTCTTCTGCATCCTATTACATCGGGCGACGGTGATTATTCTGTCAAGAGTGGGAAAACTATTGCAATTAAAAGGGCTGAGAATCCTCCTCGCACTCACCGCAACACGAAAAATATCAGGTTAGTTCTTATAGTTTTACTCAAAACAGCGACTTTTCTGAGTTTATGTTTCTGTAAACCACTTTAGCCAAAAGCCTTAAACTGTGTAGTTGTAGATTAACAATAAATATTGAGCAAATCTAATCTAATAACTTATATAGGCCTTTGGACTACGCGGAAAAGGCTTCCTAACATGAAACAAGAAAAAACAGAATAAGGGGGCAAACAAATATGGCTATAAGGGGCCTGCAGGGACACCACATGTCCATACTGCAGGCCCCGTAGGGCACAGGAGGCTATGTGTAAAAAAGCCTCTAGGCCCCATGGGGCCTGCAGATTGGACACTGCAGTTATTGGCCTGCAGTGTCTCTGGAGGCCCCATTTCCGTAACAAATATATCTTAAATTATCTCTAATGTTATTTGAACATAGAACCTGTTGCAAACTGGTGCTTTGATATTATGTCAAGGACTTCACCCAAAAGCTTAAGCTGTTGTGTCATTGGCTAAGAATATATCAAACAAAGTTAATAATCAACACTAATGAAGTAGTTGATGTTAATATTCAGGCCTGTGAAGAAAAATCACAAACTTGAGGAAGGTTTGGTTGTCGATAAATATCCTTGTTGCGGACATACTGTTCATGAAAATAGTCAAAGGGTAAAAGAGAAGAAGGAGCTGGATCATCATAAGAAACCCACAATGCAATCACCACCGCTGACAAAAATACCCATTGGAGCCATTGACAACTCAGAGACTTCAGAAGCACGAGATTCACTGCAAAGCAGCAATCTCACAGTTAAAGTCGTGAAAGAAAGAGGAAGGAGGAGAAAGAAAAGGGCTAATGGAGGAGGATTAGCATCAAAATTTGAAGTCTCAAGTAGCCAAAGTGGGAACTCAACTCCATCTTCGCCGCATTCCCCTTACACTTTCAACTCTTCTTTCAGCTCATTTGGTGCCGTATCAGAAAAGAATCACGATAAGAAACCAGACTTTAGTTTTTCAGCAGAACCTCAAAGAAATAATAAAAGGCATGTTCTGCTGTCCTCCGCTACTTTCCCGAGTTCTACTTCAAACTTTTTGGCCTCATCTTCGCCTATTGCGCCATGCGCACGTGCTCCTGGCTCCAATCTTAGTAAGGAGAAAGGAATGAAAACGGAGGAAGATATTAATGAAACGTTTGGTAAAGAGTATACTTATGATATTTGGGGTAATCATTTTTGCGGGCATCTGATGATAGGAAAGTCAGCGGAGCTTTCATCAAAGTTGAAGGCATGTGATGCTTCAGAAGGCGACTCTCAAAGTTTCTTCATAAGAGATCCTCAGTCCCTCATGATGATGTCATCAGCACAGCCTGAATCCTCAGGTCATAAATTGATCCCTACTGATGTAGATTACCTTCATCAAATAAAGTAGTCAAGTTTCTAAATATCGGTGCTTTTTCCATGCTGCCAGTTATTCTATTCGTGTCCTTTTATTTTAAATTTCAAAAATTTCCCTCTAATTTTACATTAAAAAAATTCCCGTCATTTTGAATTTCTAATACCCACAGTTACTGGCTTAAAACTCCTAGAAATTAATACAGAAATTATAATATAATCAATGATTAACAGGAAAGTAAATAACTAAGTGCGTAGAAAGCCATTCATATATATATTTTTTGAAAGGAGTATAAACCTGTTAATGATATGGTTTCATTCTTTGTTTTTTGTTATTAATGTTGTTTCAGCCTACCTGTGGTTTGTGAAATTTATTATCTGTTATTCATACTGTAAACCCCCCCCCCCCCCTCCAAATGCATCAATGTAGATTCTCTCTATATTTTAGTTATATTTTTATTAATGTTATGACAATTAATGCACAACAGAATGACCTAAAAATATGATTAAAATAACTCATCTAGAGCTTGAATCATTTCTTGTTCTCTAATTGAATCAAGAGCAGAATATGCAAAGCAGTCACCTGATATTGAAACTAAGAACACTCAGAAACTTTGTGTTTTTGAATCGAATCAATAATAAATATAGATAACTATACGTCCATAAATCTGATAATAATGAAATGAGATGAAATGCTTGACTGTTCTGTGTTTATGTGTGCATGTTCATTCACATGCTCACACATGCACGTCCATATGCACATACAAAGCAGGACAGAAAAACGGCAAAATCGTATTATTTTATATGTACATATAAGCATATAAATCCAAATAGTAATGTGCCATTTTTTCCGACCATCAGGTTAACATGCAAATGCCGATGCATTTCTGTTTCTAATTTCTTTGCAAGTTTCAGCATAATACTATTTTTATTTTTGACGAAAAACATAATACTAATATTGTCATTCTACCATTTTTCAAGTTATCAGTTTTTCGTTTATTTATAATGCATACTTGATTTTTCTTCTTTGAATTCACTCATTTCTGTTTAACTGCTCGCCAATTCTCTAGTATTGTGGATAACATCTCTCTGACTGTTCATGTTATCATCTGACATATGCGACTTTAATGTGACATACAAATAACCCTTCAGCAATATCTCTTGAGGTCCATGGTTATGGAAACCTATGGTGCACGTACATCTTTTGTTTTCCATTCCTTGGTCATTGCATCAACCTTTTCTCCAATGTTCTTGTGTTCACTGGCTGTGAGAGGTCAAATCACATGCTTCTGCCGTAGAGCTATTAGAGAAATTTTCCATCAGGCGATGCATCATAGGAGAAAAGAAATGACACAATCGAGGATAGGAAAATTGCATCTCTCATCGAATTCCTCTTTTAGTTGATAATGATGTGCATGTGTAATTAGTCTTCAAATCCAAATATACCTTTAATGTGTCTAGTTCAAACCCTCCTTACTGAAAGTAGGAGCTTTCGATAAAGTTTAATGTGGGGGTGGTAGTGGAGATTAATATTTTTCCTAGCAAGATCGTTTTGATCCACCTCAAAGAAAATTTCGACCCGGCTCCTTCGTCTTCGTCTTCAAGAACACACTTTTGTAATCTTGGCTTATTTCCAATATACGTGGTTACGCAATGAGTGTTGATCTCACTAGTTTGAACATTCTCACTTAGATTAAGAGTTATCTTTTTCCATCCATCAAGCCTCTCCTTGAGGTTTTCCAAGATAGTTTTGCACATGAAGGCCGAGGTGAGCGAGTAGCTTGTCCATTTCAGAAGGAATAGCTTTTCGTGTGTTGTTTGCTCATCCTTTTCTTATCGAACTGTATATATAATTTATTTGCATGCATACTCATCCTCAGAACCTAGCACTCAATCTTTTTTTTCTGAAGAACTGCGTACTCTTGTACACGAAAGAAACCAAAGCATCAAGGTAGTGCACACTAAGTTCCTGTTTTTAGAGGTAACTACTCTGCGATATTGATTCTTTAAAATTTCACCTGTGGAAATTCATTTTTGCTTGTATATTTAACACAATTTGTTTTTAAGGGACTTCGTTACAGTATTTTGTGCGCGTCCGCACGAGAGAAGATATTGTTCTCTCAGACAAAAGGAAGCAGCAAACTTCATAGGTGGTTGTTTGTATTTGTTTCCAAAAGAGTGATCGGTTCGGTAGTTTTGAACTTCTTGAGATATGAGACTAAGTTCTTTTTCTTAGAACAAGACGTCTCTTTATTTTCATTATATATTTGTTAGCATGCATCACCTTTTAAAACTTTTACGTCTGGACTGTTCTGTTTTGTGTTTTCAGATGTAAGCTGTATATATGCAGTTTGTTTGTTGCTCCAATTTTTTTGAAATCAATTCTCTTTAGGAATCGAACTTACGACCTCTCACGTTGGAGAGAAAATTAGTACCAATTGAGCGAAGCCTAGTTGGGTTGTTTGTTGCTTGTAATGCACAATAATTGTAAGTGCACAAGTAGAGCATGTAACAATGATCTTAGCTCTCTCAAAGCTGAGGTCACTAAGGGCGTGTTTGGTCATGTGTTACATTGTATTTTCAACTACATGCTTCTCTCACCACCGCAATTGGTATTGCATTCCATTGTTAGTTGTATTGTTTTTTTTTAAACTACACCTACACCAATTAATATTAAATAATGCTCAACACTCATTAACTTTTTTGTTTAGAGATAAATATAATAAAACTATGGTATTAAGCAAGGATTTGGTGACATGCTAAAAAATACTTTGCACAAACTCCAACATGTAGTTAGAGATGCATCTATTTTGAGTGTTCCGCACCATTTTCATCTTCTTTTGCTTTTGTGACTACATGGAAAATTGTAAAAACATGTAACCGAACATCCTATTTTAGAAAAAGGTGTAGTTGAAGCTACATGGCGCTCCAACTACATACAGCCAAACACCTTGTAATACAATAACTCATGCACTGTTTTCTGTATTGGTATCTAGGTGACCAAAGCTGGTATGATGCTAGTTGATGTGTTATTATATTAAATTTTGTTGAGGATTTGATTCATATGCCCTATTTTCTGCAAGAAAGGATACATGGAGGGAGAAATGTTCGTCTAATAGGATCAAACTTGATGCTATGACTTTAATCTGACATGGCATAAATCGAAGTATCTGTGTAGGTTCACATCAAATTAAATAATAGAAAACATTCATTATGATACCTTCAGCTCAGTTTCTGTACGTTGCATGTTATGAAGACATTATATTTGTGGTCTCATATATATATTAGCACATAACATAGGAGTAAAATCTATGTCCTCTATTCTCTAAGCCTGGAACATTATGAATCAATGCAAGGGCTATATAAGACAACAAAATCTTACACCTTATTACCATGCTAGCATGTCATTTCAATGGCCATGTCAATTGAAGTGGGCCAATTTCGTTGACAAAATCACATGGCACAACACTACAATGCATGGCTTTTTGAGGTCTTATATGCAAAAGGTGAAGGGGAGGGATACCAATTGGCACATCCACATCTCAACTCTTTCCTCATTTGTGGAGATTGGTAGAAAGGCTAGGGCTTTTGAGGGCTGGCTCTTTTCTTATGTTTTGGGCATATGCATGCATGGTCCCTCAAATTAACCGATGCTTATCATCCCATGAGCCATGCATATATGTTGCCATTATGGAATGGTGAAGTCATTTTGAAATTTGAAGCTTTGAGACATGTGACTTGAGATAAGAAGTGTTAGGGGAAAAAAGGAACCTTTTTTTAATTATTAAATTGGGTATTATTTTGCTATGAGATTTTTCTTTTTGAAATGTACTTGGCATGAAAGATATCCTAAATTAGAAATTATAATGCTTGTTCAAGTTGCAATGCAAAATTCAAATTCTAGCCATATTCATAATTGTAACAATGTCTTGGCCTTATGTCGAACCATATTCATAGAATTTATTCAAAGTTGGTTAATTATACAAATATGTCGATTAACAAGGTGATATGTGATGTGACTACAAAAGAGTCTAAAATTAGCTAAAATGTTGTTAAATATGTATTTTCAACATTTATTAAGAGTAAAAGATATGTTACTTGAGTTTCAAAACATTTTATTCAAAATATGCCTTTATCTGTTCTTTTCTTTTTAAAGGGAGTTTTAAACATAGAGAATGTTCAAGACTCAAGAGATTCATATGCATACTCTGATACCATTCAAGATTCTTAAATATATATAGTAGCCAGGTCAAGATACTTGAGATTATTATTAGTAACTTGGTTACTTATGTTATCTTACTTGATATCCTTGGACCCCCTTATTTAGCAATTGGAAACTAGCATTATAGAGAATTCTACACAGAATTTGCTCATCTTTTTTAGTGATGGCCCATACACGTCGGTTCTGCATGACCTTTCAAAGAAGATATTACAAAGGTTTAAAATTCAACAACACCCTGAATCCATTCTAATTATTATTTTAATCGTCCTAATCCAACAACTTTAACTTTCTTTTAATTAATTCATGTCCTTTAAATCCGTCGTGATCCTTCTTTGTCCTTCTTTCAAGTTTATGGCTCGATGTAAGAGGAATGGCAACGAAAACGCACCAGCTGACCAGACGGATTTGATAGAGCTCATGCGGGGACTACTGGAGAACTAGCAACAACAGACCACCATTCTACGAAGGTCCTTAATCGAGATGTTCAGAGTAACCCGATGTTATGAAACTCTTGTGAAGCAGCGAAGAAGGTTTCACCTTGCAGCGATCAAACGTCCCGCCGGCCAGATATCAAGAGGGGCATCCTCAAGGCAAACCCATTCTGTGCCACAGAGGAGGTTAGCTGGATCGTTATCTTCTTCACAGCCGGACTACTGCTACTATTGTCACTTACTAACCACCTGAAGAAGGATGGCCGTCAGGCCAACAATCTGTGTCTACTCTGCGGGTCACCTTCCCATACAATTGCAGCTTGCCCACAGAGTACTCGTAGCTCCGCTCCTGCTCCCAGGCCAGCTTTTACTGCTCCATCTCAGCGGGGACTATCTCTGCCACCTCAATGGCAAGTGTTTAAACAGGCGTAGATGAATGCGCCGGGGCATCAGGGTTCCACCATGATAGCCAAAAAGGCCGAGGCCACATGGCATGTTATCACTGGTAAAATCCTTCAATCCTTCTTTTCTTCCATTCAATCACTTTAAATTCTTGCATTCTTTTACCCCTTTCCTTTACCTAAACTTTCCCACGCAACCTAAGTACCATACTAGTAGCCATCTTACCTGCACTCGCACTCTTCGATACCAGGATGTCTCATTGCTTCATGTCCCAGCGTTTTGTGACCACTCACACTATCCCAGTAAAACCCAATGGGATGTCAATACGAAAAGAGCATGCTGAGGTCAACATTGGGATACCCTATGTATCCTATGGTGATCTGCGACCAACACCTTTCCACCATGATCAACATTTATTAATTTTCTTTGATGTCCTATCCCTTGAATTCATTTTGATTCCTTCCATGTAATCCTTCAAAACTCACTCCTTAAATTTTTCTTTAATCCTTCCTTATTTTCCCTTGCAATCATATCTCGACAAAAAGGAAACGAAAGTGTGAACTTTTCATTTCTGTCTTGATCTCATCTTGTAATTTTCTTGATTCCTTCTTGATTTCTTGAAACCCATTCATTGAATCCATCTTGACTTCTTTAATTTTCTTGAATATCATTTCTCGACTTTTTGAATTCCTAAGATTACTGTCCGTATTTTCTTGCATCTCTTAGGCCATCTTTTACATCATATATTCCGGCTTTCGAACTCTTCGATTCGGAAGCATCTCTTGTTTACATGTCTTCCTAATTCGTTGTATATATCCCGACCTATGCCACCTTCGACTGTCGTCAGATGAGGGTAGTCTTCGAAATACCAGGTCACCCCACCTTTTCATTCGTGAGTGGCAGCAGAACCTTCGAGCCACCTTTATACCGCTCTAAACCTACGGAGTCTATGCTTGCTGCCCCTACCGGCTCCATGCCCCTTAAAAGATATCTCATGGAAGGCATTATGGGCTCATCACTGATTTCACTTCTCAATTTCATCCGATGAATTCAATCAAGAAGATATCTTTTATTGTAGATCTCATATTGGATTCATATACTCCTTGTTTCACAACTTGATATGTTCCATCACTCTTGTTAGAATTTGATTGAGATATGAAAATTCAACTAGTAATTAACGACTCCACATCTTGAAATTCAATATGATCCAAAAGCTAAGATTCATATATAAATAGAGTTCTCAGTATAGTAAGATAGGGGATAGATATTCAATCATACAATAGAAGAATTAGATGACTTTGATCCCACATAAAAAGGGATAAAAATATCATGGGTGTATGCATCAATTCCAAATACTTGAAAATAACTAAACAAAGGTTGTGGTACTTCAAAAATTGTCTATGATCTCATGGAACCAAGAAAAAGAAGCATCTAACTGAGCTGTTACCAATTCTTTTTAGTTCCAAATCCTGATTTGCACGAGTCCCTTAATCACTCTTATTAAAATTGCATGTGAGCTTTGTTAATGAATTACTCCTATTATCTAAATATTGGGGTAGTTGGAGGGTCATGGTACAGAAGCATCCCCCCGCCCCCCGCCCCCCTCTCTCTCTCTCTGTCTAAAAGAATAATAAATAAAAGAGACCATAGGAAGCTTTTTCAGCATCAAAATTCTATATCCTCCATTATTTTTGTGAAACGATCGGGCACTCATCATCATCATTATTATCATCATCATATAAGATATGAATATACCAAATTTCATGTGATTCTACCACTTATTCACCGTTGAATTAACAATGTAAAAAGTTATAGTGTCGGTAAACCGTTAATTTTGCACTCACTAAATCAACGGCGAAAGACGATAGAATTATATAAAATTTAGTGTATCCACATCTTAGATGATAAAGATGATGATGATGGATGCCGATCGTCGAAAAAAGTCGTGGGGGTGTAATTTTTTGACGCTCCTTCCTTTGGTATCTTTTCTCTATTATCCTCTCTCTCTCTCTATATATATATATTTGTGTGTGTGTGGCGTGTGTGTTTTCCAAATAAATAAATCACTTCTCTAAATAGAAATATATAGATGTTGAAAGAAAAAATATTCATTGTATTGGTGCTTACAAGTATCAATAAGTAGGACCGCATGAAGAAAAAAGTTCAATAATAAGATATACGAGAACACTAATTCAAAATCGCAATAGATAATTAAATAGACATTGCTTAATGATAGCAGCAAATTTAATTCAAAGGAATCTTAGGCTTATATAGCCAACATTGAAATGAAACATATGAGTTTGCATGAATCTCAAAGTTTGATATGATTTTGTGCAGCGTCAATCGGCATACATCAAATAGTTATACTCTTATAACTAAATTTAAAGCAAATTTATTTTTTAGAAGTAAAAGAAAACAAATATTTTTTAAAAATAAGTGTATCAAAGAAAATATATGATATACAACAGGGTCAAAATGAACAATCAAAATTAATATATAAGACTAGCAACCATGCGAAGGAAATCTTCATGTACTTAGAATGCAAACAAAATCTTAACTTGTATGTGATTCCGGTAAACACTATATATAGAGAGTGTGTGTGGTGGGAGGGGGGAGGGGGGAGAAGGGGGCATGGTGTTGTGTGTGGAGGGAAAGGGGGATGGGGGGGTGATGTAACGCACCTTAATGCGTACATCACATACGAGCTCGACCGGCCTGAGATCGAGCGAAGGCAAATCAGGAATTTTTTCAATCAATTAGGATTTATCTATATTTGAATAGATCATAATTGATTGGATAAATCATAATTAGATTTTTCAATCAATTAGGACTTATCTATATTTCCATATTTGGATATATCATAATTGATTGGTTTGATTTACTTTTATTAGGCTAGATTTGTTTTTGAATATTTTCCTTACTAGATTAGGATTGCTTTTATTCCTTAGCTCTTAAACCGACTTGCTTCTCAAGACGATATTTAGCTATAAATAAAGCCTGTGGCCTCCTGTAAAGGCCATCTTGAAAATTAATAAAAAATTGATTTTCTCTCTTTCCCGTGGATTCGGCATGGTCATGGATTCGATCAAACTCTACAGTCCCGTCGTCTTACCTTTAGCAGCGGTGCGTCCAGTTATCCGGGCTTGCGAAACTTAACAGTTCTCCGCATCCCAATACGTAGTTCATTACTTTTCGAATACCTTACTGCTTCAGGTGGTATCGGAGCCTCCCCTCGTCGTCCCCTCAAGCACTCTCGCTACACTAGTATCGCACCCTCGCCGCACCCTCAAGCACCCTCGCTGCACCAGCACCTCGACTTCCGCATCAACGTTTCTTCTTCCCGTCTTCACCGATCCTCATCTTCCATCATGATGGGAGTCCGGAACGTAACCCGTGAGGAGCACGACACTCTTAGTGGAAAAATAGACGTTCTCGACAACAAAATTGAGACTCTTAGCGTCGATATGCAGGATGTGAAGACGCAATTGGCAGAGATTGTGGCGCTTATTAAGGACAACCAAGCGACTACCACAACAACTTCTCGTCAACCGGCCCCCAATATTCGTGAACTCTCTCCTCGCCACGATGACGAAGAACCCAACTAAGAGGTTCAACACTACTACCAAGGAGGCTGCTATGAGCACTACCCCAACCACAACCACTACTACAAATAAGGGTTGCCCCTACGGATTTATCGGTAGGGGCAACCCACTGCCCCTACGGATATATACGTAGGGGCGAAAAAAGACCCCGTAGGTGCAAAGGCCGCAGGTGCAAGTTGAGGCCCTGAACTTGCCCCTACGGACAAATTTAAGCCCCTACGGATATATCAGTAGGTGTTATAGCCCCTACGGAGTACCCCGTAGGGATAATAAAATCATATATGTAATTTTTTTTTGTGAATATATTGTATATACCTACGGATACATCCGTAGGGGATATAAAGTAGCCCCTACGGTTAAGTCCGTAGGGGCTACTCCCAACACCCTGCACTGAGATCGGGGGGAAAAATATCAGGAAACCTGATATTTTGCCCCTACGGATAAATTCGTAGGGGATAAACAGTGGCCCCTACGGACATATCCGTAGGGACAACCCCAACACCCTGCACTGATATCAGGTGGGAAAATATCAGGTTTCCTGATAGTTTGCCCCTACGGATATACCCGTAGGGGCAACGTATGTACCTGCGGCTTAAGCCGTAGGTACATATTGTCTGTATTTTTTTTTTAAAAAATAGGCTGCTAGATTTTTTCTCGCCCTGTGCACAATACTATATACATCAATCAAATCATATATTGCAGTATTCATAATCACATCTCACGCATATATATAATATACAAAAGAAACCCAAAAACTGAATATGATATAAATACAAACCAATATCAATATCGTTTCAAAATGTAGTACAATGTGATATAAATACATGTTTCAAAAAATAAGAACCAAAAAGCTACCCTAGTTCGGTCCAGCTCCACCTCCGAATAACGTTAGAATAACGCGCGCCTGCTCATCGGTCAATACACTCTGCAATGCTGCATATAAGGGAGTCTGAGCGGCATGTGGAGCTGGCGATGTGGTCTGCGCAGCCGCTGTCGAGGTAGTCGCTTGCGGAGCCGCGGCTACGGGAGTCTGAGTGGGCGGTGGAGCTACAGGAGCTGTCTGCGGAACCGCAGCCGATGTAGTGGCTTGCGGAGCCGCAGCCGAAGGAGATGCATGTGGAGGCTCGGCCGATCTACCCTGTCGCGTCTGGACATAACGTGTGTAAGAAGCGTGTAAGAACTGTGTATTATTCGAATTCGTTTCATTATTAAGTTATTTCGAAACCCTGTTTGGATATCTAGTTTGGAAAAGCGTTGTTTATTTTAATTACATATGTATGTATGATTAATCAAACTTAAGTCTAAAACCAAATAAGCTCAAGCTACGTACGAATTATGGATATGTTGATATGTATATAATATGAAATGATATTTTACTATAAAGTAGTATACATACCAGCATCTCCTTCAACTCCTGAACGGTGGCCCTCAAGCTATCCAGTTCCTGATGGACATGCCGGCCACTGGAGACGGAGGAAGTAACCGCCGGGGTGGAGTCCAACCTCATATGGGCCCTGCTAGGGCCCAATCCCCGGCCTCTCTCCCAACCTCCGTGGTGCCCTCCGTGTGCGGCGTCCAGAACTGGGGTCAGCAGCCTCGGATCGTTCTGTCCGGTAAAATCGATCCCCGAGGCCTGGGCCTGCTCAACCACCCGCTCCTACACCCACATTAAGCAGTAAAGTATAAGTATAAAATTTAAACTTGAACCTTCCAAAACTAAAATTTCAAATTTGGGTAGAAAAAATATTAACACTTACGCAGTACTCCTGGGTAGCAACGTCGGGACATCGAAGCTCGCCCGTGGCGGGATCTGTCGAGGTGCCGTAGACGGCAAGATATGCGGACAGCACGCTCGGTGTACCACCTGACGCCACGGTCCGAGATGTCTGCAATATTAGAAAGTAACTCTTAATATTAGAAATATTAGAGAATAACTCTTAATATTGCAGAATATTAGAGAATAACTCTTAATTTACCGATAACTCCATGGCTCGAGTAATGTTCCTCGAGCCACCTGTGTAAGTGGGGCGACCCCTCTTCGCCGACTTCCTGTTCTCCGTATTCTGAGCGGCCTGTTTCTGCACAACGCATTAACATTTAGTTTTCTAATTAAGAAACACAAAGAAATAAATTATATCATAAATAATGAATTAAATTTAAAATACATACTTGTTTGCGTTCGGAGTCGAAATAAGCGCACAATAGAGGCCATGTCTCTACGTCGACTCTCGCAAACGCCGGAGTAGATAGGAGGGCCACTCTCTCTGCCTCGGGGGTCGCTATCCACAGGGAGTAGCAGTCGGCCTTCAGCTCATTCCTGTTGTATCGGACCTTGGCCTGCATGTTCTTCATCAGGCCATTGTACAGAGCATGAAGGTCGAGCACCCTCCCCGAGTGATCAGGGTCGGCTACAGGCTGAAAATCGTAATCCAACTGAAAATACAAAAAAAACATTGTTATTAGATTGCAAGTGTTAATAATAAATATATTGGATAGATCAAATGAAAATATATATTAATACATACCCGAGCCTGATCAAAGAAGAGGGCGAATGAGCGCTGGTGCTGCTCGCCCCACTCAACGTGAAGTGGATAGTTCTTCACGATCCGGCTCTCGTCCCCCAAATACCGGCCGAACCTCTCGGCATGAGGACCGGTATAGCGATAGTCAAGGGTAAAAAATAGGGGGAATGCTGCCTCCCCCCTAGCTCTATCAGGCCTCAGCCTATGGGACTGATTCGGGCCTCGAGTCCCCCTCTGGGGATGGAGAGGCCCTGCGTCTGCACGAAATATCAAGACAATCAATAATAAGACAAAGTTGTATTAAGAAATCAAGGTTAAACAAAAATTCAAGTGTGATATATACCTCCGGTGATTAGCGCACGAGCCTGGGCCCGAGCAGCAGCACGAGCGGGGCGATAGTTCCTCCGGTGAGGAACAACCGGGGTCCCGGACCCGGACGCATCCCCTCCAACTATAAAATAAACATCGACGCTAAATCTCCATGAAGTTCATATTTATTCTATATAGCATATGTAAAATAAATAAATATTTTAAATTTATTCATACTAACCTGCAGACGATGCGGAGGGTATGGAAGCGGCAGGAGTGGCCCCTGTGGAAGGTGTGGACGCACCACCTATAATTAGACAATTAAAAATAGATTTTATAAGTAATTGCAAAAAGAATGTGTAGATCAATAATATAACGTTCTAAATCAATATGCATGAACTATAGGACATATAAACATACCCGCAGGTGCGGTGGTGTCACCACCTACAGCTAGACAATAATAAAAATTGCTAAGTAAGAGCAAAAGGAATGTGTATATTTATGATATAGCATTCTAAATCAATATACATACACTATATGATATATAAACATACCTGGAGGAGCGGGGGTGGCCTCTGTCCCAGATGTGGACGCAGGACCAACAACTAGACAATTAAAAATAGATTTGATAAGTAATTGCAAAAAGAATGTGTAGATCAATAATATAACGTTCTAAATCAATATGCATGCACTATAGGACATATAAACATACCCGCAGGTGCGGTGGTGTCACCACCTACAGCTAGACAATAATAAAAATTGCTAAGTAAGAGCAAAAGGAATGTGTATATTTATGATATAGCATTCTAAATCAATATACATACACTATATGATATATAAACATACCTGGAGGAGCGGGGGTGGCCTCTGTCCCAGATGTGGACGCATCACCAACAACTAGACAATCAAACATTGACAATATAAGTAATTTTGACATAAACAGGCATGAATATCTGTAATATTAAATTGAAAATGGATATGCGTGCAGTATACCTGGATGTGTGGCAAAATCCACACGGAAGGAGGCATCCGAAGGGGTCTCCGATCTGGGTGCAAGACCGGCCCTCTGAAGCTCCCTACGGAGCTCTCCGGGCGGCAGAACCGCTCTGCCTCTGCCTCTGCCTCTGCCGCGGCTGGAGCTCCTGCCGCCCCTCGCTGCTCCCGACATCGTCATCAAATCTAGATAAACGGTTCGTGGACGCATTAGACAATCATTAAAAGTATTGACTATATATGATCTAGAGCGTAAAATGTGAAGTAATAATATAACATTACTGATAACCTTTTTCGTTTCGTGGGTGCATCATACATATCTACTTGGATTTCATCGTCGATGTCATTTCTAACCCACGTAACTTCATGATCGGTCGAAGACAACCCGTCCTTCGAAACAGACGGTCGGAGCACTTTAAGCCTTCTCTCTTCTTCGTCCTCATCGCTGTCCTCGTATTCTGGGACATCGTAGACATCTCTAGGTTTCCATCGGCATACAACACTCCACCCCGGATGCTTCAAACACTGTGAGTAGTATACTTGGAACGCTTGGTTCGGAAAGATAAACGGATCGTCTTGACCGTAAAATCGAAGTGTGTTCACACTGGTCAATCCATATTCATCTTTCCAAGTCCCAAGACTGCTTCTCCACCTGTCTGTATCGGTTCGCGGATCGTACCAAGTACAATGGAATATATAAAAGGGTTCTGATCGTCCGGGATAGTGGATGCCGAGTATACAATTTAAGTACCCATAGTAAATCACACCGTCCGATCCTACCGTCGCAATACCACTATTCTGAGTGATTCTAGATGTTTCTATGTCCTTAACTTCGAATTTGTATCCAAGGACACCAAATCCTTTGTAATGTGCAACCTCCATACTAGGAAATTGAGCTAAACATCTTGAATCACTCTCAAATGATGCAGACAAGTTCGGATCGTGGATCTAACAAAACAAATTTTACGATAAATACATAACGATACAAGTTTAGATTAAAACTGATAGCAATAAAATGTAATTCGAATAACTTACATGCTCTGTGACCCAATCACAAAAATTATCCTGATGGTATTTTTCCAAACGCTCTTCGTTCCAATCAGGATGCCCCTCACGTACCTCGTTAAAATGAGTTCTGTTTTCGACAAATAATTGTGACATTAATATTATGTCATTTCATACACACACAAACACAGATATAACAATTAATCCAAAAGAACTTACTCTCTAATTTGTTCAAGACATACGCAATTAAGCAAGATAAACTGGTATATCTTGTTGATAAACATAGTGTCTACCCTCTTATACTCGGCTTTACCATATGGCCCGTCTTGAATTCTTCGTGGTCGGTTAAGCCTTGTCTCAATGTTCTCGTCCAGATAGCGGGAACAAAATGTGGTTGCTTCATCAAGAAGATAACCTTGCATGATAGAACCCTCTGGTCGATTTTTATTGCGTATATACTTCTTAAGAGTGTAAAGGTACCTAATGAGAATATGTTGATAAATAAACACGGGCATACATGACAAAAATAAATTTATAAATTGCGCGAAACGAAAAATTACACGTACCTCTCGACGGGATACATCCATCGATATTGTACCGGTCCGGCTAACTTCGCCTCAGTTGCAAGATGAACCGTCAAGTGTATTATGATATCGAAGAATGACGGTGGGAAAATACGCTCAAACTTGCAAAGTATCAACGCAATAGAATTTTCTAGTTTATCCAGCGTCGCAACCTCCAGCGTTTTAGCACACAACTCCCTGAAAAAACAACATAGGTCGTTGATTACTAGACCAACCGAGTCGGGGAGAGAAGTCCTGAGGGCTAATGGAAGAAGGTGCTCCACGATAACATGGTGGTCATGACTTTTCAGCCCATCGATCTTGCCCTTCACAATTTTTATTTTCTTGCTGAATGATCCTGAGAAACCTGTGGGGACTTTCAAATCATGCAACACCTGCAGGAATCTTTTCTTCTCCGGTTGTGACATATGATAAGCGGCATTGGGAAGTACAAACTTGCCCGGTTTACCCGCTACCGGTTTAGGGTGCAGTTCACTTCTTATTCCCCACTCTTGTAGATCCATCCGGGCATTCATGTTGTCTTTCGATTTCCCGTCTTTACACAGAAGCAAGTTAAGTATGTGCTCTGATACTCCCTTCTCTATATGCATGACGTCCAGACAATGACGCACTGAATTTGTAGACCAGTACGGAAGCTCGAAGAAAATGCTTAACTTGTTCCAATATTGTGGTTTGACCTGTCTCGTCGGATCCATCCCGAAGGTCACGTTATTGTAACCATCCCATTTAGCAGTCACGTCCTCTCCGGACAATGGGGATGGAGGCCCAAGAAGCTCCTGATGACCATCAAAGTGAACCGTGTCTAACCTGTAGGGGTGGTCTGGAGGCAGAAAACGTCGATGGCCGCAATAACAAACCTTCCTGCTAAAATTCAAAAATTTTGATGTTGTGTGTTCATGGCAATGAGGACATGCTTTGTGACCATGTACGGACCAACCTGAAAGCATTCCATATGCAGGAAAGTCATTAATTGTCCACATTAAAGCCGCACGCAGTATGAAGGTTGTATTTGTGTTTGAATCATATGTCTCTACACCATCAATGAACAAAGTTTTCATCTCCTCAATCAGAGGTCGGAGATAGACGTCGATATTGTTCCCCGGTGAGTTTGGTCCGTCGATAAGAAGAGGCATCATAAAGTATGATTGGTCCATAGCCAACCAAGACGACAGATTATAAATTATCATTACAACGGGCCATGTACTGTGACTTCCAGCCATATAGCTGAATGGGCAGAAGCCATCGGCAGCCAGTCCGAGCCGGACATTGCGGGGATCGCTACTGAATATTGCGTGCCTCCTATCGAAATCCTTCCATGCCGGTGAATCTCTTGGATGGCTCATTTTTCCATTTTCGCTTGGAGGAGCACGGTGATGCCAAATCATTGCCTCGGCTGTTTTCTTGCACCTGAATAGCCTCTGTAGCCTCTGTGTTATGGGAAAATATCGTGCTATCTTCACAGATATATCAGGCTTCTTATCAGAATCTTTCGGCTTATACCTGGCCTCTCCGCATGTTGGACACTCTTTCAAATCTGAATTCTCTTTCCGGTACAACACGCAATTTTTAGGACATGCTTGAATCTTCTCGCACTTTAGACCCAAATCAGACATCATTTTCTGGGCTTCGTACCAGCTTTCGGGCACATTATTTCCCGGAGGCATAGAATCTTTCAAGAACGAAAGAAGCATTGTGAATGACTTGTTGCTCCATCCATTTAGGCACTTAATTTGGAAAAGTTGGACGAACCATGAGAGGGTGGAATACTTCGCATTCTCATAAATTGGTTTCCTAGCATCATTCATGAAATTTTCATATTTATCCGCACGCGGTCCTTGACCGGAAGGAATGTCATCTTCGGTACGAATAGATTCACCTAGGGCAGCCTCTACCATATCCTCCATTTCTTCTGATGGAAATAAATTTCCGTATCCTGCCGTATTACCGAATTCTTCTTCTTCTCCTGCCGCATTATCGTGTTCTCCTTCTTCTACCGCAGTACTGCATTCTTCTCCTTCCCCGTGATATTTCCAAATTGAATAAAGTCTAGTAAACCCATGTTTTACAATATGAAGCTCTGCCAATTCTACCTTCTGCCAGTACTTATTGCCACATCTATCGCACGGACAGAGAATCTTCTCTATTATGATCTTATTATGTGCTCGTGCAAATTCAAGGAAAGCAGCAACTCCTGCGACAAACTTAGGTTGCATACGTTGTTTCCAATCCACATACATCCAGTCCTTAACTCTGACGTACTCATGGGCCATGTTAGACTGAATAACATATAAATTGTAGGTTATGCTGACTATATTGAGAAATATAAGAACGGGATAGTTACTGACAAAGGAGAAAATCCATGTATATGCTTTGTGTGTGCGTTTGTCGTTGAAAAGAATAAATTATCGCACGTTATGTTGACCGATAGACGGGGACTAAGTGGCGCTTTTAATTAGTTTCATATATGGGTATCGATGGGAATATGAAGGTTTCATATTATCATATATTGGTTTTAACCCGAACATCTCGAATCGCTCTCTGATTATGCGTTTGTATGTATGTGTTCCGGCTGTCGGGGGTAGGCTTCTATCCCATTAAGAATGTATAGAGCGAACGCCCATCACTTGTGCTTTCAACCGTTTCGAGTAAATTTCGGTAGCACCTCCCCGCTGTTCTCCGAGTACACTGTAATAGAATAGATAATCATTTCAAAGCTGTGAAACAACATTGAAATGAACATCTAATCTATCTTTGTACACGGAGAACCAGCGGAAAGGTACCGACGAAATATCTCGAAACGGATGAAAACACAAGTGAATGAAGGCGTTTGCTTTATACATTCTTAACTTGTCCACACGGGACAAATCTATGGGTTACCATACGATTGAATTTTCTCGTCGCGTAGACTATACGACGGTTGTTAGTATCGAGCTATACTGTCCGATATTTAACAACCTTCGTATAGTTCTAGGTCACGACGAGCATCGCACGTATGTTAACCGATAGACGGGGACTAAGTGGCGCTTTTAGTTTCATATACGGGTATCGATGGGAATATGAAGGTTTCATATCATCATCGAGTATCATATATTGGTTTTAACCCGAACATCTCGAGTCGCTCTCTGATTATGCGTTTGTATGTATGTGTTCCGGCTGTCGGGGGTAGGCTTCTATCCCATTAAGAATGTATAGAGCGAACGCCCATCACTTGTGCTTTCAACCGTTTCGAGTAAATTTCGGTAGCACCTCCCCGCTGTTCTCCAAGTACACTGTAATAGAATAGATAATCATTTCAAAGCTGTGAAACAACGTTGAAATGAACATCTAATCTATCTTTGTACACGGAGAACCAGCGGAAAGGTACCGACGAAATATCTCGAAACGGATGAAAACACAAGTGAATGAAGGTGTTTGCTTTATACATTCTTAACTTGTCCACACGGGACAAATCTATGGGTTACCATACGATTGAATTTTCTCGTCGCGTAGACTATACGACGGTTGTTAGTATCGAGCTATACTGTCCGATATTTAACAACCTTCGTATAGTTCTAGGTCACGACGAGCATCGCACGTATGTTAACCGATAGACGGGGACTAAGTGGCGCTTTAGTTTCATATACGGGTATCGATGGGAATATGAAGGTTTCATATCATCATCGAGTATCATATATTGGTTTTAACTCAAACATCTCGAGTCGCTCTCTAATTATGCGTTTGTATGTATGTGTTCCGGCTGTCGGGGGTAGGATTCTATCCCATTAAGAAAAAATGGAGTGTATTTCGCTGTGAGAGACTCTTCAAAGAAATGGAGGAAGAAGCACTAAAGAAAAAAGAGAGAAAAATAAGAATATAAAGTTGAAACTAAACTTGAGCTATCCGCTGAAATCATAAAGCATAGGAAAGTTGATTGAGTCTTGATCTATTGCTCTTTCTTTGCATTATCTCGTATGTCCATTTATAGATTTTAATGCCACATGAGATGTAATCAGTCAGCTCCCTATGGTTGTATTAATGTCAGCTCTTACACAATATGGGTATCTGCCTTACCATTAAGACAACTATGGAATATGTTAATTTAAAATGTAAGGCTAGCTTTCTATGTATTCTGAGGGACTGCTTGCATAGAACTTAGCTTGATCCTCTCAATTATTACACATAAATATGCTGACATGCCTCTCATAACCCTAACCCCAGCCCCACAGTAACCCTAACCCTAGCCCCAACCCTAACCCCAGCCCACCGTAACCCTACCCCAGCCCCACAGTAACCCTAACCCTAGCCCCACCGTAACCCTAACCCCATCCCCACCCCAGCAGCAGCCGAACCCCAACCCTAACCCTACCCCGACCCCGACCCCGACCCCGACCCCGACCCCGACCGCCACCGCGCCCCTGCCCAAACCCAACTCTCACGCGCGCAACCCAGACCCAGCCATGAATAATCCAAAAATGCTTTAATTTACCTCGAGATTTATACCTGAACGGGTGCGCTGGTGGGCTGGAGCGACGACGGTGGCGAATTGGCGAAGAAACCGGCGTTGGCGACGACGGTGGCGACGAAATCGGCGGTGGCGACGACGGTGGCGACTCTGCCCAACGACGGCGGCGACGCGACGGTGGCGATTTGGGGTTTTTCGCGCGCGTTTGAGGGAGAGAGAGAAAATGAGCGTAGGCTTTTCGATCTGGCTTTGTTTTAAAACGATATTTACTTGCCCCTACGGATATATCCGTAGGTCCTTTGTTTGCGCCACCGTAGGGGCAAACACCAAATTAAGAATTAATTTTTTTATTCTTGAACGTCAGTGCCCGTAGGGGCAACCTTTTAGCCCTACGGAGTAATCCGTAGGGCCAAGTAAAATCTGCCCCAACGGATAATTCCATCCGTAGGGGCAACCCCCTATTTTACTAGTGAACAACTAATATCACATCAAGAACGAGATTCCTCATTTTGATGGAAGTCTCAAAACCGAAGGTTTGTTGGAATAGTTCGTCAAAGCCGATACCTTCTTCCACACTGCCGAAGTTTTCCCTCGTAGACAAATCCTTATAGTGGAAGCGCGGTTTGAAAGAGGAGCCCTTGCATGCTGTAATACCCGGTTCCATTGTGTTATTTTTTCGTATTTTGAATAAATATGTTTCCTATTTTTCCTATTTTTTTTCGATTTAAGCTAATTGATTTTTTCCTCTAAAACCCTAGCTTTACAACCCTAACCCACATCCAAGCACTGGCCTAGCCCATCTCTCTCTCCTTCACTCCTTTTTCTTTAATTTTTCTTCTCTTTGGGTGTCACGCCCCGCTTCCCAAGATACGTAACTACGACAAGTGACAGAGCCAACCATACTACCTGTGTTTAGGAATCATCCATCCACAGTCACATTACGGCTGTCTATAGGAATCAAAAACAGTAAAATATAAAAACTAGCTAACACATGTCCATCTGCCACAGTAAATAGAGTCAAGAAAATGTATAAGCGGAAACGAATCAAGCTCCAATAAATAACATCCGAATCATGTCCCAATATGGGCTCACATCAAAAGAAATAAAACTACGGAAATAAACAAACTAAACATCTCTAATAAATAGCTAGCTCCTCATTGCTCGGCTTGATTGCTAAAATACTCTTGATCTGTCTGCGATAAATGTAAAGGAACTGGGCCATGCAAAACCCAGACGTCAGTGCGTCATAATATCAAAATAATAGTAATAACCAGGATATGATGCTATGATTAAATATGAATGTAAATAATAAATACATGTATAAAACAAAGAGGTATTTGTATGTGATGTGTATCCTAAAATCTGTGTTTCTAGGTTATCTATTTTACAAGTCTTTGAAATCAATTTAATGGAATCGTCGATGTAACTTAATAGTATCCCGTGCGTGCCCGGGACTGTAACGACCCCAATATTACTATACCTTCATATTTTCTTTCTTTAGTAAAATATTTTATCTATTTGTTTGTAGTATTTTCTGTATATTTTGTTTTCTATTAAATATATTATTTTATTATTCTATCTATTTTTTCCAAACACATTTTTTTAAAACTAAATTTTAACCTTTTTTTTTTCAAATTAAACACAAGATCTAGCCCAGCCCATAACTTAAATCCAATTTCATTTTCATTTTCTCTTATAAAACTATGAGCCCAAAAGCCCACTTTCTTGTCAAGTAACGGCATATATTTAATGCTTGTTAAATTTATGCATGAACAACCTTGTGTCTCATTAGTTAAGTCCTTACATTGTTATTTCATAGGTAACATGTTCAAATCCTTATTTTTACAATTATTTTTTTATCAATTTTTATCTTTCTTATAACTTATAAATGAGACCTTTCATTTCATTTTCTTTTAATTCCAACATAATTATGATGGTTATAGATTATAACTAAGTAAAATTATTATGAAGAGTTTCAATTTTCTTTTAATACAAATATCTTTTCATCTCTTCTTCATCCCACCTTAGCCATTTCCTTTTGATCAATTCTAAAAAATAAAATAAAATAAAATCTCTTTTCCCTTGAGCTTGGAGAAGCACCGGTTCCATCAAACTTCAAAGACTGGGTTGAGGATTTTATCTAAACGGTGAGCCGGTTGTTATACAGACTCACACAACCTGTAAGTCCCCTCTCCTCCTCTTTTTCTCTACTTGAAATTCATCCATTTACCATGCCTACATCATGCCGAATCTTAAGATAACTAATTAGTCTCATGATAAAGTTTTTTGTTAAATTAAAAAATGGTTGAAATAAAGCATATATGTTTAGCTATAAAATCTTGTATGCAATGGTTGATAACATATTAAGTATTATTATTTTAGACGGTTAATCATGACCGGATCATATGTTTACTTCACATATGTTAATCCATGTTATTTATCGCTGAAATTTTAATTATTTATATTTATTTTTGCATACAAGAAAACAAAGTTATAAATAAATACCATAGATTTATCATTTTCAAATACGATCTTACAAAACCTTTATCTTTAAAATAATTTTTATAAATTAATTTCCACTTCTGGAAATTCTTAGAACATTAGGATAAAATAGTAGATAGAATTCCAAATCTACAGTAAAAATGTCATATCAAACCGAATAACGGTTTAGGTGTTACGTAGTTTTTTATTCAGTATTTTTAAAACTAGAAAACTGCCAATAAGGATCTTCTTCGAGAGACCATAACTCTGTAATTGTTGATCCAAATTAAGTCTTTTCAGATGTTTTGAACATTTACATCGAAAGATCTATATTTTCTTAGTTTTAAGTTTTTACTGAAAATCGACATAAAATATAGAAAACCGCGTTACAATATTAAGCGACGAATCTGGACAGAATCTGTTCTGATTCGCACACTGTTTTTAAATAGGATATAATTCGAACACCCGATATCCGTTCGTGACAAAATTTAGATGTGTAGATGCACAATTGATAGAGATATAATTTCCTGTATATTAGATTACTTATAAACGCATGAAACAACTCGATATAGGCTTTGCAATATAACATATTGTTGCTGTCCAGAAATCTGAATTTCTGTTTTAAACGCTGATATTAAAATGATCATAACTAGAGCTTTAGAAATCCAAATGTCACGCCCCACTTCCCAGTATACGGGCAGAGGACGCGACGAGGCCGCTACATATTTACTCTGAAGTAAATACGCTAAGCGTATCTAAGCAATATAGAAATATACACAAGAGACAAATGTAATGAAACCGCAACTTTATTTATTAACATTCTTTTGTACAATACATGGAAAAGTAAATACATCTGGATGAAACCAATGCCTAAACAGTGGCATAACAGAAAAGAGAAATACAGAATGTAAAAGAAAAGGTACAAGTGGAACTACAGCTCGGGATTTTCAATAAACCGGTCCAAGTCTTCACTGGTAGGCTCGATCTCTGGAAGGTCCGAATCACCTGACGACATTCAAAGAAGAAAAAGAATGTCGTCAGCGAACAAATCGCTCAGTAAGTCCCAAAGATAAGGGAGAAGTAGAATAGACACACACACAGAGAGAGAGAGAGTGTAGCTTTCAAAGTTGTATTATATTGTTATAATGTTGTATTTAGTGTTAACGATGTTGTTTGTAGCTTGGTACAGAAGAATACCAGTGTATACGAGAGGAGTCTCAGTAGACCAGAGACTAAGGTGAACAGAATATAGAGTACAAGGCTCCGTTATACAACCCGGAACAACGACAATTGAATTCAGGTTAGGTGTCTTAAATCTTGCAGTCTCGTGCCACTTCTAACACCTTCCGTACCAATCTACCCCTTAAACCCCGTGATGTCTTGATTGTATTGTTTGTATTGTATTGAAATTTGTATTGTCTTGTAATATAGATTGTATAATTGGATGACTTGCCGAAACCATGATATCAGTAAATGGAGGTAACTGAAGAATCATGAGTGTAACTGGAGAATCATGTAAATGGAAGTATATCCATGGTTCGGTTCAGTCAATATAGATTGATAGATTGAATATATGTATTCATGGATTCATATCGAATTGTTATATTGTAGATTGTACTTGAATCATATTCAAGTCAGATTGATTATAATGAGACTCAGTCTGAGTCAGAATAATTAGAAAGAGAAATTGAAGTCCTGAATTAAGTTTTGATGTTATCGGTAACCGCTGCACATGGGCGACATGATTTGTGTGTTTTTAAAAGACGATTACCGTGTTGATAACACCGTTTGTTAGATTGTCTACCTTAAATAGGCAAGCACCCACTTCTCCGGCTCCGTGAGGCTCAAGAGATTGGTCCCGCTTAAACCTATATTTACTAGGGTCCTTATTGTAATTTATAAAACTTGAGGGTTTTTTATATAGAAATAATTTTGTATAGTTTTCAAAATACACCCCAAGTATTTTATTATCGTCTTTAAAGTTTTCATTGATGTGTATTTTATCATTTTGACATTTCTAGTGATTAAAACCTATTTTCATAATGTATGGTACTTATTTGTAATATTGAACTTGTATGGAATTGCATGGTGTTTTCATGTAAAATGATTCTTTTGATTTAGAAAAGTTGGAATATTTATATTATCATAAAAATAGATATTTTGATGATATATATATATATATTTATATTTATATATATATATATATATATATATATATTTATATATATATATATATATATTTATATAAAAATAATTTTAATATATTATATTTCTAGAAATTTTATTTTCTTAAGATATTTGTATTTTTAAATCTCTCGAGACTGAATGCTCATTGCGAAGGTTTGCATCTCGCACTACTAAGTCCGAGGATGTGCGATAATCCGCACCATCCCGAACGGGTTCCCCAAATGGGTTGTAGCGGCGTTTTGCAAAGATTTATTTAAAATACATAATCTTGTGAAAATGGTTTTTATAAGTTAAAGATAGTTTTGTGTAAAACGGTATTTTCCGAATCTATATTTCCCAAAAGGCATCGTGCTGTGTTGCATATGAGTGTTGTGAAGAGATAGGTCATTATCTTGTGATCTATCTAAAGGTATAGCAAGATGAATGATATTTTGTGTCGGAACTAAACTTCATGGTATTTTACTGAAAAAGTGCAATAAAAATTGAAATATATATTCTTTTGAAATGGAATTTGTTCCATATGTTTTGTTAAGGATTAATAGTCAAGATGTAAGAGTTTGGTATGGTTGTGTTTAAGGAAAATTGAACTTTTTAGAGAAAACCGAATCGGAAGTTGGATTAACTCCACTTCCGTCGGGTTTTAGAAAAAGAACTTTTTAGAATAGCAAAGGGAAGAGGAAGGCGGGACTTACAAGCTAACAAGAAAGAGGGAAGAGAGAGGCAGAGAGGGGAATCGCCGGTGCGTCGCTGGAAACTCTTCGTATCGCCGTCGGAAATTCGTCGGAGCTTCGCCCTTCGCTAACTCCACTTGTACACAAAATTCTAGAGTGTTTTCTTGAGAGTTTGGACAGAATTTGTGAGTGAGGGGTGTGTCTTTAGGGGTGGTATTTATAGGAAAAAGTAGGGTTAGGGTAGGTGAAAGGGTGTGAAAGAAAAATGTATTTAATTTTGTATTAAAAAAAGTTTTAATTGAATTTTAAAGGCTCTGGAAATGTACAGGGTAATTAAAGTATACAGGGGTAATGAGGATACAAAAAGGCACAACTTCTCAGAAGAAACCAACCCGATCCGAGCTGAATCGGCCGGCGGCGGCGGCCGAGTCGGCTGGTCCGCCGGCCGAGTCGGGGCCGAGCTCGACGCCACGTTTCCGCCGTCACATGGTGAAGCTTCTGGGTCAGTTTATTTTATATGTGACCTTTGGTTTTACGGGTTTAGCACGTGTAGACTCTTGGGATTCTAAAAATTTAAAAAGAAATCAATATTAAAAATAATGTGGGTGATGGGATTTGAACTCTGTTGCTTTGGTTCAGCAGTGCAAGGTCTTACCAATGAGCTACAAGCTCCTTCTTTCTATTAAAAAACAAAACAAACTTATAACTTGTGCTCAGGCAAAAATACCCTTTTCTGTATTTTTGGAAAAAAATTGTACAGAAAGTTGTACAGTTGTTACATTCTACTCTCCTTATAAAAATTTCGTCCTCGAAATTTGTAAAAGGAAAGTGTAACATATTCAAGGAAAGTTTAGTGACTGAAGTACTAATAGTGTATGAAAAATAACAAGGTGGTGCAAGGGTTTTAAAAATGTGAAAGAGACCTACTAGTGTTACCTTGACCTACAGCCTCGGCTTCTACGGCTGCTAATGTGAAAGTCTGACGCCGTGGTACATTCCTCCTAGCTGGAGGCACATTCTGTCCTTGGGGCATGTTTCTCTGCCCTCGAGGCATGTCCCTCATTGCTTATTGGAATTGGCAAGTAGGCTGTGCAGGTAGTGGAGCAGAGAGTGCTAGACGAGGTGCAGGAGCCTGGATAGCTGGCCGCTGCGGGTAGTTGGTGGGTGTGTGATCTGAGTTGCTTCTATAAGGACAGTTTCCAATTCCGTGATTGGATGCGCTACAAATTAGACACAGACCTTTTGCGCGCCTACAGTCCTTCCACAAGTGTCCCTTTCTCCTGCAGTAGTAGCAGAAGTCTGGACTTGACTGGTTATTAATTTCTTCAGTTCTCCTGGGTTCGAACGATGGCCTGGAAAAGGCTCCTCCTGCCATTTGAGTGGCAGGGCGTTTCAAACTGGCAGATTGAGGTCTGCCCTTCCTCTTTACTACTGCCTCGTATCTTCGGGAAGCCTTCGAAGCCAAATCATGGGTTGGGAAATCCCCTGTAGCTAGAGCAGCTTGGATTTCTAGGTCCAACCCTTGCTGAAATCTTTTAGCTCTGATATCAGCAGTTGGTATGAGATGGGCCGCAAACCTATTACGGTCTTGTGTTAGCTGTGTAGTATGTGATATAAAATCGAATATTGAGACGTATCTTACCGACTGAGCATGGTGAACTCAGCGTCATACTCATCTACAGATGTGATCCACATTGAACCTTGTTGCAAATGGATGAACTGCTGTTCCATGTCGAACCTGGCAGTCTCAGGGAAGTACTTTATGTCGAACATGTCGCGGAAAGTCTTCTATTCGATAGGTTGGTCAAGATGGATTTCTTCCGCCTTCCACCAGACTCGTACATTGTCCGTGAGCTGTAATTTCGCAACACGAACCCAAGCTATTTCTGGCACTTGTGTCGCTGCCAAATCGTCTTCGATGCTCTGAGCCCATTCCTCAGCTTCCAGCGGGCTCTCTTTTCCTGTAAACTGTTTAGGGTGCAAAGCCCTGAATTGCTTCACCCCAGGTGCTTCTGCTTCTGGACGGTTCAAGAGAATAGCAGTCTGTTGCTGCTGTCCTTCCAGGAGGCTACGGATTGCCTCAAACATGACCGTCTGCTCGTTGATTGGAGCAGCTACGGCAGGTGTAATTGGTAGTGGTGGTGGAGTGTTGTTGAAGTTGGTGCGGTGTTGTTCGGGGAATCCATAACCTTGAATGAAAAATTTAGGTCAGGACATGTTCAAAGTATATGAAATGATAAGATTCAAGGAACATGAATTGTAAAGAATGTTTTCAGTTGCTGGTTCTTGTGTTATATTGCTTAGGTTGTTCACGCAGAACTGAACTGCATGGTAGTGTTCCATACAGCTTTGACCTGCATGGGCCACCAACAAAATCTGTCACGCCCCGCTTCCCAGTATACGGGAAGAGGACGCGACGAGGCTGCTACGTATTTACTCTGAAATAAATACTCTAAGCGTATCTAAGAAATATAGAAATATACACAAGAGACAAATGTAATGAAACATCAACTTTATTTATTAACATTCTTTTGTACAATGCATGGAAAAGTAAATACATCTGGATGAAAGCAATGCCTAAATAGTGGCATAACAGAAAAGGGAAATACAGAATGTAAAAGAAAAAGTACAAGTGGAACTGTAGCTCGAGATCTTCAATAAACTGGTCCAAGTCTTCACTGGTAGGCTCGATCTATGGAAGGTCCGAATCACCTGACGATATTCAAAGAAGAAGAAAAAGAATCTCGTCAGCGAACAAATCGCTCGGTAAGTCCAAAAGATAAGGGAGAAGTAGAATAGACAGAGAGAGAGAGTGTGTAGCTTTCAAAGTTGTATTATATTGTTATAATATTGTATTTAGTGTTAACGCTGTTGTTTGTAGTTTGGTACAGAAGAGACCAGTGTATACGAGAAGAGTCTCAGTAGACCAGAGACTAAGATGAATAGAATATAGAGTACAAGGCTCCGTTATACAACCCGGAACAACGACAATTGAATTCAGGTTAGGTGTCTTAAATCTTGCAGTCTCGTGCCACTTCTAAGACCTTCCGTACCAATCTACCCCTTAAACCCCGTGATATCTTGATTGTATTGTTTGTATTGTATTGCAACATGTATTGTCTTGTAATATAGATTGTATAATTGGATGACTTGCCGAAACCATGATATCAGTAAATGGAGGTAACTGGAGAATCATGGATGTAACTGGAGAATCATGTAAATGGAAGTATATCCATGGTTCGGTTCGGTCAATATACATTGATAGATTGAATATATGTATTCATGGATTCATATTGAATTGTTATATTGTAGATTGTATTTGAATCATATTCAAGTCAGATTGATTATAATGAGACTCAGTCTGAGTCAGAACAATTAGAATGAGAAATTGAAGTCGTGAATTAAGTTTTGATATTATCGGTAACCGCTGCACATGGGCGGCAGGATTTGTGTGTTTTTCAAAGACGATTACCGTGTTGATAACACCGTTTGTTAGATTGTCTACCTTAAATAGGCAAGCACCCACTTCTCCGGCTCCCTGAGGCTCAAGAGATTGATCCCGCTTAAACCTATATTTACTAGGGTCCTTATTGTAATTTATACAACTTGAGGGGGTTTTATGTAAAAATAATTTTGTATAGTTTTCAAAATACACCTCAAGTATTTTATTATCGTCTTTAAAGTTTTCATTGATATGTATTTTATCATTGTGACATTTCTAGTGATTAAAACCTATTTTCATAATGTATGATACTTATTTGTAATATTGAACTTGTATGGAATTGCATGTTGTTTTCATGTAAAATGATTCTTGTGATTTAGAAAAGTTGGAATATTTATATTATCACAAAAATAGATATTTTGATGATACATATATATATATATTTATATAAAAATAATTTTAATATATTATATTTCTAGAAATCTCATTTTCTTAAGATATTTATATTTTTAAATCTCTCGAGACCGAATGCTCCTTGCGGAGGTCTGCATCTCGCACTGCTAAGCCCGAGGATGTGCGATAATCCGCACCATCCTGAACGGGTTCCTCAAATGAGTTGTAGCGGCGCTTTGCAAAGATTTATTTAAAATACATAATCTTGTGAAAATGGTTTTTATAAGTTAAAGGTAGTTTTGTGTAAAACGGTATTTCCCGAATCTATATTTCCTAAAAGATATCGTGCTATGTTGCATATGAGTGTTGTGAAGAGGTAGGTCATTACCTTGTGATCTATCTAAAGGCATAGCAAGATTAATGATGTTTTGTGTCGAAACTAAACTTCATGGTATTTTACTGAAAAAGTGCGATAAAAATTGAAATATACATTCTTTTGAAATGGAATTTGTTCCATAAGTTTTGTTAATGATTAATAGTCAAGATGTAAGAGTTTGGTATGGTTGTGTTTAAGGAAAATTGAACTTTTTAGAGAAAACCGAATCGGAAGTCGGATTAACTCCGCTTCCGTCAGGTTTTAGAAAAAGAGTTTTTTAGAATAGCAAAGGGAAGATGGAGGCGGGACTTACAAGCTAACAAGAAAGAGGGAAGATAGAGGTAGAGAGGGGAATCTCCGGTGCGTCGTTTCGTCGCTGGAAACTCCTCGTATCGCCGTCGGAAATTCGCCGGAGCTTCGTCCTTCGCTAACTCCACTTGTACACAAAATTCTGGAGTGTTTTCTTGAGAGTTTGGACAAAATTTGTGAGTGAGGGGGATGTGTTTAGGGGTGGTATTTATAGGAAAAACTTAGGTTAGGATAGGTGAAAGGGTGTGAAAGAAAAATGTATTTAATTTTGTATTAAAAAGAGTTTTAATTGAATTTTAAAGGCTCTGGAAATGTGCAGGGTAATTAAAGTATTAAGGGGTAATGGGGATACAAAAAGGCACAACTTCTCAGAAAAAACCAACCCGATCCGAGCTGAATCGGCCGGCGGCGGCGGCCGTGTCGGCTGGTCCGCCGGTCGAGTCAGGCCGAGTCGGGGCCGAGCTCGACGCCACGTGTCCGCCATCGCATGGTGAAGCTCCTGGGTCAATTTGTTTTATATGTGACCTTTGGTTTTACAGGTTTAGCACGTGTAGACTCTTGGGATTCTAAAAATTTAAAAAGAAATCAATATTAAAAATAATGTGGATGATGAGATTTGAACTCTGTTGCTTTGGTTCAGCAGTGCAAGTTCTTACCAATGAGCTACAAGCTTCTTCTTGATATTAAAAAGCAAAACAAACTTATAACTTGTGCTCAGGAAAAAAAACCCTTTCTGTATTTTTGAAAAAAAAATTATACAAAAAGTTATACAGAAAGTTTAGGGTTGTTACACCAAATCACGTGAATCTTGGAGTTTTGGATAAGTACATCGAAAAGCCTACAATTCTCTATTAATTTTCGTAACCTAAAACCTGATGAAAATTAACTCAAACTGCGTTTTAAAAATATATGACGGTGCTGTACAGATTCTGATCTGGTTTGCTCGACGATACGAAAACGGGTATATCTCCCAAACCGGTAGTCGTATTTAGGCGATACTGGAACTCACGCGTGCATAACACTTAGATCTATATTTCTATTTATATTCCGAAATTGATTGACTTGATTGATTAGTCGTACACAACACTTATTTCTAATATTGTTTTTGAACGTTACTTGTATACTTATCTCATATAATATTCTGTGATTGCTTATTTATTTTTATTTATATGACTTGGGATTAAACCATTACATGTTAGAATTGACTTGATCTTGACACGACTCAATCATGAATACTTGAACTCAATATGTACACTTGAACCAACTTGACTCGAACCATAAATACAATTGGCATGACTTGCACTTAACATGATTACATGAACTCAATCTTAAAAACTTGATATCATACACTGTTTTCCGCCGAACACAGAGACGGGACCGCGTAGGTTCGTCTTGCCTGAATTTGGGGACAGATGCTAATTGGTGCTATCCATCCACCTCTCCGAAGATGCCAAGTTAATTTATGACACCATGTATCGAAGGTTTAAACGGATGCGGCCGATTCAGCAGACTTCATCAGATTCCCCCTCATTGAGGGATTTTTTATTGTGGGGACGCTCTTCCCTGCAGGCGCAAACCCCTGCAGTTAATTACGCTACCGCATCGCGGTGACCACTTTCTCCTTCTCCAGATGGTCACTTCGTGTCGTGTATGTTTGTTTTGTTTTTAGTTGCCCGTGGATTGTATACGGAGACTAATTTATGTTGTCACCCGTAGGGCGTGGATTAGTCCAAATCCGTATTTTCTTAAATTTGGGTTTGTGGTTGGGTTTAAGGATACGTTAGTCTCATTTGAGACTAAGATCAACTTAAATGTTTGTTAAGGATACGTTAGTCTAATTTTAGACTAAGATCAACTTAACGGGATCGTTTAGATCCAACAAAAGAGCATTTGGGCTCTATTGTTTAGTTTAGGGACATTGCGGTCCATTACCAGTTTTAGGACATGGTGGTCCAAGGTTAGTTTAAGGACATTACGGTCCAATGTTAGTTTAAGGACATCTCGGTCCAACATTAGTTTAAGGACATTACGGTCCATGGGTTTAAAGGACCCCACAGTCCGAGATTAAGGACATCATAGTTCGTGGGTTTAAAGGGACCCCACAGTCCGTAGTTTAAAGACGTCATAGTCTATAAAGTTTAAGGACATCATAGTCCATGAGTTTAAGGACCCTACAGTCCATGGAATGATTGGTTATCGGGACCCGTCACCTCTCTGAAGACGTTGAAGAATTATAATGACAAATATCAGAGGAGTGAAGAGATGTACCCTTGAATCAAAGTTGATTGGAAAATCTGTAGTCCAATTTGGGACTAAGATCAAAGATTTATGAGCATATGGGCTCAATTAATCTGAATGAGGGATTTATGGCCAGCTTGTGCTCGGCCCATTTAGTTAAAATGTTAAGCATTTGACAATGCTGAGCATTGATTTGAATTCTTACAATGTTTTTTGTCTTTTACTGAATGCTGAGCATTCCTCATAGGTCTGGGCTTTATTTGTAGAACAATTTATGTTCTTTTAGCGCACACGTGGGGAGCACGTGGCGCGCTTGGCGCTTTGCGCCAGTCAAAGAGCGCAGAGCGCTAGTTTATGAGCGCATTGCGCTTCTGCTGAGTAGCGCTCTCGTGAGGAGCACGTGGTGCACTTGGCGCCAGATGATGGGCGCATTGTGTCAGTTTATGAGCGCAAAGCGCTATTTTATGAGCGCAAGTGCTATTTGTTCAGTGGCGCACACGTGGGGAGCACATGATGCGCTTAGCACCAGTCTATGAGCACAGTGCGCTATATTTGGAGCGCTAAGGCTCTGCAGCGCTAGTCTTGAGCGCTGAGGCGCTTCTGTTAAGTAGCGCACACGTGAGGAGCACGTGGTGCGGTTGGCGCTGTGCGCTTGGCGCCAGTCCAAGAGCGCAATTATGGGATGATTTCATCTCATAAAGAAGTGAATTCTTCTTTTTAATTAATTATGGGATGATTTCATCTCTCTGTTCATTATCATCATTTTTTACCTTGAAGAAAAATCTTCTTTCTCTGAGAGCTTGGCTCTTCCTTCTGAAATCTCTCAAAGCTTGTGGGGGGTTCCTTTCTGTGTTTCTGTCTCTCCTTCATTTTTTTTATCTCTCTATTTTTCTTGGAAAGAAGGATCATTGGTCGTTGGGACCCACCACCTCTCCGACGACCCTGAGAGATTACAGCGCCATATATTGAAGGTGTGGAGGGATGTACCCTTTGAACCATGTCCCACTCATCAGGGGGGAAGAATAAGCTGGAGCTTAAGCTTCTCGCTGCTGAAAAGGGCTTCTTTGCGTTCGCGCACGTGTTGGGCGCACGTGCGTCGCACGTGTTGGGCGCACGTGCGTCGCACGTGTTGGGCACATATGTTTGCACGTAGTGCACATGGAGCTTGTGCATATGCGCATTATGGGGGAGCAAGCTCCTATGGAGAAATAATCTCCTTTGAGTATTATGAAATACTTCCACGTGCGTTGCACGTGTTTGGCTTACGTGCGTTGCACGTGGCGCGCATGTGGCGAGCGCACGTGCATTGCACGTGGCGCACGTGGTGCTTGCGCATATGCGCATTATGGGGGGGAGCAAGCTCCTATGGAGAAATAATCTCCTTTGAATATTATGGAATACTCCCACGTGCGTTGCACGTGTTTGGCTCACGTGCGTTGCACGTGGCGCGCATGTGGCGAGCGCACGTGCATTGCACGTGGCGCACATGGTGTATGTGCATATGCGCATTATGGGGGGGAGCAAGCTCCTATAGAGAAATAATTTTCTTTGAGTATTATGGAATACCCATCCTTTTCTATGAGGTATCCCCTCTTATTTATATGTGAGTGGTAGAGAAGAGATCTCTCTTTTTCCCGATGTGGGACTAAAAATGCATCCCCCATGTAGTAGAGCATTACTTTAGATTACACGTGCGTAGCACATTTGCTCATAACTTTTGATCCCGGATGAATTATGAGGCCCATAATATATCAAATCGAAGGATTTTTCGAGACACTTTTGATACCATCAGAATTTAGCTGTTTCTCATTCGGGAGTTTGTCAAAATACAGCCCGGAAAATACTGGTTCACATTTTCTTCCTTAGATTACACGTGCATAGCATATTTGCTCATAACTTTTGATCCCGAATGAATTATGAGGTCCATAATATATCAAATCGAAGGTTTTTTCGATACGCTTTCGATACCATCAGAATTTAGCAGTTTATCTTTCGGGAGTTTGTTAAAATACAGCCCGGAAGATACTGGTTCACATTTTCTTAAGCGTATCGCTGTCATTTGATACCTTGGGCTCTTTTGCGCAGAAATTTTTGGCGGGAACAAATGCCTCCCACTACTTTGCCCACGTAAGTATGTACGTGGGTGAAGTGGTGCAGAGTAATGCATGGAATATGACCAGTTTCGGGTTGGTATATGATTTTCAGAATCTTGATCTGAGAAGATAACGAGCGGACACAAGCGTCGTCATTTATCATTGACTCAAATCTCGACTTTTAAGGGATATAGTTCTAAACGCTTAGCTCCATGAGCCGCATCCTTCTATTTCTTTATGTTTTACTCTGGCGTGAAGTAGTTTATATGCTCATGAGTAACTTCTCCATTTCAGTGGCATGTAGCTTTGGCAAGTATGGCCCATAGATGGTAGATAACAGTTCATCTTGAACTCTTTATAAGGTAGCGATGGCTTAGGAAACAGGTTCAGGTTTGCTGTCTAAGGCTTTTCAACTTTATGAACCCTGAGGGTCTCATAAAGACCTTTCTCTCTACGTGTCGAAAAGATCTCGTAGGTGTATTTTCTCCTTAGGAATCGTGAAGATTCCTAAGTGTGTTTTCTCTTGGGAGTCGTATGGATCTCACAAGAGAGTTTTCTTTCTTACGAGTCGAGAGGACTCGTAAGTGATTGATGAGATTGACATTATCCGCATTTCACGAAGTTAGAAGTTGCTCTGGGCGTTTCCCACGGGTCAAGATTGACTTTAGCCGTGTTCCACGGGACCAGGATTTGCTCTGGATGCTTCCCACGGGGTCAGGATTGACATTAACCGTGTTCCGTAAGGACCAGGATCCGCTCTGGACGCTTCCCACGGGGTCAGGATTGACATTAGCCATGTTCCACTAGACCAGGATTTGCTCTGGACGCTTCCCACGGGGTCAGGATTGACATTAGACGTATTCCACTAGAACAGGATTTGCTCTGGACGCTTCCCACGGGGTCAGGATTGACATTAGCCGTGTTTCACAAGGACCGGGATTTGCTCTGGACGCTTCCCACGGGGTCAGGATTGACATTAGCCGTGTTCCACAGGACCAGGATTTGCTCTGGATGCTTCCAACGGGGTCAGGATTGACATAGGCCATGTTCCGCAAGGACCAGGTTCCGCTATGGACGCTTCCCATGGGGTCAGGATTGACATAGGCCGTGTTCCACTAGACCAGAATTTGCTCTGGATGCTTCCCACGGGGTCAGGATTGACATAGCCGTGTTCCGCAAGGACCAGGTTCCGCTCTGGACGCTTCCCACGGGGTCAGGATTGACTTAGGTCGTGTTCTACAAGACCAGGATTTGCTCTGGACGCTTCCCACGGGGTCAGGATTGACATAGCTGTGTTCCGCAAGGACCAGGTTCCGCTCTGGACGCTTCCTACGGGGTCAGGATTGACATAGACCGTGTTTCACTAGACCGGGATTTTCTCTGGATGCTTCCCACGGGGTCAGGATTGACATAGCCGTGTTCCGCAAGGACCGGGTTCCGCTCTGGACGCTTCCCATAGGGTCAGGATTGACATAGGTCGTGTTCCACTAGACCAAGATTTGTTCTGGATGCTTCCCACGGGGTCAGGATTGACATTAGCCGTGTTCCACAGGACCAGGATTTGCTCTGGATGCTTCCCACGGGGTCAGGATTGACATTAGTCGTGTACCACAAGGACCAGGATCCGCTCTGGACTCTTCTCACGGGGTCAGGATTGACATTAGCTGTGTTCCGCAAGGACCAGGATCCGCTCTGGACGCTTCCCACGAGATCATGATTGACATTAGCTGTAACACCCGAGCCCAATACTACTAATTCCAGTTACCGTTTGAACGTAGTGTGGCACTCATTTCATTTATCTTGCTTGATTGTTACTTATTATAAATTCTACCCGGAAATTCATTTCTGCATATAACAATTTATGGCATCTAAAATAAAATTAAAAATATTCATCTTGGCCTACTTGACACCCCTAACCCTGCTGTAGCGTCCGTGCATCGTGTTCTCGTCCCGTTCAGTGAAACGAGCGAGTTTGGACGGCTACGTGCACGTACGTGTGTCCGTTTTGGGGGTATACTTTTTGATCATAAAACACTTCATTTTCACTTTTGGATCTCGCTTAAAATCATATTATTTCAATTTCAAATTTTTGGACCCAACCCGGACGCGATTTGGAAATGTTTTACTTTGCGCCAAAATCCCATTTTTTTTTATATATTTTAAACCGTAATATATTTCTTAAACCTTATACTATATTTCCTCTTCCTAAAATCTTTTAATTAAAATCTATTCCTAACAAACAAATTCATCAGCCAATCGCAACCTCTCCTTTAACCCCGTGGGCCCCACTTCTCTCTCCCCTCTCTCCCGTCGCTCTCTATCTCTCTCTATCTCTCTCTCTCTCTCCTATATATATATATTCTATCTTCTTCCCTCCTCCTTTTCTTTTTAATAAGAAGCTGAAACCCAAACCCCTTGGAACCCTAGCCGTCTAGCCTTCGTTGCCGTCGACCCTCACGTTGCCGACGACTTCTCATCACCATCTCACCACCCTCATCACCTCATCTCCTCTCTTCTTTTATCCCCGAAAACCCATAACCCAGCAACCCCACAACTCCCCGACCACAACCCTGCAATCCCCGACCTCACACCTCCAACCCTCGACCTCGCCGCCGACCTCCTCGTCCCCTCACCCTCATCATCTCCTTAACCTCACCCTCACCTATCTCCAACCCCCGACAACACCCTGCACACCCACTACCCGAGAACCTGCAGCCCACGCCCAAGCCCGCAACTTCTCACCACCTCGTTTCCGATCACCCTGACACCATCGCCTCATCACCCACCACCTCGTCGACCTTACCTCGTCGCTGTCATCCTCTCATCCCTCTTCTACTTCTTCCCCGACACCACTGCAGATCTCGACACCACAATCCCAAGCACCCATTCTTGCACCCCGAGCAACTCAGGAAACACCTCTGCCCTTTGACGTTGACGGATGCCCATCGTCGCCGTCATTGCCCCCTTGTCTCCTCTGTCCTTAGAAACCCCAAGCCAACCCATTCTTCTTCTCCATCCTCCTTCCTTTCTTCTTTGTTTCTTTTCTTTTCTTGATTGAAATTCTTGACCGTCGCTGTTTTGCATCTCGCCAGAATCCGGCCGTGCCGGCGGCGCATCCCGACGTTCCAGCGAGGTACCCCGACCCGTGTGGTTCCACTGTTCGTCGTTTGGGTTCATTCCGTGAACCGTGCGCCCGTCGCGAGTTTTCCCTGCCGACATTCTACGTTCTGTTTTCCCGATTCACGACCCGTCGAGGCAAGTACCCCTTGCTACATGCTAAACAATATTTACTTATAATTAATAACACCCTAAACCTGTAAATTTAACTTTGGTACGATCCTTTATCATTTTCATGTACAATGTTGTTATATATCATTTTATCTTTCAAACTTGGAACCTACAGTTTGCAATTGAACCTAATAACCACATTTATCTGTTTAATCACATTTTTAATATTGACATAGCTTATGGCATTTATCTCTATAGTTTTGTTCCATTTGGACACTCGTGTGCATTTTAACCTGTAATAGCTGTACTGAACCGTTATATAAATCATTGCACCTCTAAAGTTCTTAAACTTGTTAACATGATTAAAAGGCCATAATTGTCATACTGCATTCGCATAACATTGAAATCATCTCTGTGACACAACTGATAACTGTACTGCAAATTGAGTAAATCCGCCTATTGCTTAATTCATTGCTTATATCATATTGATGATAACCATGCTTGATTGTATAACTGATTGTGAGCACATCCATGATATTGTTTACATCTTGACCTGATGTACCATGACCTGACCCGTTACCTGATCTTGTGTCTAATGCCAACAAACCTGACATGTAGTCCTCATGGACCGTTCCTGTTGTCTATCCAGACAAACCTGTTTACCTGATCCTGTGTTGGCATTAGTTTCTTGATTTCGGGATACCTGACTTGACTTACACATATAACTTGGGGGTATGGGGAAATCAAAGGTGAAACCTGACTTGTAACTCAACAGTTCACTACCTGTACTGATCAGTTTTAGAGGCCAGGCCCGCCTCGTGACGATGCTGCTGACATCGTTGGTCTTTATCCTTTCCCTGTTAGTGCCTAGCGGCACGTCTTGGTTTCAGCCCGAAAGTCTTAGACCGTGGTCCCGGGCATGCACGGGATACTATTCAGTTACATCGATGATTCATCAATTTGGTTTCAAAGACTTTAGAACAGAAAACCAGATAGAACAGTTTAGTTTACCCACTGCACCTTACCCTGCACTGCTCTGACTTATATTATTGTTACTCTTGTTTTATTCATGTTTATATTGCATTGCCTGCTACACTGTTCATATTATATTGCTTGATGACTTGACGCGCTGGCGTTTGGGTTTTGCATGGCCCAGATTCTGTATCGCTGTTGCAGTCCGAGCAGGAGTACTTCAGCCAACAGGCTGAGCTGTGAGTTTAGCAGTAGTTAGTTTTTCTTTCCTGCATTTTATTCCTGATGTGAGCCCGCATTATGGGACATACATTCCTGTTATTTGTATTGGATCTTTCGCTTCCGCATTTTATTATTCTTGACTCATGTTATCTTGGATTATGGACATATTTTAGATAGTTTTATTTTGTTCTTGATATCTCTACAGCCGTAATGTGACTGTGGATGGATACTTCCTACCCACAGGTAGCATGGTTGGCTATGTCACGTGCCCATTTCAGCGTACCGTAGGAAGCGGGGCGTGACATTAGCCGTGTTCCACTAGACCAGGATTTGCTCTGGATGCTTCCCACGGGGTCAGGATTGACATTAGCCGTGTTCCCTAAGGACCAAGATCCGCTCTGGACGCTTCCTATGGGGTCAGGATTGACATTAGCCGTGTTCCACTAGATCAGGATTTGCTCTGTATGCTTCCCACGGGGTCAGGATTGACATTAGCCGTATTCCACAAGGACCAGGATTTGCTCTGGACGCTTCCCACGGGGTCAGGATTGACATTAGCCGTGTTCCGCAAGGACCGGGATTCGCTCTGGACGCTTCCCACAGGGTCAGGATTGACATTAGCCGTGTTCCACTAGACCAGGATTTGCTCTGGATGCTTCCCACGGGGTCAGGATTGACATTAGCCGTGTTCCGCAAGGACCAGGATTTGCTCTGGATGCTTCCCACGGGGTCAGGATTGACATTAGTCATGTTCCACAAGGACCAGAATTTGCTCTGGATGCTTCCCACGGGGTCAGGATTGACATTAGCCATGTTCCGCAAGGACCAGGATCCACTCTGGACGCTTCCCACGGGGTCAGGATTGACATTAGCCGTGTTCCACTAGACCAGGATTTGCTCTGGATGCTTTCCACGGGGTCAGGATTGACATTAGCCGTGTTCCGCAAGGACCAGGATCCGCTCTGGACGCTTCCCACGGGGTCATGATTGACATTAGCCGTGTTCCACAAGGACCAGGATTTGCTCTGGATGCTTCCCACGGGGTCAGAATTGACATTATCCGTGTTCCGTAAGGACCAGGATCCGCTCTGGACGCTTCCCACGGGGTCATGATTGACATTAGCCGTATTCTACAGGACCAGGATTTGCTCTGGATGCTTCCCACGGGGTCAGGATTGACATTAGCCGTGTTCCACGGGACCAGGAGGGGTTGACTTTATCCGTATTTCATGGAGTCGGGAGTTGACTTTATCCGCATTTCACGGAGTCGGGGGTTGACTCACGGTTGTCTGTGCACCGCCGAGTCATGGAACTGGAAACTTTGCCGCGGCTCCGATTTGCTGATATTGCGTCTGTTGTAATGAGACGGATGTTGAGGTGGTCTCTAGGTTGTCTGTGAACCGTCGAGATTCGGAGTAGGGACTTTGTCATGGCTCCAAGGTTGATTGTCGCGTCTGAATCCTGCTGGAATGAGGAGGAACGCTATTGTGGGTCTCCAGGCTGTAGATGTAGCCGTTGAGACTTGGCTTCTTTTTCTGATGGAGCCTGGTGGGAAGGTATGGTTCCCTCTTCGTTTGTGCCCCTGGATTGTATACAGGGATCGATGCGATCTCACCTGTAGGGCAAAAAGTTTCATTTTATATATTTTTCTTTCCGCGATACTCTATCATTTCAGCTTTTATATCGCGAAAGTCGCGATTGCCTAATCATTTCGGCTATTTTTCGCGGTGCCCAATCATTTCGGCTATTTGTTTTATTTACTCACTGATTTTTATTGCGAGTTGCCCAACCATTTCGGCTATTTTGTTTGCATACACTTTTACTTGCTGATTTTGTTGCAAGTTGCCCCATCATTTCGGCTATTTCATATGCATTTGTGGCTTGCTGACTTTTCACTGCGAGTTTGGGATTTCATACCGATTTAGGCATCAGCATCGCTACAACTGGGATATTGCTAGGAGCGAATCATCATTTGCCTTTGTCGATGTCGAACAAAGGTGACTTAGTAAACATGGTTAGGATCCTGTCGACTAAGGCTTTTAACTTCATGAGCCGTAAGGGTCTCATGAAGGTATTTCTCCCTACGAGTCATGAGGATCTCGTATGTGCATTTTCTCCTTAAGAATCGTGAGGAGTCTTAAGTGTATGGTCTCTTATAAGTCGTAAGGATCTTACAAGAGTATTTTCTCCTTAAAAGTCAAGAGGACTTACAAGGGTTGTTCACCGTGTGAGCATATCCCCGGTCTCTGGTGGGACTTTGTTAGGGAAATGTTTATTCGCGCTCGTGGATTGTATACAAGGGTCAGCATTGAACCGCTTGTAGGGTATCATTGGAGATTGTGATGGCTTAAGAACAGGTTCAGATCCTTGTAGCTTAAGGCTTTTGAATCCTATGAGTCGTGAGGGTCTCAAAGGGGAATTCTCCTTACGAGTCGTGAGGATCTCGTAAGTGTAATTTCTCCTTAGGAATCATGGGATCCCTCAGTTTGTTTCTTCCTTGTGAGTCGTAAGGATCTCACGCAGGTGGTTTCTCCTCACAAGGTCGAGAGGGCCTTGCAAGTATCTTTTAACGAGATTGCGCCCTTTAGGGTTTTCATAAAACTCGCCGGTAGCCCTGCTGTTTTTACTCACGGAGCCCTTTCGAGTTTTCATCCGTGCCCATTTTGCTTATGGACATACCGTTTTCTTCTTTCTTTCTTTTTTTCTTTTTTTGTGTCAGCCTTGGGATGCTGCGGTCCATAGTAGTTTATCGACGTCTCGGTCAACAGCCAGTTTTAGGACATAGTGGTCCATCGTTAGTTTAAGGACGTTTCGGTCCGTCGTTAGTTTTAGGACATTTCGGTCCGTGGCCAGTTTTAGGACATAGTGGTCCATTATTAGTTTAAGGACGTTTCGGTCCGTTTGCCGGCTATTACTTATAGAGTTTGGGCTTAGGAAAATAGCGAGCAGATATAGGCGTCGTCATCTATCGTTGACCTAGGCCGTGACTCGTCAGGCGTAGTATTTTTTTAGGAAGAGACCATTTATTGGCCTGAAAGGTCTTTCACCATGCATGTCCATGAGTAGATAGGCTTCACCCTGGTAAACTTTGTCTATGATATACGTGCCTTCATAGTTCGGCTCGAATTTCCCCCATTTGGCATGATTGGGGATCATAGGTCTCTTGACTACTAGCACGAGTTCACCTTGGCGGAATGTTCTTGGCTTAGTCAATCTCTCGTATGAGCGCGTCATCTTTACTTTGTAAGCCTTCAGGTTTTGTTGTGCCATGAGCCGGGTCTCATCAAGGGCGTCGAGCTCCTCAAGCCGAAGGTGAGCATTTTCTTCGTCTGCTAGCTTGTAGTGAAGGCCACTCGTAGAGAGGGTAGCTCTATCTCGAAGGGGAGTACCGCTTCTGTGCCGAATACCAATGCATATGGCGTTGTGTTCGTGGCTGTTTTGAACGTAGTTCGATACGCCCATAGAGCTTCATGCAGTCTCTCGTGCCAGTCCTTCTTATTTCGAGACACCGTCTTTTTCACGATCTTCGTCAAGGTCTTGTTGAAAGCCTCAGCTAGACCGTTAGCTCGGGGATTATAGACCGAAGAGTATCTCCAGTCTATGTTATGCTGTTGTGCGAAGCGGCTGATCTTATGGCTTATGTAGGCTGGCCCGTTATCGGAGATAATCCGTCGCAGAGTGCCGAACCGATAAATGACATGTGTCTTGAAGAAATGGAGAATATTCTCCGTCTTCACTTCTCTTAGTGGTACTGCTTCTGCCCACTTGGAGAAGTAATCGGTTGTTGCCAAAATGAATCGATGTCCCCTATACGATGTTGGTTCGATGGGTCCGATTATGTCAGTTCCCCACATTTCGAATGGACAGCTAGCCACCGTTGGATGTAGCGGATTTGGATGCTGGTGGATAAAGTCCCCGTTAATCTGGCACGAGTGGCATTGCTTCGCGTATTTGAGGCAGTCTTGGATCATTGTGGGCCAATAATAGCCCATCCTTTTGATCTTCAGCTTCATCTTCGTCCCGGTTTGGTGAGAACCGCAGAGTCCGTCGTGAGTTTCTTGGACGACTCTCTTTGCCTCTTCAGGTCCCTGGCATCTTAGCCACAGGGAGTTGAACGATCTTTTATACAGAGTATCATTGACAAAGGCGAAGGATAGAGCTCGTTTCATGAGCTGATGTCTTGATGACGCGTCTTCAGGTGTTCGACGGGATTTGAAGTAGTCTATAAAGACTTCTCTTCAATCCATAGCCTTTTCCTGGTCTTTTACTTGTAGGGTTGCTTGCTCTGTCGTTCCCTTTTCTTCGGACGACTCCGGAGATATTTTTGCTGGTGCAAGAACCCGACGGCTTTGTACTATGATCCTCACGTCATCGAGGTTCTCGTCGGCCAGTTCTTTAGCGAGTTTGGCCAATGCATCCGCTTTGCTATTTTCCGCACGCGGTATGCTTTCCACGGTGTAGTAAGGAATTTGAGTCAGCAGTCGCTGCACTCTCTCGCCGTACTTCACCAACTCAGACTTGCACGTTTGATAGTCGCTGTTTACTTGACTAACAATCAGTTGGGAGTCTCCGTATATGAGGAGGCTTTCGACTCCCATGTCGACAGCGATCTCAAGACCTGCTATCAAAGCTTCATATTCGGCTTCATTGTTCGTCCTCGGCTCTATTAAGGAGAAGGCGAAGCGCATTATCCCTTCTTGTAGTGTCACGAAGATGAGGCCCACCCCAGATTTGATTATGGGGGTGTTTTGTTTGCGCTTCTTCATGGAAGATGCTCCATCGAAATAGAGTTCCCATTGGGTATCACTCTCTCTTCTCTCCCCGTCGATCGTGTCAAATGCGTGTTCGTCGGGCAATTCGCAGTTCAAAAGAGAATCGACAGGTATTGGATGCTCAGCGAGGAAATCGGTGATAGCCTGGCCTTTTACCGCCTTGAGGGGACGATAAGTTATCGAGAACTACATCAAGAGCATGGCCCATTTAGCGAGCCGTCCCGTTAATATAGCCTTTGACATCAAATATTTGAGAGGATCCACCTTTGATATGAGATGGACCTCATGTGCCAACGCATAGTGTTTGAGCTTCGTTATCGCAAAGATCAACGCCAGGCAGTGTTTTTCGATGGGGGAGTAATTGTTTTCTTCCCCCAGGAGAACTCGACTCAGATAGTAGAGAGCTCTCTCCTTCCTTTGGTTGTTTTCTTGTGCCCATAATGCGCCTAGAGAACTCTCAAGGGCGGTTGTATACAGAATTAGAGGTTTTCCTTTAACGGGAGCGGCCAGTACTGGCGGATTCTGCAGGTATTGCTTGATTTCGTTTAGTGCGCTTTGGCATTTGCGATCCCAGACGAACAGGGTTCCCTTCTTCATCAAGTGACTGTAAGGACGACATTTGCCGAAGAGATTGGCTATGAATCGCCGGATATATGCGAGCTTTCCTTGGAGAGACCGCAACTGCTTGAGAGTCCTTGGCGGAGGCATTTCCATGATCGTCTTGATCTTTGATGGGTCTATTTCGATGCCTCGATGTCGTACGATGAATCCTAGAAATTTGCTCGAGGAAACTCTGAACGCACATTTGAGAGGGTTCATCTTCAAGTTGTATTTCCGAAGGCGCTGGAACACGATCTTCAGATGCTCCCAATGCTCCTCGTGCGATTTGCTTTTCACCACAAGGTTGTTAATATAGCACTCAACGATTTCATGTATGAGGTCATCGAAAATCTTCGTCATGGCCCTCTGATAGGTGGCACCAGCGTTCTTTAGTCCGAAAGGCATCACCTTGTAGCAGAATATGCCCAAAGGGGTCCGGAAAGCGATATGCTTCTGGTCCTCGGGATGCATATTTATCTGATTGTATCCTGATGAGCCGTCCATGAAGGAGAAAACTTCGTGAGTGGACGTATTATCTATCATCAGCTCGGTGACCGGTACTGGAAAGTCGTCCTTCGGGCAAGCTTTGTTGAGATCCCGAAAGTCCACGTATATGCGCACTGTCCCATTTTTCTTCATCACTGGGACGATGTTGGCGATCCAGTCAGGATACTGAACCTCTTAGATGAAGCCGGGGTCGATTAGCTTCTTGACCTCAGCATTGATGCTCATCTCAAGCTCGAGCCGCATTCTTCTCGATGCTTGTTTGATTGGCTTGACGTCCGGAGAAATCACCAATTTGTGAACTGTTATTTCTGGATCTAATCCTGGCATCTCGGAATAGTTCCATGCGAAGCAGTCTTTATACTGCATGAGCACGTCTTTTAGCGTAGCCACCCTTTCTTCAGACAACAACTCACTAACGAACGTCGAACGCGGGTCACTTGCCGACCCCAAGTCAATTTTCTTGAGGTTATCTGCAGTAGTATGTATTCCGTCTTCCAGCTCCTTTGGCGCCGGTGGAAACTCGGAGATCACCTCATCATTATCGTTTTCGAAGCACCAAGGGAGATCAGCCATATCTTCGCATGTTCCTTCTCCTGACATCGTTATTACATGACAGGTGCGAGATCGCTTCCAACACCGATGTTGATCCGGCTCTACACTCATGGCTTTGGGTTCATGCTTCTGTGGTGGGGTTACCCTCCAACTGCTGGATAGAGCGAACCTGCCTTGCTGATACTGATCTTCTATCCAATCTTTGAATGTGAAGCAGTCTTCAAGAGGATGTCCTATCGCTCGGTGATAGGAGCAATAGTACGGGTGAAAGACCTCGCCTGCTTGCTCGGGGTGCTTGGACTCCGGGAGGGTAATCATCTAATGTTTTATGACAAGATCGAATATCTTCTTCATCTTGTCTTGGGGAAAAGAATATGCTCGACCCATCTTCTTTATAAGAGACGAATCCTGGTTGCTCGATTCTCGATCGCGTGGCTTCTTGGTCCCGCTTTGTCGCTGTCGAACGCTTTTTCCATTCTTGGGTTTATTTCTGCCTCTGCGTCGGGTCTTTTGTATGACGGGCTGGCGACGAAGGACATCATCACTTTCTGCAGCCTGCTGAAGGAGGCGCTGCATTCTGGCTTTCTCGTAGATGGCCATTTCGCGATTATGGTTGTCTCGAACTTTTTGGCCCGCTTCCCTTATAAGCTTGTCCATTTTTTCTTCGAACGACGAGCTTGGCATTTTCATGACAGGATCTCGTTTTGGTTCAGGGTTATCATCTTCCCACAGAGCATCTCCTTCTTCATCAAAGTCATGTATGACGTAGCAGCCGCGGACTCGCTCCCGTTTCTTGGATCGAATATATCCAAGCCCGATCGTTTCCATTCTCCCGTTGGGCAATTTTCGCTAAGTTCCAGGGACACTCCAGATCCTGTTGTAGAATTGAGCTTGTCGAACAGTCTGTTTAAAGGGTACGCCTTGACGCCTCAACAGTCTTTTTAATCCTTCTGTGTAGTATCTGGGCAAACGGATGGGCTGGAGCCTATCAAGTGTAGAATCCGCACCATGCCAAATTTCTTTCTCCACTTTGGTTTCCCCGGATCGGAAGAATAGAATCGCCTTTTCACCCTTTCGCCTGGGGGGACATAGAATATCTGCAGTTCTTGCACACTATAAGTTTCAAGTGCATCGAGCTCTTTGTAATGCTCTAGAGGAACCATGTCAACTTGCAAACTTTGATCCTCATAAGCGAAGGCTTGTATCGATGGCCGAGCAGAGAATACGACATTGACCTCATCTTCCGAGTCGCTGCCGAAGACCAGAATAGGGATGGGCGGTCTCGGCTTGTTGTATTGGGGCGGCCCTGAATAAACTATTTCTTCTTCCTCCTCGGTATCACTCCCGAAGACCGGAATAGTAGTGATAGCTTTTTTCTTGTCCTCCGGTTTGCGACATCTTTCTGTGTCTTCGAAATCTGGCAAGAAGTACTTTGCATCCTTATATTTGCGGACTTCGTTCACGGAGAATGGGTTTAGTTCCCCTGTCACATTGTACTCGAGACCATCTTTGAAGTACTTCATACACTGATGTTGTGTAGAAGGGATAATGTTGTACTCGTGTAACCAAGGCCGGCCGAGCAAAGCGTTATAGCAGGTCTTAGCGTCAATGACGTGAAACTTGATGTCAGTGACCAGCAGCCCAAAGTGCAGCGTCAGTACTACAGACCCGAGCGTCCGTGATGACTGGGAGTCAAACCCGGAGATAGTGATCTTATCCCGAGCGAGGTGTTGAACGCTCATGCAGATTTCCTTCAACACTCTTACATTGAGGAGGTTAACGGAGGACCCATTGTCAACCAGGATTTTGCCTATCTTGATATCATGACAGTATCCGGAGACATAAAGGGGACGGTTATGCTCACACGTCCTGAGGAGGAGATCTTCATCGCCGAAAGTGTTGTCGGCCGTATGCACTTCTTCCAGCTCGTCCTTCATCTTTTCTTCGGCGAGGAAAGCTTGGAACTGTTCGGGCTCTTGTAGTGCCTTGATCAAAGAATCTCTCGTCTCTTTGGATAGCAGAAGGGCGTCGAGAATGTTTAGCTGTGAGGGTATCTTCCTCAGGTGTGCCAGAACGTTGTAATCCACCTTGTTTTTCTTTGGCGGGTCTTTGGCTGTCAACTCTTTGACGACTTGATCATCTAGGGCTGTCACGCCCCGCTTCCCGGTATACGGCGAAGGGGACGCGACTGGTCCGCTACGTATTTACTGTGAAGTAAATACGCTAAGCGTATCTAAGCAATATAAAAGTAATCATAAGAGACAAGAGATATAAAAATAACAGCAACTTTATTTATTAACATTCTTTTGTACAATGCATGAAAAGGAAATACAACTGAAGTAAAAACGATGCCTAAACAATGGCATAACAGGAAATTAAAGGTACTGAATGGAAATGTGCTCTGGGTCTTACAGGAACTGATCCAAGTCTTCACTGGTGGGCTCGATCTCTGCTGTGTCCAGATCACCTGACGACATTCAAAGAAGAAAGAAATAGAATGTCGTCAGTGAACAGGTCGCTCGGTAAGTCCCAAAGATAAGGGAGAAATAGAAAAGACGGAATAAGAGAGTATCTTTTAAAGTTGTATAGTATTGTGTTAACGCTGTTGTTTGTAGCTTGGTACAGAAGGATGCCGGTGTATACGAGAGGGGTCTCTATATGCTAGAGACCAGGGCAAACTGAAAGTACAAGGAACCGTTATGCCACGGTACAACAGCAACAGGATTCATGTTAGGTGTCTTAATCTTACTGTCCCGTGCCACTTTTAACACCTTCCGTACCAATCTACCCCTTAAACCCCGTAATGTTTTGATTGTATTGTTATATTGTATTGTATAAGTTGTATAGTTGGATGACTGACCGAAACCATGATATCAGTAACGGAAGTAAAGGTTGTAAACTGGAGTCATGTAAATGGAATGTATATCTATGGTTTGGTTCAGTCAAATTGTATAGATTGATAACTGGATTCATGGATTCATGTGTTCATGTTGAATTGTAGATTGCAGATTGTAGATTGTAAATTATAAATTGTACTTGAATTATATTCAAGTCAGATTATAATGAGACTCAAACCTGAATCAGACAATTAGGAAAATAAATTGAAGTCATGATTGTTTTGATGTTATCGGTAACCGCTGCACATGGACGGCAGGATTTGTGTCTTTTTAAAAGACGATTACCGTTTTGATAATACCATTTGTTGATTGTCTACCTTAGATAGGCAAACACCCACTTCTCCGGCTCCCTGAGGCTCAAGAGATTGGTCCCGCTTAAACCTATGTTTACTAGGGTCCTTATTGTAATTTATATAACTTGAGGGTGTTTTATGTAAAATTAATTTTGTATAGTTTTCAAAATACAACTCAAATATTTAATTATCGTCTTTATGTACATACAACAATTTAATGATCAAGATAAATATGTATACATGTTCGAATAGCATGAAATGAGTCAAGTATATTATTCAAGTAACGACCATAAACAATGCTGTAAAGAAATGTTATGTACGACTAATTAATCAAGTCGAACGAATGCGGAATATAAACAAAAATATGGCTCTTAGCGTTTTCATGCGTGAGTTCCAGTTTCACCTAAATACGACTACCGGTTTGAGAGATATATCTGTTTTCGTATCGTCGCGCAAAACAGATCAGAATCTATTCGGCACCGTCACATATTTTTAAGACGCAGTTTGAGTTAATTTCTATCGGGTTTTAGGTTACGAAGATTATTAGAAAATTGTAGGTATTTCGATTTACTTATCCAAAACACCAAGATTCACATGATTTGGATTTCTGAAGCTCTAGTTATGATCATTTTAATATCAGCGTTTAAAACAGAAATTCAGATTTCTGGACAGTAACTATATGTTATATTGCAAAACCTATATTGGGTTGTTTCATGTGTTTCTAAGTAATCTAATATATAGAAAATTATAGCTTTATCATTTATGCATCTACACATCTAAATTTTGTCACGAATGGATATCGGGATTTCGAGTTATGTCCTATTTAAAAACAGTGTGCGAATCAGGACATATTCTGTCCAGATTCGTCGCTTAATATTGTAACACATTTTTATTTATTTTACGTTAGTTTTCAGTATAAACTTAAAACTAATCAAATCTAGATATTTCGATGTAGATATTCAAAACATCTGAAAACACTTAATTTGGATAAAACATTATAGAGTTATGGTCTCTCTCGAAGACCCTTATTGGCAGTTTTCTGGTTTTAAAAACAGCTAATAAAAACTACATAACACCTAAACCGTTATGCGGTTCGATCGGAAATTTTTACAGCGTATATACAAAAATATATTCTATCGAAGATAATTTTCTTGAAATTTCCATAATTAAAAATTAATTTCTACAAATTATTTTATAAGTAAAGGTATTGATATGTCATATGTGAGAATGAGGAAATCATGGTATTTATTCGTAACTTCATTTTTTTTAGAAACTTTAAATAAAGTGATTTAAAATAAAACAACAAACATGACTATATATGTGCGTATGTTTGTGTGTTCATTATTTATATATGTATCCATTTAATTAATTATTTAGGAACTATGATATGTTGAGGAAAGTTTTTCATGGCAATATAAAACAAGAGAAATATAAAGAGAAAAAGAAAGAGATGGAGGGAAGGAAAGAGAGAAGGGACTTACATACACAAGCCGGTATTGTCACCGGGCTTGTCTATCCGCCGATAGCCTCGCGTTACTAGCGAGACCTTCTTGAAGACTTCTTCATGTTTTTCTTCTTAGATTCTAGGTGAAGAGGAAGAAGTGAGAGATAGAAAAATGTGGGGAAGGAAAAGATAGAGGAGGATAAATAAAGATGGTGTAATGGTGAATAATAATATATGCATTTAATATAAGAATTAAAAGAGAAATGAAAGGCCACCATTCATTTTGGAAATGAAAGGTCTCATTTGTAGGTTATGAGAAGAATAAAAAAAATGATAAAAAATAATTGCAAGAATGGGGATTTGAACATGTGACTTATGGAATAACAATGCAAGGACTTAACCAATGAGCTACAAGGTTGTTCATGCGCATATTTAATTAGAATTAAATATATGCTGTTGTTTAAAAAGAAAGTGGGCTTTCCAAATGGGCTGTAGAGAATAAGAATAATGGATTTGGGTTAAATATTTTTGAAAGGAAAAATAAGAATGAGAAGTTAAAAACTTAAATATAAGAAAAAGAAATTGTACCTAGAAAAAAAATACATAATAGATTGAGGAATAAAATAATAATAAATTTAATAGAAAACGGAAAATACCAAGTACAAATAAATACGGTATATTATTGAAGAGAGATAATACAATTGTATAAAGATTTTGGGGTCATTACAAGGGCGATGTCCTCACGGATTTTTTCTTTCCCCTTATCTTTTCTATTCGACCCACCGGTCATGGGCCCGAGATTCTTCTCGGGCAGCGTACGATTGCGCAGCTGAATGTTCTTACAGGTCTTCATTTCTTCTGTTTCAGATGTGGGTTCTTTCAAGAGAGGGCCAAGAGCTATTTCTTCGTCAGAATCGCTCCCAAAGGTAAGAACTTGTGATCCCCCAGCGTCGACCATGCGACAGCTGCCGGTAGTTCTTTTGCGCTCCTCGGTCGTATTTCTTTGCTTCCGACGAGTTTTGCGTTTCATCCGCTTGAAATGTTGTCGGTGAGCAACATATCCCTACCACCAGTTTTTAAAAGCGTTGCACTCTTCGGTGGAGTGTATGATCCTTCGATGATATAAACAGTAATTAGGATGCACATCCTCTTTATTAAGGTGTATTTCATCAGAAGTGCTTCCTTCGAAGGGTGGCAGCTTCATTCCCATCGATATGGCTTTGGCGAACCTTTTCTTCGTTTTAAGCCTGCTCTTGCCTGTCGCGGGCATGTTTCAGTTTGGTAGGGGCACTTCAACCCTTTTATCCAGTCGCCGGCGTTTGGCCTTTTCAAATATGGCCATTTCGCGCTCTCGATTAGTCTTACTTTTTAGAAGAGCTTCGTTCAGAAATGCATCAATCATCTCGTCTGATGGTCCTAGGAGCTCCGATTCGAGGTTTGCCCCCAGTTTCTCTGCGTCAGGAGCTTCTTCATCGTCCATTGACGAGTGAGAGATCATATGGCAGCTTGCCATATAATCCTCAGGTTCATCCAACGAGTCTTCTCCATTGTCATCATCTCCGTCCTCAAGGACGTGGCTGAGAAACTCTTGAAGTGTGACCGGGATCCACGCCTTCTGGTTATATTCTTCCAGTGCGTCGATATATTTTTGCAGGTCCGTGCGCTTGTCATCAGGCTTCACGAGCTTTTTGGTCTTCTTCTTCTTTCTCGAAGACTTTGACAGCTGGGTGTGGACGCTTTGACTATCACCACCAATTTTTGGAGTTGGGCGCGGCTTCAGCATTCCCTTGATGACTTCGGGTTCCAACGGATTTTTCCATTTGATCGCCGGGCATGCTTGGAGATCCTTCAATATTCTTTTAGTCTTAGCTGAAAGAACGACCTCCTATGGAGCTTCCTATACAAAAGAGCATGATACCCCCGGTTTTTCCGTCCTTTTAAGAGCGTGCGGCTGCGGCGGGCTTACTTTCCAATTCTCCGACAGTGCGAACTTGCCCTGTTGGTATTGGTCTTCGATCCAACCTTTAAAGACGAAGCAATCTTTAATTGGATGGTTTACCGCTTGGTGGTAGGGGCAATAATTGGGACTATTAGCCTCACCGGGTTGCAATGGGCGTTTTGGATTTGTCAAATTAATGAGCCTGTTGCGCACCGCTAGCTCGAACAATCTCCTCGTTTTGTCCCGGGGAAACGAATAAGGGCACTTTATTTTCTCATTATAGTATCACCGTCTCTCGTCTAGGCGATCGGTTAGTTTTGGACCACTGGGCTGCTGTTGAGAATTGGCGACGAAGGTCTCCTTCCCTTTCCTTTTTTTATTCCGCGGCTCCGGCTTTGAAGAGGAATGACTGTGACCCATCTGGTCCATTTGGGCCAGCTTATCAATCAAGGACTGAAAAGTGGTCGGCTTGAAAAACATCATAAATTGGGAGATGGTCGCATGAGAGTCGAGAGTGCCCACAAACATGCCCACCGCAGGCGCTTCTTCGATGCGTTGTTCGCATTTTGACCATAAATTCCGCCACCGTATTGCGTACTGGACCCAAGTTTCGCCTGGCTTCACCCTGGCGTTAATTAATGCGGTAATCGGAGTACGCTCGCTAGCGCTTGCAAATCTTTGCGTGAACAGCAGCTCCATCTCTGCAAATGTCTTGATAGAGTCATTTGGAAGTTCAGAATATCACTCGAACGCCATTTCCGATAAGCTGCCAACAAACTGGCGGAGCAGAAGTTTATCATCACCTCCAGTGTTGCCGCACAAGGCTCTGAATTGAGCAACGTGCTGATGCGGATTTCCCGTCCCCTTATATACGTGGAATTTGGGGATCGTATATCCCGGCGGGTACCTTATTTGGTCATACCAGCCCGGATAGGGTCGTCCAGTCTTAACGATCTGCCCAGCCGCTTCATTCACCTGGTGAGCTCGTATTTGCTGGGCAATATAATCATCCAGGGTGGCTGTAATACCCGGTTCTTTCTATACACCAATATTCGTATTTGGTTACTCTTAAAATTTATTCATTTTATTCTACAACTATTTTGTATTATAAACAAACCCTAAACCCTAAATCTTTACTTTTTCCATAATACCACAGTCAACCCAAACCCCCAGCCCATTCTTTTTTCCCCATTCTATTCTTTAAGCCCGGCCTCTTCTTCTCATTTATCCTTGATTTTATTCTTCAAGCCCACTCCCTTTATTTTTCCCATTTGATTTTTCCTCTAAATTCCTCAGCCCATATCCTATTTTTCTAACCTATTTTCCCTAAGCCCACTACCCATTTCTTTCCCTAATATTATTAATAATTCAGCCCGGCCCGTTTCTATTCTTTTCCCCAATCAATTTCTTTTCCTTTTATTTTTATTTAGCCCGGCCCACTCACTTTCCCAGCAGCCCGCTCCCGCTTCAGCCCTCACCTGCACCCGCTTCCTCGACCCGACCCGCTCCTATTCATCCTTCTCCCCAACGGCACTCTCCTAATTTCCCACTCACCTCCTTCAACGCGCGATCCGTCTTCTCCGCCGCCTCCTTCGCCCTCGCTCACGCTCTTGTCGGCCACGCTCGTGCACCGTTACTCCCCACGACGCGTGACCCTCATCTCTCCTTCTCTCCCCCACGTCTTCTCCTTTCTCTCTTTCCTTCCTCCTCCTCCTCGAAACTCACCTGCACACCCATCCCCTACCACCGAGCCTCACCCGCTTCCCTCGCCACCGACGACGACCCCACCACCTCGTACTCCCCCTCGCACATCCCTCCTCCACCAACAGCTCCCTCGTTCTCCTTCCTCCTCAACCCAAAATCCCCGAGCACCCAACGTCGCATGCCCTGACGGCGACGACCACGACCTCTCTTCCTCTCTCCCTCACCTCTACCTCGAGCACCTCTCCTCGCCTCGAATCTCCTCCCCTCTCACCCTCCTTCTCCGATTCTCTCCCTCTCTTTCTAACTCTCTATCTCTCTCTCCTTCTCAGTTCTCACCCCCTCTCTCTCTGTTTTCTCACTCTCTCTCTTCCTCTGTTTTCTCCCTCTCTCTCTCTTCCTCCACTCTCCCTCTATCTGATCTCTCTCTCTGCCTCTCTCCTTGCCTCTCTCTCTATCTCTCACTCTCACTCTAACTCTCTATCTCTCTCTCTCACTCTCTCACTGATCTCTCTTTCTATCTCACTGATCTCTCTCTCTTTCAAAATCCCTCTCTCTTCCTCTACAGCCCTCTCCGTCGCACACGCAAACTACCAACAGCACGAGCCCCAACATCCACGAGCCACGGCTGCATCCTACCCGACCCAAGCTCATTCCGAGACGCTGCCGTCGCCATTCATCGCGCTTTTGTGACGTTACCGTCACCGTACATCTCTGAGACGTGTCCAGGCAAGTTCCCTACTTGCTACATGCTACCTTTTGTTAATTACAAATCAAAATTGTATATATCCCATGTTTTACTTTCTGTTAAATACTACGACGTAACTGTTTGATACATGTTCTCATAGGAAATCATCATTTAATTTGACGGAACCCAATGGTATAATTTGTCCCGTATGACTGTGAATCTAGTGTGTGAATTTCGTTGGATAATATGACCGTTAACGACTAAAACGACTACCCCCAAGTTTACTCGTAAAACTGAAATTTTATTGTACCTGAAAACCGTTAAAATCACCATAAATTATTTATATACTGGAATGATGCGTTCGAGGGCTCAAATCGAAGCCGACTAGACGAACCATAACCCTATGCTAGTTTCCAAATATTTCTGTACTCAAACTGTGTCAATATTTGGATCGGAGTGCGACTCTGGACTGCAGTCCAGAGCGACTCCAGTTGTTGTTTACTGTCCCGTAATGGGTACCACACTGTTTCCTTAGCTCGTAGGTTGCGGAACTCTGCTGTTTATTATAGGTGAATCTGTTAGCTAGACAACACAAGTGGTTTCATCCTGTTTCGTTATCGTTTGTTATTTAATCTGTAATTTAATAGACGTGGACGTATAACAGTCCCAACAGAATCAGAATGGACATACTAGTATTAAACAGTGTATATCTCCTGATGTACAGACGCGATTGAAGATCCTTCTATTGAGTTGAAAACCTTACTGAAAACCCTAGATTTCATTCAACTGTAGCGTCGCTAAAATCTGATCCAAACTGGGATTAAAATGCGTTGCGAAACGGACTTCCGATTCTGAAACCGGATTTCCAGCCGTGAATGCCTAAAATGAAATGGCTATAATTAATGATCCTGGAACCCGATTGGCATGAAACCAAATTCGCTGGATAGATAACTGAATATACTATTTATTCCCCGTTTATCATTTCAATAAATTGTAACCGTATGATTTATGATAAATTATGCAAGTGGTAGATTATTGATTCATGACACACTAATCATGCTTTACATACTGTTTACGCATCATATCATACGCATGTCACTGCATTGATAACCTAGTGATAACGTGCATTACCCAGTGTTATGTATTAGTGATGATTGTGGCAAGTACGTTATTGTTCGTGTATCAGTAAATAAGTGAAAGTGATACGTACCTGTACACAATCAGTGAACCTTATTATTCTATTGCATTGTCGACGTCTGTGGGATGCATGTACGTGTGACTATAAGTGGTATGGGACACTTATGGAAGCTCTTGCACGGGTGTCACAGATAAGGCACCAGACACTGCCATTTATCTTAGGTATTAGTCGGGACGTGCTTGATGGAGGTCCTGCCTCCAGTTCTCGCGCAGACTTTTCACAGACCGATTGGTATTTGAGGTTATGGTTAGCGTTTGATGTAGACCACGGGGTGTGGGGTAGTTTGAGTGTGAGTTCAACAGAATCTCGGGAGTCCCTTGCCGGCTTATATATGTGGAGATATATCGAGATTTACAGGGTACATGATTATTACCGTGAGTTACATGTTGGGCCCGTGGTCCCTTGCCCTTGGGTTCTACCCTTGGGTGGAGGGCACTCGCGAGTGGTTGAGTCTCACACTTGGACTGACGATAGATTTAGTGACCTGTACAGTGAGACTTAGTGACTGATAGGGATGATAGCATCGATATACATACTTACTGTGTTGACATACGTGGCATATCATTCTACTGCGATTACTATTCCGCTGCATTGATTACTGCATGTTCATATTTATACCATTCTGATTTACTGTTATATATATCTATTATCACTGTTAGAATTGTTACATGATTTTATATATTATATTGCTATTGTGTCGCTCTGACGACCTGAGTATGCATGCTCAGTGTGAGGAGAAGATTTAGCCCGGACCAGGATTAGACAGACATCTTGACTTGCTATCCAGAGTTATATTCTTTTGTTTCCCCTCAGGTCAGTTCTTTACATTGTTTCATTCAGTTACTACATTTCTCATTACCTGCGCATCATTTACTGTTTACCATGAAAAACTAGAAGCCGAAGTGTGACTACGGCAGGACATTTCCTTGACCGTAGGAGCACGGCTGGCCTTGTCAACCCCTCGTATTCCGTATTTTGGGAAGCGGGGCGTGACAGCGGCCTTAGAGATTGTCTCTTCTTTGGCTGCTGAAAGAGCCGGAGGAGGGTTCGATGACTCCCCTCTGTCATCTTCAATGATAATCGGGGGGTCTTCAACAAGAGGTTCTGGCTGTAACATCATCCCGGCCATGTCTTGGAACAAAAGAGACATTCGTTTTATGTTGGCCGCCTGTTCCGCGGCTTCTTTTTCTTTCCTCTCAAGCATTCTTCATAGGAATTCAGCATCAGTTTCTTGTTCCTGACGCTGCTCTGAGGTCTCTGGATTTTCTTTCGGCCCAGTGAGTGCGGCCATTGCAGTCAGCATCTCCTGAAGTTTCTGCTGCTGTTGCTCCTGAGCATTCGTTATCGATCGGGTAAGCGGTCGATGACCCGTAGAAGCACGGCTTTTCTCTTTTCCGGAAGCCATATAAACGGTATGTGTTACCATGCCCCCAGACTTAGGGCGTTTAGATTCAGCGTCCTTGCGGTTCACCGCGGTCACAGGGGCTTTCTCCGGCCTCCTTCTCTTATGAGCGGTTGAAGTTGAGGGAGCCGTTGCAGCGGGCACCCAGACGGATGATATTTTCTGTGGTACCACGGGATGGCACTTTTCTTGCCGAGATTTAAGTTTCTTTGGTCGTCGAGAGTAATCCTGGTCAATCACCGATTCCTGAACCTATCGCCAGACATTATAAATTTTAGAGGATAACCGCTGAGGGGGCTGCTCTAGCTTCGCCTTTGGAGCATTCTCCACAGGTGGAGGAGATCTCTTCAATACAGCAGTTGACGAGTTTTTGCATACCCTCCTTAGCGGTTCAAAGCTGTTCCCGGTTGGAACAGCAGCATTGATTTCCACCGTTAGAGCTGGCGGAGTCAATCCAGAAGGGGAGTTGCCCCCAGCCTTCCTTACTCGGCGCCAGTAGCGACATCGAGCTTGTCGAGCCGTTGGGATTGTCTCGGCTGTAGGGGTGACTTCCTCATGCCTCCTGTTCTGGCTGAGAGTTGTTGTTGGTGCCATCCTATTGAAAACTGACGTCCGTTGAGAAGCAATGTCTAATCTGTCAAAGACAGACCTCTGGGCAAGGGAAGCAACTTTGATGACTTCGCCTGGAGCGGGAGACGGAACAGTCAGTCTTGTGAAGACTGACCCTTTGGCAGGAGAAGCTGCCTTGACGACTTCGGGAGCAGGGATGGCTATCCTCTTTTGAATAACCTTTTCTGGAATTGCAGGCTTCTTCATGGGCCCACATGAACTTTGGCCCAATCTGGCGAAGACTGAGGCGCTTGGTTTTGGCGACCCGTTGAGAGGGGCCACGGTAGTTGCAAGCTGATCAAAGACCGAAGTCTTTGGGGCTTCATGCGACAACAGCGGGGTATTGAAGCTCATCGGTGGGATCATAGTCCCAAAGAACAGCCCAGTGGTGGCCTGAGTCACCTGATCCACCGGCATTGTGAAAAGGGAGGCCGCTTGGGGCCCGTAGGTTACACCTCCAGATGAGGCGGAACGGGAGTTGCAGTTGCAAGTGGAGCAGTTAGAGGCCATTGATGTTCTTCTTTCTGCACGGGAGCAAATCCAAATCTTAGTACCTCGAAACCAAGGGCAACCATATTAAACCGCGATTCGTTCGCGAACACGACACACAAGGTGTGGAGTGGAAAGAGGAAAAGGTCCCACCAGACGTGCCAGAATCTGTTCTCCGCCGAACACAGAGACGGGACCGCGTAGGTTCGTCTTGCCTGAATTTGGGGGTAGATGCTAATTGGTGCTATCCATCCACCTCTCTGAAGATGCCAAGTTAATTTATGACACCATGTATCAAAGGTTTAAACGGATGCGGCCGATTCAGCAGACTTCGTCAGATTCCCCCTCATTGAGGGATTTTTTATTGTGGGGACGTTCTTCCCTGCAGGCGCAAACCCCTGCAGTTAATTACGCTACCGCATCGCGGTGACCACTTTCTCCTTCTCCAGATGGTCACTTCGTGTCGTGTATGTTTGTTTTGTTTTTAGTTGCCCGTGGATTGTATACGGAGACTAATTTATGTTGTCGCCTGTAGGCCGTGGATTAGTCTAAATCCGTATTTTCTTAAATTTGGATTTGTGGTTGGGTTTAAGGATACGTTAGTCTCATTTGAGACTAAGATCAACTTAAACGTTTGTTAAGGATACGTTAGTCTAATTTTAGACTAAGATCAACTTAACGGGATCGTTTAGATCCAACAAAAGAGCATTTGGGCTCTATTGTTTAGTTTAGGAACATTGCGGTCCATTACCAGTTTAAGGACATGGTGGTCCAAGGTTAGTTTAAGGACATTACGGTCCAATGTTAGTTTAAGGACATCTCGGTCCAAAATTAGTTTAAGGACATTACGGTCCATGGGTTTAAAGGACCCCACAGTCCGAGGTTAAGGACATCATAGTCCGTGGGTTTAAAGGGACCCTATAGTCCGTAGTTTAAAGACGTCATAGTCTATAAAGTTTAAGGACATCATAGTCCATGAGTTTAAAGACCCCACAGTCCATGGAATGATTGGTTATCGGGACCCGTCACCTCTCTGAAGACATTGAAGAATTATAATGACAAATATCAGAGGAGTGGAGAGATGTACCCTTGAACCAAAGTTGATTGGGAAATCTGTAGTCCAATTTGGGACTAAGATCAAAGATTTATGAGCATATGGGCTCAATTAATCTGAATGATGGATTTATGGCCAGCTTGGGCTCGGCCCATTTAGTTAAAATGTTAAACATTTGACAATGCTGAGCATTGATTTGAATTCTTACAATGTTTTTTTGTCTTTTACTGAATGCTGAGCATTCCTCATAGCTCTGGGCTTTATTTGTAGAACAATTTATGTTCTTTTAGCGCACACATGGGGAGCACGTGGCGCGCTTGGCGCTTTGCGCCAGTCAAAGAGCGCAGAGCGCTAGTTTATGAGCGCATTGCGCTTCTGCTGAGTAGCGCCTACGTGAGGAGAACGTGGTGCACTTGGCGCTAAGCGCCAGATGATGGGCGCATTGCGCCCATTTATGAGCGCAAGCGCTATTTGTTCAGTGGCGTACACGTGGGGAGCACATGATATGCTTAGCGCTGAGCGCCAGTCTATGAGCGCAGTGCGCTATATTTGGAGCGCTAAGGCTCTGCAGCGCTTTGCGCTAGTCTTGAGCGCTGAGGCGCTTCTGCTAAGTAGCGCACACGTGAGGAGCACGAGGTGCGCTTGGCGCTGTGCGCCAGTCCAAGAGCGCAAAGCGCTATTTTATGAGCGCAAAGCGCTATTTTATGAGCGCAAAGCGCTAACTGATCAACTTTATGATCCGAGAAATAAATTCTCGTTTATAAGAGACTTTGTCTCAAGATTCTAAGAACAAAAGTTCTTATTTTATAGGAGATGCTTCAATATCTTATATTTTTGATGAAAGGCTTTGCCTTTATGGATCTGTGATCCTTAAGAGAATTGAATTATTCTCCCCCCTGTTTTATAATGAGATGTTCATGATCTCTTTGTATAAAAGACCTTAGTCTTATAGATTTATGATCTGTGAGAAGAATTATGTTCTTCTTTTTATTTATTTTTTTATTTTATTTTGTGATGAGATCTTTTGATCTCCTCGTAAAAGACCTTGGTCTTTGTAGATCTATGATCTTTAAAGAAGTGAATTCTTCTTTTTAATTAATTATGGGATGATTTCATCTCTCTGTTCATTATCATCATTTTTTACCTTGAAGAACAATCTTCTTTCTCTGAGAGTTTGGCTCTTCTTTCTGAAATCTCTCAAAGCTTGGGGGGGGGGGGTTCCCTCTCTGTGTTTCTGTCTCTCCTTCGTTTTATCTCTCTCTATTTTTTTTGGAAAGAAGGATCATTGTTCGTTGGGACCCACCACCTTTCCGACGACACTGAGAGATTACAGCGCCATATATCGAAGGTGTGGAGGGATGTACCCTTTGAACCATGTCCCACTGATCAGGGGGGAAGAATAGGCTGGAGCTTAAGCTTCTCGCTGCTGAAAAGGGCTTCTTTGCGTTCGCGCACGTGCGTCGCACGTGTTGGGCGCATGTGCGTCGCACGTGTTGGGCGCACATGTTTGCATGTAGTGCACATGGAGCTTGCGCATATGCGCATTATGGGGGGGGAGTAAGCTCTTATGGAGAAATAATCTCCTTTGAGTATTATGAAATACTCCCACGTGCGTTGCACGTGTTTGGCTCACGTGCGTTGCACGTGGCGCGCATGTGGCGAGCGCACGCGCATTGCACGTGGCGCGCATGGTGCTTGCGCATATGCGCATTAGGGGGGGAGCAAGCTCCTATGGAGAAATAATCTCCTTTCAGTATTATGGAATACTCCCACGTGCGTTGCACGTGTTTGGCTCAGGTGCGTTGCACGTGGCGCGCATGTGGCGAGCGCACGTGCATTGCACGTGGTGCACATGGTGCTTGCGCATATGCGCATTATTGGGGGGGGGAGCAAGCTCCTATGGAGAAATAATCTCCTTTGAGTATTATGGAATACTCATCATTTTCTAAGAGGTATCCCCTCTTATTTATATGGGAGTGGTAGAGAAGAGATCTCTCTTTTTCCCGACGTGGGACTAAAAATGCATCCCCATGTAGTAGAGCATTACATTAGATTACACGTGCGTAGCATATTTGCTCATAACTTTTGATCCCGGATGAATTATGAGGTCCATAATATATCAAATCGAAGGATTTTTCAAGACACATTCGATACCATCAGAATTTAGCCGTTTCTTATTCGGGAGTCTGTCAAAACACAGCCCGAAAATATAAAATATTATTTTTGGAATTTAATATTAAAATAATATTTTTCCCGAAAACTGCCCGATTTGCGAAATTGAGGTTTTCGAAAAAGGGTATAAATATATACCAATAATTTTGAAATAAAAGGAAATTAAAATGATTTATTCATTTAAAAATATATTTAAAGGATTTGGCAATTTTAAAATTTATTATATGCAGTTTTGATAAAAATCCGATTAGTGCACTGCTAATCGCGATTAAGTCAAATCCGTGTTTCTACAGTTTCCATGGTTAGTGCACCATGACATGTTTCATTTTGTTACATGTTTCATTTCATTTGGGTTATGTGTTATTGTTTATTGGTGGAGAGAAAAGAAAAAGAAAAAAGAAAAAAGTCAAAAAGGGGACATAATGATTAGGGTAGGTTTACTTTTGGGGAGAGAGAGAGAGTATGAATAATTGAGAGGGAGAGAGAGGGTGCTGCCTCATTCCATCACCCTCCACCATTTTTCATCTTTCCTTCATCCTCCTCAAGCTCATTCCCTCCACCTTCAAACCCTAAAACCATCTCCAAACTCCTTCCAAACCATATACCCCTTTCGCAAAAAAACGATCCCCTCTTCATGCTCATCACATTGCACCAAGCAAAATGGGATTTTGGCAACTTTGAGACTTTTAGGGTTTTGTTTAGGAGTAACCATGAGGTATATCTCTTTTCATTTAGAGTAGTTTTGATTTCCTAGCTTTTTGTTAAGTTTAGATGTCGTTAGTGATGGATTGTGAACTTGGGAAAATCCCAAGAGAAGGGTTTAGGAATTGGTGATGTTTGTGGCTGATAACAAGACTTTTGAGATGATTCATGACCTGGACCAGAGCTTAGAAACCCAAAACACGGAATTTAGAAACCTCGACATCGGATAAATGTGAGAATTGTGAGGGTATTTTGGAATCTGGAGCAACCCGGGGGCACTAGAAATAATTTAGCAATTACTGGCAATTACTGGGAGTCGTGCAGGCATCTAGGAAGCTACCACTGAAACCCTAGCCCCATACCCCAACCCAAGGCCGCAGATTTATCCATTCTGGCCGCAATTTGCGGCCAGAGCAGGGAATTAGGGTCCCAGGTTTGGTCCATGGCTCCTTTTGCACTAAATTAGACCCCTCCTGTATGCAGTTTTGGCTAATTGTCACCTGGGGAAAATCTGGGAGTGTTTCACTTAGTTTCTGGAATTGTTTTGCGGCTTTTAATGAATTTGAATTTGGTATTTGGTATTATGTTTCCGTCGTGTGGCGTTTGGACGTCCACGACCAGGGTTATTTGTCGTGTTTTGCACGCGAAGCTATAGGTTTTAACCTATGAGCGAAACTTGTGCCGTTTTGGTTTTCCGCCTTGATTTTAATACACATTGCGATTGTTTATTATTATAGGTACCTACGCGTGGATTCCGAGACGACGGAGCGTGGCGTCATCGACATCGGCAAGCAAGAAGAAAGGTGAGCGGATCTATATCCACGGGGAAAGTCGGGTGGATGGCGTGTAGCACCCCCGCAAAGTGTTGATGGAAACTGATCATAGAATATGGTTAAGGAAACCTAGACTAGGAAACTACGGTTAGAATGAAGATAGCTGTGAAACCATATTAGAAACTAGAGGATAGTTAGAAGTGATATGTTACGACTATTATAGGATGACGGAATTCGGGGACGACGTTTGTCGATATTGCCGTTTAGGGTACTGTAGGGCTAGATAGTCAATGTAGATGCGTCATCCGAACCATACCTTTTTCTAAACCGAAGAATCGTATGTATCTTTTAAATATATACCTTGAGGGATGTTACAGATTTTCAAATGATATCTTTTCCTTAAAAACACCGTAACCCCTACTTTCAAAACTATGATTCGCATCTTTTCAAAAACTGTTTGTATGGTTCGGGTGTGTATGTTAGATTAGATACTTATACTTATAGTAGAGATATAATGTTTATGTAAACTCGACTTGATGTGAGATATAAATACGATGAAAAGAATATAAGACGAATATGATGATCTGATGATATGTTGGTATACGGATGCGAGTCGATTGAGATGAGTTATACCCTGCCGGTCCCCCGATATGAGATTATTGCGGATGTGACCTGGGACATAGGTATATAGAGATATTTTTATGTTGTTAATCATGAATGATAGGCCGTACATGATATTAGGCCGTACCCTCATTTGTCTTATAGGATGATAGGATCCCTTTTAGCTTAAAGCCGCCGTACGATGATTTTCCATGCGTGATGAGTTTGACTTGATGATTGATCCATACCCTTGACTAGAGGATGCCGTACGATGGATTATACCGTACGTGACTTTGTGTGGCTGGATGCCGATTGATTGATTCACCGACTCGATCATGTTAGATACATATACCCGTCAGTATTTGCATATGATTTACCTTATGCTGCCTTCATGTCATTCGCATTGCATTACCTATACCTGTGGTAGTAGACCTGCACCATTATCGATGATGCGTATGTAACATGTACACAGATTGTAGGCTCACACACTTCATCATCGATAATTGCCATATCACTACACAGTAGGACTGCTGCATCACGATATGACTCTTCGCATAACATACTTGCGCATATACACATTTGTATATCCATATTGGTGCATATAGACATTGATATATCCATATTTGCGCACATACATATTGTATATCCATATTAGTGCATACATACATTGGTACATCTATACTTGCGCATATACATAGTGTACCTACATAGAGAACTGGTTTTTATTGGGAGATTGGGAACCGCATGATATATTTTAAAAACTGGAATCGTTTTAAAAGAGCGGTTTTCCCTTAATATATCATATCACTGTTCCATGTTGCATAACATACGGATATGCTTACATTTCTATTATATGTCGCATACATCATGCTCTATGATTTTACGCATTGAGATATACTGTTTTCATGAGATTTCTGGATTTGAGAACCGTGGACATTTTAAAAGAGATTATGCGTTGTTTTAAAAACCCGGTTTCTCTTGATATGATATTTCAGTGCATCCACCATGCGTTTTCTCGGTTCTGAGACGTGTGACATGTGAAACCCGATTCGAGGAGCTGGATGAGACCGATTGCGGGTACATGGTGGACCCGGTATGGTACTCCGGGACGAGAACGGATCGCTATGCAGTAGACGGTGAGCCTGGCAGAGGGACTACTACCTACCGGTGATTGGTTGGACCTGGCGGATATCCGGAGGATACCGACCGGAGTCGAGAGATGATATGGGCCGATCCGGACTGACGGAGCCTGATATATGAGGATTTACATGCCGATGCTGGGCACGGTTTTCATGATGTTTTCGAGTGTCGATGCTAGGCACGCAGGTTCCATGATTTTGATGTGTCGTGAGGGACACCGTTGATATATATCCTCATATTTTCATGCACACTCTTATATGATATTTATGTGCATACATACATTGATTATATGGGTGGACGAGATCCACATGCATACCTGCATTGATTATCACTGTTGGATGTTATCCGCATGTATATAGGTATTGACTTTCTTGTTGGCACATACACAGACCCGGTCACCCTAGATATCATAGTATTACCTTTATGATATAGTTGACCTAGGAGTCGTTGTTTATTCGATTTCTATCTGTTGATATTTTTCTACTCACGAGTTGGCAACTCACCCCGTTGTGCCACAGTTCTTGCAGGTTGACCGCTTGGATCAGTAGCGGCTTCGCTTGCACACAGTTGCATTCGGGTGTTTTGCATTGGTAGGTGGGACATTTGTATCGTACCCACTCTTGTATCTATATTTCATTATTGTATTTAGTTAACTCCATCAATCAAAATTTGCAAATTGTATAAGTGATGCTACTTAGTGAGACTTGTAGTTGCGAGATTTGAGCGATGGGTTTTATATTCAATTTTGGGGTTATGTCTTGCTCATTTCCTTATCTTTTATGGTGAACTTCGCCGTTGGGCGTCGTATACTTATTATATTGTCTTGCGTGGTTGTGATCCACCGTTTGGCGAAGAGCTAGCTCCCGTTTGGGGATGCCATTATTCTTATTATGTATTTGTGGTTTTGGATCAAAATATACAAAGAAGGTGCTGCCCAATTTTTTTTTAAAAAGACGAAACACGTTTTCAAACTAGTAAATTTCACTTCCATCATTCATGCTTCTTTTCTATGCATTAAGAAAACTTGATTTCATTATACCTTTATTTCAAAACTTCACCTCCTTTATTTTTCTTAAAAGGTTTAGATTTCTGGGTTTCAGCTTACTTGAATTTCGATACGTCTTTAGACGTTGCGTGATTCAAGTGCTGGTCACGAGCTAATATTTCGGGTCGTGACACCGGAAAATACTGGTTCGCATTTTCTTCCTTAGATTACACGTGCATAGCATATTTGCTCATAACTTTTGATCCCGAATGAATTATGAGGCCCATAATATATCAAATCGAAGGTTTTTTCGAGACGCTTTCGATACCATCAGAATTTAGCAGTTTCTCCTTCGAGAGTTTGTCAAAATACAGCCCGAAAGATACTTGTTCACATTTTCTTAAGCATATCGCTGCCATTTGATATCTTGGGCTCTTTTGCGCAGAAATTTTTGGCGGGAACATACACCATCTTTTGTATTCATGTATTCGATCAAGACTCATAAAATTAATCATAGACTAATATACATGAGGTGTTGGGAGTAGTTTGAGTATGAATCCAACGGAATCTCATGAGTCCCATTAATACAAATCATGTTACTGTGGTACCGGACTGAAACGGTATAAATCATGTTGCTGTGGTACCGGGCTGAAATGGTACAAATCACGAATTCACGAATGAGCGCCTGTGTTTCCAAGCCTCTGGATGATAGCCTGTTGGGTTTGGAATACTTCAATAACAATTGAAGTCCCGCTATTTTGGGCCCGTGATTCCTTACCCCTAGACGATAGCCTTGGGTTCGAGAATACTCTTAAGATTGGTTGACATTCACACTTGAACTCACGTTAGTTACTTTTACCCTTTTAGAGACCTTTTAGGACACTTATATTCACTTCATATTCACTATAGCTATACTCCATGGCCATGTTATACTTGTTTGCCATGCTGATATAGTTGACATACATATTACCATACATGCTACTATACTTGTTTACATGTTCATGATTTATATCCATGCTATACCATATATCACATTATATCTTGCATTTCATTTATATACATCACACCATTCTTTTGGGGGCTTACCGAGCGTTAGTTCTCCGACGGGCATTCCATCGATCTTTCTTTCTTTCTTGGAATGTTCATCAGGTGGTATTGAGACAGAGAAGATAGAAGCGGTCGAAGAGGAGTACAACCAGTTCGCATCACAACCAGACGACTAGTTTCATTCAGCTTTTCATTTCATTTCAGTTTATTTATGTATACTTCTTTGTTAAGGATTAGCATATTATCGTATCTTGTATTCAGATATTTTGTCAATTGTGAATCTTGAATGTAATAAATTAAAGTTGGATTTCATTCTTTTGTTTATTCTTATTAGTTTATGTTGTTTATAGATGCTTAACGTATTTATTTCGAGAAAGGACCTTCTCGGAATAAATACATCGCGGGCTTGTCACGTGCCGTTACCGTTCTTTTAGGAAGCGGGGCGTAACAGGGACCACAGTCAAGAATCTCGGGATGAATCCGAGATGTGCCGCTAGGCAGTAAACAGGTAACATGTACAGATGAATGATGTCAGCAACATCATCGTGAGGCTGGTCTAGCCCGTAAAGACCGATCAATATAAGTATCGAACTGTTGAGTTACAAGTCAGGTTTTATTATTAATTTTCCCTTACCCCCAAGGTTATGTGTTCAAGTCAAGTATTGATGATTTAAATCTAATGCCAACACAGGATCAAGCAGGTACATGTTTTGTCTATATAGACAACAAGTCACGTCCGTCAGGACAACAAGTCAGGATTGTCGGCATTAGTAATAATATCCAAGTAACAAGTCAAGTAGTGTGTCGTGAACATGTGATGTGATGTATATTAACCAAATAGATGCCAAATGTGAAACTGTAATCGATATCGGAATACAGTAAACAAAACTGATGTTAGGATGCATATGTATCTATCTGTAATAACCATTATACGTCCATGACTATATATAATGCAAACTAGATAACATGTTGTACTGATGTGGTAGTATAATGATATCATGATATTCCGGCATTCAATTAGATATGCCATTATCAGTACGGATACGAACAAATAACGTAATACTGTAATAGTTGCTAAATAATAAAACACATGTACTATTTTTATTCATATAGATATTGATATAATATAACATAGCATGTTGCAAGTTAAAACTTGCCTGATCGGATCACACGTTGAGATACGGATGCTATGTCCAACGTCAGAAAATAACGCCGCGATGCAAACTTACACGTGCAGGACTGGACCTGGCTGATCAGTGACGTGACGTGATGACTAGGCTGGACAACGACGGTGACTGGGTCATCTGGATCGTCGACGACACGCGCAACTCAGGCGAGACGACCGGAATAACAAGAAAAGAAAGAAAGAAAGAAAAGGAAGAATAAGGGGTGGATGCTCGGTTCTGGGGTGGCGAGGACAGGGACAAGGTGGCGACGACGATGGTGGGTTTCCGTCGGCGGCGAGGGCAGTGGTTCTTGGGTTGTGATCGAGGTCGGGAATGGTGATGAGGGTTGATGGTGGTGGTGGTTTGTGATGTCGGGGAGTGGAGAGGGAAGTGAGGAGGTGACGGTGGGGTAAGGGTGATGGTGACGGCGAGTCTCCGGCGGTCAGGGGTCAGGGTTTCTGGGTTTGCTGCTGGTGGCGTCGTCAGGATTGTGCATGGATGTCGTGGTGCTTCAGGAAGAAGGAGAAGGGGAGAGGAGGTGGAGAGGGTGGTGACGAGGGCGGCGAGCACTGGCTCGAGGTGAGGTCGGGGAGGGTTGGCGACGAGGGTAAGGGTTAAGGTTTGGGTTTCTCGTGGCGGGGATGAAACAGAAGAAGAAAGAAAGAGCGAGGAGAGAGGTGAGGTGTTTTAGTTAATATGTTTAGGTTATTATACAAAATATATAAATATAAGTAGAGAGAGAGAGAGAATGGAGAGAGACAGAGAGAGTAGAGAGATTGAGAGATTGAGAGAATAATAGAATATATTTAGTTTATATATTAGTATATATTATATGTAATATATATACTGTTAGTTAAAATATTATTATATATATATTTTAGGGTTAAACAGTTAATATCAAATTATTCCGAAAATTATCCAGGTTTCTTCTAAAAATCTAGTTTTAAAATATGGAGAATATACGTACAAGTTAAAACCATAATGCGATATCCGGTCAATAAAAAATGCATACCCCAAGTACGGCTCTACGTAAATATACGTAGCGATTAAAACGGGTCTGTTTTAACAATTTGGACATGAACGTGATGTATGGATGCAACCATATGATGTGGGGTACGATAACATGCCATGTGTTCCCCTCCGAACGGCGGCCAAGACATGGAGACGTCTTGCCTGAGATTCGGGGCAGATGCTATATGGTTTTATCCGTCTACCTCTCCGAAGATGCCAAGTTGATTTATGTCACCGTGTATCGGAGGTTTAGCCGGATGCGACCGATGTAGCAGACTTCGTCAGATTCCCCCTCGTTTGAGGGGTTTTTGATTGTGGGGACGCTCTTCCCTGCATGCGCAAGCCCCTGCAGTTAATTATGCTACCGCATCGCGGTAGCCACTTTCTCCTGCTCCAGAAGTTCACTTCGTGTCGTATGTGTTTGTTTTGTTTGTGGTTGCCCGTGGATTGTATACGGAGACTATTTATTTCGTCGTCCGTAGGACGTGGATTAGTCCAAATCCGTATTTTCTTAGATTTGGGTTTTGGGTTTTGGTTTAAGGATACGTTAGCCATATTTGAGGCTAAGATCAACTTAAATGTTTGTTAAGGATACGTTAGTCTAATTTCCAGACTAAGATCAACTTAACGGGATCGTCTAGATCCATTTCCAGTTTAGGGACATGGTGGTCCATTGCATGTATATCCATCGGGACCCATCACCTCTCTGACGTAGTTGAAGGATTACAACGACAGGTGTCAGAGGAGTTCAGAGATGTACCTTTGAACCAAAGTTGATTGGGGGATCTATAGTCCAATTTGGGACTAAAGTCTGTTTGAATGTTTAAGGATACGTTAGCCATATTTGAGGCTAAGATCAACTTAAACGGGATCGTTTAGATCCGACAAAAGAGCATTTGGGAGCTCTATTGTTCCAGTTTAGGGACGTAGTGGTCCATAGGTAGTTTATGAACGTTGCGGTCCATATTCCAGTTTAGGGACATGGGGGTCCATATTCCAGTTTAGGGACATGGTGGTCCATATTTAGTTTAAGGACGCTTAAGTCCGTGGGTTTAAGGACCCCACAGTCCGTGTTGATGCGTGGTTGTCGGGACCCGTCACCTCTCTGACGTCGTTGAAGGATTACAACAATAGGAGTCGAAGGAGTTCGGAGATGTACCCTCGAACCGGATGTAAATTGATTTAAGAGAGCAGCTGTGCTCAGTCAATTTAATTTGAGGACTTACGGCCATGATTGGGCTAAGTCCAGTTGAAAAATATTCAACGCTTTTATTTATTTTTGGCCTATTAGGCCTGTGCTAGGGCTTTGCCCATGTTTAAGTAATGCATTGCATTACTTTTTATTTTGTTTGGGCTCTGCCCATGTATAAAGGATGCAGAGCATCAATTTTGTTTGGGCTCTGCCCTTTCATTGCATTTTATTTTTGTTTGGGCTCTGCCCATTTATAAATGATGCAGAGCATCAATTTTTGTTTGGGCTCTGCCCTTTTTAAAATAATGCATTGCATTTGTCAGGCGCTTTGCGCCAATCAATGAGCACAAGCGCTTGTGGTGATGACACATGTCACGCAAGCGCAGTGCGCTGTGCCAGTGCGCTGCGCTTGCGCTGCTGACACGTGGCGCGCTCTGGTGAGTTGCGCCAATTTCAGAGAGCAAGACTCTATTTCAAAAGCGTATAGCGCAAGTAGTTCATGTGCTGACACGTGGCGCTCTCTGGTGGCTTACGCCAACCCAAGAGCGCAACAGTACGGTTTTGCAAGTGCGAGGCACTATTAACTTGAAGATCTTTTAGATTCCAGAACCAATGGTTCATAAAAAAGTGCAAAGCACTGTTTGATTTCTTGATCCAATTTAGATCAAAGAGAACAAGTTTTTTTTCTTGTTTTTTCTTGTTTTCAGAGAACCAGTGGTTCATAAAAAAGTGCAAAGCACTTATTATTATATGAAGATCATTGATCTTGTTCTTAGATCAATGATCTATTAGAAGAAATTCTTCTATTTTATGAAGGTTTTTTACTTTTTTCTTGAAATTTCTTCAGAGTTATCTCTGTTTTGAGGTTCTCAATTTCTCACAATGTTCAGGATGATTTGAGTTGGGGTCTTTATATAGTGCCCATAGATTTGTTAGGTTTGTTAAAGAGATCATTCTCTGAGTGATTTGAGAAATTTTCCCCACCGTTGGATCTTTGATCCAAGGGATTCTGTTTTACAGAAGGCAATCTTCTTGTTTTAAAAAGAACAGAAAGATCTTACTAGAATTTTAATTCTGTTTGGCACAAACGCCCAAGCGCGTGACACGTGTCGCGCAGCGCAACTGCGCTGACACGTGTCGCGCAACGCACAGCGCAGCGCAACTGCGTTTGCGCTGACACGTGTCGCGCAGCGCAGCGCTTGCGCAACTGAAGCGTTGCTTCCTTTAATTTTGTTTTAAATAAAGCCTTGCTCTGATTGGGCGCGCTGCGCTCTCTGTGCTGGCGTGCCTGATTTTGACACGTGGCGCTCTGCGCGCAGCGCAGAGGATCTGAAGCGTTGCTTCATTTATTAAAGTTTAAATTTTTAAAGTAGAGCTTTGCTCTGATTGGGGGAATCGGAAGCGTTGCTTCATCTCCCGCCTTGGAATTTGAACAGAGCTTTGCTCTGATTGGGGTAAACACCATGCTAGATATCAAAAATATTATTTGGTTATTATTTAAAAGATATGCGGACACAAAAATATATTATACATGTATATAGAATCGAGATGTGCATGGATGTACTAGTAAATATATGACGTAATCTTGAACCATAATAGGTTTCAACCATGCGGGTCGGGTCGGATACTAATCATAGTTGCCAAATGCATTATCCACACCCAAAAACAATAATAAACAAGAAGTTGTCGCAAAATTTGAAATACCCCGAATAAAATATAATATACATGCACTAGGGTGTTACATTGGGCCCAGCCATCACAACCCAAACCCAAAACCTAACTCTTTCTATTCTTTCATTGTTGTTTCTTCTTCTTCTTCTCTTCTTCTTTTAATTTAAATTTCCTCCATTACTCCCCACAATCTCAACGGAAAATTATAATTTAAATTACCTCTTAAAAACAATTTATTTCTCTTTTAATCCCCTCTTTAATTATTTCTTAAATCCTCTTAATTCTCTCTCTCTCTCAAAATCTCTTTTTCCTTTGTCTTTCTCTCTCCTCCTCTCTAAATTCTCAGTCTGTCACTCCCCCTTTCCCATTCTCTCCTCTCTCTAACCTATCGAGCTCCGGCGCCACTGCCGGCGAACCCTATCATCACCAATGAGCCACCACCTGTCACCGTCGCAACCTACATCCAACACCACCACCACATAAGCAACTGAGCCTCCATGCACCGCAACCACCATCCCGAGCCTCACTGCAAGCCATTACTGATCACCTCCATTTATTGCCGGCGACCATCATCGGGACCTCTATGTCGCCGAGCTTCTCCTCTGCTCATCGCAATTGAGCTCCGCCACCATCGCACCTCCTCTATCAAAACAACACCCAAACCTCAACCTTCACCCTCCTCCGTTGCCATTTCCTCCACCGCGTTCAATGTCGTCCAAACCATCTTCATCGCTGTCCAAGTCACCGTCGCAATGATCATCGCAGTCGTCATAATCGTTGCCATCACCGAGCTCAAGTCCAAGCTGAGCCCGCACCGCATCCGCCAAGCTCGCCGCCGCAGTTGCTCCCGTCGCCTACGCCCCGTTGCTCGCGTCGCCTACACCACCGTGCAAGCCAACGTCTCAATGGTCATCACCGTTGCCGCTTTCGTTGTTTTTTCCGTCGTTAGTGCAGCCACCATCGCACTCCCTCTTCTCCAAGCCGAGGCCCTGCATTTCGTCGAGCACCTATAACCGTCGCAATCATCGGAGTTCTAGTCACCATCGTCGCCGTCCAAATTGTGGCTTCAATCTCTGTAATTGTCACCGCCGTCAACGTAGTAGCCGTCGCAACGCCAGCGCACGTCTATCGCAGCTCGTATTACGTTCGAGCCTCGCATCGCGCCGCGCCCGGCTCCGCGCCGTTTGTAGCCGTCTCGTGTGTCGAGACGATCTCTGCATCCGTGTTGCTTTCAATTCAGTGACCCAAGGCAAGTGAACGCCTTTCACTTGCTAGAATCATGCTAAATATTTTATAATTAGTTAATTAGGGGTTAGTATATTAGATGAATGTGAACTTATGTATATACGTGCTACAAGGTCAATGTGAAACCCTAAACAAAAATATATTTTAAAATACCGGAATTTGTGACTAATGAATCCCTTTACTAATAATGAATATCGTGTAGGAATCTGAGTTAAAAATATCAACGTTTAAGTCATGAAATGACACCCCTAATTGGCAATGTTAAATATGGAAATCACCGTATAAGTCGCAGTGTAAAATTCATAGTTAATTCAATATAACTCGTAATGAAATGTTCCAGGGCTTGTGTAGAAGCCAAATAAATAATCCTTAACCCTCTGTAGATGGTTACTGTATTGACAAGTTAAGATAATGAAATGTAGATGGAAGTATGGCTCTGGACTGCAGTCCAAAGCAATACTTTCAGTCGAAACTTGAATTGAAACGTACATATCCCACTTTAAGAATTTGATAATATGCGGAAACCCACATCGTTGCGTAGATCATCGAGTTATCTAACCTATGGAGTTAGTTTCAATTAATTTAAGCGTTGTTTGACATTTTAAAAGTATTTTATACTGTAAACATGTCTAGCTGTTTTCTACATTAACAATCTATACATAGTGAACTTAACAGAGCATAAATTCCTGCATATGATGGATACTACTGATCCGTCAGTTGCGTTGGAAACTTAACTTATAAATCTATATTTCATTGAACTATAGTGATGCCTAATTCTATATGTAACTAATAGCAAAATGCGTTCTAAATTAGACTTCCAGTTATGAAACTGGAATTCCAGCAGAAGATATCTGTTTTAAAACGATCATAACTCCCTAACCACTAACTCGATTGAATTGAAATCAATTTTAATGCTTATATAAATGAGTATAATTTTTATGACTTTTATATTGTTTCACCTGATTCTGCACGTATAAATTACTGTGAATTTTACAAACCGAATGACACAGGCTGCCCATATCTTATTCGTAGCGTATTTGATTGCATTTTTATCATATCATGTGATTGTTATACCCTCAGTGTTTAGTGACCAATTACATTGATACCTCAGTGACCGTAGTGTATTGTCGAGTGATAAGTGATATCGATTGGGTGCGACAATTATGTTAATGAAAGTGATTAAAAGCGAAATTGATATAATTGAAAATGTGATTGAATAGTGAAAGTGATATGTACTTGTACACAATCAATCTGATACTTGAACATATATTTAGAAACGCGGGGATGGGATAGTTTATGTGTGAGTTCGATCAACGGAATCTCAGGAGTCCCACTACCGGTATATTCCATGAATATGTGTTGTTGTGATACCGGGCTGAAACTGTATATGTGTTGCTGTGATATCGGGATGGAACGGTATAATCCGTGAATATGTGTTGCTGTGGTACCGGGCTAAAACGGTACATTATGTTACCGACTCTTGATTCGGGTCTGTGTTTCCAAGCCCCTGGACGATAGCTTTAGGTTTGAAAATACTCCTGCGGTGGTTGACGTTCACGCTCGAACTGACGATAGATTAGTTTACCCTCATTAAACACGAAAACTCCTTTCTACTATTCGATTTCAATTAACTTAGAGACTGATAGGTTTAGTGACGTGGACATTGTACTGATTACTGATCCGATACACACGCTACACTGTTTATCTGTACCTGCTATTTTACATTCATGTAATTTCTTTATGCCAGCTACTCCATGCTTATTATTCCACATATTATATATTGCTATATTGTGTCATCTTGACAACCTAAGTATGCATGCTCAGAGTGAGAGATGGACTTAGCCCAGATCAGGACCTACCATACTTCGAGGATATTGCAGAGATCTAAACCAGTGACATGAGCGCTATTATTCCTTTGTCACTATCTGCTTAGTTGTATCCTTGATGTTACAGATTTATATCCATTGCACTCTGATTCATTTAAATGTGATAGATTTGGTGATTGTGATTCTCATTACTTGAACTATGTTTACTTCTTACCATGTACTGCTAGAAACCGAAGTGTGACTGCGGTAGGATTATTCCTTGACCGTAGAGGCATGGCTGGTCTAGTCATCCTCGTATTCCATATTTTGTGAAGCGGGGCGTGACACATGGTGGACAAAATATAAGAAAGACGGCGAAAATATCGGCTACCCCGATGTGGCTACATGGAAAGAGATGTCGATCGCCATCCGTCGAATATTTCTTCTGGAAGATTAGCAGCACGACGTGTTCCAAAAATTTCAGCGCTGCACACAAGGAAAACGCTCGGTGCATAAGTATTGGACGGAGTTTAGGGTGCTCCAAGCCCGTCTCAATGTACAAGAAGATGATGAGCTACTATGTTTGCGGTTTATTGGCGGATTACGGCCAGTGATAGCGAGAGCCATCCGATATGGGTGATTACCTCCTTTGCGAAAGCCCATACCGTTGCGAAGAGTGCCGAAGAAGACCTTTGAAACACCGATGTGGGGAGGATATCGCCCCAACTTCAAAACCCCCAAAACAGAACAACGCAAGAGAAGCAACCCATGACAAGCCCTCCCAACAACCAGGAAGCCGGCAACCCAAAGAATCAACTTCCCTAACCACCGATCAAGGTGGGACCATCACAGGTGTAAGGCAACCCGTATGAGAAGTCGAAGGGACTCAAGTGCTACTGATGTTATGGGTTCAGATATAGATCCAACGTGTGTCCCACTCGACAAACGGTGGGCCTAATTGAAGGCGGAATCCTAGATGAAGATAACAGACAGTAGGAAGAAGTTGAATGATACAACAATTTCGAGCCTCAAGACAACGACGAACACCTCTTCTTATTCCTCCATCGTATCATGCTTGTGCCCCAGGAAGAAACACAAATTCAACGGTATAACATCTTCTGTACCTAATGCACCGTGCAAGGAAAGACTTGCATCGTCGTCATCGACAAAGGGTGCACCGAAAATGTCATCTTGAAAAGCATGGTGGAAAAACTCAAACCACCTACTCAAGGGAAGGCGAACCTGTACAATATTGGATGGATCAGGCGCGACAATAGCCAAGTCATCTCCAAGACGTGCGGGATCACTTTCTCCTTTGGCAACCTATACTACGACGAAGTCATCCTTGACGTGGTCGGTATGGATATGTGCCACCTCATTTTGGGAAGACCGTGGAAATACTACCACGACATCACATACCGCGGAAGAGACAACGTTGTGGAGATAAAGAAGGAGCGCCGAATCATTGCTTTGAAGCGAGATCCTATGCCAAGAGCCCCAAAATCTGAAAGCGATTCTTTTGTAGTGCTCGGAAATAAAAAGAATTTGAAGGGGAAGTATCTAAAGTCCAGCAGATGATAGTTATCGTGGATAAAAGAGAAGACTCGACCTCGATATCCTCGCTTCCCGACACTATGAAGGCCCTGCTGGAAGAGTTCAAAGGGGTGCTACCCGACGATCTACCCGAAGAACTCCCACCAATGCGGAATATTCAACAAGATTGATCTCGTGCCCGGCTCATGACTCCCCAATCTTCCCCACTACCGCATGAGCCCCAAAGAGAATGAAATCTTACAAGCGCAAGTAGAAGATCTCCTCAAGAAAGTCTTCGTTTGTGAGAGTCTTAGTCCATATGCCGTTCGCGCACTACTCATACCCAAGAAGGACGGAACATAAAGGATGTGTATCGATAGTCGAGCAATCAAAAAAATCACAATAAAGTATTGGTTCCTCATCCTTCGGCTAGAAGACATGCTGGGTGGGTGCTCGTGTCTTCTTGAAGATCGATCTCAAGAGCGGCTACCACCAAATTCGCATAGACACGGAGATGAATGGAATATCACCTTCAAGACACAAGAAGGACTCTATGAGTGGCTTTTCATGCTGTTCGGGCTCTCCAACGCACCAAGCACCTTTATACAGCTTATGAACCAATTCCCAAAGCCCTTCATCAGTAAATTCGTAGTCGTTTACTTTGATGGCATTTTAATTTGCACCCATAATGAAGAAGATCATATGAGGCACTTGAGGAAGGTTTTGGTAGTACCGCAGTAAAATAAATTGTGCATCCAACTCAAGAAGTGCTATTTCATGACGAACTGTTTTATCTTTCTCGGATTCGTCGTAAGCGAGGAGGCATCACCGTCGATGAGGAAAAGGTTCGTGCAATCTGTGATTGGCCTACACCGACAACCGTGACCGAGGTCCGCAGTTTCCACAATCTTGCCACCTTCTACCGTCGGTTTGTTAAAAATTTCAGCAACATTATGTCACCAATCACTGAGTGCATGAAGAAAGTACCGTTTCGTTGGACACCCAAAATTGAAGCATGTTTCCACCTCATAAAGAAGAAGCTCACAACCTCCCCCGTCCTTGCTTTGCCTAATTTTGAGAAGGTATTCAAAGTCGATTGCGACACAAGCAACGTTGGAGTGGGAGCAGTCCTAATGCAAGACAAAAGATCCATCATTGGTAGTGAGAAGCTCAACGACGCAAGAAAAAGACGGTCGACGTACGAGCTAGAATTTTACTCCATCATACAAGTGTTGAAGCAATGCGAGCATTATTTCGTCCAAAGGGAGTTTATTCTCAACACCGACAACCAAACGCTTAAATTCATTGAAGGCCAGAAGACCATCAACAAGATGCATGCGCACTGGATCGAGTATCTCCAACGGTTCACATTTGTACTCAATCATAAAGCCAGGGAGTTGAACAAAGTAGTAGACACCATAAGCCGAAGAATTTCCCTCTTGGCTACTTTGCATAATGAGTTGGTCGGATTTGGACAACTCAAGGAATTATACCCCGAAGATGAAGATTTTGCTGAAATGTGGGAGAAGTGCTCCATCCACGGAGCAAGCGATGACTACCACCAACAAGAGGGCTTCCTATATGAGGCAACCAATTTTGTCTTCCACGAGAATCGCTTCGCCTACACGTGATTCGGGAGCTTCATTGCGGCTGTCTCGGTGGACACTTTGGATGCGACAAGACACTATCTTTGGCGGAGGAGCGCTACTATTGGTCTCAACTTTGAAAAGAGGTTGAGAATTTCGTGCGGAGGTGTCAAGTGTGCCAAGTCGCCAAAAGATAAGGACAAAACACCGTCCTTTATCAACCTTTGCTAGTTCTGGAGGCTCTGTGGGAAGACGTATCAATGGACTTCGTACTTAGCCTTCTCTGCACTCAACGGGGTCGAGACGCTATAATGGTGGTGGTTGAAAGATTTTCAAAGATGGCATATTTCGTTGCTTGTCAAAAAATGGATGATGCCACTAATGTGGCCGGGCTATTCTTTCACGAGGTGGTACGACTTCATGGTGTGCCAAAGAAAATCATATCGAACCGTGACACGAAGTTTTTCTCACACTTTGGAGGAGTTTGTGGGGACGTTTCAGTACACCGCTAAATTTCAGTAGTACCAGTCCACCGCAAATCGATAGGAAAACGGAGGTCGTGAATCGTACTCTCGGGAATATCCTTCGCAGCCTTACCGGGACTCGACCGAAGCAATAGGATGCCGTTTTAGCGCAAGCAGAGTTCTCTTATAACTCCATGGAAAATCGGTAGACGGGAAGGTCTCTGTTCTCCATTGTCTACGTCCAACCTCGACAACTCCTCGACCTTGCTCTCTTTCCAAAATTCCCGGGCCAAACATCTCGGCTGACAACCTGGTGGCGTGCGGCCAGTTAATTTATAAAGAAGTTCGCCAAAATCTCTATGAGTTGAATGCCAAGTATAAGGAGAATGCGGACAAACACCGGCGGCAACATACCTTCCAAGTTGGCGACTTCCTTATGGTGCATCTACGCAAATTCCGTTTTCCTGTCGGTACGTATCACAAGCTCACCAACCACAAGATCGGCCTTTACTACATGCTCAGGAAATTCAACGACAACGCCTACGTCATCGACCTTTCAGAAGAGCTTAATATCTCAAAGATGTTCAACGCGGCAGATTTTCTTAACTACTACCCACCGGAAAAGAAATCGGAGCTTCCCGTGCACATCACTACTAACTCGAGAATGAGTTTTTCTGAAGCCGGGGAGCCTGATGTAGCGCACCTTAATGCATACATCACATACGAGCATGACCGGTATGAGATCGAGCAGCTGGAAGGCAAATCATGGATTTTTTTCAATCAATTAGGATTTATCTATATTTGGATAAATCATAATTAGATTTTTCAATCAATTAGGATTTAATTATCTTTATTTTTATATTTCGATAGATTATAATTGATTGGTTTGATTTACTTTTATTAGGCTAGATTTATTTTTGAATCTTTTCCTTATTAGATTAAGATTGCTTTTATTTCTTAATCCTTAAACCGATTTGTTTCTCAAGATGGTATTTTGCTATAAGTAAAGCCTATGGCATTTTGTAGAGGTTATCTTGAAAATTAATAAAAATTTGAGTCTCTCTTTTCCGTGGATTCGGCATGGTCGTGGATTCGACCAAACTCTATGGTCCCATCGTCTTGTCTTTAGCAGCGGCACGTCCAGTTATCCGGGCTTACGGAACTTAACAGTTTTCCGCATCTCAATACGTGTTTCAATACTTTTCGGATACCTTGCCGAGAGAGAGAGAGAGCGCGCGCGCTGGAAAAGAGATGAACACCAAAGTGAGAACAGCTCTGCAAACTATGAAAAATCCCTCAAAGCATGATAAAGTAAGAATCCTATCTGGGTTTTTGCATTCTAATTCTCTGTTGTGAGAAATCAAGAGCTTTCTCATTACAATTTGAGTTTGATTTTCTAAAGGAAAATGATATTTCAAACTAGAAAGCAAGCAAAGTTGTTGAGTAGTTTCTCAAAGGAAGTAATTCATTGGCTGTTGTGGTGTTGAGTCTTTTGAGCTTTAACATGATTAGTCTCACCTTTCTATGTAGTTTGCTTCTTTTTTCCTTTTTAATGTCTCTTGTTCTATTTTATCAAAATTTGGTGGTTTTTCACTAAAATTCAAAATGGGTTCTTTTAATTCTCTAGATAACTTCAATCATTTGAGCAATCTTATTCCATACTCTTCATATATATGACAATTCCAAATGGGTATATTTGTTTTTGATCTCTAGCTTTCATCTTAACTTAGTTTTATGTAAATTGACATCAATTTTTGATGAAGGAAATGGAGAAGGAGAAGAAGATTGAGACTCGGGGGAAAACAACAAATAGAATTCAATCTAGAAGAGAGAGAAAGATTGCCCTACAACAAGATGCATGATTTCATTTAATTTTGCTCACATTTTCTTCTGTATAACTCAATTTGATTGTGTTTGATTTCATTTTCTTTCTCTTAAATCTTTAGGTTGACAAGCTCAAGAGAAAGCCAAGGCATGAAGAGAATGTCCATAGAGCATTGGAGAGAGCTTTCACCAGACCTCTAGGGGCTCTTCCTAGTCTCCCTTCATATCTTCCTTCACATGTAACTATAAATTCTAGATTCTCTCTTGATCAAAATTTTGTATATAAATATGATTAGATTTTGAGTTAGTGATGTATATTGCTCTCTCTCAAGATACTAGAGCTTCTAGCTGAAGTTGCAATCTTAGAAGAGGAAGTTGTTTGGATCAAAGAGCAATTGTCGACTAGGACCGGATTATATCAAGAAGCAGTACATATATTTGACTTCGAAGAAAACCATAGAGAACACATCAGATTTCTACTTTGAGAATTGTCCATCTCAGGATTCCAAATGAGCCTTCATCGAATCGATTTGCCAATGTGGAGAAGCCTATCATGAAGGGGAATTTTGAAGATCGACAAGAAAAAGAGAACCAAATTAATACTAGGTCTACAAAGAACCACATGCAATCGCCCGAGGAAAAAGTTTTGAGAATGACCTGAATATAGCTTGAAATGCCTTTAAGTATATAGTATATACACTCAATTTCAGAGCTTCTGAGGTATTAGAAGAGATGGGGTTTCAAGATCCTTATGAAATTTGTTTGGAATTTGAAAGAGGCAATATTGGTCCATGTAAGCATTTTTGTTCGATTGAAGCAAATCCAATTTGTTAAAATACCATGGCTAGTTCTTCTTTGCTTACGAGTCGATTGAAGTGAGTGCATTTTGTTCATAAATAAGCCATTTCCTTTTATTTTGTTTGAATCCAGGCTTTTATTTCGAAAACTTGCCTAGGGGGATCTACTGCGCCATACTCATCAGCAGAAACTCACATTTGGATCAACTACTACGTACAATTCTTGTTCGATCGAAGCAAATCCAATGAGTTCAGATTCAGGTACCTTTTCACTATATAGAATATCAAGGTCTGAAGTTTTGTGTAAACTTTCAGAATAATTAAAACAGAGTGATAATTTAACCAATCTTGTTTCGGGATTTTCGTTATTCTGGGGCAACACACTCTTTTGTATAATCTTATAATCAATGGGCGAACGAAATTGTATCGATCTTTTAAGCAAAGCAAATATTCAGAGAACCATAGCACATTCCGAGAAGGAACATTTTACTTTGTAATATGGAATATATTGTATACAAAGATGAAGGCGCCGACTAATAACACAAAGATCGATAAAACAAATTAACAAGCCTGAGGACAATTTTAACCCGTTCAAATGCATAACAAATATTATGTGTGATAATTTATTATGGCTAAATCTTCAACTACTTAAGTGAATGCAGCTGAATTTTAACTAACAAGCACCGAAACTCAATTCTATACTAGATCACATATAACATTGATCACACATAATATTAATTAGTTATTCTTTAGGTATGAAGACAAAAGGTCCCCATCTTTGTTGAAGTAATTCATAATATTTGGTGTCTCATTTTTAAAGTGATTGTAATTCAAAGAAAAAGAACCAGTTGAGCAAAATAATAGATAGATAAGTGGTTGAACAAGTCTTGAGATGACTTCAACAAAAGTTTCTGTTTTCTCCCCTTTGTATCATTTAGATTCCAAGCCTTATAATTCCTTGATTATGTGGTGTGATGAATACATGGCTAGATATCGTTCTATAGATTTCGAAGGATAGGTATTGTCTTATCAGATGAAAGTTAAACCTAGAACTTTGAAAAGATGGATATAAATTCTCGAATATTATTGAACACACAAAACCGAGTACAAAACAATGGCAAAACACCTTCAAATAGAAACCATAGCTAGTGAACCCTACTAATCAAAATGTCCTTAATCAAGGGATTCAATCAACACCGTTCAACGACTAACCTTTAGCTCGCCAACGGGATTGTCATTTGATCTAGAATGGAATGAGGTGGCGTCTACGTGCTACACTCAAGAGGTTCTTAGGGTTGGTGATTGAGAGAAATCCTTGCTATACTATAAAAAGTTTGAAAAGAGGCGGTCTATGTTTAATTTCCTTTTCTTTCTTCGTATTTTGGTGTTTCATAGAGTTAAATATATAATGTTGAAGATATTTAAGGTTTGTGAAGAGATTTGCTCAAAATATTTCCTGAAAAATTAGAGTCAAACAAAGAATTTAAGAGTAAACGTGCCGAAATTGAACTTGAGAAAAGCCATGAACCTTGTTTCCCAACTACCATATTAGCTCACACATCTTCCAAAGTATTATACACAACCAACATCCAAAATCAAATTAAACCACAACGTACCTAATTGACACCAAAGCCACAGCCTCTTTTAATTAGGACATGTGATATGAAATCACAATATAAAATATGAAAGCTTGAAAGTATAATACTATGCTTTTTTTTAAATATATAATATAAACGAATTAATAGTTGTTAGATTAGTCCAAGAACTCAAATAGCTTGAAAAATGAGATACGTTCGAGGACTTTATATATTATTGTCATCTTGAGCTTGGAAGAACAATTTGTTTTCTTATGGATCTCATTAGGTGAGGGATTGCATCCTCGATCTGAATTTATGAATTTATAGATATTTACCTGGTCAACGTATATATCATTGTGCAGCAAGTTGCTTCCTATTATTTGAAAAAAAATCTTCTGTCTTCACACTTATAAAAGAAAAGGATTAAGAAAAGCCAGCCAAGGGGGTTGAAGTTTTTAATCCATACGAATAAATGCATTAAAAATTGAGAAAATTGTTTCCGGGCGGAGTTTGAAAAGATGACTTATTTTTAAACCCATGTATTTTCAAAATTGTGAAAATACCCAATACTTACAAAATACCAATGTTTCAAGCCCAAAATAGATTGTGTGTATCATACATAGGATATTTTTGCAAAAGTCCCAGGACCCTAATTTTTTTTTAAACAAATACACATATGATTATTCTTTCAAAAAACTTATTTGTATGATTTCCTCTCGCGGCTACTATGGTTTGCTCTTTCTTTCTCGATACTTCTCTCTCAATTTTCTATTTTTCTCCGCAATATCGTCTTCCATAATAATATGCATCTCCATTTTCAAATCCCCCATCTCTAATACAATTTCTCTGATTCCCTCGTCTCTATTTTCAATTTCTGAATCACTCCTTTCAAATCTCAAATCTATGATCCAATTTTCCTAATTCCCTTATATCCGCTTCCAATCGCTCAATCTCCTCTCTCGTTTCCAGTATCTCCGCTTCCATAATGGCCAGAATTAAGGCAATAAAAAATAAAGAGGTAATAATAAAGAAGTAAAAAATTAGGGCAAGTAATAATAAAGAGGGCAATCAACGATAAAGAAGATAAGATGGGTTTAGAAAAAATTAGGGCAAGTAATGATAAAGAGAGAATAATAAAGCATCCATTGAAAATTATAGGTATATATAATCAAAATCTGATATTCTAATTTCTTGGGGGACCGTTTTCTAATATCTTAAAAAATTTAAAAGGATATTATAGGCAATGTATACAGAAATACGTATACAAATAAGGGCCTCGTTTTAGAATAATGCCAAAATATATTTTTGGGTTTTTTTTCTCATTTTGGAAGTTCGTGGGTTAAAAATAAGTTATAGATTCAAAGTGGGATGTGGGATGCATGGGAAACAATTTTCTCCTAAAAGTTACATAAGGCACGTACTTATCAGGATTGGAAATTAAGGTAAATTGTCAAAGAACCCTCCGTCCGCTTCAAACTTGTGAAAAAACTACTGTGCTTTTTGCTTTGTTAAAATACCTCTGGGCCTAATTAAACCTCCTTTATACTAGTTGCCTGTAATATTTAAACAATAATATCTAAAAAGTTGCATGTAATATCTAAGTAGTTGATTGTAATATATAAGCGGTTGGAAGGAATAAAGGCCTAAATGAAATGCAGCTCAGGGTTTCATAAAGATTTGAACAATAGACTCTTCCCAACAATTTCGAAAATATCAAGAGTTTTTAAACAACACCCGAGCAGGCTGTTTTTTTTTTGGGACAATTTACACTTATATTTGTCAAAACTCAATGCATCAGTAAATTTGTGAAGAGTCAAATGATGTTTTATGTAATTAGTCCAACACATGCACAGATAATTGCCAAAGCCCAATGGAGTTGCCCAACAATCAGAACCCATAAAGACAAATCAATTATAGTAATACTCTTCCTCTTCTTCTTCTCTTTAAAAAAAATTAATAAATCAATGATGATGATGGTGGTGGATAGTAGACTTAATTCCAATTATTAATCTAATAATAGGGCTAGTCCACAAGGCTGGCGCACTATGATTAAGGCTCATATGGCTTGTCTCGTTGTAAAGTAAATCCCAAAAAAAAAATGTCAAAATTAAGTTCAAAGGCATCAGTTATGAAAGTGTAGGAAAAAAAGTAAAAAGGCTTCCCAGAACTATTTTCGAGAAACTTTTGTTACCATATTTTCCCTTTTAGCAAGGGCTTATAAAATGAGAGTTTTTTCTTCCGATTTGCAAGAAACATGCTTTTTCTACCGGCTCTCGTCTCCTACCAATATTTCATCAAAATGCTGATAGAAAGTGGTTGATTTATGGGATGAAGAGGCCTTGTCAATCAAAGATTCCTCCTGTTAGATCCTGATATGATGCTGATCTAGAATAAAGGTTGGTAAGTAAAGTTGAACAATAAGGAAAAAAGAAAGAACGATTTTACGTTTTATGTACGGTACATCGATGAGACATAAATTTTCATATTTGTAAGAAAAGAAAATAAATATAGAGTGTTTTTATATAATTATGTTTTTCTTCTGGATGATTATAAGATTTCGATCGATCTAAAAGAGGCTATAGGTAGTATCTCTCTTATTTATTGTACTTGTTAATTGTCTCTTTTTGTTCCATCAAAACTCTTCTTAATAATGAGGATTGATGAAATATATTTCTATAACACTTCTTCTATTGTAAGAATTATCTATCTATTGCGCAGCGGAAATTCAAGAGTTTTGTTTTATGATAGATTGAAAAAAATTATCCGACGGATATTAAATCACACGAAAAGAACACACCAACAACAACACACAGGATTTACCTAGGTTCGGCGCAACTAGTACCTAATCCTGCAAATTGCGACAAAAACTTCTACTATGAGAAAGAATTATAAGAGATTACACCGACTACTCACCCCTCATTTACAAAGAAATACTCTCTATTACAAAACCTCTCTCTATTCGCGACCGCGCTTGGCCGTCCTCTCCCACTCTAATCACCTTTGGTTATTAGAGAATTATGGATTCGTTAAAAAAACCTAAAGAAGGGCTCATATTTATAGGGTAAATAATTGCTTGGAGATAAATCCATATTTAAATTAGAGATAAATATGAATTTAAACTAGGTATTAGATTTAAATCTAAACTAAAAAGATTAAATTTAAATCCTAACTAATCCGAATTTAAATCATATTTCAACTATCTACACCTTGATTCAAATTCACCATAATCTCTTCACTTTCTCAACATCTTGGAACTTCGTTTTCGTCGTCTTGTGCTCGAAGGCGCCTCAACAATCTACTGGGAAAAACATAAACTTGGACCAGAACCATCGTAGAAACGCATCCGCCGGATTATCTTAGGTATCAATCTTCGTAAGAGACACCACCTTCTTCTCAGCTTGCAAGAAAAACACTCTCCCCTCCTCAGGAACACCCAAACCCAATAATCTCCGCAGATCGATGGCTTCCCTAACCGCCTCCAAGACGGTTATCAATTATGCCATCATCGTTGATACTGAGAGACCAGACTGAAGCGTCGATCTCTCTGGCACTACATCAGTGCGTAACATGTAATCCGTCGTTGATCTCCATCCGCCACTATCACCAGCATAATCTATACCTGATGATAGCATCGCCGAAAACCTGAAGTGTGCTTTTATGTGAGAAGACACGTGTCGAGCCTCCTCCACCCCATAACGAGCTAGAACCTGCTCGATACTTTACTGCAACCGACGCAACTCCTCATCCATGACACTCTCCATGTCACGAATCAAACATGCAGTCTTTCTGTCAAACTCCTGATCTTCTTACCTTGGAGATTCGCCCCTAACCACTTCTGTGAGTCGAGCTGTCATCGACCTCTGCACCATTGGCTCTACTGGACTCCGCACCTGAATCGAATTAAGTACCGACCAACTCTTCTTGTATTACCTGGACTGGAATTTCGAACTCTAGCTCGCTTGGTGACATACATGTTCTCCATTCATATCTGATCGAGTCTTTCTTCTTCGAAGTATCGCAGACTCAAAGAATGTCACTTGGCTGATTACTCCACTCTGGGTCCCAGATCACCACGACCTGTATCTTTTTGCTCCACCTCCAAAGCCAACAAGAGAACATCTTTCGATCATCGGTTCTTTGATGCATCGAATTCCATGAATCCATGAGTAATTCCATGCCCCTCCAGTATATAACTCCTCAGGAATTCTCATATCTTCGATGGTGATCGATCGATGAGGTACTCGACAGTATATAAGGCTCCAGCCCGAAACTCCATCGGAAAACTACCAGTAAGCCTAAAATTTTTTTTCTTGCCAACTGTCCGAACTATCTGTCCTGCAATACCATCTGACCGAGAATCTCCCAATATGGTGTACTAATGCACGATACTCTCCGTCCTGCACAATCCTGCGAAGCAAACCTTTTGCCTAATCCGAACACAAGTGGGAGTCTTTTTCTGAATTTTTTAAACTTTTTGGAAGCCCAAAAGATTTCACATGCAATACACGGGGAAATGAAAAGTTCAGAAAAATCAAACATGTGGAAAATGAAGTAAACTCTGAATAATCCACGTGGCACGAATATAGAGACCCAAAGCCCTAGATCGACCGGCGGAAAGGAGATATAGGGCGGCACCGACGGTTGAATGGAGCCCATTGAAGCCCGAGCTTTGGACACTTGTCTCTTCACCTACCCTTAACTTCTCTGCACTGTTTGATTTTGCTGCAATCAAACAGAGACCTTTCAATTCACAATTTATCACAATTTTAATGCTTTTAATTCCTAATTTTATTTTCCAAACCCTGATTCTCCACTATAAATACCATCCCTACCTTGGATCAGCACCATTCTGAAAATTCTAGCCAAAACACTCTAAAAAGTTTCTAGTGCAAGTGAAGTAAAGAGGAGTTAGTAAGCAAGTTGGTTCCGGCGAAGACCGAAACCTATTCCGGAACTCCCACGACGCCACGAAACCCATCCACTCTTCTTCAACCACTCTTTAAGTTTTCTATACCGTAAGCCTCTTCCAAATCTCCTCCTTTCTATTGAAATTCCATTTAAATTTTATATCGGTAAAAGTGGAGTTAATACCAACATTTTCTTTTCTAAAACATATAACTCCCTTTTTCTTTACAATTTAGTCAATCTAATTTACTACATCATTTATAACTATAAACCCTAATGTTTAGAATCAAATTTCATCAAAATTCTCATGTGAAATAACAATAGTAGAACTTTTTCATTAAACTATCTTGAACTTTATAAACACCTCTTTTAATAATTGCTTAACAATACCTTAGGAAAACTTCACGGGGTAACGACCTACCCCACACGCACACTTGGTTTCATTGCACGATATTCATTGTATGAATATTTGTTATGAAGAAAGATTTACAATAAACTACCACCTACTTTAAAAACCGGATTTCTTTCAAAGCGGTATTTCCCATCCTTTGCGATTACGCATCTACAACCCTTTTTAGGGGACCCGCTAATGGATGGTGTGGATTATCACATGTTCATATCAGAATTTTGCATTATTATATCGCCCATTCTTAATCACATTACATATAAATAGGTGCTTTTGATCCATATCTGCTAAATAGTTGCAGGTTACAGGTTCTCAGATCGTTACAGTGAAATTCATGAAAAGTCGCTACAAATGTAAGACTACGGCCAATAATAGATGAACCCGTATGATACCGCCTACCAGTTCAAGGAACAAATGAAAATCATTAGACAGTTCAATGCACAAAGCATAAGGGCAGCATAAGATTCAAGATTTCAACGCGAATCTCAAGGCAAAAGTCCACATCATTCTACACTGTTAGAAATCTGGAAGAAAATAGAAGAGATTCTGAGGAACTAAGTGAAGAAAATAGAAGGTAAAAACAACATGAAGCAACCCTGAAGAGATGGGACCAAGACTCCACTAATTGGCCGCGGAACTGCGGCCAAACAGGCTATTCTGCCGCGGAACCGCGGCCGTGTGGTGCACGTGTCGGTGGAGGTGTCGGTGCTTTGACCCGGCTTTCTTTGCATAGTTTGGTAAATATATGTATGGATCAGAATGTAACATAGGGTTTTTTCTATCTATAAATAGGAAAAGCAAAAGCCTAATTATGCATGCCTCTTTTTAATTCTTAGATCTAAATTTTAATTCCAATTGTAATGCATTGTTGAGAGGTCATCAATAAAGTAAGTTTTAATTTTTATCTCGCATTCTTTTTATCTGAATTTTAATTCCTGCAATTTTTTATCTGTTCTTTTATTATCTGCAATTTAGTTCATCTATTAAAATAAAAAAATGAATTTTATTGTTATTTTCCTAATGAGTGAGTAATTCCTCATTTGTTAGGGATAGGAGAGGTAAGGTTTGAGAGAAGAAAATCTTTCTCACTCCTTTCTTTGCCCAAATAATTTTAATTAAGAACTCTCTTTAAATCAACCATAATCCGCTCACTACGGCATCCTATCCTACATGATAGCAGTGATTCCCTAGTTAGACCGGGTGTGGTTGAGTTAACCGGAGGTTAGGGCTAAGAGCCAAGAATGGACGAACAAGGACCAAAACGAAGAAACTAAGTTTCTTCCTAGTCATGGTAATCCCCGTTGTTGACTATTACCCTAACACCTATATTCTTAACTAGGGCATTGAAAGAAGTGAGAAAAATCCCTATTTTGAACTAATCTAATCATAACCCTAGCAAACCTTTATATCAATTTATTCTCATTCTTAGATCTTAAAACAAAACCTACCAAAGTTAGGACTTAACTCGTTAGAACTTAAAGAAAAGGACACCATTTCCCTGTGGATCGGCTCGTACTCAACCGGCTAGCTACCAAGCGACACCGTCTTAATTGCGATAAATTTAAATTTAAGGAATACGCAAATAGCACATCAATCAAATGGCGCCGTTGCCGGAGAGACGGTAGTTTATTTCTTTTTTTAATTTCTGGTTAATTAAATAAATAAAAACATAAAAACTCATCTTGTTATTTTTGATTGGTTTTTGTGCGAATTGTGCAGGAAAGGAAGACGGACTGATTCAGATCTGGAGCAAGCTCAGTGAACAAATCCAGAAACAGAGGATCTGAACAGACAGAGGATAACCAAATCAGCACAGAGAAATTTTTTGAAGATCTGAACCTACTGATCCACCACGGAACCGCGGTAGAAGTAAGCATTTGACCGCAGAACCGCGGTCAAAAGGTGAAGTCAGTAACTGAAAATCTCTGTAAGTATTTTTTTCTTTCTTCTCTTCCATCCCCTAAGCTCCACTGAAAATTTTTTCCTGCAGGTTTCCTTGCACTGAATCTTTCTCCTATCCAATAAATCATTTTATGCAGGATTCTTTGTGCCGCAAATAAAAAGAAAATTTTTTGACAAGTGTTTTAGATTTTGGTGTGTTACTGCTTTGCATATTTAAAATGGAATATAAGAGGCTATAACACCAATTAAAATTGGGTGGGGATTTCATTACCCTTCCTAAGACCCCAGAAATCACTAAAAGTATATGCATCACTCTTGAGTTAATTAAAAAATATCTAGACTCAGCCAATTAAGGACTGTCGCACTCATTAGGACAGAGAAAGATTGTAGGCATTCAGTCATTTATCTAAACCTGACTTTGTGGTGTCTAGGCTAGACAAGTGAGAAATGTAACTTTAAAAGGCCCGTCTCACGGTGATTCGTGAGCGGAACCCTCCTTTCTTCATTTGTGATTACCTGGCCACAATTGGTGGTGAAGAGGTGATTTGAGAGATATCTCACAACTTGTCGCTTTGGAACAGTTAGGAGCAGTCAAGTTGACTTAGGAGACCCTAACTCTAGGTTTGATTGTGCATGTTTAAACTGTGGTTGTTTGAATTGTGCCGTAGTTCCGTACAAATTTTTGCAAAACTTTTTATAAAAAAAATATATTAAAAAAACAACAAAACAAAAATTTTATAAAAACTTGCCCTTTGTCGCTAGAATCCCATTTCACCCACCTTTCATCCACATTTCCCCATTAACGTTTTCTTACCCTCACATTCTACGCTTTGACTACACTAAACTCGTTTAGTGTATGTCCGGTTGGACTCGGGACACTAGTGCCCACTTAGTCCGTGTTTCGTTAGTCGCTACCGACGACGCGATCGACTCCGAAGTCGAAACTCCACCTCTTTCATCTTTACCATTGTCGGCCAACTCCAACGTTGACCAGAATTCTGTCCATTCACCTTCATCTTCACATTCATCATCTTTTAAAGAGATGTCAGGATTCAATCCTAACAACCCTTTACCTACCTCGGGACTGATTCCACCTCAACTGGGTGAGAATAATCCGCAACCACCTCATGTTGAAGCGCCGCAGCGAATCGCGCTCCAGGATCATTTCTATCCTACCCGCTCTGCACTTCCTACCTGTCTTTCACTACCACCGGCAAATGGGGATAATTTCGAAATTAAGCCCCACTTCATCAACATGTTGCCTAAATTTCATGGACTGGAATTCGAAGATACTTATATCTTCATCAACAAATTCCAGAACGTATGTACAATGGAGTGAGATGTGGGTCCGTTCTAACTCTGCAATCTCCTCCACAAGCATTGGACTTAACCAATTTTCAAAATATTCCATTTCCAAACCGGTTGAGATCCAATAATCAAAATCCACAAATGGAGAAGATTGTGGAGTTGTTTAAACGGGTTAGCATTAACATTCCCCTCTTCGATGCAATCCAACAAGTCCCTTCTTACGCAAAAATCTTGAAGGACTTGTGCACCAAGAAGAGAAAATCTCAGATACCCAAGAAAGTTTTCTTAGCTAATGCAGTGAGTGATGCTCTTACCCAAGCTTTACCTCAAAAATGAAAGGACCCTGGCTGTCCTATAATTTCAATAACTATTGGGGATAAGAACATCAACCGTACACTTTTAGATCTTGGTGTCAGTGTTAACCTGCTTCCATATTCTGTATATGAGCAACTAGGCGTTGGAGAGTTGAAACCTATACACTGTACTCTCTAAATGGCCGACAGATCTATCACCCACCAAAGGGGTGAGTTAGAGGATGTGTTAATAAAGGTTAGGGACTTCATATTCCCTGTTGATTTCATTGTTTTGGACACACAGCCTGTAGCTAACTCCCGGAATCAAATTCCGGTGATACTCGGTCGTCCATTCCTTGCAACTTCTAATGCGGTGATCAATTGTCGAAATGGTTCGATGAACCTATCTTTTGGAAACATGGCAATTGAACTCAACATTTTTAAGTTGGGGAATCAGCCCTCCGAACTTAATGCTAATATACTTGATATTTGCTCGATCCAAGAGATCACCCAGGAAGACTGTGAGCTCGAGAAATTTCTGTTCGATCGCAGCAATTTATTTTGACGCCACTAGTGCGTTCCTCCTTGAATCTGATACTGCTTTCACGCCCGATAATGACTACGAGTGTTTCACTTTCTCGAACGATCTTGAACAATCACCACCCGAGTTTGAATCCTTTGAGTTTTCGGATGAGTTAGCTGAACCATCCAACTCGGTGGCTTACACTCGTTTTGAACCTCTGCTGGAATCCTTTGAGTTTGATACATTTTCGCCGATTTTACCTTCAATCGTTTCACCTCTGACACTTGAACTCAAGCTGTTGCTGTCTCACCTTAAATACGCTTACTTAGGTGAGAATGAGACCCTCCCTGATATCATCTCGGCTTCTCTAGCCCTAGAATAAGAGAAAGCCCTTTTGACGGTCTTGCAAAGCAATCAGCAAGCTTTTGGCTGGACTGTGGCGGACATCAAGGGGATTAGTCCCCTAATAGTTGAACATCATATTCATATGATGGATGATGCCAAGCCAGCAAGGGATCCACAGAGAAGACTCAACCCAGTCATGAAGGAGGCTGTTAAAAAGGAGATCGTAAAATGTCTTGATAGTGGTATCATTTACCCTATCTCTGATAGCTAGTGGGTTAGCCCCATTCACGTTGTCCAAAAAAAATCGATCATAACGGTCATAACTAATGAGGCGAATGAGTTAATACCTACTCGCACCCAAACTGGGTGGCGAGTATGCATCGATTATAGAAAACTCAACGCCGCGACACGGAAAGATTACTTTCCATTACCTTTCATTGACCAAATGCTAGAACGATTGGCTGGGTATGAATACTATTGCTTTTTGGATGGCTACTCCGGCTATAATCAAATTCCCATCGCCGAAAAAGACCAAGACAAGACCACATTCACTTGTCCTTTCGGTACGTTTGCTTACCGTCGCATGCCCTTTAGGTTATGCAATACACCCTCTACCATCCAGCGGTGTATGATGGGTATTTTTTCAGACATGGTGGAAAAATTCTTGGAGATCTTCATGGATGATTTCTCCATTTTCGGCGACTCCTTTGATGAGTGTTTGCTACATCTCGACGCAGTCCTTACCCGGTATAAGGATAAAAACCTTACTTTAAATTGGGAGAAATGCCACTTCATAGTACGTGAAGGTATTATTTTAGGACATATTATCTCACAAAATGGCATTGAGATAAATAAAGCGAAGATTGAAGTCATTTCCAATCTCTCTCCTCCCAAATGCATCCGAGACATTCGAGCCTTCCTTGGCCATGTGATTGTTGCGATGTTTTGCGTACGTGCATTTTGAAATCAAAGAATTAACCGCAATCAAGACGGTGTCGCTTGGTAGCTAGCCGGTTGAGTACGGGTCGGTCCACAGGGAAAACGTGTTTTTTTCTAGTTGTTCTAACGAGTTAATTCCTATTTGTGGTAGGTTTTGATTTTCTATAAAAACTGAGGTTGAATTTGATTTGGATTAAAACCTTGCTAGGGTTAGGATTAGGTTAATTTGGAAAGTTAATTCTACTCACCGCTTTCTTTGCCCTAATTAAGAACTTAGGTGTTAAGCTAATAATTAACAAAGGGGATTAGCGCGATCAGGAAGAAACTTCGTTTTTTCCTTTTGGCCCTTGTCCGTCCTTTCTTAATTCTTAGCCCTAATCTCTATCTAAATCAACCACGACCGGTCTAACCAGGGAATCACCGCTATCTCGTAGGATAGGATGCCGTAATGAGCGGTGGGTAGTTGTTTTACATAGAGCCCTTATTTTATAAAGTTAAACGGGTAAGAAAGGAGTGAGAGATTTCATCTCTCGAACCGACCCAGTCCTATCCTAACAAGTGAGGAACTATTCACTCATTAGGGAATTAATAAAGGAATTCAATTTTTTATTTTTATTTTAATAACCTAATTAACATGCGGAAAATAAATGACAGATCAAAATTGCAGAGAAATAAAATTGCAGATAAGAAATTCAAGATAAAAAACTTACTTTTTATTGATGCACTCTTTGACAATTACAATGGAATGAAAATTTAAAATCTAGAAATTAAAAGAGACATGTCCCAAAAAGAGCTTTAGGGTTTCCTATTTATAGATAGGGGAAACCCTAGGGTTTACATCTGATCCACATCTAAAATTACAAAACTACCCTAAGAAAACTGGGTCAATGCACTGACTCCACTGACACGCACCGACACGCGCCGACACGTGCACAGCACGGCCGCAGATCCGCGGCCATAAGCCTTGTTTGGCCGCGGTTCCACGGCCGTTTGATGGGCTCTTGGGATCTTTTTCTCTGGGTTGCTTCATGTTGCTATTTGCTTCTGTTTTCTCCACTTGGTTGTTCAGAATATTTTCTAGTTTCTTCCAGATTTCCACAGTGCACAATGTTGTGGACTTTTACCGTTCGCTTCGTGTTGAAATCTTGAATCTTGTGCTGCCTTCGTGCTTTGTGAAATCGAACTGTTCATTGATCTTCATTTGTTCCTTAAACTGTAGGCGACATCATAAAGATTCTTCTATTTGTTGGTCGTAGTCTCACTTTTGTAGCGTTTTTTCACCATTTTCACTGTATTGTTCCAAAAACCTGTAACCTGCAACTATTTAGCAGACATGGATCAAAAGCATATATTTATTTGCAATATGATTAAGAATGGGGAATATAATAATGCAAAAATCTGATATGAACAAATACCCCCAAACTTATCTTTTGCTCGTCCCGAGCAAAACCAATTTATTCTCGAAAAAAACTAACCTCACTTTCGCAGGGAATCGCGATTGCACTGAGCTCGTGCATCAAGCCGTAAAACCTCTAGGTGTCCCTAGTAGGAGGAGTGTTGTCTCGTGAGGGTTTTCAGCGGATACTACCCACAAAATCCATTCAATTTGGCCTATTGAATTTCATTCTTCAATTCGGTGTTTGTCACGCCCCGCTTCCCAAAATACGGAAAACGAGAGATGACTAGGCTAGCCATGCTCCTACGGTCAAGGAATCATCCCGCCGTAGTCACACTTCGGCTTGTAGCATTACATGGTAATCAGTAAATAAAGCACAATAGTAAAAGAATCACATCACTAATTTATTACATTAAAATCCATTGTTCACAAATTACAAATAACAAGAACAGTTACCAACCAAGTTCAATCTCACGATCACTTTTATGGAAAGCAGTAAAGAAAGAAAGTACACCAGACTATATCTCCATGAACACGAAAGGTAGATCCGTCTCCTGCGCTGGTCCTTCCACGGGATCTGAGCATGCATACTCAGGTCGTCAGAACGACACAATAGCAATATTATAATAATAAGGTGAAACAGGTAAATGAAGTGATAAAGGTGAAAGTATAATGCATGCAATCGCTATGTCACTATATGATGCAAAGTATGATCTATGTCCCTATCAGGCTCTAAGTCATGTTTGAAATCGCATAGTGGAAGGAGGATCATGTTTAACAGGAGTCTCGTACATACCCGAGACAACGGCCCACATGCCCGGGACATAACCCTGTCAGCCGGATCGCTAGATCCTACCTAATATATATATCGCTGCTTGAATGATCATCCTCTAAAACACGGTCCCGCTAAATACGATTCTCTTTCCACTTCGATTTCCCCTTTATCCCCAGGTTTTCACTATTTATGATCTTGATTTAGTCGAGTACAAGTATATCAATGGCACGGTTTTATCACTGTTCACTATATCAATCACTGTCACGAATATTCACTTTCTATTGGTGTACTCGTCACTCCTAAACCAACATCAATCACGCACGATAATGAAATGTCCACTGACTCTAACACGCACTAACACTAAGTATATGGCAAAAAGGGGTATGATATATGTATGTATGCCATCAATAAGCTAAGTATGCTATGAATCGATGTGCACGTCATTAACTTACAAAAATTGTATAAATTCGTATGTTTAGAATTCAATGAAATGATACAAATACGATAAATAGAAAACCCAGTCATAAATTCATCAAAATTAGTTTCAGTTCAATCGGGTTTCCGGTATTCGAGATACAGCTGTTTCATTTTAAGTGCTCGCGGCTGGAAATTCAGTTTCAGAACTGAACATCCGTTTCGCGACATGAATTGTACCCAGTTGGGTTCATAATTTAGCAATGCTACAGTTGAATAAAATCTAGGGTTTTCGATAGAGTATTCAACGCAATAGATGGATACTCAATCGCGTCTGTACGTCGAAAGTTATACACAGTTTAACATTAGTATGTCACTTCTGAATCTATTCTGGACAGTTATACGTTCTGCCCTTTTTATTTACAATTTAAATAGCAAACGGCAATGAAACGGAATGAAACCACTTGTTTTGTTTAGCTAACAGATCCATCTTTAATCCACTGCAGAGTTCCGTAACATACGAATTCAGGAAACAAAGTGACACACATTTTGGGACAGTACACAGTAATCAGAGTCGCTCTGGACTGCAGTCCAGAGTCGCACTCCGATCTAAATATCGTCACAGTTACAGTACAGAAAACATTAGAATTTTATATAGAGTTAAAGTTCGTCGAGTCAGCTTCGATTTAAGCCCTCGAACGCATTATTCCAGTATGTACATAATTTACAGTGATTTTAATCATTTTCAGATATGGGAAATTTCTAGTTTTATCGGTATATTTGGGGGTATTCATTTTAGTCACTAACATTCGTATTTTCTACTAAGATTTTTACAGGATAATCATCACTACAAGAGCCAATACAAAAAATCTAATTCCGTCAACTTAGGCAAGTATTTTCATTGGGGCCAAGCATCGAACACATACGTCGTTTAATTCTATCGTGAAAAGGAATTTTATATCATACATGTTTGAGTTTGTAATATGGGTAAATTAGCATGTAGTAAGTAAGGTACTTGTCTGGAAATGTCTCGGGGTTGCACGGCAGCAGCGGCGTCACGAACGCGTGATGTACGTCGTGAAACGATTTGTGCGAGCTTGGCTCGCGATACGGAATTGGTGTCGGAGTTGCCCGGAGCCGTTGCACTATCACTGGAAGCTTAGGAGGTGCTCTGTGGTTCGCCTGAGAAGAGCTGGGGTTGCTGACGGTCGACGGCGTCGCTCCGGCGATGGCAACAGTGAGCTCGCAGTGCGGGGACTGTGGTTTAGGGGTGGCTGTTTTGGAGGGGGAGAGAGAGTGAGAGAGAGTAGGGCTCGGGCGTGGATTTTGGAGGAGGAGGAGAAGATGCAGAGGGTGTAGAGGTCGACGGGTCCTTCAGGTCAGCGGGGGCTCGCCGGCGTCGAGCTTAGGTAGTGGTCGATTGGGTGCATGGAAGTTTGGCGTGTAGGGGTTTGGGTGTGCAGGGTCTCTCGGTTGGGAGAGGAGGAGTTGTTGAGGGCGAGGGAGGATGAATGAGGGTCGACGAGGAGATGGGGTGATCGCCGGCATCGAGGGTGCAGTATGATGGTCGAGCTCGGTGCAGTGGGTTCGTGGAAAAATTTTGAGAGGAAGGAGAGTTTTTGAGATAGAGTTGGAGAGCGAGAGAGAGATGAGGGCGACGGGGTTAGAGAGAGGAGTGCGAGGGGGTAACGTCGCACGACGTGGGCGTGGGCGCGGGCGGAGGAAGCGGCGAAGGGAATGGGTCGGGGATTGTTACCGTTGGGGAGAAGAAAAGTGGGAGTAGAGGCGGGTCGGGTGAAAGGGAGTGGGCTGGGCCGACAATTTTTAAAAGAATTCTTTTTTTAAAGTTCACGGGCTGAGGAGAAGAGTGGGCCGGGGTTAATTTATTTATTTTGTGTGGCTGAGGAGGGGGACGGGCTGGGCCGAGAAAATTTAATTCATTTGAAAAGAAAAATATTGGGCTGAGGGTTTATGCTGGGGTTTATAGTAAAAATATTTTATTTGTTTTAGTTTTGGTTTTCCAAATTGGTTTTAAATTCTGGGTTTTGACTTTTAGAGTTTGGGAAATTTTAAATATTGGAATTCAACCAACCACCTTCCTACAAAAAATATACGAGGGAAAAAGAAAGGAAATCTCTGGGATTTAGAAAATAGAAAACTTTTATTAAGATGGAAACGGGGATTTATATCATACCCCCCTTACAAAAATTTTGTCCTCGAAATTTAACAAGGATACAAGGAAACGATGTACTAAACAAAGAGGTGTGGATAACGAGCACGGATATCTTCCTCCCGCTCCCAGGTAGATTCTCCTGGGGAACGATCGCCCCAAGACACTCGGACTAACGGAATGGCCTTATTCTTCAGCACTTTCTCTCTGCGGTCGAGGATGGTAGTAGGCTGTTCTTCGTATGACAGATCGGTACCCAAAACTAGCTCCGAATAATCCAGGACATGGTTCTCATCTCGAACATAACGTCGCAACTGTGACACGTGGAAGGTATTGTGCACACCAGCTAGCGATGGAGGCAGGGCAAGTCGATAGGCCACCTCTCCTACTCGCTCTAGCACCTCAAAAGGTCCGATAAAACGGGGACTGAGCTTTCCCCGACCTCCGAACCTGATAACTCCACGAGTAGGGGAAATCTTCAGGAACACATGATCTCCGACTTCGAATTCTAGTGCCCTCCTGCTGGTATCTGCCCAACTCTTCTGTCGATCCTGAGCCGTCTTAATACGCTGCCTGATCATTTGGACCTTGTCGACTGTCTGAACAATGAGTTCGGGGCCCAGTAATCTTCGTTCTTCCACACCATCCCAACATACTGGGGATCGACACTTCCGCCCGTAAAGTGCTTCAAAAGGAGCCATCTGAATACTAGCCTGATAACTATTGTTATACGAGAACTCGACTAGATGCAGATGGTCCTCCTAGGAACCCTGAAAGTCCAACATACAGGCTCTCAACATATCCTCGAGCGTCTGAATCGTACGCTCGGATTGTCCATCCGTCTGCGGGTGATACGCTGTGCTGAATTTAAGGCGGGTACCCAAGCTCTCCTGTAAGCTTTTCCAAAAGTGCGACAAGAATCTGGTGTCCCGGTCTGACACAATGCTGACTGGAACACCGTGAAGTCGTACAATCTCCTGCATATATCTTTCTGCCAGTGATTCTGTCGACTGCCCCACTCGGAATGGTAGGAAGTGTGCAGCTTTCGTGAGGCGATCGACGATAACCCAAATGGCGTTATTGCCCCTAGGGCTCCGTGGTAAGGCCGTCACGAAATCCATAGTAATGTGCTCCCACTTCCATTCAGGTATCGGCAGTGGTTGTAATAATCCCGCTGTCCTCTAATGCTCCGCCTTCACCTGCTGGTATACCAAACACCTGGATACGAACCTCGCAATTTCCCGCTTCATCCCGTCCCACCAAAAGTGCTGCTTTAGGTCCTGATACATTTTTGTACCTCCCGGATGTACAGAATAAGCTGAACTGTGTGCTTCAGCTAAAACTTCTTCTCGAACATCTCCCTTGGGTACGCAGAGTTTGCTACCGAATCTCAGAGAGCCATCTTCATGTATAATCAAGTCCGTTCTCAGCCCGGCTTCCACTTGCTCTCTGAACTTTTGCAATCGGGGATCATCCGCTTGTGCAATCTTGATGCGATCCACCAAGGAAGATTACACCTGTAGTTGCCAAAGTTGACTGAGTGCGTTCGGCGTAACGACTTCAAGCTCGAGTCTCTGAAAGTCCTCAATAATGCTCCTCTGATCGGTCAACCTCATGACCGCTGGCTTGCGACTGAGCGCATCTGGTACAACATTCACCTTCTCCGGGTAATACTGAAGGTCCAAGTCATAATCTGCCATCAGCTCTAGCCATCTGCGCTGCCTCATGTTTAGTTCCTTCTGAGTGAAGACGTACTTCAGACTCTTATGATCTGTGTACACCTCCACCTTCTCGCCCAAAAGGTAGTGCCTCCAAATCTTCAACGCAAAAACTACCGCAGCTAACTCCAAGTCATGCGTAGGATAGTTCTTCTCGTGATTTCTCAATTGTCGAGAGGCGTAAGCAACCACTCGGCCGTGCTGCATTAGAACACAGCCTAATCCCTTCCCTGAGGCATCACTGTGTATCACCAAACCACCGGAATCATCTGGTACTGTAAGAATAGGCGTCGTAGTTAACTTTTGCTTTAGTGTGTCAAATGCCTGAGTGCACTCCTCTGTCCATGTAAACGGTACGTCCTTCCGTGTCAGCCTCGTCAATGGTTCCACGATTCTTGAGAAATCTTGGAAGAATCTCCGATAATAACCTGCTAATCCCAGAAAACTCCTGATCTCGGCCACTGACTTCGGCGTTGGCCAATCTCTGACAGATTCTATCTTTGCCGGGTCCACCGAGATGCCTTCGCCCGAAACAATATGTCCCAAAAACTGAACCTTGTCAAGCCAGAATTCACACTTGCTTAGCTTCGCATACAGTTTCTTTTCCCGAAGAATTTGTAGGACCGTGCGCAAATGTTCAGCATGCTCTTCCTGGGTCTTCGAGTAGACAAGTATGTCGTCGATAAACACAACGACAAACGTGTCCAAGTACTTTGCAAACACCCTGTTCATCAAGTCCATGAATATTGCTGGGACATTGGTAACACCGAACGGCATCACAAGGAACTCGTAATGTCCGTATCAGGTCCTGAAAGCCGTCTTGCATACATCATCGGCTGCTACTCTGATTTGATGATATCCAGAACGGAGGTCCAACTTCGAGAATACCTTGGCTCCACTTAGCTGATCGAATAAGTCGTCAATACGCGGGGTACTTGTTCTTTATTGTGATCTTGTTCAGCTCCCGATAATCTATGCACATTCGCAGCGATCCATCCTTCTTCTTTACTAATAGAACTGGTGCACCCCACGGTGAAGCGCTCGGCCGAATAAATCCCTTCTCCAATAGCTCTTCAATTTGCTTCTTCAATTCCGTCAACTCAACTGGTGTCATTCTGTATGGGGCTTTGGATATTGGGGCCGTACCTGGAGTCAAATCGATCGAGAACTCCAAGATTCGAGGAGGTGGTAGACCCGGTAGATCTTTAGGAAATACGTCCAGAAAGTCCCGAACAATTACTGGGACTGGGCTCTCATCAATCTCCATAGCTGTCAGCTCTTTGGGCTTGGCTCTATACTTGGCTGGCTCCAAAGATTTGCTTTCACCCTTGAAAATAAACTCCGGGTGATTGGGAATGCAGAAGATCACCTTCCTTGCACGACAATCGATAACTGCATGGAAAGTGCTCATCCAATCCATCCCGAGAATTGCGTCGTAACTGCCTGTCCCAATCAGAAGGAAATTCGCATAGAATTCCCTGCCACACACTACAACCAGGCATGATCTATATTCTCGACTAGATATTATAATACCATTACCCGTATGTATTTCCCATCCCTTGGTTAGTGGTTCATATGGTATGGAGTGTGTATCGGTGAAATGCTCAGACAAGAAACAATGCGATGCTCCAGAATCAAACAGTACACTAGCTAGCAAGGAATGTACAAGTAGAGTACCTGTAACAACGTCTCCTGACGCCTCTGCCTGCTCGGCGGTCAAGGTGAAAGCCCGTCCCTGACCGTGACCTGTAAAGGGTTGCCTCTGCTCCTGTGGCCTCTGCTGTGGCGGTCCAGAACCTCCCTGTATCTCTGCTCGCTCAGGGCAACCGCTAATCCTGTGCTGATTGGATCCGCAAATCAAGCACTGTCCCTTGGCACGGTGACAGTCCTTCTGGGTATGCCCACCTCTACCGCAATAGCCGCAAACTATGCTCTGTCTCTAGGGGCGATGCTGTGGTACAAACGGGCGCTTCATTTGTGTCGTTCCAGGCCTGTGAACCGGTATGGCTCTCGAGAAGGTGCATGGGTACGTGCTGGAACGACTGGGGGTCTCCTGAACTTGTTAATCAATTGCTCTTGAACTCTCGCCTCGTTGAGTACCTGTGCGAAAGTCTGCAAATTCAGCGATGCAATCAACTGCTGCAACTCGAAATCTAGCCCCCGAAGGAAACGTCTGGCCCTGGTGGCCTCTGAGACGACCATGTATGGAGCAAAACGGCTCAGACGGTTGAACTCTGCCGCATATACGTCCACTGGGCGTCCATTCTACTTCAAAAGAATAAACCTTTCCTCCATTTCTGCCTTGGCTGTGGAAGGAAAATAATGATCTAGGAAACACTCCTTAAATTTGCCCCATTCAATCGGCCCGTCTAGCCCGCTTTCTTCCACCGACCACCATGTACAGGCTTCATCTTCTAATTGGATCTTTATCACGTCCACCCTATCTTCCTCTGGAACCCTGGCGACTGTTAGTAAGTTCTCCATGTTCACCAGTCATAGCTCAGCCTCAAGGGGTTTAGCTAGCCCTGTGAATGCAGCTGGATGTAACCGTCGGAAGTCTGATACGGTACCAGCCCTAGCATGATAAGCTGGTGGAGTAGCGCCCTCGGGGGCGGTAATGAGTGCGGAGGGTCCTCCTGCGGCGGTAATCGCCCTGAGTCCCTCAGCGAGTAAATCTGTCTTCCTCTCCTGAGCTTCCGCGAGAGTGGTCAGCGCACTAAGTATTCTTTCCGTGCGGTCCTGAGAGCTGGAGTCTGAGGAGAGGCCGTTCGGGGACGTCATATCACTGGAAGATTCAAAAGGATAAGATCAGATTCAAGGATGAAAATCAAGAGTAGTGAAACGAGAATAACGTAATACAGTGTAGTTAATGTTATCCCTTGATACTAAACACGTCTCTGATACCAACTAAACCATGTCACGCCCCGCTTCCTAAAATACGGAAAACGAGGGATGACTAGGCCAGCCATGCTCCTACGGTCAAGGAATCATCCCGCCGTAGTCACACTTCGACTTCTAGCATTACATGGTAATCAGTAAATAAAGCATAATAGTAAAGGAATAACATCACTAATTTATTGCATTAAAATCCATTGTTCACAAATTACAAATAACAAGAACAGTTACTAACCAAGTTCAATCTCACGATCACTTTTATGGAAAGCAGTAAAGAAAGAAAGTACACCAGACTATATCTCCGTGAACACGAAAGGTAGATCCGTCTCCTGCGCTGGTCCTTCCACGGGATCTGAGCATGCATACTCAGGTCGTCAGAGCGACACAATAGCAATATTATAATAATAAGGTGAAACAGGTAAATGAAGTGATAAAGGTGAAAGTACAATGCATGCAATCGCTATGTCACTATATGATGAAAAGTATGATCTATGTCCCTATCAGGCTCTAAGTCATGTTTGAAATCGCATAGTGGAAGGAGGATCGTGTTTAACAGGAGTCTCATACATACCTGAGACAACGACCCACATGCCCGGGACATAACCCTGTCAGCCGAATCGCTAGATCCTACCTAATATATATATCGCTACTCGAATGATCATCCTCTAAAACACGGTCCCGCTAAATACGATTCCCTTTCCACTTCGATTTCCCCTTTATCCCCAGGTTTTCACTATTTATGATCTTGATTTAGTCGTGTACAAGTATACCAATGGCACGGTTTTATCACTGTTCACTATATCAATCACTGTCACGAATATTCACTTTCCATTGGTGTACTCTTCACTCCTAAACCAACATCAATCACGCACGATAATGCAATATCCACTGACTCTAACACGCACTAACACTAAGTATATGGCAAAAAGGGGTATGATATATGTATGTATGCCATCAATAAGCTAAGTATGTTATGAATCGATGTGCACGCCATTAACTTACAAAAATTGCATAAATTCATATGTTTAGAATTCAACGAAATGATACAAATACGATAAATAGAATACTCAGTCAGAAATTCATCAAAATTAGTTTCAGTTCAATCGGGTTTCCGGTATTCGAGATACAGCTTTTTCATTTTAAGTGCTCGCGGCTGGAAATTCAGTTTCAGAACCGAACGTCCGTTTCGCGACACGAATTGCACCCAGTTGGGTTCAGAATTTAGCGATACTACAGTTGAATAAAATCTAGGGTTTTAGATAGAGTATTCAACTCAATAGACGGATCCTCAATCGCGTCTGTACTTCGAAAGTTATATACAGTTTAACATTAGTATGTCACTTCTGAATCTATTCTAGACAGTTATACGTTCTTCCCTTTTTATTTACAATTTAAATAGCAAACGGCAATGAAAAGGAATGAAACCACTTGTTTTGTTTAGATAACAGATCCATATTTAATCCACTGCAGAGTTCCGTAACATACGAATTCAGGAAACAAAGTGACACACATTTTGGGACAGTACACAGTAATCAGAGTCGCTCTGGACTGCAGTCCAGAGTCGCACTCCGATCTAAATATCGTCGCAGTTACAGTACAGAAAACATTAGAATTTTACATAGAGTTAAAGTTCGTCGAGTCGGCTTCGATTTAAACCCTCGAACGCATCATTCCAGTATGTACATAATTTACAATGATTTTAATCATTTTCAGATACGGAAAATTTCTAGTTTTATCGGTATATTTGGGGGTATTCATTTTAGTCACTAACATTCGTATTTTCCAGTAAGATTTTTACAGGAAAATCATCACTACAAGAGCCAACACAGAAAATCTAATTCCGTCAAGTTAGGCAAGTATTTTCATTGGGGCCAAGCATCGAACACATACGTCGTTTAATTCTATCGTGAAAAGGAATTTTATATCATACATGTTTGAGTTTGTAATATGGGTAAATTAGCATGTAGCAAGTAAGGTACTTGCCTGGAAACGTCTCGGGGTTGCACGGCAGCAGCGGCGTCACGAACGCGCGATGTACGTCGTGAAACGATTTGCGCGAGCTTGGCTCGCGATACGGAATTGGTGTCGGAGTTGCCTGGAGCCGTTGCACGGTCACTGGAAGCTTAGGAGGTGCTCTGTGGTTCTCCTGAGAAGTGCTGGGGTCGCCGACGGTCGGCGGCGTCGCTCCGGAGATGGCAACAATGAGCTCGCAGTGCGGGGACTGTGGTTTAGGGTTGGCTGTTTTGGAGGGAGAGAGAGAGAGAGAGAGTAGGGCTCGGGCGTGGATTTTGGAGGAGGAGGAGAAGATGCAGAGGGTGTAGAGGTCGACGGGTGCTTCAGGTCAGCGGGGGCTCGCCGGCGTCGAGCTTAGGTAGTGGTCGAATAGGTGCAGGGAAGTTTGGCGTGTAGGGGTTTGGGTGTGCAGGGTCTCTCGGTTGGGAGAGGAGGGGTCGTTGAGGGCGAGGGAGGATGAATGAGGGTCGAAGAGGAGATGGGGTGATCGCCGGCGTCGAGGGTGCAGGATGGTGGTCGAGCTCGATGCAGTGGGTTCGTGAAAAATTTTTGAGAGGAAGGAGAGTTTTTGAGATAGAGTTGGAGAGCGAGAGAGAGAGAGATGAGGGCGACGGGGTTAGAGAGAGGAGTGCGAGGGGGTATCGTCGCACGACGTGGGCGTGGGCGAGGGCGGAGGAAGCGGCGAAGGGAGTGGGTCAGGGATTGTTACCGTTGGGGAGAAGAAAGGAGGGAGTAGAGGCGAGTCGGGTGAAAGGGAGTGGGCTGGGCCGGCAATTTTTAAAAGAATTCTTTTTTTAAAGTTCGTGGGCTGAGGAGAAGAGTGGGCCGGGGTTAATTTCTTTGTTTTGTGTGGCTGAGGAGGGGGACGGGCTGGGCCGAGAATTAATTCATTTGAAAAGAAAAATATTGGGCTGAGGGTTTATGCTGGGGTTTATAGTAAAAATATTTTATTTGTTTTAGTTTTGGTTTTCCAAATTGGTTTTAAATTCTGGATTTTGACTTTTAGAGTTTGGGAAATTTTAAATATTGGAATTCAAGTAACCACCTTCCTACAAAAGATATACGAGGGAAAAAGAAAGGAAATCTCTGGGATTTAGAAAATAGAAAACTTTTATTAAGATGGGAACGGGGATTTACAGTGTTCTAGCAAGAAATTCTATTATCTTCAACTTAGAAATCATCAACCCGTATTTTTCGCACTCACTTATCATTTAACTTTAGATCGTATATGTTCTGTAAATTTGTTTAGCTTTTAGCATCTTTTGAATTTTCCTTCAAAGGTTCCATCTCAACTTAGGAATTTTTATCATCTCTACTGAAGGTATAAGCCCTATCTTTCATTCCTATCTCTCATCCAAACCCCAATCATAGACCCCTACGTATGTGTATGTATCACCCCTATACTTGGAAATTCAATTCAAGCTATCATACTCTTTTCCATTGTCCAAAGTACTTTTAGTTGGTGAATTTTAGATGAAATTGCTCACACATCCTTCATGCGACCGTTAATACTTCTTGAGGTACTAACGACCGATTACAAAATTTGTTTGCGCATTAAGGCGTAATTCATCGTCTTGTAATACCTAAGGCTTTAGCAGTGACTCCCAAACCAGTTGGTCTAAGGCACTAGGTGATAAAGCACCCTCGTTATATATATTTTTTTATTTTACGCAGCCTTAAGTAATTACAAAACCAGTGTTCATTTTTTTTATATCTCTTTATTCACACTTATAATTTTATTTTTCTTTCGTACTAAGGATTTTAGACAAGAGCATTTCAAGGTATACTCTACTATTCCAAGTTTTAAGGTGCGTGTTTGTGCAAGTTGTAGGTATATATTTTCAGAATTTAGACTTAAGCTTCGGAATTATTTTTCAGAGTTACACTTCAAATAAAAATTTCAATACTCTTCCCTTATTTTGACTTAGCCCAAGAAATGAACTCAAAATTTGCCTATTTCTAAGTAAACTATAAGGACATATATTTTTTACCGTTAAATTTTAAGAAAGGTTATTTTTTGGGGGTTTTAATTTACTAAGTTTAGGATCTAGTTTTTCCCAGCTAGTTAACCGTCTTGTTAAACTTAAGTCAATTATGGCCAAAATTGAATTTTTCAATTTTTATAATTTTTAAAAATTTTCAATTTTTTTATTTGATTTTTTCCTTTTATATTTTTTTATTTCCATTTTTTAAATTTTTTTATAAAGATGCAATGCAGAATTAAACATGGAAAAGAAAAGGAAAACAAATATGTACAAAAATAAAAATATGCAATGCAATGATAACTAATTACAACCACCTCCTCCCACAAACTTACCAAAAGCGGTGCCCTCACTGCTCATGCCCTCGGCATCACCTAGAACGTGAGCGGGAACGCTCCTCTTGCGCCAGTAGGGTTCTGATCCCCTGCTTTACTTGGGTTAGGCGCTGATCATGCTGCCTCATCATCCCCGTCAAATTGTCAATCCCCATAATGGCTCTTCTCATTAAACGTGCATGTTCTATGGGGGTGAGCTCTTCCTCGCTTGCGGTCGAGCTGGAGTTAGGTGTTCTGGCGGGCACGTGTTCAGCCGGTTCTGTTCGTGACCAAACATCAGTCAAGTGGGTATAGGACGTAGATACACCCTCAATGAGAGGCCTGATGGGTATACCTCCATGCATGTAGAATTCAAATTGCTCCACAGGGAGGAAATAGCGACACAGTTGTGTCACTAACATGGGGCATGGGTAATTTACGTCCCTTTTGCTAGCACCAATTGAGTTAAGTAAAACTGTGCACATATCAAATCTAGGGTTCCTAGTCATTAGGGTGTGCACGATATGAAGTGACGGGGTAAAAGATATGGTATTATGGGAACTCCCAAAAATATTGTTTTGTGACCACCAGCACACGGTTAAAACATTAGCAAAAAGGGTTCTAGCTTGTATTCCCTTCCTCGGTTCGCTCGAGCAGTCATTACCCATTAAGGGCATGTAATCTTCAAACTGAAGGGGTTGGTCGTGAACAGGTAATCTAGGGATTAAAATGACTTCATGGATGAAGTCTCTGTCAATAATTATCTCCCTATCGCCCCAAAGTAGTTTGATAAAACCGTATTGTACAAGGCGGCTTTCTTCCATGCACTCGTAAAAACGAGTGACTAGATCTGGAAGGGCGTAAGCATTGGGATGATTATAGATTAAAAAATTCCACCCCTTCGTGTGATTTCATCAGCAAAATAACTCCCATATATCGTGTGTGAAAAGATTTGTGAAAAATTACGCTCTAATTGCATGTTCGGAGCCATCACAGAAAATTTACAGATCTAAAAAAATTTAACAGAGAGGAATTAAGAAAGCAAACCTCCTCTGAAAGATTCAGAGGGTGACGCAACAGGAGCGCGGTGGAAGCGCGGCGGGAACGTGCCTTCGGCGGCGGATGCGCGGCGGCAAAAGCAGATCTCGCTGCAAAAACTGGGCGGCGACTAGGGTTTTCTGTGAGCAATTTTTAGGGTTTGTAAAACAGAGAAGGGTCGGGGTATATTTATAGTGGGGGAATGTGTTGGTTATTTGTAAAAATCCCCTCTTAAAGAGAGGAAATTATTTGCAAATAAAATTTTTATTTTTATTTTATTAAATCTGGAAATTTACAAAAATACCCAATATTTTTTTATTTTCAAATTTTTATTTTTTTATGTTATTTTGTTTTTATATAATTACAAATGATACATACCCCCAAACTTGTTTGAAACAGTGTTTTGGCTAGATAATCGAAAATTTAGGGGTAGATGGAGGAAGATTAGTCAATGTAGATTGGCTCCTACAAAAATAGGAGCTCTTCCGAAGGGTCCGCAGTGAGGAACGATTTAAGTCGATGTCCGTTCATTTTAAACAGTGAACCATCCTTCGGGTTTTCTAAATCGACCGCACCATGCGGATATACGGTGCGTACCAAAAATGGCCCTTTCCATCGAGATTTCAGCTTGCCGGGATGGAAATGTAACCGAGTGTCGTAAAGTAAAACCTATTGACCAGGTTTGAAAGTCTTGCGCATAAGGTGTTTATTGTGGAACATCTTCGTTCGGTTTTTAACAACTACTGCGTTCTCATAGGCTTTATCCCGCAGCTCGTCTAATTCGTTCAACTGCAGCTTTCTATTGCTGCCCGCATCTTCCAAAGATAGGTTCAACTCTTTAATTGCCCAAAATGCCTTATGCTCTATTTCCACTGGAAGGTGGCAAGCCTTTCTATAAACAAGCCTGTATGGAGACATACCAAGATCGGTCTTAGGCAGTACGGAATGCCCAAAGTGCATCAATCAGTTTTGATGACCAATCTTTACGGTTTTTGGAAACCGTTTTCTCCAATATCCGTTTAATCTGCCGATTCGAAATCTCGGCTTGCCCACAAGTTTGGGGATGATAGGGCGTTGACAGCTTATGAGTAATAGAGTATTTTCGCATTAAGGACTCTAAAGTCCTATTATAAAAGTGAGATCCATTATCACTGATAATCGCGCGAGGATGCCCAACCCGAGAAAAAATGTTTTCTTTAAGAAATCTAACGACAACCTTGTTATTATTAGTTCGGCTGGGCACAGCCTCGACCCATTTCGAAACATAGTCAACAACAAGTAGAATATACATGTTCCCAAAAGAGTTGGGAAATGGTCCCATAAAATCTATCCCCCAAACATCAAAAATTTCAACAACCAAAATTGGTTGGAGCGGCATTTCATTTCTCCGAGATATCCGGCCCAAGTGTTGGCACCGGGAGCATGTCTTGCAGTATTCGTACGCGTCTTTAAAAAGTCATGGCCAGTAGAAGCCACACTGCAAGATTTTTTCTGCTGTCTTTTTGGGGCCAAAATGCCCACCACACGCTTGATCGTGGCAGAGGACAGCACGCTCTTAAACTCACTGTCGGGGACATACCGGCGAATGATTTGGTCGGAACAGTATTTGAAGAGATACGGTTCATCCCAGTAAAAATGTTTTACTTGAGATAGAAATCTAAGTTTATCCTGTTTCGACCAATCGTTTGGTATCAGTCCGGTGGCCAAATAATTTACGATATCAGCGAACCAAGGTTCGCATGACACAGTTAAGAGCTGCTCATCTAGAAAAACGTCTTTAATCGGAATTTGAAGTGTAGGCGAAGAAGGGAGTCGTGAAAGGTGGTCGGCGACTACGTTTTCGCATCCTCTCTTGTCTCTTATGATAAGGTCAAACTCTTGTAGTAAGAGAATCCAGCGTATCAGCCGAGATTTAGCATCCTTCTTCGCGAAAAGATGGCGAAGAGCTGAGTGGTCCGTGTAAACGATGACTGGAGAGTCGATTAAATAGGGCCAGAATTTTTTCTAGTGCAAACATAACGGCCAAGAAATCTTTTTCAGTTGTTGTGTAATTCAATTGGATCTCGTTTAATGTTCGGCTAGCGTAATAAATTACGTGCGGTATCTTATTTATGTGCTGTCCAAGGACAGCACCAATGGCGAAATCAGATGCATCGCACATAATTTCAAATGGATGCGTCCAGTCAGGAGATGAAAGAATGGGAGCGGAAATGAGTGAGTTTTTCAACGACTCGAACGCCTTCATGCAGGTTGAGTTAAAATCAAAAGTGGTGTCCTTGGCCAACAAAAGAGTCAAGGGTCTATCTATCTTGCTAAAATCCTTGATGAACCGTCTATAGAAACCGGTATGGCCAAGGAAGGCTCGGATGCCTTTGACGCACTTGGGAGGAGGAAGATTGGAAATGACTTCAATCTTAGCTTTATCAACCTCAATGACATTTTGTGAGATGATATGTTTTAGGAAAATACCTTCTCGTACCATAAAGTGGCATTTCTCCCAATTTAAAGTGAGGTTCTAATCCCTACACCGGGTAAGAACTGCGTCTAAATGTAGCAAACACTCATCAAAGGAGTCGCCGAAAATGGAGAAATCATCCATAAAAATCTCCAAGAATTTTTCCACCATGTCTGAAAAGATGCCCATCATACACCGCTGGAAAGTAGCGGGTACATTGCATAACCCAAAGGGCATGTGACGGTAAGCAAATGTACCGAAAGGACAAGTGAATGTGGTTTTGTCGTGGTCCTTTTCGGCGATGGGAACTTGATAATAGCCGGAGTAGCCATCAAAAAAGCAGTAAAATTCATGCCTAGCCAATCGTTCTAGCATTTAGTCAATAAAAGGTAATGGAAAGTGGTTTTTCCGTGTCGCGGTGTTGAGTTTTCTATAATCGATGCAAACTCGCCACCCATTTTGGGTGCGAGTAGGTATTAACTCATTCGCCTCATTAGTTATGACCGTTATGCCCGATTTCTTTGGGACAACGTGAATGGGGCTAACCCATTGGACATCAGAGATAGGGTAAATGATACCACTATCTAGACATTTTACAATCTCCTTTTTAACAGCCTCCTTCATTATGGGGTTGAGGCGTCTCTGTGGATCCTTAACTGGCTTGGCATCATCCATCATATGTATATGATGTTTAACTATGAGAGGACTAATCCTCTTGATGTCCGCCATAGTTCAGCCAAAAGCTTGCCGATTATTTTGTAAGACCATTAAAAGGGCTTTCTCTTGCTTGAGGGCTAGAGAGGCCGAAATGATAACAGGAAGGGTCTCATTCTTACCTAAGTAAGCGTATTTAAGGTAAGACGACAATAGCTTGAGTTCGAGTTTTGGAGGCGAAACAATTGAGGGTAACATTGGTGAAACTGTCTCAAACTCGAAGGATTCCAACAATGGTTCGAAACGAGTGTAAGCAACCGAGTCGCATGGTTCAGCTAACTCATCCGAAAATTCAAAGGACTCAAACTCGGATGGTGATTCTTCAAAATCGTTCGAAAAAGTGAAACACTCGTAATCGTTATCGAGTGTGAAAGCTGTGTCAGATTTAAGGAGGACCGCAGTAGTGGTATCAAAACTGCTGTGATCGAACAGAAATTTTTCGAGCTTACTGTCCTTCCGAGTGATCTGTTGGATCGAGCAAACATCAAGTATATTAGCATTAGGCTCGGAGGGCTGATTCCCCAACATAAAAATGTTGAGCTCAATTGTCATATTTTCAAAAGATAGGTTCATCGAACCATTTCGACAATTGATCACCGCATAGAAGTCGCAAGGAATGGTCGACCAAGTGTCACCGGAATTTGACTCCGGGGGTTAGCTACAGGCTGTGTGTCCATAACAATGAATTCAACGGGGAAAATGAAGTCCCCTACTTTAATCAACACATCCTCTAACTCACCCCTAGGATAGGTGATGGATCGGTCGGCCATTTGGAGAGTACAATGTGTGGGTTTCAGCTCTCCAACGCCTAATTGTTCATATACTGAATAGGGAAGAAAATTAACACTGGAACCAAGATCTAAAAGTGCGCGATTGATGTTCTTATCCCTAATTGTTATTGAAATTGTAGGACAGTCAGGGTACTTACGTTTTTGGGGTAAAGGTTGGGTAAGAGCATCACTTACTGCATTAGCCACGAAAACTTTCCTAGCTACCTGCGATTTCCTCTTCTTGGTGCATAAGTCCTTTAAGATTTTAGCGTAAGAAGGGACTTGTTGGATTGCATCCAAGAGAGGTATGCTAATGCTAACTTGTTTGAATAACTCTACAATCTTCTCCATTTGTGGAGTAGGTTTATTGGATCTCAACCTGTTTGGAAATGGGATATTTTGAAAATTTGTTGAGTCCAATGTTTGTGGAGTAGATTGCGGAGTTGGAACTGGTCCCAGTGTTGGTGTTTTCGTGGAATGAGATGTGGGTCCGTTCGAATTAGAAGAAGTAGAGCCTTGTGAAGAATGAAGAACAGGCTCTGAAGAAGACGAAGAAGATGAAGAAGAAGAAGCGACGGCCGGGGTTTCATCATTATTGCCAACATTGTTGTGCAATACCTTTCCAGATCTTAATGTAGTCACGGCACTCACATTATGATTTTGTTGTTCATGAGCAACATATGTATTTTTTGTGTGACCGGGATTTGGCAGTAGTTGAGATGGAAGTTTCCCCTTCTCTCGCTCGCTTAACGCATCATTCAGTTGTGCAATTTGGGCTTCAATTGTTTTGATCCTCTGATAATGTGAAGCACTGTGTTGCACCAAAGACTGAATGGACGATTGGATGCTGGCCGAGGATTGCGTAGATTGGTTTAAAAATGCATCCAGACTTCGTTCTAGCGAGGAAACCTTATCGTTATTCGGTTGAACACAATTGTTTTGAGGATAAGAGTTGTTTGGTATAAAATTGTTCATTTGGTTTTGGTAAGGTTGGGGTTGGAAAGGTTACTGATATTGAGTTTGTTGAGGGGCTTGTTGTTGTGGAGGAGGCTTCTGAAAATTGTTGTTGCCTTGGAATTGTTGATTTTGATTCCAAACAAAATTTGGGTGGCTCCTCCAACCAGGATTGTAAGTTGAAGAGTATGGATTATTTCTTTGTCTTTGCTGAAAGGCAGCATTGACTTGATCTTGTCCTTAAACAGGCGGGTTGTAAGGACACTCTTCGGTTAGATGGGATGGATCCGAACAACAAGTGCAAATAGTGCGTGGGGGTAAAGTTGGGGCAGGAGAAGGCGATGAGAATTTGCTCTCAATTGCTTCAAGTTTTTTCGTGAGTGCAGCCATTTCGGCCTTCATTGCAATCGACATATCAAGTTGATGTATGCCTGCCCTAGATTGACCTGATGAAGTAGATGAAGTGGTCTTAGTGTTTTCCTACTGAAGAGTTTGTTCAGCAAGACCGTCGAGAAATTGCCAAGCTTCCTCGCTTGATTTCGTAAGAAAGTGACCTTGACAAATGGTTTCCAACAGCTGCTTAGTTACTGGGTTCAGTCCTTCGTATAAAGTTTGGCAAAGTTGCCAATTCTCGATATCGTGGTAAGGGCACTGAACAAGAAGATCCTTAAATCTTTCGAAACACTTCCAAAAAGGTTCGGAAGGAAGCTGGGAAAATTGAATAATTTCATTGCGAATTCTCGCGGTCTTGTGGTGTGGGTAAAACTTTTTTAGAAAAGCCTTAACAAACTCTTCCCAATTTTTTATGGAGTGTGATGCTATGCTATATAACCATTTTTCATCTAGGTCACATAAAGTGAATGGAATGACACGTAGCCTTATAGCATCATCAGAAAGTTGTATAGTCTTCATCATTGCGCAAACATTCTGGAATTTGTTAATGAAGATGTAGGCATCTTCGGATTCCAGCCCGTGAAATTTGGGCAACATATTGATGAAGTGGGGTTTAATTTTGAAGTTATCTCTATTAGCCGGTGGAAGTGAAAGACAAGTGGGAAGTGCGGTGCGGATGGGATAGAAAAGATCCTGGAGCGCAATTCGTTGGGGCGCCTCGACAGGAGGGTGTGGTGGGTCATTCACACCCAGTTGAGGTGGAATCAGTCCCGTATTAGGTAAGGGGTTGTTAGGATTGAATCCCGACATCTCCTTAGAAGATGATGAATTTGAAGATGCAGGTAAAGAAGTGGAGGGAATTTCGAGTTCGGAGTCGAACGCGTTATCAGTAGGCACTAACGAGACACGGACTAAACGGGCGCTAGTGTCTCTAGTCCAACTGGACATACACTAACGAGGTGTAGTATAGTCAAAAAGTAAAAATAGAAGGTGGGGGTAAGAGAACATCAATGAGAGAAAGTGGGTGCAAGTGGGATGCAATGGATTTCTAACGACAAAATGGCAAGTTTTTGTAAATTTTTTTTTTGGTTTTTTTATAAGGAGTTTTTGCAAAAGATTTTTTTTATAAGGAGCTAGACACACTTTCAAGCAATCACAATATGCACAATCAAGTCTAGAGTTAGGGTCTCCTAAGTCAACTAGACTGCTCCTAATTGTTCCAAAGGGCAAGTTGTGAGATATTCTCGAATCGCTTCTTCACCGCCAATTATGGCCAGGTAAGCACAAGTAAAGAAAGGAGGGATCCGCTCATGAATCACCGTGAGACGGGCCTTTTAAAATTACCTTTCCTACTTGTCTAGCCTAGGCACCACAAAGTCAGGTTTAGATAAACGACCGATGCCTACAACCTTTCCTTTGTCCTAATGAGCACGACAGTCCTTATTGGCTGAGTCTAATATTTTTTAATTAACTCAAGGGTTGATGCAAATGCTTTTTGTGATTTTTGGGGTCCTAGGAAGGGTAATGAAATCCCCATCCAATCTGGATTGGTGTTATAGCCCCTTAAAAGTCCATTTTAAAAATGCAAAGCGGTCACAAAAATCCAAAACACTTGCCAAAAAATTTTTCTTTTATTTGCGGCGCAAAGAATTATGCACAAAATCAATTTATTGGAGAAGGGGGAGAAGTTTGCGCAAAGAACCCTGCAGGAAATTTTTTTAGAGGATTTCAGAGGACAGAAAAGAGGGAAAAAAAAACTTACAAAGAATTTTTCAGTTGTTGACGTCAGCAAGGCACGGCGGATCCGAGGCCAAATGTACTTAACAGCGGCGGTTCCACGGTCAAAAAGTTTGTTCAATCCTCCAAAATTCTTCTGTTGTCTGTTGTGGCTCTCCTCTGTATGTTCAGATCTGCTGTTTGCTGTTTGCTGTTTTGTTCGCTGGATTTTTCCAGATCTGAATCTGTTCATCTTTTCGATCTTGCACAACTCGCACGAAGACCCTTCAAAAAATAACAAGATGATAATTTTTTTGTTTTTATATTTTTCAGTTTTTATAATTTTTTTATATTTTTAACTAGCCCGAAATTACAAAAAGAAAATAACTACCGTTATCCCCGGCAACGGCGTCATTTGATTGTTGCGATGTTTTGCGTACGTGCGTTTTGAAATCAAAGAATTAACCGCAATCAAGACGGTGTCGCTTGGTAGCTAGCCGGTTGAGTACGGGTCGGTCCACGGGGAAAACGTGTTCTTTTCTAGTTGTTCTAACGAGTCAATTCCTATTTATGATAGGTTTTGATTTTCTATAAAAACTGAGGTTGAATTTGATTTGGATTAAAACCTTGCTAGGGTTAGAATTAGGTTAATTTGGAAAGTTAATTCTACTCACCGCTTTCTTTGCCCTAATTAAGAACTTAGGTGTTAACCTAATAATTAACAAAGGGGATTAACGCGATCAGGAAGAAACGACCTTTTGGCCCTTGTCCGTCCTTTCTTAATTCTTAGCCCTAACCTCTATCTAAATCAATCACGACCGGTCTAACTAGAGAATCACCGCTATCTCGTAGGATAGGGTGACGCAGTGAGCGGTTGGTGGTTGTTTTATATAGAGCCCTAATTTTATAAAGTTAAATGGGTAAGAAAGGAGTGAGAGATTTCATCTCTCAAACCGACCCAATCATAACCCTAACAAGTGAGGAACTACTCACTTATTAGGGAATTAACAAAGGAATTCATTTTTTTAATTTTTCTTTTAATAACCTAATTAACGTGCGGAAAATAAATGACAGATCAAAATTGCAGAGAAATAAAATTGCGGATAAGAAACTCAAGATAAAAAAAACTTACTTTTTATTGATGCACTCTTTGACAATTACAATGGAATGAAAATTTAAAATCTAGAAATTAAAAAAGACATGCCCCAAATAGTGCTTTAGGGTTTCCTATTTATAGATAGGGGAAACCCTAGGGTTTAAATCTGATCCACATCTAAAATTACAAAACTACCCTAAGAAAATCGGGTCAATGCACCAACTCCACCGACACGCGTCGACACGCGCCGACACGTGCACAGCACAGCCGCGGATCCGCGGCCATAAGCCTTGTTTGGCCGCGGTTCCACGGCCGTTTGATGGGCTCTTGGGCTCTTTTTCTCTGGGTTGCTTCATGTTGCTATTTGCTTCTTTCAGAATATTTTCTAGTTTCTTCCGGATTTCCACAGTGCAGAATGTTTTGGACTTTTACCGTTCGTTTCGTGTTGAAATCTTGAATCTTGTGCTGCCTTCGTGCTTTGTGAAATCGAACTGTTCATTGATCTTCATTTGTTCCTTAAACTGTAGGCGGCATCATAAAGATTCTTCTATTTGTTGGTCGTAGTCCCACTTTTGTAGCGTTTTTTCACCATTTTCACTCTATTGTTCTGAGAACCTATAATCTGCAACTATTTAGCAGACATGGATCAAAAGCATCTATTTATTTGCAATATGATTAAGAATGGGGAATATAATAATGAAAAAATCTGATATGAACACCATGCCGGTTTCTATAGACGGTTCATCAAGAATTTTAGAAAAATTGCTAGACCCTTGACTCTTTTGTTGTCTAAGGATACCACATTTGATTTCGACTCGAGCTGTAGGAAGGCGTTCGAGTCATTGAAAAACTCACTTATTTCTGCTCCCATTCTTTCGTCTCCTGACTGGACGCATCCATTTGAAATTATGTACGATGCATCTGATTTTGCCATTGGTGTTGTCCTTGGACAGCACATCGATAAGATGCCGCATGTAATCTATTACGCTAGCCGAACCTTGAACGAGGCCCAATTAAATTACACAACAACCGAGAAGGAATTCTTAGCTGTTATGTTTGCATTAGAAAAGTTCAGGCCCTACTTGATCGGCTCTCCAGTCATCGTATACACTGACCATTCCGCTCTTCGCCATCTTTTTGCGAAGAAGGACACAAAATCTCGGCTGATACGTTGGATCCTCTTACCCAAGAGTTTGACCTAGTCATCAAAGACAAAAGAGGATGCGAAAACGTAGTCGCCGACCATCTTTCACGCCTACCTTCTTCGCCGACGCTTCAATTTCCGATAAACGACGTTTTTCCGGATGAGCAGCTCTTGACAGTATCATGCGAACCTTGGTTCGCAGATATTGTAAACTATCTAGCCACCGGACTACTGCCAAATGAATGGTCGAATCAGGATAGACTCCGATTCCTATCCCAGGTAAAACATTTTTACTGGGATGAACCTTATCTGTTCAAGTACTGTCCGGACCAGATTATTCGTCGGTGTGTCCCTGACCATGAATTTAAGAGCGTGCTGTCATTTTGCCACGATCAAGCATGTGGCGGGCAATTTGGCCCTAGAAAGACAGCCGAAAAGATCTTGCAGTGTGGTTTCTACTGGCTACAACTCTTTAAAGACGCATATGATTACTGTAAGACGTGCTCCCGGTGCTAACACTTGGGCCGGATATCCAGGAGAAACGAAATGCCGCTCCAACCAATATTGGTTGTAGAAATTTTTGATGTTTGGGGAATTGTTTTTATGAGACCGTTTCCCAATTCTTTTAGGAACTTGTATATTCTCCTCGCTGTTGATTATGTTTCTAAGTGGGTCGAGGCTGTGCCTAGCCGGACTAATGACAACATGGTTGTTGTTAGATTTCTCAAAGAAAACATTTTCTCCCGGTTTGGGCACCCCCGAGCAATCATTAGCGACAATGGAACTCAATTTTGTAATAGGACTTTCGAGTCCTTAATGCGGAAATATTCCATTAATCATAAGCTATCGACGCCCTATTATCCCCAAACATGTGGGCAAGCCGAGATCTCAAATCGGCAAATCAAACAGATTTTGGAGAAAAAGATTTCTAAAAACCGTAAGGATTGGTCTTTAAAACTTACAGATGCCCTTTAGGCATTTCAAACTGCCTATAAGACCGATCTTAGCATGTCTCCTTATCGGTTTGTTTACGGAAAGGCTTGCCACCTTCCAGTGGAAATAGAGTATCGTGCATTTTCGGCGATAAAAGAGCTGAATTTATCTATCTAAGATGCGGGTAGCCATCGGAAGCTGCAGTTAAATGAATTGAACGAGCTTCGGGATGAAGCTTACGAGAACGCAGTTTTCGTCAAAAACCGAACGAAGGTGTTTCACGATAAAAAAACTTATGCGCAAAACATTCAAACCTGGTCAACCGGTTTTACTTTACGACACCCGGCTACATTTCCATCCCGGCAAGCTTAGATCTCGATGGAAAGGGCCATTTTGTGTACGTACCGTATATCCGTACGGTGCGGTCGATTTAGAAAATCTTGAGGACGATTCACTATTTAAACTGAACGGACATAGATTAAAACCATTCCTCACAGCGAATCCTAAGGAGGAGCTCCTGATATTGCAGGAGCCGATTTACATTGACTGATTTACCTCCATCTATCCCCAAATTTCATTTATCCAGCCATAAATAGTGGAAACACTATTTCAAATAAGTTTGGGGGTATGTACCACTTGTAATTATATTAAAACAAATAAAAAATAAAAATGAAAAAGAAAATTTGGGGGTGTTCTTTTGTAAATTCTCAGTTTTAATAAATAATAAATAAATAAATAATTTTACAAATAAATTCCAGTTTTTAATGAGGGCTTTTCGTAAATAACCTAAACACTCCCTATAAAAACAACCCGACCCCCTTCTGAGTTTCCAGTGCCTCAGAAACTCTAAATTCCAAAACCCTTAGCCGCAACAGCAGAAATTGCAGCAGATCTCCTCCAGAGAGCCGCGCATCCGCCGCCGAACTCCGCTTCTGGCCGCACAACCGCCGCCGATCTGCCTCCTTTCCCTCTGAAAACTTTAGAGGAGGTTTGCATTTTCTGATCTTCTCTGTTAAATTTTTTTAAAATAATCCACACTTCTCTGTAATGGCACCCACTCTGCAGTTTGAAAGGGATTTTTCCCAAATGTTTGCACACACTATCTATGGTAGTTACTTCGGTGATGAGATCCGAAGGTGCGGATGGAACTTTTTACTATTTAACCATCCGAATGCCTTCGCACTTCCGGATCTTGTCACTCGTTTTTATGAATGCATGGATGAGGGCAGTCTTGCATAACAAAATGGTTACATTAAATTAATGTGGGGGGATAGGGAAATAATAATTGATAGGGACTTAATCCATGAAGTCACCTTAATACCTAGACTCCCTACTCACGATCAACCACTTCGATTCGAAGACTACCTACCCTTGATGGGTAACGATTGTTCAAGGGAGCCACGAAAAGGCATCCAGGCTAGAACCCTTTTTGCGAATGTCTTAACTGTGTGCCGTTGGGCACAAAATAATATTTTTGGTAGTTCGCACAATATTACATTTTTCACACCATCCCTTCATATAGTGCACACTTTGATGACACGAAACCCCAGCTATGATATATGAACTGTCTTGCTTCACTCAATTGGCGCGGGCAAGAGGGCTGCCAACTATCTATGCACTATGTTGGTGACACAACTGTGTCGCCATTTCCTCCCTGTTGAGGAATTCGAATTTTATATGCATGGTGGGATTCCCATTAGACCCCTTCTTGAGGGCGTCTCAACGTCTTATACACGATTACATGATTTATGGTCGCACACAGAGCCGGCTGAAGACGTGCCCGCAAAGACACCCAGCTCGAGCTCAACCGCGAGTGATGCAGAGCTTACCCCCGCTGCGCAAGCGCGCTTGATGCGACGAACAAATATGGGGTAGAAAGATTGATAGGGATGATGACCAACCTTAATCAGCGAGTGACGAGTTTGGAGCAAGGCATGACCACCATGCTGGCAAGAGAGGAACGTTCCCGATCACGATCGAGAGGACGGGGGGGGGGGGGGGTGAGACCAGTGAGGCCGCGTCTGGTAGACGCCGCTGGGAGCAGTGAGGACACTGCTTTCGATAAGTTTGGGGGTGGAGGTGGATTGTAAATAGTTATCTTTGCATTGTATCTGGATATTTTTATTTTTGTACATATTTGTTTTTTCTTTCTTTGCATATTTAATTTCACATTGCATCTTTATAAAAAATATAAAAAAATAAAAATATATATATAAAAATAAAATCTATAAAAATTGAAAATTTTTAAACATTATAAAAATTGAAAAGTTCAATTTTGGCCATATTTGATTTAAGTTCAACATAACGGTTGACTAGTTAGAAAAAAAACTAGATCCTAAATTTGGTAAATTAAAACCCCTAAAAATAAGCTCTCTTAAAGTTTAATTATAGAAAATATATGTCCTTGCAGTTTATTTAGAAATAGGCAAATTTTGAGTTCAGTTCTTGGGCTAAGTCAAAATAAGTGAAGAGTATTGAAATTTTTATTTGAAGTGTAAGTCTGAAAAATAATTCTGAATCTTAAGTCTAAATTCTGAAAATATATACCCTACAACTTGCACATACACGCACCTTGAAACTTGGGATAGTAGAGGATACCTTGAAATGTTCTTGTCTAAAATCCTTAGTATGAAAGAAAAGAAAATAAAAGTATAAGTGGTGAATAAAGAAATAAAAAAAATGAACACTGGTTTTGTAATTACTTAAGGCAGCATAAATAAAAAATATAGCGAAGGTGCTTTATCACCTAGTGCCTTAGACCAACTGGTTTGGGAGTCACTGCTAAGTCTTAGGTATTGCAAGACGAGAAATTACGTCTAAATGCGCAAGCATATTTTGTAATCGGTCGTTTAGTACCTTAAGAAGTATTAACGGTCGCATGAAGGATATGTGAGCAATTTCATCTAAAATTCACCAACTAAAAGTATTTTGGAAGATGGAAAAGAGTATGATAGCTTGAATTAAATTTCCAAGTGTAGGGGTGATAATTACACACACGTAGAGGTATATGATTGGGGTTTGAATGAGAGATACGAATGAAAAATAGGCCTTATATCTTCAGTAAAGATGATAAAAATTCCTGAGTTGAGATTGCGCCTTAGAAGGAAAATTCAAAAGATGCTGAAAGCTTAATAAATTTGCAAAACATATACGATCTTAAGTTAAATGAAAAGTGAGTGTGAAAAATACGGGTTGATGATTTCTAAGTTGAAGATGATAGAATTTCTTACTAGAATACTGAATTGAAGAATTAGAGTCAACATGCCAAATTGATCAGATTTTGTGGGCAGTATCCGCTGAAAACCCTCAAGAGACAACACTCCTCCTACTAGGGACACCTAGAGGTTTAACGGCTTGTTGCACGAGCTCAGTGCAATCGCGTTCCCTGCGAAAGTGAGATTAGGAATTTTTGAAAATAAAATTGGCTTTGCTCGGGACGAGCAAAAGATAAGTTTGGGGGTATTTGTTCATATCAGAATTTTGCATTATTATATCGCCCATTCTTAATCACATTACATATAAATAGGTGCTTTTGATCCATATCTGCTAAATAGTTGCAGGTTACAGGTTCTTAGATCGTTACAGTAAAATTCATGAAAAGTCGCTACAAATGTGAGACTACGACCAACAATAGATGAATCCGTATGATGCCACCTACCAGTTCAAGGAACAAATGAAAATCATTAGACAGTTCAATGCACAAAGCACAAGGGCAGCATAAGATTCAAGATTTCAATACGAAGCTCAAGACAAAAGTCCACATCATTCAGCACTGTTGGAAATCTGGAAGAAAATAGAAGAGATTCTGAGGAACCAAGTGAAGAAAAAAGAAGGTAAAAGCAACATGAAGCAACCCTGAAGAGATGGGACCAAGACTCCACCAATTGGCCGCGGAACCGCAGCCGTGTGGTGCACGTGTCGGTGGAGGTGTTGGTGCTTTGACCCGGCTTTCTTAGGGTAGTTTGGTAAATACATGTATGAATCAGAATGTAACCTAGGGTTTTTTCTATCTATAAATAGGAAAACCAAAAGCCTAATTAGGCATGCCTCTTTTTAATTCTTAGATCTAAATTTTAATTCCAATTGTAATGCATTGTTGAGAGGTCATCAATAAAATAAGTTTTATTTTTTTTATCTCGCATTCTTTTTATCTCGCATTCTTTTAATCTGAATTTTAATTCTTGCAATTTTTTATCTATTCTTTTATTATCTGCAATTTAGTTCATCTATTAAAATAAAAAAAATTATTGTTATCTTCGTAATGAGTGAGTAATTCCTCACTTGTTAGGGATAGGAGAGGGAAGGTTTGAGAGAAGGAAATCTCTCTCACTCTTTTTTTTGCCCAAATAATTTTAATTAAGGACTCTCTTTAAATCAACCATAATTCGCTCACTACGGCATCCTATCCTACATGATAGCGGTGATTCCCTAGTTAGACCGATTGTGCTTGAACTAACTGGAGGTTAGGGCTAAGAGCCAATAACGGACGGACAAGGACCAAAAGGAAGAAACTAAGTTTCTTCCTAGTCGTGGTAATCCCCGTTGTTGACTATTACCCTAACACCTCTATTCTTAACTAGGGCATTGAAAGAAGTGAGAAGAATCCATATTTTGAACTAACCTAATCCTAACCCTAACAAGCATTTATATCAATTTATTCTCATTCTTAGATCTTAAAACAAAACCTACCAAAGTTAGAACTTAAATCGTTAGAATTTGAAAAAAAAAGGACACCATTTCCCTGTGGATCGACTCGTACTCAACCGGCTAGCTACCAAGCGACACCGTCTTGATTGCGGTAAATTTAAATTTAAGGAATATGCAAATAGCACATCAATCATCACACATCCTTGGGCTAGTAGAATGAGATGCATACCTCTTCACGGAGCATTCGATCTCGAAATGATTTAAATACGGTTTTTAAGAAATTCGATTTTTTTAGATAAAATAAAATTATTTTTTAAAATTAAAATTATATAAAATTATAAATCCCTATTTTCAACATATAATAAATCTATATTTTTCTAAAAATGAAAAGATTAACAAATATCAATAAAATACCATTAAGATACCAAAAAGGCAAGTTTTTCAATAAAATACCATGAACTTTCAAATGCTAAGTATTTACCATTAAAATACCCCAATACTTAAAATCCATGCTCATGAAAACCCTAAGTAATATTAATCACCCTCGAGATTTTATTTTTAATCTATATTGATATATTTTTCATAAAACTCTCTCGAGTTATATAAAAACAATATTTTAAGCATTTTAGTAAATATAGGTTTAAGCGGAATCAATTCTTTTGAGCCACAGGGAGCCGGAGAAAGTGAGTACTTTCCTATTTAAGGTAGACAACTTAACGGAGTTATCAATGGTAATTGTCTTGGAAAAAAAACAAATCCTGCGGTCCATGTGCAGCGGTTACCGATGACTCTCAAACCTAACTCAAGAGTTAAAGCTGTTTACAAGAGTCCGACTCGGTCTGAGTCTCATTCAAACCTGAATCCAAAATCAAACATGAATACTTGATCATGAACATGAATACTTGAATTCAAACATCAATATCAAACATGTATACTTGACCTGACTTGACCGAACCATTGTTATAACTTGACTTGACTGAACCATAGTTATAACTTGACTTGATTACTTGAATACTTGATTACATCCTGAACATAAATACTTGAACATTTTGTATCCATGGTTTCGGCAAGACTTTTAAATATAACCTATACAATACTTTACTCGGGGATAAAGGGGTAAATTAGTACGGAACGTATATCATGGCACGAGAGGTCACTTAAAAGACACTTATATGAATTCTCGTGCATTTGTCCCATGGGTTATAACGGGGCCTTGTACTACATGTTACCATAGTTCACGGGGTAAGATGGATTCCTCTTGTATATATGAATACCTTCTGTATCAAACTACAAACAACCATGTTAGAATAACAATCATATACCAGTAATCAATCATTCACAATTCATTTTATATACTGTCTTCTCTTTTTTCTTTTGGGACTTACCAAGCGCTAGTTCGCTGACAACATTCCTTTCTATTTCTTTCTTTGGAATGTTCGTCAAGTGGTCAGGACTCTCAGGAGATCGAGCCTAGCCAGGAGGACTTAGACCAGTTTGTGGCACGGCCTGATTTCTAGTTACTTGTACTTACTTTCCTGTATGCCATTATTTAAGCACTGCTTATTATCATTGTATCTTTTCATTTTTAAACAGTTGTATGTAAAGATGAATGTAAATAAAGTTGTTGTTTTATTTTAAAACTCTTGTCATTCGTACATTTTATATATTGCTTAATTACGCTTAACGTATTTATTTCTTAGTAAATACGTTGCGGCCTGCCACGTCACCGTTTCCGTCTATTGGGAAGCGGGGCGTGACAGGTTTTGTTGGCGGCCCATGAAGGTCAGTTCTGCATGAAATCTTAAACAATATATCATAAGAATTATAAGAATCAGTAACTATACATTCCTTACATTTCAAATTTCTTGAATCTATCCTAACCATTCCTTTTCTATCAAGGTTATGGATTCACCGAACAATACCAGTACCAATGTCAATGGCAACACTCCACCACCTACTCTACCACCACCACTTACCATTGTAGCTTCTATCAACGAGCAAACGGTACTGCTTGAGGCTATCAAGAGCCTTCTGGAGGGTCAGCAGCAGCAGACTGCTATCATCATGCACTGCCCCGAAGCCGAGGCACCCGGAGTCACACAATTTCGGGCACTGCATCCAAAACATTTCTCAGGAAAAGAGAGCCCACTGGAGGCGGAAGAATGGGCTTAATCGATAGAAAATGATCTGGCAGCAGCTCAAGTGCTAGATATTGCCTGGGTGAGAGTTGCGAATATGCAACTGACAGACAACGCCATAATCTGGTGGAAGGCTAAGGAAAGCCGTCTCACTCAACCTATCGAGTGGAAGACGTTTCTCAATCTGTTCGATGCGAAGTACTTCCCTGATACTACCCGTTTTGACATGGAGCAACAGTTCATTCATCTACAACAAGGCTCGATGTGGGTCAAGTCTGTAGATGAATACGATACTGAGTTTACCATGCTTAGCAGGTAAGATATTGTCTCAAATTCAAATTCCTGATTTCACTCATTACACTGCTAGCATAAGGTCGTAACTGGTTCGCTGCACACCTAATTCCTACTGCGGAGATCCGGGCACGACGATTTCAGTAAGGGTTGGACCCGGAAATCCAAGCTGCACTCGGTACAGGGGATTTCCCAACCCATGAACTTACTTTGAAGGCTACCCGACGCTATGAGGCAGTTGTGAAGAAGAAGGGCAGACCTCAGACTGTCGGTGTGAAACGCCCTGCCACACAGATGTCAGGAGGAGCCTCTTCTAGGCCAACTTTTGCACCCAGGAGACCGGGAGGATCATTTAACCGGTCCAGTCCAGACTTTTGTTTCTATTGCAAGAGGACGGGACACATGTCGAAGGACTGCAGGCGTGCAAATGGTCTGTGGTTAGTTTGTGGCGCATCCACTCACGCCATAGGAGCATGTCCATACCGTTTCAACACAACTTCAACACCCAGACCCGCAATCACAGTCCCGCAGTGGCCAGCTATTCAGGCACCTGCACCCCGTTTAGCTCTCCCTGCACCAGCTCTACATGGACCTCCTGCACAGCCTCAATGTCAATTCCATCAGGCACAGATAAATATGCCTCAAGGGCGGAGAAATGTGCCCCAAGGACAGAGGAATGTGCCTCCAGCAAGGAGGAATGTACCACGACGTCAAGCTTTCACAATGACGGTCGAGGAGGCCGAAGCCATAGGCCAAGTCATCACTGGTAATTCCCAATCCTTTCAAAAATTTTCAATCTTTATATCAATATACTTTTCCTGTACCTAAACATATCCCACACAACTTAGGTACTATACCAGTAGCCTCCCTACCTGCTTTAGCACTTTTCGACACTGGAGTATCATATTTCTTTATGTCACAACGGTTCGTCCTAACTCATGCGATTCCAGTTAAACCGCTCGTATTAAGATGGAATGTCAGTTCAGGGAATGACGTTCTAAAAGCAACTTTGGGATACAATCTGTGTCCAGTGGTCGTCTGCAGTAGAGAATTTTATGCGGACTTCAAGGTGCTGGACATACCGAAATTCGACGTGGTCTTGGGAATGGATTGGCTGGGAACATTCTTTGCTACTATTGACTATCGCCAAAGGAGGGTAGTGTTTGAAATACCAGATCATCCAGTGTTCTATTTCAAGAGTGGAGACCATACCTTGAAACCTAGCGTCTATAAAGAAAAACCAAAGAAGGCAGTAGTTGCAGCATTGCAAGCGGAAGAATCGAAGCTAGAGATAGTTAGAGAGTTCGAGAATGTATTCCCGGAAAATATATTAGGTTTGCCTCCCGATCGAGCTCTTGAATTCAGCATCGATTTTCAACCTGGTACGCAACCGGTAATCAAAGCTCCATACCGGCTATGTCCAGAAGGAACCTTATGCGCTTTTTAGGCAAGAAAACGGATTGAAGGAGTTCCGCATTCAGTTGGATGAACTCCTGAAGAAGGGTTGGATTTGTCCCAGTACTTCAAGCTGGGGATCTCCAGTATTACTCGTGAAGAAGAAAGAAGGTTCATACAGGATGTGTGTAGATTATCGAGCTCTGAACGAAGTGACGATTAAGAACAGGTATCCACTACCGCGCTTCGATGACCTTTTCGATCAGCTAAGTGGGGCTTGTGTATTTTCGAAGCTAGATCTTCGTTCGGGTTATCATCAGGTGAATGTCAAATAGTCCGACATTCCGAAGACGACATTTAGGACTCTCTATGGTCATTATGAGTATCTCGTAATGCCATTTAGAGTGACCAATGCACCTTCCATTTTTATGAACATGATGAACCAAGTTTTCTGAGAGTATTTAGACAGGTTCATTGTCACCTTCATCGACGACATCCTGGTGTATTCAAAGAATCGGAATGAACACGCCGAGCATTTACGGATTGTCCTAGAGATATTGCGATAACATCAACTCTATGCTCAATACAGCAAGTGTGAATTTTGGCTAGATATAGTCGGATTTCTTAGACGTATCGTTTCAGGCGAAGAAATCTCAGTAGATCCAGCTAAAGTGTCAGCTGTCAGCAAGTGACCGACACCAAAGACGGTGAAGGATATACGAAGTTTCTTAGGATTAGCAGGATACTACCGACGATTCATTGAAGGATTTTCAAAGATTGCGGCACCCCCGACCAAGCTCACACGTAAAGATGAAGCATTCATGTGGTCAGAAGCATGTGAAAATGCGTTTGTAGAACTCAAGATGAGATTAACCTCTGCTTCTATTCTCGTAATACCGGATCAATCTGGAGGATTTGTTGTTCATTGCGATGCGTCCGGTAAGAGATTAGGATGTATTCTACGCCAGTATGGAAAGGTTGTGGCTTTTGGATTAAGATAACTGAAGGTTCATGAGCGCAACTATCCAATATATGATCTGGAGTTGGCAGCCGTTATCTTCGCACTTGAGATTTGGCGCCATTACCTCTTGGGAGAATGAGTTAATATATACACTGACCACAAAAGTCTGAAGTATGTATTTACTCAGAAGGAACTAAACATGCGGCAGAGAAGATGGCTAGAACTCATGGCGGACTTCGACATCAACCTACAGTATCATACCGAAAAGGTGAATGTGGTTCCTGATGCACTTAGTCACCATCCATTAGCAATGAATCTCACCGCTCAGTGGAAACTATAGTAGGAATTGCACGGATTGGCGATCGAAGTAGTTATGCCAGGTAACACTTTGTATTTGATGAACTTACAAGTCCAGTACACTCTTGTAAATCAGATCAAAGCAGATCAAGAAAATGATGCCAAGTTAAAAAAGATCCGAGAACAATTAGAAAGTGGACTTCGAACTGACTTCATCATCCATGAAGACGGATCCTTAAGATATAGAAGTCGATTATGTGTACCAAACGGCTCAGTTCGAGAAGAGTTGATGAAAGAAGCTCACAGCTCTCCTTATTCTGTACACCCCGGTGGTACAAAGATGTACAAGGATCTACGACAACACTACTGGTGGTATGGAATGAAGCGCGAAGTAGCAAGGAGCATAGCAAAGTGTTTGGTGTGTCAGCAAGTGAAGGCTGAACATCACAGAACTGCTGGTCTACTTCAGCCGTTACCAATCCAAGAATGGAAATAGAAGCACATTACCATGGACTTCGTGACTGCCCTTCCTTGCAGCATGAAGGGTAACGACGCAGTATAGGTTATTGTGGATCGACTTATCAAGTCGGCTCACTTTATTCCATTTCGAGTTGGCCAATCTACCGAGATGTTAACAAAGAAGTACTTGGAGGTAAGCATAAATCTAAAGTAAGATTTAAACCTTCAAGATATACCCTATTTGACACCCATGAACTCATGCAGGAGATTGTGAGATTACATGGAGCTCTTGTTTGCATCGCCTCCGAACGTGATACAAGATTCCGATCACAGTTTTGGCAAAGTCTGTAAGCTGTCTGGGAATGAGTTTGAATTTCAGCATGGCTTTTCATCCACAAATGGATGGACAATCCGAGCGAACAATTCAAATTTTGGAGGACGTGCTAAGATCTTGTATGTTAGACTTCGGAGGTTCGTGGGAAGATCACCTACACCTTGTGGAATTTTCATTCAACAACAGCTATTAGGCAAGCATTGGAATGACACCATTCGCAGCACTCTACGGACAGAAGTGTCGTTCACTACTAAGTTGGGACAACGTCAGAGATCGTGAACTCCTTGGGCCAGAGATGATCGTGGCAACTATGGACGTAGTTCGCACGATCAGGGAAAGAATACGCATAGCCCAAGACAGACAGAAGTATTGGGCAGATGCAAAGCGGAAACATCTGGAGTTCCAACCTGGAGACCATGTTTTCCTAAAGATCTCTCCAAATAGAGGAGTGATTCTCTTCGGCAAAAAGGGTAAGCTAAGTCCAAGATACATAGAACCGTTCGACATGTTCGAATGAGTTGGAGAAGTAGCATACCGTTTAGCACTACCACCCTTATTGGAAGGAACGCACAACGTGTTCTACATATCCCAGTTACGATGATATGTGAGCGACCCCAGCCACATACTTGATCACTCCGAGCTCACAGTACAGATTGATCTAACTTGCGAGCAACTACCAGTTGAGATCCTGGACCGAAAGATAAAGACATTACGGAATAAGGAAGTAAACTTGGTCCGGATGATGTGGAGAAAGGATTCACCGGGAGAATTTGTTAGGGTCAAAAATTACATCCCGGTTGACCAAATCAAAATCAAAGTCAACCCCAAGCCCAGTGGGCCCAAGTCCAGGTCAAGAGCGAGCATGGAAGGGATCAGCCCCATGACAAAAGAAATGAAGCCATAAATTGGTTTAATGTAATTCTTATATATATATATATATATATATATATATATATATATATATATAATGTATGTAAAATAGACAAAAAGCCAAAATTTTGTAAACCTATGGTTTATGTGCAAAAAGAGATAAGCACATAAGACATGGGGTGGCACAAGTGCCATTTGGCAAAGCTCAAGGGGTTATATGTAAAGTGTGTAGCCTATAAAAGCAAATATGATAAAAAAATCAAACAAAACTTTTTCATTCTCTCAAATTTTAGGGCTTGTGCCTCCTTCCTCAAGGTTCTAAATCTTCTTTATTTTGAATTAAATCAAGAGTTCAATCTCTCTTTTTCTAAAAGAAACTTTTTTTCACCATAAAACCATTAAAGGGGAACTTGGATCTTTCATCAAATCCCCAAATAGAAGATTTTTGAGTTTCACCCCTCTTCTTCTTCAAGATCAGCCGACGGAGAGGAGGAAGAAGGAGACCCTTTTCTAAAAATCTCATTTCGGGAAGATCTAAGGCTTAATAGAAGATCTAGGGCTAAAGTGGAGAAGAAAGGGGTCCCCTCTGATCATCTTCAAAGATTTCTAGGAGTCTAACTCCATTCAAGATCTGTTGGAGTTTAACTTCATAAACAAAACCCTTTTAGGAGTTTAACTCCAAATCTATACATAATCCCTGTTAGGAGTTCAACTCTAAAGACCCTTGAGAGTTCAATTCCCAGCCCAGGGGATAAACCTCTTTTCCGCTGGTGTTTCCAGAGGTCGTGTGCCGTGCACGTGACCCGCGGGCGGCCAGCGATCGCGTGCAGGGCACGTGACCCGCGGGCGCTCAGTGCCCACATGCGCCTCATAGGATCCGCGGGCATTCAACGCTCAGCGGTCGCGTGCACGACACGTGACCCGCGAGCGCCTAGTGCTCAGCGGTCGCGTGTAGGGCACGTGACCCGCGGGCGCCAAGCGTCCACACGCCTGGCACATGACCCGCGGGCCCCAAGCGCCCACGCGCCAGGCACGCGACCCGTGGGCGTCTAGCGCCCATGTGCATGCATGAGTCTTTAAGACGCTCCTCACCCCCTTAAACTCTGCGAGGCCCCTGATATATCCAAAACCCTTTCAAAACACAACATACGCACATGGCACATTGAGTTCGCATGACCAGTTTAACCCGTCAGTCGGAGGTTCCTTCGCTCCAAAGGCAAGGGGTAATTAACGACAACTTAGTACGCGACTACCGGAGATTCGGATCTCCAGAATCAATAAACATCTGCCTACCCTAGGCAGGGGGAATCTGTAGTACGTCTGACAAGCGCGTGCGTATTCCCATCTCAATGGGGTGACGAAAAACACCCTACAAAATTAACATGGGAACGAGAAGAAGACATGCGTGCAAGATACCCTTACCTCTTTGAAAATCAGTCCATATGTAAATGTAAATTTCGAAGACGAAATTTTTATAAGGAGGGTAGAATGTAACGACTCTAAAATCTTGTACGGAAATTTTACTGTTAATATACAAGAAATGAGTTTTACAGCCTAAGCTTGAGTTATAAGTTACTTTTGTTAAATAACAACAATAAACAATTTGTAGCTCACTGGTAAAGACCTTGCACTGCTGTGACGTAGCCCCTGTTTCCGAATCCCATCAGACAAAATTATTTTTTCTGAATTTTTTTAAGTTTTTGGAAGCCCAAAAGATTTCACGTGCAATACACGGGGAAATGAAAAGTTCAGAAAAATCAAACATGTGGAAAATGGAGTAACTCTGAATAATCCGTGTGGCCCGAATCTAGAGACCCAAAGCCCTGGATCAACCGGCAGAAAGGAGTGTTCCCCACCGAAACACGGAGATGCGACCGCGCGGGTCCGTCTTTCCTGAATTTCGGGGCAGATGCCAATATGTGCTATCCGTCCACCTCTCCAGAAATGCCAAGTTGATTTATGGCACCGTATATCGGAGGTTTAAACAGATACGGCCGATGTAGCAGACTTCGTCAGATTCCCCCTCATTTGAGGGGTTTTTGATTGTGGGGACGCTCTTCCCTGCAGGCGCAAACCCCTGTAGTTAATTACGCTACCGCATCGCGGTAACCACTTTATCCTTCTCCAGATGGTCACATCGTATCGTGGGTGTTTGTTTTGTTTTTGGTTTCCCGTGGATTATATACGGGGACTAATGTATGTTGTCACTCGTAGGGCGTGGATTAGTCCAAATCCGTATCTTCTTAGATTTGGGTTTGGGGGTTGGGTTTAAGGATACGTTAGTCTCATTTGGGACTAATATCAACTTAAACGTATGTTAAGGATACGCTAGTCTAATTTTAGACTAAGATCAATTTAACGGGATCATTTAGATCCAACAAGAGAGCATTTGGGCTCAATTGTTTAGTTTAAGGACATTGCGGTCGATTACTAGTTTAAGGACATGGTAGTCCAATGTTAGTTTAAGAACATCTCGGTCCAAGGTTAAGAACATCATAGTCCGTGAGTTTAAATACCTCACAGTCAAGGTTAAGGGCATCATAGTCCGTGAGTTTAAGGACCTCACAGTCCATGAAATGTATGGTTGTCGGGACCGCCACCTCTCTGAAGACATTGAAGGATCACAACAACAAATTTCAGAGGAGTTCAGAGATGTACCGTTAAACCGATGTGGATTGAGAGACCTGTAGTCCAATCGGGACTAAGATCTGTGATTTATGAGCATATGAACTCAATTAATCTGAATTGAGGAGTTATAGCCAATTTGGGCTATGTCCATTCAATTACAATATTCAACATTTGTTTTTCTGAGTTGTTAGATGTTTGTTTGAGCCCAATCCCTTTAAAAATGCTAAGCATTGGTTTGGTCTCTGACAATGTTTTGTCTTTAGTTGAATTCTGTGCATTTATCATAGCTCCAAGCTTACTCAAAGAACAGTTTATGTTCTGTCCAAGCGCACATAAAAGCATGTGGCGCACTTGGCACTAGTACCAGTTGATGAGCGCAGTGCGCTATGGTTAAAGCACTAATGCGCTTAGCGCTTTGTGCCAGATATGAAGCGCTAATTCGCTTAGCGCTTTGTGCTAAATGTAGAGCGCTGATGCGCTATAGTTTGAAGCGTTGAGGCGTTTGGCGCTGATGCCATATAATGAGCGCAGAGCGCTTTTAGTAATGCAGCGCACACGTGAGGAGCACGTGGCGCGCTTAGCGCTGAGCGCTAGCCAATGAGCGCAGTGCGCTGTGTTAGAAGTGCTATGATACTGCAGCGCTTTACGCTAGGTGAAGAGCACTAAGGCACTTTTAAATTAGGAGCGCTAAGGCTCTTATTAGATTAGGAGCGCTAAGGCACTTCTTAGGTTAACTTTGCACTCTGCAGATTATCCGTTCTTTGATAAGAGACTTTGTCTCAAGATTCTAAGAATAAAGTTCTTAGTTCATAGGAGATATTTCAATCTCTTTTTGATGAAAGGCTTTGCCTTTATGGATCTGTGATCCTAAGAGAATTGAATAATTCTCCCCCCTTTATAATGAGATGTTCATAATCTCTTTTGTGAAAAGCAACTTTGTCTTATAGATCTATGATCTGTGAAAGAAATAGATACTTCTGTTTATATTGAGACGATTTCTTCTTTCTATTCTTTTTACCTTGGAAAAGAATTGTTTTCTTTTGCCGAGAGCTTCTTCTTCTTCTTCTTGAGATTTCCTCAAAGTTTATGGGGGGTTCCTCTCTTTTTAGACTTGAAGTCTGGGGGCCTTTATATAGGGCAAGATGGTTTGTTCAATCAGTTAAGGAGATCTTTTCTCCAATTGATTTGGGGAATTTCCCATCGTTGGATCTTTGATCCAAGGGCTTCTGGTTTATAGAAGATAATCTTCTTGTTTTTTTACCAAGATTGGGAAATCTTTCCACGCAGAATTTATTCTGTCTTTTAGTGATTTTTAATCACCATTAGATCATTGATCCAATGGTATTCCAAATTCAGGGCATAATTTTTTTGTTTGGAAAGATTCAACGGAATTTCATTCTTATTAATTGATGATCTAATCATATCCGTTGGATATTTGATCCAACGATGAGGAACATTTAGTTCCAGCGCTAGCGCTTATGCGCTCTGCCCATGATGCGATACTTGGAGCGCAGTGCTCTTAGTGCTAGCGCACACGTGCTTTGCATGTGGTGCGCTACTTGTAGCGCAGCGTATCTAGCGCTACCACCTATATGCTTCGCACGGGGTGCGCTGTTTATGGCGCAGCGCGCTTGGCGCTGCATCTAAAGCACTGCTTTATTGAAGGTGTCTTTTTCCCTCCTTTTAAGTCAAACTTATATTCCCCAGAACTTTCATTTCCCAGGTCTTGGAAATAGCTCCACTATGCACAAAATTTTCTGTGCCTAGTTTTTATAATCTGAAGCAAACCTTCTCTCTTTTATCGTCTCCAAAGAATCCTCTCAACTATGGCTTGTAACCGCCCACATGCTCATCGATAACCGTGGGAAGTGCCCATTCAGGACATTGTTCCTCGCTTTGCTGTGCGCTTGGTAGATCCTGCTCTTATGGATGACCAATGCGACGTGACGTTGCATGAGCTCTTGACTCGTGTAGGATCTCTTCTCCCTCCCAACTCTATTTGGCTTCGTATGATCCTTATGTCCGTGCTTGCTGACTTTCCCTCTCCTCCGGCGGAGATGACCCCAACGATGCTTGATGCTGCTGAAGACAAGATCGAGTGCTTCTTCGAGGCGCACTTGATCACCAAAGTCCTGAGAGACTGTTCTCTTCGGTTGCTGAGCCAAATACGGGCTCACCGTGCCGTCATCTCTGCTTTCGCTGGTGAATGCCGCGCTAACTGATGGGTAGCTACTCCTCGCGGAGATCGTCGCTTTGACATGGTGGAAAAGACAAAAAGGGAATTAGATAATTTTATCTATATGTTTGTAAGCCCTTGTATATTTGATCCTATGTTTGTAGCTTTATTTCCGTTGCAATAAAATGTTTAATTAAATGTTTTCTTTCTTTTTGTCATTATCTGTCAAGTTTTAATTCTTTTTGTTCTTCTTCTGTCAGGCGCATATGCGCTATAGAACTTACACTGTTATGAACAGACGCAAGTAATTCTTGCGAGAGTGAAGCGCTCCTGGCGCTTAGCGCTCTCATGCCTTGCACGTGAGCGCCGTTTCAGAGTTTTTGACTCTTAGTGCTGGCGCATTTGATGCTAGCGCTTTTCACGAAGCGTTGCTTCGCTTCAAATCTCGGAATTTGAATAGAGCTTTGCTCTGATTGGGGAAACAAATGCCCCCCACCGTTGCGCTTACGTGGCCCACACGTGAGTGCAACGGTGGCAGCATCTCCGCCGTTGGATCAACTCTTTGGAAGTTGAAACAGCTCTCAATGCCTATAAATAGGGTCTTTGGCCCTCTGAAATGATCATTGTTCATCTTCTTTTCTGGGAATTATTTCTCCTTCAGAGCATTGCTCTTTTTTTTAAGAAGTCTCTTAAAAACTCTGTCAGATATTTTCTTTTTGGTAAGATTCGAATTCGTTATCAGAGCTTTGCTCTATTTGGATCATGGATCTGAAAATGAAAACCTTTTTAGGGTTTCTTTCGACCCATTGATGAAGAATTCTTGGAATTCACTTTATAGATCTTAAAGCTCTCAAAGTTTTTACTTCTGCAGAAAGCTTTGCTTTCAGGGTTTCTTGAAGGATCATTTCATCTTCTTTACAGAGCATGGATCTTTAGAATTCTCGGGGAATTTTTAAATTCCCTTCATAATTGACTTTGACAGGTGTCACTCCTGTCTGCAGAGCATTGCTCTCGAGGAGTTTAACTCTTTGGCCCGAGGGACCTTTCTATTAAATTCGAAATTCTTTTTAGGATTTCTCTCCTACCTTCACAGAATTAAATCCATCGGGTGATTTAATTAGCACTTATTCCCACCTTGGGGATCTCAAGAGTTGATTAAATCCCGTATCTGTTTCAATAAGTTCTTCTTAATCCGTCTGTCCACTAACTCTCACTGATTTTCCTTTTCAGACGTTATGGACACTCATATGTATGATCTCAACGAGATTATTTCTTACGGGGACATTCGCGCACTCGGCCGTTCCCAAAACCAAGAATTCACAAATGCCCAGTGTGCTGAAATTATGGGTCGCTTTGATGCGTACAATGGTCGACTGCTTCCTCGCCGTTCCTCTCTCTTGAAGTTTATTGTGAGAGCGATCTAGGAAGCGCTTCCCTTATTCTGTCTAGGCATGCCGCTTAAGGCTTTGGACGACGCCGAAGTTAAGGTGCACTCAGTATATTTGATGGGCCTAATCTCAAAGAAAAGGCGAGACAACCTTGTCGATATCCTGCATTAAGCTTTTCAGCATGCGGCGATACTTGCTGCTTATCGAAGGGTGGAGGATATCAGTGGGGATCCTGATGCTTGTGATCGTGAAAGGATGCACACGAAGATGGTTCGAGAGGCTCGAAAATTTTTGGATGGCCTCACCTTTGAATTTCTCAATTCGTGTCCTGGATTTGATGTCTTGCCATTGTAATCATTTTGATGATGTTTTCGTTTACTGCTTTCATTGTTTTAAGAACCTTTTAAAGTATGAATAGCAAATTCCTCGTTTCCATGTGTTTATTTTATGCACTAAATCTTTCGCACATGCATGAATGGGTATGCTTCGAACGTTTAATATAATGCGAATCAAATGTTCTCAATGTCGCTTTCTTCTCTTTCCTTTATTGCTGGCATGTTACCTTAGTAAGCGTAGCCTGTAGAGAGCATTCCGTTTTGAATTCTTCGAGAGGTAGCGATAGCTTAGGAAGCAGGTTCAGATCTGCTGCCTAAGGCTTTTCAACTTCATGAGCCGTGAGGGTCTCATAAAGACTTTTCTCCGTACGAGTCGAGAGGATTTCGTAGGTGTATTTTCTCCTTAGGAATCGTGAGGATTCCTAAGTGCGTTTTCTTTTATAAGTCGTAAGGATCTTACAAGAGAGTTTTCTTCCTTATGGGTCGAGAGGAGCCGTAAGTGATTGATGGTGTTGCTATTATCCGCATTTCACGGAGTCAGAAGTTGCTCTGGATGCTTTCCACGGGGTCGGTTTGATATAGCCGTGTTCTGCGAGGACCAGGCTTCGCTCTGGACGTTTCCCACGGGGTTAGGATTGACATAGGCCATGTTCTACGTGACTAGGAATTTGCTCTGGATGCTTCCCACGGGGTCAGGATTGACATAGCCGTGTTCTGCGAGGACCAGGCTCCGCTCTGGACGTTTCCCACGGGGTCAGGGTTGATATAAGCCGTGTTCCACGTGACCAGGAATTTTCTCTGGATGTTTCCCACAGGGTCTGATTGATATACCCGTGTTCTGCGAGGACCAGGATCCGCTCTGGACGTTTCCCATGGGGTCAGGATTAACATAGGCTGTGTTCCACCTGACCAGGAATTTTGCTCTGGATGCTTCCCACAGGGTCTGATTGACATAGCCGTGTTTTGCGAGGACCAGGCTCCGCTCTGAACGTTTCCCACGGGGTCAGGATTAACATAGGATGTGTTCCACATGACTAAGAAAGGTTGACTCTCGGTTGTTTGTGCATCGTTGAGTCATGAAAGTGGGAATTTTTCCACAGCTCAGATTTGTTGATGTCGTGTCTGTTGAAATGAGACGGATATTGAGATGATCTCCAGGCTGTCTGTGAACTATTGAGATTTGGCTTCTTCTTCTGATGAAGCCTGGGGAGGGAAGGTGTGATTCCTTCTTTGTTTGCGCCCCTGGATTGTATACAGGGATTGATGTGATATCACCCGTAGGGCAAAAGTTTCATTCCTTTAAAAAAAATTTAATTAATTTTTTTTATTTCCGCGATGCTCTGTCATTTCAGCTTTTATATTGCGAATGTCGTGATTGCCCAATCATTTCGGCTATTTTTTGCGGTGCCCAATCATTTCGGCTATTTGTTTTATTTTTACTCGCTGCTTTTTATTGCGAGTTGCCCAATCATTTCGGCTATTTTTGTATGCATACATTTTTACTTACTGATTTTGTTGCAAGTTGCCCCATCATTTCGGCTATTTCGTATGCATGTGTGGCTCGCTGGCTTTTTGCTGCAAGCTTGGAATTAGACACCGATTTCGACATCAGCACCGCTACAACTGTGATATTGCCAGGAGCGAATCATCGTTTGCCTCTGTTGATGTCGAACAAAGGTGGCTTAGCAAACAGGGTTAGGATCCTGTCGACTAAGGCTTTTGACTTCATGATCCGTAAGGGTCTCATAAAGGTATTTCTCCCTGCGAGTCGTGAGCATCTCGTAGGTGCGTTTTCTCCTTAGGAATCGTGAGGACTCCTAAGTGTATGGCTTCTCATAAGTTATAAGGATCTTACAAGATGGCTTTCTCCTTATAAATCGAGAGGACTTACAAGGGCTGTTCACTGTGCAAACATATCCCTAGTCACGGATGAGACTTTGTTAGGGAAATGTTTATTCGCGCCCGTGGATTGTATACAAGGGTCGAGACATTTGTAGGGCAGCATTGGAGGTTGTGATGGCTGCTTAAGAACATGTTCAGATCCCTGTAGCTTAAGGCTTTTGAATCCTATGAGCCGTGAGGGTCTCATAGGAGAGTTCTCCTTACGAGTCGTGAGGATCTCGCAAGTGTAATTTCTCCTTAGAAATCGTGAGGATTCCTAAGTGTGTTGTTCCCTTGTGAGTCGTAAGGATCTCACGTAGGTGGTTTCTCATCATAAGGTTGAGAGGACCTTGCAAGTGTCTTTTAACAAGGTTGCGCTGTTTCGGGTTTTCACAAACTCGCCGGTAGCCCTGCTGTTTTTACTCACGGAGCCCTTTCGGGTTTTTATCCGTGCCCATTTTTCATATGGACATACCGTTTTTTTTTGTGTCAGCCTTAGGATGCTGCGGTCCGTAGTAGTTTATCGACATCTCGGTCAACAGCCAGTTTTAGGACATAGTGGTCCGTCGTTAGTTTAAGAACGTTTCGGTCCGATGCCAGTTTTAGGACGTAGTGGTCCATTGTTAGTTTAAAGACGTTTCGGTCTGTTTTTAGTTTAAGGACGTTTCGGTCCGTCGTTAGTTTAAGGACATTTCGGTTCGACAAAAAAGAAGCCGGCTACTACTTACAGAGTTTAGGCTTAGGAAGATAGCGAGCGGACATAGGCATCGTCATCTATCGTTGACCTAGGCCGTAACTCGTAAGGCGTAGTATTTCTTTAGGAAGCGACCGTTTATTGGCCTGAAAGGTCTTTCACCATGCATGTCCATGAGTAGATATGCTCCACCCTGGTAAACTGTGCCTATGATATACGGGCTTTCATAGTTTGGCTCGAATTTTCCTCGCTTGGCACGATTGTGGATCATAGGCCTTTTGACCACTAGCACGAGTTCGCCTTGGAGGAATGTTCTCGACCTAGTCAATCTCTCATATGAGCGCATCATCTTTGCTTTATAAGCCTCCAGATTTTGTTGCGCTATGAGCCGGGTTTCATTAAGGGCATCGAGCTCCTCAAGCCGAAGGTGAGCATTTTTTCGTCTGTTAGCTCATAATGAACGGCTACTCGTAGAGAGGGTAACTCTATCTCGACAGTGAGTACCGCTTCTGTGCCGAATACTAAAGCATACGGCGTTGTGTTTGTGGCCGTTTTGAACGTAGTTCGATACGCCCAGAGAGGTTCATGCAGTCTCTCATGCCAGTTCTTCTTATTTCGAGACACCATCTTTTTCATGATCTTCGTCAAGGTCTTGTTGAAAGCCTCGGCTAGACTGTTAGCTCGAGGATTATAGACTGAAGAGTATCTCCAGTCTATGTTATGCTGTTGTGCGAAGCGGCTGATCTTGTGGCTTCTGTAGGCTGACCCATTATCGGAGATGATCCGTCGCGGAGTTCCAAACCGATAAATGACACGCGTCTTGAAGAAATGGAGTATATTTTCCGTCTTCACTTCCCTCAGCGGTACTTCTTCTGCCCATTTGGAGAAGTAATCAGTTGTCGCCAAAATGAACTGATGTCCTCTGGACGATGCTGGTTCGATGGGCCCGATTATGTCGGTTCCTCACATTTCGAACGGCCAGCTAGCCACCGTTGGATGTAGAGTCGCTTGCTCGGTCACTCCCTTCTCCTCGGACGATTCCGGAGATATTTCTGCCGGTGCAAGAACCTGACGGTTTTGCACAACGATCCTCACATCATCGAGGTTCTCGTCGGCCAGTTCTTTAGCGAGCTTGGCTAACGCATCCGCTTTGCTATTCTCCGCTCGGGGTATGCTTTCCAGGGCGTAGGCAGGAATTTGAGTCAGCTTGCTGCACTCTCTCGCCGTATTTCACCAACTCTGGCTTGCACGTTTGATAGTCGCCATTTACTTGACTAACTATCAGCTGGGAGTCTCCGTATATGAGGAGATTCTCAATTTCCATGTCGACGGCGATCTCAAGACCTGCTATCAATGCTTCGTACTCGGCTTCATTATTCATCCTCGGCTCTGTTAAGGAGAAAGCAAAGCGCATCATCCCTCCTTGTGGAGTCACGAAGATGAGGCCCACCCCAGATTTGATTATAGGGGTGCTTTGTTTGTGCTTCTTCATGGAAGATGCTCCATCGAAGTAGATTTCCCATTGGGTATCATTCTCTCTTCTCTCCCCGTCGATCGTGACAAACGCGTGTTCGTCTGGCAATTCGCAGTTCAAGGGAGAGTCGGCAGGTATCAGATGCTCAGCGAGGAAGTCGGCGATGGCCTGGCCTTTCACTGCCTTAAGAAACCGATAAGTTATCGAGAACTCCATCAAGAGCAAGGCCCATTTGGCGAGCTGTCCTGTTAATATGGCCTTTGACATCAAATACTTGAGAGGATCCACCTTCGATATGAGATGGACCTCATGTTCCAATGCGTAGTGTCTGAGCTTCGTTATTGCGAAGATCAACGCCAGACAGTGTTTCTCGATGGGGGAGTAGTTGCTTTCTGCCCCCAGTAGAACTCGACTCAATTAGTAGAGGGCTCTCTCTTTTCCTTGGTCGTTTTCTTGTGCCCATAATGCGTCTAGAGAACCCTCAAGGGCGGTTGTGTACAGAATGAGGGGCTTTCCCTTGACTGGAGCGGTCAGCACCGGAGGATTCTGCAGGTATTGCTTGATTTCGTCCAGTGCGCTTTGGCATTTATGATCCCATACGAAAGGAGTCCCTTTCTTCATTAGGTGACTGTAAGGGCGGCACTTGCCGGAGAGATTGGTTATGAACCGCCGGATATACGCGAGCTTTCCTTGGAGAGACCGCAGTTGCTTGAGAGTCTTTGGTGGGGGAATCTCCATGATTGCCTTGATCTTCGACGGGTCTATCTCGATGCCTTGATGTCGCACAATGAATCATAGGAATTTGCCCGAGGAAACTCCGAACGCGCATTTGAGAGGGTTCATCTTCAAGTTGTATTTCCGAAGGCGCTGAAACACGATCTTCAGATGTTCTAAATGTTCCTCGTATGATATGCTTTTAACTACGAGGTCATCGATATAGCATTCAACGATTTCATGTATGAGGTTATCGAAAATTTTCGTTATGGCCCTCTGATAAGTGGCACCGGCGTTCTTTAGACCGAAAGGCATCACCTTGTAGCAGAATATACCCAAAGGGGTCCGGAAAGCTGTATGCTTCTGGTCCTCGGGATGCATCTTTATCTGATTGTATCCCGATGATCCGTCCATGAAAGAGAAGACTTCGTGAGTGGACGTATTATCTATCATCGGCTCAGTGACCGGTACTGGAAAGTCGTCCTTTGGGCAGGCTTTATTTAGATCCCGAAAGTCCACACATATGCACACCGTCCCATTTTTCTTCATCACCAGAATGATATTGGCGATCCAGTCAGGGTACTGAACCTCTTGGATGAAGCCTGAGTCGATTAGCTTCTTGACCTCGGCGTTGATGCTCATCTCAAGCTCGAGCCACATTCTTCTCGGTGCTTGCTTGACTGGCTTGACGTACGGAAATATTGTCAATTTGTGTACAACAATCTCTGGATCTAGTCCTGGCATCTCGGAATAGTTCCATGCGAAGCAATCTTTATGCTGCATGAGCACGTCCTTTAGCGTAGCCACCCTTTCTTCAGACAACAGCTCACTGACGAATGTCGGTCGCGGATCACTTGCCGTCCCCAAATCAATTTTCTTGAGGTTATCTGCAGTAGTATGTATTATATCTTCCAGCTCTTTTGGCGGCGGTGGAAACTCTGAGATCACCTCCCCATCATCGTTTTCGAACCACCAGGGGAGGCCATCCATATTCTCGGATTCTTCTTCTGACAGCGTTATCACATGGCAGGTACGAGATCGCTTCCAAGACCGACATTGATCTGGTTCCATTTTCGCTGCATACGTGGCTCTCGGTTCATGCTTCTGCGGCGGGATTACCCTCCAACTGCTGGATAGAGCGAACCTGCCGAGTTGATATTGATCTTCGACCCAGTTCTTGAAGGTGAAGCAGTCTTCAAGAGGATGTCCTATTGCTCGATGATAGGAGCAATAGTCTGGATGATTAACTTCACCTGCGTGCTCGGGGTGCTTGGACTCTGGGAAGGTAATCATTTGATGTTTTATGGAAAGATCATGGATTTTCTATGTCTTGTCTTGGGGAAAAGAGTATGTTCGACCTATCTTCTTTATAAGAGACGAATCCGGATTGCTCGATTCCCGGTCGCGTGGCTTCTTGGTCCTACTTTGTCGCTGTCGAACGCCTTTCCCTCTCTTTGATTTATTTTTGCCTCTGCGTCGGGCCTTTTGTATGACGGGTTGACAAGGAAGAGCATTTTCATTTTTCGCAGCCGGCTGAAGGAGGCATTGCGTTCTGGCTTTCTCGTAGATGGTCATTTCGTGATTATGGTCGTCTAGAACCTTTTGACCCGCTTCCCTTATAAGCTTGTCCATTTGTTCTTCGAACGACGGGCTTGGCATTTTCACGACGGGGGCTTGTTTTGGTGCAGGGTTAGCATTTTCCCACAGAGCATCTCCTTCTTCATCGAAGTCATGTATGACGTAGCAGCCGCAGAATTGCTCTCGTTCCTTGGACTGAACATATCCAAGTCCAATCGTTTCCATTCTCCCATTGGGAAACTTTCGTTGAGTTCCGGGATGCTCCAGATCCTGTTGTAGAACCGAGCTTGCCGAGCGGTCTGCTTAAGAGGTACGCCTTGGTGCGTCAACAGTCTTTTTAATCCGTCTGTGTAGTATCTGGGCAGACGGATGGGCTGGAGCCTGTCAAGTGTAGAATCCGCGCCATGCCAAATTTCTTTCTCCACTTTGGTTTCCCCGGATTGGTAGAATAGGATTGCCTTTTCACCCTTTCGCCTGGGAGGGGTGTAGAATGTCTGCAGTTCTTGCACACTATAGGCATTAAGTGTATCGAGCTCTTTGTAGTGCTCCCGCGGAACCATGACGATTTGCAAACTCCGATTATCATCAGCAAAGGCTTGAATTGATGGCCGATTAGAAAATACGGTATTGACTTCATCTTCCGAGTCGCTGCCGAAGATCATCATAGGGGTGGACGGTCCCGGCTTGTTGCATTAGGGTGGACCTGAATAAACTATTTCTTCTTCCTTCTTGGTATCACTCCCGAAGACTGGAATAGTGATGATAGCTTTGTTCTTGTCCTCCGATTTGCGACATCTTTCTGTGTCTTCGAAATCTGGCAGGAAGTATTTTGCATCCTCATATTTGCGGACTACGTTCACGAAGAATGGGTTTAGTTCCCCTGTCACAGTATACTCGAGACCATCCTTGAAATACTTCATACACTGGTGTTGTGTAGAAGGGATGATGTTGTACTCGTGTAACCAAGGCCGGCCGAGCAAAGCATTATAGCAAGTCTTGGCGTCAATGACGTGAAATTTAATATCCGTGACGAGTAGCCCGAAGCGCGGCGTCAGTATCACAGACCCGAGCGTCCGTAATGACTGGGAGTCAAATCCCGAGATGGTGATTTTATCACGAGCGAGGTACTGAATGCTCATGCAGATTTCCTTCAACACTCTCATGTTGAGAAGATTGACGGAGGACCCATTGTCAACCAGGATTTTGCCTATCTTGATATCATGACAGTATCTGGAGACATAAAGAGGACGGTTATGCTCGCATGTCCCAAGGAGGAGACCTTCATCGCCGAAGGTGATATCGGCTGTGTCTACTTCTTCCAGCTCGTCTTTCATCTTTTCTTCGGACTTGGAAAGCTTGGAATTGCTCTGGCTCTTATAATGCCTTGATCAATGAATCTCTCGCCTCTTTGGATAGCAGAAGGGTGTCGAGAATGCTTAGCTGCGAAGGTAGCTTTCTCAAGTGTGCCAGAACGTTGTAGTCCACCTTACTTTTCTTTGGCGGTTCCTTGGCAGTCAGCTCTTTGACGGCTTGGTCATCAAGGATGATATCCTCAGGGACCTTTTCTTTCCCCTTATCTTTTCTATTTGACCCACTGTTCAGGGGACCAAGATTCTTTTGGGCAGCGTACGACTGCGCAGCTGAATATTTTCACAGGTTTTCTGTTCTTCCTCTTTTCCCGACGTGGATTCTTTAAAGAGAGGGCCAAGAGTCATTTCTTCGTCAGAGTCGCTCCCGAAGGTGAGAAATTGCGATCCCCCAGCGTCAACCATGTGACAGTTGCCGTTAGTTCTTCTACGCTCCTCGGTCGTATTTCTTTGCTCCCGACGAGTTTTGTGTTTCATTCGCTTGAAATATTGCCGGAGAGCAACATATCCCTGCCACCATCTTTTAAAAGTGTTGCACTCTTCGGTGGGGTGCGCAATCTTTCGATGATATAAGCAGTAGCTAGGATGTATTTCCGCTTCACCAAGAGTGTTTCCTTCGGAGGGTGGCAGCTTCATTCCCATCGATATGGCTTTGGCGAAGCTCTTCCTCGTCTTGAACCTGCTTTTATTTGAGGCGGATGTACTTTGATCCGGCAGGGGTGTTTCAACCCTTTCATCCAGTCGCTGACGTTTGGCTTTTACAAATATGTCCATCTCACGCTCTCGAGCAGCTTTTCTTTTAAGAAGAGCTTCGTCTAGGAATGCATCAATCATTTCGTCTGATGGCCCTAGAAGTTCCGGCTTAGGATCTGTCCCCAGTATCTCTGTGTAAGGATTTTATCGACGAGTGAGAGATCACATGGCAACTTGCCACGTAATCTTCAGATTCATCCGACGAGTCTTCTCCATTGTCATCATCTCCGTCCTCAAGGACGTGGCTGAGAAATTCTTGGAGTGTGACTGGAGTCCACGCCTTCTGATTATACTCTTCCAGCGCGTCAATTTGCTTTTGCAGGTCCGTGCACTTGTCACCAGGCTTCACGGGTTTTTTGGTCTTCTTCTTCTTTTTCGAAGACTTTGATGGCTGGGTGTGAGTGCTTTGGCTCTCACCACCAATCTTTGGAGTTGGGAGTGGCTTCAGCATTCCCTCGATGATCTCGGGTTCCAGCGGACTTTTCCATCTAATCGCCGGGCATGTTTGGATATCCTTCAACATTCTTTTAGTTTTGGCTGAAAGAGCGACGTCCCATGGAGCTTCTTCTATGAAAGAGCATGATGCCCCCGGTGTGTCCGTCTTCTTGGGAGCGTGTGGCGATGGTGGGTTCACATTCCAATTCTCGGACATGGCAAATTTGCCCTGTTGGTATTGATCTTCAATCCAGCTTTTAAAAACGAAGCAATCTTCAATTGGATGGCCTACTGTTTGATGGTAGGGGCAATAATTGGGACTATTAGCCTCGCCGGGTTACAACGGTCGTTTTGGATTCTTCAGATTGATGAGCCTATTGCGCACCGCTAGCTCGAACAACCTCTTCGTTTTATCCCGGGGAAACGAATAAGGGCGATTCATCTTCTCATTATAGAATTGCCGCCTCTCGTCTAGGCAATCAGTTAGTTTTAGGCCACTGGGCTGCTGTTGAGTATTCGCGATGAAGGTCGCTTTCCCTTTACCCTTTTCGTTTCGCGGCTCCGGCTTTGAAGGAGACGATCTATAACCCATCTGGTCCATTTGGGCCAGTTTGTCGATCAAGGCCTGGAACGTGGTCGGCTTGAAGAACATCATGAATTGGGAAATAGTTGCCTGAGGGTCTAGAGTGCCTACGAACATACCCATTGCCGGCGCTTCCTCGATGCGCTACTCACATTTTGACCATAAATTTCGCCACCGTATTGCGTATTGTACCCAAGTTTCGCCTGGCTTCACCCTGGCGTTAATTAATGCGGTAATCGAGGTACGCTCTCTAGCGCTCGCGAATCTCTGCGTAAACAACAGTTCCATCTCCGCAAATGTCTTGACAGAGTCGTTTGGAAGTTCAGAATACCACTTGAATGCCATCTCCGACAAGCTACCGACAAACTGGCGGAGCAGAAGTTTATCATCACCCCCGGTGTTGCCGCACAAGGCTTTGAATTGAGTGACATGCTGATGTGGATTCCCCGTCCCTGTATATACGTGGATTTTAGGGATCGTATATCCCGGCGGGTGCCTTATTTGGTCATACCAGCCTGAATATGGTCGCCCAGTTTTAACAATTTGGCCGGCCGCTTCATTCTCTTGGTGAGCTCGTATTTGCTGAGCGATGTAGTCGTCCAAGGCGGCCTTAGTGATTGTCTCTTCTTTGGCTGTTGAAAGAGCCTGAGGAGGGTTCGATGTCTCCCCTCTGTCGTCTTCAACGATGATCGGGGGGTCTTCAGCTGGAGGTTCTGGCTGTAACATCATCCCAGCCATGTCTTGGAACAAAAGAGCCATTCGTTTTATATTGGCTGCCTGCTCCGCAGCCTCTTTTTATTTCCTCTCGAGCGTTCTTCGGAGGAATTCGGTATCAGTTTCTTGTTCCCGACATTGCTCCGAGGTCTCTGGATTTTCTTTTGGCCCAGTGAGTGCGGCCATTGCAGTCAGTATCTCGTGAAGTTTCAGCTGCTGTTGTTCCTGAGCCTTCGTTATCGATCGGGTAAGCGGTCGATGACCCATGGAAGCACGGCTTTCCTCTTTTTCGGAAGCCATATAAACGGTATGTGTTACCATGCCCCCAGACTTGGAGCGTTTAGACTCAGTGTCTTTGCCGTTTGCCGCGGTCACAGGGACTTTCTCCGGCCTCCTTCTCTTGTGAGCGGTTGAAGTCGAGGGAGCCGTTGCAGCGGGCACCCAGATGGATGACGTCTTCTGCGATACTACGAGATGGATCTTTTCTTGCTGAGCTTTAATCTTCTTTGGTCGGCAAGAGTAGTCCTGGTTAATCACCGATTCTTAGACCTGTCACCAGACTTTATAAATTTTGGAGGACAGCCGCTGAGGGGGATGCTCCGGCTTCTTTTCTGTTGTAATCTCCATAGGTGGAGGATAACTCTTCAGCACGGCAGTCGGAGAGTTCTTGCGAACCCTCCTAAGCGGTTCAAAGATGTTCCCAGTTGGAACAGCATTATTGATTTCCACCATGGGAGCTGGCGGAGTCAGTCCAGAAAGGGAGCAGCCCCTAGCCTTTCTTACTCGGTGCCAGTGAAGACAGCGAGCATGTCGTGCGGATGGAGTTGGTTCAGCTATGGGGACGGCTTCGTCATGCCCCCTGTCTTGGCGGAGGGTTGTCGCTGGTGTCATCCTTTTGAAGACTGATGTCCGCTGAGAAGCAGTGTCCAATCTGTCAAAGACAGACCTCTGGGTAGGGGAAGCAATCTTGATGATTTTGCCTGGAATAGGAGCTGAAATAGTCAGTCTTGTCAAGACCGACCCTTTGGCAGGAGAAGTCGCCTTGACGACTTCGGGAGCAGGGATGGCTATCCTTTTCGGGATAACCCTTTTTGGTATCGCGGGCTTCTTCATGGGCCCAACTGAGCTTTGGCTCAGTCTGTCAAAGACTGAGGCGTTGGAGCTGGACGACCCATTGAGAGGGGCCGCAGTAGTTATAAGCCGATAAAAAACCGACTTCTTCTGAGCTTCTTGTGTTGGTACAGGAGCGCTGAAGCTCGTTGGTGGGAGCATGGTCCCGAAGAACAATCCAGTGGTGGCCTGAGTGACCTGTTCCACCGGCATAGCGAAGATGGAGGCCGCTTGGGGCCCGTAAGTCACTCCTCCGGACGGGACGGAGCGAGAGTTGCATTTGCAGTTAGTGCAGGTTGAATCCATTGCTCTTCTATTTTCTGCACGGAGCAAGACACCAAATCTTAGTACCTCGAACACAAGGGCAACCATATCAAACCGCGATTCGTTCACGAACACGACACACGAAGTGTGGAGTGGAAAGAGGAAAAGGTCCCACCGGGCGTGCCAGAATCTGTTCCCCGCCGAAAACACGGAGACGCGACTGCGCGGGTCCGTCTTGCCTGAATTTCGGGGCAGAAGCTAATAGGTGCTATCCGTCCACCTCTCCGAAGATGACAAGTTGATTTATGGCACCGTATATCGGAGGTTTAAACAGATGCGGCCGATATAGCAGACTTCGTCAGATTCCCCATCATTTGAGGGGTTTTTGATTGTGGGGACGCTCTTCCCTGCAGGCGCAAGCCCCTGCAGTTAATTACGCTACCGCATCGCGGTAACCACTTTCTCCTTCTCCAGATGGTCACTTCGTGTCGTGGGTGTTTTTTTTTGTTTTTGGTTGCCCGTGGATTGTATACGGGGACTAATGTATGTTTTCGCCCGTAGGGCGTGGATTAGTCCAAATCCGTATCTTCTTAGGTTTGGGTTTGGGGGTTGGGTTTAAGGATACGTTAGTCTCATTTGGGACTATGATAAACTTAAACGTATGTTAAGGATACGTTGGTCTAATTTTAAACTAAGATCAACTTAACGGGATCATTTAGATCCAACAAGAGAGCATTTGGGCTCTATTATTTATTTTAAGGACATTACGGCCGATTACCAGTTTAAGGATATGGTGGTCCAATGTTAGTTTAAGGACATCTCGGTCCAAGGTTAAGGACATCATAGTCCGTGAGTTTAAAGACATCACAGTCAAGGTTAAGGACATCATAGTCCGTGAGTTTAAAGACCTCACATTCAAGGTTAAGGACATCATAGTCCAGGAGTTTAAGGACCTCACAGTCTATGAAATGTATGGTTGTCGGGACCCGTCACCTGTCTGAAGACGTTGAAGGATTACAACGACAAATATCAGAGGAGTTCAGAGATGTACCCTTAAACCGATGTGGGTTGAGAGACTTGTAGTTCAATTGGGACTAAGATCTGTGATTTATGAGCATATGAACTCAATTAATCTGAATTGAGGACTTATGGCCAATTTGGGCTAAGTCCATTCAATTACAATGTTCAACATTTTTTTTTTTTTGAGTTATTAGATGTTTGTTTGAGCCCAATCCCTTTAAAAAGGCTAAGCATTGGTTTGGTCTCTGACAATGTTTTGTCTTTAGTTGAATGTTGTGCATTTATCATAGCTCCAAGCTTACTCAAAGAACAGTTTATGTTCTGTCCAAGCGCACATAAAAACATGTGGCGCACTTGGCATTAGTATCAGTTGATGAGCGCAGTGCGCTATGGTTAAAGCACTAATGCGCTTAGCGCCAGATATGAAGCGCTAATGCGCGTAGCGCTTAGCGCTAAATGTAGAGCGCTGATGCGCTATAGTTTGAAGCGCTGAGACGTTTGACGCTGGTGCCATATAATGAGCGCAGAGTGCTTTTAGTAATGCAGCGCACACATGAAAAGCATGTGGCGTGCTTAGCGCTGAGCGCTAGCCAATGAACGTGGTGCGCTGTGTTTGAAGCGCTATGGTACTGCAGCGCTTTGCGCTGGGTGAAGATCACTAAGGCACTTTCAAATTAGGAGCGCTAAGACTCTTATTAGATTATGAGCGCTAAGGCTCTTCTAAGGTTAATTTTGCGCTCTGCAGATTATCTGTTTTTTGATAAGAGACTTTGTCTCAAGATTCTAACAACAATGTTCTCAGTTCATAGGAGATATTTCAATCTCTTTTTGATGAAAGGCTTTGCCTTTATAAATCTGTGATCCTAAGAGAATTGAATAATTCTCCCCCCTTTATAATGAGATGTTCATAATCTCTTTTGTGAAAAACAACTTTGTCTTATAGATCTATGATCTGTGAAAGAAGTAGATACTTCTGTTTATATTGAGACGATTTCGTCTTTCTATTCTTTTTATCTTGAAAAAGAATTGTCTTCTTTTGCCGAGATATTCTTCTTCTTCTTGAGATTTCCTCAAAGTTTTGGGGAGGGGGGGTTCCTCTCTTTTTAGACTTGAAGTCTAGGGCCTTTATATAGGGCAAGATGGTTTGTTCAATCAGTTAAGGAGATCTTTTCTCCAATTGATTTGGGAAATTTCCCATCGTTGGATATTTGATCCAAGGGCTTCTGGTTTATAGAAGATAATCTTTTTATTTTTTAACAAGATTGGCAAATCTTTCCATGCAAAATTTATTCTGTTTTTTAGTAATTTTTAATCACCATTGGATCATTGATCCAACGGTGTTCCAAATTCAGGGCACAATCTTTTCTGTTTGGAAAGATTCAATAGAATTTCATTCTTGTTAATTGATGATCAAATCATATCCGTTGGATATTTGATCCAACAATGAGGAATATTTAGTTCCAGCGCTAGCGCTTATGCGCTCTGCCCATGATGCGCTACTTGGAGCGCAGCGCTCTTAGCGCTAGCGCACATGTGCTTTTCACATGGTGTGCTACTTGTAGCGCAGCGCGTCTAGCGCTACTGTCTATGCGCTTTGCATGGGGTGCGCTGTTTATGGCGCAGCGCGCTTGGCGCTGCATCTAAAGCACTGCTTTATTGGAGGTGTCTTTTCCCCTCCTTTTAAGTCAAACTTATATTCCCCAGAACTTTCATTTCCCAGGTCTTGGAAATAGCTCCACTATGCATAAATTTTTTTGTGCCTAGTCTTTATAATCTGAAGCAAAGCTTCTCTCTTTTCTCATCTCCAAAGAACCCTCTCAACTATGGCTTGTAACCGCCCACATGCTCGTCGACAACCATGGGAAGTGCCCATTCAGGACATTGTTCCTCGCTTTGCTGCGCGCTTGGTGGATCCTGCTCTTACGGATGACCAATGCGATGCGACACTGCATAAGCTCTTGACTCGTGTAGGATCTCCTCTCCCTCCCAACTCTATTTGGCTTCGGATGATCCTTATGTCCGTGCTTGCTGACATTCCCCCTCCTCCGGCGGAGATGACCCCAACGATGCTCGATGCTACTGAAGACAAGATCGAGTGCTTCTTCGAGACGCACTTGATCACAAAAGCCCTAAGGGACTGTTCTGTTCGGTTGCTGAGCCAAATACGGGCTCACCGTGCCGTCATCTCTGCTTTCGCTGGTGAATGCGGCGCTAACCGATGGGTAGCTACTCCTCGCGAAGATCGTCACTTTGACATGGTGGAAAAGACAGAGAGGGAATTAGATAATTTTATCTATATGTTTGTAAACCCTTTTACATTTGATCCCATATTTGGAGCTTTATTTCCGTTGCAATAAAATGTTTAATTAAGTGTTTTCTTTCTTTTTATCATTATCTGTCAAGTTTTAATTCTTTTTGTTCTTCTTCTGTCAGGCGCATATGTGCTGTAGAACTTACACTGTTATGAACAGGCGCAAGTAATTCTTGCGAGAGTGAAGCGCTCCTGGTGCTTAGCGCTCTCGTGCCTTGCACGTGAGCGCCGTTTCAGAGTCTTTGACTCCTAGTGCTGGCGTATTTGATGCTAGCGCTTTTCACGAAGCGTTGCTTCGCTTCAAATCTCGGAATTTTCACAGAGCTTTGCTCTGATTGGGGAAACAAGGAGATTTAGGCCGGCACCGACGGTCGGATGGAGCCCGTTGAAGGCCGAGCTATGCACACTTGTCTCTTCATGTACCCTTAACTCCTCTGTACTGTTTGATTTCGCTGCAATCAAATAGAGACCTTTCAATTCACAATTTATCACAATTTTAATACTTTTAATTCACAATTTTAATTCCCAAATCCTAATTCTCCACTATAAATACCTCCTACCTTGGCTCAGCACCATTCTGAAAATTCTAGGCAAAACTTTCTAAAAAGTTCCTAGGGCAAGTGAAGTAAAGAGGAGTTAGCAGGCAAGTTGGTTCCAGCGAAGACCGAAACCTATTTCGGAGCTCTCACGACGCCATGAAGCTCATCCACTCTTCTTCAACCACTATTTAAGTTTTCTAAACTGTAAGCCCCTTTAAATTCTCCTCCTTTCTATTGAAATTTCATTCAAATTTTATATCGGTAAAAGTGGAGTTAATACCGACATTTTCTTTTCTAAAACATATAACTCTTTTGTCCTTTACAATTTAGTCAATCTAATTTTATTACATCACTTATAACTTTAAACCCTAATATTTAGAATCAAATTTCATCAAAATTCTCATACGAAACAACAATAGTAGAACTTTTTCATTAAACTAGTTTGAACTTTACAAATACCTCTTTTAGTAATTGCTTAACAATATCTTAGGAAAACTTCACGGGTAACGACCTACCCCAAACGCACACTTGGTTTCATAGCACGATACTCATTGTATGAATATTTGTTATGAAGAAAACTTTACAATAAAATACCACCTACTTTAAAAACCGGATTTCTTTTAAAGCGGTATTTCCTATTCTTTGCGATTACGCATGTACAACTCTCTTTAGGGGACCTGCTAATAAATGGTGTGGATTATCGCACATCCTTGAGCTAGTAGAACGAGATGCAGACCTCCTCATGGAGCATTCGATCTCGAAATGATTTAAATACGGTTTTTAAGAAATACGATTTTTTTTAGATAAAATAAAATTATTTTTTTTAAAATTAAAATTATATAAAATTATAAATCCCTATTTTCAAAATATAATAAATATATATTTTTCTAAAAATGAAAAGGTTAATAAATGTCAATAAAATACTATCAAGGTACCAAAAAGGCAAGTTTTTTAATAAAATACCATGAACTTTCAAATGCTAAGTATTTATCATTAAAATACCCCAATACTTAAAATCCATGCTTATGAAAACCCTAAGTAATACTAATCACCCTCAAGGTTTTATTTTTAATCTATATTGATATATTTTTCATAAAACTTTTTTCATAAAACTCTCTCGAGTTATATAAAAACAATATTTTAAGGATTTTAGTAAATATAGGTTTAATCGGGATCAATTCATTTGAGCCTCAGGGAGCCAAAGAAAGTGAGTACTTTCCTATTTAAGGTAGACAACTTAACGGAGTTATCAATGGTAATTGTCTTGGAAAAAAACACAAATCCTGCCGCCCATGTGCAGCAGTTACCGATAACTCCCGAACCTAACTCAAGAGCTAAATCTGTTTACAAGAGTCCGACTTAATCTGAGTCTCATTCAAACCTGAATCCAGAATCAAATATGAATACTTGATCATGAACATGAATACTTGAATTCAAACATCAATATCAAACATATATACTTGACCTGATTTGACCGAACCATGGTTATAACTTGACTTAATTATTTGAATACTTGACTACATCCTGAACGTGGATACTTGAACATTTTGTATCCATGGTTTCGGCAAGACCTGTAAATATAACTTATACAATACATTACGCGGGGATAAAGGGGTAGATTGGTACGGAACACATATCGTGGTATGAGAGGTCACTTAAAAGATACCTATATGAATTCTCATGCCGTTGTCCCGTGGGTTATGACGGGGCCTGTACTACATGTTACCATAGTCCACGGGGTAAGATAGACTCCTCTCGTATTCATGAATACTTTCTGTATCAAAATACAAACAATCACGTTAGAATAACAATCATATACCAGTAATCAATCGTTCACAATTCATTTCATATACTGTCTTCTCTTTCTTCTTTTGGGACTTACCGAGCGCTAGTTCTCTGACGACATTCCTTTCTATTTCCTTTTTTGGAATGTTCGTCAGGAGGTCAGGACTTTCAGGAGATCGAGCCTAATCAGGAGAACTTAGACGAGCTTGCGGCACAGCCTGATTTCTAGTTACTTGTACCTACTTTCCTGTATGCCATTGTTTAGGCACTGCTTATTATCATTGTATCTTTTTATTTTTAAACAGTTGTATGTAAAGATAAATGTAAATAAAATTGCTGTTTTATTTTAATACTATTGTTATTCTTGTACATTTTATATATTGCTTAATTACGCTTAACATATTTATTTTTTAGTAAATACGTTGTGGCCTACTACGTAACCGTTTCCGTCTATTCGGAAGCGGGGCGTGACAATTTCGCAAAGAACTTTATCGGCCATTGAAAGCTGGATCGAACTGACTTTTATCTTCCATCTCTTCAATGCCAACTGCTGCGGTCATCGCCGGAATCCCGTCTTTCTTAAAAACAATCTTATGCACACCTTGTTGCTTTAGCAGCTCCGCCATCTTTGATCTTCATAAACTGAAACTATTGCACCCATCGAACTTTTCAATCTCGTAATTTGTAGACGTCATCTTCATAATCAACTCCAAAACGTGAACTTGACGCTCTGATACCACTTGTTGTAAGGATTACGTATCTATTGTGCAGCGAAAATCCAAGACCTTTGTTCCAGGGTAGATTGAAAAAGACCATCCCATGGATACTAAATCACACGAAAAAAACACCAACAATACACAAGATTTACCCAAATTCGGCACCACTAGCACCTACTTCTGCAAATCGCGACGAAAACTTCCACTATAAGAAAGAATTATAAAAGATTACACCAACTACTCACTCTTTCTTTACAAATAAATACCATCTTACAAAACCTTTCTCTATCCACGACTGTGCTTGGCCGCCCTCTCTCACTCTAATCTAATCCTTAGTTATTAAAGAATTATGGATTTATAAAAGAACCCTTGAGAAAGCCTCATATTTATAGTATTTATAGAGTAAATGATTGTTTGGAGATAAGTCCATATTCAAATTATTGATAAACATGAATTTAACCCAAAGATTAGATTTAAATTAAAATTAAAAATATTAGATTTAAATTCTAAATAATTTCGAATTAATCCAAATTTAAATCAAATTTCAATATCATCATCCGCCTGCTGAGAAGTTGTCTTGATGATACTATTATATCAAACATATTTTATATTCTCAAAGTACTTGTACTACATGTGGATGATTTCTGTCATGTCCTCATCAATGAACAAGGTGACATCCTACTTTTGGACAAAAATGTTAGCATCTAGCTTCGCTAGTTACCTAAATGTTTAAGCTTTTAATTCATAATTAGTCCATTCTACAAAATCTGACATATCATCAACTAACTTTAGTGAAACACTTATTTAACTTAATTAATAGGTCAAGGGATTTGGTTCGGTTACATTGGCTTATATTGTAAACCCTTACCTCTTATCATTTTATTGATGTAACCTGTATTCATAAATTAACATAACCCATTATCTTTTATTTCGAAATACCAATTTTAATTACAGGAGAGGGCATAAATTTTTGAAACATAAACAAATCCCAAATAGAAAAGTCATATGCAAGAATCAAGATACCTAGCTAGCTAGTACACCTTTTTGAAATTCTCCTATTCTTAACTTGCCCGCAGTTTCTTATTTCGATATTTAATTATACGATAGCATGGTTCATACATGATAGCTTCATTCGGAGACATTGCTGTTAGGACACAAGTAATGAAAAAAATTATTTTGCTTACAAATTTTGATTTTTTAATCATCATATGTAAGGATATATCTTAATATGCATGGAAAGCAAAAAACTTTAGATTTATCATTCTAAGGCCCTATTTGGGAATGGAGTAAAGTTTTCTGAAGTGTGGTTTCATAAAGTTAGCAAGACTTGACTCTAAAATTCTAACTCTGCCATATTCTTATTTTGGAGTTGAGATAACTATAATTATCTCACATTTGAAAGTCAGAAAACTACAGGCCATCTAAACTCCAATTTGATCAAAATTTAGATAACTCATTTTTTTGAGTTTGAGAGTTGCAAATCACAGTTTGCATCTCTCTATCATCACTTAAAAATAAACTATGTTTATCTAAACTCCAATACCCAAACAACATGCCTTAATCCATCTATACACACACTCACACCACCCCTAGACATCTTTGAAACTCTGGAGGCTAACCCTAGCCATTTAAAAATTTCCGGACAACTTTGAAATTCAGACCTCAGCTAGTTTGTGGCAAGCTGTCGTGGTACATGACTATGATCTTTTTGTGGCTGAGAGATGATCCCACATGTTGCTAGATGTCATCTGTGCTGAGAGAGAGAGAGAGAGAGAAGCAGGTGTTGGATCTAGTTTTTGATTCCCGGCTCCGATTAAAATGATTTAAAAAAATATCTTAAATAAATAAAGTATATATTCCCTCTCCTAAATTTTGGGATCTATACCTATTGTGCATATTTTGGATAATATTGTTACAAATCATAAGGATTTGCTCTCCTTTTAATTTGAATTATATGATCATGGATATGAGAATAATGGAGTAAAGATGCCATATGAGAGAATTTTCTTCTATGGCGTCGAAAAAGTATAACCTTCCTTATTTTTTCCGACAATCGGCATTTATTATCTTCATCGTTATCATCTAAGATGTGAGTACACCAAATTTAATGTGATTCTACAACCTTTTCACCGTTGATTTAGCAATGTAAAAAGTTATGTTGGTAGTAAACCGTTAATTTTGAACCCACTAAATCAACGGTGTAAAAGTTGTAGAATCACATGAAATTTGGTGTACCCACATCTTAGATGATAATGATGAAGATGATGGGTGCCGATCGTCGGAAAAAATAAGAAAGGATGTATTTGGTGTATTTTTTCGACGCCATATGAGAAAATTCCCTCCTATGGCCTCTGTGTGTGTGTAGAGAGAGAGATGGAGGGGGGCAGAGAGAGGGGGGGGGGGTATGAGACAACTTCTATTTTCCAAAAAATGAGCCTTTGCACAAAAACACACATATCCCCATGTATTTCACTGATCCAAACCGGATATCTTGATCTACGTATCATAAACCCCTATGTACAAAAAATCCCGGAATTTAAAAACTTCTAACGCGTTCATCAAGCAGATAAAAAAATCAACGGTTTATCGGTATAGGAAAATTTTGATCGCTTAATGAACGCGTTAGAGATCTTTAAATACATAGATTTTGTATATAAGGGTTTTATGATACGTAGATTAAGATGGTTGGTTTGGATCGATGAAATACACAGGGGTATATGTGTTTTGAGAACGATGACTCATTTTTAAAAGAGGCCCGCCGGCTCATACCCCCTCTCTTTCTGAGAATAATGGAGGAAAGATGCTCTAGAAGGCTTTTTGATTTAGGTGGCGGCAATAAATATGCCCTCCACCATTCTATTCGACGATCGGCGTCTTCTAATTTGATATTAATTCTCTAATTTGTCGATACATCAAATTTCATATGATTACTGTTTACCACCGAAAACAGAGACGAATCGGGATGGATCGTCTTGCCCGAATTTGGGGGCAGATACTATTTGGGTTTATCCGTCCACCTCTTCGAAGATGTCAAGCTGATTTATGGCACCGTGTATCGGAGGTTTGGACGGATGCGGCCGTTGTAGCAGATTTCGTCAGATTCCCCCTCATTTCTGAGGGGTTTTTTTGACTGTGGGGACGCTCTTCCCTGCAGACGCAAGCCCATGCAGTTATGTAACAACTCCATTTTTAATATACAAAGAATTGATTTAAATTCAAAGTATAGTTGGAGTATTTAATGTTGCTGATATCCCTTTAAATATTTATTTCACACTATAATTACAAGAAGGAGCTTGTAGCTCATTGGTAATATCTTGCACTGCTGAACCAAGCCACCAGAGTTCAAATCCCTTTCCCCACATTTTTTTTAATATTAATTTGTTTTAAAATTTTTAGAATACCAACAGTCAACACGTGTTTTCTCACAAAAACCCCACTACACCCCAAAAGTTAAACATACCAGTGAGACCACCAACCGACGGCGCCCCTCCCGACCACCGGACTTTGTCGGGATCGGTCGAGTCGGCCGGCGGACCGGCCGATTCGGGCCGGCGCTGCCGGCCGGACCGCCGAGTCCCCAACACCAATGTTTTGTCTTTTCACCTCCTTATACCCCCTGCATACTTTAATTCTTCAGACCACCTCCAGAGTGCCCATTAACACCTATTTACTACAATTTTTAATGAATTTTCCTATATTTTTACATTTTTTAATTAAAAACCCTACACCTACCCTAACCCTAGCCTAACCCTATAAATACACCCCTACCTCCTACCCTCTCATCCCAAAATTCTGAGCCCACTCTCTCAAAATCTCAAGAAAACCTTATGTACTTTGAAAACGAGCGAAAGGTGAAGCCCCGACGAAATCGACGGCGAACTTCCGGTGATCGTGCTAGGAACTCTCGGCAATGAATCGACGCACCGGTGAACCCTCTTCTTCCTTATCACTTTCGTGTTTGTCCAAACCCGTAAGTCCCTTTCTAGCTTCTCTTTTCTTTTCTGAAAAAAATACGAATTTATAAAATCCGACGGAATCGGAATAAATCCGATTTCCGATTCGGTTTTCTATAAAATTTCACTTCTCACCAATTCAATCATGCTTAAACATCTTATTGTTGACTATTAAACATTTAACAAATAATTTGAACAAGTTTCATCACATGAAATGATAGCTTTTTCAATTTATCGTATTTTCACTTAAATACCACAATATTTCGATTTCACATTTAACCCCCTTAACCTTGCTATACATTTAAAGTAGAGCACGAGATAATGACCTACCTCCACACACACGCATATACAACCTAAAACGATATCATAAAAAACTTAGAGTACGATAAAACAATACTTTCATTTAAATACCATATTCTTAATAAAACCATTCCTAAAAGTTTTAGCTTTGATACACTTTTAAATAAATACCTCTTATTAGGAAAATACGATAAGTTGTGGACATCGGTCGTTTATCCAAACCTGAATTTGTGGTGTCTAGGCTAGGCAAGTGAGAAAGGTAATTTTAAAAGGTCCGTCTCACGGTGATTCGTGAGCGGATCCCTCCTTTCCTCATTTGTACTTACCTGGCCACGATTGGCGGTGAAGAGGCGATTTGAGGTATCTAACGACTTGTCGTTTAGACCATTTAGAAATAGGCTAGTTGACTTAGAAAACCCTATAATCTAAAATACGGAAAATTGACATATTTTACAAATAAATATCTTTTACTTTATAAAACCGTTTTCTAAAGGATTTAGTATTTTACAATCTTTGCAAAGCGCCGTTACAATCCATTTTTGGGGAACCCGTTCGGGATGGTGTGGATTATCGCACATCCTCGGACTTAGTAGTGCGAGATTCAGACCTTCGCAAGGAGCATTCGGTCTCGAAAGGTTTAAAATACGACATCTTAAGAAAAATGAGATTTTTAGAATTTATAAAATATTTATTAAAATTATTTTTGTATAAATATATGTATATTTATCAATTAAATATCTATTTTATTATAATATAAATGTTCCACCTTTTTCTAAAAAAATTACAAGAATAAATTTTACATTAAAATACCATGAACTTCAAATAAATCAATATTATAGATAAATACCTTTATTTATAAAAACTAGGATATTTTCACTAGAAATGTCACGATATAAAATCCATATTCATTACAACTCTAAAAACGAATAATAAATACTTGGGGTGCATCTTGAAAACTATATAAAAGTATTTTTACATAAAACCCCCTCAAGTTTTATAAATTACCCTAAGGACCCTAGAAATTATAAGATTTCAATTCACATTTCTGACTGTCTGACGTGGGTTTGAGTCTGATCATTCTGACTTGAATATGATTCAAGTCAATTTACAATCTACAATATTACAATTCAACATGAACACACGAATCCATGAATCCAGTTATTAATCTATTCAACTTGACTGAACCAAACCATGGATATACTTTCCATTTACATGATTCCAGTTTACATCCATTACATCCGTTACTGATATCATGGTTTCGGTCAGTCATCCAACTATACATCTTATACAATACAATATAACAATACAATCAAAACACTACGGTGTTTAAGGGGTGGATTGGTACGGAAGGTGTTAAAAGTGGCACGAGACAGTAAGATTAAGAAACATAACATGAATCCTGTTGCAGTTGTACCGTGGCATAACGGTTCCTTGTACTTTCAGTTTGCCCTGCTCTCTAGCATATAGAGACCCCTTTCGTATACACTGGCATTCTTATGTACCAAGCTACAAACAACAGCGTTAACACAATATTCTATAATATTATACAACTTTAAAATATACATTCTTATTCTGTCTTTTCTATTTCTCCTTTATCTTTGGGACTTACCGAGCGACCTGTTCGCTGACGACATTCTATTTCTTTCTTCTTTGAATGTCATCAGGTGATCTGGACACAGCAGAGATCGAGCCCACCAGTGAAGACTTGGATCAGTTCCTCGAAGACCCCGAGCTCTAGACATTGTACATTTCCATTCGGTACCTTTAATTTCCTGTTATGCCATTATTTAGGCATCGTTTTTTACTTTAGTTGTATTTCCTTTTCATGCATTGTACAAAAGAATGTTAATAAATAAAGTTGCTGTTATTTTTTTATATCTCTTGTCTCTTGTGATTACTTTTATATTGCTTAGATACGCTTAGCGTATTTACTTCACAGTAAATACGTAACGGACCCGTCACGTCCCCTTCGCCGTATACCGGGAAGCGGGCGTGACAAGTTAATTACGTTACCGTGTAGCGATAACCACTTTCTCCTGCTCCAGAAGTTCACTTCGTGTCGTATGTGTTTGTTTCATTTTTTGTTGCTCGTGGATTGTATACGGAGACTAATTTATGTTGTCGCCCGTAGGGCGTGGATTAGTCCAAATCTGTATATTCTTAGATTTGGGTTTGGGTTGACTTAAAGATCGTTAATCTCGTTTGAGATTAAGATCATCTTAAATGTTTGTTGAGGATACATTAGTCCAATTTTGAGACTAAGATCAACTCAACAGGATTTTGGGATCATTCAGACCCAACAAAAGAGCATTTGCCTATATTGCTTTAGTTTAAGGATGTTTCGGTCCGTCGTTAGTTTAAGGACATTCCGGTCTGTATTGGGATGTACTTATTGATTTGGGAGTGCACCAAAAAGTTATTGGTTATCGAGACCCACCTCCTCTTTGAAGACGTTGAAGAATTACAACGACATGTATCAGAGGTGTGGAGAGATGTATCCTTGAACCGATTTCCGGATTGAGGAGAGGTGTAAGATGAATATCCTGTCGGAAGATCGGTAGTCGTGTTTGGGACTAAGACCAACTTGGAAAATAATGAGCACATGGGCACGGTTGATCTGAATTAGGGATATGGTCAACTTAGGCTAAGCCCCCCCAGTCTTTGTCATTTCATTTAAATAAAGTGCTAAGCACTTACTTGGGCTCAGTCCCCTTTCTGTGCAAACAATGCTGAGCATTTATATGGGTTCTGACACTCATACTTTATTTTACTTTCCCTTTTTTTTGTTTTTTGTGGAGTGTTAAACACTCTTTATGGCGCCCACGTGCGGAGCACGTGAGGCGCTGGGCGCTGGCGCTGGCTGATGAGTACCAAGCGCTTTATGTTGGATAGCGTCCACGTGAGGGGCATGTGGGGGCGCTCCACGCTGAGCGCCAAACATTGAGTGCTAAGCACTCTTTATTGAGCAACGCCCACGTGGGACGCTTGACGCTGAGCGCCAACCACTGAGTGCTAAGCATTCTTTATTGAGCAACGCCCACATGAGGCACTTGGCGCTGAGTGCCAACTATTGAGTGCTAAGCACTTTTTATTGAGCAGCGCCCACGTGAGGGACACGTGAGGCGCTTGGACGCTAGATTTTCTTCGTATATTCTGTTCTGAAGAGTTCAATTCTCTGTTCTTTTCTAAATCTTTGATCCCCAAGAACAAGTTCATCCCTATGAGAATTAAATTCTCATTTGTGGGAGACCTGTCTCATAGATCTCAGATCCAGAGGAAGAACTAAGTTCTTTTATAAGGGTTAAACCCTTGGATATGCAGATGAGATACTCTGATCGCTATTATTTTTATTTACTTCGAAGAGAGGTGTTCTTCTTTCTTCCCTTTTAAAGCTCTCTTCTTACTCGCTCTTTTTTTTTTTAAAGTTTAAAGCTTATGGGGGGGGGGTTCCTCTGTACAAGACTTGAAGTCTTGGCTCCTTTATATAGTAGAGAAAAGTTTGTTGATTTAGTTAAAGTAATCCCTCCTTGAGAGATTTTTAATTGATTTGGGGATTTATCCACCGTTAGATTTTTTGATCCAAGGACTTCTGTTTCACAGAAGATATCTTTCTTGTTTTTAACAAGATTAGGGAAATATTTTTCCACATAGAATTTATTCCGCAGATAGGTGATTTTTAATCACTATTGGATTTTTAATCCAACGGTGCTCTGTTTTATAGAGAGTAATCTTTCTTGTTTAGAAAAATTTGAAAAATATTTCCTCAGAAGAATTTAATTCTGCATTTTTATGATTTATCACCTCCGTTGGATCTTTGATCCAACGGCTCTGTCTAACAGAGAGATTTTAGTTCTGGGGCTGGCGCCCTCGTACGAGACACGTGAGGCGCTGCCTCAGAGTTTTTAACTCTTGGCACTGGCGGCCTCGTGCAAGGCACGTGAGGCGCTGCCTCAGAGTTTTTAACTCTTGGCGCTACCTTTCAAATTTTGAACAGAGCTTTGCTCTTTTATTGGGGAAACAAATGCCCCTCACCGTTGCGCTCTCGTGGCTTACACGTGAGTGCAGCGGTGGATGCTTTTCCACCATTGGATCTTCTTGGAAGTTGAATCGACTTCCTGTGCCTATAAGTAGGGCCTTTGGCCCTTGAGATGACTGTTGTTCATCTTCTCTTATTATTCTTTGAGAATTTAATTCTCCTTTCAGAGCTTAGATCTTTGCCCAAAGAAATCCTTTCTAGAGCTAGAACTCTGCCCCAAAATTTGGTAAGGATTATAATCGAACCCATGAACAGAGCTTTGCTCTTCTTAGATCGGAGATCTTAAAATGTATTCTAGGGTTGCTTAACACATTAATCAGAGCATCGCTCATCTTCCATGAAGAACTTCTTAGAGTTTCTAGGATTTTTCTTTCAGATCTTAATGGTCTTGGGATTTTGCCCTGTTAAAAAGCTTTGCTTTTGAGGGTTCTGGTAGATTATCCTATTGTTTTTACAGAGCATAGCTCTTAGAAATTTTTGGGGAATTAAAGTTGACAGATGTGAAATCTGTTTGCAGAGCACGGCTCTCGAGGGAGTTTAACTCCTTAACCCAATGAGGTTTCTCATTAAATGAGAATCTTTTTAGGATTCCATCCTTAATGAGTGACTTCCCCATCAATGATGGGACGTCACCTTGATTTTGTGAGCCCCTCTTTGTCCCTTTCTTCTGCATTGCAGTGCGGTACAATTTTTTAAGTACCAAGTGTCAGAGTTCAGAATATATCGTTGATAACTAACCCTTATCTCTCTTTGTGTAGGTGCTATGACTTCCGACTCTTCTTTTCCTTTTGTACGTTCAGAGAGCACCTTCGCCGACATGCCCGTGGATCGGGAAGTCTTTACGCTTATTAAAGATCATCACCCGGAGCTGAAATCTCTTCACTAATGGGGGTCGTGGTACAATCAGATTATCCAGGGTCGGCGCAGTTTTTCTTGTGGAGCGCCCTTAGAGCCTATTTCAACACTTCATTATGCCCATTCGCCTCAAGTGAATTATGCTGTAGAAGAGGTCAACTAGAATTCGGAGGGTTGCCTTCAGCCTTCTATGGCATCAATACCCATGCAGCCGCCGATGGCTTTGGATATTTTGGGGCGGCGCACATGTCAAGATGAGTCGCGCCCTTAGGGACAAGTCTACATGATAGGGTTAACTCCTATCCAATCAGCCGGCTACCTGCAGTGGGCCCGATATATCTTGTCGGCCAAGAAGTCACTGTTGCTGAAACTTGGGCTATATCCTACCATATATGCTTCGTTCTTCCAATATCCCGTGCCTCATGTGTGGTGGGTTAAGGCTTTTCTGGAACAGTGGAACATCTCAACCCACACATTTCTTCTATCAGACCGGGAAGTCTCAATTTCCTTGGAGGAGTTTGCGGAAATTTCAGGCCTACCCGTCAGAGGGGAACATTACGAGGAAATACTTCTCCCTGATGAGTACATCATTGCCACCAAATCATTGGAAATAGGTCTCATTCCGGAGAATGCCATTCAACATCGTTTCCTGAGCCTAATCAAGGTTTTGAACATTTATGAGAGTCTGTTTTTAGAGTCTGGAGGGCACAGAGTCGGCTTCACAGATTTCATCGCCCGCTTTCTTCGCCCAGAAGTCTTGTCAAAAAAAGCCGCGAAATTCACCAAGCTTGACGATCCATTTGGATTTGGTTTGGATAACCAGCCGACGGTGGAAGCAGATCTAAAAAATTTCTTTATTCCAGACACTCCGTTCGTCCCTTTTGCAGAACTTGCTGCTTCAGACGTCGATGAAGAGACGTTCTTTCTGGGGTTCATCGGCCTGTGGTCGAGCTGGTTGTACTTACGATGCACCCTTGCTACATGAGATCGTCCGTTTTTTATCCGGCCCACCGCATTGTCATAGGGACACGTGTGGCCGTTAGGATTGCAGGGTTAGCTCACCTATATCATAGCCTGAGCTTAGCGGCAGACACTACTCAGCCGGGGGGTAAAGCCCTTACATCTTCCGTTGCACTACTTCACGTCGTGGATCGAGATGCACGTGCTAGGTGCTTTCGATGTCCATAAACGACCCCGCTTCTACGATAGCTACAACTTTTCTCGGGTCATGTATCTGGTTAACGCTTCTGCGTCAGACCTGTCGCAGCGAGAGGCTCGGCGACTGGTCCTCCGCCCGCGCATGATTGGGGACAGCATGACCTTTGTCGATAGAGTCTTGACTATCGGCAAGGAATCTACCAAGGTAGTGCAACCGCTGCGTGATACTTTCAAAGATGGGGCTCCCACATTGAAGGCTCGGGAAATCCTGCACTTGTATTCTATTAGGCCAGGCTTTTTAGTGTTCAAGCAAAACGCCTCGGCACTGTTCATGAGGTAGAACCCGCACCGCTTCGCTCAACAGTTAGGTTATAATCAGGGTGTTCCTCTCGAGGCATTCTTAGCCGAGCCGGTCGCTACGGAAAGGGGTATTCACAGCGCGCCGCACCACTTTATGCGACTAAATACGGGGTCCAATTTTCTCATCAGCGAGCCGAGCTATGCGCCGAAAGCTTCGAATGCTTATGTGGCATGGTACCATCATGCGACGGGTGCTGTTATCAGGGAAGAAAAGCGATTATTGCTCGATCATAAGGATGCAGTCCCCGCTGGTAATCCATATGTCCCCATAAAGCGACGGACCGCCGTTCGTTCTTCCTTGAGGGAAATTACTACAGCCGTAGTCCCTCGAGTCTTCCCTGAGAGGCCTCAATCTTATGTTCCCGTAACTGCGGTAGCCGTGGTATCCTTAGAATATGGCGCTGGTACGGAAATCGGGACCTGCCGCCCGAAAATGCCTGTCAAGCGCAAGCTTTTGTTATTGGCCGCTGGTATCCGCTCGCAGAAAAAGAAGAAGTCTCTATTTTCTGCCAATGTCATATTTTTCCAGGAGCCACATGCTCCCTACAGCGAGGGTTCTTGCGAATATCGTACCAATGAGGGTTTATTCGACATGCCTGTGACCGATACTGATCTTCAGGCTGCCCTCGCAGCTTCCGAGCGACTGGCTCACGAGGAAATGGCGTTGATCACTATCGCGAAGTCAGGTATACTTTAGTTATATTATTCTGCTTCTATCCCTTTCTCGTTATTATACTTTTACTAACGGTCTCTTTTTCAACAGGTATTTCTGTCGAAGAGGCTCTCGCGGCTTCCCTCAGGACGTTCGAGGAGGAAGAGAGGCTCCGCGCTTCTTTGGGTCTTGGTATAAGTTGCTTCATTACACATTTATTCTTTTTATTCATGCTCTGACCCTCTCTTTCACCTTAATGCAGGGACGGCCTCAACTCAGGTTATTCCAAGTGCAGTGCTGATCCCAAGTGGCGATGTAGCAAAACTTCTAGAGCCAGCTACTATGGCCACGACCATCCCAAAGTCACCGCAGGAGGCTTCGCTGAAGCAGTCGATGATGGACGCCGTAGCGATTTCGGAGGCAGAGCTCGGTTCGGACGACGATGTCCCCCTGTAGGAAGTATTAAGGAGGTCGGTTCTCACTGCTCAGACTGACAGGAAGCGCAGGAAGCACGCGGCGAGGGAACGCGATGCCGTTTTGGCCGCAGGTGCAGGCTCAAGCAGTATCCCGCCCGCTGACACTCCTTCGGCGGATGTTCCCTCTGTCTTGTCCACCGCCTATAGACAGGCTGCACGCGCGGCTCGGGAAGGAACTGAAAAACTACTCCAAGGTAACATAACGCCTAGACTTTTATTAGAACTCGGTCTTCAAATTCTGACATACGCATTTGCTTTCACGCAGGGCCGAGTCCTGGCGATGGTATGGTAGGTGAAACGTTGACGATTACAGAGCTCGAAGTGGCTACTCTTTCTCAGGAATCTGGCACTGTCCAGACCGCTGCTCTTTTTCCCTGTGGCTCATTAGTATCGGCGGGCGTCGCAAGTGTTACGACGGCCCTTTTCGAGTCAGGGATGAAGCTATGGGCATGGAATCTATTCCCCCGAGAGAGAGTGAAGAAGCCGTTACACCCGGTGATGCCTCCGTCGCGGCTTTGGTCCATGATCTATCAGGTAGTCCTTAGGTTGTTGTTTTCGAGTTTTTCAATCCTGTTCAGCACTTCTGATGATATTTCGTTTGTCTTGAGCATAGGCGCGGTGAACCCTGAGGCTATGCTGTCTGAAGAAGTGTCGCTGGTCGCTGCTCTGACGGTCGCTGTCCCCTCGCCTTTGTAACGTCTTGAAAAGTCGTTTTGGTGTTTTCCTGAAAATCGGTGAAAATTCGGTATATTTCCGAAAACCGTCCTTTTTGTTATTTTGCAGTTTAGGACTAATTATACCTAAAATGGATAGGTAATTGCTTGTTTTTAGTAGCGAATGAGTTACTTATGAAATTATGGTCATTTAAAAATTTTCCCTAATTTTTCAATTTTTTAATATTATTTTAAGCCGGTAAGAAAATACATTAAATTAGCGATAAATACAAATTTAAATGGGCTAAATTTAAGCTTTAAAATCATGTTAATTAAAATCTAGTTGTAACATAAATTTTTAGTAATTTATTTTAAGTTTTAACTAATTTTTATTATGGAAAACGAAATTTATTGAATTTAAGCTTAAACTTGCAATTTTTGACTTGTAGGGGGTCTTTTTGCATAAAATTTCTTTTGTAAAACCCCTCTCTCTCTTCCCTCAGCCCTAGGCCGGCCCATTTCCAGCAAACCCAAGAAAAAAAAATGGTTGCCTCTTTGACTTCATTTTTGTGTAGAAAAGAGGTTTTTTTAAAGGATTTTGGACTTTTTTTTTATTAGGTATGGTCTTTTGGTGGGTTGGTAGGAGTTGACCAAGACTTTCCCACATACCCCACACCCTCCCCTCTCCCTCTACTGGCCGAAAATTGCTGCAGCAGCCCCCTTCATCTTTGTTCTTTTCTTTTTCTTCAAAAATTCATTAAGTTTGCTCCAAATTTCAAGCAAAAACTCACAAATTAAACCCCATTCTTCATCCCTTTTTCCTTCACCTCCCTTGCTTGGATCATGATGCTATGAGGCCATCAATTGAAGCAACTTTCTTCTTGCTAGATCCATAGATTTGAGGTATAATTTCTACTCTTTTAAGTTAATATGGTTATAATTCTTTAATCTAGTTGTTTAGTGTTAATTTAGTGCTATTTTCATTCTAGTGTTGTTTAAAGTTAATGATTGAGTTAACTAGGGTTTCTTGAAACCATTATTTAGTTAATTAAATCTATTTTGCTATCTAGTTGTTGCTAATCTAAGTTAATGAGGTTACTTTATTTGTGTGGGCTTCAAATTAGTGTTAATTTGGTATTGTCATGTTTAGTTTTGGATTGAAATTGCTAATTATGAAAATCAAGAAAGGTTTTGTTTATGGAAATTAGGTTTTTAAGCATTGCTAATGGTTTAAAACTAATGTAGTGGCTATCTATGGTTAACTTGGGTGTTTGCGCGAGGTTGTGTGCACTTTTTCGCAAATCCGCGAAGTTTGCACGATTTTGGATGTCTTTTGTGCTTACTAGTTTTTATTAAATTTTTGTGCTGAGGTATTTGCGATGTCTTGATGACATTTTTAGCGTATCCTATGACTTTTAGGATGAGTGAGTGCGGATTTTTGAGTGTTCGGGTTTTGGTTTTTCCGGGCGACCAAATCGACATTTTAGTAGATTTTTGCGATTTTCGCGTGTGTTCCGCGCACTTTGTGCACGTTGTACATAGCTTGTGAACTATGGTATTTTCGTTCGGGATTTGCATCGTTTCATGATATGTAACCTTATGTCTTGTATTGATGTAAATTCCAGGTTCGGTCGCGGAGGCTTCGGATGCGGCACGAAAAGGGAAAGCGGTGATCGGACGTAGCTAGCTGAGGATTTCTGTGAGTAGATGTAACATCTACGGGGGACTATCGTTGGATGGCGCAAGTCGCCCGATAGTTTTAGTAGCTTAAAAGGATTCTTAGTAATATTAGTAATTAGGGGTGTAATACTTGTATGATTATTTGCTATATTCATTCCTTATATTGACATACATATACGAACTCATTCTATAGGACACCTGCACCATTGCCAGGGTTTTTATATGCAGCACGAGCACTATTCATGCTTACACACACACACTGGTAATTGCCATGCCACCACACTAGATAACCTATAAATTGAAACCTTTTACTAAAATTGATACTTAAACTTGTGCTATTGCCTTTAATTCCTTAAAATGAAATCGTAGGATTGCTATTCATGTGCATGTACCTCATCATATTATTTGTTCATGCCTAGTCTATTAATCACACATCGCAACTTGATTATTGATACCATATGCATTCATTATCATTGACATATGCACTTATGAGAATTTCTTGAGATTTTATGATATTTCTGGATTTCGGGGGAAAGCCGCAAAATTTCTAAACTTATTATATTTTTAAAATATGTAAATTGCGGTTTTCTAGTGATGTAAGTGTCGTCCACCATGAGTTTGCTGTGGTTTTTGAGACCCGTTTCGAGGAGTTGGATGAACCGTCTCGGGTACATGGTGGGCCCGGTATGGTACCCCGGGGCAAGATGAATGTGGTGTTGACGTTGAGCCTGGCAGGGGATGGATTACCTACCGGTGACTGTTTGGCACGGCGGATATCCAGAGGATACCGACCGTGGCCGCGAGATGCTAAGATTTTGATATTGAGCTGGGTCAGCCGGATGGCTGAGGCCAGAGATACTATGACATGGATATATGAGATTTGTGATAGTTTTGAGGTGTCGTTGCTGGACATAGGTTCTTGTTGATTCTATTGGTATTGTGCGGGTATTTCAAAAGAGATTCTTAAAGGGAAAAAGATGATTTCTTATACTTACATTCACGAGTATATTTATATTGCATACATACTTGCTAGTATAGTCATATGGCATACATACCTTCTATTATATCCTGCCATACCTGTATTATAGATGCTAGGATGCTTGTGTGCATACTTGCGATAGCCTGTGTAGATGTTATTTATTACTCACGAGTTGGCAACTCACCCCCGTTGTGCCACAGCCTTTTTCAGGTCCGCTCCGTCAGTACAGTAGCGGCGGGCGCACTTGCTTCTTTTGCCTGGACTCGAGGTTTTGCTCTTAGGTGGGTTATATCATTATTTTTGTACCACCTTGTATATTCTTTGTATCTAGAGTACTCCATCTACTGTATCTACCAGTATTATTGTATATTGACCTAGAGATGAGACTGTGAGGTTTGTGGACTTTTATGCTGTATTTTGGGGTCGAGCTCATTTGAGTCGACATGCTGTTTTTCTTATACTTCATTATGATTATTTCGCATGTTGTTGCTTTATATTGCGTGGGATTTGTGACCTCCTTGTGGCGAAGAGCTAGCTCCCGCTTGGGGATGCCTTATTTGTTGGATTCATATATATTTTTGTTGTACCCATTTTGGGGGCCAGTATTTACAAAGGAGACTCTGCCGAAATTTTCGGAAAAATTGATATTGTTTTTAAAAAGGGTTTTATATGACTTATTTGATAAACTCGTTTTCAATTGATTGGGTTCTCTTCACTCTTTTGCTTATTTGGTTTGGTTTTCTGGGCTTTGGCTTACTTATTTTACGGACGTCTTAAGAAGTTTCGTAAACTTAAGTGCCAGTCACGTTCCGTACCCTGCGGGTCGTGACAGCCTTCTTCTGTGCCCCCTCAAATCTTAGAAGGTATGGGTTTCTCACTTATTTGTTTCGCTGTGGATACAATTTTCCTTGTATTGACTGTATATTGTCGCAACTCTGCAGGAGTCCTTTTCGACCATTTATACCAGGTGTTGAACCTGCATTTTTCCTTTCAGTCGGAAATCGTTCCACCTTCTGGTATTGGTTAGTATATTCTTCAGCTAATGTTCCCCCTTCTTTTATGAATAGACTTATTGGTGCTAAGTCTTCTTTATATTGATCACAGCGTCACGGGTCGGAGGAGGAGACGAAAGAATAGCCGCGCCTCCGGTACTCCCCATTCTGCCGCCCGCCACAGCCGGTATAATAGACCCCATTCCTTATGTGTTTTCTTTATCTCCCAAGTTGAAATTTGACCGTAATTCATTTTGCAGCAATCGCACCGACTCCAGCTCCTTTTGAGTCTAGCATTCCAATGCCCGCAGGGCCCTTCTGTAAGTCGACGTAACACACCCCACAAGTTGCGGGGAGGCGGAATAGGTAAAACAATCATTTTGTTTAAGGTAACATCGACTAACTTACGGATCTTTGCTAAACCCTAACTAACAAACTATCTAGAAGTGCTAAACTACTATGATAGATGATTATACCTCAAGATACTAGTCCTTCTTGTTCTTGTTGTTCACCTCCTCGTTGGCTTCCTCGATGTGAAAGAAGATCCACCCGAGAGTTCCTTCTCCAAGCTTTAAGCTTTAACTTGAGATAATTAAGTGGCTAGAATTGCTAATCCAAGTGACCTAGAGGATATAGAAATGGATTAAGAATTGATTAGTCTTTCTAACCCTTGGGATCTCAACACATGAGAGGATTATGGTTAGAGTGAAGAAGAGAGAGAGCTTGAGGAGAGAGAATGTGTTTTTTATTATGAAATGAAAAATAACTCATTTGTGTATATATTATGAAGCATAAAATATCTTGCACAAATATCTTGCACAAATATCTTCATGCTTCATTTAATACAAATGAAGGAATCATCTAATGAGTCATGGTTTCATTTAATGCAAATTACAAATCATTTCCTCCACCTCATTAAGCTTAATCCATAAATGAATTAAAACATAATGAGTCACCTTTCTTCTAGAAGCTTCTCGAGCAATTACGAGAATGCCCCTCCTGTCCGAAAAACACGGATATACTGAGACTGCATAAATCTAATAATCCAATACTAGAATCTGGCTTAAACCAAAGCTCGCTAGTATAAACTGTCCGAACATCATACGTGCACAAGTACACTTATATTTCTGAACCATTTCGTAAAACCATACGACCTCTATATCGTTTCGCCTGAAGCAGGAAAACTCTCTGTGTAGGAATCTAAAGACTCGACACTACGCTGGCAGTGGGTTTAACCACAGGCTGCAAGCGGTACTAGCTGTACGTAACGGTCCCCAGGTAGATGTCGATAAGAAGGCCGATGATGAAACCCATTCGAACTCCTACTGAGCCTGATGTGACAATCTCCGTACAGTCCGGTCTGTTCGTCTAAGACTATCGCATATCGGGCCTAGGGGGCGGCAAGCGTCAGTCCCCTAAAAGGCAGTATAAGTCGTGTCGGAGTGAAGCCCATTACACCTTGAGAAGCTACTGGAAAACCTACCAGTAAATCTCGCTTGCCCTGACCAGGGACTTTGCGTAATGGCTCTCCAAACACAGTGCGATATCAACTCCCAATACCGGGAGAGATGAATCCTATCTAACCGTCACTGCCTCCAAGTGCTTCGGGACTGCACCCAACTGCTACCTGTTTGCACGACTCCTTTGATCCATGGTAGGGTAGCAATCTAAGAACAGTGGGAACACACTCGAGACAAAATAGCAGTGTCAAGTCAACGGACTATGCTGTACTCATGTCACCTGGGAACTGTTAACTGACGACGGGTATAATACCAACCAACAGTTCCCTGCGAGTCCTGTCCGGTGTACCCGTAACCCAACGAGCACCTGCATACTATCTCCAGTACAACGTACTAATGGCTGTGGGACAGACTATTTCCCCTGCTGGGATGAGAAGCGTATACACTAGTCTACTCTGGAGTATCGATGCACTGTCTCGATAATCCTACGACTAGGGACTTGAAAAAGGATCTTTTTGTAGACTGCCCAGCTCCCACTAGTGTGACTGCCATCACAATGCTGGTAGTCAAGAAAGATCCTAAGGGCTCTATCAATATGGATTCTCGGTATGCAAAAAGAAACATAAACACATATTAAGATAGATATAAACCAAGTAGCATACTACCATGTTGAGCAAGACTGTTAATACAACTGTGAATATCCCAAGCTTCCATTAAGTAATATACAAACTAGTATGATACAATAATGGCCCCTAGGGTGTTGGTCGTAGTGCCCTCAAAATCAATTATTGGATCACAGGCACGTGATTGCAATGATTGAGGATGACCTATACCGGTAGGACAGTCTTACTTAAGATGATAGTATGCTATCTGGTTTGTTTTTATCATCGTGTACAGCTTTAGGTGACATTACTGTTCACTATTACACGTTGATAGAGCCCTTAGGATCCTGCTTGACTACCAACAGTATGATGGCGATCATATACGTGAGAGTTGGGTTGTCCATAAGAACATCCTTAAAAGTGGTCCCTAGTCGTGGGAGTTTCGAGACAGGGCATCGATACTCCGGAGTAGACTAGTGTATACAGTCGAGACCCCGATGAGGGGCGGTGGCCGGTCTCATAAGCCATTGGTGTCAGTTGGATCACCTAAGATGTATACAGGTGCTCATTGGGTTATGAGTGCACCGGACAGGACTCGCCGGGAACCTGCTAGTTGGTATTTATACCTAGCGTCAGATAGCAGTTCCCTGGTGACATGTGTACATGTTAGTTCATTGACCTGAGGTCTTCATTTGTCTCGTGTAAGTTCCCACTGTGCTTAGATTACTACCCTACCACGGCTCAAAGGAGTCGTGCAAACAGGTTTTAGTTGGGTACAGTCCCGAGCCACATAGAGACAGTGAGCGGATCGGCAGGGGATTCGTCTCTTCTGGTATTGGGGGTGAGATCGCGCTGTGTCTAGGAGAGCCATTGCACCAAGTCCTTGGTCAAGGCAGGAGAGAATTACTGGTAGGTATTCCAGTAGTTTCTCAGGGTTTTCAGGGCTGCCCTCCAACATGACTTATACAGCTATTGGGGATCTGACGTTACCTGCCCCTAGGCCCGATATGCGATGTTCATAGACGAACGAACCGGACTGTACGGATATTGTCACTGATAGACTCAGTAGGGTTTCATGATGAGTTCGCTCATCAGCTTCCCTTTCTGTCAATACATGGGCAGCCGTTACGTACAGCTAGTATCACTGACGGCTTGTGGTTAAACCCACTGCCAGAGTATTGACGAGTCTTTAGAGCCCCCCATAGATTGTTTCCCAAGTTCGGACGAAACGTTGCAGAGGCCGTATGGTTTTATGGCAGGGTTCGAACATGTACGTGCACTTGTGCATGTGTCATATTTCAGACAGATAATACTGGTGGGCTTTAGTTTAAGCCGGATCCAAGTATTATATTGAGTCGGAATATTTTAGTCTCATCGTATTCGTATTAGGTCGGAATATGGATACAGGTATGTATTTACAGGTGAGGGGTATTCTCGTAATCCGTTACGAGATTACTTTAGAAGATGCATTTCTTTTTGGATTAATCATTTTGGTTTAAATGATTATTGGATTTGGAAAGTGTGACTCATTTAGATGACACATTTCTTCTAGCATGTTCATTAGTGACTCATGCTAATGAGTCACTAAGTGAGTCATGATAGAATTAATGGTGTTTTGTTTTGGGTGTAGATATTTAAGGAGATATTTTTATGAGATATTTTCTTTGTTTTTGAAAACACAACCTTATATATCTACTCACAAAAGAAAGCTTAAAGAGAGATCACAAGTTTTATGCTTGGGTTTTTTGCTCTCTTGATAGTTTCTTGAGCTCACAATTTCCATCTCTTTGCATCTTCTTCAACCTCCACCCTAACCCTCTCATGTGATGAGAACACTAGGGTGTTTGAGACAAAGTATTCCACTCATTCTCTAGTTCATCTTGGACATGTCGGTTAGCATACTTCATGTCCGAGTTGCCTCGGTATAGAAGCGGGGGCCCGTATAAAGAACCGTTGACGTGGTGCCACCTCGACGAGGAGACAGGAGATCGGAGATGCCGCGAGGAGCGTGGGATGATGGCTAAAGACCGAAGGACACGGATCGATCGGTATAGCCTTTCTACCTCTTTACAGTTTGTTAGTTTAGCGTTAATAGCAAGATCCGGGTTATAGTATGCGATAGCGCCAGTTGTAAAAGTTTTTGTTCCGCGTTTGGCCTCAGATTATTGGCCGGGGCGTTACCGTAGACTTACATGGTATCAGAGCCACGCCATTAACCTTTACTAGCTTGTTCTAACATGTTTAAAATATCGATCGAACGAAATTTCCAAAACCGCGATTCCAAAATTAAAGTTTCTGTCGAATTTTTTTTGTCGTCTAAAAATTAGAGTATGTCAGAAAATCGAGCAGGCTTTTCTAAGACTCTGGAAGAAATTTGGTCAACTGAACCTTCAAGACCGCCGCGGAACCGCCGCACAATCCATGTGTTGGCCGCGGTTCCGTAGCCGTTTTAGGGCTTCAGTGCACCATTTTTCTTCTGGGTGTCTTTCATGTGGAATTGTGGTTTTTGGAATATTTTGTTTGGGCCCAGATTTTGTTTGAGTACTAGATATGTACTTGGGGCCCACTTCGGGAAGTTTTGTCGATCGAAATATTAAATGTGTTAGTTTTCAGTACTTACATTATATCTCCGACCGTGAATGTCATTCGAGCGGTAAATCGTGTCTAATTGCTATAGTCCTTTTAGACGGGTTTGCGAACGTGACATTCGCATTAATGTTCTGTATTGTGCTGTGATGTTGCGAATTTGTCGTGGTGGATAGCTATGTGCAATGGTAGTGCAGTTTGGATTTATTTGTACATTTGATATTGCGGGGAGAGCGTCCAACATGTGGACTGTCGTCACTGCCTGTTTGTATTTTATTCTTTTGGGGCACGACCGGGTTGAGGTCGATGTACCCGTTGTACATATTTTCATTTCTGTACTAGGTTTACCCCGCGACGGAGTGCACGGATAGCCTGGTTCTGGAGGGCAACAGGTCCATATCTCATGGCTTTGAGAGGTAAAGGGGCCTGACTCTAGAATTGGCAAACTATTTGCCGCACTCGAAGGGGGTACAGGTTGACCCAAGATGGAGTGCCCAAGTTACCGGATTCCGTGAAGTGCTGGGTGGTCCATTCATTTTGCTGTAAGGGGATGCCTCACTTCAGGTTTTGGCAGGTAACTTGCCGCACTCGTAGGGGTCTAGGTTTTCATTGCACAGGCTATCCATACGACCAGGGGAACGTCGGGTTTCAGTTGCGGCTCTATGAAACCCGGGGATCCCAGATTATCTGTATTGTTCTGTGATGCTTATTACTTTTCTGTGATGTTGCATTTATCACGCCTGGAGCGATTATTGTATATTGGTATATATACTAGTAGATGTTGTATATGTTTTGCCCCCGCGCTAGTACAGTCCCCGCTTTTTCGTTAGTTAAGTAACCTAACGGGTGATGACGGGACCCAGTGGCGAATGCGGATGGTATATACGTACATTTTATTTTCGTTCTTTTCTGGTGTGATTGATTGATGGGACTGCGTTGATTCTGATCAATGCAAAGCAAAAACAAACCTGTTTGACGTTGTTGGAACAGTTTTCAAAAGGTGTTATTATAAGGACGTTTTCTTTTGTTTTGCACAGTGGTATTCAGTTGGAATATCCTGCATCTCATTCGACGAGGTAAGGGCCGAGATCCCTTCACCGGGAGTGACCCCTTGGGCAGAAGTTTGCGTCAGGGTAATAACTTCACTATAGTCGATTACTTGTTGCTTTGCATCGCGGTATTCAGTTGAAATATCCTGCGCCTCATTCCTCGAGGAAAGAGCCGAGATCCCTTCACCTGGAGTGACTTTTTTAGCAAAAGTTTTTGCCACTATATTTTTGTAAAAAGCTATCAGGTTCCTTCAGCGATATCAAGTTCGTTACGTTAAAAGTTTTTCGCCAAAAACCAGCCGTAGCCCTCCGTCATTTCAGTTGGGTATTCAGTAGTATTCAAACTATATATTTTGACCAACGCCAAGGTATAGTGTTTGGTAGCTGCTGGGTATTCATCTGTTGCATAGATAGATGAGTTGGTTTGGGACAGTTGTTTTGCCATTTGGCCAACGTCAGGGGTATGTACGGGCGGGTTCAAATTAACAAGATAATGATGGGTAGAACTTGACATGTGACTTATGGCATTTTGGCCAACGTCAAGGTCATAAGACCATGGGGCAAAAATCCATATCGGGAGTTTCTAAAGAAACTGAAACTTGCCAGGCATGCGCATACCTTCTGGAGTGTGATAACGTGAGTGGATTCCTTCACGTTATCATGCGATGAGAGTTGGATCCTGATTCCCACTGATGAGTTGGTTTACTCTTCGGGCGATCCCGACTAATTCTTCTTTCAGGTTTGAAGGAGAATTTGACGGTACAGTGGGAGGTTTCCTGATTAGATAAAATGATAACCATTCTGATCTAGGTTAGAGTGCACGCAAAGTGTTTCTTTTCTCTCTCTCTTTGGCAGCGACCATTGACCGACCCTAGATTATGACTCAGTGACCAAGTTGACCGAACCTTCTTAAAATACTGGCTTTTGGATTGTCTGAGTTGCATAAGTCATTACCGCTCTTTCTTTTACCCTTTGCATTTCTCCAGAACACCTCGTATTACTACGAACATCCACTTCCATTGGATAAATCCATCGTATAGTTATATACGAACTCGAAGGGACTTCTTCAAGGATGGATCCAGGTTCAGGAGAAATTGAATTGGTTTATTCAGTTGTCTTTTATTATCACCTTCTCTCAGCTTGCGAGGGCTCCTTGGTTTAGGAGAGTACACCTATTACGCTTATTGGATAGTCTTCTTCCTAATCATAGGCAGGTGCCGAAAGGTAGGGAATGAAGAAAACCAATTAGCCTAAGTAGGGTGTACAGAAGGTAATAAGTAAAGACAAATAAAGGGATTAGAAAGAGGGCAAAGTAAATTGCGACTGCTATCATTCACGACCAAACCGTGTAGTTCATCGCCACTCTTACTTCACCTTTGCATTTCTCCAGAACACCCCGTATTATTACGGACATCCACTTCCATTGGATAAATCCATCGTATGGTTACATACGAACTCAAAATAACTTGTTCCAGATTCGAGGATGGATTCAGGTTCAGGAGAAATAGAATAAGGTTTTATTCAGTTATCTTTTATCATCACCTTCTCTCAGGTTGCGAGTACTCCTTGGTTTAGGGGTATACACCTATTACGCTTATTGGATAGTCTTCTTCCAAACCATAGGCTAGTGCCAAACGGTAGGGAAGGAAGAAAACCATTTGGCCTAACGATCGTGTACAGAAGGTAACGACTAAAGATAAATAAAGGGATTTGGAGAGATGGCAAAGAAATATACGGTTACAGTCATGAATTGGATAATGGAAGAGGCGTTGCTATGAATACCAGGATACCCTTTCGAAACATTTTCATGTTTCAGTTTCACTATGCATTGTTAAAGGAAAACTGTTTTCCCGATTAGATACTTACTCCACGGTATGTATTTACCAGATATGATTCTCACATCTGTATGGTTTTACAGATGATGAGTGGGAGTAAGTTATTGGGAATTAGGTGATCATCCTCATTATATCGGAATTCGTTGTAATTGGTGATATTTGAGGAAATCGCCTAGGTTTTTGCCGGACAGCAAGTATTTGGTTTTGAGTATCCGTTATTGTACACCAACTTCAAACTGATATATCTGTACGTTTATTTTTATAAAGTGAGATATAACTTTTTGAAATTATGTCCATGACATTTACCTATATTAGTTGGCGATTGGGTAAGGAGCATTGAAAAGCGGAGTAGTTCTTAACCATAAGTACAGTTTTCAACTTACGATGCACAGGTTTTGAGTTATTCAACTCAGCGGACTTATACAGAGTATTGTATGTTGTCCAGTGTCTATTAGGACAAAGGTGTTGGTCCTCGTACTTCTCTAGTTTTTAGACAAGTGTTTCGTAGAAATACATGGTTTAAGTTTTGAGAAGTTATAGGTAAAAGAATAAAGTAGAGAACCAGGTGTTGCAAGTATCGGGATTCTTCAAGGTGATCGAAGATATAGATACTTGTGTATGGTATTCAGTTGATAATAATGGTTTTGAGAAACTTGTTTCTCTTTCGGGTTACTCATAATTGGATGCATTTCTAAGTTGAGTAATGCTGATCGGCCTCTCTCCATTAAGTTGATATGCACTGGAGACAGCTGGCATGATTTGAACCTGGTTCCAATTAAATAAGTGCCAATGTTTCTATATTGGATATAGAATGGTTCGTATCTTTACAATATTAAGGTACAGGGAGTTGTCCGGTTTATGCTTAAAACCAGACTCTGGATAACTCAAGGCACGTTTCTGTAATGGCAGTTTGTGGGTTGACCCGGGCTATGTCGAGGGTTGATATTCTACCATCTGGAACATCAATAGTAATATTGTTCTTAACTCGCCACAGTTTTAGTAAAATGGATTTTTTCAGAAAACAGTAGCGGGAGTATGGTAGAACTGGAAGTGATTCCAGAACCGCAAACGATTACTGAAAATTTAATAGGACTTAAAGATTCAATCAGGTTTGACATTCTATTAGTCACTCCGCAGATATGATGGGTAACCTCAGGCACCCGAGAGGTACTTTGGTAGCCTCAAGGACGGTGACAGGGAGGTTCTTGTTTACCCAAACTTGACACTACTGTTGTTCCAGGCTATGAGACCCGGCAGGAGGTTAAGTATAGCGTCGTTCTAAACTAGTTTTAGAAGTGCACGTATATATTATTCTACCAGAGGGTTGTTGTGGTCAGTGGGAGTTGCGGAAGTATAGTGGACAAGTAGCTTATGTCTATTTATAGACTAAAGCAGATATAGCGGAGATAGATCATCTATTTTTGGTGTAACAGTCATGGCTTTGACTTCATCAGAATAGGGGATGGATCTGTTAAGAAGGTAGTAGGGTGTGACGTCCTGGTATTTGGATGACATACATAGAGTAGGAAGTAAAATTCCTATACTACGATCGGTTATACTGTGGTTGTTACACAGTTGTTTCTCCACAAAGGATATGGATATAATATCAGACATTCTGGTTACTAGATCTATGGTTTTAGATCTAGATTTGGGTAGTTTCCCAATCTGGGTACTTAGACAGTATTCTAAAAGTATTTAGAATAGATGACTCCTGGCATGGTGGTGTACCTGCAGGTGATGGAGTCACCCTCTCTAAAGGTGTCTTACAGACTAAAGGGGAGAGGGATGTGCATGATTAACATATCACTTGCTTAGGCAACTGAGTTGATCATCAGATGTCAAGTACCACACCAGATGTTGTTTTTGCACTAGATGCAATAAGTTTATATTAATCCAATCCTGGAGAAATATACGGAAGCAGTTTTAGAATATAAGTGGATGTTCTAGGGATTTGATAACGGCAGCCTCCTTCTGGAGACGGTTATCATTCCAGGCTTCCAAGGTGACATGGATGACAGAGTGATTGTCAAAGTTATAGTTTTCCCTCTGACGAAGGGGACAATATTATGGACAGGTGGTCCAAGAGGATACTGTGGGAGGCATGCTACATGATACTGATTAAATTCAGTTGACGATACAGTAAGAAGTTTTGATTTGGAGTTCATTTATGAACTAGGTCCCATCAGATATCCAGACATATTCTCAGACAGGTATTACTCAATTCGGGAGATGGCTTTCTCCACGGACCTGAGATTAAGAGAGACATAGAAAGAAACATCAGGGCGGATCCACTCACTGAGGCTATTTCTCGAACATAAGAGTTTTACAAACGAGTTTTATGAAACTGATTAGTAGAGGAGTTGGATGTGCGGTATCAGACGGGCTGTGAGTATACGACATCGCAATAATTAGGTTTAAGTGAAAGTGGGAGATTGTTGGTCGTAGTGCCCTCAAAGTCAATTATTGGATCGCAGGCACGTGATTGCAATGATTGAGGAGGACCTATACCGGTAGGAAAGTCTTACTCAAGATGATAGTATGCTATCTGGTTTGCCTTTATCATCGTGTACAGCTTTAGGTGACATTACTGTTCACTATTACACGTTGATAGAGCCCTTAGGATCTTGCTTGACTACCAACAGTATGATGGCGATCATATACGTGAGAGTTGGGTAGTCCATAAGCACATCCTTAAAACTGGTCCCTAGTCGTGGGAGTTTCGAGACAGGGTATCGATACTCTGGAGTAGACTAGTGTATACAGTCGAGACCCCGATGAGGGGCGGTGGCCGGTCTCATAAGCCATTAGTGTCAGTTGGATCACCTAAGATGTATACAGGTGCTCATTGGGTTATGAGTGCACCGGACAGGACTCGCCGGGAACCTGCTAGTTGGTATTTATACCTAGCGTCAGATAGCAGTTCCCTGGTGACATGCGTACATGTTAGTTCATCGACCTGAGGTCGTCATTTGTCTCGTGTGAGTTCCCACTGTGCTTAGATTACTACCCTACCACGGCTCAAAGGAGTCGTGCAAACAGGTTTTAGTTGGGTACAGTCCCGAGCCACATAGAGGCAGTGAGCGGATCGGCAGGGGATTCGTCTCTCCCGGTATTGGGGGTGAGATCGCGCTGTGTCTAGGAGAGCTATTACACCAAGTCCTTGGCCAAGGCAGGAGAGAATTACTGGTAGGTATTCCAGTAGTTTCTCAGGGTGTTCAGTGCTACCCTCCGACACGACTTATACAGCTATTGGGGGTCTGACGTTACCAGCCCCTAGGCCCGATATGCGATGCTCATAGACGAGCGGACCGGACTGTACGGATATTGTCACTGATAGGCTCAGTAGGATTTCAGGATGAGTTCGCTCATCAGCTTCCCTTTCTGTCAATACATGGGCAGCCGTTACGTACAGCTAGTACCACTGACGGCTTGTGGTTAAACCCACTGCCAGAGTATTGACGAGTCTTTAGAGTCCCCCGCAGATTGTTTTCCAAGTTCGGGCGAAACGTTGTAGAGGCCGTATGGTTTTATGGCAGGGTTCGAACATGCACGTGCACTTGTGCACGTGTCATATTTCAGACAGATAATACTGGTGGGCTTTAGTTTAAGCCGGATCTAAGTATTATATTGAGTCGGAATATTTTAGTCTCATCGTATTCGTATTCGGTCGGAATATGGATACAAGTATGTATTTACAGGTGAGGGGTATTCTCGTAATCCGTTACGAGATTACTTTAGAAGTTGCATTTCTTTTTGGATTAATCATTTTGGTTTAAATGATTATTGGATTTGGAAAGTGTGACTCATTTGGATGACACATTTCTTCTAGCATGTTCATTAGTGACTCATACTAATGAGTCACTAAGTGAGTCGTGATAGAATTAATGGTGTTTTGTTTTGGGTTTAGATATTTAAGGAGATATTTTTATGAGATATTTTCTTTGTTTTTGAAAACACAGCCTTATATATCTACTCACAAAAGAAAGCTTAAAGAGATATCACAGGTTTTATGCTTGGGTTTTTTGCTCTCTTGATAGTTTCTTGAGCTCACAATTTCCATCTCTTTACATCTTCTTCAACCTCCACCCTAACTCTCTCATGTGATGAGAACCCTAGGGTGTTTGAGACAAAGTATTCCACTCATTCTCTACTTCATCTTGGACATGTCGGTTAGCATACTTCATGTCCGAGTTGCCTCGGTATAGAGGCGGGAGCCCGTATAAAGAACCGTTGACGTGGTTCCACCTCGACGAAGAGACAGGAGATCGGAGAAGCCGCGAGGAGCGTGGGATGATGGTTAAAGACCGAAGGACATTGATCGATCGGTATAGCCTTTCTACCGCTTTAAAGTTTGTTAGTTTAGCGTTAATGGCAATATCTGGGTTATAGTATGCGATAGCGCCAGTTGTAAAAGTTTTTGTTCCGCGTTTGGCTTCAGATTATTGGCCGAGGTGCTACCTTAGACTTACATAGGGCATATACACTAACAATCTCCCACTTGCACTAGGGCCATGTACTGGCATATCGAAAACCTATCATCTCGAATAGCCTCTCGAACTGTGTCTGAGGTAAGGCCTTTGTGAATGGATCTGCAGTGTTCTACTCTGTAGCAACTCTCCGGACCTCGATCTCCTGGTGATCTATGATCTCCCTGATCTGGTGATACCGCCTTAAGATGTGTCTGGACTTCTGATGGGACCTGAGTTCCTTCGCTAAAGCTATAGCGCCGTTGTTGTCACAATACAGCGGTATTGGATCAACAATGGTAGGAACCACTTGAAATTCTGTTAGGAACTTCTTCATCCAGACTGCTTCTTTTGCAGTATCGCAAGCAGCGATATACTCCGCTTCCATCATCGAGTCAGCAACGGTGTCCTGCTTGGAACTCTTCCAGCACACCGCCCCTCCATTGAGGGTAAAGACATAACCTGACATGGACTTGGAGTCATCCTTGTCACTCTGGAAGCTGGAGTCAGCAAAAGCCTCGATCTGGAGGTCTTTTCCGCCGTAAAGCAAGAAGATATCCTTTGTCCTTCTCAGGTACTTGAGAATGTTCTTTTCTGCTATCCAGTGCTTCTCCCCTGGGTCTGACTGATACTGGCTTACCACGCTCAGTGCGTAAGCTACATCTGGTCTGGTACACAACATCGCATACATTATAGAGCCTATCGCAGAAGCGTAGGGTATAACTGACATACGATCCCTTTCCAAATCAGTCTTGGGAGACATCTCTTTGGATAGGGTGATTCCGTGACAAGCCGGTAAATTACCGCGCTTTGAATTTTCCATACTGAATCTTTTCAGTATAGTGTTGATATACCTGGACTGCGAAAGTCCTAACATCCTTTTAGATCTATCACGATAGATCTGGATCCCCAGAATGGAAGAGGCATCACCCAGGTCTTTCATGGAGAACCTGTGTGACAAGAATCCTTTGACAGATTGTAGCATAGGAATGTCATTTCCTATCAAGAGAATGCCATCCACGTATAAGACGAGGAATACCATAGTTCGTGCTACAATTTTACTATATATACATGGTTCATCTGGATTTTTGATAAAGTCATATTCTTTGACCGTTTCATCAAAACAGATGTTCCAACTCCGTGATGCCTGCTTTAGTCCATAAATGGACTTAAGCAACTTGCACACTTTCCCGCTGCTCCCACTCTAATTGAAACCTTCTGGCTGATCCATATAGACGCACACGTCCAAATTTCCATTTAGAAAAGCCGTCTTTACGTCCATCTGCCAGATCTCATAATCGTGGAAGGAAGAAATGGCAAGAAGGATCCGAATGGATTTGAGCATTGCCATTGGAGAAAAGTTTCGTCATAGTCCAAACCAGGTCTTTGACGAAAACCCTTTGCAACAAGTCTAGCCTTATAGGTTTCCACCTGTCCATCTACACCAATCTTCTTCTTGAAGATCCACTTGCATCCTATGGGTTTTACCCCATCTGGAGCAAAGTCCAAAGTCCATACTTTGTTGGTGTACATGGACTCCATCTCGATCCGCATTGCATCCAGCCATCTTACTGAGTCGCCGCTCTGGATGGCCTGCTGGAAGCTAGTAGGTTCATCATTATCAATGACGCAATCCTCTCTATCCCCGTCTATGAGAAAACCGTAGTATCTCTCAGGCGGATGAGACGGCCTACTACTCCTGCGGAGGGGTGCGGGAATGCCCTGTTCTTCTGGAACTTCTGGTTCTACCAAACTTTCAGTAGTAGTTTGTGGTTCTGGAATTTCTTCCAGTTCTATTGCGCTCCCACTTGTTTCCTTTTCTAAAAACTGCTGTTCTAGAAAATGGGCATTACGAGAAACAAAAACCTTTTGTTCCTCTGCGTAATAGAAATAATACCCCTTGGAGTTCTTTGGATATCCCACAAACTTACACTGTACTGATCGTGCCTCGAGTTTGTCCGCATGCTGCTTTTTAACAAAAGCTGGACATCCCCATATCTTCAGATACTGAAGATAGGGTTTCTTCCCACTCCACATCTGATATGGTGTGGTAGGCACAGTCTTGGTAGGAACCCTGTTCAAAACATATGTAGCTGATTCTAGTGCATAACCCCAGAAAGATCGCGGTAACTCAGCATTACTCATCATGGAACGTACCATATCCAATAGGGTTCGGTTCCGTCTTTCCGATACACCGTTATGTTGTGGAGTGTATGGAGGAGTAAGCTGAGAGAGAATTCCATTCTCTTTTAGGTAACCTAGGAACTCGGCACTTAAGTATTCACCACCTTGATCAGATCTCAGTGTCTTGATACTTTTGCCGGTTTGGTTTTCTACTTCATTCTTATATTCTCGAAATTTCTCAAAGGCCTCGGATTTATGCTTCATCAAGAAAATGAATCCATACCTAGAGTAATCATTCGTAAAAGTAATGAAATATGAAAAACCGCCTCTTGCATGTGTAGACATTGGACCACATACATCGCTGTGTATGAGTCCTAAGAGCTCGCTTGCTCTTACTCCATATCCAGTGAATGGAGTCTTTGTCATCTTTCCTTTGAGACATGATTGACAAGTGGCATAAGTTTGATATTCGAACGGATTCAAATATCCTTCTCTATGTAACTTAGTTAACCTTGTTTCATTGATGTGACCCAGTCTACAATACCATAAGAAAGCCTGATTTATATCTGGAGACTTTCTTTTTAGTGTGTTCTAGACATTGAAAATCTGCAATTGGTTTAATACGTATATACCGTTATCTAGTGTACCGGACCCAATCAAACCATGATTAAGGTGGATGTTAACAACATCGCTTACAAACGTGAAATCATAACCTTCTTTTGATAACAACGATACTGATATGATATTACACGTTAAACTAGGTACACAAAAACAGTTGCGTAAAACCAAAATATGTCCACTCGTCAATCCAAGGTGATAATCCCCTACGGACACAGCATTCACGGTAGCTCCGTTAGCAACCTGAAGGGTCATATCACCAACCTTCAGCACTCTACGGTTTCTCAGTGCCTGCAATGAATTGCATATATGAGATCCTGATCCGGTATCCAATACCCAGGAAGTAGAGTTGATTGACAGACAATTTTCAATTACAAACACACCTGAAGCCGAAGCCACAACTTACCTCGGGTCCTGGTTCTTGGCAATCCAAGCTTTGCAATCTTTCTTCCAACGGCCTTTCCTACGACAGTGGAAGCACTCATCCTTTGCCACTACCAGCACCGCAACCTTTGCCTTTCCCTTGGCTTCCACTTTACCAACACCACCTCTTGGTTTGGTAGCGGCCTTCTTCTTCCTTCCTTTGGCCTTTACCTTGGACCTGGAAGAAGAAGCACCATGAACAAACATAGTGGGTGTTTCCCTTGCTTTCTGCAACATGCCCTCTGCACTCCTCAACATGTTAAGGAGTTCTGAAAGTTCAACGTCTTTACCTTGAATGTTGAAATTCAAGATAAACTGGGCCTAGGTGGAAGGAAGGGACTGAAGAACCAAGTCTGTATACAGCTCGTTCTCTAATGTTGTCCCGAGGTCTGCGAGCTCTTCAATATAACCAATCATCTTAAGGACATGTTCCCCTACAAATGATCCGACGACCATCCTCGACTGAAATAAGTTCTTCGAGGTCTCGTATCTAGCTATACGAGATTGCTCTCCATACAGTTCCTTGGTGTGGAGAAATATGGATTCAAGATCCATATTCTCGTGTCTCCTCTGATGTTCATTATTCATAGAAGCAAGCACGATGCACTTGGCCTTTGCGCAGTCTAACTCCCAGGTCTTGCGGATTTCCTTATCCGTGACACTGGATTCAGGACCTGGGACGGCAGGGGCTTTAGTAGTAAGGACATACCCCAATTTGTCATAGGTAATTGCCATCTTGACATTCCGGAACCAATCTTTATAGTTTGGCCCTGTCAAAATATTTTTATCTAATAATAACTTAAGGCCTATCATGTTCTGGGTCGCTGCAATTAGGAGAGAGAGAGGAAACACTTTAGCATGATGCTCTTGCAAATTTAGAGTGGTTTTTAGTTTATCTAAACAGGATGGCTCCCACTGTTTCTCGAATCCTTCCTCAAACCAAAAAAGAAGAACTAGTCAGGACTGTTCTCACCGTGCAATACTTGCTTAACCGTTCAGCCGGGCCGGTGTCGGTACTTCGAGAGAGGTTTTACGACGCTTTTGCGAAGTTCCTTAATTAAATAACCTCTTTTCCCTGGGGGCAAGCCCCGCTGACACCTTTCTCGACACCTACTTGGTTTATAACATTGATCGTTTAAGTGAAAGAATCTCGCGATGAGTAGCATATACTCACAGTAGGATCGGGATCCAAATATCATCGTGTGATAAAGCTGAAGGGATCCTACCAAAATTATCACACTCCAAATGGTATGCAACTCTAGCAAGTTTCAGTTTCTTTAGAAACTCTTGATAAGGATTTCTGCCCCATGCTCTTATGACCTTGGCGTTGGTCAAAATGTCATAAGTCACATGTCAAGTTCTACCCATCATTATCTTGTTAATTTGAACCCACCCGTACATACCTCTGACGTTGGCCAAATGGCAGTACGACTGTCCTAAACCAACTCATCTATCTATGCAACAGATGAATACCCAGCAGCTACCAAACACTATGCCTTGGCGTTGGTCAAAATACATAGCTTGAATACTACTGAATACCCAAATGAAATGACGGAGGGCTACGAATGGTTTTGGCGAAACCGTGAACGTAGTGAACTTGATATGATCGAAGGAACCTGATAGCTTTTAAAAGGAGTGGTTTAAACTCCGTAATTAAAAATCTGCCATTTTAAAATCAACCGAGTGGTTTCTTTTAAACTGTTCCAACGATTCAACTTTGGTTTATTTTCTTTGCATTAAATTAATGCGTCCCATCATTTAACCTATCATTGCAGAAAACAACGAAAATACAACGTCCTCTTATACCATCCGCATTCGCCACTGGGCCCCGTCATTCACCCGTTAGGTTACTTAATTAACGACAGAGCGGGGGCTGGGCTAGCGCGGGTGCAAAACATAAGTAACGCCTAATAGATATCATATATAGATATTGTACATTCGTCAGACGCAATAATAGGCATTCCAGATCACAGATGAACATATTGGATTTTCTAGGAATCCACATTTCCTTTGAGCCTGCAAAGAAAGACAGATTACACAGTCGCGATGAATAGCCAAACCCTCACCCTAGACCCCTACGGGTATGGCAAACTACCCGCCTAGTACCCGAAGTGAAGCGGTCTCCCTCAACGACGTGAGTAGGCCACTAAGTACTTCAAAGTACCCGGTAGTTTGTGCACCCCACCTTGGGTCTATCCTAGGAGCAGAAAACAGTAAATGAAATAATACAACGGTGGTTACAACCTCAACCCGGATGTGCCCCGCAAAAGAATATTACAACAAATTACAATTTACATTTGAATGAAAGAAACACTCGTCTCACATCCCCGGCTATTCATTCACGATAATCCAACAAGTTCATATTCACAAACCAGTAAAAACCATTACAGAAATGTGCAACCCCTACTAACCGACATACTAGCAGTTAGGGGAGGTTTACGAACACATTAATCACAACACAGATATAATCCAGTTAGCCAAAATTCTTAAAATATCGATCAAGCAACACATATGAATCTACTCCAAACAATTCTCTGTGCATATAAATCCTGAGCAGAAACAAATCATCCTAGAAAACACAACATCAACACAGAAGAATAACTGAGCAAATTTGGGTTGACTCGGTGTCAACGTGGCCGCGGATCCGCGGCGGATAGCTTGGATCAGCCGCGGTTCCGCGGTGGTTTGGACGAGTCATGATCCCAAATTTCTTCACAATTCTTAAAAAACCCTGCTTGTATTTTTAAGGGTCCCTGAAAAATTTTTAGACCCCGTTTCAAAATCGGCAGAAACTTAGTAAAAACGTCGTTTTTTCAGGATTATTTTGCAATCGAATTTCTAAAGACTTTGCTAACATATTAGTTATGGTTTAGCTAGCCTCTGATACCACTGTAAGTCGACGTAACACACCCCACAAGTTGCGGGGAGGCGGAATAGGTAAAACAATCATTTTGTTTAAGGTAACATCGACTAACTTACGGATCTTTACTAAACCGTAACTAACAAACTATTTAGAAGTGCTAAACTACTATGATAGATGATTATACTTCAAGATACTAGTCCTTCTTGTTCTTGTTGTTCACCTCCTCATCGGCCTCTTCGATATGATAGAAGATCCACCCGAGAGTTCCTTCTCCAAGCTTTAAGCTCTAACTTGAGGTAACTAATTGGCTAGGATTGCTAATCCAAGTGACCTAGAGGATATATAGATGGATTAAGAATTGATTAGTCTTTCTAACCCTTGGGATCTCAACACATGAGAGGATTAGGGTTAGAGTGAAGAAGAGGGGGAGCTTGAGGAGAGAGAATGTGTTTTTTATTATGAAATGAAAAATAACTCATTTGTGTATATATTATGAAGCATAAAATATCTTGCAAAAATATCTTGCACAAATATCTTCATGCTTCATTTAATACAAATGAATGAATCATCTAATGAGTCATGGTTTCATTTAATGCAAATTACACATCATCTCCTCCACCTCATTAAGCTTAATCCATAAATGAATTAAAATATGAGTCACCTTTTCTTCTAGAAGCTTCTCGAGCAATTACGAGAATGCCCCTCCTATCCGAAAAACAAGGATATACTGAGACTGCATAAATCCAATAATCCAATACTGGAATCTGGCTTAAACCAAAGCCCGCTAGTATAAACTGTCCGAACATCATACGTGCACAAGTACACGTATATGTCCGAACCCTGTCGTAAAACCATACGACCTCTATATCGTTTCGCCTGAAGCAGGGAAACTCTCTGTGTGGGACTCTAAAGACTCAACACTACGCTGGCAGTGGGTTTAACCACAGGCCGCAAGCGGTACTAGCTGTACGTAACGGTCCCCAGGTAGATGTCGATAAGAAGGCCGATGATGAAACCCATCTGAACTCCTATTGAGCCTGATGTGACAATCTCAGTACAGTCCGGTCCGTTCGTCTAAGACTATCGCATATCGGGCCTAGGAGGGCGGCAAGCGTCAGTCCCCTAAAAGGCGGTATAAGTCATGTCGGAGTGAAGCCCATTACACCTTGAGAAGCTACTGGAAAACCTACCAGTAAATCTCGCTTGCCCTGGCCAGGGACTTTGCGTAATGGCTCCCCAAACACAGTGCGATATCAACTCCCAATACTGGGAGAGATGAATCCTATCTAACCGCCACTGCCTCCAAGTGCTTCGGGACTGCACCCAACTTCTACCTGTTTGCACGACTCCTTTGAGCCATGGTAGGGTAGCAATCTAAGAACAGTGGGAACACACTCGAGACGAAGTAGCAGTGTCAAGTCAATGGACTATGCTGTACTCATGTCACCTGGGAACCGTTAACTGACGATGGGTATAATACTAACCAACAGTTCCCTGCGAGTCCTGTCCGGTGTACCCGTAACCCAACGAGCACCTGCATACTATCTCCAGTACAACGTACTAATGGCTGTGGGACAGACCATTTCCCCTGCTGGGATGAGAAGCGTATACACTAGTCTACTCTGAAGTATCGATACCCTTTCTCGATAATCCTACGACTAGGGACCTGAAAAAGGATTTGCTTTTGGACTACCCAGCTCCCACTAGTGTGACTGCCATCACAACGCTGGTAGTCAAGCAAGATCTTAAGGGCTCTATCAATATGTATTCTCGATATGCAAAAAGAAACATATACACATATTAAGATAGATATAAACCAAATAGCATACTACTATGTTGAGCAAGACTGTTAATACAACTGTGAATATCCCAACCTTCCATTATGTAATATACAAACTAGTATGATACAATAATGGCCCCCTGGGCATATACACTAACACCTTCGCTAAACATATATCTTTCAGGGGCGCCGCAAATAGCCGGCGAATGTTATGTGAGTTTATCGAAGATCTCAATGCTGGGGCCCTTACTTCTTCTACGGATTTTGCCGTTGAAGTCAATCCAATACTGGTGACACTCGTGAACTTCCATGATGAAGATCTCGTTGACTCTTGGGTTGATTATTGCAGAAAGATCGAGACTTGCCTGCACGAGATTGAGCTCAAGCGTCTCGCTCCTGAGGTGTTGGCCTCGAACTCCCAGCGGGCTGCGTCGGTCAAGTATAGTGTTCCTTTCATTCGCCATTTTGAACAAGAGACGGCTCTGAGACGAAAAGAACATGAGGCGGTGTTCAGTCGAAAATAATGCAATCTGTAACACATCAATTTCCTCATTATTCTAATCATCTAAGGATAGTTGATATAAATATAACACATATTACCAGTTTGTCTGGAAAATACTAATTACCCCATGTTATATATATATATATTCAATATTCTTTATAGGAAATTATGTGTTTATTACTTCACGCGTGATATTGTATATCTCAACACTTTTTATCGAGATTTTGTGCAGGAAATTATTCAGGTCAAAGAACTGGAATCGCAAAATTTGCCGATAAAACGCGGTAAGTCAAAGAAATAAAATCTGGCAGAGATTCAAAAAAGATAATAAGATTCCAGATATCACATGAAGACCCAAATACCAACACCAGAAGACCCCATGAAATTGACATAGAGATCTCATCATATGGCCGCGGAACCGCGGCCGATTCAGCCCAATCCGCTGTGGATCCGCGGCCGACTTGGATCGTCAGCGGTCAAGACTTCTCCAGAATATTCTCTGTAACCTCCTAGCTTCCTCAAGACGCATCATAACCACGTGGCTTCTTCTGTAAGGCTCTCATAACTACCAAGCTTCTTGTGGAAGTTTAATTTTAGATCTATAAAAGGGGATCTAAGCTAATGTTGAGGGGTTAGCCAATTAGTTACACAATTGAGCCACACTTTAATTCAATTCAAGTTGAGTGACACAACTTGAGATCCAATCCAAATCAAGATCCATTGAGAGCAAAATCAAGCGACAATCGAAGATCTTTTATCGCAACGCCGATCATCATCAAGAGCAAGAGATCCGCATCCGATCCACGACTCACGGTGATCGAGCCACGCAAAGATCGACGACAAATTCCCTTTCAAAGGAGTGATCGAGAGCTAGTCTTGTAAACTCGAATTGAGAGGTGTAATTTGAAGGAGATTTAATAAAGGTGATAATTGTAATTCTCGCTTTCTTTACATTCTTGCATTATGAAATTTTCAATTCTTGATTATTTAATTTTCATGATGCGTGAGTGAAACCTCCGCTTGTAAAGGAATCGAGAGAATTGGTAGATTTAATGATGATGATATCCTAAACTAATTTTAAGTCTTATGAGGATTGTGAACTTTAGGAAAAAGAATTATCGATGACCTAATTTGAAGCGAGATCACGTTCTTGCTAATTTCGTTGCAAATTAGTGATTAAATGATTGATGATTCTCTTTGCTAGTGCCTAGATTTGAATGATGATCAATGAATAGATAAAGGATAGTGAAGGAGAAAGCCTGGTTTCTTCAATAGATCCCTAATCTTCATTCATCGCCATCGTTCTAGCTACAATTCATCAATAGATAAGATTTGTAATTTTTAGTATTCATCATTGCTACTAATTCGACCGATTCCTACAAGCTATTCTTCGTATTCTTGATAATTCAAATTGATATTGGACATTTTCTTGATTTCTAAATCTTGATCATGTTCTTGATTTTCTTGAAATGACAACTCAATTAAATCTCGAATTACTTTCTTGAATTTTCTTTTATATTTTCTTTCAACTCATTTAAAGCAAGATCGAACAAATTCACGAATCTCAGTGGACGATCCGTATTCATTAATGAGCTACATCGACACCGTTAATTTATTGCGGTTACAAATTTTTTGGTTGTGATTATATTTTCAAAACACGATCCAAAATTTAGATCAATCAAATGGCGCCGTTGCCGGGGATCACGTGTTAATTTGTTCATTTTTGTTATTTGAATTGAAATTTTATTATTCCATAAAAAATTTGAATCAAAATTGCATCAAGCGCTTAACTATTAGTTGTAAATTTTTTAAGGAAATCTGGAATCTCTGCAGCAAGGGGAAAAATATTCAGATCATTTCAGATAGGACAGAGGAGCAATAAGAGCAGAAGTACAAAATTCCGATCAAAGAACTGTTCATATAACCGCGGAACCGTGGTGGATTGCATCAATTGGCGGCGGATCTGCGGCCTGTTGGTCGATTCAGAGCTCAAGTTCTCTGTGGTATATTTCTTACTTTCTTATCTCTTCCCTGCTCTTGTCCAATAACCATTTTCTGCATGATTCTTTGCAAAAAATTCGCAGCGACGCAAAAAGAAAAAAATTGTTGCGTGTTTTGGTATAGGTTGTTTTGCATATTTTAATACGGAAATTAAGGGGCAAAGACCAAATTCAGATTAGGTAGGGATTTCATTACCCTTCCTAAGCCCAAAAAATCACAAAACTAGCATCCGCATCATCCTCATTAACTAAAAAAATATCTACACAAGATTTTAAGGACCGTCGCACTCAATTAGGACAGAAGAAGGTCATGTGTAATCTATTGCTTATCCGCATTTCTTTTGTGGTGTCTAAGGCAAGTGTATTTAAGGCAAGTGGTTACTTAATTAGGCCCACTACTTACGTAGCGGAGAACCTCCTACTTACCTGGCCACAGACGGGATAAAGAGGCAGTAGAGAATTTATCCTGCGATTTGTCTTCTGGAAGTCTAGGAGCGGTCTAGTGACTTGACCTAGGTGACCATTATATCTAGGGTTGCTTGTGCATTTTTTGTGTGATTTTTTAAAATCCGTCTTTTTCAAAACCAAACACCAAAACAAATCATTTTTCTCTAATTATCACCAACGCTGCCACTTGTGCTAAACCCTTTAGTATATGCTTGGCTGGACGCGGGATTCTAGTATCCGTTTTGTCCGCGTTTCTCCTATCAACTCCGAAGTCGATATTTCTACATCTTCTTTTTCCTCATCACACACCACATCCACCACGATGGACGAATCTCCATCGAACTTTCATAACACCACTTTGCCACCGCCCGCAGGTGCGCAAAATCTACTGCGTATATCTCTCCAAGAGAGATGGTACCCGATACGTGGTCCTCTTTCTACTTGTCTTTCCATACCACCAGCCAATGGGGATAATTTCGAAATCAAACCATATTACATCAATCTTTTACTAAAATATCACGGTCTCGAGTTTGAAGAGCATACGTTTTTATTACCAAATTTGAAAACGTATACGCTATGATGGGTACTTCACAGTTTTCTGTGGATGCTATGCGTCTACGTCTTCTCCCGTTCACTTTGTGCGATTTAGCCGAAAAGTGGATTTATAACACAGCTGCACACTCTATTTCAAACTGGGATGAATTCGTCATAGCTTTCCAATGAATAATTTTGGAAGTGTTTTGAACGGTTCAAGGATCTTATAGTCCAATGTCCTCATCACGGAATCCATCGATAGGATCTGTGTCGAATCATATATGAGGGAATTAATCCTACAACAAAAAAGATACTTGAATCCATGTGTCAAGGCAATTTCATGTCTAAATACGATGGTGAAGCTTGGAAATTTTTAGAAGATTTCGCTGAAAAAACTTTGCAATGGGAGAGTGTAAGTCAAGCATCATCTAGGGGTGGTATTCATCAACTTCATGTTTTCATAGCAGTCAAAGCTGACAGCAATGCAAAAGAAACTTGAAGCTATGGAACACAAATTTTTATTAGCTTATGACAGCAATGCAAAAGAAACTTGAAGCTATGAAACACAAATTTTTATTAGCTTCCCTAAACTAGATGATACTCCCCAAAACTGTCTGTGGATACTGTTCTGATCCATCTGACGGAAGAATGTCCATTGAATTCTCTGTTTCAAGGTCAAGAGCATACTAATGCTGCTCTCCAGCAAAGACCTCGAAATGATCCGTATTCTTTCACTTATAATCAGGGTTGGAGGAATCACCTGTTCATATCATAATATTCCATTTTATATTCCTTCATTCTTATGCATTTTACAATAAAAATAGGTTCTTTTGACGCATGTCTGCTACATAGTACAGGTTACAGGTTCTTGGAGCGAAAACAGTGAAAAAGATAAAAGATGATACAAAAGAGGGACTTTTGACCAACAAGTAGAAGGATCCTAGTCAAGCCTAGACGAAGAACAGTTCACAATGTAAAAGGCAACGCAAGGTCCAAGATTACGAAGCGAACGGTTAAAAGTCCACTGCAAATTGTTCACTGGAGATCTGGAACCAACGTAGAAGCCCAACTGATAAAAGAACCAAATAAATAAGAAGCCCAAACAACAGAGAAAGAGCCCAGAAAAAATTATCTAATGACCTCACCAATGGGCCGCGGAACCGTGGCCCTACCCCCACCCATGCCGCGGTTCCGCGGCCGTCTATTGCACGTGTCGGTGCAGAAAAATTCTGTCGGTGCGTCGGTGCGTTTGTTGGGATTTTTAGGGGGTATTTTTGTAATAGCAGATGTGCGAGTCATTGTAACCCTAGGGTTTCCTATTCTCTATAAACAGGAACTCTAAATTCTGTATGAGGCTATGCCTCTTTTCATTTCACAAATTCAGATCTATACTGCGTTGATGTTTGGAGAGAGCCATCAATAAAAATTAGTAAGTTACTTTCTTTGCTTTAGTTCTCTTTTAATTTAGAATGTCTTTTAATCCCCTAATGAGCGAGCAGTCTCCTCGCTTGTTAGGGTTAGCCTTAGGGAAAGATTTGAGAGATGAGATCTCTCACCCCTTTCTTACCCCTTCACACCTAAGAATTAGAACTCCATGCATATACGCACACACCGCTCCCTGTGGCACCCTACCTCTCGAGGTAACGGTGATACCGTAGTATAAAGGACCGGTTGCGCATGTTTTCCATGGAGGTTAGGGTAAGGATCGATAAAGGAAGGACAAGAACCTAGAGAAAGAAACATCTTCCCAAAAGATTCTAATCCACTTTATTGATAATTATCATAACATCTAATTGATCTAAAATAGGGTATTGAAAGCGGTGAGGAAACCTTTAATCTCTCAACTTCCCCTAAGCCTAACCCTAGCAAGACTTAGATCTAGATAATTTTAGTATAACTTAATTTGGTAGTTTTTAGATTTAATAAATCAGTCCGAACATCTATCGGAATTAACTCGTTAGCGCGACTAGGAAAACACAAAATCCCTGTGGACCGACCCATACTCACCGGCTAGCTACAAGCGACGCCGTTCTTGATTGCGGTAAATATATTTTTGATCGATAAAATCTATCTAAATCAAATGGCGCCGTTGCCGGGGATGGCGTGATTAATTCCTTTTTGCAAATTTCGGGTTAATCAAAATTAAAAAATCATAAAAACTGAAAAATCAAAAAATATAAAAATTCTATCATCTTATATTGTTTGAAGGGTTTCTTTTGTGAATCTTTGCAGGATTGACGGATCTGGAAAAATCCAGAGTGCGAAAAAGAAAAATGTACATCAAAACAGAGTGGGATTGCAAGTAAAGAACAGAAGAAATTTTTTGGCTGAAGCCTCCACCAGACCGCTAAACCGCGGCCTAAGCGTGCTCCCGCCGCCCTTACGCGGCCCTCTTGCATCATCATCATGAAATTTTTGCACGATTTGTTTCCTATTTCTTCCCTATGCAAATCCCCATATATTTTCTGTCAAATCTTCTGCAGGATTCTTTGCGCTAAAAATTTTCTTCCCCCTTCCAATAATTGATTCTCTGCAGGATTCTTTGCGCCGCAAATAAAATAATTTTTTTTGATTGCAAGTGATTTACTGTTTTGCATATTTTTAAAACTGACTTTAAGGGGCTTTTGACCAATTCAAATTGGGTGGGGATTTCATCACCCTTCCCAGGACCCCAGAAATCACATAAGGTATTTGCATTGACCATATTTAATTAAAAAATACTACACTCAGCCCTAAGGACTTCGAGCTCAATAGGACAGAGGACTAGTTATAGGCATTAGCCGTTTATCCTAACCTGACTTTGCGGTGTCTAGGCAAGTGTGTCAAGGCAAGTGTGTCAAGGCAAGTGGTTACTTAATTAGGACCGCTACTTGTAGCGGGGAGCCTCCCACTTACCTGGCACTTACCTGGCCGCAATTGGCGGTGAAGAGGCAGTTTGAGGTCCTATCTCTAGCCCTTTGGAACAGTTAGGAGCTGTCTAGCTGACCTAGGTGACCCTAGAGTTAGGCCTGATTGTGCATTTTTGGTTGATTGAAAGTGTGTCTTAGCCCTTTATCAAATTTTTTTTGCAAACGGTTCCAAATAAAAAAAAAGGGAAAAAGGAAAAAATCTTTCATAAAAACTTGCAACTTGTCGCGTAAAATCCTTGCACCCCACCACCACTCACTTTCTTCTCATTGACGTTATCTTACCTCCACATTCTGTCTTTCATTTTTTTCTGACTACACTACCCCTTTAGTGTATGTCACTTTGGACTAGGGACACTAGAGCCCGATTAGTCCGTGTTTCGTTGGTACCGACCGACGAACCTTTTGACACTGAAGTCCAAACATTATACGAGGGATTGAACCCGGCAACGAAGCAGTTGCTAGAAACCATTTGTCAAGGTCACTTTCTAACCAAATCTAGTAAGGAAGCATGGCAGTTTCTCGAGGATCTTAGTGAACAAACAATTCAGTGGGCGAGCACAAAGACCGCCTCATCTTCTTCTATTGGTCAATCTAGGCAGGCATACATCAAGTAGATATGTCGATTGCTATGAAGGCCGAGATGGCCTCACTTATGAAAAAACTAGAGCCATTGAGACCAAAATCTCATCGTCTTCTCCTGCCCCCGCTTTACCCCCACGAACTGTTTGTGCTTGTTGTTCGGATCCATCACACCTTACCGAAGAGTGTCCTTACAATCCACCTGTTCAAGGACAAGATCAAGTCAATGCCGCCTTTCAGCAACGAAAAAGAAATGATCCTTACTCTTCGACCTACAATCCGGGTTAGAGGAGTCACCCAAATTTTGCTTAGAATCAAAATCAGCAACTCCAAGGAAACAACAACTTTCAAAGGCCTCCTCCATAACAACAAGCACCCCAACAAACTCAAAACCAGCAATCTTTCCAACCACAACCTTATCCTAATCAAACGAACAATTTGGTTCAACCAAATGATGATAAGGTTATCTCGCTAGAAAAAAGTCTAGACGCGTTTCTCAAGCAATCTACAGAATCCGCAGCAAGATTGGAAAATTGCGTCCAGTCTTTAGTGCACAACAATGCTTCACAAGATCAAAGCATCAAATCTATTGAGGCACAAATTGCACAATTAACTGCTGCGTTGAGCGAGAGAGAAAAGGAAAAGCTTCCATCTCAACCACTGCCAAATCCCGGTCACACACAAAACGCATATCACAATCACAATGTAAATGCGGTGACCATGTTGAGATCCAGAAGAGTGTTGCAGAATAATATGGGTATTAGTGATGACATCCCCGCCGGTGGTTCTTTTTCTTCTTCTCCATCTTCATCTTCTCCTTCTTCTTCTTCACCCTCATCTCCTCCGCTAGAGCCTATTCTCCATTCTTCAAAATGCTCTTCTTCTTCTAATCCGAACGGACCCACTTCTCACTTTACGAACACACCCACACTGGGATCCGTTCCAACTCCACATTCTACTCCACAGACTTTGGGCTCAACAGATTTTCAAAATGCTTCATTTCCAAACAGGTTGAGTCCCAATAAACCAACTGCACAAATGGAGAAGATTGTGGAGTTATTTAAGCAGGTTAGCATAAATATACCTCTCTTAGATGCAATCCAACAAGTCCCTTCATATGCGAAAATCTTAAAGGGCTTATGCACCTCAAAGAGAAAGTCGTCTCAAATACCCAAGAAAGTGCTAGTGGCTAGTGCAGTGAGCAATGCTATTAACCAATCTCAACCCTTACCCCAAAAACGAAAGGACCCCGGCTGTCCTACGATTTCAATAAAAATTGGGGATAAGAAAATTAATCGAGCACTTTTAGATTTTGGGTTTAGTGTTAACCTGCTTCCCTACTCCGTGTACGAGCAATTAGGGGTTGGAGAGTTGAAACCCACTCGTTGTACTCTCCAAATTGCTGATCGATCAATCACCCATCCTAGGGGTGGGCTAGAGGATGTGTTGATCAAAGTTGGGGATTTCATATTTCCCGTTGATTTTATTGTTATAGACACACAACCTGTTGCTAATTCATGGAACCAAATTCCGGTGATCCTCGGTCGACCATTTTTGGCCACTTCCAATGCCGTGAAAAACTGTCGCAATGGCTCCATGACTCTATCCTTCGGGAAGACGTCTAGTGAGTTCAATATTTACAAGTTAGGAAGTCTGCCCCCCGTGCCTAAAACTAGTACACGAGAAATTTGCTCTATTTACGAAATCACGCAGGAGGACTGCGAGCTTGAAAGATTTTTGTTTGATGAAAACAGTTTTGACGCCACTAGTGCGTCCCTCCTTGAGCCTACCACAGTTGACACAACCGATATTGATTATGAATGTTTCACTTTTTCGGATGATGACGACTCATAGCCCGAATATGAGTCTTTTGAATTTTTGGATGAGTTAGTTGAACCATCCGAATCGGTTGTTTGCAGTGATTTCGAACCTGTGTTGGAGTCCTTTGAGTTCGAGGTAGATTCCCCAATGATTCTTTCGCCTCCGAAACTCGAACTCATGCCCTTGCCGTCTCACCTTAAATATGCTTAAATAGGTGAGAATGAGACATTTCCCATTATCATATCGACCCCTCTAGCCTTCGAGCAAGAGAACGCTCTTTTAATGGTCTTACAAGATAGGCGGCAAGATTTCGGCTGGACTATGGCGGACATCGAGGAGATTAGTTCCCTCATTATTGAATATCATATGCATATGATGGATGATGCCAAGTCAATAAAGGATCCACAGAAATATCTTGGGGATAGTGTGGTTAGTCAACCTTCTCCTTTAGAAGTTGAATCACCCCCATTTCTTTTAATAAGCTATGAGAATGCCAATATTCCACTGATTGCTGATCATTCACATTCTCGTTTTGATTCATCACCACCTCCTATCTATTCACTTCCACACTTTCTATACCACCACTTCTATCTTCCCCAATTCTTTTTGGATCGGTACAACATATTCTTCCACCAACCGATACTCTTTACAGATAAATTTTTCGACTGGTTGGTGTTGACGTTTGGTCTTTGCAAAGTTTGGAAATGACGTTTAACTCTGTTTCAATGAAGTTTGGGGGGGGGGCCTTTCTGTATATAACAATTCAAAAAAATAAAAAAATATTTTGTAAATAAATAAACAGGGGAGTGCCGACATTTTGACCCTCTTGGTGTAGCATGACAGTGAGGACACTGTCAAGTTTAAGTTTGGGGGTATGCTCGGTACGTCTTCTTCCTTCGCATTCATTTTTGCATTTTCATATTTATTTGAAAACCCATAAAAATTGAAATTTTTTGAAAAATTATAAAATTTATTGTGTTCAATTTTGGCCATATTTGACTTGAGTTTGACAAATAGGTTAACTGGCTAGGAACAACTAGATCTTAGACTTAGTAAATTAAAAACCCTAAAAATAACCTTCCTTAAAGTTTAGCGGTAGAAAGTATATGTCTTTGTAGTTTATTTAGAAATAGGCAAATTTTAGGTTCACTTCTTGGGCTAAGTCGAAACAAAGGAAAAGTATTGATGTTCTTAATAGAGTATAAGTTTGAAAAATAGTTTCTAGCTTAAGTCTAGATTCTGAAAATGTATACCCTACAATTTGCACAATTACGCACCTTGAAACTTGGAATAGTAGAGGAGACCTTGAAATGCTCTTGTCTAAAGTCCTTAGTACGAAGAAATGAAAATTAAAAAGTGTGAATAAAGAAGAAAAAAAATGAACACTGGTTTTTGTGATTACTTAAGGCTGCAAAAATAGAAAAATATTTAGCGAGGGTGCTTCATCACCTAGTGCCTTAGACCAACTGGTTTGGGAGTCACTGCTAAAGCCTTGGGTGTTGCAAGACTAGGAATTACGCTTTAAGGTACAAACGCATCTTGTAATCGGTCGTTGGTACCTCAAGAAGTATTAACGGTTGCATGAAGGATGTGTAAGCAAAAATTCAATTAAAAATTCACCAACTAATAAGTACTTTGGACAACGGACAAGAGTATGATTGCTTGATTTGAATTTCCAAGTGTAGGGGTGATATTTATATACACGTAGGGGTATGTGATTGGGATTTAGATAAGAGAAAGGAGTGAAGAATAGAACTTGTATTTTTAGTAGAGTTGATAAAAATTCCTAAGTGGAGATGGAACCCTAGAAGGAAAACTTAAGAAATGCCGAAAGCTAAGTAGATCTGCAGGATGTATATAATCTTAGGTTAAATGATGAGGAAGTGTGAAGAATATGGGTGGATAATTTACGGGTCGACGATAATAGAATTCCTTGTTAGAAAACCTAATTGGAGAATTAAAGTCGAAAAGCCAAATTGATAGGATTTTGTGGGTAGTATCCGCTGAAAACTCTCAGTAGACAACACTCCTCCTACTAGGGACACCTAGAGGTTTAACGGCTTGTTGCACGAGCTCAGTGCAATCGCGTTTCCCTGCGAAAGTGCGGTTAGGTTTTTTTTTGTCGAGAATAAAAAAAAATAATAAGTTTGCTCGAGGATGAGCAAAAGATAAGTTTGGGGGTATTTGTTCATATCATAATATTGCATTTTATATTCCCCATTCTTATGCATTTTATAATAAAAACATGTGCTTTTGACGCATGTCTGCTACATAGTACAGGTTACAGGTTCTTGGAGCGAAAACAGTGAAAAAGAAAAAAGATGATACAAAATAGGGACTTTTGACCAACAAGTAGAAGGATCCTAGTCAAGCCTAGACGAAGAACAGTTCACAATGTAAAAGGCAACGCAAGGTCCAAGATTACGAAGCGAACGGTTAAAAGTCCACTGCAAATTGTTCACTGGAGATCTGGAACCAACGTAGAAGCCCAACTGATAAAAGAACCAAATAAATAAGAAGCCCAAACAGCAGAGAAAGAGCCCAGAAAAAATTATCTGATGACCTCACCAATGGGCCGCGGAACCGCGGCCCTACCCCCACCCATGCCGCGGTTCCGCGTGTAAGTGCACGGCGGCGCCCCGGCCGTCAATCCGACGGCCAAATGCGGAAGCGGTGATAAACTTTAATTTTTTCTTGAACTGGCAAACCGCCGCGCACTAATACCCGGATCGAACCACTAACTAGTCCTAGCTATCTACAAGAAAGGGAAGAGAGATATACCGACAGATCCGAGTCCTCCGGTCTTCTCGTCGTCGTCCCGATCTCCTGCGGAATGTGCCGTCTCCTCCTCGTCGCCGGAAGTGCACCACATCGCCTACTTCTTTTACGGGCTCCCACCTCAATGCCGAGGCAACTCGGGCACGAAGCTGGCTAGTCGACGTGCCCAAGATTTGCTGTAGAATGTTGTGTAGAACTTGTGTCTCTTTTGGGATTATGGAGTTGCCCTTTTTGGAGGAATTTTTGCACTAGAATTTCATAGATGCAAGAGGGGGAAAATGAGCATGCTAGGAAATGGGCTCGGCCAAAAGAAAACCATCAGCCTCTGCACTCTCATTAAGCTCAAAGCAACCTTATATAAATTAATCCCTTAACTCCTCAAACATCAATTCCAGCACACTCATTTTTAACTCCTTTTTCCCTTTAGAAATTAATCCACACTCACAAATAAAAACAATCTTATCACTGGCAGGAATAGTGGCCAGCCTACTAGGAAAAAGAAATGATAAAGATAAGGTCACACCAAATCAAAACCCACACTCAACCACCTTCCACCAACCTCATCATCAACAACCATGATGAGCCAAAGTCAAGCCATGATGGAAAAGAAAGAGTCAAAGGATGGGCTCCATCATGAAACCATCATGATACAAATATAAACAAAGAACCCCTCCACAAGAACTTATTTGCAACAATGCAAATAAGCCCTCCACCAATCTTCGGCCAATGAACGATACAAAGGAAATTGGCCGAAACGGAAAGCAAACTGGCAACTCCAGAAAACTGGTCCCGTAATAAATTACAGGAAAACCCCGATACTGTGCATACACACCCGCATTTGTATTCCGACCGAAATACAAATGCAATGAGACAAAATCTACACTGTACTATACTAGGATCCGGCTTAAACCAAAGCCGGCTAGTAATATCTGTTCGATCCTGATCCGTGCAATACCGCACGTATCTGATCGAGCCCTGCCATATAACCATACGGCCTATAGTACAAACTGTCCGATCCTGATCCGTGCAATACCGCACGTATCTGATCGGACCTTGCGATATCTCCATACGGCCTCTACAACTTTTCGCCCGAAAGCTGAGTAACTGAATATGGGGGACTCTAAAGACTCGTCAACACCTTGGTTGTGGATTTAACCACTAGCACGTCAGAGGTATAAGCCAATACGTAACGGGCTACCAGGTATCGACTAAAAGGGACGTCTGTGAGCGAACTAAGCCTGACAACCCTACTGAGCCTGTCAGTGACAATATCCGTACAGTCCGGTCCGTTCTTCTATGAGCATCGTATGGCGGGCCTAGAGGGTTGGTAAAAGTCAGACCCCCAAAAGCGGTACAAGTCGTGTCGGAGTGTAGCCCAGAACACCCTGAGATACTACTGGAATACCTACCAGTAAATCTCCTTGCCTCGGCCGAGGGCTTCGTGTAATGGCTCTCCTAGACATAGCACGACCTCACCCCAGTACCGGGAGAGACGAACCCCTGAAGATACGCTCACTACCTCCATGTGGCTCGGGACTGTACCCAACTAAAACCTGTTTGCACGACTCCTTTGAGCCGTGGTAGGGTAGTAATCAAAGTACAGTGGGAACTCACACGAGACAAATGACGATCCCCAGGTCGATGAACTAACCTGTACACATGTCACCAGGGAACTGCCATCTGACGTCTGGTATATGACCAACTAGCATGTTCCCGGCGAGTCCTGTCCGGTGTACTCATAACCCAATGAGCACCTGTATACATCTTAGGTGATCCAACTGACACCAGTGGCTTGTGAGACCGGCCACCGCCCCTCGTCGGGGTCTCGACTGTATACACTAGTCTACTCTGGAGAATCGATGCCCTGTCTCGAAACTCACACGACTAGGGACCATTTAAGGATATGCTTATAGACCCCAGCTCCCACTTATATGATCGCCCTCATACTGCTGCTGGTCAAGCAAGAATCCTAGGGGCTCTACCAACGTGTAATAGCGACTTGTCAGGTCACTTAAAGCAGTACACGATGATAAAGGTAAACCAGATAGCATACTATCATCTCGAGTAAGATTGTCCTACCGGGATAGGTCCTCCATCAATCATTGCAATCACGTACCTGTGACCTAATAATTGACTCTGAGGGCACTATCTCCAACACCGCGGCCGTCTATTGCACGTGTCGGTGCAGAAAAATTCTGTCGGTGCGTCGGTATGTTTGTTGGGATTTTTAGGGGGTATTTTTGTAATAGCAGATGTGCGAGTCATTGTAACCCTAGGGTTTCCTATCTTCTATAAATAGGAACTCTAAATTCTGTATGAGGCTATGCCTCTTTTCATTTCACAAATTCAGATCTATACTGCGTTGATGTTTGGAGAGAGCCATCAATAAAAATTAGTAAGTTACTTTTATTTCTTTGCTTTAGTTCTCTTTTAATCTAGAATGTCTTTTAATCCCCTAATGAGCGAGCAGTCTCCTCGCTTGTTAGGGTTAGCCTTAGGGAAAGGTTTAAGAGATGAGATCTCTCACCCCTTTCTTACCCCTTCACACCTAAGAATTAGAACTCCATGCATACACGCACACACCGCTCCCTGCGGCACCCTACCTCTCGAGGTAACGGTGATACCGTAGTATAAAGGACCGATTGCGCATGTTTTCCATGGAGGTTAGGGTAAGGATCGATAAAGGAAGGACAAGAACCTAGAGGAAGAAACATCTTCCCAAAAGATTCTAATCCACTTTATTGATAATTACCATAACATCTAATTGATCTAAAATAGGGTATTGAAAGCGGTGAGGAAACCTTTAATCTCTCAACTTCCCCTAAGCCTAACCCTAGCAAGACTTAGATCTAGATAATTTTTGTATAACTTAATTTGGTAGTTTTTAGATTTAATAAATCAATCCGAACATCTATCGGAATTAACTCGTTAGGGCGACTAGGAAAACACAAAATCCCTGTGGACCGACCCGTACTCACCGGCTAGCTACAAGCGACGCCGTTCTTGATTGCAGTAAATATATTTTTGATCGATAAAATCTATCGAAATCATCACCCTAATTTTGCTTGGAACTAACACCAAACTCAAAACATGGTTCCAAACCAAAACAACTTCCAAAGGGTCCCTCCACAACAATAGCAACCACTACAACCGAGTCAGCACCCCTATCAATCACAAAATTTTCAAAATCCGGTCAACATTTCTGTACCGTATAATAATTCTTTGCAATTGACCGGTACCGATAACTCTTCTTCACTCGAACGTACCTTGGAAATGTTTATGAAACAATCCATCTAAGTGTCGGCTGATATAAGGACTTCTATCGATGACATAAAGAAAAACTCCGCCTCCCAAAGCGAGAGTATTAAATCGATGGAAGCACAAATTGCACGAATAAATTCCGAAATGAGTGCTAGAGAGAAAGGGAAACTTCCATCTCAACCTCCACCGAATCCTGGACATTCACAACACTACAATGTGAATGCCATTACAACGTTGAGATCTGGAAGAGTGCTGAATAATCATGTCGGTGAAGAGATAGATAATAATGACGAATCTATCAATAACACCCCGGCTTTCACTTCGACTTTTCCTTCCACTTCTGACCCTAGTCTATCTTCTTGCGAGCCTATTCTTCGTTTTCCTCAAGGCTCGAACCCTCAGCCCATTCCTTCTAGTCAACTAAAGACGATCCCCACTTCTATTCTAGGATCTGTTCCACACACAAAACCTTCTCCAATTTCGGACCCAGCTCTTATTGCTAAAGCACCTTATTCGAATAGGTTAAGGGGAAACAAATCGAGTCCACATATGGAGAAAATTATGGAAATGTTTAAACAGGTTAACATCAATATCTCTCTCCTAGATGTTATACAACAAGTTCCCTCTTATGCGAAAATTTTAAAGGACTTGTGCACTAGGAAGAGGAAGACTCAAGTGCCCAAAAAGGTATTCATGATGAATAATGTTAGCACAGCTTTTACTCCACAATTACCAAAGAAACGTACGGACCCTGGCTGTCCTACAATCTCGATTTCTATTGGGGGTAAAAACATTAACCGTGCTTTACTTGACCTTGGCGCAAGTGTTAACCTGCTTCCATACTCTGTCTACAAGCAGTTAGGGATTGGGGAGTTGAAACCAGCTCATTGCACTCTCCAAATTGCAGACCGATCAATCACCAAACCTAGGGGTGAGCTTGAGAATGTGTTGATAAAAGTCGGGGAATTTATATTCTCTGTGGACTTTATTGTTTTGGATACACAGCCTGTTGCGAATCCACAGAACCAAATTCCGGTGATTCTTTGTCGACCTTTCCTAGCCACTTCCAATACTGTCATTAATTGTCGAAACGGCTCTATGACCCTATCCTTCGGGAAGATATCAATTGAGCTGAACATTTATAAGATTGGAAGTCAGCCGTCTGAGCCCTCTGCTCACATTCTTGATGTTTGTTCTGTCCACGAGATAGCTTCCGAAAGCTGCAAGGTTGATGAACTTTGCTTCGATGATTTCGACGACATTAGCACATCATTGTTTGATCTTGCACATCATAGTGAGGACACTTTTGATGAGTCCACTCCTGATTTTGAACCTTCTGAGTCTGTATCCTTTGCAGGCTACGAACTTCTTCGTGAATCTGAATGTCATTCACTGACCCCACCTTCTATTGTCTCTCCGTTGACATTAGATCTCAAATTGCTACCTTCTCATCTTAAATATGCATATTTAGGTGAGAATGAGTCTTTACCTGTGATCATATCTGCTTCTCTAGTTTTAGAGCAAGAGAACGCTCTTTTGATGGTCTTGAGATCTAATAGGCAGGCTTTTGGTTGGACAATGGCTGACATCAAAGGGATTAGTCCCTTGATTGTTGAATATCATATACATCTGATGGATGAAGCCAAGCTAACCCAAGAACCACAAAGACGGTTAAATCTCGTCATGAAGGAAGCGGTGAAGAAAGAAATTGTCAAATGCCTTGACAGTGGTATCATTTACCCAATCTTTGATAGCCAATGGGTAAGTCCTATTCATATAGTCCCTAAAAAATCTGGTATCACGGTCATAACAAATAAGGCTAATGAGTTAATCCAGACACGTACTCAAACTGGGTGGCGTGTATGTATTGATTATAGAAAACTCAATGCCGTAATGAGGAAAGACCACTTCCCTCTACCGTTCAATGACCAGATGTTAGAACGATTAGCTGGACGTGAATATTTTTGTTTCATGGACGGATACTCTGGCTATAATCAGGTCCCTATTGCCGAAAAGGATCAAGATAAAACCACATTTACTTGTCCTTTTGGTACTTTTGCTTATAGACGCATGCCCTTTGGGTTATGCAATGCTCCCGTTACATTTCAGCGGTGTATGATGGGGATATTCTCGGACATGGTCGAGAATTTTCTGGAAATTTTCATGGACGATTTCTTGATATTCGGAGATTCTTTTGATGACTGTCTATCTCATCTTGACGCAGTTCTTACTCATTGTAAAGATAAGAACTTAACCTTGAATTGGGAAAAATGCCATTTTATGGTCCAAGAGGGAATTGTGCTTGGACATATCATTTCACGGAAATGCATTGAGGTTGACAGAGCTAAAATAGATGTCATTCATAACCTTCCTCATCCCAAATGCGTCAAAGATATACGATCTTTTCTTGGCCATGCAGGCTTTTACAAGAGATTCATTAAGGATTTTAGCAAAATTGCTAGACCCTTAACTCTTCTCTTGGCCAAGAACACAATCTTTCACTTTGACTCGGATTGTGAGGCTGCATTTGACTCACTTAAGAATTCCCTCACTACAACCCCTGTTCTGTCATCTCCTGATTGGAACCACCCGTTTGAGCTAATGTGTAATGCATCAGATTTTGCTGTTGGTGCAGTCTTAGGACAGCACATTGATAAGATGCCATATATGATTTATTATGCAAGTAAGATCCTAAATGATGCTTAAATTAATTATACAACCACCGAAAAAGAACTTTTGGCAGTTGTATTTGCATTAGAAAAATTCAGGCCTTACTTGATTGGCTCACCAATTGTTGTGTATATTAACCACTCTGCCTTAAAACATCTTTTATTGAAGAAAAATGCTAAAGGTAGGTTAATACGTTGGATCCTTCTATTACAAGAATTTGATCTCGTCATTCGAGATAAGAAAGGATGTGAAAACGTAGTAGCCGACCATCTTTCACGCATCTCTTCTTCACCTGTGACCCTGCCAATTAATGACTCTTTTCCGGACGAACACCTCTTGAATGTATCCACCGAACCTTGGTTTGGGGATATTGTGAATTATCTTGCAATAAGACTTATTCCCCGCGAATGGTCAAAACAGGACAAATATCGATTTCTATCCCAAGTAAAACACTTTTATTGGGATGAACCCTATTTGTTTAAGTATTGTCCTGACCAGATCATTCGCAGATGTGTCCCCAATGATGAATTCAAGAGAGTCCTATCTTTCTGTCATGATTAGGCATGTGGAGATCACTTTGGTCCATGAAAGACGGCGGAGAATGTTTTGCAATGCGGTTTTTACTGGCCGACATTATTCAAAGATGCATTTGATCATTGCAAAATTTGTCCACAGTGTCAACACACGAGTAGGATTTCTCGGAGAAATGAGATGCCACTTCAACCGATCTTGGTGGTTGAAATTTTCGACGTTTGGGGTATTGATTTTATGAGTCCTTTTCCCAACTCTTTTGGGAATTTGTATATCTTGTTAGCGGTTGATTACGTCTCGAAATGGGTAGAAGCTATTCCTTGTCGCACTAATGACAACAAGTTTTCATTAAATTCCTTAAAGAAAATTTCTTTTGGCGATTTGGACACCCTCGCGCTATCATTAGCGATAACGGGACGCATTTCTGTAATCGGTCTTTCGAGACTTTGATGAGAAAATATGCAATCAATCACAAACTTTCGACACCCTATCATCCCCAAACGAGCGGGCAAGCTGAGGTTTCCGACAGACAAATCAAATTTTTTTTGGAGAAAACAGTTTCTAAAACCCGAAAAGATTGGTCAACCGAATTGACGGATGCTCTTTGGGCATTTCGTACTGCATATAAAACTGATCTAGATATGTCTCCTTATCGTCTAGTGTTTGGTAAGGCTTGCCGCTTTCCGGTCGAGATTGAACATAAAGCATTGCGGGCCATTAAAGAACTGAACTTTGACATAAATCAAGCCTGCAACTTTCGGAAGCTGCAATTAAACGAGCTAAGCGAACGCCGCGATGAAGCTTACGATAATGCGTTGATAGTAAAGAATTGGGCTAAGGTATTTCACGATAAAAATATTTTGAGAAAAACTTTTACCCCAGGTCAACAAGTCCTTCTTTACGATTCCCGTCTCCATCTTCATGCGGGTAAGCTCCGATCTCGATGGAAGGGACCATTTGTTGTGCGGTATGTCTACCCGCACGAGGAAGTTGAGGTTGAAAATGTTAAAAACGGTACAATTTTCAAAGTGAATGGACATAGACTAAAACCGTATTTTTCCACTGACCCCACGGAGGAGCTTCTGTTTTTACAGGAGCCGCTTTATCATAACTAAATTTCCTCCGTCTCACCTCCATGTCTCGGTAATATTATCTCATCATAAGAATGGAGGTGAGTGATAAGAATAAGTTTGGGGGAGATTCTTACATTCATTCATTCTTATCCCCATTAATAAATTTTTCCTCTCAAGCTTACAAGTTTTTGAGATTTAATAGATGGCAACAGTGAGGACGTTGTTGTAAACAAGTTTGGGGGATGTTTGTGCTTATTTACGCATCACTTTGTATCATACTTTGCATAAGCACAAAACATATAAAAAAAATTCTTTTATAATAAAAGATTAGAAAGTGAAAAATTACATTTAAAAGATTGGAAAAGTTTAAGAAAACCAAGAAAGTTAGATGTTTTCTTAGACGAACTAGTAATAAGTAGTTATGAGCCGTTGTCCAAAGGGTTAGTAAGATGAAAGAAGTCACTAATCTGAGGATAAAAATAAGTCTGAAAAATAGTTCATATTCTGAAAGCCAAACATTTGAATGTTGATACCCTACTATATGCACTTACACACGTCTTGAAACTCGAGATAGTAAAGGATACCTTGAAATGCTCTTGTCCCAAAGCCAAAGTACGAAAATAAAAAATGAAGCAATAAAAATATAAATGGTGTAGAAAAATGAACAATGGTTTTGTAATCACCAAGGCAGCAATAAAAAAATATAGCGTGGGTGCTTCATCATCTAGTACCTTAGACCAACTGGTTTGGGAATCACTGCTAAGCCTTAGGTGTTGCAAGACGAGGAAAATACTATTTACGCCTAATAAGTAAGCACATGAGTAATCGGTCGGTTAGTACCTCAAGAAGTATTAACGGTTGCATGAAAAATGTGTGAGCAAATCCATCTAAATATTCACCGATTAAAAAATACTGAGGTAGATGGACAAGAGTATGATAGCTTGAATTGAATTCTCCGAGTGTGGGAATGTCTTTTACACACACGTAGGGATATATGATCGGTGTTTGGAAAAAATGTAGGGATGAAGAATAAAGGCAATGTTTTATTGAGAGATGATGTGATTTCTAACATTTTTTCATGACTATTAAGATAAGGCTCATGACAACCGTAAAGCTAGTGTAGTTGGAAACTCTGATTTTTAAAGTCTTTCTTTTACAATTCTTATCTTTATATGTAACTTTCACAGTCTTCCTTTTATAATAGAATTTTGTGGGTGCAATCCTCTGAAAACCCTCAGGAGACAACACTCCTCCTAGTAGGGACACCTAGAGATTTAAAGGCTTGTTGCATGTGCTCAATGCAATCGTGTTTCCTACGAAAGTGTGCTAGTTAGTTTTTCTTTTATTTTCTCATTCTCTTGAATAAAAGAAGTTTTCTCAAGACGATCAAAATCAAGTTTGGGGGAATTTGTTCAGTCGAAAATAATGCATTCTGTAACATATCAATTTCCTCATTATTCTAATCATCTAAGAATAATTGATATAAATATATCACATATTACCAGTTTTTCTGGATACTAATTACCCCGTGTTATATATATATATATTCAACATTCTTTATAGGAAATTGTGTGTTTATTACTTCACGCATGATATTGTATATCTCAACACTTTTATCGAGATTTTGTGCATGAAATTATTCAGGTCAAAGAACTGGAATCGCAAAATTTGCCGATAAAACGCAGCAAGTCAAAGAAATAAAATCTAGCAGAGGTTCAGAAAAGATAATAAGATTCCAGATATCACATGAAGACCCAAATACCAACACCAGAAGACCCCATGAAAATGACACAGAGATCTCATCATATGGCCGCGGAACCGCGGCCGATTCAGCCCGATCCGCCACGGATCCGCGGCCGACTTGGATCGTCAGCGGTCGAGACTTCTCCAAAATATTCTATGTAACCTCCTAGCTTCCTCAAGACGCTTCATAACCACGTGGCTTCTTCTGGAAGGCTCTGCATAACTACCAAGCTTCTTGTGGAAGTTTAATTTTAGATCTATAAAAGGGGATCTAAGCTAATGTTGAGGGGTTAGCCAATTAGTTACACAATTGAGCCATACTTTAATTCAATTTAAGTTGAGTGACATAACTTGAGATCCAATCCAAATCAAGATCCATTGAGAGCAAAATCAAGCGACAATCGAAAATCTTTTATCGCAACGTCGATCGTCATCAAGAGCAAGAGATCCACATCTGATCCACGACTTACGGCAATCGAGCCACTCAAAGATCGACGACAAATTCCCTTTCAAAGGAGCGACCGAGAGCTAGTCTTGTAAACTCGAATTGAGATGTATAATTTGAAGGAGATTTAATAAAGGTGATAATTGTAATTCTCGCTTTCTTTACATTCTTGCATTATGAAATTTTTAATTCTTGATTCTTTAATTTTCATGATGCGTGAGTGAAACCTCCGCTTGTAAAGGAATCGAGAGAATCGGTAGATCTAATGATGATGAAATCCTAAACTAATCTTAAATCTTATGAGGATTGTGAACTTTAGGAAAAAGAATCATCGATGACCTAATTTGAAGCGAGATCACGTTCTTACTAATTTCATTGCAAATTGGGGATCAAATGATTGATGATTCTCTTTGCAAGAGGCTAGATTTGAATGATGATCAATGAAAAGGCAAGGGATAGTGAAGGAGAAATCCTAGTTTCTTCAATAGATCCCTAATTTTCATTCATCGTCATCGTTCTAGCTACAATTCATCAATAGATAAGATTCGTAATTTTTAGTATTAATCATTGCTACTAATTCGACCAATTCCTACAAGCTATTCTTCATATTCTTGATAATTCAAATTGATATTGGACTTTTTCTTGATTTCTAATTCTTGATCATGTTCTTAATTTTCTTAAAATGACAACTCAATTAAATCTCGAATTATTTTCTTGAATTTTCTTTTATATTTTCTTTCGACTCATCTAAAGCAAGATCGAACAAATTCATGAATCTCAGTGGACGATCCATATTCATTAACGAGCTACATCAACACCGTTAATTGATTGCGGTTATAAATTCTTTGGTTGAGATTATATTTTCAAAACACGATCCAAAATTTAGATCAATCAGGCGGCCTCCAGCAAATCCGTCCGGTTGCGTGCCCAGGTTAAAGTGAATGCTGCACAGTTAAAAACTATTTTCGACAACCTCCAGCGATATATTTCTAACGGGTTGACGTTAAGGAGGATGCTCGACTTCACCGAGCGGGTCACGCAGGACTGTGAAGCTGCCATGCTAGAAACTAATGAAAGCTTTCATCCTGTTTGCGGCAACGGACTCAAATTGAAGCGGAATTGGCCACAGTAGCTGACCAAGAGAAAGGATTGAGAGGAGCGCGTGAGTGGCTTGTCAATTTGTTGAAGACGCCTCCTCCTTAATAACTGTCATTGTACATTTTTTCTTGTACCAACTGTATACTTGTGATTCATGAATAACGTATATTCATTCTGATTCCTTTATGAAATGTATCTTGTATTCACTTGAATTTATGAATAAAAGACATATTTTATTTCATATTGGCATATAACTTTGGCAAATGTGGCCCGTAGATAGTCCATATTGAGCTCCTTGCAAGGTAGTGATGGCTTAGGAAACAGGTTTGGATCTGCCGTCTAAGACTTTTCAATTTTATGAGCCGTGAGGGTCTCATAAAGATTTTTCTCCCTACGAGCCGAGAGGATCTCGTAGGTGTATTTTCTCCTTATGAGTCCTGAGGACTCCTAAGTGCGTTTTCTCTTGAGAGTCGTAAAGATCTTACAAGGGAATTTTCCCCTAACAAGTCGAGCGGACTCGTAAGTGGGTTTTTTTCTTTGTCGATATTTGACTTTGGAGAATATGGCCCGTGGATAGTATACAATAGTCCATCTTAGACCTACTTGCAGGGTTACAGTGCTTAGGAAACAGGTTGATATCCCCGTTGCCTAAGGCTTTCCACCTTCATAATCCGTGAAGGTTTTATGAAGATGTTTTTTTTTCTACGAGTCGAGATGAGTCGAGAAGTTCCATCCGCTTTTTACTTGAGGTTATGCTCAATTTGGGAGCCCCGATGAGTCATGACCACTCCGCGCTGGTGTGGGATGATCTCCGATAGTCTTTCAGGTTTTATTTGAGTTGCCGTCAAGACCCTGAAGGTAGGGATCTTCTTTTGCTTCGTTTGTTGACATTGTGTCTGCTATATTGCGACGAATGTCGAGGTTGTCTCTGGGTTGTCCATGAACCATCGAGTCTCGGAATTAGGGACTTTGTCATGGCTCCGTTGTTTTGACCCTGGGTCGGTTGTTGACGTTGCATCTGCATCCTGCTGGAGTGAGGAGGAACGCCGTTTTTGATCTCTACGTTGTCTGTGAACCGTCGAGACCTGGAACTAGGGACTTTGCCATGGCTCCGAGGTAGTCTCTAGGTTGTCCGTGAACCGTCGATATTTGGAACTAGGGACTTTACCATGGCTCCGATTTGTTTTGACCCTGGGGTCGGTTGTTGACGTTGCATCTGCATCCTGCTCGAGTTGAGAAGGAAAGCCGCTGTTGATTTTTAGGTTGTCTGTGAATCGTCGAGTCATGGAACTAGGGACTTTTCCATGGCTCCGAGGTAGTCTCTAGGTTGTCGGTGAACTGTCGAGATTTGGAACTAGGGACTTTACCATGGATCCAATTTGTTTTGACCCTGGGGTCGGTTGTTGACGTTGCATCTGCATCTTGCTGGAGTTGAGAAGGAACGCTGCTGTTGATCTCTGGGCTGTCTATGAACTATCGAGATTTGGCTCCCCTTCTGATGGAGCCTGATGGGAAAATGTGGTTCTTTTTTCATTTGTGCCCATGGATTATATACAGGGGTCGATGTGGACTCACCTGCAGGGCAGAAGTTTCATTTTTTTCTTTATTTCCGCGATGCTCTATCATTTCAGCTTTTTATATCGCAAAAGTCGTGATTGCCCAATTATTTCGGCTGTTTTATCGCGGTGCCCAATCATTTTGGCTGTTTTTTCTTTTTACTCACTGCTTTTTATTGCAAGTTGTCCAAATATTTCGGCCGTTTTTATATGCACATATTTTGCTCGCTGATTTTTATTGCGAGTTGCCCCATCATTTCGGCTATTTCATATGTATTTTTTGCTCGCTGATTTTTGTTGCGAGTATGGGACTTGAGATCTGATACCAATCTTGGCATCAGCACCGCTGCGGCTGGAATATTGCCAGGAACAAATCATCATTTGCCGTGGAAAGACTTAGGATTGACACCCGTTCAGGCATCAGCATCGCTGCAATTGGAATATTGCCAGGAGCGAATTATCATTTGCCTTTGTCGATTTGAACAAAGGTGGCTTAGCAAACATGGTTAATATTGTATTGACTAAGGCTTTTTGATTTTGTAACAACCCTAACTTTCTGTACTAAATTTTTTCAAAATACAGAAAGGGACATCTAAGCCTGAGCACAACTTATAAGTTTATTTTGCTTTTGAACAGCAAGAATGAGTTTGTAGCTCACTGGTAAGGTCTTGCACCGCTGAGACATAGCACCTAAGTTCAAATCCCATCAGCCACATTATTTTTTAGTTAAATTTCTTTTAATCTTTTTAGAATCCCAAGAGTCTACACATGCACTACACGTAAACTGAAATGACACCGACTATTTAAACATGTGCATGAGGGTATACGAAACGACACGACACGTGGCACCAAGACCCAACACCCCCCGTCGGTGTTAACCTGGAGAGAATAAGGATTTCCCCGGCGTCGCCGGTCTCCCCCGTTGGGAATGTTCCCATTATTTTCCCCTGCAACCCTTGGCTTACCTCACTCCCTTTCACACTGCTTATATTCTCTGAATTCACACAGAGAACATTGAATCACCCATTTAATTCAATTTTAATGCAATTTTTAAATGCTTTTCTTTCACACACCAAACCCTAATTTTTACCTATAAATACCTACTCCATTTTACACCCCTCTCACTCAGAATTCTATTTCAAAAACTATATCAAATTCCCAAGTCTTATAGTGTACAAGTGGAGTTAGCGAAGGGCGAAATTCCGACGAAGTTCCGGCAACGATACAAAGAGTTTACGGCGATGAAACAACGCCCCGAAGCATTCCGTAGTTCCCTCTCCCTCTCCTCTTGACCCCAAGCCAGTAAGTCCCATCTCCCCCTCTCATCTTCTAATCTAAAAACTTCAAATTCTAAAACCTGACGGAAGCGGAGTTAATCCGACTTCCGATTCGGTTTTCCTCTAAAAATCATATTTTTCTTAAACAAGAATATACCAAACTCTCATATCATATTCAATAAACATTAAAAAACACCTTAAACAGGTTTCATCATAAAATATTATTATATGCAACTTCTATTGTAGTTTTACAGTAAAATACCACATACTTTCGTTTCCGACATAATCATCATAATACCTATTAGATAGTTCACGAGATAATGACCTACCTCATCACAACACACATCTTTATTATAGCACTATGAAGTTTGGAACAATAGAATACGGGAAAATACGACTTTACAAATAAATATCCTAAACTTACAAAACCGTTTTCTATAAAAAGATGTATTAAACATTTCCATGCAATTGCGCCTCTACAACCCATTTTGGTAACCCCGTTCGGGATGGTGCGGATTATCACACATCCTCGGGCTTAGTAGAGCGAGATGCAGATCTCCGCAAGGAGCATTCGATCTCGATGAAATTTTATGCATTTTTATTTAGAAAATGAGATTTCTACAAGAAAATAAATAAATTATTTTCATTAAATATATATATTTATTATCAAAATATCTATCTTAATTATATAAATATTCCAAATTTTCTAAAATCAAAGGAATCACTATTACATGAAAAGACCATCCAAATACAACACAATTACAATATTTCAAGAAAATACCATATACTATGAAACTAGGTTCTATTCACTAGAAATTTCACATTATAAAATATACATATATGAAAACCCTAAAGACGATAATTAAATTCTTGAGGTGTATTTTGAAAATTATATCAAACTATATTTACAAAAAAAACCCTCAAGTTATACTAAATTGCAATAAGGACCCTAGTAAATATAGATTTAAGCAGGACCAGTCTCTTGAGCCTTAGGGAGCTGGAGATATGGGTGCTTGCCTATTTAAGGTAGACAATCTAACAAACGATGTTATCAACACGGTAATTTTCTTGTAAAAAGACACAAATCGTGCCGTCCATGTACAGCAGTTACCGATAATACCAAAACCTAATTCAGGACTTCAATTTCTTTTCTAATTGACTGACTCAGACTGAGTCTCAATATAATCAATCTGACTTGAATGAGATTCAAGTATAAAACTACAATTCAATATGAATCCATGAATCCATATATTCAAGCTATATCAATCTATACCACTTGACCGAACCGAACCATGGATATACTCCATCTACATGTTCATCCATTATATCCGTTCTATTTACTGATATCATGGTTTTGGCAAGTCATCCATCTATACAATTTATAATACAAGACAAGACAATACAATCCATACAATCAATAAAATCAATACATAAACACTACGGGGTTATAAAGGGGTAGACTGGTATGGAACATGTTAAAGGTGGCACGAGGTGGTCACTTAAAGAACATCATAAACTGGGAGATATTTGCGTGAGGGTCTAGGGTTCCCACGAACATGCCCACTGCGGGCGCTTCCTCAATGCGTTGCTCGCATTTTGACCATAAATTCCGCCAGCGTATAGCATACTGGACCTAAGTTTCGCCTGGTTTTACCCTGGCGTTAATCAATGCCGTTATTGGAGTGCGTTCGCTGGCGCTTGCGAATTGCTGAGTGAATAACAACTCCATTTCAGCGAACGTCTTGATAGAATCGTTCGGGAGTTCCGAATACCATTCGAACGCTGTTTCTGATAAGCTGCCCACGAACTGGCGAAGCAACAGTTTATCATCACCGCCGGTGTTACCGCAAAGGGCCCTGAACTGGGCGACATGTTGGTGGGGATTGCCGGTCCCCTTGTAAACATGGAACTTGGGAATTGTGTAACCCGGCGGGTACTTGATTTGGTCGTACCAGCTTGGATATGGCCGCCCCGTTTTTACGATTTGACCAGCTGCTTCAGTCGCATGATGAACCCGGATTTGTTGGGCTATATAGTCGACCAAATCAGCCTTAGAGATTGTCTCCCCTTTGGCCGTTGAGAGGGCCGGTGGTGGATTTGACGTTTCTCCCCTGTCGTCTTCAAGGACGATCGGGGGATCCTCAGTGGGTGGGTCCTGTTGGATCATCATTCCTATCATATCTTGGAAGAGAAGGCCCATACGCTGTATGTTGGTTGCTTGTTCAGCAGCCTCATTGTCCTTCTTCTCCAATATCCGGCGAAGGAATTCGGTGTCGGTTTCTTCCTCCTGGCGTTCATCTGAGGATGTTTCTGGGTTTCTTTTTGCCCGGTAAGTGCGGCCATAGCATTCATCATTTCCTGGAGCTTTTGCTGTTGCTCCTGAGCTTTGGTCACCGACCGTGTAAGCGGTCTATGACCTGTAGACGCACGGCTGTCTTCCTTTCCTGACGCCATATATACGGTATGGACCATCATGCCCCCAGACTTAGGGTGTCTGGGCTTAGTGCCTTTAGCTGTCGTTGCAGGCTGGGGGATCTTCTCTGGCTTCCTCCTTTTATGAGCAGTGGAAGTTGAGGGGGCCGTTGAGGCAGGCACCCAGACAGCCTTTCGTGGTTTAGCCTGGTGACTGGCTTCCGGTTGGATTTTCAGCTTCTTGTGCTGGCGGGAGAAGTTTGGATCGATCATCGAGTCTCGGGCCTGCCGCCAAACCTTATAGATTTTGGAAGACAGCCGTTGAGGGGATCGGGGATGTTCTGGCTTTATTTCCGCAACCTTTTTTAGTGGAGGAGGAGACTTCTTTAGCACCGCAGTAGGAGAATTCCTTCGCACCTTATTTAGCATCTCGAAGCTGTTCCCAGTTGGAACGGCAGCATTAACTTCCACCGTTGGGGTTGGTGGAGTTAGCCCAGAGGGGGAGTTTCCCCCAGCCTTCCTTACTCGGCGCCAGTGGCGACGTCGAGCGTGTCGAGCGGACGGCGCTGGTTCAGCGGTGAGGATGGCTTCGTCTTGCCCCCTGTGTAGGTGGGGGGTCGCTGCTGGTGTTATCCTGTCAAAGACCGATGTCCTTTGGGTAGCAGGAGCGGGAGCTGGAGCCGTCAATCTTGTAAAGACCGACTTTTTGGCAGGGGAAGCCGCTTTGACGACTTCAGGAGAAGGGCTAGTCATTTTCTTAGAAGCAGCCTTCTCTGGGATTGTAAGCCCCATTGTGGGTCCACAGGAGTTCTGGCCCAATCTTAGAGAAGACCGAGGCGCTGATGTTGGGCGACCCGTTGAGATGGGCCGCGGCAAGGGTAAGACGATCAAAGACCGACTTCTTGGGAGCTTCCTTTGTCAGCACCGGAGCGGTGAAGCTTGTCGGCGGGAGCATGGTCCCAAAAAACAATCCTGTGGTGGCTCGAGTGACCTGTTCCACGGGCATTGTGAACAACGAAGCAGCTTGGGGTCCGTAGGATATACCTCCTGGCGAGGCAGAGCGTTGGTTGCAATTGCAGTCCGAGCAGTTGGAGCATTTCGCAGAAGTAGAAGCCATCGATTCTTTGCTTTCTGCAATAAGCAAGACGCCAAGTCTTAGTATCTTGAAACCCAAGGGCAACCATTAGCGAACCGCGATTGGTTCGCGAATCACGACACACGAAGTGTGGAGTGGAAAGAGGAAAAGGTCCCACCTGGCGTGCCAGAATCTGTTCCCATCCGAAGGACGGCGCGACTGGGCGTCTTGCCTGAAATTCAGGGCAGATGCTAATTGGTGCTATCCGTCCACCTCTCCGAAGATGCCAAGTTGACTTATGGCACCGTATATCGAAGGTTTGAACGGATGCGTCCGATGTAGCGGACTTCGTCAGATTCCCCCTCGCTTGAGGGGTTTTTGATTGTGGGGACGCTCTTCCCTGTAGGCGCAAGCCCCTGCAGTTAATTACGCTACCGCATCGCGGTAACCACTTTCTCCTTCTCCAGATGGTCACTTCGTGTCGTGTGTGTTTGTTTTGTGTTTTGTTGCCCGTGGATTGTATACGGAGACTGAGTTATGTCGTCGCCCGTAGGGCGTGGACTAGTCCAAATCCGTATTATCTTAGATTCGGGTTTGGGGGTTTGGGTTTAAGGATACGTTAGCCTCATTTGAGCCTAAGATCGACTTAAACGTTTGTTAAGGATACGTTAGTCTAATTTTTAGACTAAGATCAACTTAACGGGATCGTTTAGATCCAGCAAGAGAGCAATAAAATGGGACTCTGTTGTTTAGTTTAGTGACGTTGCGGCTGGTAGGTAGTTTAAGGACATTGCGGTCCAGGTTAAGGACGTCATAGTCCATGGGTTTAAGGACCCCACAATCCGTTGTTAGTTTTAAGACATCTCGGTCAAGGTTAAGGACGTCATAGTCCATGGGTTTAAGAACCCCACAGTCCGTTGTTAGTTTTAAGACATCTCGGTCAAAGTTAAGGACCTCATAGTCCATGGGTTTAAGGACCCCACAGTCCGTGGTTAGTTTTAAGACATCTCGGTCAAGGTTAAGGACCTCATAGTCCATGAGTTTAAGGACCCCACAGTCCGTGTCAATGTGTGGTCATTGGGACCCGTCACCTCTTTGAAGACGTTGAGGAATTACAACGCCAAGTATCAAAGGAGTGAAAAGATGTACCCTTGAACCGGGGTGGATTAAATAGTCGTTGGCCCAATTTGGGATCAAGACCAATTAATTATGTTATGAGCCCATTAGCCCAGTTAAGTCTGAATTGAGGACTTATGGCCATCTTGGGCTAAGTCCAATCATGTTTGGAATATTGGCTTCCTGTTGGTCCATTGAAGAAGAGGCTTTGCCTCTGGCCATTAATTCAACAGTGTTGAACACTGGGATCAAATTAGTGTTTTAACACTAAAAGACAGTTGGTGTTAGACACCAGCAACAGGGGGTTCAAATTAATGTTAAACACTAGAGCAAATCAGTGTCAAACACTAGCAGCAGAGGCTTCAAATTAGTGTTGAACACTAAGAAATTCAGTGTTAAACACTGCAAATAAAGTTCTTTGATTAGTGTTAAACACTAAGGCCAAACAGTGTTTTAACACTGGATTCAGGGGTTCCAATTTAGTGTTAAACACTAAGGCAAGAGGGGTCACGTGGTAACACGTGAGGGCGCCCTCCCTTCATTTGTTCTGCTGAGAATATTGCATCTTTTAGAGCATCACGTGCCATCACGTGACGTGCATTCAAATGCTTATATGTTAAAGCTTCTGCCAAGGGTCACGTGGGTCACGTGAGGCACTGCCTCAAAGGGGCTTTTCTGTAGATCTTTTTGGGGGTCACGTGGTGACACGTGACCTTGCCTCTATGTATGTTCTTCAGAAGATCTGTTAATCCCTTTCAAGAATTAAATTCCTCATAGGGTTGAATCCTAACAATAATTTCAGAGGAATTAAATTCCTATAGTTCTTTTGAAGATTTATATTCTGAGATAGAGTTGAACTCTGAATTTTCTGCAGGAATTAAATGTGAAGAACTGAATTCTGTCATAGGGTTAAACCCCTAAAAAAAGCTTTAAGGAATTAAATTCCCACTCTCTGTTAAAGAATTATTCTGAGGATTGGGATTCTGTCATAGGGTGAAACCCTAATCTCTTCTTTCTTAAGGGAATTAAATTCCTGTTATTTTAACAGAACTAAGTTCTTAACTAGGGTTAAACCCTAATTCTATTTATTCTGAAGGAATTAAATTCCCATAACATAGGGTTAAACCCTAATTTTATTTTAAAGGAATTAAATTCCTATAGTTCTGTGAGAATTAAATTCTCAGGCTTCCATTCTCTCTCTATGCTTTGGATCTGCATGGCAGGATCTCAACCCATTGAAAATTAAATTCTCAACTCAAGGGGAGATGTGCACTTTACAGATCCTCCACCAAAGAGAGAACTATGTTCTTCTGTTTTTATATCAGAGTTAAACTCTGTTGAGAATTAAATTCTCTTTTCCTTTCAAAAAGTCTTCCCTTTCTTACCTTGGGTTTTCTTTTGCAGAAGATCCCAATTTCTCCAAAGTATCAAGACTCCCCTCTTTTTATTGTCTCGATTCCTTTCTGCCTCTATATATCTCTCTCTCTATATGTCTCCCTCTGTGTGTCTTTTGGCTTCTATTTATAGGAGAAGCAGCCGAGTCAATTAGTTTTTGATGAATCTTTCATTGAGAGATTTGATTTGTATTCACTATTCGTTTTGGACCTTTGGATTATTAGGTGAATTTTATTCACCATTGGATTTTAAATCCAGAGATTCTCCTTTGTTATTTCGGTTAGATTTTAAGGGGAAATCTTTCCAAATTCGAGATTTTTCCATAGATAGATGATATTTAATCACCTTTAAATCTTTAATTCAATCGGTTCCTTTGGAAAGATTTGAGAGGTCTTTTCTCAGAATTTAATTCTGTTAACAGATAGGCTTTAAAAGCCGGTCACGTGTGGCCACGTGACCCTTGGTCACGTGTGGGCACGTGACCCCCTTGGAATGAGCCATCTTCTTTCTTTTTGCGCTCTGCCTTCTGGTCGCTGCTTAACCGTCACGTGCCACCACGTGACCCCTGGTCACGTGTGAGCACGTGACCCTCGTCTGGCCCTTTTTCTTGATTTAACCGGAGAACAAGTCTGCTGCTTTTGAGTATCACGTGCCAATACGTGACCCTGGTCACGTGGGAGCACGTGACCTCTTCTGAAGCCTTTTCCTTGATGTAGTCGGGAAGCTGGATCTGCCTTGCCGATGCTTTTAAATGTCACGTGCCAACATGTGACTGCTGGTCACGTATGAGCACGTGACCCTTTCCTGAAGCCTCTTCCGTAGGCTTTCCTGATTTTTAATCAGGAAATAAATGCCCCCACAGCGTTGTTCTCACGTGTCTGCACGTGAGTGCAACGATGTCACTCTGTGACCGTTGGATTCCTCTAGGGATTTGGGAAGATGAAATGTTTCCATCACTTCCTATAAATATCCATGTCTCTTCAGAAGAGCCTTCACTTTGCTCATCTTCTTCTTTTGAGAACTTTTTCCCTTGAGAATTTAATTCTCGTTTCCAGAGCTTAGTTCTCTGTCTTGAAACAACCCTCAGAGTTTAACTCTGTTCGAAAAGACCTTTCTTCCTCAGGTAATGATGATCGAAGCACCTTCATTTTGACAAAACTCTCTGGATTTTAAATCCATATTAAGGGTTTCACAAAGAACCCATTTTTCTTCAAGTTCTTTAACCAAAATATGAGACCACTTAACCTCCAACAGTAGATCTCTTAAGGTCGGATGATCCTTGGGGAGATGATGATGGCGGTTCAACTCCATGGAATTTAATTCCATCCAAAAATGTTTCTGGAAATTTAATTCCATTCTCTTAATAAGGAATTTAATTCCTATGAAGAACTCAGTTTCTTCACACGGAGGCTTCTTGGGGTCTCTTGACCCGAGGTTGTCCTTCTGCGATTAATGAAACAGGAGCTTTGTAATGATGTCTTCTGTGGGAATTTAATTCCTTTGATCCTGTTGGATCCATTGTAGAGCTCGAGACAGATTTTTCTTCTAGGGGGAATGTGTAGGGTTACTTGAAACCCATTCTTTATTTGATGGGGATATTCCCTCTGTTTTATTATAACTGCTTGGTCTCATTATTAATGAGCCGTCATCTTGATTCTGTGGGGGCCATGTGTTTTGTAGCTAATGGTCCCAGAAAAATCTATTGTTGCTTTCTTTAACTAGTCTTCATGTTCATGCATGGATATATATCGCTGACTTTGCTTTTAACGGTCTTCTTTTATTGGATTTCAGGTGCGATGGCTTCTGTTCCATGCTTTCCCTTTTCTCGCTCGGAGGCTGCTTTTCCTCAGTCACCATCTGATGAGGAAGCGATGGCGATGATCCGGGCCCATGACCCGAATTGCACCAACCTACTTCAATGGGGATCCTGGTATAGTCATATTGTTCAGGGTCGCCGGAGTTTCCTTTGCGCGGTACCGACAGAGCCCACTTTCCCATTCTTACCGATGGACCCTCCGAGAACGGTTTTTGCTGTGGAAATGCCCAACTGGACTCCAACGGGGAGGCTCGAGCCTTCGACGACCGGTATTCCGAACCATCCGATCCCGGCCATAGATATCTTGGGGCGGCGTATTTGCCAAGGTGAGGCCCACCCGTGGGGGCAAATCTACAAGATAGGGCTCACTCCTCGACACCCTACGGGCTACCTTCTCTGGGCTCGCTACATCCTTTCTGCCCATCGTGCGCGGCTGCAAAAAGTCGGGCTTTATCAGGCAATATACGCGTCACTCTTCCATTATAAGTCCCCGCATGTCTGGTGGGTCAAGGCGTTTTTGAACCAATGGAATCTTCCCACCAACACTTTCATTCTAGGAGATCGCGAGGTCTCGATCTCTCTGGCAGAATTCTATGATATCTCGGGGTTGCCAATCAAGGGTAGTCTGTATGAGGAGTTGCTGCCTTCTGACGAGTACATTTTTGAACCCGAGCCCGCCCCAGTTGACGGCCTGTCTGCTGAGAATGCCGTCCGCCACAAGCGTCCCAGTTTAATCAAGGCGCTAGGTATCTTCGACCGACTATTCACCGAATCCGAAGAGCAGGGTGTTACTTTCAAGAGCTTCATTGCTCGTTTCCTTCGCGAGGACGCCTTATCGAAGACAGCTCCGAAGTTTGCCAACATTGGAGACCCTTTCGGGTTCGGTCCGAAGAAGTTGCCGACCACTGAATCGGATTTACCTCAGTACTACATCCCTATTATGTCGCCGACATATTTTGAATCCATTGCTGTTCCCGGCATGGACGAGGAGACGTTCTTCGTGGGGTTTGTTAGTGTCTGGCTCTGTTGGTTCGTTATCCCCATGCATCGCCGCTTCATGAGAGCCTCGGTCATCTACCCGGCTCATCGTATTGCTGAGGGGACGCGGTTGGCCATCGGCATCCCGGCCTTGGCGCACCTTTATCATGGATTGGGCACCGCAGCTAATACCTCTACACCCGGCGTGGATGTAGTGAACTTTTCGCTTCATTATTTCACGTCCTGGGTCGAAATGCATGTGCTGGGGGCTTTCGCTATGCATCAGAGGCCCGCGTTTTACGACGCTTATCCCTTCCCGCGACTTATGCGATTGGTGGGTGCTTCTGCCGCTGACCCGACTCAATTCGGGGCTATTCGGGTGCTGATTTCTCCTCACGCCGCCGCTGGCGGGCTGGTTTTTAATGATCGGGTCTTGTCTACTCCCTCGGGTCCAGTTCAACAACTCTGGGACCAGTCGAAAGACAACGCTCCTTCTTTGAAGCCCCGGGAGGCCGCGCATTTGTATACTATTAGACCGGGCTACTTGGTGTTTCGCCAGGACAGTGCAGCTCTTTTCATGCGGTACAATCCGCATCGATTCGCCCGACAGCTTGGATACGACCAGGGTGTTCCTTTCGAGGCTTTTATAGTCGCCCCGATCCCTTCGCTCGATGCCGTTCGCGATGCCGCTCATCATTTCATGAGGCTAAACACCGGCTCCCATTTCATGGTCCCTGAAGCTGAGTACATGACCCGGTGCGTGGGTGCGTTTACGGGTTGGTATCTTCATCGGATCAGCCCAATTATTCTTGAAGAAAGAAGGGTGCTTCTTGGTCACGATGCCCCTCCTCAGGTTCCGGGGGCTAAGCTGCGACCGAGGGTTCCGGTCCGCTTCCCTCTGAGGGAGATTGGCACCGCGCTCATTCCGGGGGAGTCAGGGGTAGACCTTACTCCAACAGCTGGTATGCTCTTGGGTTCCCGATCGCGGGGTAGACGGGCCCCAGTAGTAGCACCCCTGCCGGTGGCGTCACCGCCCCCCGTGGCGTCGACAATGGCGATGTCATCCTCGGTTGTGGCACCGAGCGAAAGTAATAGGGGTGAGGGCGTCGAGGGCGATGTGGGCCGGTGCCGCCCTAAGGCTTCGCGAGGGAGGAAGCGGTCATTCTCAGCGACCAACTCTGGGTCTAAACGGCGGAGGAAAGCGGCCACCAACCTGCTCGATTCTTTGGCGGAGTCTGAGCCTATTCTTGAAGACGAACCATTGGCCCTGCAAGGGTCAGACGCTGGACTTCTCTTCTCGAGTTCGGCCGATGAGGAGGCCGCACAGTTGGCTGAGGCCATACGGCGTTCTAAAGACGCGTCTCATAACGCTAAGGTTCCGAAGAAGTCCTATCCCGCTGTAATTTTTTACGAAGACCCTTCGTGGATTCGGCGGCGATTTATCGGTGCTTTGGAGGAATGGGGGGAAAGGGCTTTGAAGCAGGCCGCTTCAGAAGACGCAGCGGACGCACTTTCTTTATGGACCGGTGGTCATGAGTCTACCCTTGAACCCCGGCGAACCCACCTCCTTGAGAAGGAGCAGCGGCTTGAAGAGGCCATTTTGAGGGCTTCTTTGCGTATCGGTACGTTGTGGTTCTTTTGTAGTCTTTCCGATTATTTATGCCCGTGCATATGTATCATTATTCTTATTCGAATCGTGCAGAATCTTCGACGCTGGGGGAGCTCCCTACGGGCCCATTAAAGCTAAAGCCCGCCGAAATTCTCAATGAAGCCTTGCTTGATGTGGAGGGGGCTGGTGAGGCTGCTCCTCTCATGGTAGAGCCTCCAGCGGCGGTTCTCGATCAGGAAGCGCTTGCCCCTTTGGGGGAAGCTCCTTTGGAGGTCGCTGCCCCAATGACCCTTACTGAGGGCGGCTCAGAGGCTGGAAGAGAGGTAGTCGGGACTACTCTTCCTTTGTTGAAGCCTGATGTTACGGCGGAGACCGTTGAAGCTGCTATCCCCCCGGCTCCGAATGGGAGGAGCGTTGAAGGTAACCCTCTGCGTTTTAATTTAGCAACCCTTTCATAGTCTAAACTCTTTTATCTTTCCCAGAATTGCGCTGTTTGGCGGACACTATCGCTGATCTGTTGCCTCGACAGTCATTTCAGCGTTTATTGGAGATGGCAGCTCCGCAGGCGATCTCCCCTCAGCGTATTGTCCTTTCCTCCGGGCAAGGTTAGTGCCATTCGCCATTTTTTCTTTTACCATAGCATTGTTACTATTCTGCGAAATGACGTTGATGTCTCTTATCGTTTTGGAAGCTGACGATGAGGTCGAGGTCGTTGAAGGGCCAGGGGAACCTTCAGCTCCTACTTGCATGACTGTCGGTGAGTGACATTTTATTATAATCCCGTTCGTTCTGTGCTTAAGAATTTTACTAACATTTGTCAAATTTGAACAGCCCTGCCAGTCTCCATGGCGTTGGGATCGCGCATCGTGATGCCGCCCGGCCCTTATGCTTTGCGGGCTTCAGAACGCTTGGCCCAATTGAGCCTTGTCTCCCTATCATCTTTCGTCGAGGAGCTCCATGCTGGTAGCGCGACCACAGCCGAAGCGTTTGCCGCTGAAGCTAACGGCTCTCTTCCTTTTCTCGCCACCTATCATAGCAAGGAGGTGGTGCGGGTCTGGGTGGAGTTCTGTAGGAAGGTGGAGGCTTGTTTGCACGCTCTTGAATGTTCTCGCCTTTCCTCGGAAGCCGTGTCTGCAAAAGCGGAGTTGCGGGGTCTGATAGCACGATGTGCGGCTAACATGACGTCATGCGAGAAGAGGCTTGGCCGCAAACTCTTGGAGAGGGAGTTGGCTTCTAAGGCGCTGAGCGAGCTTCAGGCCAGCCTCACAGCCAAAGCCAACAAAGCATACGAACTCTGGCGGGTGCTTCAGGAGTCCATAAAAGAGGTGGTGGCTCTCGATAAAGCTACCACGTTCACTCGTGAGAGGGCCGAGGCTCATAAAGCCACCGAGAAAGAGCTCGAAGCTCGGCTTGCTTCGTATCAGGCTCAGCAAGCTCAGGCGGAGGCTCGTCTTCTGGAGATCTTGCGTCATGAAGCCGTGGTTCAGCAACAAAACGATGAGCTGGTAAAATTACTACACCGCCCGCCGGCTTGAGGACTTGTATCTTTTCCTCTTTTTTTGTATATACTCATGGATAAGAGTACCTTTCTTTTTGTTTCTTTCATGAATTGTACTTTGTATCCATTTTGGTTTATGAATAAAAGATACATTTTCTTCTCAATGGTGTGTCCCCTTTTTATTGAATGTATTCTGCGGATATTTATCTTGATCTCCTTGCACGACAGCGATGGCTTAGGATTCAGGGTTAAGATCTGCTTCCTAAGACTTTTGCATTTTATGAGCCACGAGGGTCTCGTAAAGAGTTTTTCTCCCTACAGGTCCAGAGGATCCCATAAGTATAAGTTCTTCTTAAGAATCGTGAGGATTCTTAAGCGAGTTTTCCCTTGAGAGTCGTAAGGATCTCACAAGAGAGTTTTTCTTCCTTACAGGTCGTGAGGACTTGTAAGTGCTGGATGTGGTCACCCTTGTCCGTGTTTCACGGAGTCGGGGGTTTCTCAAGGCATCGTAGTTTAAAGACGTTGCGGTCAAGGTTAAGGACCTCATAGTCCGTGGATTTAAGGACTCCACAGCCCGATGTTAGTTTTAAGACATCACGGTCAAGGTTAAGGACCTCATAGTCCGTGGATTTAGGGACTCCACAGTCCGATGTTAGTTTTAAGACATCACGGTCAAGGTTAAGGACCACATAGTCCGTGGATTTAGGGACTCCACAATCCGATGTTAGTTTTAAGACATCACGGTCAAGGTTAAGGACCTCATAGTCCGTGGATTTAGGGACTCCACAGTCCGATGTTTGGTTGCAGGGACCCGTCACCTCTTTGAAGACGTTGAGGAATTACAACGTCAGGTATCAAAGGAGTGAAGAGATGTACCCTTAAACCAAAGTAGACTCAGTACAGAATCAGGGTGGTTGATTGTTAGTTTTAAGACATTGCGGTCGAGGTTAAGGACATCATAGTCCGTGGATTTTAAGGACTCCACAGTCCGGTATTTGCTCTGGGTGCTTCACACGGGTTTACTGTCGTGCTTGGCGAGGACCAGGCTCCGCTCTGGGCGTTTTCCACGGGGTCAAAGAGTGACGTTATCCGCGTTCCACGTAACCAGGAATTTTGCACTAGATGCTTCACACGGGTTCACTGCCGTGTTCGGCGAGGACTAGGCTCCGCTCTGGATGCTTCACACGGGTTCACTGTCGTGCTCTGCGAGGACCAGGATCCGCTCTAGACGTTTTCCACGGGGTCAAAGAGTGACATTATCCGCGTTCCACGTAACCAGGAATTTTGCACTAGATGCTTCACACGGGTTCACTGCCGTGTTCGGCGAGGACTAGGCTCCGCTCTGGATGCTTCACACGGGTTCACTGCTGTGCTCTGCGAGGACCAGGATCCGCTCTGGACGTTTTCCACGGGGTCAAAGAGTGACGTTATCCGCGTTCCACGTAACCAGGAATTTTGCACTAGATGCTTTACACGGGTTCACTTCCGTGCTCGGCGAGGACTAGGCTCCGCTCTGGATGCTTCACACGGGTTCACTGTCGTGCTCTGCGAGGACCAGGATCCGCTCTGGACGTTTTCCACGGGGTCAAAGAGTGACGTTATCCGCGTTCCACGTAACCAGGAATTTTGCACTAGATTCTTTACACGGGTTCACTGCCGTGCTCGGCAAGGACTAGGCTCCGCTCTGGATGCTTCACACGGGTTCACTGCCGTGCTCTGTGAGGACCCGGATCTGCTCTGGACGTTTTCCACGGGATCAAAGAGTGACGTTATCCGCGTTCCACGTAACCAGGAATTTTGCACTAGATGCTTTACACGGGCTCACTGCCGTGCTCGGCGAGGACTAGGCTCCGCTCTGGATGCTTCACACGGGTTCACTGCCGTGCTCTGCGAGGACCAGGATCCGCTCTGGACGTTTTCCACGGGGTCAAAGAGTGACGTTATCCGCGTTCCACGTAACCAGGAATTTTGCACTAGATGCTTCACACGGGTTCACTGCCGTGCTCGGCGAGGACTAGGCTCCGCTCTGGATGCTTCACATGGGTTCACTGCCGTGCTCTGCGAGGACCAGGATCCGCTCTGGACGTTTTCCACGGGGTCAAAGAGTGACGTTATCCGCGTTCCACGTAACCAGGAATTTTGCTGATTGCATCCGCATTTCACGGGATGGAGGTTTGACTGTTGGCGATATGTATACCACCGAGCCATGGAACTGGGAGTTGCCGCTGTTCCGCTTAGCTTAGAGTTGTGTCCGTTGTTACGAGACGAGTGCTGAAATAATCTCTAAGTCATTCGCGGCCTGTCGAGATTTGGCTTCTTCTTCTGATGAAATCTGGGGGAGAAGTATGATCCCTTTTTTGTTTACGCCCTTGGATTGTGTACAGGGTGTGATGGAACATCACCTGTAGGGCATAAATTTAAACCCCCTTTTTTTAATTTATTTTTTATTTCTTTTTCCGCGATGCTCTATCATTGCAGCTTTTATATCGCGGAGGTCGCGATTGCCCCATCATTTCGGCTATTTTTCGCGGTGCCCAATCATTTCGGCTATTTATTTATTTTCTACTCGCTGCTTTTTATTGCGAGTTGCCCCATCATTTCGGCTATTTTTCATGCATACATTTTTACTTGCTGCTTTTTATTGCAAGTTGCCCCATCATTTCGGCTATTTCGTATGCATGTGTGGCTCGCTAGCTTTTTCGCTGCAAGCTTAGATTTTAGATACCGATTTCAGCATCAGCACCGCTACAACTGGGATGTTGCCAGGAGCGAATCATCATTTGCCTCTGTCGATGTTGAACAAAGGTGGCTTAGTAAACAGGGTTAAGGGTCCTGTCGACCAAGGCTTTTGACTTCATGAGCCGTAAGGGTCTCACAAAGGTATTTCTCCCTACAAGTCGTGAGGATCTTGCAGGTGTATTTTCTCCTTAGGGATCGTGAGGATTCCTAAGTGTATGTTCCTCTGTAAGTCGTAAGGATCCTACAAGAGGGTTTTCTCCTTATAAGTCGAGAGGAATTATAAGAGTTGTTCACCATATGGACATGTCCCTAGTCACGGGTGTGACTTTGCTGGGGAAATGTTTATTCGCGCCCGTGGATTGTATACAAGGGTCAGTATTGAGCCACTTGTAGGGCAATATCGAAGGTTGTGGGGGAGTTGCTTAAGAACAGGTTTAGGTTTCTGTAACTTAAGACTTTCAAGTCTTATGAGCCGTGAGGGTCCCATAAGAGAATTCTCCTTACGAGTCGTAAGGATCTCGCAAGTGTATTTTCTCCTTACGAATCGTGAGGATCCCTAAGTGTGTCGTTCCCTTGTGAGTCGTAAGGATCCCACGCGGGTGGTTTCTCCTTATAAGGTCGAGAGGATCTTGTAAGTGTCTTTTAACGAGGTTGCGCCCTTTCGGGTTTTCACAAACACTCGCCGGTAGTCCTGCTGTTTTTACTCACGGAGCCCTATCGGGTTTTCATCCGTGCCCCTTTTTCTTATGGACATACCGTTTTTTTTTCTTTTTCTCTTTTTTTTTATAAGGTCGCGCCCTTTCGGGTTTTCACGAACACTTGCCGGTAGCCCTGCTGTTTTTACTCACGGAGCCCTTTCGGGTTTTCATCCCTGCCCATTTTTCTTATGGACATACCGTTTTTTTTATATATATATATTTTTTCTCTTTTTTTTTATTATTTATCTCGTCAGCCTAAGGATGCTGCGGTAGTAGTTTAAGGACGTTTCGGTCCATCGTTAGTTTAAGGACGTTTCGGTCCGTCGTTAGTTTAAGGACGTTTCGGTCCGTCGTTAGTTTAAGGACGTCTCGGTCCGATGTTATTTTAAGGACGTCTCGGTCCGTTCAGGGGAAGGCCGGCTACTGCTTATAAAGTCTGAGCTTAGGAAGATAGCGAGCGGACATAGTCGTCGTCATCTATCATTGACCTAGGTTGTGGCTCATTAAGCGTAGTATTTCTTTAGGAAGCGGCCGTTTATTGGCCTGAAGGGCCTTTCACCGTGCATGTCCATGAGTAGATAGGCTCCACCCTGGTAGACTTTGTCTATGACGTACGGGCCTTCATAGTTCGGCTCAAATTTTCCCCGCTTGGCACGATTGGGGATCATAGGTCTTTTGACCACTAGTACGAGTTCGCCTTGGCGGAATGTCCTCGGCCTGGTCAATCTTTCGTACGAGCGCGTCATCTTTGCTTTGTAGGCCTCTAGATTTTGTTGCGCTATGAGCCGGGTTTCATAGAGGGCATCGAGCTCCTCAAGCCGAAGGTGAGCATTTCTTCGTCCGTCAGCTCGTAGTGGACTGCCACTCGTAGAGAGGGTAACTCTATCTCGAGGGGGAGCACTGCTTCCGTCCCAAATACCAACGCGTACGGCGTTGTGTTCGTGGCCGTCTTGAATGTAGTTCGATAGGCCCAAAGGGCCTCTTGCAGCCTCTCATGCCAGTCCTTCTTATTTCGGGACACCATCTTTTTTATGATCTTTGTCAAGGTCTTATTGAAGGCTTCGGCCAGACCGTTAGCTCGTGGATTGTAAACTGAGGAGTATCTCCAGTCTATATTATGCTGCTGCGCGAAGCGGCTAATCTTATAGCTTCTGTAGGCTGGCCCGTTATCGGAGATAATCCGCCGTGGAGTTCCAAACCGATAAATGACGTGCGTTTTGAAAAAGTGGAGGATATTATCCGTCCTCACTTCCCTCAGCGGTACTGCTTCCGCCCATTTGGAGATGTAATCAGTCGTCGCCAGGATGAAACGATGTCCCCTGGACGATACTGGTTCGATGGGGCCGACTACGTCAGTCCCCCACATTTCGAATGGCCAGCTAGCCACCGTCGGATGTAGTGGATTCGGATGCTGGTGGATGAAATCCCCATGGATTTGGCACGAGTGGCACTGCTTCGCATATTCGAGGCAGTCCTGGATCATCGTGGGCCAGTAGTAACCCATCCGTTTAATTTTTAACTTCAACTTCGGGCCTGCTTGATGAGAACCACAGATTCCGTCATGAACCTCTTGAACGACTCTTTCTGCTTCGTCAGGTCCTAAACATCTCAGCCATAGAGAATCAAACGACCTCCTATACAGAGTATCATTGACGAAAGCGAAAGATAGAGCTCGTTTCATGAGCTGATGTCTTGAAGACGCTCCTTCGGGCATTCGGTGGGACTTAAAGCAGTCTATGAAGACTTCCCTCCAGTCCTCAGCCTTCTTACGGTCTTTTATTTTTAGGGTCGTCTGCTCAGTCGCTCCCTTTTCTTCGTATGATTTCGGAGATATTTCTGCCGGGGCGAGCACTCGACGGCTTTGCACCATGATTTTGACGTCATCGAGGTTCTCGTCAGCCAGTTCTTTAGCAAGCTTAGCTAGCGCGTCTGCTTTGCTATTTTCCGCACATGGTATACTTTCCAAAGTGTAGGAGGGAATTTGGGTCAATAGTTGTTGCACCTTTTCGCCATACTTCACCAACTCCGGTTTGCACATTTGGTAGTCACCATTTACTTGACTAACGACCAGTTGAGAATCCCCGTATATAAGGAGGTCTTCAATTCCCATGTCAATGGCGATCTCGAGGCCCGCTATCAAAGCTTCGTATTCGGCTTCATTGTTCGTCCTCGATTCCGTTAAGGAGAAAGCAAAGCGCATTATCCCTCCTTGTGGGGTTACGAAGATAAGGCCTACTCCCGATTTGGTTATGGGGGTACATTGTTTGCGCTTCTTCATGGAAGATGCCCCGTCAAAATATAGTTTCCATCGGGTATCACCGCCGCCGATCGCATCAAATGCATGTTCGTCCGGCAAATCGCAGTTCAGAGGAGAACCGGCAGGTACTGGATGCTCAGCAAGGAAGTCGGCAATGGCCTGGCCTTTCACTGCCTTAAGAGGTCGATACGTTATCGAGAACTCCATCAGGAGTAGAGCCCATTTAGCGAGTCGACCCGTCAATATAGCCTTTGACATCAAGTATTTAAGATGGTCCACCTTCGAGATGAGACGGACTTCGTGCGCCAACGCATAGTGCCTGATTTTTGTTATCGCGAAGATTAACGCCAAGCAGTGTTTTTCAATGGGAGAGTAGTTGCTTTCTGCCCCCAGCAGAACTCGACTTAAGTAGTAGAGTGCTCTCTCTTTTCCTTGATCGTTCTCTTGTGCCCATAATGCGCCTAAGGAACCTTCGAGGGCGGTTGTATAAAGAATGAGGGGTTTTCCCTTGACCGGCGTAGCCAACACCGGAGGGTTCTGCAGGTACTGCTTGATCTCGTCTAGTGCACCTTGGCATTTGTGATCCCAAACGAATGGAGTTCCCTTCTTCATCAGGTGGCTGTAAGGACGGCACTTGCCTGAAAGATTGGCGATAAATCGCCGGATGTATGCGAGCTTCCCTTGGAGAGACCGCAACTGTTTGAGGGTTCTTGGTGGAGGCATTTCCATGATCGCCTTGATCTTAGATGGATCTATTTCGATACCTCGGTGTCGGATGATGAATCCCAGGAATTTACCCGAGGAGACTCCAAACGCGCATTTGAGGGGATTCATATTCAAATTATATTGCCGAAGGCGTTGAAATACAGTCTCCAGATGCTTTAAATGCTCTTCGTATGACATGCTCTTTACTACAAGGTCATCGATATAGCACTCGACGATGTCATGTATGAGGTCGTCGAAGATCTTTGTCATGGCCCTTTGATAGGTAGCGCTGGCGTTTTTTAGACCAAAGGGCATAACCCTGTAGCAGAATATACCCAAAGGGGTCCGGAAAGCGGTGTGCTTCTGGTCTTCGGGATGCATCTTTATCTGATTGTATCCTGATGAACCGTCCATAAAGGAGAAAACCTCGTGAGTGGACGTGTTATCTATCATTAGCTCGGTTACCGGTACTGGGAAATCGTCCTTCGGACAGGCTTTATTGAGATCCCTGAAATCCACGCATATGCGTACCGTCCCATTTTTCTTCATTACCGGGACGATATTGGAGATCTAGTCGGGATATTGGACTTCTTGGATAAATCCAGAATCGATCAACTTCTTGACTTCGGCGTTGATGCTCATTTCAAGCTCGAGTCGCATCCTTCTCGGCGCCTGCTTGACTGGCTTGATATCTGGGGATATTGCTAATTTATGCACAGCAATCTCCGGATCCAATCCTGGCATCTCGGAGTAGTTCCACGCGAAGCAGTCTTTATGTTGTAGAAGCACGTTTTTAACGCAGCCACCCTTTCTTCAGATAGCAGCTCGCTGACAAATGTCGGTCGCGGATCATCTGCCGATCCCAACTCAATCTTCTTGAGGTTATCTGCAGTAGTATGTATGCCATCTTCCAGTTCTTTCGGAGCTGGCGGAAATTCTGAGATCACCTCATCATCGCTGTTCTCAAAGCACCAGGGAAGGTCATCCATGTTCTTGGGCTCTTCTTTTAATATCGTAATCATGTAACAGGTGCGAATCCGCTTCCAGGACTGAGGTGGATCCGGTTCTGCTCTTGCGGCTTTGGGTTCGTGCTTTTGTGGCGGCGTTACCCTCCAGCCGTTGGATAAAGCGAATCTGCCCTGTTGGTACTGGTCCTCGACCCAGTTCTTGAAGATGAAGCAGTCTTCGGTAGGATGTCCTATGGCTCGGTGATAAGAGCAATAGCTCAGATGAGACGCCTTGTTAGCTTGCTCAGGGTGTTTAGATTCTGGAAGCGCGATCATTTTATGCTTTATAGCGAGCTCGAGTAACCTCTCCGTCTTGTCTCGGGGGAAGGAATACGCTCGACTCATCTTCTTCACGAGGGACAAATCCGGACCATGCAATGCCCGATCACACGACTCTCTAATCCTGCGTCGTTGTTGTCGGCTCCTCTTTCCGCTTCTTGATTTATTTCTGCCTCTGCGTTGGGCCTTTCGTACCACGGGTTGACAGGGATGAGCATCTTTGTCTTTTGCAGCCTGTTGAAACAGACGTTGCGTCCTGGCCTTCTCGTAGATGGCCATCTCACGGTTGTGGTCTTCCCGAGCTTTTTGACCCGCTTTCCTGATAAGCTTGTCCATTCGTTCTTCAAACGGCGGACTCGGCACTTCAATCGCGGGATCTAGTTTTGATGAGGGGTTGGCATTTCCCGACAGGGCGTCCCCTTTTTCATCAAAGGTATATATGGCGTAGTTACTGTGGGCCCGTTCCCGTTTTCCGGTCCTCGCGTATCCGAGCCCAAGTGTTTCCATTTTCCCGTTGGGCAATTTGCGTTGGGTCCCAGGGACATTCCAAATCCTGTTGTAGAACCGAGCTTGTCGAACAGTCTGTTTTAAGGGTACCCCTTGGCGCTTCAATAGCCTCTTTAGTCCATTTATGTAGTATCTGGGCAAACGGATGGGTTGGAGCCTGTCGAGTGTAGCATCCGTGCCATGCCAGATCTCTTTCTCTACTTTCGACTCTGAGGATCGGTAGAATAGGATTACCTTCTCATCCCTTTGCCTGGGAGGGACGTAAAATGTTTGCAGGTCCTGCACATTGTAAGCTTGAAGTGTGTCGAGATCCTTGTAGTGTTCTCGCGGCACCATGGTGATTTGCAAACTCTGATCATCGCTAGGGGGTGCTTGTATTGACGGCCGATTGGAGAACACGGTATTGACCTCATCTTCCGAGTCACTTCCGAAGACCAACATGGGGGCGGACGTCCCCGGGTTGTTGCGTTGAGATGGCCCAGCATAAACTATCTCTTCTTCTTCTTCGGTATCGCTCCCGAAAACAGGGATGGTGGCGGCGGCTTTGTTCTCCGGCTTGCGACACCTTTCTGTATCCTCGAAATCTGGCAAAAAGTACTTCGCATCTTCGTATTTGCGGACTTCGTTCACGGAAAATGGGTTCAGCTCACCTGTTACGGTATACTCGAAACCATCCTTAAAGTACTTTATACACTGATGTTGTGTTGAAGGGATGATGTTGTACTCGTGTAACCAAGGACGACCGAGTAAGGCGTTGTAGCAGGTCTTGGCATCAATGACATGGAATTTGATGTCCGTGACGAGCAGTCCGAAGCGTAGTGTTAGTATTACAGATCCGAGAGTCCGTGACGATTGTGAATCGAAACCGGAGATGGTAATTTTGTCACGAGCGAGGTGTTGCACACTCATGCAGATTTCTTTTAACACCCGAACGTTAAGGAGATTGATGGAGGATCCATTATCCACTAGGATCTTGCCTATCTTGATAACATGGCAGTATCCAGAGACATATAGGGGACGGTTGTGGTCGCACGTCCCGAGAAGGAGGTCTTCGTCCCCGAAAGTGATGTCGGCCGTATGCACTTCCTCCAGTTCATCCTTCATCCTTTCAGTGGCGAGGAAGGCTTGGAATTGCTCAGGTTCTTGTAACGCCTTAATTAGTGAATCTCGCGCTTCTTTTGATAATAGGAGGGCATCAAGATTGCTAAGCTGAGAAGGTAGCTTCCTTAGGTGCGCCAGGATATTGTAGTGTACCTTACCCTTCATGGGAGGGTCTTTGGTAGTCATCTCTTTCATGACTTGGTCATCTAAAGTGATATCCTCAGTGACCTTTTCCTTTCCCTTATCTTTTCTATTTGCGGGCCCAAGATTCTTTTCTGGGAGCGTGCGATTGCGCAGCTGAATGTTCTCGCAGGCATCTGATTCCTCCTCTTTCCCTAAAACGGATTCTTTAAAGAGAGGGACCAAAGCCATTTCTTCATCAGAGTCGCTCCCAAAGGTGAGAACTTGTGACACTCCGGCGTTAACCATGTAACAGTTTCCAGTAGTTCTGTTGTGCCCGTCGGCAGTACTTCTTCGTTCCCGACGAATCTTGCGTTTCATGCGCTTAAAATGTTGCCGATGAGCAACATATCCTTGCCACCATATCTTAAAGGCGTCGCACTCCTCCATGGGGTGTGAAATTTTCCGATGATATGCGCAATAATCAGGGTGCCTCTCCGCCCCATTGAGCATGTTTTCTTCCGAGGGTGGTAGCTTCATTCCCATTGACATGGCATTGGCAAACATTTTCCTCGTCTTGAATATCTTCTTGTCTGCCTCGGATGCCTTTCGATCTGGCGGGAGTACTTCAACTCTTTCGTTCGGCCGCCTGCATTTGGCTCCTTCCGATGCGGCCATCTCACGCTCCTGATCCTCTTTACTCTTTAGACGAATCTCATCTAGAAAGGCGTTGATCATTTCATTTGTTGGCCACACACGCTCTGGTTCAGGCTCTATCCCCAGTTTCTTAGTGCCAGGAGTTTTCTCATCGTCGGTAAACGAGTGGGAGATTACGTTACAACTCGCCACATATCCTTCGGATTCATCCGACGAGCTCTCTCCATCATCTTCCTCTTGAAAGATGTGGCTGAGGAACTCTTGCAGCGTGACAGGAGTTCGCGCTTTTGATTGTACTCTTCCAGCGCGTCGATTTGCTTCTACAAGTTCGTGTGCTCGTCTCCAGGCTTCACGGGCTTCTTGGATTTCTTCTTCTTTTTCTTCGAAGATTTTGACGGTTGGGCGTGAGTATTTGGGCCATCACCACGAGTCTTCGTAGTTGGGCGCGGCTTCAACATCCCTTCGATAATTTGAGGTTCAAGCGGGTCCTTCCATTCGATCGCGGGGCACGCATGAAGGTCCTTCAGCATTCTTTTGGTTTTAGTTGACAGCACGACCTCCCATGGAGCCTCCTCAATAAAGGAACAGGTTTCCCCCGGTGTATCTGCTTTCTTGGGAGCATGCGGCTGTGGTGGGTTCACCTTCCACTTTTCGGACAGCGCAAACTTCCCCTGGAGGTATTGGTCTTCAATCCATCCTTTGAAGACGAAGTAGTCCTCAATCGGATGACTTACCGTTTGATGATAAGGGCAATAGTTAGGGTTATTCACCTCAGTGGGTTGTGGCGGTCGCCTTGGATTTGGTAGGTTTATGAGTCTGTTGCGTACTGCCAGCTCGAATAACCGTTTCGTCTTGTCTCGTGGGAACGAGTAGGGACGCTTCATCTTCTCATTATAATACCGGCGTCTTTCTTCCAATTGATCCGCCAGCTTCGGGGCGTTAGGTTGCTGCTGGGCATTCGCGACGAAGGTTGCCCTTCCTTTACCCTTGTCATTCCGAGGTTCCGACTTCGGGGGAGGTGGTCTATGACCCATCTGGTCCATCTGAGCCAACTTGTCGATTAAAGCCTGAAATGTGGTTGGCTTAAAGAACATCATAAACTGGGAGATATTTGCGTGAGGGTCTAGACTTCCCAAGAACATGCCCACTGCGGGCGCTTCCTCAATGCGTTGCTCGCATTTTGACCACAAATTCCGCCAGCGTATAGCATACTGGACCCAAGTTTCGCCTGGTTTTACCCTGGCGTTAATCAATGCCGTTATTGGAGTGCGTTCGCTGGCGCTTGCGAATCGCTGAGTGAATAGCAACTCCATTTCAGTGAACGTCTTGATAGAATCGTTCGGGAGTTCCGAATACCATTCGAACGCTGTTTCTGATAAGCTGCCCACGAACTGGCGAAGCAACAGTTTATCATCACCGCCGGTGTTACCGCAAAGGGCCCTGAACTGGGCGACATGTTGGTGGGGATTGCCAGTCCCCTTGTAAATATGGAACTTGGGAATTGTGTAACCCGGCGGGTACTTAATTTGGTCGTACCAGCTTGGATATGGCCGCCCCGTTTTTACGATTTGACCAGCTGCTTCAGTCGCATGATGAACCCGGATTTGTTGGGCTATATAGTCGACCAAATCAGCCTTAGAGATTGTCTCCCCTTTGGCCGTTGAGAGGGCCGGTGGTGGCTTTGACGTTTCTCCCCTGTCGTCTTCAAGGACGATCGGGGGATCCTCAGTGGGTGGGTCCTGTTGGATCATCATTCCTATCATATCTTGGAAGAGAAGGCCCATACGCTGTATGTTGGTTGCTTGTTCAGCAGCCTCTTTGTCCTTCTTCTCCAATATCCGGCGAAGGAATTCGGCGTCGGTTTCTTCCTCCTGGCGTTCATCTGAGGACGTTTCTGGGTTTTCTTTTTGCCCGGTAAGTGCGGCCATAACATTCATCATTTCCTGGAGCTTTTGCCGTTGCTCTTGAGCTTTGGTCACCGACCGTGTAAGCGGTCTATGACCTGTAGACGCACGGCTGTCTTCCTTTCCTGACGCCATGTATACGATATGAACCATCATGCCCCCAGACTTAGGGTGTCTGGGCTTAGTGCCTTTAGCTGTCATTGCAGGCTGGGGGATCTTCTCTGGCTTCCTCCTTTTATGAGCAGTGGAAGTTGAGGGGGCCGTTGAGGCAGGCACCCAGACAGCCTTTCGTGGTTTAGCCTGGTGACTGGCTTCCGGTTGGATTTTCAGCTTCTTGTGCTGGCGGGAGAAGTTTGGATCGATCATCGAGTCTTGGGCCTGCCGCCAAACCTTATAGATTTTGGAAGACAGCCGTTGAGGGGATCGGGGCTGTTTTGGCTTTATTTCCGCAACCTTTTTTAGTGGAGGAGGAGACCTCTTTAGCACCGCAGTAGGAGAATTCCTTCGCACCTTATTTAGCATCTCGAAACTGTTCCCAATTGGAACGGCAGCATTAACTTCCACCGTTGGGGTTGGTGGAGTTAGCCCAGAGGGGGAGTTGCCCCCAGCCTTCCTTACTCGGCGCCAGTGGCGACGTCGAGCGTGTCGAGCGGACGGCGCTGGTTCAGCGGTGAGGATGGCTTCGTCTTGCCCCCTGTGTAGGTGGGGGGTCGCTGCTGGTGTTAGCCTGTCAAAGACCGATGTCCTTTTGGTAGCAGCAGCGGGAGCTGGAGCCGTCAATCTTGTAAAGACCGACTTTTTGGCAGGGGAAGCCGCTTTGACGACTTCAGGAGCAGGGCCAGTCACTTTCTTAGAAGCAGCCTTCTCTGGGATTGTAGGCCCCATTGTGGGTCCACAGGAGTTCTGGCCCAATCTTAGAGAAGACCGAGGCGCTGATGTTGGGCGACCTGTTGAGAAGGGTCACGGCAGGGGTAAGACGATCAAAGACCGACTTCTTTGGAGCTTCCTTTGTCAGCACCGGAGCTGTGAAGCTTGTCGGCGGGAGCATGGTCCCAAAAAACAATCCCGTGGTGGCTCGAGTGACCTGTTCCATGGGCATTGTGAACAACGAAGCAGCTTGGGGTCCGTAGGCTATACCTCCTGGCGAGGTAGAGCGTTGGTTGCAATTGCAGTCCGAGCGGTTGGAGCATTTCGCAGAAGTAGAAGCCATCGATTCTTTGCTTTTTGCAATAAGCAAGACGCCAAGTCTTAGTATCTTGAAACCCAAGGGCAACCATTAGCGAACCGCGATTGGTTCGCGAATCACGACACACGAAGTGTGGAGTGGAAAGAGGAAAAGGTCCCACCGGGCGTGCCAGAATCTGTTCCCCTCCGAAGGATGGCGCGACTGGGCGTCTTGGCTGAAATTCGGGGCAGATGCTAATTGGTGTTATCCGTCCACCTCTCCGAAGATGCCAAGTTGACTTATGGCACCGTATATCGAAGGTTTGAACGGATGCGTCCGATGTAGCAGACTTCGTCAGATTCCCCCTAGCTTGAGGGGTTTTTGATTGTGGAGACGCTCTTCCCTGCAGGCGCAAGCCCCTGCAGTTAATTACGCTACCGCATCGCGGTAACTACTTTCTCCTTCTCCAGATGGTCACTTCGTGTCGTGTGTGTTTGTTTTGTGTTTTGTTGCCCGTGGATTGTATACGGAGACTGAGTTATGTCGTCGCCCGTAGGGCGTGGACTAGTCCAAATCCGTATTATCTTAGATTCGGGTTTGGGGGTTTGGGTTTAAGGATACGTTAGCCTCATTTGAGCCTAAGATCGACTTAAACGTTTGTTAAGGATACGTTAGTCTACTTTTTAGACTAAGATCAACTTAACGGGATCGTTTAGATCCAGCAAGAGAGCAATAAAAGGGGGCTCTGTTGTTTAGTTTAGTGACGTTGCGGTCGGTAGGTAGTTTAAGGACATTGCGGTCCAGGTTAAGGACGTCATAGTCCATGGGTTTAAGGACCCCACAGTCCGTTGTTAGTTTTAAGACATCTCGGTCAAAGTTAAGGACCTCATAGTCCTTGGGTTTAAGGACCCCACAGTCCGTGGTTAGTTTTAAGACATCTCGGTCAAGGTTAAGGACCTCATAGTCCATGAGTTTAAGGACCCCACAGTCCGTGTCAATGTGTGGTCATTGGGACCGTCACCTCTTTGAAGAAGTTGAGGAATTACAACGCCAAGTATCGAAGGAGTGAAGAGATGTACCCTTGAACCGGGGTGGATTAAATAGTCGTTGGCCCAATTTGGGATCAAGACCAATTAATTATGTTATGAGCCCATTAGCCCAGTTAAGTCTGAATTGAGGACTTATGGCCATCTTGGGCTAAGTCCAATCATGTTTGGAATATTGGCTTCCTGTTGGTCCATTGAAGAAGAGGATTTGCCTCTGGCCATTAATTCAACAGTGTTGAACACTGGGATCAAGTTAGTGTTTTAACACTAAAAGACAGTTGGTGTTAGACACCAGCAACAGGGGGTTCAAATTAATGTTAAACACTAGGGCAAATCAGTGTCAAACACTAGCAGCAGAGGCTTAAAATTAGTGTTGAACACTAAGAAATTCAGTGTTAAACACTGCAAATAAAGTTCTTTGATTAATGTTAAACATTAAGGCCAAACAACACTGGATTCAGGGGTTCCAATTTAGTGTTAAACACTAAGGCAAGAGGGGTCACGTGGTAACACGTGAGGGCGCCCTCCCTTCATTTGTTCTGCTGAGAATATTGCATCTTTTAGAGTATCACGTGCCATCACGTGACGTGCATTCAAATGCTTATATGTTAAAGCTTCTGCCAAGGGTCACGTGGGTCATGTGAGGCACTGCCTCAAAGGGGCTTTTCTGTAGATCTTTTTGGGGGTCACGTGGTGACACGTGACCTTGCCTCTATGTATGTTCTTCAGAAGATCTGTTAATCCCTTTCAAGAATAAAATTCCTCGTAGGGTTGAATCCTAACAATAATTTCAGAGGAATTAAATTCCTATAGTTCTTTTGAAGATTTATATTCTGAGATAGAGTTGAACTCTGAATTTTCTGCAGGAATTAAATGTGAAGAACTGAATTCTGTCATAGGGTTAAACCCCTAAAAAAAGCTTTAAGGAATTAAATTCCCACTCTCTGTTAAAGAATTATTCTGAGCATTGGGATTCTGTCATAGGGTGAAACCCTAATCTCTTCTTTCTTAAGGGAATTAAATTCCTGTTATTTTAACAGAACTAAGTTCTTAACTAGGGTTAAACCCTAATTCTATTTATTCTGAAGGAATTAAATTCCCATAACATAGGGTTAAACCCTAATTTTATTTTAAAGGAATTAAATTCCTATAGTTCTGTGAGAATTAAATTCTCAGGCTTCCATTCTCTCTCTATGCTTTGGATCTGCATGGCAGGATCTCAACCCATTGAGAATTAAATTCTCAACTCAAGGGGAGATGTGCACTTTACAGATCCTCCACCAAAGAGAGAACTATGTTCTTCTGTTTTTATATCAGAGTTAAACTCTGTTGAGAATTAAATTCTCTTTTCCTTTCAAAAAGCCTTCCCATTCTTACCTAGGGTTTTCTTTTGCAGAAGATCCCAATTTCTCCAAAGTATCAAGACTCCCCTCTTTTTTTTGTCTTGATTCCTTTCTGCCTCTATATATCTCTCTCTCTATATGTCTCCCTCTGTGTGTCTCTTGGCTCCTATTTATAGGAGAAGCAGCCGAGTCAATTAGTTTTTGATGAATCTTTCATTGAGAGATTTGATTTGTATTCACCATTCGTTTTGGACCTTTGGATTATTAGGTGAATTTTATTCACCATTGGATTTTAAATCCAGAGATTCTCCTTTGTTATTTCGGTTAGATTTTAAGGGGAAATCTTTCCAAATTCGAGATTTTTCCATAGATAGATGATATTTAATCACCTTTAAATCTTTAATTCAATCGGTTCCTTTGGAAAGATTTGAGAGGTCTTTTCTCAGAATTTAATTCTGTTAACAGTTAGGCTTTGAAAGCCGGTCACGTGTGGCCACGTGACCCTTGGTCATGTGTGGGCATGTGACCCCCTTGGAACGAGCCCTCTTCTTTCTTTTTGCGCTCTGCCTTCTGGTCGCTGCTTAACCGTCACGTGCCACCACGTGACCCTCGTCTGGCCCTTTTTCTTGATTTAACCGGAGAACAAGTCTGCTGCTTTTGAGTATCACGTGCCAACACGTGACCCTGGTCACATGGGAGCACGTGACCTCTTCTGAAGCCTTTTCCTTGATGTAGTCGGGAAGCTGAATCTGCCTTGCCGATGCTTTTAAATGTCACGTGCCAACACGTGACTGCTGGTCACGTGCCAGCACGTGACCCTTTCCTGAAGCCTCTTCCGTAGGCTTTCCTGATTTTAAATCAGGAAACATGTACATTTACTTTATATTGCTTAGATACGCTTAGCGTGTTTACTTCTGAGTAAATACGTAGCAGCCTCGTCGTGTCCTCTACCCGTACACTGGGAAGCGGGGCGTGACAGGTTTTACGAGCCGTAAGGGTTTCATAAAGGTATTTCTCTCCACGAGCCGAGAGGATCCCGTAGGTGTATTTTCTCCTTGGGAATCGTGGGGATTCCTAAGTGTGTGTTCTCTTATAAGTCGTAAGGATCTCATAAGTAAATTTTCTCCTTATAAGTCGAGAGGACTTACAAGTGTCGTTTACCACACGAGGACTTGGTGATGGAACGTTTATTTGTGCCCGTGGATTGTATACAGAGCTCAATATTGGACCACTTGTAGGGCAACTTGGGGAGTGTGATAGCTTAAGAACAGGTTCATGTCCTTTTATCTTAAGGCTTTTGAATCCTATGAGCCATGAGGGTCTCATAAGAGGGAGATTCTCCTTACGAGTCGTGAGGATCTCGTAAGTGTAATTTCTCCTTAGGAATCGTTGGGATCCCTAAGTGTGTTGCTCCTTTATGAGTCGTAAGGATTTCACGCAGGTGTTTTCTCCTCACAAGGTCAAGAGGATCTTGCAGGTGTTTTTATTTTAACGAGATCGCGCCCTTTCGGGTTTTCACAAGCTCGCTGGCAGCCCTGCTGTTTTTACTCATGGAGCCTTTTCGGATTTTCATCCGTGCCCATTTCGGTTGTGGGCGTACCTTTTTTTTTACTCCTTTGTTCTCCAATGGGACTTAGAGGGGACTTCTCCACCGGGGTAGCAACGTAGCCAGTGGGATTTGAGTGGAAGCTCTTGCCGTTGGGACTTGTGGACTTGAATTCCATTATCGTCGTGCTTGAGGCAACGTATTAGTTTAGGGACATCTCGGTCCTGTGTTAGTTTAGGGACATCTCGGTCCATGCACAGCTTCGAGGCGAAGTTTTGTCGGATACTACTTATAGATTTTTGACTCAGGAAGACAACGAGCGGACATAAGCGTCGTCATCTATCATTAACCTGAGTTGTGACTTGTCAGGCATAGTATTTCTTAAGGAACCGACCGTTTATTGGACGGAAGGGTCTTTCGCCATGCATATCCATGAGCAAGTAGGCCCCATCTTGGTAGACATTTTCTATGATGTACGGGCCCTCATAGTTTGGCTTGAATTTCCCCCGCTTTGCACGGTTGGAGATTATAGGTCTTTTGACAACTAGCACGAGTTCGCCTTGGCGGAATGTTCTTGGTCTGGTTAGTCTTTCGTATGAGCGCGTCATCCTTGCTTTGTAAGCTTCCAGGTTTTGCTGCGCCATTAGGCGAGTTTCATCGAGGGCATCGAGCTCCTCGAGCCAAAGATGGGCGTTTTCTTCATCCGTCAGCTCATATCAAACTACCACTCGTAGAGAGGGTAGCTCTATCTCCAAGGGAACTAACGCCTCCGTGCCGAATACCAACGCGAATGGCGTTGTATTCATGGCCGTTTTGAACGTGGTTCAATACGCCCAAAGAGCTTCATGCAGTCTCTCGTGCCAGTCCCTTTTATTTCTGGACACCGTTTTCTTTATGATCTTCGTCAAGGTCTAGTTGAAAGCCTCAGCTAGACCATTAGCTCGGGGATTATAGACTTAAGAGTATCTCCAATCTATATTATGCTGCGGTGCGAAGCGGCTGATCTTATGTCTCCTATAGGCCGGTCCATTATCCGAGATGATTCGTCGCATAGTGCCGAACCAGTAGATGACATGTGTCCTGAAGAAATGGAGGATGTTCTCCGTCTTCACCTCCCTTAGCGGTACCTCCTCTGCCCATTTAGAGAAGTAATCGGTTATTGCCAATATGAACCGATGTCCTTTGGATGATGCTGGATCGATAGGCCCGATTATATTGGTTCCCCACATTTTGAACGGCCATCTAGCCAGCGTTGGGTGCAGCGGATTTGGATGCTGGTGGATTAAGTCCCCATGAATTTGGCACGAGTGACACTGTTTCGCATATTCGAGGCAGTCCTGAATCATTGTGGGCCAATAATAGGCAATTCTCTTGATCTTCAGCTTCATCTTCAGTCCGGCCCAATGAGAACCGCAGAGTCCGTCGTGAGTTTCTTGGACGACCCTTTTTGCTTCTTCTGGTCCTAGGCATCTCAGCCACAGACAGTCGAATGGTCTCTTATAAAGAGTATCATCGACGAAGGCAAAGGACATGGCTCGCTTCATGAGCTGATGTCTTGACGATGCGTCTTTGGGTGTTCGATGGGATTTGAATTAGTCTATGAAGACTTCTCTCTAGTCCTTGACCCTTTCTTCGTCTTCTATTTGGAGGATCGCTTGTCTGGTAGCTTCTTTTCTTTCAGACGACTCTGGGGATATTTCTGCTAGCGCGAGAATCCGGCGGCTCTGCACAATGATCCTTACGTCATCGAGATTTTCGTCGGCCAGTTCTTTAGCGAGCTTGGCTAACGCATCCGCCTTGCTATTTTCCACACGCGATATGCTTTCTAGTATGTAGGAAGGGATTTGCGTTAGCAGTTGCTGCACTCTTTCACCATACCTGATCGGTTCTGGCTTGCACGTCTGATAGTCACCATTTACTTGGCTAATGACCAGTTGGGAGTCTCCATATATGAAGATGTTTTTAATTCCCATTTCGACAGCAATCTCAAGACCTGTTATCAAAACTTCGTACTCAGCCTCGTTGTTTGTTCTTGGCTCTGTCAATGAAAGGGAGAAACACATTATCCCTTCTTGCGGGGTCACGAAGATAAGGCCCACCCTGGCTTTAATCATAGGGGTGTTGTGCTTTCGCTTTTTCATGGAAGATACTCCATCGAAGTAGAGTTCCCATCGGGCATTATTTCCTTCCTCCTCCTTGTCGATTGCCTCGAACGCATGTTCATCTGGAAATTCGCAATTTAAGGGAGAATCGGTTAGTATTGGATGCTCAGCGAGAAAGTCGGTGATGGCCTGGCCTTTCACTTCCTTGAGGGGCCGATATGTTATCGAGAACTCCATCAAGAGGAGGGCCCATTTGGCAAGCCTTCCTGTTAGTATGGCTCTTGACATCAAATATTTGAGAGGATTCACCTTTGATATGAGATGGACCTCATGCGCCAAGGCATAATGTCAAACTTCGTTATCGCAAAGATCAGTGCCAGATAATGCTTTTCAATGGGGGAGTATTTATTTTCTGCACCCAGAAGGACTCGACTCAAATAGTAGAGAGCTCTCTCTTTTCCCTAATCGTTCTCCTGTGCCCGTAGCGCGCCTAAAGAACCTTCAAGGGCTGTTGTGTACAGGATGAGGGGCTTTCCCTTGACCGGAGCGGTCAGCACCGGCGGGTTCTGCAGATATTGCTTGATTTCGTCCAATGCACTTTGGCATTTACGACCCCAAACGAACGGGGTCCCCTTCTTCTTTAGATGACTGTAGGGGCGGTATTTTCCGGAGAGATTGGTTATGAACCGTCGGATATACGCGAGCTTTCCTTGGAGAGACCACAATTGTTTGAGAGTTCTTGGCAAGGGCATTTCCATAATCGCCTTGATCTTTGATGGGTCTATTTCGATGCCTCGGTGTCGTATGATTGTTGGGGTAAAAATTTACACCCCGGTTGACCAAGTCAAAATCAAAGTCAACCCCAAGCCAAGTGGGCCCAAGCCTAGATCCAGTGGGCCCACGCCCGGGTCGAGCCCGAACATGAAGCGGCCGACCTCCCACCACGCCAAGATAAAAATTTTGTAATAAACAATTTTGTTGTATTTCTTTTTTTTTATTATTTATTTTATTTTATGGACAAATGTAAGAAAAATAGGCATAAAGCCAAATTTTTGTAAAGCCCATGGCTTATGTGCAAAAAGAAATGGCACATGAGCCATGGGTTAGGCAAAATGCCATTTTGTGAAGCCCAAGGGGCTATGTGTAAAGTGTATAGCCTATAAAGGCAAAGATAATGAAAAAATCTCACAACTTTTCTCTCTCCAAAAAAAAGTTTCAGATCTGAGATCTTTCTTCCTTCTTCAAGGTTCCAAAACCTTCTTCTTTCTTTTGAATTAAATCAAGAGTTTTACTCTTCCTTTTTCAAAACTAAATAGTTTTCCACCACAAAACCCATTAAGGGGAACTCAGATCTGCCATCAGATCTCAAAAAGAAAAGATTTTTAAATCTCACATCTCTTTATCTCCAAGATCCGGCCAGCAAAGGAAGAAGAAGGACCCATTTCCTTAACCCAAAGCATCTTAGGAGTTTAACTCCGCCCTATTTTCTCTTTAGAGAATTTCCGGGGCTAAAAACCCCCATTTTTCCTCGCTGGTGCGCTCTGCGCTCGAGCGCAAAGCGCCCACGTGCCGACACGTGGCGCGCTTGCGCTCCAGCGCTCTGCGCTCGAGCGCAAAGCGCCCTCGTGCCGACACGTGGCGCGTTGCGCTCCAGCGCTCTGCGCTCGAGCGCAAAGCGCCCACATGCCGACACGTGGCGCGCTTGCGCTCAAGCGCCCAGGCGCTGGCCCCACGCATTCTTTGGATGTCTTTTCCCCCCTTTTTATATATATACATATGTATACAAATGTACACATACACATACTCCACGACACTGTCCCTGTTAGAAAAAAATTTCTAACGGGGCGCTGCCCCGCACCCCGTAAGGGGGCTGCTAGCCCCCTTGACCCCCAGCCCGCTATCCGGGTAGCGGGACCCCCGTAAAAACTCTGCGTAGCTCCCGATATATTTAAACCCCCCTCCAAAACACAACACACGTACACTGCACATTGAGTTCGCATGACCTGTTTAACCCGTCAATCGGAGGTTCCCTCGCTCCAAAGGCAAGGGGTAATTAACGGCAGCTTAGTCCGCGGCTGCCGGAGATTCGGATCCCCACAATCATTAAACCCCGGCCTATCCTAGGCAGGGGGAATCTGTAGTACGCCTGACAAGTAGGCGCGTATTCCCATCTCAATGGGGTGACGAAAAACACCCTACAGATTCTGGCACGCCCGGTGGGACCAATCTCTCCTCCCATATTTCGGGTTAAACGTTCATGCGAACTCAATTAATACACATATCGATTGCCTATACTGAAATGATGTTTTTTTCCGTGCAGCAATCAACCTTCGACGACAATGTCTCTCCAGACGAAGTCAGCTTCCAACGTGACCCCGATTCCGTACGTGGTCAAGATCAACGCTCGTGTGGTTCTCCCCGCAAGCCTCAGTCGACAGTGGGAGGAACCACCCCGCCAGTTCGGCTCCGTCATCATCTACCCTGCCGGAAGCGCTCATCTGGCGGAGATCCCGGCGGAACAGGTGGCCAAGCCAGTCTCAAGGGGTAAGAGGCCGAATGTCGTGATCGCCAAGGTACCACAACCGAAACTTAAGACGGTATCTGAACGATTCTCTGGTGCTCCAGTAGGGGGCAGGAACTTCGGTACAAAGGGCAACATTAAATGTTGCGGACAAGCTCAGGCGATGACTCCAACAAATGCACAATCGAGGGTATCTCCAAGGCCCTCCATTGCCCGGTCTGCGGTGTCTTCCCAAAGAGCCGAAGTCTGCCAGGCGCTTAGAACAGAAAAGTTAAGGCAGAAGCAGCTCAGGTATCGAGCCAACAAGAGGGCTAAGGCTTCGGCCAATTGGAATCGTGTGAAGTTCCAAGTGCAGGGTTGCCCGGCGACGACTGCTGAGTCGGACGTAAGAATCAGCAATTCCTTCGAGCCTCTGAAGTGGGTTCAGAAAAATGCCATGACCGCCAGAATCAAGAAGACGGCGGTCCGAACAGTGCTACAAAGAGACGTGTCCTGGCCCCAACAGAAAAAGTATGACACTGTCTCTTCAAGGGTCTATCAGGCGCTATGTGCCGCACGAAAGCAGCGGGAAAAATCCAGAAAAGAAGCGCCAGCACCATTCAAGAACCTGGTTAGGCCGGCCGCCTTCAATCGACTACCATCTACCGAAACAAGGGGGTCAAGACAGCGATCCGTGAAATCAGCTGCCAATGATAGAAAAACAGCCGGATATATCATCCATACGGTCTATATGGCGGGCGGACGCCCCAGCGACAACCTTCGCAGCAAAAGCAAGGACGGGGCCACCACATCCCAATCCCAATCTAGCCTGAATGTGGTTGCCGCCGCCCAAGAACAGCCGCCCCCGCTGGATGAAGAAAACCCTCTCGATGAGGATGATAGGCAGATAGACCCCTCGGTCCATGTAGAGTCAAGCTCGGACAGCGAGGAAGAGCCGACTTTCCGCCCCAGGACTGCGGAGCAGGAGCTGCTTCAAGAGCTTCGAAAACAGCTCAGGAGCAAAGATAAAGAGATGGCCAAGCTCTATTCGAAGATTGACGACTTAACGAACGTGGTGATGCAGCTTACGGCTCAAATTGCTTGAGCGCCTCCCAATCAGGCACAAGCCGCTACTAATCAGCCGGGTGATGACATTCCGAGGCAGCCAATGCCTGTTCCTTTGGGACCAAGACTGGTCAAGCCAAATGAAAGCCGGCCACATTCCGCTTCTGGGGACGCCTTGGCCCCAGATAGCACTATCCCGCTAACACAGGATCGGATAATAGATTTGGTCACCAACAAGGTTAAAACATTGGTGGCCGAAGCTGAAGCTCAGAAAGAAATCGGCAGTAGTGGGCGGCCATATCCCGCGCAGTACGATCTAATTGAGTTCCCAAGCGGCTACGTCATTCCTAAGTTCGGAAGATTTGATGGAACGGGGAATGCAAACCAGCACGTCGCCCACTTCAAAGCATCGTGCGGAAATACAGGGGGCAATGACGCGCTCCTTCTTCGTCAGTTTGTCAACAGCCTGACCGGCGTCGCCTTCGACTGGTATGCGAGTATACCGGACGGGTCCATCATTACCTTTGCCCAAATGGAGTCCCTGTTTCGGCAAAGGTTCATGAGTGTCAATGATAAAATCTCCATTGCCGACCTTGTGAGGACCAAGCCGGGGAAGAATGAAAGCAACACCGACTTTATCGCCCGATGGCGTAATCTCACAGTCAAGTGCGAACCGCCGCTGGAACAGGACCAGTCCGTCAGCCTTCTCATTGGGAACCTCAGCAATTGGATGGTCCCATTCTTGTGTACAGCGGGCCTCAAGACATTTCAGGAGCTAACCAAGAAAGTCCAAATGCTGGAACGCTCGAAGCAAGAGTCCCCTCCAGACTCTCAGAGAGACAAAACCTGGAAAAGCAAGCGGGACGACAACCGTAGAAGCGGGAGTTCCAGCAGTACCAATGTCTTCAATGCCTCCAACAATGAAGAAAAGCGAAGGGCGGGCGAATCCAAAACCAACCGGTCTCGAAAGCCATTGCTGGGAGGAGATGGGCCTTCCCTAGAGGAGAAGAAGAACAAGGTTTACTCTTTCAGAAGGGACAAGGTCCGTAAGATATTTAAAGATGCCTTAAACAACGGCCTACAATTGCCGGAGTCGAAAAGACCTCAAGAAGCAAAAATGACCGACAATCCTCTGTATTGCCCGTACCACCGAGTAGTGAGCCATGCGATCGAGGATTGCTATATCTTCAAAGACTGGGTCGAGAAGCAGTACAAGGCTGGAGAGATCGAGCTGTCCAAAAGTGTGTTGGTGAACAATCAAGTTGCAACCACCAACTTTATACAGACAGAAGTTGAAGCCTTCTGGGAGCAGACAGCCGAACCCGCTGCCCCGAGAAATGAAACGGAATCATCGCGGCCTCCGTGGAGTACACACATATCTAATAAGACGAAGAAGATGATAAAGCTACTTCGGAAAGAACCCAGAACGGAATGGGAAGGGCAGAAGAAGCCTACCAGTCCAGCTGCCAATGCGGCTCTATCAGGCTCAAAATCCAAGAAGCTCAAGAAGAAGAAAAATGCAGCTCGGCGCGAAAAAGTGTCTGCAGGGAGATCGACCATTCAAAAATATATCGATTCCCTCGAAGAATATGAACAAAAGGAAAGAACATTGATTCAATTGAAGGAGTTCTTCCCTGTACAAGCGGCTGAAATTCTGGAGGAGTTAGAAGAAGACTCCAATGAAGAGATCCCAGTAGTGACCTGCTACGCCATCCATCTTGGCAGCGACTCCGAGGATGAGCTCTGTTTTCCCGAAGAGGACGAGGAGCTCACCACAAAGGCCAATCAAATCCAGCTCAGAGGCGGCAGGGCTCTACCGCAAAATCAGAGCAACGCCCCAAAAGGGAAGGAAAAACAAGTCGCTAATGAAGAAGTTGGCAGAGAACCGGCTGATGAAAACATAAGTCATTCCTCGGTGGACTATAATGTCTTGGCACATCTCCGGAAGCTTCCGTCTCTCCTTAGCATCTACGACGCCTTGGTCCTATCTAAGGAGCTTAGAGATGTTCTCATTCACGCTCTACAAAACCCCGAGCGGTATCAGGCTCACTTTGCGGAAATTAATATGAAAGAAGCCCAGCACGCTTTGCATGCCGCCGCAGTCACATTTAAGGATGAAGACTTGTTACTGGGAACGGCTGAGCATAATCGGCCGCTTTACGTGACCGGGTACAACGACGGAGATCGAATTAATCGCATATTGATTGACCCGGGGTCCTCAGTGAACATCATGAACTTGCAAACTCTGAAGAGTTTATCAATGGACGTCCGACACCTGTCAAGGGAATGGATTGTCATTCAAGGCTTCAACCAAAATTGCCAGCAAGTTCTGGGGTCCATAGCTCTGCCAATCAAATTCGGGGATCTGCAAACTGAAGCTAAGATATACGTGATCGACGCCGACACGTCTTATAAGATTCTCTTAGGGCGGCTGTGGCTCCACGATTACGGCATCATTCTGTCAACTCTCCATCAATGCATGAAGTATACTAAAAATGGCGAAAAAAGACGCATTGACGGAGACATCCAGCCGTTCGGTGTGCATGAAGTCCGATATGAAGATTCTCGGTACTTTATGAACCACCAAAATGCTAAGCCACAACTGAATGAGGATAGACCGGCCCCAAGACTCAAAAGAAAATCTGCGCCGGCTGTCACTTTCAAAAGAAAAAATACCCAAGTGCACCCGCATTTCGGCAGCGACACTGATGAGTCCGACGCTGGAAGCCCGTCCTTCCGCAAAACTCGTCCTCATTTTGGCAGCGATACGGACGAATCCGTTACTGAAGGCCCATCTAGCAGAAAAGTCCACCCTCATCTTGGCAGTGACACTGAAGAGTCAGAAGAAGAGGACCTGCCGTGCAACAGCTGTGCAGATCGGCCCCCCATGCAGCAAGCGAAACTACGAGAGACCTTCGAAGTCGCAGAAGGGTCCCTAGCCATCACAAGGGTGCCGGAACAGATGTGCAAAGAGCTCGACGCATTGTCAGTCTCTACCGTGGACCAGCTGAAAACTTTCTACGTGCCCGGGAGGAAAAATGGACAGAAGGGCATCCTGTTTTACAGGTCAAACCCCGTTGTGCACCCAGACGACCTTTCTGTCACATGCCTTCCCTATGAGAGAGGCATAAGAGCCGTCCTCAATCCCAGATACTATGCGCCCGAGATGCGGGAATACTTTAAGAAGTGCGGATGCCGGTTATATCAAACGGAGTCCGAAGCAAAGTTTTACGAAGGGCTATGGTATCCGCCCCAGGTCCGAGCACTCATCGATGGACGAATTCCAGATAGACGGGGCATAGGCTATATTCAACCTGATTCCAAAGCGTGCTACATGATCCATGTTGGTGAGGCCAGCGAAAGATCGAATAATGATGACGAGATAGCCGAGCCAGAAGAAGCTCCTCAAGAGCTCGAAGATAGCGGACAAGCAACCTTTGATGAGCTAACCGAGATCGACTTAGGAACGCCCGATAATCCAAGGCCGACCTACATCAGCTCACTCTTGTCGGAGGAAATGAAAGAGCAGATAATTGCCCTGCTGCGTGAGTTCGTCGACTGCTTCGCGTGGACATACAAAGAAATGCCTGGCCTTTCCCCTGAGGTAGCCGTGCATAAGCTGGCTATATCTCCTGATGCTAAGCCAGTCAAACAAGCTCCTCGAAGAATGAGAAGGGAGTTGGAAGAAAAGGTCATCGAGGAAACCAAGAAACTCATCGATGCCGGCTTCATCAGGTAAGAGAAATATGCAGACTGGATCACATGCATAGTCCCAGTGAAGAAGAAAAATGGGCAGATCCGAGTTTGTGTCGATTTCAGGGACCTCAACAAGGCATGTCCTAAAGATGACTTCCCGCTACCGGTCATGGAAATGATGGTCGATGACACCTCAAATTATGAACTGTTCACCTTTATGGATGGCTCGTCTGGATATAATCAGATCAAGATGTCGCCTGAGGATGAGAAGCACACAGCATTTCGAACCCCGATCGGAATATATTGCTACAAGGTAATGCCATTCGGACTGAAGAACGCAGGTGCTACGTATCAAAGGGCGATGACTAATATCTTTGATGACCTAATCCATAAAGTCGTCGAATGCTATGTTGATGATCTGGTCGTCAAGACTAAAGCCAAGGCCGATCATATCCAAGATCTCAGGACCGTTCTCACCAGACTGAGGGAATACGATCTGAAGATGAATCCTCTGAAGTGCGCTTTTGGCGTGTCATCGGGAAAATTCCTGGGCTTCATAGTCCGATATCGAGGGATCGAAGTTGACCCATCAAAGATAAAGGCCATCATGGAGATGCCCCCTCCGAAGAGTCTGACGCAGCTAAGATCTTTTCAAGGCAAGCTTGCTTATATACGGAGGTTTATCTCAAATTTATCGGGGAGATGTAGGCCCTTCTCAAAGCTCATGAAGAAAGAAGCTCCTTTTATTTGGGATGCCGAATGTCAAGCAGCGTTCGAAAGCATCAAACAGTACTTGTTGCACCCTCCAGTGCTGGCCGCTCCCATTCCAAATAAACCGCTGATTCTCTACACTGCCGCGCTGGATGAGTCACTCAGTGTGCTCCTTTCCCAGAATAACGAGGAGGGAAAAGAAAATTCCCTCTACTACCTCAGTCGAACTCTAGTCGGGGCGGAACACAACTACTCCCCAATCGAAAAGCAATGCCTGGCTCTGATATTTGCTGTGAAGAAGCTGAGGCACTATCTACTCGCTCATCGGGTTATGCTGATCTCCAAGGTCGACCCGCTCAAACACTTGATGACCAGAGCGAGCCTAGCCGGCAGAATGGCAAGATGGGCTGTTATGCTACTTGAGTTTGACATAGTTTACACTCCTCAGAAAGCAGTAAAAGGGCAAGCTCTTGCAGACTTTCTCGCTGCTCATCCTATACCAGAAGGGTCGCCGCTAAATTGTGAGTTACTCGATGAACAAGTGCTGCACCTCGAGGAAGATGAGCCATGTTGGGAGCTCTACTTCGATGGAGCCTCGTCAATAAGGACCTCCAATAAATCAAGCATCCCGGAGATAAAAGCAGGGATAGGATTGGTGTTCATCACACCATTAATGGGAACCCTACGGCGTTCTTTTTCTCTCATCGAGCCTCGGACAAACAATGAAGCTGAGTATGAAGCTCTGATAGCTGGTTTGGAGCTCGCCATAGAAATGGAAATCCGTCGGCTACGAGTTTACGGTGACTCCCAGCTCGTCGTCAACCAAGTAAGCGGCAATTATAAGATATACAAACCCGAATTAGCTCGGTACAGAGGTCGAGTGGTGGAACTCATGAAACGGTTCACTCATATTGAACTAATGAGAGTCCCTAGAGCGTTGAACGGAAAGGCTGATGTACTCGCTCGCTTGGCCAACGAGCTGGCTGATCCTGACATGGACGAAATTCTGATTACAGTCAGGAGCCGGCAAATTCTACCCCCAGTCTCTCTACGAGAAGAGGAAAGCGCGGAACAGAAGAGCAGTCCTGCGGAAGAAGCTTCGATCATCTAAGACGAGCCCGATTGGAGAGAACCCTTCATAGAGTACCTCCGATACGATAAGCTGCCCGAAGAAAAATCTGCGAGGATTCAGCTGAAGAAAAGAGCTCTCCGATACGTGTTTGTAAATGACACGTTATACCGCAGGTCATATGACCAACTCTGGCTCAGGTGTCTGTCATTGGCCGAAGCCCAAAAGGTCATGAAAGATATTCACTCGGGCGTTTGCGGTGCTCACCAATCTGGCCCCAAGATGCGACTTCAAATCAAATGGCTTGGGTATTACTGGCCCACCATGATACGGGATTGCGGAGAGCATGCAAAGAAATGTTATATCTGCCAAATTCACGGTGATTTTATTCACAAGCATCCCAATCCATTGCATCCTACGGTGGCGTCGTGGCCCTTCGAAGTCTGGGGCACCGACATTGTTGGTCCAATTGATCCTCCGTCATCTAAAGGCCGCCGGTTCATACTGGCCGCGACAGACTACTTCTCCAGATGGGCTGAAGCTGTCCCGCTAAAAGAAGTCAAGACAAAAGATATTCTGACATTCTTCCAGCATAATATTCTATACCGCTTCGGTACACCAAGAAGAATCATTTCTGACAATGGGCCTTCTTTTAAGAGCTTCAATGTCTCAAGGTTCGCTACTCAGCACAAGATAGACAGGAGATATTCCTCCATCTATAATCCAAGAGCCAATGGGCTAGCCGAAGCCTTCAATAAGACTCTATGCAAGCTCCTGAGGAAAAATGCTTCAGCCAACAAGAGAGACTGGAATCTCAAGCTTCACGAGGCATTGTGGGCATATCGTACCACGCACTGTACTCCAACTCAGTCCACTCCATACTCATTACTCTTCGGAGTGGAGGCGGTCCTCCTCCTCGAAGTCGAAGTTCCAAGCTTAAGAATGGCCGTTCAGCATGAGTTGACGGAGGAGGAAAACGTGCTCCTTCGACTTGAAGAACTCGATGCCCTCGAAGAAAAGAGGCTCGCGGTGCAGCAAAGTCTAGAGCTATACCGAGCCCAAATGTCACGGGCCTATGACAAGATAACCCGTCTCCGCGCATTCAAGAAAGGTGAATTGGTGTTGGTCCTCAAAAGACCGATCATCCCCAATCGACATGCCAAGGGAAAATTCGAGCCGAACTGGGAAGGACCATACGTCATCGAGAAAGTGTTCGACGGAGGATCCTACCAACTAATAAGTGCCGAGGGAGAAAGGCCTATGCCACCCATCAATGGCCGATATCTCAAGAAATACTACACATGAATGCTCCAAGTCGCAGGAGAATTGAGCACATCAGCCCTACGGTCTGGATCAAACATCCTGCAAAACCGTATACAATCCACGGGCGTAAATGACCCCTATTTCTCCCAAATCCTGCCGGTGAGACTACTTTTAAAGTCCCACCAGCGGCAAAAAAAAGAAAAAGAAAGAAAAAGAAAAAAAAGAAGAAGAAATAAACGGTATGTCCACAAGCAAAACGGGTACGGATGAAAACCCGAAAGGGCTCCATGAGTAAAAACAGCAGGACTACCGGCGAGTCTGTGAAAACCCGAAAGGGCGCAAACTCGTGAAAAGAGATGAAATACACTCACAAAGTCCTCTCGACCTTGTGAGGAGAAAACCCCTGCGTGAGATCCTTACGACTCACAAAGGAGCAACACACTTAGGAATCCTCACGATTCCTAAGGAGAAAATACACCTGCGGGATCCTTAAGACTCGTAGGGAGAAAATGCTTTTATGGGACCCTCACGGCCCATAAAATTGAAAAGCCTTAGGTGATAGGGACCCAAACCTGTCTCCTAAGCCATCGTTCCCCAACGGGCAACGGCAAATGATGAGTCGCTCCTGGCATTTCGCTTCAGTGTTAGCGGTGCTGATGCCGACCAAAAACCCAAATCCCAAGTCGTCCCAAGGCAAATGATGAGCTGCTCCTGGCATTATTCCGGTGCAGCAATGCTGATGCCAAACAAGATCCAAATTCCAAGTCCCCAAACGGCGAATGATGAGTCGCTCCTGGTACCACATTCCAGTGCAGCGATGCAGACGCAAACCAAAATCCAATTTCTCAAAATTCTCCCAGCCCTACGGTTAGTCCCCAAATTGACTACCGTATACAATCCACGGGCTCAAATAATTCTCGTCATACCCATACCCCACCACAATTACCAGTTACGCGGCTGGTCTCCGCCCTTGGAATTATGCTCCATTAAAAATACCCACTCATGTGTCCTCACGATATATGAGGAGAACAAACCTTTGTGGGATCCTTACGACCCATAAAGGAAAAACACACTTAGGAGTCCTCACGACTCCTAAGGAGAAAATACACTTGCGGGATCCTTACGACTCGTAGGGAGAAAATGCTTTTATGGGACCCTCACGGCCCATAAAATTGAAAAGTCTTAGGTGACAGGGATCTAAATCTGTCTCCTAAGCCATCGCTCCCCAACCCCAAAGTGGCGAATGATGAGTCGCTCCTGGTACCATATTCTAGTGTAGCGATGCAGACGCCAACCAAATTCCAAATCCTATACCCCAACGGCGAATGATGAGTCGCTCCTGGTACCACATTCCAGTGCAGCGATGCAGACGCCAACAAAGCCCTGAAATCTTTCCGGCCCTACGGTCTGGATCATACATCCTGCAAAACCGTATACAATCCACGGGCGTAAAACAATCACGATCTCTCCAAAAAAAAAGAAAAAAAAAGAAGGTGAAGAAAATCAAAAAGATCGGTATGTCCACAAGCAAAATGGGCACGGATGAAAACCCCGAAAGGGCTCCGTGAGTAAAAATAGCGGGACTGCCGGCGAGTTTGTGAAAACCCGAAAGGGCGCAAAGTCGTAAAAAAGAAAAGGAATGAAATGCACTCGCAAAGTCCTCTCGACTTTGTGAGGAGAAAATTCCCGCGTGAGATCCCTACGACTCAAAAAGGAGTAACACAATTAGGAGTCCCCATGACTCTTAAGGAGAAAATACACCTACGAGATCATTTCGACTCTTAGGGAGAAAATGCTTTTATGGGACCCTCACGGCCCATAAAATTGAAAAGTCTTAGGTGATAGGGATCTAAACCTGCCTCCTAAGCCATCAATTTCCAAATCCTCTCGGGGCAAATGATGAGTCGCTCCTGGCATTATTCCAGTGCAGCAGTGCAGATGCCAAATAAAAACCAATTCCCAAACCCTGTCATGACAAATGATGATTCGCTCCTGGTACCATATTCCAGCGTAGCAATACTGATGTCAACCCAAATCAAAATCAACCAGTCAACTTCCACTCCGACACCACAGAAAGCGGAGCAAGTCAGAATCCAATCTCGACACCGCAAGAAGCGGAGCAAGTCAAGTCTACCCGTGACACTGCAAGAAGCAGAGCAAGTCAAATCAAGAACCGACCGTCCAAGTCGCTAAAAGGGCAACACCGACCGTCCAAGTCGCAAAAATGGCAGAACCGGCCGTCCACGTCGCTAAAATGGCAGCACCGACCGTCCACGTCGCAAAAAGGGCAGCATCGACCGTCCACGTCGCTAAAATGGAAGAACCGACCGTCCACGTCGCAAAAATGGCAGCATCGACCGTCCACGTCGCTAAAATGGCAGCACCGACCGTCCATGTCGCAAAAAGGGCAGAACCGACCGTCCAAGTCGCTAAAATGGCAGCATCGACCGTCCAAGTCGCAAAAAGGGCAGCATCGACCGTCCACGTCGCTAAAATGGCAGCACCGACCGTCCATGTCGCAAAAAGGGCAGAACCGACCGTCCACGTCGCTAAAATGGCAGCACCGACCGTCCACGTCGCAAAAAAGGCAGCAACGACAGTCCAAGTCGCTAAAATGGCAGCACCGACCGTCCAAGTCGCAAAAAGGGCAGCACCGACCGTCCAAGTCGTCAAAATGGCAGCACCGACCGTCCACGTCTCAAAAAGGGCAGCATCGACCGTCCAAGTCGCAAAAAGGGCAGAACCGACCGTCCACGTCGCTAAAAGGGCAGCAACGACCGTCCATGTCGCAAAAAGGGCAGCACCGACCGTCCAAGTCACAAAAAGGGCAGAACCGACCGTCCAAGTCGCAAAAAGGGCCGCATCGACCGTCCATGTCGTAAAAAGGGCAGTGCCAGCTTCCCAAAAGGTGGGAACCGAATCAAGTCGCCTCCACGTGAAAGAAGATCCAACAATTTCATGCAAACGACCCACATATGTGGTGTGCATTTATTGATGGGGGGGCAATTTGTTGGGGTAAAAATTCACACCCCGGTTGACCAAGTCAAAATCAAAGTCAACCCCAAGCCAAGTGGGCCCAAGCCCAGATCCAGTGGGCCCACGCCCGGGTCGAGCCCGAACATGAAGCGGCCGACCTCCCACCACGCCAAGATAAATTTTTTGTAATAAACAATTTTGTTGTATTTCTTTTTTTATTATTTATTTTATTTTATGGACAAATGTAAGAAAAATAGGCATAAAGCCAAATTTTTGTAAAGCCCATGGCTTATGTGCAAAAAGAAATGGCACATGAGCCATGGGTTAGGCAAAATGCCATTTTGTGAAGCCCAAGGGGCTATGTGTAAAGTGTATAGCCTACAAAGGCAAAGATAATGAAAATATCTCATAACTTTTCTCTCTCCAAAAAAAAGTTTCAGATCTGAGATCTTTCTTCCTTCTTCAAGGTTCCAAAACCTTCTTCTTTCTTTTGAATTAAATCAAGAGTTTTACTCTTCCTTTTTCAAAACTAAATAGTTTTCCACCACAAAACCCATTAAGGGGAACTCAGATCTGCCATCAGATCTCAAAAGGAAAAGATTTTTAAATCTCACATCTCTTTATCTCCAAGATCCGGCCAGCAAAGGAAGAAGAAGGACCCATTTCCTTAACCCAAAGCATTTTAACAGTTTAACTCCACCCTATTTTCTCTTTAGAGAATTTCCGGGGCTAAAAACCCCCCATTTTTCCCCGCTGGTGCGCTAGCGCTCGAGCGCAAAGCGCCCACGTGCCGACACGTGGCGCGCTTGCGCTCCAGCGCACTGCGCTCGAGCGCAAAACGCCCACGTGCCGACACGTGGCGCGCTTGCGCTCCAGCGCCTCGCGCTCGAGCGCACAGCGCCCACGTGCCGACACGTGGCGCGCTTGCGCTCGAGCGCTCGAGCGCAAAGCGCCCACGTGCCGACATGTGGCGCGCTTGCGCTCCAGCGCCTCGCGCTCGAGCGCAAAGCGCCCACGTGCCGACACGTGGCGCGCTTGCTCTCCAGCGCTCTGCGCTCGAGCGCAAAGCGCCCACGTGCCGACACGTGGCGCGCTTGCGCTCCAACGCTCTGCGCTCGAGCGCAAAGAGCCCACGTGGCGCGCTTGCGCTCCAGCGCACAGCGCCCTCGTGCCGACACGTGGCGCGTTGTGCTCCAGCGCTCGAGCGCAAAGCGCCCACTTGCCGACACGTGGCGCGCTTGCGCTCAAGCGCTGGCCCCACGCATCCTTTGGATGTATTTTTCGCCCTTTTTAAACCCTTCGTGGCTCCCGATATATTTAAACCCCCCTCCAAAACACAACACACGTACACTGCACATTGAGTTCGCATGACCTGTTTAACCCGTCAATCGGAGGATCCCTCGCTCCAAAGGCAAGGGGTAATTAACGGCAGCTTAGTCCGCGGCTGCCGGAGATTCGGATCCCCACAATCATTAAACCCCGACCTACCCTAGGCAGGGGGAATCTGTAGTACGCCTGACAAGCAGGCGCGTATTCCCATCTCAATGGGGTGACAAAAACACCCTACAATGATGAAGCCTAGGAATTTGCCTGAGGAGACTCCAAATGCACACTTCAGGGGGTTCATCTTCAGATTATATTTCCGAAGACGCTGGAACACTATTTTCAAATATTCCTAATGCTCCTCGTACGATTTGCTTTTCACCATAAGGTCGTCAATGTAGCATTCAACGATCTCATGGATGAGGTAATGTCACGCCCCGCTTCCCAGTATACGGCGAAGGGTACGCGGCGAGGTCCGCTACGTTGTACTCAGAAGTACATACGCTAAGCGTAGCTAAGCAATATGGAGTAAATACACAAGAGACACGAGTATAAAAAGAACAGCAACTTTTATTTATTAACATTCTTTATAAAATACATGAAAAAAGAAATACAACTGAAATAAAGATGCCTAAACAGTGGCATAACAGGAAATGAAAAAGTACTGAAAAGAAAAGTTTACAATGAAATTATACTGCAGGGTCTTCGGCAAATTGCTCCAAGTCTTCTTGTGTTGGCTCAACTTCTGCCGGATCCAGGTCACCTGACGACATTCAAAGAAGAGAGAAACAGAATGTCGTCAGCGAACAGATCGCTCGGTAAGTCCCAAAGGTAAGAGAGAAGTAGAGAAGACAGAATAAGAAGATACATTTTTAAAGTGTAAGCTGTTGTTGTAATGTTATGTTAACGCTGTTGTTTGTAGCTTGGTACAGAAGGATGCCAATGTATACGAGGGGGGTCTATATATGCTAGAGACCAGGGCAAACGGAAAGTACAAGGAACCGTTAACCCACGGTACAACAGCAATGGGATTCAGGTTAGGTGTCTTAATCTGACCACCTCGTGCCACCTTTAACACCTTACGTACCAATCTACCCCTTAAACCCCGTAGCGTTTTAACAGTATTGTTGTATTGTATTGTGTAAGTTGGATGACTGACCAAAACCATGATATCAGTAAACATGTTGTAACTGCATAATCAGGTAAATGGAATAACAGGATAATGGATGTATATCCATGGTTTGATTCAGTCAAATTGAATAGATTGTTAACTGGATTCAGGAATTCATGTATTCATATTGAGTTGGAATATAAAAGAATATAGATTGACTTGAATCATATTCAAGTCAGAAATAGTCAGACTCTAACCCGAGTCAGACTAAAAGAAAGGTAATTTGAAGTTCTATAATTGTTAGGGTCCTTATTGTAAATTATAAAACTTGAGGGGGTTTTATGTAAAAAGTACTATTGTATAGTTTTCAAGATACACCTCAAGTATTTATTATTCGTCTTTATGGTTATAATAAGTGTGAATTTTATTTGTGTTATTCTAGTGAATATATCCTAATAAAAGTATTAATTGTTTTATTTGAAATTCATGGTATTTTAATGTAACTTTTAATCTTGAAATTTTTAGAAAAAGGTGGAAACTTTATCTTCTAATAAAATAAGTGTTTAAATGATAAATATATATATATTAATACAAGAATAATTTAGAATAACTATTTTATTTTCCAAAAAATCTCATTTTTCTTAAATGTCGTATTTCAAACCTTTCGAGACCGAATGCTCCTTGCGGAGGTCTGAATCTCGCACTGCTAGCCCGCGGGTGCACGATAAACCGTACTATCCCTAACGGGTTCCCCAAAGGTGGGTTGTAGTGGCGCTTTGCAAAGATTTAATAAATACTATTCATTTAGAAAAACGGTTTTATAAATATAAGGTATTTATTTGAAAAGTGTAATTTTCCATATTTTAGATTCTAGGGTTTCCTAAGCTAACTAGCCTATTTCTAAAAGGTCTAAACGACAAGTCGTTAGAAGCCTCAAATCGCCTCTTCACCGCCAATTGTGGCCAGGTAAGTACAAGTGAGGAGGGAGGGATCCGCTCACGAATCGTGAGGCGGGCCTTTTAAAGTTACCCAAGCTCACTTGCCTAGCCTAGACACCACAAAGTCAGTTTAGATAAACGATCGATGTCCACAACTTATCGTATTTTCCTAGTAAGAAATATTTACAAAAAAGTGTAACAAATCTAAAATCTTTAAGAATGGTTTTATGAAGATTATGGTATTTTAATGTAAAGTCTTGTATTTTCGTATTCTAAGTTTTGATGATAATAATTAAGGTTGTATTTGCGTGTGTGTGGAGGTAGGTCATTACCTCGTGACTTAGTTTAAGGTATTGTGAAGTTTAGGGGTTAAACATGATAAATTAAACATGAGGGTATTTAAGTGTAAGAATACGGTATTTGTAAAAGTTATCATTTCATGTGTAAAAACTCATTCAAATTGATTTTTACAAGTTTAGTGGTCAATATGAACATGTTTAGGAATGAGGGAATTGATTAGAAGAAGAGAAATAAATTTTATGGTATTTTTGTGAAAAGAATACGATATTACAAGAAAGCTATCATTTCATGTGAGAAATTTTGTCCAAATTAATTGTTATGTGATTAATAGTCATCATGAATAAGTTTAGATATTATGGAATTGGTGACAAGTGAGATTTTGTAGAAAAACCGAATCGGAAATCGGTTTGTTCCGATTTCCGTCGGGTTTCATAAATTCGTATTTTTGAGAAGTAGAAAGAAGAAAAGAACGGGACTTACGGGTTTCGATCTATACTAAAGATTATAGGGGAACTAGATGAGTTGTCGAGGCGTTGCTTCGTCGCCGGTTGTTTCTAAAAAAAGTCGCCGGAATTCCGTCAGAATTTCGTCGGAGCTTCGTCGCGAACTTGTTTTCAAAGAACACACTTCTTGAAAAACTTTTGAGAGAGTGGCTCAAGATTTTGGGGGTGAGAGGGTAGTGTGTAGGGTTGGTATTTATAGGGTTAGGCTAGGGTTAGGGTAGATGAAAAGTTAAAAATAAAAATGTGATAAAATGTAATAAAAAATGTATTAAAAGTGGAGTAATTGGGGTTTTTAAAGAGCTCTGGAAGTGGTCTGAAGCTGAAATTTTGCAGGTGCATAGAGAATATGAAAAGACACAACTTTCATGTTGTGACCATCGCCGGAATCGGCCGAATCATGGGTGACTCGGCCGTGACTCGGTCGAAGCACTGAGTCGGCCGAGTCAACACCGAGTTGGCCGATTCCCGGCCGAGTCCGGTGGCCTGGATCCCTCCCGACGGTTCATCTAACTCCTGCAAGTGTTACATATTTGGGTGTAGTGGGGTTTTTGTGAGATATGCACGTGTAAACTCTTGGTATTCTAAAGGTTTTAAAAAAATCAATATTAAAAATAATGTGGGGTATGGGATTTGAACTCTGGTGGCTTGGTTCAGCAGTGCAAGATATTACCAATGAGCTACAAGCTCCTTCTTGTAATTATGGAGTTATTTAATTACTTAAAATGATAGCAGCAAGAGTAAATACTCCAAGTATACATTAAATTTAAAGTAATTTCTTGTACACTAAAAATGGATTTATTACATTCTTGTAGCTTGTAATTAAAAACAAAATAATTACCTATATCTTGTGTTCAGGCTAAAATACCCCTTTGTGGATTTTTAAAAAAATATTTGAAAAATTTTGTATAGGAAATTTAGGGTTGTTACATTCTACCCTCCTTATAAAAATTTCGTCCTCGAAATTTGTAAAAGGAAAGTGTAACAGTGCAAAGAAGCTTGATGGCTGTAGTATAGATAGTGTATAAAAATAACAAAGAGATACAAGGGTGAAAAAAGCTTACCGGTGTTACCTTGACCTACAGTCTCGGTTTCTACGGCTTCTAATGTGAAGGTCTGTCGCCGTGGTACATTCCTTCTAGCTGGAGCCACATTCTGCCTTTGGGGCCTGTTTCTCAGCCCTCTAGGCATGTCCCTCATTGCCTGTTGGAATTGGCGAGTAGGCTGTGCAGGTGGTGGAGCAGGTAGTGCATGACGAGTTGCAGGAGCCTGGATAGCTGGCCGCTGCGGGTAGTTGGTGTGTGTGTGAGCTGAGTTGTATCTATATGGACATGTCTCAATTCTGTGATTGGACGCGCCACAAACTAGGCACAGGCCTTTTGCACGCCTACAGTCCTTTATCAAATGTCCATCTCTCTTGCAATGGAAACAGAAATGTGGTCTTGGCTGGTGATTGGGTTCTTCAGTTCTCCTGGGTTCGAACGTTGGCCTGGAAGAGGCTCCTCTTACCATTTGAGAGGCATGGCGTTTCAAACCGGCAGATTGGGGTCTGCCCCTCGCCTTTATCACCGCCTCATAACTGCGGGCAGCTTCCAAAGCATCTTCATGTGTCAAAAATTTCCCTGTGGTTAGTGCAGCCTGAATTTCTGTGTCCAGTCCTTGTTGAAATCAACGGGCTCTGATCTCATCCGTCGGTATCAAATGTGCCGCAAATCTGTTACGGTCTTGTGTTAGCTGTGTATTATGTGATATCAAAAATTTGAAATACTGTGACATATCTTACCGACTGAGCATGGTGAATTCAGCGTTATACTCATCTACTAACTTGTCCCACATCGAACCTTGTTGTAGATGAATGAACTGCTGCTCCATGGCAAACCTGGCAGTCATAGGGAAGTACTTCGCGTCGAACTTCTCGCGAAAAGTCTTCCATTCAATGGGCTGATCAAGATGGCTTTCTTCCGCCTTCCACCAGTTCCGTGCATTGTCCGTGAGTTGCAGCTTTGCAACTCGGACCCAAGATATTTCTGGCACTTGTGCTGCTGCCAGATCATCCTCGATACTTTGAGCCCATTCATCAGCTTCCAGTGGGCTCCCCTTTCCTGAGAACTGTTTGGGATGTAAAGCTCTGAATTGCTTCACCCCAGGTGCGTCAGTCTCGGGACGGTTCAGGAGTTGCTGTTGTCATTCTAGGAGGCTGCGGATTGTCTCAAGCAGAACCATTTGCTCATTGAGTGGAGCAGGAAAAGCTGGTGTGAGAGGTAGTGCTGGATGTGTGTTGTTGACGTTGGTGCTGGTGTTGTTTGGGGAATCCATAACCCTGAAGAAAAATTTGGGTTAGGACAGATTCAAGTACATGAAATGATAAGATTCGAGGAATATGGAATTGCAAGATTCAAGGGACATGAATTGTAAAGAATGTTTTAGTTGCTGGTTCTTGTGTTTTATATTGCTTAGGGTTCCATACAGCTTGACCTGCATGGGCCACCAACAAAACCTGTCACGCCCCGCTTCCCAGTGTACGGCGAAGGGGACGCGGCGAGGTCCGCTACGTATGTACTCAGAAGTACATACGCTAAGCATAGCTAAGCAATATAGAGTAAATACACAAGAGACACGAGTATAAAAAGAACAGCAACTTTTATTTATTAACATTCTTTATACAATACATGAAAAAAGAAATACAACTGAAATAAAGATGCCTAAACAGTGGCATAACAGGAAATGAAAAAGTACTGAAAAGAAAAGTGTACAATGAAATTATACTGCAGGGTCTTCGGCAATTTTCTCCAAGTCTTCTTGTGTTGGCTCAACTTCTGCCGGGTCCATATCACCTGACGACATTCAAAGAAGAGAGAAATAGAATGTCGTCAGCGAACAGATCGCTCGGTAAGTCCTAAAGGTAAGAGGGAAGTAGAGAAGACAGAATAAGAAGATACATTTTTAAAGTGTAAGCTGTTGTTGTAATATTATGTTAACGCTGTTATTTGTAGCTTGGTACAGAAGGATGCCAGTGTATACGAGGGGGGTCTCTATATGCTAGAGACCAGGGCAAACGGAAAGTACAAGGAACCGTTAAGCCACGGTACAACAGCAATGGGATTTAGGATAGGTTTCTTAATCTGACCACCTCATGCCACCTTTAACACCTTCCGTACCAATCTACCCCTTAAACCCCGTAGCGTTTTAACAGTATTGTTGTATTGTATTGTGTAAGTTGGATGACTGACCAAAACCATGATATCAGTAAACATGTTGTAACTGCATAATCAGGTAAATGGAATAACAAGACAATGGATGTATATACATGGTTTGATTCAGTCAAATTGAATAGATTGTTAACTGGATTCAGGAATTCATGTATTCATATTGAGTTGGAATATAAAAGAATATAGATTGACTTGAATCATATTCAAGTCAGAAATAGTCAGACTCTAACCCGAGTCAGACCAAAAGAAAGGTAATTTGAAGTTCTATAATTGTTAGGGTCCTTATTGTAAATTATAAAACTTGAGGGGGTTTTATGTAAAAAGTATTATTGTATAGTTTTCAAGATACACCTCAAGTATTTATTATTCGTCTTTATGGTTATAATGAGTGTTAATTTTATTTGTGTTATTCTAGTGAATATATCCTAATAAAAGTATTAATTATTTTATTTGAAATTCATGGTATTTTAATGTAACTTTTAATCTTGTAATTTTTAGAAAAAGGTGGAAACTTTATCTTCTAATAAAATAAGTGTTTAAATGATAAATATATATATATTAATACAAGAATAATTTAGAATAACTATTTTATTTTCCAAAAAATCTCATTTTTCTTAAATGTCGTATTTCAAACCTTTCGAGACCAAATGCTCCTTGCGGAGGTCTGAATCTCGCACTGCTAGCCCGCGGGTGCACGATAAACCGTACTATCCCTAACGGGTTCTCCAAAGGTGGGTTGTAGTGGCGCTTTGCAAAGATTTAATAAATACTATTCATTTAGAAAAACGGTTTTATAAATATAAGGTATTTATTTGAAAAGTGTAATTTTCCATATTTTAGATTCTAGGGTTTCCTAAGCCAACTAGCCTATTTCTAAAAGGTCTAAACGACAAGTCGTTAGAAGCCTCAAATCGCCTCTTCACCGCCAATTGTGGCCAGGTAAGTACAAGTGAGGAGGGAGGGATCCGCTCACGAATCGTGAGGCGGGCCTTTTAAAGTTACCCAAGCTCACTTGCCTAGCCTAGACACCACAATGTCAGTTTAGATAAACGATCGTTGTCCACAACTTATCGTATTTTCCTAGTAAGAAATATTTACTAAAAAGTGTAACAAATCTAAAATCTTTAAGAATGGTTTTATGAAGATTATGGTATTTTAATGTAAAGTCTTGTATTTTCGTATTCTAAGTTTTGATGATAACAATTAAGGTTGTATTTGCGTGTGTGTGGAGGTAGGTCATTACCTCGTGACTTATTTTAAGGTATTGTGAAGTTTAGGGGTTAAACATGGTAAATTAAACATGAGGGCATTTAAGTGTAAGAATACGGTATTTGTAAAAGTTATCATTTCATGTGTGAAAACTCATTCAAATTTATTTTTACAAGTTTAGTGGTCAAGATGAACATATTTAGGAATGAGGGAATTGATTAGAAGAAGAGAAATAAACTTTATGGTATTTTTGTGAAAAGAATACGATATTACAAGAAAGCTATCATTTCATGTGAGAAATTTTGTCTAAATTAATTGTTATGTGATTAATAGTCATCATGAATAAGTTTAGGTATTATGGAATTGGTGACAATTGAGATTTTATAGAAAAACCGAATCGGAAATCGGTTTGTTCCGATTTCCGTCGGGTTTCATAAATTCGTATTTTTGAGAGGTAGAAAGAAGAAAAGAACGGGACTTACGGGTTTTGATCTATACTAAAGAGTATAGGGGAACTAGATGAGTTGTCGAGGCGTTGCTTCGTCGCCGGTTGTTTCTAAAAAACGTCGCCGGAATTCCGTCAGAATCTCGTCGGAGCTTCGTCGCGAACTTGTTTTCAAAGCACACACTTCTTGGAAAACTTTTGAGAGAGTGGCTCAAGATTTTGGGGGTGAGAGGGTAGTGAGTAGGGTTGGTATTTATAGGGTTAGGCTAGGGTTAGGGTAGATGAAATGTTAAAAATAAAAATGTGATAAAATGTAATAAAAAATGTATTAAAAGTGGAGTAATTAGGGTTTTTAAAGAGTTCTGGAAGTGGTCTGAAGCTGAAATTTTGCAGGTGCATAGGGAATATGAAAAGACACAACTTTCATGTTGTGACCATCGCCGGAATCGGCCGAATAGGGGGTGACTCGGTCGTGACTCGTGATTGGTAGAGATTCTGCGTGTTCAAGTTTAGTTAATTACCGCAATCAAAACGGTTTCGCTTGTAGCTAGCCGGTTGAGTACGGGTCGTCCGCAGGGAGATGGGAATCTTTTTCTATGTGCTTTAACGAGTTAAGTCCGATTTTCTAGATTTGTTTGTGATTAACTAAGTGTTAAAATGATATGTAAAGAGAGCTTGTTAGGGTTAGGATTAGGTTAGTTTGAGTTAGGAGTCGCTCACTTCTTTCGTTGCCACTCTTAATATCGGTGTTACGGTAATCGGCAACAACGGGGATTAGCACGACTAGGAAGGAACTTGCGAGTATAAGCTAGGCTTTCCAACGCTTAAGTTCTTCCTTTTGGTGCTTGTCCGTCCGTTCTTGGCTCTTAGCCATAACCTCCTGTTAATTCAACCACAACCGGTCTCACTACGGAATCACCGCTATCATGTAGGATAGGGTGCCGTAAGGAACGGATTGTGGTTCAATTAACGGGAGTCGATTTAAGATGTTGGGCAAGGAAAGAGTGAGAGAGATTTCCTTCTCTTAAACTTCCCTTATCCTACCCTAACAAGTATGAAACTACTCACACATCATAATGAAAACAAAACAAAACAAAAGAGGAAGATAGAAAGAAGGAGATTAGAAGATAACAACTAGCTATTTGCGACCTCACCTTGGCAAGGATCAAGCGTAAGCGTCATGGTTGTTTAAGGATAAAGGAAAAGAGAAAAGAAAGAAACAACAAGAAATAACAACAACTAAGTTAACAAATGAAAATTACAAGCAATAATAATTTAACTAAAGAACAGGACAAGATAAAATAACAAAAGGAACTTCTTTATTCATCATTCTTCACTCACAAAAGCTCACTACAAGTTTTTCAATGGAGAAGAGATGAGAAGAGGAAGAAGAAACAAGTATTCTAAACCCTAAAAAAATACAAGATTAAGCACCCTTGGCTTCACAAGGTTCTGGACTATTTATAGGCAGGGAGATGGAAATCTAGGGCAATATTCTGAACCAACATAAAAAGACCAAACAATCCCTGAAATTTCATCAGACGAGGAGGCAGTACGGCCGCGGTTCCGCGGCCTAAGCATGCTTATGCCGCGGAACCGCGGCACTCTAGTGGAGTTGGCTTCTCGGGCTTTGTGGGGTTCCCTGGTCTTTTATGTACTTCAGTCTAGTATATGATTTTTCTGATAATCTTTCCACATTTCTTCCAGAATTTTAGTAGACCAAAAGGTGATTGGATGTGGTCTTTTTGCCATGATTTTCTTGAGCTCCGCGTAGATTTCTTGGATTTTGTGTTGCCATTGAGCCTTGTGCATGAAAACGACATTGATTTGCCATTTTGTCTCTTAAACTGGTGTGTGGCAACAGACGGATAAAGAGCGGAGACCCGTGTTTTATCTGTGGTTGGCAGGGACCCGGGTTTTGTCGTGTTTTTCCATGAATTTCATCGTTTTAGAGCCGAGAACCTGTATCCTGCAATTGACTAGCAAACATGGCTCAAGAGTACCTACCGATAAGCAATGTGATAAAAATTGGGCGGTATAAAAATGCAAAAATCTGATATGAACAACTCGGTCGGAGCACTGAGTCGGCCGAGTCAAGGCCGATTTGGCCGATTCCCGGCCGAGTCCGGTGGCCTGGATCCCCCCCCCGACGGTTCATCTAACTCTTGCAAGTGTTACATGTTTGGGTGTAGTGGGGTTTTTGTGAGATATGCACGTGTAAACTCTTGGTATTCTAAAGGTTTTAAAAAAATCAATATTAAAAATAATGTGGGGTATGGGATTTGAACTCTGGTGGCTTGGTTCAGCAGTGCAAGGTATTACCAATGAGCTACAAGCTCCTTCTTGTAATTATGGAGTTATTTAATTACTTAAAATGATAGCAGCAAGAGTAAATACTCCAAGTATACATTAAATTTAAAGTAATTTCTTGTACACTAAAAATGGATTTATTACATTCTTGTAGCTTGTAATTAAAAACAAAATAATTACCTATATCTTGTGTTCAGGCTAAAATACCCCTTTGTGGATTTTAAAAAAAATATTTGAAAAATTTTGTATAGGAAATTTAGGGTTGTTACAGGTCATCAAAGATCTTTGTCATAGCCCTCCGATATGTAGCGCCAACGTTCTTCAAGCTAAAGGGCATCACCTTGTAGCAGAATATGCCTAGCGGAGTCCGGAAGGCGGTGTGCTTTTGGTTTTCGGGATGCATTTTTATTTGATTATAGCCTAAAGATCTGTTCATGAAGGAGAAGACCTTATGAGGGGACGTATTATCTATCATCAGCTCGGTAACCGGTACAGAGAAGTCATCCTTTGGACAAGCTTTATTGAGGTCCCGAAAGTCCACACAAATGCGTATTGTCCTATTTTCTTCATTACTGGGACAATGTTGGCGATCCAGTCTGGATATTAAAGTTCTTGGATGAAGCCAGAGTCGATTAGTTTCCTGACTTCAGCATTGATGCTCATCTCGAGTTTGAGACACATTCTTCTTGGCGCCTGTTTGACTGGTTTGACGTTCGGTGATATCGCCAGTTTATGCACAGCTATTTCTGGATCTAGTCCCGGCATCTTGGAGTAGTTCCATGCGAAACAATCTTTATACTGCATAAGCACGAACGTTGGCCTTGGATCGTTTTCTGCCCCTAAGTCAATTTTCCTCAGATCATCGGCCGTGGTATGTATCCCATCTTCCAGCTCTTTTGGCGCCGGTGGAAATCCTGAGATTACCTCATCCTCATCCTCATCTACGAAGTAGTGGGAGAGATCGTCCATATTCTCATGCTCCCCCTTCTTTAAGAATGTTATCACGTGGCAGGTACGAGTTCGTTTCCAAACTCGATGTTGATCTGGACCTACCCTCGTAATATAGGTTGCTTTTGGCTCATGCTTTCATGGTGGGGATACCCTCCAACTGTCGGATAGAGCAAACTTACATTGCTGATACTGGTCTTCAACCCAGTCTTTGAAGGTGAAGCAGTCTTCAAGATGATGTCTTATTACTCGGTGGTAGGAGCAATAATCCGGGTGATGGACCTCGTTTATCTGTTCGGCATACCAAGACTCCGGGAGCGTCATCATTTGATGCTTCATAACAAGGTCGAATATTTTCCTCGTCTTGTCTTAAGGGAAAGAGTATTCCCAACCCATCTTCTTCATAAGAGACGGATTCCAGCTGACTTTTTCTCGATCGCGTGGCTTTTTGGATTCGCTTCGCTGTTTTTGAATGTTATTCGCTTTCTTCACCTTGTTGTTGCTTCTGCATCGGGCTTTTTCCTTTCTACGAGAGCGCACAACGGGCTAAGGGTGAAGGGCATCGTCATCTTCCGTAGCCCTCTGAATGAGACTTTGCGTTCTGGCTTTCTCGTAAATGGCCATTTCACGGCTGTGGTCATCCTGAACCTTTTGACCAGCTTCCCTTATTACCTTGTCAATTTGTTCTTCAAATGACGGGCTTGGCATTTTTACGGAGGAATCCCGATTTGGCTCGATATCGGCGTTATCTGGAAGAGCATTCCCTTCTTCTCCGGAGTCATTTATAACATGGCAGCTATGGAATCGCTCCCATTTCTTGGACCGAACGTATCCAAGCCCAGTCATCTCCATCCTCCCGTTGGCCATTTTTTGCTGAGTCCCGGGAACGTCCCAAATCTTATTCTAGAATTGGGCTTGTTGAGCAGTCTATTTGAAGGGTATGCCTTGGCATCTTAATAGCCTTTTCAATCCCTCTGCGTAATATCTGGGCAGACAAATCGGTTGAAGTCTGTCAAGCGTAAAATCGGCACCATGCCAGACTTCTTTCTCCACTTTGGTATCTGTAGATCGATAGAAGAGAATCGCCTTTTCACCTCTTCCCCTGGGAGGGACGTAGAAGGTCGGTAGCTCTTGTACGCTATATGTATCAAGCGCATCGAGTTCTTTATAATGCCACTACGGAACCATGGTAATTTATAAACTCTGATCAGCTTCAGCGAAGGTATGCATTGACGGGCGGACGGAGAACATTGGCATTGTCCTCAGAGTCACTGCCAAAGACTAAAATATGAGTAGATGGTCATGGCCTGCTACCTTAGGGTTGCACTGAGAAGACTATCTCTTCCTCCTCCTCGGTATCGCTCCAAAAGATCGGGATAGTAGCGACGGCTTTTTGTTTATTCTCCGGTTTACGACATCTTTCCGTGGCATCGAAGTCTGGTAAGAAGTAATTGGCGTCTTCATATTTGTGGACTTCATTTATGGAGAATGCGTTTAGCTCCCCTGTAACTGTGTACTCGAGGCCGTCTTTGAAGTACTTCATACACTGATATTGTGTAGAAGGGATGATGTTGTATTCGTGTAACCAAGGTCGGCTGAGCAGAGCGTTATAGCAAGTCTTGGCGTTAATGACATGAAATTTGATGTCATTGATGAGCATCCCAAAGCGTAATGTCAGTATCAAAGAACCAAGCGTCCGTGATAACTGCGAGTCGAACCCGGAGATGGTAATTTTGTCTCGAGCCAGGTGCTGAACGTTCATGCGGATCTACTTTAGCACCCTCACATTGAGAAGGTTGACGGAGGACCCATTGTCAAGCAGGATCTTCCCTATCTTGATTTCGTGGCAGTACCCTATGATATATAGAGGACGGTTGTGCTCACACATTCCGAGGAGGAGATCTTCATCGCTGAATGTGATGTCGGCTGTATGATCCTTTGCCAGCCCGTCCTTCATCTTTTCTTCCGCAAAGAAAGCTTGGAACTGATCAGGCTCTTGCAGTGCCTTGATCAAAGAATCTCGTGCTTCTTTGGACAGGAGGAGAGCATCCAGTATGCTCAGTTGTGAGGGTATCTTCCTCAAATGTGCCAAGACACTGTAATCCACCTTGTTTTTCTTAGGCGGGTCCTTGGCCGCGAGCTCTTTGACGACTTTATCGTCGAGGGCAATTTCCTCAGGGACTTTTTCCTTCCCCTTGCCTCTTTTGCTCGGACCTTTATTTGTAGGCCGAGGTTCTTTTCAGGCAACGTACGGTTGCGCAGCTGAATATTCTCACAGTTCTTCTCATCTTCTTCTTTTCCACAAGTGGATTCTTTGAAGAGAGGGCCGAGGGTTATTTCATCCTCAGAATCACTCCCGAATGTAAGAACTTGAGATTTTCCTTTTATCGAAATGGTATCAACCATATGACAGTTACTGGCCGTTCCTTCATGCTCATCTGTCATGCTTCTTTGTTGTCGATGGGCTTCGCGCTTCATCTATTTGATGTGTTGTCGATGGGCAACGTATCCCTGCCACCACTTCTTGAAGGCACTGCACTCTTCGGTGGGGTGCGTGACCCTCCGATGGTATAAGCAGTAGTTCGGATGTACATTCGATTCGTCGAGGCATGTACTCCCAGGAGTATTTCCTTTGAAAGGTGGCAGCTTCATTCCCAAAGACAGGGCTTTGGCGAACCGTTTTCCCGTCTTAAACCTGCTTTTGTCTGCCGCGGGTGTGCTTCGATCTGGTTGGAGTACTTTATGACTCTTCCTCGCCGTAGCTTCTTCATTCTGCCGTCGACGCTTAGCCTTTGGCCATTTCACACTCTCGGTTAGTTTTGCTCTTCTGAAGGGCTTCGTTCAGCAGTCTGTCAATCAGGTCGTCTGACGGTTCCAAGGATCTTGGGACCGATCCTACCCCCAGTTTCCTCGTGTTGCTCTCCGACGCCGAGGGAGTTTCTTCGTCTTTTAACGACGAGTGAGAAACCATGTGGCAACTCGCTACATAATTCTCGGATTCTTCCGACGAGTTATTCCCCTCATCATTGTCGCTGTCTCCGTTCTCAAGGATATGGTTGGGAAACTCTTCGAGAGTGACTGGGGTCCGCACCTTCTGGTTGTACTCCTTTAGCGCGTCAATGTACTTTTGCAGGTCCGTACGCTCGTTATAAAGCTGCACGGGCTTCTTGGTCTTTTTCTTTTTCTTCGAAGACTTTGAAGGCTTGACCTGGGTGTCTTGCCCATTGTTACCAGCTTTCGGTGTTGAGCGCAGTTTAAGCATCCCCTCAATGATCTCGGGCTCTAGCGGGCTTTTTCATTTGATCGCCGGACATACTTGAAGATCCTTCAGCATTCTCTTAGTTTTATCCGAAAGGACAACTTCCTACGGAGTTTCTTCTATAAATGAGCATGATGCCCCCAGCGTATCTACCTTTTTAGGTGCGCGCTTCTATGGCGGGTTTACCTTCTAGTTTTCAGACAGCGCGAACTTGCCTTGTTGGTACTGGTCCTCGACCTAATTTTTGAAGACGTAGCAATCTTCGATTGGGTGACCCATTACTCTGTGGTAGGGGCAGTAGTTGGGACTGTTGACGTCACCAGGATGCAGTGGGAATCTTGGATTCGGCAGAGTGATGAGCCTGTTGCGCACCGCCAGTTCGAACAGTCTCCTCATTTTATCCCAGGGAAACGAGTAAGGACGTCTCAACTTTTCTTCGAGGGATCGGCGTGTGTTGCTTTGGCGAGCAACCGGTTTTGAGTCACTCGGTTGTTGTTGAGCGTTGGCAACGAAGGTCGCTTTCCCTTTTCCCTTTTTCATTCCGGAGATCCGTTTTTGAAGAGGACGGCCTATGGCCCATCTGGTCCATTTGGGCCAGCTTTTCAATCAAGGCTTGGAAGGTGGTCGGCTTGAAGAACATCATAAATTGGGATATAGTTTCCTGAGGATCAAGGGTCCCTACAAACATGCCCACGGCAAGTGCTTCTTCGATGCGTTGTTTGCATTTTGACCATAGGTTCCACCACCGAATTACGTATTGAACCATGTCTCTCCTGGCTTCACCCTGGCATTGATTAATGCCGTGATTATGGTGCGCTCAATTGCGCTTGAGAACCGCTGTGTGAATAGCGATTCCATCTCCATGAATGTCTTGACAGAATTATTTGGGGAGCTCGGAGTAATATTCAAATGCCGTCTCCGACAAGCTGCCAACAAACTGGTGAAGTAGCAGTTTTTCGTCGCCTCTAGTATTACCGCACAAAGCTCTGAATTGAGCAACGTGCTGGTGTGGATTGCCCTTCCCCTTATACACATGGAACTTAGGGATCGTATATCCTGGCGGGTACTTGATTTGATCGTACCAGCCTGGATAAGGTCGTCCAGTTCTGACGACTTGGCCCGCCGCTTCACTCGCTTGATGAGCTCGTATTTGTTGAGCTATGTAGTCATCAAGGGCAGCCTTGGAAATTGTCTCTTCCTGGGCCGTTGAGACTGCCGGAGGAGGGTTTGACATTTCCCCTCTATCGTCTTCGATGATTATTGGAGGGTCTTCGGCTGGAGGTTCCGGCTGGATCATCATCCCAACCATGTCTTGGAACAGAAACGCCATCTGTTTTATATTAGTGGCCTGTTCTACGGCTTCCTTACCTTTCCTTTCCAGCACCCTTTGCAAGAACTCGGTGTCCGTATCTTGTTCCTGGCGCTGCTCAGATGTTGATTCCCGGCTTTCTTTCTGCCCGGTGAGTGCTAACATTTTCATCAGCATTTCCTGGAGCTTTTGTTGTTGTTCCCGAGCTTTCGTCAACGACCGAGTTTGTGGTCGATGACCCATGAAAGTACGGCTTTCCTCTTTCCCGGAAGCCATGTACACCGTGTGCACGATCGTGCCCCTATACTTAGGGCGTTTGGATCTATCACCCTTGGGATTTGCCGCTTGTGGTGGTGGATTCTCTGGCCTTCTCTTTTTGTGAGAAGTCGAAGTCGAAAGAGATACTGTGACAGGCGCCCGAGAAGTCCCTTGCTGCCAGCTGGAGGGATGACTTCCCTCTTGTCGAACCTTCATTTTCTCCGGTCGACGAGAATAGTTCTTGTTGATCACAGAATCCTGAACTTTCCGCTAGACTCTGTGGATTCTGGAGGACAGACACTGAGGGGGCTGTTCCAGCTTCGCCTGTACCATGTTTTCAACATGTGGAGGTGACTTCTTCAGTACAGCGGTTGGAGAGTTCTTTCGCACCTTTCTGAGCGGATCAAAGCTGTTCCCAGTTGGAACAACAACGTCAATTTCCACCATTAGAGCTGGTGGAGTAAGTCCAGAGGAGGAGTTGCCCCCAGCTCTTCTCACCCGGCACCAGTGGAGACGTCGAGCATGCCTTGCCGATGTGATTTCCTCAGTTATGAGAATGGCTTCGTCATGCCCCCTGCTCTGATAAAGGGCTACTGCCGGTGCCAACCTATTGAAGACTGACGTCCGTTGAGAGGGGACGGTCAATCTTTCGAAGGTCGGCCTTTTGGTAAGGGGAGCAATCTTGATGACTTCGCCGGAAGCAGGAGTTGGAATGACCAGTCTTGCGAAGACCGATCCTTTAGTAGGAGAAGCCCTTTCGACAATTTTATCTGCCGTAACTGGAATGGCTATCCACTTCGGGATAACCCCTTCAGGTATCACGAGCCTCTTTGCGGGCCCACTGGAGCTTTGGCTCAGTCTGTCAAAGACCGAGGTGGCAGACTTGGACGACCTGTTGAGAGGGGCCGTGGTGGTTGCAAGTCGATCAAAGACCGACTTCTTCGGAGCTTCCTGTGATGACATTGGGGAACTGAAGTTTGCTGGCGGGATCATAGTCCCAAAGAACAATCCAATGGTGGCCTGAGTCACCTGTTCCACTGGCATTGCAAAGATGGTGACCGCTTGGGGCCCGTAAGTCACTCCTTCAGTGGGGACGGAGTGGGAGTTGTTGTTGCAGGTGCAGTTGGAAGACATCGATCTTCTTTTCTCTCGACAGGAGAAAGACACCAAATCTTAATACCCTAAATCCATGGGCAACCATATTAAACCGCGATTTGTTCGCGAACACGACACACGAAGTGTGGAGTGGAAAGAGGAAAAGGTCCCACCGGGCGTGCCAGAATCTGTTTACCGCCGAAAACAGAGACGAACCGGGATGGATCGCCTTGCCTGAATTTGGGGGCAGATGCTATTTGGGTTTATCCGTCCACCTCTCCGAAAATGCCAAGCTGATTTATGGTACCGTGTATCGGAGATTTGGACGGATACGGCCGTTGTAGCAGACTTCGTCAGATTCCCCCTCATTTCTGAGGTTTTTTTTTATTTTGGGGACGCTCTTCCCTGCTGGCGCAAGCCTCTGCAGTTAATTACGTTACCGCGTAGCGATAACCATTTTCTCTTGCTCCAGAAGTTCACTTCGTGTCGTGTGTGTTTGTTTTATTTTTGGTTTCCCGTGGATAGTATACGGAGACTAATTTATGTTGTCGCCCGTAGGGCGTGGATTAGTCCAAATCCGTATATTCTTAGATTTGGGTTTGGTTTGACTTAAGAATCGTTAATCTCGTTTGAGATTAAAATCAACTTAAATATTTGTTGAGGATACATTAGTCCAATTTTGAGACTAAGATCTATTCAACAGGATTTTGGGATCATTCAGACCCAACAAAAGAGCATTTGGCTCTATTGCTTTAGTTTAAGGACGTTTCGGTCTGTCGTTAGTTTAAGGACATTGCGGCCCGTATTGGGATGTACTCATTGATTTGACAGTGCACCAAAAAGTTGTTGGTTATCGAGACACACCAACTCTCTGAAGACGTGTCACGCTCCGCTTCCCAGAGTACGCTAGATTGGGCACGTGACATAGCCAACCATGCTACCTGTGGATAGGAAGTATCCATCCACAATCACATTACGGCTGTAGAGATATCAAGAGCAAGATAAAACTATCTAAAACATGTCCATAATCCAGAATAACAGGAGTCAATAATAAATAAATGCGGAAGCAAATGATCCAATACAAATAACTGAAAAGTATGTCCCATAATGCGGGCTCACATCTGGAAATAACTGCAGGAAATAAAACTAACTACTACTGAGCTCACAGCTCAGCCTGCTGGCTGAAATACTCCTGCTCGGACTGCGACAGCGGTACAGAATCTGGGCCATGCAAAACCCAGACGTCAGCGCGTCATGTCAACAAGTAATAATATGAACAATGTAACAGGCAATGCAAATATAAACATGAATAAAGCAATAATGTGAAACAAGCAGTGCAGGGTAGTGTGCAGTGGGTAACTAAACTGTTCTATCAGGTTTTCTATTCTAAAGTCTTTGAAATCAATTGATGAATCGTCGATGTAACTCAATAGTATCCCGTGCGTGCCCGGGACCACGGTCAAGATTCTCGGGGCTGAATCCGAGACGTGCCGCTAGGCAGTAACAAGTAGCAGGATGGGCGAGTGATGTCAGCATCATCACTCCGGGGCTCGCCTAGCCCGTAAGAGTGATCAGAACAGGTATCGAACTGTTGAGTTACAAGTCGGTTTCACCTTTGATTTCCCCATACCCCCAAGTTATGTATGTCGAGTCAGGTATTCGGTAATCAAGAACTAATGCCAACACAGGATCAGGTAAAAGCAGGTTTGTCTGGATAGACAACAGGAACGGTCCATGAGGACTACATGTCAGGTTTGTTGGCATTAGACACAAGATCAGGTAACGGGTCGGGTCATGGTACATCAGGTCAAGTCAACAGTATACGGTACCATGTCAGGTGTATCAATATATCTATATATGTGTAGCAATGTCAGGTCAAGATGTAAGCAATATCGTGAGTGTGCTCCCAATCAGGTATATAATCACACGTGGGTATTAACAACATGAGATAAGCAATGAATTACATAATAAGTAGTTTCATTCAATTTGCAATACAGATATCAATTTGTTACAGAGATGATTACAAGAGTGCAGTAAGACAAATATAGCCGTTTAGTCAGGTTAACAGGTTTAAGAACCTTTAGAGGTGCAATGATTTGTATAACGGTTCAGTGTAGCTATTTCAGGTTAAATGCATACGAGTGTCTGAACGGAACAAAACTACAGGGATGAATGCCACAAGCTATTTTAACATCAAAATGTGATTGAACAGGTAAATATGATTATTTGGTTCCCAATTGGCAAACTGTAAATTCCATGTTTAACAGTAAAATGATATAATGCAATTTTGTCACCGAAATGGAAAACGATTGTACCAAGATAATTTTACAGGTTTAGGGTGTCAATATACATATGTAAATATTGTATAGCATGTAGCAAGGGGTACTTGCCTCGACGGGTCGCGAACCGGGAAAAACGTAACGTAACGTTGGCGGGGAAACTCGCGACGGACGCACGGTTCACGGATTGAACCCAAACAACGAACCAAGGGACCACACGGGTCAGAGTACTCTGCTGGATTGTCGGGACACGTCGCCGGCACGGCCGGATTCCGGCGAGACACAAAAACAGTGAATAGGGTTTCTACGGGTGTAGATCTAAAGAAAAAAGGGAATGAACGGAGAAAGAAGAAGATGGGGGAATACTCACTGGTCCCAGAGGGCACTAGCAACGACGGCGAGATCGACGACGGTGAGATCGACGGCGGCGAGAACGGCGTCTCCGGCGATCTGCAGCAACCATCCAGCAGTTGTATTCAGTTTTGGAAAAAAATGAAGAGAAGAAGGGTGAGATGGAGACACTTACGAGGTGTTCTGGGGGTTGGGTGGTCGGGGATCGTCGGCGACGGCCAGGGGCGGCGCAGGTGGTCGCCGGTGGCGAGTAAGAGGCTGCAGGGAAGACTGCAGGCGGTCGCGGCTGTGCATGGTGCGCGGGGGTGGAAGAAAGAAGGTGTGGGCGAGGCGAGGCTGATGAGGCGAGGGTGCTGGTGACGCTGGCGCCGGCGTCGGGGCTGCGGCGGCAAGGACGGAGGTGGCTAGGCTTTCCAAGGGTTTGGGTTTTCCTGTTCTCGTGAGGGGAAAAAATGAGAGGAAGGAAATAATATAAGAGAGAGAGAGATTTGAGGGGGAGAGAGAGAAGAGATCGGGGGAGAGAGAGAGAGAGAGAGAGAGAGAATGAGAATGGAGAGAGAGAGAGATAGAGAAAGATAGAGAGAGAGATAATGGGGAAAAGGAGAGGGGCCCACGGAAGAACACAGCCTCGCGATTAGCTGAGGAAGTTGGCTGAGGAATGAATATTAAAGATTTAAATGATTTGATGAACAGTGAGAATATATTATAAGTTAGGAATGATCCGAAGGTTTAAAATATTAAAATTTTGGGATTTTGGCGCTAAATAAAACATTTTCAAATCGCGCCCTGGTCGGGTCCAAAAATTTGAAATTGAAATAATAGGATTTTAAGCGGGTTCCAAATTTTAAATTTAAGTGTTTTATGATTAAAAAGCATACCCCCAAGACGGACACCTGTACGCGCGCGTAGCCGTCCAAACTCGCCCGTTTCACCGAACGGGACGAGAACTCGATGCACGGACGCTACCACAAGGCTAGGAGCGCCGAGTAGGCCAAGATGGATATTTTTAATTTTATTTTAGATGCTAAAATTTGTTATGTGCAGAAATGACTTTTCCGAGTAAAATTTTACAGTAAGCCACAAACAAGCAAGATAAATGAAATGAGTACCACATTATGCTCAAACACTAACAGAAATTAGTAGCATCGGGCTCGGGTGTTACATTATACCCAACTACAAAAAGAATTTCGTCCTCGAAATTCCAAGAATACAAAAAAAACTACAAGAAGAGGTAAGGAAACTTCTGTCGGATTTCATCTTCTCGTTCCCAAGTGGACTCTCCATGCGAGCGATTACCCCAAGAAACAAGCACAAGGGGGATAACCTTGTTCTTGAGAACCTTTTCCTTTCGATCCACGATTTCAACCGGTCGCTCCTCAAAAGTTAAGTCTTCTCGTACTGCTAACTCCGAATGATCCAAAACGTGTGTTTCATCTCGAACATACCTTCGTAGTTGAGATACGTGAAATACATCATGCACATTTGCCAAGGACTGCGGTAACGCCAAACGGTACGCTACCTCTCCAACACGCTCCAATATCTCAAAGGGTCCAACGAATCGAGGACTAAGCTTTCCTCGACTTCCAAAATGAATCACCTCTCTAGTCGGTGATATCTTCAAGAACACCATATCACCCACGGCGAACTCTAGAGGTCTTCTTGACGTGTCAGCCGAACTCTTCTGTCTGTCTTGTGCTGCCTTCATATGATTCCTGATAGTGTTAACCTTCTCAACTGTCTGCACAACCAAATCTGGTCCCAACAATCTTCGTTCACCGACATCATCCCAACAAACAGGTGAACGATATTTACGACCATACAAAGCTTCAAACGGAGCCATTTGGATAGTTGCTTGAAAACTGTTGTTGTAAGAAAACTCCACCAAGTGTAGATGATCCTCCCACGAACCCTTGAAGTCCAACATGCATGCTCTCAACATATCTTCAAGAGTTTGGATCGTTCTCTCCGACTGACCATCAGTTTAAGGATGATAAGCTGTGCTAAACTTCAATCGAGTCCCCAAACTTTCCTATAAACTCCTCCAGAAGTGTGATAAGAACCGAGTGTCCCGATCGAACACGATGCTCACCGGTACTCCATGCATTCTTACAATCTCCTGCATGTACCGTTCTGCCAAAGTCTCTGTTGATTGACCAACCCGGAAAGGAATAAAGTGAGCAGCCTTGGTCAACCGATCAACAATCACCCATACTGCATTGTTGCCCTTTGGACTCCGCGGTAAAGCCGTCACGAAATCCATGGTTTTATGTTCCCACTTCCACTGAGGAATCGGAAGTGGTTGCAATAAACCAGCAACCCTTTGATGTTCAGCCTTAACTTGCTGACACACCAAGCACTTAGCCACAAAGCGAGCAATCTCCCGTTTCATGCCTTCCCACCAGAAATGTTGTCGAATATCTCGGTACATCTTTGTGCCTCCTGGATGTACGGAATAAGCTGAACTGTGTGCCTCCTTCATAAGCTCTTCACGAACATCTCCCTTTGGCACACACAAACGGCTACCATACCTCAACGAACCATCTTCGTGGACCAGTAAATCTGTTCATAATCCGGCCTCAACCTGCTCTCGAAACTTTTGCAGTCTAGGATCCTGCGATTGTGCTGCTTTAATTTTCTCAACCAAGGACGACTGCACTTGCAGCTGCATCAACTGTCCCGTAGAACGCGGTAGCACAACCTCCAAGTCAAATCTTCGAAAATCTGCAACGATCTCCTTCTGCGTAGTTAACACCTGAATTGCTGGTAACCGACTAAGCGCATCTGGCACGACTTTAACCTTCCCCGGATGGTACTTAAGATCAAGGTCGTAGTCAGCCATCAGCTCCAACCATCTACGCTGCCTCATATTAAGCCCCTTATGCGTGAACACATACTTCAAGCTCTTATGATCTGTAAAAACTTCGACTCTTTCGCCCAAAAGGTAGTGTCTCCAAATCTTCAAAGCGAAAATCACAGCCGCAAGCTCCAAGTCATGAGTTGGATAATTCTTCTCATGGGTTTTCAATTGTCTCGATGCGTATGCTACAACCTTCCCATGCTGCATCAAAACACATCCCATCCGGATGCTTCGCTGTGAATCACCAATCCTCCGGAATTGTCTGGCACGGTCAGAATAGGGGCGGTTATCAACTTCTGCTTCAACGTCTCAAAAACTAACGCACATTTATCCGTCCATACAAAAGGTACCTCCTTACGCGTAAGCTTGGTCAACGGCTCTGCCAGACGAGCAAAGTTCTCCACAAATCTCCTGTAGTATCCGGCTAATCCAAGGAAACTCCTTATCTCAGCAACATTCTTTAGAATCGGCCAATCTCGAACTGCTGCAATCTTTTCTGGATCGACGGCAATTCCATCGCCAGACACAACATGCCCCAAGAACTTCACTTCCTCCAGCCAAAACTCGCACTTACTCATCTTCGCATACAATTTCTCCTGTCTCAACGTCTGCAGTGCGATCTTTAAAAGCTCAGCATGCTCCTCAAAACTCTTCGAGTAAACCAGAATATCGTCAATGAACACCACAATAAATTGGTCCAAGAACGGTGAAAAGATTCGGTTCATCAAGTCCATGAATATTGCCGGCGCATTCGTTACTCCGAAGGGCATCACTAAGTACTCGTAATGTCCGTACCGAGTTCGAAACGCCGTCTTGCAAATATCTTCTGCTTTCACTCGAACCTGATGATATCCGAATCGCAAATCCAGCTTCGAGAATACCCTCGCGCCACTAAGCTGCTCAAAAAGTTCTCCAATGCGAGAGATCGGGTACTTGTTCTTGATAGTCACCCGGTTTAATTCTCGATAGTCGATGCACATTCTTCTTGTGCCATCCTTCTTCTTTACTAGAAGAACTGGAGATCCCCAAAGTGAGTTACTGCTTCGAATCCAACCCTTCTCAAGCAATTCAGCAACCTGTTTCTTAACTTCTTCCAACTCTACTGGTGCCATCGGATAATACGCTTTAGATACTGGCGCTGCACCAGAAATAAGATCAATTGCGAACTCCACATCTCTCTTCGGCGGTAAACCCGATATATCTTCAAATACGTCCATAAAATCGCGAACAACCGCCGGCTCTTCACCACTATCAACTTCCATTGCTGCAAGAATATTGTTTGTCGGCCTAGCCCTAAACTCGACTGGCCCGATAGAACTGCTTCCTCCAGTTAAAGTAAACTCGGGATGTCCGGAAATCTGGAAAATTACTTTCTTTGCCCTACAGTCAATGTGAGCGTGGAAAGTGCCAAGAAAATCCATTCCCAAGACGACTTCATAGTTGCCCGTATCTATCACCAAGAAATCTGCAAAGAGTTCCCGTCCGCACACAACAACTGTGCAATCTTTACACTCCCTACTAGATATGATTTTCCCATTCCCAGTGTGTATGTCCCAGAAACTAGACAGGGTCGTGCAGGTAATCGAGTGTGTAGTTATAAATTTGGATGACATAAAACAGTGGGATGCACCAGAATCAAATAATGCCAATGCGGGAAAAACATGAACGAGTAAAGTACCTGAAACCACTTCTCCTGACGCCTTGGCTTCCTCAGCTGTCAAGGTAAAAGCTCGAGCCTGATAAGGTCCTTGAGTCAGCTGTTTCTGCCCTTGGAACGGTCTCTGTGGAGGCTTCTGAATATCGCCCCTTGTACGAAGTTTCGACGGACAAGCACCAACTGCGTGATCAGCCGCTCCACAAACTAAACAAAGTCCCAGCCTCCTTCGACAATCCTTCTGCACGTGCCCGGGTAAACGGCAGTAGTCACAAATCACGCTCCTTCTTCGATCAACAATCACATGCTTCTTCATGGGTGCTACACCGCGACGGTCCACTGGAATACCCTTGCGACCATGAGCTCGGTTAGGTACAAATGCGGGCTTCCTGGCCGCAACTGCTGTATGCTGCACGCTCCCTTTCATCCCAGATAAACTCTGTTGTTCCCGAGATGCCGTAAGAACCTGTGAGAAAGTGGTCAAACCCAGGGAGACAATCTGCCTCTGGATGTCCACATCCAAACTGCGCATAAACCTTCGTGCCCTGTCGGCATCGTTGGCGACTAAAGGTCCAGCGAATCTGCTAAGTCTCGTCCACTCTGCTGCATGCGCGTCCACGGGTGCTCCATTCTGCCTTAGCCCAATAAATTTCTCTTCCATTTCCTCCCGTGCAGTCCGCGGGAAGAACTTCTCCAGGAAACTCTTAGAAAAATCCGCCCAACTGATCGGCTTGGGCAAGCGGGTCTCTTCCACAAGCCACCATTCTCGGGCGTAGTCCACTAACTGAATGCGTACCACATCAACTCTTTTGTCATATGGAATCTGTGCCGCAATCAGCAAGTTCTCCGTGTCAACTAGCCACTGCTCGGCTGGCAACGGCTCCTCCAAACCAGTGAATGTAGACGGACCCAAACGTCTGAAATCTGCCACGGTCCCAACTCGATCAACTGGTTTAGCTCCAACGTTGTTTACAGACTGCTGAACGATCTGCAAACCTTCCTAAAACGAATCTGCTTGCTGCTGGATCAGCTCGGTCTGTCTCTTTTGATTCTTCAGCATTCCTCTTATCACTCCAAGCATGGCGGCTTCGTCCACACGCCTCTGGTACGTCTTGAAATTCTTATCTGCCATATCCCTGGAATCAAAAACACCCAACATTAGCATGATGATAGATTCAATTATATAGATCAAGGCTAGAACTCCAAGATACTTAAATAGAGTACCGCATTATAACTATGCCGCGGTATCATAGAAACAATTACTTAACTCCACCCAAGTCGCCTAAGTCCTAGAGATAGCAAGGAATCAGGTTTTCCAAGTTGATATGCAAAGGAAGTTTGCATATCGTAAAAGATATAATCGGAAGAATGTGATTCAAGAATGGTAAACGGCAAAGTGGCAGGACATGTTTCCTAACACGGGTATTCTGATTCGTGTATTGGGTACAATACCCAACTACAAAAGAATCAACCCAACTAACCTATGGCTCTGATACCAAAAGAACCATGTCACGCCCCGCTTCCCAGAGTACTCTAGATTGGGCACGTGACATAGCCAACCATGCTACCTGTGGATAGGAAGTATCCATCCACAGTCACAGTACGGCTGTAGAGATATCAAGAACAAGATAAAACTATCTAAAACATGTCCATAATCCAGAATAACAGGAGTCAATAATAAATAAATGAGGAAGCAAATGATCCAATACAAATAACTGAAAAGTATGTCCCATAATGCGGGCTCACATCAGGAAATAACTGCATGAAATAAAACTAACTACTACTGAACTCACAGCTCAGCCTGCTGGCTGAAATACTCCTGCTCGGACTGCGACAGCGGTACAGAATCTGGGCCATGCAAAACCCAGACGTCAGTGCGTCATGTCAACAAGTAATAATATGAACAATGTAACAGGCAATGCAAATATAAACATGAATAAAGCAATAATGTGAAACAAGCAGTGCAGGGTAGTGTGCAGTGGGTAACTAAACTGTTCTATCAGGTTTTCTATTCTAAAGTCTTTGAAATCAATTGATGAATCGTCGATGTAATTCAATAGTATCTCGTGCGTGCCCGGGACCACGGTCAAGATTCTCGGGGCTGAATCCGAGACGTACCGCTAGGCAGTAACAAGTAGCAGGATGGGCGAGTGATGTCAGCATCATCACTCCGGGGCTGGCCTAACCCGTAAGACTGATCAGAACAGGTATCGAACTGTTGAGTTACAAGTCGGTTTCACCTTTGATTTCCCCATACCCCCAAGTTATGTATGTCGAGTCAGGTATTCGGTAATCAAGAACTAATGCCAACACAGAATCAGGTAAAAACAGGTTTGTCTGGATAGACAACAGGAACGGTCCATGAGGACTACATGTCAGGTTTGTTGGCATTAGACACAAGATCAGGTAACGGGTCGGGTCATGGTACATCAGGTCAAGTCAACAATATACGGTACCATGTCAGGTGTATCAATAGATCTATATATGTGAAGCAATGTCAGGTCAAGATGTAAGCAATATCGTGAGTGTGCTCCCAATCAGGTATATAATCACACGTGGGTATTAACAACATGAGATAAGCAATGAATTACATAATAAGCAGTTTCATTCAATTTGCAATACAGATATCAATTTGTTACAGAGATGATTACAAGAGTGCAGTAAGACAAATATAGCCGTTTAGTCAGGTTAACAGGTTTAAGAACCCTTAGAGGTGCAATGATTTGTATAACGGTTCAGTGTAGCTATTTCAGGTTAAATGCATACGAGTGTCTGAACGGAACAAAACTACAGGGATGAATGCCACAAGCTATTTTAACATCAAAATGTGATTGAATAGGTAAATATGATTATTAGGTTCCAAATTGGCAAACTGTAAATTCCATGTTTAACAGTAAAATGATATAATGCAATTTTGTCACCGAAATGGAAAACGATTGTACCAAGCTAATTTTACAGGTTTAGGGTGTCAATATAAATATGTAAATATTGTATAGCATGTAGCAAGGGGTACTTGCCTTAACGGGTCGCGAACCGGGAAAAACGGAACTTAACGTCGGCGGGGAAACTCGCGACGGACGCACGGTTCACGGATTGAACCCAAACAACGAACCAAGGGACCACACGGGTCAGAGTACTCTGCTGGATTGTCGAGACACGTCGCCGGCACGGCCGGATTCCGGCGAGACACAAAAATAGTGAATAGGGTTTCTACGGGTGTAGATCTAGAGAAAGAAGTGAATGAACAGATAAAGAAGAAGATGGGGGAATACTCACTGGTCCCAGAGGGCACTAGCAACGACGGCGAGATCGACGGCGGCGAGAACGGCGTCTCCGACGATCTGCAGCAACCATCCAGCAGTTGTATTCAGTTTTGGAAAATATGAAGAGAGGAAGGGTGATATGGAGACACTTACGAGGTGTTCTGGGGGTGGTCGGGGATCGTCGGCGACGGCCAGGGGCGGCGCAGGCAGTCGCCGGTGGCGAGCAGGCGGCTGCAGGGAAGACTGCAGGCGGTCGCGGCTGCGCAGGGTGCGCGGGGGTGGAAGAAAGAAGGTGTGGGCGAGGCGAGGCTGATGAGGCGAGGCTGATGAGGCGAGGGTGCTGGTGACGCTGGCGCCGGCGTCGGGGCTGCGGCGGCAAGGTCGGAGGTGGCTAGGGTTTCCAAGGGTTTGGGTTTTCCTGTTCTCGTGAGGAAAAAAAACGAGAGGAAGGAAATAATATAAGAGAGAGAGAGAGATTTGAGGGGGAGAGAGTGAAGAGATCGGGGGAGAGAGAGAGAGAGAGAATGAGAATGGAGAGAGAGAGAGATAGAGAAAGATAGAGAGAGAGATAATGGGAAAAAGGAGAGGGGCCCACGGAAGAACACAGCCTCGCGATTGGCTGAGGAATGAATATTAAAGATTTAAATGATTTGATGAACAGTGAGAATATATTATAAGTTAGGAATGATTCGAAGGTTTAAAATATTAAAATTTTGGGATTTTGGCGCTAAATAAAACATTTTCAAATCGCGTCCTGGTCGGGTCCAAAAATTTGAAATTGAAATAATAGGATTTTAAGCGGGTTCCAAATTTTAAAATTAAGTGTTTTATGATTAAAAAGCATACCCCCAAGACGGACACCTGTACGCGCACGTAGCCGTCCAAACTCGCCCGTTTCACCGAGCGGGACGAGAACTCGATTCACGGACGCTACCACAAGGCTAGGGGTGCCGAGTAGGCCAAGATGGATATTTTTAATTTTATTTTAGATGCTAAAATTTGTTATGTGCAGAAATGACTTTTCCGGGTAAAATTTTACAGTAAGCCACAAACAAGCAAGATAAATGAAATGAGTGCCACATTATGCTCAAACAGTAACAGAAATTAGTAGCATCGGGCTCGGGTGTTACAAGACGTTGAAGAATTACAACGACATGTATCAGAGGTGTGGAGAGATGTACCGTTGAACCGATTTCCGGATTGAGGGGAGGTGTGAGAAGAATGTCCTGTCGGAAGATCAGTAGTCGTGTTTTGGACTATGACCAACTTGGAAAATAATGAGCACATGGGCACGGTTGATCTGAATTAGGGATATGGTCAACTTAGGCTAAGCCCCCTCAGTCTTTGTCATTTCATTTAAATAAAATGCTAAGCACTTACTTGGGCTCAGTCTCATTTCTCTGCAAACAATGCTGAGCATTTATATGGGTTCTCACACTTATACTTTATTTTACTTTCCCCTTTTTTTTTGTTTTTTTGTGGAGTGTTAAACACTTTTTATGGCGCCTACGTGTGGAGCACGTGAGGCGCTAGGTGCTAAGCGCTGGGCGCTGGCTGATGAGTACCAAGCGCTTTATGTTGGATAGCGCCCACGTGAGGGGCACGTTTGACGCTTAGCACTGAGCGCCAAACATTGAGTGCTAAGCACTCTTTATTGAGCAAACGCCCACGTGGGGCGCTTGGAGCTGAGTGCAAACCATTGAGTGCTAAGTACTCTTTATTGAGTAACGCCCACGTGAGGCGCTTGGTGCTTAGTGCCAACCATTGAGTGTTAAGCACTTTTTATTGAGTATCGCCCATGTGAGGGACATGTGAGGCGCTTGGACGCTAGGTTTTTTCTGTATATCATGTTCTAAAGAGTTCAATTCTATGTTCTTTTCTAGATCTTTGATCCCCAAGAACAAGTTCATCCCTATGAGAATTAAATTCTCATTTGTGGGAGACATGTCTCATGGATCTCAGATCCAGAAGAAGAACTAGGTTCTTTTATAAGGGTTAAACCTTTGGATATGCAGATGAGATACTCTGATCTCTATTATTTTTATTTACTTTAAAGAGACGTGTTCTTCTTTCTTCCCTCTTAAAGCTCTCTTCTTGCTTGCTCTTTTTTTTAAGTTTGAAGCTTATGGGGGGTTCCGCTGTACAAGACTTGAAGTCTTGGGTCCTTTATTGATTTAGTTAAAGAAATCTCTTCATGCTTGCTCTTTTTTTTTAAGTTTGTAGAGGCAAGTTTGTTGATTTAGTTAAAGAAATCTCTCCTTGAGAGATCTTTAATTGATTTAGGAATTTTATCCACCATTGGATCTTTGATCCAAGAACTTCAATTTTATAAAAAATATCTTTTTTGTTTTTAACAATATTAAGGAAATATTTTCCCACGCGGAATTTATTCTGCAGATAGGTGATTTTTAATCACCATTGGATTTTTAATCCAACGGTGCTCTGTTTTACAGAGAGTAATCTTTCTTGTTTAGAAAGATTTGAGAAATATTTTCTTAGCAGAATTTAATTCTGCATTTTGATGATTTATCAGCTCCATTGGATTTTTGATCCAACGGCTCTGTCTAACAGAAAGATTTTAGTTCTAGCGCTGGCGCCCTCGTGCGAGGCACGTGAGGCGCTGCCTCAGAGTTTTTAACTCTTGGCGCTGGCGTCCTCATGCGAGGCACGTGAGACGCTGCCTCAGAGTTTTTAACTCTTGGCACTGGCTTTTAAATTTTGAACAGAGCTTTGCTCTTTTATTGGGGAAACAATTACAATACCATTTCACCGTTGATTTAGCAATGTAAAAAGTTTTATTGTTGGTAAACTGTTAATTTTGCACCCACTGAATCAACGGTGAAATGGTGTTGTAATTATATAAAATTTGGTGTATAGACAAATTAAAAGATAGATATCAAGTTGGAAGGTGCTGATATCGAATAAAATAGTGGAGGACGTACTTTTTGCCGCAACCTAACGCAAAAAGCCTCCTAGGGCCTCTTTGTGTGTGTGTGTGTGTGTGTGTGTGTGTGTATAAAGGAAAGTGATCAGTTGTAAACCGGTCCGTGTTTTTTTAAAGACGAGAACTCCCGATCTACGACATATTTTAACGATCTGATCCGTTCAGCTTAATCATCTTACCCTCAAATGTAAGTGTCTGAAAAATCAAAGAATTTGAAGAGCTCTAGCATATACGTCGAAGGGTGCAAAAATGAACGTCTTTCGATAATGTAATATAAACTTCATCCAATGCATATACCAGAGGTCTTTAAATCCTTTAATATTTCAAACACGTACATTTGTGGGTAGGACGATCAACTTGAAAGGATCAAATCGCTCAAATATGTCATATATAGGGAGTTCCCATTTTTATAAAACGTGGAACGGTTTGCAATGGAGCACTCACACACACACACGAGGACCTTAGGTCTTATGTTTTTAACGGTTAAAATTAATTCAGTTTATTAAATCGTTAATAAATGGAAAGTAAATATTCCAAGGTCAAATATTGTGTAGGTAATACTAAAAGATTTGATGTTTCTCTTGATTTTCCCCCCCCCCCTAAATTTAAGCAGTAAAATATTTATCTTCCATTTACTAAAAATTTAATGAGCTGCATTAATTTTAGCCGTTAATTAAAAATACAAGATCCAACGGACCTTATTCAGGTTCCTGTTTTTAAAAACACGAACCCGCCTTATAGGATCCGTATTCTCTCTCTTTCTCTCTATGTGTGTGTGTATAGGAAAGCGCTCTATTGTAATCTGGTCCGCGTTTTTTAAAAACGAGAACTCTCGATCCACGATATATTTGAACGATCCGAACTGTTCAAGTTTATCACCCTACTTTCAAGTTCAAGTGTATGAAAAATTAAAGGATTTGGAGATCTCTAAGCTATCTATTAGATGGAGTTTATGTTGCTACTTTGAAAGGCGTTCATTTTGCACTCATTCGATGTATGTGTTAGAGATCTTTAAATTCTTTGATTTTTCATACACATACATTTGAAGGTAAGGTGATCAACTTGAACGGTTCAGATAGTTCAATTATGTCGTGAATCGAAAGTTTCCATTTTTAAAAAATATGGACCTGTTTACAATGGGAGTGCTCCATTGCAAACCGGTTCACGTTTTTTAAAAACGAGAACTCTCGATCCATGACATATTTGAACGATCCGATCAGTTAGAGGTCTTTAAATCGCTTGATTTTTCATGCACATGTATTTGAGGGTATGCCGATCAACTTGAACGGATCAGATTGTTAAAATATGTTGTAGATCGAGAGTTTCCGTTTTTAAAAAACGCGGATCGGTTTTCAATGGATCACTCCCCTTATATATAGAGGGGGGGGGACAGGAGGCTTTTTCGTTAAGCGGCGTCACAAAACGACACCCTCCACCATTTTATTCGACGATCGAACACCCATCATCATCATATTTATCATCTAAGATGTGGATACACCAAATTTCATGTGATTCTACCACTTTTTTTACCGTTGAATTAGAAATGTAAAAAGTTTTATTGTCGGTAAACCGTTAATTTTGCACCCACTAAATAAACGTTGAAAAAGTGGTATAATTATATGAAATTTGATATATCTGCATCTTAGATGCTATAGATGGAGGTGATGGATGCCGATCATCGAATAAAATCATGAAGGGTGTATTTTATCGATGCCATACACACACGCTCTGTCATAAGTAATTCATATAAATCGGTAGATTAAATAGTAGTGTGTGGGTGTGTATTCTCTCACACAATACACACACTCTGTCATAAGTAATTCATATACATCGTAAGATTAAATAGTAGCATTGGACATAATATGAGAGATTCTCAAATTAATCAGTATAATTGCTAGCCTAACTTGACACTGATGATGCATGGATCAAACACTCGGCTATTAGCCCAATATTGCATCTTCTAGACGTTGACAAACTGTTAAGCTAACCCTTCACATAATATGATTTTCTACAAACTTTATCTTCAAACTCAATCAAATTTAATCAAATTAAGAAATTAAGCCACATGTTTGTGGCCAATCTATCTACACCCGCGCGCATCACACTCCATTAGCTGGCACCTACACACTTCCTCACTTTTTTTTATTTTAATCACATGCTGTTTGAAACATTCCTATATTCGCACATGTACCGAATATATATATATATACATGAGAATAATGGAGAAAAGATGCCATAGGATCCCTCCTATGGCGTCAAAAAAATACACTCTCCCCAGTTTTTTCCGACGATCGGCATCCACCATCTTCATCGTCATCATCTAAGATGTGGACACACCAAATTTCATGTGATTCTACAACCTTTTCACCGTTGATTTAGCAATGTAAAAAGTTCTACTGTCGATAAACCGTTAATTTTGACCCCACTAAATCAACGGTGAAAAAGTTGTAGAATCACATGAAATTTGGTATACCCACATCTTAGATGATAACGATGAAGATGGTGGGTGCTGATCGTCGGAAAAAACTAGGGAGGGGTGTTTTTTCGACGCCACAGGAGGAAATCCCCTCCTATGGCCTCTTTCCTCCATTAATCTCATATCCATGTTGCTTGAAAAAATATTCATGTTAGAATATTAAATATATTATTTCAATCCACGTCACAACTTTGGCAATTTGATAAAGTAAAAATTAATGTCTAGTTTTGATATTATTTGACGTACTATTTGATCGTATATTTACCTCTTCATTTCATAGTAAACAGAACTGGCATTCATTAAAAATATTATTAGGCGGCTATATTAATTCCAATCTCGTCTTTAACTTCAAACACTTATATATTTTTCTCTCTATTTGCTTTCTTCTCCCCTTGCTAGTCAATTATATATCTCCTCATTTCCTCTCACTTTCCTACAATTGTATATATCCTCATACAAAACTTTACAAAACTTTCACTCATCCAATTAAAACGAAAGAGAATTACTAGAGAGAGATGGAGGTGGTGGTGCCTCTAAATGACTTTCATTTTGAAAGCTCCAACTCTACTCCTTATGTGAGTGCTCCATCGAGCCCGAAGCGATCCAACGATCCGTTCGACTGCTGCTATCGCTACGCTAGCGCTCCGGCGAGCCCTACTCGTATCGCGGCTATCTTGGCCGCTGATGACGCCGGCGGCGGTGGTAACGACAACGACAGTATTTTAGATCATGACTTTGCCTTCGATTTCAGCGGGCGGTTAGAGAAAGGCGGTACGCCGCCGGATCTAACTGCCGCTGATGAGCTCTTTGAAAAAGGAAAGATTCGTCCTCTGAAGCCTCCACCACAGCTGCAGCATGATCTCACATCCACCACTGCTGTGGAGAGAGGTCGGCCTGTGATCGCTTCTGCTAAGAGCAGGAAGGGATCGAGGTCCCTCTCTCCCATGCGAAGCGGCTTTCATGAATCGGTAAAATCCACCACTGTTGCTGCTGCTGCCACCATCGCTTCCGAATGCCTGAATTCCACTTCCGGGAGCTGGAAGTGGAGATTGCGGGACTTGCTCTTGTTCCGTAGCGCGTCGGAAGGGCGCGCTACCGGGAACAAGAGCAAGGACCCACTATGTAAGTTTACAGCCGCCCCGCCTTCGGATTCGTTTTCGGTCAAGAGTAAGAAGGGAAGCGATGCGGATTCGAAGAACTCGAGTTTCAGGTCGAGTGATGGAAGCGGGTCTTCGAAGAGGCGATCGAATGTTTCGGCGCATCAGATGCATTACATTAAGAACAGAGAGGCGTCGGAGGAGATGAAGAAGAAGACAGCGCTGCCGTTCAACCGGCAGGGGATTTTCGGGTGCCTTCGGTTTAACCCTGCTGTGCACAGCATTGCCAAGGGTTTACAGGATGGTTACTGTCATAGGCTATCTTGAAGCAATTTCTAAATTTGATATATGTTAAGTTGTTTTGTTTCATATTAATTGTACAATATATATACGAGAGAAAATTATGTAAGGAATTAAAGTATGGAGCAATTGGAATGCCTTCTTAATTTAGCTTTGATTTAATTCATTTTATGAAGTATAATATTGAAGTTGCACATAATTGATATGGTCTTTCTTGAAGTATTTTATACTTTTGATTAATTTCTAATTCTTATTTGAACAGTACTAGGTAGCCAACTTTGAAGTTTAATATTCTCTACGAAAACGTTTTTGTTAGACTAGTATTTAATAAAATATCTCTATAACGCTTATGTGCAGTTCAAACGAATCTAAATTAGAAGTCTTTTTTCTAATCAACATCAAAACCTAAAACTTTTGATGTAGAACTACGTTTCTTAGAAAGGAAAATTCCGTCTATGACATGTGTTATTTTGATAATGTCCAGCGCAAAATAAAAAAAAAAAAAAATCAGTCATGCCTTTCGTTGAGCTATAGATCTTTTGATGGGATGTTAAAAAGAACTTTTGGCAAATCTTTGGTAGCTTATTTTATTTTAACATGTCTAGCTTTATATTTTTGGTCCTATGATCATTTTCTTACTTTTGTAGTATTACTGCTTACTAGAGTCATATCAACATCAATGTTAAAAAAAAATGAGATCCCCTTTGCAAAGAGAGGATTGGAAGAATAAATTAGCTCCCCTCTCATAAATAGAAAATCTCAGGCGTGAACTCGAGTCTATCCCATGGGCTACTTCAAACCTTACCAATGAGCCACTCCATTCCATATCAACATCAATGTTGGCTCGAAAAGACTTTTAATTTCATTTTGTAGACAAATTATGATTTTGGTAAGTTCTTGGAGTTTATAGTATTTTATCGAGCTTCTATTGAGCTTTTGGCAAGGGTTATTTCTTACCGTCCAGTAAAAAAGATCTATCTCCTTATTAGCGATATCTATCCATCCATCTCATGGTATACATATCAACATATATAATTTATAACTTGTTAGAATATATATGAAAAGGATGGCGAGATTGTCAAACATTTATTTGATAAATCCACATCAAAACTTGTGTATGAACAAAATTATCTTCGATTATATCAGCCTTTAATTTTTGTCTTTTTAAGTTGTCGTTTCTCTTAATCCCGATCTGGATCCTATTCAAGGCGTCGATGTAGTACTGCCCCTGTGTCGATCTCAGGATGGTAGTCGTCAGCGAGGATATGAAGATCCGCAGCCTTGCTAGCTCGTCGGCAACATGATCGAGCTTCTCTATTATGTTGCCGAAACTCCTCCCACGACGAGATCAAAATTAGGACGTCGAGGTCCTCATCAGGGAGCTGGTTCTTGACGGCGTCGAGGTCTTCATCAGGGAGCTGGTTCTTGACGGCGTCGATCTCGTCTCCAAACTTGCCGTCGATCTTGGCCATAGATCTGTTAGGGTCAAGGAACACCAGAAAGTGAATCGGGTCGGAGGAGAGGACGGAGGTTGTTGGAGAGGTTGAGGAGACGGAAGTGGGAGAGAAAAGGGATGGGAGGGAGGGGATGGGGCCGGAGAGGTGGAGGGCAACAACGCGGCGGGTGAGGGTCGCAGACGGTGGAGGGGCGATGAGATGCGATTTGGAATAGGGATTTAAAGGCTGATGTAATTGGGGTCATTTTTGTCCATACATAAGTTTTGGTTTGAATTTATTAAATAAGGGTCGGCAGTTCGCACCCTTTAAAAATAAATCTTTCAATTTTTATCATAACTTCTGAGTTTTCCTTTTGTGTAATGACAAGAATTTTACATGGGCCTCTTTAAAACGGATCTATTCTAACATACGCTATTAAAATATGCATCAGCAATCTAAAACAGCAGCTCCTTGATGTAGATGTCAATCATTTTGAGAGGTCTAATATTGTATTGAATATTACCTCAAAAAAAGAAGCAGCTTGTGTGTATATATGAGAGAGAGAGTAACCAAGAAAAGATGGGCTTTTTCGTTAGGTAGCGTCAAAAATATACACTCTCCATGATTTTTTTCGATGATCGGCACCAATCGTTATCATATTTATCATATAAGATGTGGATACACCAAATTTTATATGATTTCACAACTTTTCATTATTGAATTAGCGATGTAAAAAGTTCTATTGTCGGTAAACCGTTAATTTTGCATCCACTAAATCGACGGTGATGAAATCAGATTAAATTTGGTATATCCATAACTTATATGATAAAGATGATGATGATGATGGATGCCGATCGTCTCAATAAATCGTGAAGGGTGTATTTTCGTCGCCATAGAAGGAAATTCCCTTTTATGGCACTCTATTATATATATATATATCACGACCCGGAAAAGGCACGTGACCGGCATGAGAATTACGTGAAATCTACAGGACCCCGCCGTAATTCAGGTAAGCCGAAACTCAGAAATCTAAACCTTTTGCGGAAAATAGTGGAGGTGCAGGTTTGAAATATCGGCATAATGAAATTCAAGCCATCCTTTTTAAAATATAAGTCATATCATATGAAAATATAACAGTTTACTATCTTTGAAAATATTTTCGTCCTTGAAAATTTGGACAGCACCTTCCTTATATATTTTGATCCAAAACCACATACATGCAATAATATAGACATCCCAAAGCGGGAGCTAACTCTTCGCCAAATAGCGGAACCACAACCATGCAATAAACATATATACGACGCCCTACAGCGAAGATCAAACACAGAAAGAGAATAAATAAAGCAAGACATCATCCAGCTCAAATAACGAACATACACTCATCTCGCTCTAAGTCTCGCAAATACAAGTCTGTGTCTAGATCTACCAAATATACAAAGTATGGTTTCTGATTGATGGAGCTTATCTAGATACAATGGAAATAATAGGTACAAGAGTGGTCACGATCCAAATGTGTATCCCACCTACCAAAGCAAAACACCCTGAAGAAAACTGTGTGCCAGCGATGCCGCTACTGATCCGAGCAGTCGAACCTGCAAGAAAACTGTGGCACAATGGGGGTGAGTTGCCAACTCGTGAGTAGAAAATTTCAGCAGGTAGAAATCGAATAGACAACGATCTCTCGGTCCTACTGTATCATGAAGGTAATACTATGGTATCTAGGTTGACTGTGTATGCATATATGTACAATAGAGTCGTGCCAATATCGATACGTAATGATAGTCATCTGAATATATATACATGTATACATGTGTATCAAGCAACGTGTGTCCATCAACGACACATCAACATCATGAAACCTGAGTATCCAACATCGACACTCGAAACATCATAAAACCCGTGCCCAGTATCGACATATAAATCTTCATATCTCAGGCGCCGCATTATCGGATCGGCTCTCATATCCATTTGATCTCACGACTCCGGTCGGTATCCTCCGGATAACCGCCGAGCCTAAACTATCATCGGTAGGTAGTGCATCCTTTGCTGAGCTTATTGCCTTTCTATATGATCTTCTTGCCCCGGGGTACCTTACCGGGTCCACCATGTACTCGCAGACGGTTCTTCCTCACTTCTCGAATTGGGTATCACATAGCTAAGAACCGAGAAAACTCATGGTGCACACGAAATATTACATCACGAGAAACCGCGTTTTTAAAACAATTCATAATTTCCTTTGAAATATAACCGCGGTTCTCAAATACAGAGATCTCATGAAAACAACATCTCAATGCATGTAACCATAAAGTACAGTATATGCAAATATAGAACAGTACTGTAAGCATCTCAAGTATTATCATGTAAGCATGTCATGTGATAATTACTGAACAATGATTGTACTTTACAGTTAAGAATAATACCGTGATATAGCAGTTCTACTGTGTAAGTGGCATGGCAATTACCGATGATGAATGTGTGAGCCGACAAATCTGTGTAAGTATAACATGCGCATTATCGGTAATAGTGCATGTGTACTAGTAGACAAAGCCATATACAGATAATGCTGGGAACATAGTACGTATGTCACGGGGAATAATACAGCATAACATGAACGGTAATAAGATTTGTAACTACCCTTGGATACATCAATTATAACCCCACTAAGGTGTTTAGCAGTAATGATTCTCTGAATCCAGACAAATCCATAAGTCGGCGATCCAGCCTCATAGTATCAGATGTGATATAATTCTCGTACATCATCCTCGAGTTGAGAGTGCGGATCAATCACCGGTATCCTATCACGTGCGGTATAATCCATCGTACGGTGTCATCAAATCAGAATAAGCATCTATTGTCCTATACATAAACAAGGGTACGGATCTATGGTCTCGTACGTCATATCATCTTTCATTCTCATATATACGTATATATATATATATCATCAATCTCATAACATATCTTGGCATATGTAATTATGTATTCACATCGCCTCACATCCTCATATCAAGCATATCCGCTCATGTTATCTTATTTTATCATATCTTCATATCAATATATATCATCTCGTATTTGTCTTCTTTTCAATTATATATATATATCGCTTCACATCCTCATTTCATCATGTCATCTCATATTAAATCTTTTGATCATATCCGTAAGTTCATAGAATAGTTTTCTCTAAATTATATTCTATATATCGGTTTTCCATTACTATGGTTGCGGGGGTGCTATACGTCATCTACCCGACTTCCCCCGTAGATATAGATCTACTCACCTGCAATATCCTTGCTTAGCCGAAGTAGATGAACTTCTTGATCTCCTTCGTCGTCTCGGAAGTCCACGCGAAGGTACCTACATCAATACACAGCGTAACGATGTTAAAACCAAATCCGAAAACCGATACGGCACACGAAGTGCTCATAGGTTAGAACCTATAGCCTACGCATGCAAGAACAACCAATTAACCCTCTGCGTTGACGTCCAAACGTCCAACGACCGTGCAAAAACTCATATACCAAAACCAAGTTTCAGAAATCGGAAACCCGAAATCAGCAACCTAGAAAAACACTCCCAGATTCTACTCTAGGTCAAATTAGAAGATTTTGCATATAAGGTAGATCTATTTATCAGATGATTGAGCTATCAACCAAAAATCACACCCTAACTCTAAAATCTGGCTGCAAATAGTAGCCTTATATAATTAATCTACGGCCGGGACTTGGGGAAAAGGGCTCAGGTTTCTAAGGTAGCTTCCTATGTGCCTGCTTGTCTCACTGTGATGGGAACTTATTTTATGGAGCTTTCGGGTCATAGCAGATTCTACAGAGATAACACGAATTGCCAAAAACCGACATCGACAAACTTCTAAGTTCGTGTTTTGGGTTTCCAGTATCAAGTTTAGCCATAATATCATCACTAGAAGGGTTGTGGTCACTAACTAAATCTCAAATACATCTTCACAACTCAAAACATCCCCTGAAACATCCTAGAATTTTCCGAGGTCACTAATCTTACTTAAACGAACTCTAAACTTAATTAGGAGATGAATGAACTAAATAATATGAAGGATGGTGAAAGTTTTACCTCTTGTAAACAACTCAAGAAAAACCCTAGATACTCCAAAGTGCTCAAAGTTTTAACTTGATCCCACTAAAGGGTGTAGGATGAGGTGGTGGTCATTTTTTGTGAAGGGAGCCATGGGTTTTGATGAGGTTTTGGAGATGATTCCCATGGGTAGTGAGGTGGAGGAAGGAGGAGATGAAGAACGATGAAGGAGATGAAGAAATGAAATGAAGTGAAGAAGATGGGAGCCATGGTGTAGAGATAAAGACCTCCCCTCTCTCTCTCTCTCTTCCTCACTCTCACTCTCTCTCTCTTGGCCCATGCCCTCTTATCCCCCTCCATGTCACCATTGTCCCCCACTCACACAAATATCTTTTCTTTTCTCTTTTCCTTTTTAAATAAAACCAAATACCATAAACATAAGAAGTCATGCATGAATCAAACACAATGTGTCATGGTGCACTAGCCATGATTATTAATAAAAAGATAGATTTGGCTTAATCATGATTAGTAGTGCACTAATCAAGTTTAATTTAACCTGCATATAATTAATTGCATAATTATTTATAAAATGTCCAAATCCAATAAATACCTTTATAATTAATAATTCATAATTCATATTAATATCCAATTATTTTCCAAATATTGGTATTTAATTATACCATTTTATGAAAACCCCAAATTCGTACTCGAATAGTTTTCGTGAAATTTATTATTTTATTATTTAAATTCCAAAAATATTATTTTATATTTATAAAATGTTACAATATATATATATATATATATATATATATATATATATATATATGAGATTAATAGAGAATAGGTGCCATAGAAGAGAATTTTCTCCTATAGAGTCGAAAAATACACCTTACATAACTTTTTCCGACGATCGGCACCCATCATCATCATCTTTATCATCTAAAATGTGGATACACCATATTTTATATGATTCTATTACTTTTTCACCGTTGATTTACTGAGTACAAAATTAACGGTTTACTGACAATAGAACTTTTTACATTGCAAATTCAACGGTGAAAAAAATGGTAGAATCACGTGAAATTTGGCGTATCCACATCTTAGATGATAAACATCATGATGATGGATGCCGATCATCGGAAAAAACAGTGGAGGGTATACTTTTTTAACGTCATAAAAGAAAATTCTCTTATATAGTTTCCTTTCTTCATTATTCTCTCTCTCTCTCTCTCTCTCTATATATATATATATATATATATATATATATATATATATATATAGAGAGAGAGAGAGAGAGAGAGAGAGAGAGAGAGAGAGGAAAGAGGCATTAGGAGTGTGTGTGTAAGAATAATGGAGGAGATCCTATGAGGCTTTTTTCGTTAGGTGGCTACATACAATACATCTTCCATCATTTTATTCGACGATCAAAACCGTCTGTCTTGATCTTCATTGTAACATCCATGATTTTTTCTATTCATAAATAAAATAGTTTTTTCAATTTTCTTGCATTTAAATATTTTTTAAGACTTCATTTAAAAGATAATGAGGGGGAAATGATTTATTTATTTTTAAAACTAATTAATATAATTTTTAAGAATTTAAAATGAATTTTCAGAAAAAGATAATAATTAAAAGATATTTTAGTCCTAGAAAAAGAAATTATTTTGGACAAATTTTTATTACAAAATGAAAATAATCTCAAAAAAATAATTTCCAGAATTTTCCCAGATTTTCCCAAGATTTTAAACAATTTTTAACTAATTTTCCAAAACAATTTCGGTTTTAGGAAAAAACTGTTTAGATTTTAAAAATAAAATAAAATAAAAGAAAGTATAAATGGGGGATTAACCGGGGCCGTTGGATCAAAGATCCAACAGTCCATGAACGCTGATGGCGGCGACGTGGTGAGGATCAGGGGATTGCGGGTGTTGGCGTATGAGCCCACGTGACCATGCGGTTGCGTGCTGTAACACCTTAGAATGCGATTAGTGTTAATTAGACGATAATACGGGTTTTTGGTAAAAAGTTTACCAATTTGGGTTCCTCACATTTTATAACATGTAATTAATAATTTATTATTATTTGTTATGACTTGCACACACATGTGCATGTTTATGTAAGAGTGTGTTTGTGTAATCTTGTTTAGAGACCAAGACAACATTAAGTTAATACTAATCCTTACTTTACTTTAATCCTATCTTTGTTTAAACCTTAACTCTAACCCTTGATATTTTGAATGAGAGAAGATATTTCTTCTTTGTGTTTTGTTTTGGGAAGAGGTGGCATGGGGAGTGATGGCATGTATTAATGTGTGAGTTAATGCAAGGGTGCACTCACCTTTCTCTCTCATTATTCTCACTTCTCTCTCTCCTTATCCTTTCATCCTCTCATTTCTTCATCTCTTTCTAATTTATCTTCATCTCTCTCATCTCAACTGAACACTTATCACGTCCATCCCAAAATCTTCACAAAACATCACCAAATCACTTCATAAACCTTCTTTTGCCTCTTAGATGCCTTGGAGCTTGGAAAGCTAGGATCTTTGAGTTTGTGAGAGTAGCTAATGATCTCTATCTGTTAAATAGGATGTTATAGTGTTGTGTAGGTTTTTAGTTTTAGTTTAGAACGCTTTAAGTATCATTTCGTGCAAATGTCGTATTTTTAGTGTCATTTGTGATATCTGTGATCCGCTGTGACCCAGTGTTTGTACTAGAAAATGTAGCAGTGTAGTTGTGTTATACCAGTGACCTTAAGCCTTCACCTGAAGTACGAACCCCATCCCCTCCGATTTGGCCGGGGACATGGAGGCAAATTCCGGCGACCTCGGCTTTGTGATGGAGTTTGGGAATGGGTTTTTGTGGGTAACTGTCTGCAGTGGTTTAAGTGTGTTTGGTCTTGTTTGATTTTTTGGGTTTTCACTGTATACAAAATCTGGGATCACATAGCTTGTTTCTAGTGTTACGACCACACGCGTTACGTTATCCGACACGGTATGTGTCTTTGTGTAGCTTTTTCTCTTGAGTTGGTTTCATAGTGTCGCTACGTACGTTAGCCACTAGACGAACACTTGAGAGTTTGTTTGGAGTTGGTGCGTCGGTCAAACGTAGTTTGTACGTGTTATTGGTCGATTTCTAATATACACTTGCTTTGTTGTTATGTGATTTAGGATCGCAAGCGGGGACTTCGGACGCTGTGAAGAAGGGGAAGCGAGTGGTTGGTTTTACTTAGCCAGGATAGTGGTGAGTAGATTTAACATCTACAGGGGAATCGCACACATGGCGTTATGCGTCTGGGCTAGATATGATATGATATTAGTCGCATGTTATATTGCACATATAGAGTTTGCGCATAAACTTCATTGCATATTATTACTTGTTGTGCTTGGACTTGTACCTATTGGACACTGCACTATTATTGACGGCTCATTTGCACGAGCACTGATTGTATGCCATCCACACCGTCAATAATTGCCATGACACGCACAACACTTATACATACGTGAGATTGTATTGGTTAGGGATATTGAGACATTGATTCATATTCCATTGTGCATATGACATATAGCATACTTGTATACCTACATGCTTACACATATGCCTTGACATGCCTACATACTAGTTACCCATATACCTATATGGTAGTGTACCATTAGTGATAGGTATATACACATTTGAGACATAGCTACATGTACATCTTGTATACATACTTACATGTACACTTACCTAGCTTGATATAGCTACACATATACCTGGAGGGTATTGTATCATTATTGACATTTATATATGCATACCTAGCTTGATATAGCTACACACATATCTGGAGGGTATCACATCATTATTGATAGGTAGATACACATATTTTGCTATACCGACATGGTTACGCATACCTGGCTATAGCTACATGTTCACTTTTATATGATATTTTATGGATTTTGGAGAAATTAGGAACCGCATGATACATTTCATAACTTGTTGCAGTTAAATAGCGGTTTTCCTTTATATGCTCATATTACTGTTTCATGTTGCATATATTATATTTCATGGATTTACGCATTGAGATATGAATTTCATATGATGTTTTCAGGATTTGAGGATCGTGGTAGTATCATCAAATTATGCATTATTTGAAAAATCTGGTTTCTCTTGATATGATATTTCAGCGTCCACCATGAGATTTCTTGGTTCTGATATATACCCTATGCGGGGAGTGGTGTGGTCCGTGTGCGGGTACATGGTGGATCCCGGTATGGTATCCCGGGGCAAGAAAGGTATGTAGAAGGATTTTGCCGATGAGCATGGCAGGGGATGTGCACTACCTACCGGTGATAGTATTTTGGACTCGGCGGTGATCGTAGAGATATCGACCGGAATCATGTACGTATGGATACGGGAAATTCGAAAATCGAAGCTGGACACTCGGGTTTCCGATGAACGTATGATACGTACATATCCGGGCTAGTCGTGGTGACGACGCCTGATAGATGAGTATTTATGTGTCGATGCTGCACACTAGTTTTCATGATATTTTACTCCTAAGTATTTATAATAGTGGTATGGGACGCTGCTATATATGCATGTATATATATATATATCAGTAGTATAGGACGCTGTTATATATATATATATATATATATATATATATATATATATATATAATATATATTATCATAATGATCTGTGCAAGTATTCTTAATTCATTATATATGGGGGCCGATATGAGGGCCGATATGAGGGCCGACCTGAGGGCCGATTTGAGGATATTTGGGATTTGGATTGTCTTGATGGACATTGGTCCTGCCACGATGAGGATTCCGTGAGGATGGCATGTTTTATCCCATATTTCGCATTTATTTGATATGCATTGCTTCATGTATTAGTTGTACCTGATAGAGTACCTTTCATAACTGTTGCATATACATATTGCCATATTATTGCTTCATGTATTAGTTGTATCTGATAGAGTACCTTTCATGACTGTTGCATACATATGGCCATTTATTTCTATTAGCTTGCATGTGATAGATTCGCGCAGTACATGCATGCTCGCGATTACCTGCATATTATTTACTATTCACGAGTTGTCAACTCACCCCCGTTGTGCCACAGGGTTTGCAGGTTGTTCCTCAGAGTAGTCGAGGCAGGGTTTCTACCTATCGTATCATCTTTTGCAGCGGATACTGCTACGGCTGACTGTGTGCAGTTTTGCTATTGGTGGGTTTTGCGGTTATCCGATGTTGCTCATTGTATATCTTTGTACCATGTACTCTCCATCTACCATTTTCATGTATTGACTTAGAGACGTGATGTGAAGACGATATTGTATATTATTTGTGACTTGGAGATTTTCATGCTGTTCACTTTATATCGTCTTTTTCTTCGCTACGGCGTCGTATATTTGCTTGTGGTAGTTGTTTTCCGCCTTTGAGCGTGGATTTGCTCCCGTTGGGGATACTTTACTTATATATTTATGTTGTACCCTTTTTGGGGACTTGTTTTACAAATGAGGTGCTGCCAAATTTTAAAGAAAGTAAATTTGGACTTTAAAGAATTTTGATTGAGATTTCAAAAGTTTTAACAATGATATTATCACTTACTACTTTTGATGCTTTAGATTGCTGGGTTTTTGGCTTACTTGAATTACGTCAAGCTTGGAGACGTTACGTAGTTTAAGGGCCGTCACGTGCTAAATTTTAGGTCGTGACAAAATTGGTATCAAAGCGCTAGGTTTTACCTTTCGGAGTGTAGGATGACCTTGGTATGATGGAGTAGGTAGCTTAAGCAGAGTAACGTAGTGTGTGTATGTCCGCGGCGTACTTACGACACGGTACTCCGCCTAAAGTGACCTAAGTACTAATTGCTTGAAATTCCTTTCTTGATGATACACATCCTTGTGATTCGATTTCCGTATTCTTATCGAATCCTTTTTCCATTTATAGCCTTATGCCGCCGATGACTATGAGGGCTCAGAGTGATGCAGCGAGGGCCGAGGTCAGAGTTGACTCGTTTGGGACGAGAACTGACCAGTACGGTACCCTCGTTGCACAGGAGCAGATTGATCCGCCTTCGATAGATCGTATCGCTAGGCTTGAGGCAGATGTGCAGGACTTGCGCCAGACAATGAGGTCGTTGGTTGAGGCCAGTCGAGCGCAGCGACAGGAGGTTGTCACCCGTGTTACCCAGTTATTCTTTGCGATCAACACACAACATTGTGTTACTTATACAGCAGCAGTGGATGCAGCCCGTTTAGCTGAGGAGCGTCTTCCCGAGACTTTGGGAGTACCGAGACCGAGGAGGGCTCGTACAGGTGTATCAACCCAGAGACAGAGGTTCAGTCGCCGTGACAGGTTTCATTTACGTCACGGGAGTAGCAGAGGCTTTGGACGAGGACAATCATTTAGCTCTTATCCCCAGGAGGATCAGCAGCCATCGCATGGATGTTTCCGGTGCGGGAGTTTCCATCACCTCGTCAAAGATTGTACCTTGGTACGCCAGAGGAGGGCAAGAGTACCATATGTTACTTTACCATCTTTACCTCAGAGAGAGTCGCCTGTTGCGCCTGTTGTTGATCCGCGTCAGACTTATGTTCAGAAAGGTCATGGTCGCGGAGGACTTGTTTTGAGAGTACAAGATGGTAGAGGAGGAGGACAGCCAGTTACGGGTAGAAGACAAACACGATCGTTTGCTTCTACTCATCGGGACGCGCGGGCGTCCAATGCAGAGTTTTCAGGTAATCTTATTCGAATGTTTTCTTATTGCACTTGTTTGTTTAATTCGGGATCTATGCACTCATTTGTTATACACACTTTGTGCCGTGGTTGGGCCGAGAGTCGTGTATGCTAGATCAACCGTTTGTTGTGTTAACTCCTGTTAGCGATCCTATGGTTGCGCGAAACGTGTTTCGGTCATGTGCCAATTGGGTAGGAGATAGAGTTTCGTCCTTAATTTGATCCTTCTTGAGATGTTGGACTTTGACGTTCTCCTAGGCACGGACTGGTTAGGTATGTGCTAGGAGTCTGTGGACTGCCGCGAGAAGACAGTCAGGTTTTGTTTTCCCGACGAGTCTGTTCTTGTTGTGCAGGGGGACTGTGGTGCCGCCCCTCATAGCTTGATTCAACCTTTTCTACTAGTCGGCTTTTGAGGAGAGGATGTCGAGGATTCTTGGCTTCCATTCATGATACCGGAGCCACAGTGGGCTCGTTGGACCGGGTTTCTTTTGGGCGAGATTTTCCGACGTTGTTACAGATGAGCCGGCGGAGCTTAGGGATCTGCTGCAGAGTTGCTAGATAGGGGGACTTGTACGTCCGAGTGTTTCGCTTTGGGGAGCTCCTACTCTGTTCGTCAAGAGGAAGGTTGGCAGTTTGAGGTTGTGTATTGATTGATCGTCAATTGAACCGAGTTACGGTGCGGATTGGGCATCCTTTACCTCGCATTGACGACTTCTTTGATCAGCTCCAGGGTGCGAGACATTTTTCTAAGGTTGTTTTGGGATCATGTCATCATTAGTTGCGGATTCGAAGTGATGACATTCCGAAGACTGCTTTTTTGCGCGCTACGGGCATTATGAGTTTTGGTGGTGTCGTTGTACTCACCAATGCCTAGCAGCATCCGTGGATATGATGAACCAGATTTATTCAGGCCGTTCCTCGACCAGTTTATTGTCGTGTTATTGATGACATTCTGGTCTATTCCAAGAGTCTTGAGGAACGTGAGCAGCACTTGAGGATTTGCTTTGCAGACATTGGGAGAGTGTCAGCTGTTTGCTAGATTCTTGGAGTGTTCCTTCAGGCTTGATAATGTTGACTTCTTAGGTCATGGGGTTACGGGAGACGGTTTTTTTATGGACCCGAGGGAGATCGAGGCCGTACATCTTTGGCCCAGATTTGTATCAGGGATAGAGGTCTGCAGATTTTTGGGCTTAGCCAGTTTTTACCGCCGTTTCATGCAGGATTTCTTGAGTATCTCTGTACCGTTGACCGTACTGACAAGGAAGGGAGTTCCTTTTTTTAGACTGAGGCATGCGTGCTGAGTTTTCGGTGGTTGAAGACTTGGTAGACGACTGCACCAGTTCTACCTTTGCTTTCTGGATCGGGTGACTTTGTTGTTTACTGTGATGTTTCGCGAGTGGGGCTCGATTGTGTACTGATGTAGCATGATAGAGTTATCGCTTATACTTCCCGACAGTTGGAGGAAGTACGAGTAGGATTTATCCCACTCATGATCTGGAGATGGCCGTGGTGGTCTTGCGCTGGAGATTTGAGGACATTACTTGTACGGAGAGTCGTGTCATATTTTCACGCACCACCAGAGCTTTGTGTACATCTTCCTGCAGCAGGTTTTGATTGTTGAGACAGTGCCGTTGGATGGAGCTTGTAAAGGATTGTGGTTGTGAGATCCTTCATTATCCGTGGCAAGACGATTGTGGTAGCTGATGCTTGAGTCGTAGGCCGGGGGGTAGTTTGTTCCAGTTGTGTGCAGTTCGGAGACAGTCTTCTGCAGATTTACAGTTCTTGTGCGACCGTTGAGTACAGTTTGGTTCGTCTCTACTGAGGGGACATCTTGCTCATGTCCGTGCCCATTCACTTTTGCTTAATCGTTTTCGTGAGGCACAGCCCACCGATGCTCGTTGTCGGAGATTCTTGAGCAGATTCGGCTGGGTAAAGATTCAGAGTTCTTGATTTATGACCAGGGTGTGTTGTGTTAGGGACTCGATGGCATGTACCGATACTGATGGGTAGAGACGCGAGACCCTAGAGCAGACACATCGGTCAGCTTTCTGTGTTCATCCAAGTGCCACCGAGATGTGACGCGACTTGTGAGATAGTTACGGGTGGGCAGGGATGATGAGTGAAGTTTCGGATTTCATTTTGAGGTGCTTGGCTTGTCAGCGATCTAAGGTTGAGCATTTGAGGCCGGCTAGAGATTTGCAACCTTTTTACCGTTCCAGAGTGGGAATGGGAGCAGATCTCCATGAATTTCATTGTGGTGTCTACCCAGGTTTAGATAGGGTGTGACTCCATTCGGGTGATTGTTTCCCGGTTATGCTCAGTTTTCTCAGTTGTTCTTCGGTAAATTGTGCGTTTGCACGGAGTTCCTTCATGTGTTGTATCCGATAGAGGCACCCAGTTCGCTAGCCGTTGTTGGTAGAAGTTTCAGGAAGCCTTGGGTACTGGTTGAGCATTAGCTCCGCTTTTCCATCTGTAGGCCGATGGTCAAACAAAGCGGACTATACAGACTCTGGAGGATATAATTGTGCATACGTACTAATTATTTGTTGGCAGTTGGGATCGTCACTTGCTATTGATTGAGCTCTCCTACGATGATGGTTATCAGGAGACATTTCAATTGGCAACTTTTAAGACCTTGTGTGATAAGTTGTGTTGATCACCAGTATGTTTTACTGACTCTGCGAGAGCAGGATTTTTGGACCCCAGCTAGTCGAGAGGCTTCAGATAAGATCCAGTTGATTCAGGTCAGGATGAGAGCAGCCCAGTGCAGACAGAAGTCTTATGCCGACCGTAGTTGTCGTAGACTTGAGTTCGCAGTGGGAGATCATGTATTCCTATGGATTTTCTGATGAAATGGCGTGTTGAGTTTTGGGAAGCTTAGTCCCAGATTATAGGTCCTTTTGAAATCCTTTAGCGAGTTAGTACCGTTGCCTATAATTTGGCACTTCCGCCCAGATTTTTGAGTATTCATCCCGTAATTCTAGTGTTGATACTTTACAAATACCTTCATGACCTTTCTCACATGATTTAACATCAGACCATTTAGCTTGGACGCGAACTTTTTGTTCACAGGCAGCCGATAGTATTAGTGGATCGGCAGGTGGAGAAACTTCGGTCAAGGGTCTTGCCATCTGTGGAGGTTTTTTGGCGTAGCCGTATAGTGAGGAGATCACTTGGGAGGCTGCGAGCGAGATTGGGAGTTTGCACTCATCTCTTTGAAGGTACGCATAGTAAGAATTTTAATCCGGGGACGAATTTTCTTTAGGGGGGATTGTAACACCTTAGAATGCGATTAGTGTTAATTAGATGATAATGCGGGTTTTTGGTAAAAAGTTTACCAGTTTGGATTCCTCGCATTTTATAACATGTAATTAATAATTTATTATTATTTGTTATGGCTTGCACACACATGTGCATGTTTATATGAGGGTGTGTTTGTGTAATCTTGTTTAGAGACCATGACAACATTAAGTTAATCCTAATCCTTACTTTTCTTTAATCCTATCTTTGTTTAAACCTTAATCCTAACCTTTAATATTTTGAGTGAGAGAAGATATTTCTTCTTTGTGTTTTGTTTTGGGAAGAGGTGGCATGGGGAGTCATGGCATGAATTAATGTGTGAGTTAATGCAAGGGTGCACTCACTTCTCTCACTCATTATTGTCACCTCTCTCTCTCCTTATCCTTTCATCCTCTCATTTCTTTATCTCTTTCTCATTTATCTTCATCTCTCTTCATCTCAACTGAACACTTATCACTTCCATCACAAAATCTTCACAAAACATCACCAAATCACTTCATAAATCTTGTTTTGCCTCTTAGATGCCTTGGAGCTTGGAAAGCTAGGATCTTTGAGTTTGTGGGAGTAGGTAATGATCTTTATCTATTAAATAGGATGTTATAGTATTGTGTAGCCTTTTATTTTTAGTTTAGAACGCTTTAAGTATCGTTTCGTGAAAATATCGTATTTTTAGTGTCATTTGTGATATCTGTGATCTGCTGTAAACCAGTGTGTGTACTAGAAAATCTAACAGTGTAGTTGTCTTGTACCAGCGACCTTAAGCCTTCACCTGAAGTACGAACCCCATCTCCTCGGATTTGGCCGGTGACATGGAGGCACATTCCGGCGACCTCGGCTTTGTGATGGAGTTTGGGTGTGGGTTTTTGTGGGCAGCTGTCTGCAGTGGTTTAAGTGTGTTTGGTCTTGTTTGATTTTTTGGGTTTTCACTGTATACAAAATCTGGGATCACATAACTTTTTTCTAGTGTTACGACTACGCGCGTTACGTTATCCGACACGGTACGTGTCTTTGTGTAGCTTTTGCTCTTGTGTTGGTTTCGTAGTGTCGCTACATACGTTAGCTACTAGACAACACTTGAGAGTATGTTTGGAGTTGGTGTGTCGTTCAAACGTAGTTTGTACGTGTTATTGGTCGATTTCTAATATACACTTGCTTTGTTGTTATGTGATTTAGGATCACAGGCCGGGACTTCGGACGCTGCGAAGAAGGGGAAGCGAGTGGTTGGTTTTACTTAGCCAGGATAGTGGTGAGTAGATTTAACATCAACAGGGGAATCGCCCGCATAGCGTTATGCGTATGGGCTAGATATGATATGATATTAGTCGCATGTTATATTACACATATAGAGTTTGCGCATAAACTTCATTGCATATTATTACTTGTTGTGCTTTGACTTGTACCCATTGGACACTAAACTATTATTGACGGCTCATGTTGCACGAGCACTGATTGTATGACACCCACACCGTCAATAATTGCCATGACATGCACAACACTTATACATACGTGAGATTGTATTGGTTAGGGACATTAAGACATTGATTCATATTCCATTGTGCATATGACATATAGTATACCTGTATACCTACATGCTTACATATATACCTTGACATGCCTACATGCTAGTTACCCATATACATAAATGGTAGTGTACCATTAGTGATAAGTATATACACATTTGAGACATAGATACATGTACATCTTGTATATATACTTACATGTACACTTACCTAGCTTGATATAGCTACACATATACCTGGAGAGTATTGTATCATTATTGACATGTATATACACATATCTAGCTTGATATAGCTACACATATACCTGGAGGGTATCACATTGATAGGTAGATACACATATCTTTCAATACCGACATGGTTACGCATACCTGGTTATAGCTACATGTTCACCTTTATATGATGTTGTATGGATTTTGGAGAAATTAAGAATCGCATGATACATTTCATAACTTGTTGCAGTTAAATAGCGGTTTTTCCTTTATATGCTCATATTACTGTTTCATGTTGCATATATTATATTTCATGGATTTACGCATTGAGATATGAATTTCATATGATGTTTTCTGGATTTGAGGACCGTGGTCGTTTCATGAAATTATGCATTATTTGAAAAACCAGGTTTCTCTTGATATGATATTTCAGCGTCCATCATGAGATTTCTCGGTTCTGATATATACCCCATATGAGAAGTGGTGTGAGCCGTGTGGGGGTACATGGTGGAGCCCGGTATGGTACCCTGGGGCAAGAAAGGTATGTCGACGGATTTTTCCGATGAGCCTGGCAGGGGATGTGCACTGCCTACCGGTGATAGTATTTTGAACTCGGCGGTGATCGTATAGATATCGACCGGAGTCATGTACGTATGGATACGGGGAATTCGAGTATCGAAACTGAGCACTCGGGTTTCCGATGAACGTATGATACGTACATATCAGGGCCAGTCATGGTGACGACGCCTGATAGATGAGTATTTATGTGTCGATGCTGGACACTAGTTTTCATGATATTTTACTTCTAAGTATATATATCAATGGTATGGGACGATGTTATATATGCATGTGTGTGTGTGTATATATATCAGTGGTAAGAGACGCTGTTATATATATATATATATATATATATATATATATATATATATATATATATATATATATATATGATCATAATGATCTGTGCAAGTATTCTTAATTCATTATATATGAGGGCCGACCTGAGGGCCGATTTGAGGATATTTGGGATTTGGATTGTCTTGATGGACATTGGTCCTGCCACGATGAAGATTCCTTAAGGATGACATGTTTTATCCCATATTCCGCATTTATTTGATATGCATTGCTTCATGTATTAGTTGTACCTGATTGAGTACCTTTCATGACTGTTGCATATACATATTGCCATATTATTGCTTCATGTATTAGTTGTACCTGATAGAGTACCTTTCATGACTGTTGCATACATATGGCCATTTATTGCTATTAGTTTGCATGTGATAGATTCGCGCAGTACGTGCATACTTTCGATTAGCTGCATATGTTATTTACTATTCACGAGTTGTCAACTCACCCCCGTTATGCCACAGGGTTTGCAGGTTGTTTCTCAGAGTAGTCGAGACAGGGCTTCTACCTATCGTATCATCTTTTGCAGCGGATACCGCTACGGCTGACTGTGTGCAGTTTTGCTATAGGTGTGTTTTGCGGTTATCCGATATTGCTCATTGTATATCTTTGTACCATGTACTCTCCATCTACCACTTTCATGTATTGACTTAGAGACGTGATGTGAGGACGATATTGTATATTATTTGTGACTTGGAGATCTTCATGCTGTTCACTTTATATCGTCTTTTTCTTCGCTATGGCGTCGTATATTTGCTTGTGGTGGTTGTTTTCCGCCTTTGGGCGTGGATTTGCTCCCGTTGGGGATGCTTTACGTATATGTTTATGTTGTACCCTTTTTGGGGGCTTGTTTTATAAAGGAGGTGCTGCCAAATTTTAAAGAAAGTAAATTTGGACTTTAAATAATTTTGATTGAGATTTCAAAAGTTTTAACAATGTTATTATCACTTTCTACTTTTGATGGTTTAGATTGCTGGGTTTTGGTTTACTTGAATTACGTTACGCCTGGAGAGGTTACGTAGTTTAAGAGTCGTCACATGCTAAATTTTGGGCCGTGACACATGCGAGGGCCATTGGATTAAGATCCAGTGGCCATGAATTGCTGGCAGTGGCCTTAGATCAAATGAGCGCTATTTTTTGCTTTCAGGTGTGGATTTTTAGGGATTTGAGCCGGATTTGGGATTTGTTTGTCGCAAAATAGAACCATGTATATACACCCATTCCCTTGAGCTTCTCTTGTCCATTTCAACTCCGAAAAATTCACAGAAAATTGCCGTGCGACCGGAATTTGAAGAGCTACATAACGGTGCTTCCCTTACGTTTTGCAAAAATCCTACAAAGGAGAAAAGATATGAAAAGTGTGGTTTCATAGGCATTTCGATAACCCAATCAACGGTAGGATCCGCCTCTTACCCCTTAATCTCAGTGCTATTTCATAGACATTTGATCTCGACGCCATTTCTTTGCCTTTTATATCTCACCATTTGATCTCGACGCCATTTCTCTGCCTTTTATATTGTTTATAATAACATTTGCAATTTCAACACGTTTTTGATAGTTGCTAATTATTAAACACGACAAAACCCTTTATGTTTCATACACTCACTCCTTTATGAAAATTATTTCACGGGATAACAACATATCCCCGGTATTTATTGCTATTTGGTAGATATAAACACGTCGTTATACTGCCCAAACTAAACATAGAAATCACCATGTTATAAAGCCGAAATGCCGCCGAGTTAAAATAAACTTTTAAAATACCTTACATATTATTTCATTCAAGGAAAAAAAACCCATACACACCCTACAATAAAATACCATAAAGTTTTCCATAACTTGCATTTTTATTAAAATGTCCCAAGTTTACTAAAATCCATATTTTTATTTAAATAACCTAAACTAAATATTTTTAATAAAACCCCTCGAATTTTCCGAAAGTTGTATTTTCAATAACCCCCCTCCGACTTTTCTGAAAGTTGTATTTTTAAATAAATACCCTGAAGTTTCGGATACCTATTATATCTTGAGACTCGGGGAGCCGAAGATAAGGCATCACTAAAATACCATGGACTTTTCATAAAATCTTATTTCACTAAAATACCATGGACTTTTCATAAAATCTTATTTACACTAAAATACTACGGACTTTTCATAAAGTATCATTTACATTAAAATACCATGGTTTTCCTAATATAAGATTCACATAAAAATACCATGGGTTTCTCAAATTACATTTACGATAAAATACCATGAATATCCCTAAATCATATTTGCACTAAAATGCCATGAATTATTATGACAATCCGATCACTTGAGCATTTCTATATACCGAGCACAACACATGACATACCATATGACATGCAATCTAATACGGTTAGGCTTAGACGCGTGAACCAAGGTATGAAATACTTTGAAGATTTCGATGTTACGAGTGACAATTATAAGAAGATCCCGCTATATATAACGGGTAACAATAATAAGAAGATCCAGCTATGACGGGTGACAGTAATTATATAAGAAGATTCCGATATACGGATGACCATATAATCGATGAAATTCCATACATAGATGAACTACACGCTAACACTAATCTGTAATCCTATATCATAGAACAAAACAGGGCTGGGTAGTTTGATTAGATAAGGTCGTATACGGGCTTCAGATTCCCCTATTACTTGACCATGTTCCGGAGGGTATTCACTTCCACTTCTGTTGTTCCGTGGCCTAAATGGAATATTCGCGAGAACCCGGTACCCTTGTCTAATGAACTAATATAATCATAATACCTAGTAGATAGCTTATAAAGTTTACCATTACACTCACATGACATCATTCATCGCGCACACTTGTCTTCTTTACCTATTTCCTTATGAGGCAATCTTACCCGAGTTTAACTCGCTGACAGACGTCCTTTTCCTTTCTCTCTAACTCTGGAATGTCCGTTGGATGAGGACGAGATTCACGAAGAAGATGAAGGATAGCTCTTTTACTTTTCAGTTGTTCACCTGTTTAGGACTTGTCTTTCCGTTTCATTGATGTAATAAACAATCATTTCTTTTTCTAGCACTCTGTGATTTAATAAAGTATTATGTTAATGAAAATAATTGCTTTTACTTTTATTTATTGTTTTGGTACATTACCTACAAGTTATTTATACGTTTAACGTAACTATATTGGGTTAGACCACCCTCAATACAGTTAGGTTGTGGACCGTGCCATGTCACCGTTTCAGTCCTTTGGGATGCGGGTCATGATATGTTGATGCACCAAATTTCATGCGATTCAAACATTTTTCACCGTTGATTTAGCAATGTAAAAAGTTCTATTGCCGCATTATGGGTAAACCATTAATTTTGCACCCATTAAATCAACGGTGAAAAAATGAATGAATCGCATGAAATTTAGTGTATCAACATATTAGCCTATGAAGATCAAGATGGACGGTGCCAATTATTGAATAAAATGATGGAGGATGTATTTTTTACCGCCATCTAACGAAAAGAGCATCATATGGCCTCTTCCCCCCCACTCTCTCTATATATAGTCACGTCCTGTTTCCCAAAGGATGGAAAGCAAGAACGGATAAGGCCCGCAACGTATTCACAACGAGAAACACTCTTTTTCATCATTAATACGCTAAAAGTAATACAAGCAGATAGATAATAAGTGCAAGAATTTAAAATAAAATTAAGTACAATAACATTTATTACAAGTTCGAATAACTAACTGAATCGAAAACATCAATTCCAAACAGTAGGAATGAAATGAAGGTAATCCAAACAAATATACTCAGAGGAAATAAAAACTAAAAGTTGGTTTGTGCAGAGAAATAGCTGATATCCGGGCTCCACTTCTTGCTGAGCCTCACCTCCTATCCCAATGTTTCCTGACGGACATTCCAAAAAAAAAAACACAACAGAAAATGGAATGCCTGTCAGTGAACTAAAGTTCGGTAAGTCCCAATTTTAAAAGAAAATTTAACATAATTTAAATATGATATAAGAACGAAAAAAGAAATAATCAAACATGTATAAATAGCAAGTAATATAAAACGATAATATCATGATATTTATTATCTAGGCCGCGCTATCGTATTTTAAGTTATGAGTTCGATTAACGAGGATTTTACATGTAACAAAATTATTCCGTTTTCCCCCGGAACAACAGAAATATGGATTTAAGAGATTCATGAGTCATTAATGCAATATTCTATAATACCCGGTAGGACGATCAAGTATGATTCCCGTTACACGTAAATACCCTCATTTGTCGAATTTTCCCACCCCCATGTCAATTGTTTATTGAATTTTAGAGCTTGTCACAAATGCTGATACAAGACTATGAACACTTGAAGTAGTTCAGGTTCATGTCAAGTCATGTCAGGTTCATAAATTAACGAGTTCATGTATTCATGTCTACAAGCATTCAAGTACTCAACTAGCCAAGAATGCATTCATTAATAAACTAACCACCTGCTAATGAATTACCAATGCATAATCTAATAATAATTCCACACTGCAAGAACCTCAGCAGCAAAGCTTTATGCTAGTTAACCATAACCTAAGGTTTGTCCATTTCAGATGAGGATTTAAATAAAAAGTTTCAGTGATTCAGTTCTAAAAGGAATTAAATTGCAAAGTCAGGGCAGTCATACATATATATATGAAACCAATATACCATAGGCTTTGCATTAATTGTGTATAAAGAGCAATCGAATATCCGTCATTATTTTAGTTAATTACTGAAATAAAAAAAAAATTCAAAGCAACCAGTAAATTTGAAACAAGGGAAATCACTTTAAAATAAAATTTGCATGTATCATATGGCCATTTAGTGAAGGAAATCTAACCGAACAAAGCACGAAAACTGCAAAAAATAAAAAGATAAAAAATGAATGATATAAAAATCTGCATATGCTAAAGCCTTTCTTAATAGTTCAGGCTTATAAATGTTGGCGCACACCAATAAACCATAAATGGTTACAAACAAAATCATTAATGTGTAGAATATATATAATCTGATGATAATATTAAACATTTAAGTTATATTATGGTTTAATAAGGAAAGAGAAGTTAAAAAGTAGTATTAGTAGATAGTTTGTGTTTATTATTAGTATAGCATCAGTGTTTATTACATTTAGTATTGTGAAAGTTTAGTATATGGTTAATTACAAGATTACATAATATTAATATGTGTATATATAGTTTATATAGTAGATATGATAAAAGATCAGCGGTTGGTTGGTCAAATTTTACATGCGTGTCATCCTTGCGCAAATGATATACATATTCATATATCTTTAATTATTCTAAGTCTTTTAATTACGAAAAATACAGAAGAACATATGTAAGCCCTAATTATTATTTTTTTATTTTAACCTAAATGAATAAATCCTAGTGACGAAGAACATGGTGGCGAAAGAAAAGAGGACTTACAATCAGCGATCTTGATTTCTAAAATATCAAGTCGCAAGCCAGAAGAAGAAAAATCCTCGAAATTCAATTTCGAGACCGACAACCCTTCCTTCTTCTTGTGCGGTGATCTCCTCAATGTCAAGAATTGAAAAGTTGAGGATGAGCAAGAGGCAGAGGGAATCGTTCTTCTCAAAGTTACCGTATTTTTGTTTTTACGGCAGAATAAAATAATTAAAGAAATATTTATTAGAGTAAGAAAATATTTTCATCGCACGTTGAAATTAAAGATGGAAAAAAACAAAAAGAAATAAACAAAACAAAATATTGAAAATACAAAGGCTTGAAACTTGTAACCTACGAAATAACAATACAATGTGATAACGAGGAGATATAAGAATTAACCATATATATAAAGAAAGAAAATTAATTTATACACAATTGATTCAATGAAAATGGTTTTATTAAAAAAGAAAAATATAAGGAAAGTACAAGAATTTTATAGTCGATATATATATATATATATATATATATATATATATATATATATATATATATATATATATATAGTACAGATTCGTTAGGGTGGGTTTGTGTTTTTTCAAATTCATGAAATTTTTCGTGCGGCGTCTTATGAACGATCTGTTCAGCTCAAGTTGTTCTACACGTCCTAGATATTGGATGGATGTAAAATCGTATTGATCGGAAATATTTTGCATGTTGCATGTGTAGTAACATGTGGATTTATTTCAGCCGTGCAGTTTTTAAATTTTTTTAACTAGGTACTATAGATGCAAAACATTTTCGATTGATGTAATTTTGCATCCATCCACTATCTAAGACATGTAGAAAAACTTGAGCGGAACGAGTTGTTCATAGGACGTTGCACGAAAAGTTCGTTAATTTGAAAAGCACAAAAAATTCGTGAATTTGAAAAACACGAACCCCACCCTAACAGATCCGCACTATATATATGAAAAAAGAGCACTAGGAGGATTTTTCGTTAGGTAGCGTCAAATATCTATATCCTCCATCATTTTATTTGACGATCGACACACATCATCATTTTTATCATCTAAGATGTGGATACACCAAATTTCATATAATTCTACCACTTTTCACCGTTGAATTAGCAATGCAATTATCGGTAAAACATTAATTTTGCACCCACTAAATCAACAGTACAAAAGTGGTAGAATCAGATGAAACTGGTGTATGTATATTTTAGATGATATGGATGGAGGTGAAGGTTGCCGATCGTTGAAAAAAATTATTAAAGATGTATTTTTGGGACGTCATAGAAGGAATTCCTTCATATATGACACCTTTCTTTTTATATATATATATATATATATATATATATATATATTCCTATGGTATCTTTCCTTCATTATCCTCTTATATATATATATATATATATATATATATAACAACAACAACAACAACAACAACAACAACAACAAAGAAAAGAGGCTTAGACGGTTTTTTAGTTAGATGGCATCAAAAATCTGTATCCTTCGCGATTTTTTTTACGATCGACACCTGATGGAGGTCTGGATCTCCTTCAGATGTTGTCTTCCGTTGATCTGTCGCGAGCGTTGATGAATAGCTGAGATTGAATTTGAGAGTTGCCTCCTGAAGCGTGTGGATCTCAGTGGGCTTGGTTTGGAGTGAGGCCGAACTACCTGCAAGGAAGTCCCGGGGTGGTTGTACCACCGTGGACCCTTCGACGATCAAGTTAGTCATGGGATTTGGGCAGAGTAGCGGCCTATTCAGATAGAATTGCCTTACCTGAGTCGTCTGAGAGGGGGTTTCTATAGTGGCAGTCATGAGCTGGCGGGTACGAGATTTACGCCAGCCGTTACGCCCTTGGCGCCGCGCCTGCGCGAATGGCGGGATCCTCCATTAATGGAAAGATACGCCCATTAACGTGGGAACGTGATGGCGTGGGACGCGGGATCCTGGGGTGGCGGATATCTCGCGTATGGCGAGATTCGCGGAGCCATGGCGGGGACGTCTATGATCTGTACTCTGGATCGGTCGGTGAGACCGAGGAAGCTGAGCTCGGCGGGAGGCTCGGAGGCGGGCGGGAGGCTCGGAAGCAAGCGGGAGGCCGAGCAAGCTTGGTTCTGTAATAGCTCGGAGGCGAGCTGGGAGGATTGAGGAAACCCAGCGTGCAGGAGGGCTCGGAGGTGAGCCAATGGTTATTTATAGGACGAGCACAGGAGTGTTCTGGGAGGTCATCGAAGGTCGAGAACATCCTCGGGTCGAAGGCCCGGGGTATGCCTTCAATGTATCGTTCTTGCTCATTTCCCGTAAGCCTTGGGACACGTCATCTGCCACGTGTCATGATCTGGGGAGTTTTCAATACTAAGCATCATCATTAGCCCCCATTCTCGTCCCAACCTATTCATGGGTCGGGTCGAGAGTGGTCTGATCGGTCACCCGGGCTAAGTTCTTAGTTGAAGACATCGCCGGCGCGGATTCCTAGGCAGTTAGTCGTATTTTTTGATAACGTCAGCGGATCAGAGAAGAGATCGTGCATTAAAAGGGAAGCACCAATTTAATCGTACGTTCGTTGAGGCGCTAGACCACATGCCCGAGGCCGGTTTGCTGACGTGACAGGCCGCCGGTGTCCTTTGCGCTTGAAGGGACGTGTCCAACGCCCGTGAGACACGTGGAACGCCGATGGCCATCGAACGCGAAGCAGTGTTTTGGCGGGAAACGATCTACACCTAGAAAAACTTGAGCGGAACGAGTTGTTCATAGGACGTTGCACGAAAAGTTCGTTAATTTGAAAAGCACAAAAAATTCGTGAATTTGAAAAACACGAACCCCACCCTAACAGATCCGCACTATATATATGAAAAAAGAGCACTAGGAGGATTTTTCGTTAGGTAGCGTCAAATATCTATATCCTCCATCATTTTATTTGACGATCGACACACATCATCATTTTTATCATCTAAGATGTGGATACACCAAATTTCATATAATTCTACCACTTTTCACCGTTGAATTAGCAATGCAATTATCGGTAAAACATTAATTTTGCACCCACTAAATCAACAGTACAAAAGTGGTAGAATCAGATGAAACTGGTGTATGTATATTTTAGATGATATGGATGGAGGTGAAGGTTGCCGATCGTTGAAAAAAATTATTAAAGATGTATTTTTGGGACGTCATAGAAGGAATTCCTTCATATATGACACCTTTCTTTTTATATATATATATATATATATATATATATATATATATATATATATATATATTCCTATGGTATCTTTCCTTCATTATCCTCTTATATATATATATATATATATAACAACAACAACAACAACAACAACAACAACAACAACAAAGAAAAGAGGCTTAGACGGTTTTTTAGTTAGATGGCATCAAAAATCTGTATCCTTCGCGATTTTTTTTACGATCGACACCTGATGGATGTCTGGATCTCCTTCAGATGTTGTCTTCCGTTGATCTATCGCGAGCGTTGATGAATAGCTGAGATTGGATTTGAGAGTTGCCTCCTGAAGCGTGTGGATCTCAGTGGGCTTGGTTTGGAGTGAGGCCGAACTACCTGCAAGGAAGTCCCGGGGTGGTTGTACCACCGTGGACCCTTCGACGATCAAGTTAGTCATGGGATTTGGGCAGAGTAGCGGCCTATTCAGATAGAATTGCCTTACCTGAGTCGTCTGAGAGGGGGTTTCTATAGTGGCAGTCATGAGCTGGCGGGTACGAGATTTACGCCAGCCGTTACGCCCTTGGCGCCGCGCCTGCGCGAATGGCGGGATCCTCCATTAATGGAAAGATACGCCCATTAACGTGGGAACGTGATGGCGTGGGACGCGGGATCCTGGGGTGGCGGATATCTCGCGTATGGCGAGATTCGCGGAGCCATGGCGGGGACGTCTATGATCTGTACTCTGGATCGGTCGGTGAGACCGAGGAAGCTGAGCTCGGCGGGAGGCTCGGAGGCGGGCGGGAGGCTCGGAAGCAAGCGGGAGGCCGAGCAAGCTTGGTTCTGTAATAGCTCGGAGGCGAGCTGGGAGGATTGAGGAAACCCAGCGTGCAGGAGGGCTCGGAGGTGAGCCAATGGTTATTTATAGGACGAGCACAGGAGTGTTCTGGGAGGTCATCGAAGGTCGAGAACATCCTCAGGTCGAAGGCCCGGGGTATGCCTTCAATGTATCGTTCTTGCTCATTTCCCGTAAGCCTTGGGACACGTCATCTGCCACGTGTCATGATCTGGGGAGTTTTCAATACTAAGCATCATCATTAGCCCCCATTCTCGTCCCAACCTATTCATGGGTCGGGTCGAGAGTGGTCTGATCGGTCACCCGGGCTAAGTTCTTAGTTGAAGACATCGCCGGCGCGGATTCCTAGGCAGTTAGTCGTATTTTTTGATAACGTCAGCGGATCAGAGAAGAGATCGTGCATTAAAAGGGAAGCACCAATTTAATCGTACGTTCGTTGAGGCGCTAGACCACATGCCCGAGGCCGGTTTGCTGACGTGACAGGCCGCCGGTGTCCTTTGCGCTTGAAGGGACGTGTCCAACGCCCGTGAGACACGTGGAACGCCGATGGCCATCGAACGCGAAGCAGTGTTTTGGCGGGAAACGATCTACACCGTTAGATGCGCTTGCCAAACGCTATAAATAGAGGTGGGATACCCCCAGGGCCCACACTTCGCTATAATTTCCTCATCGCTCCGTGTGTTAGCTCGACGCTCTTCCCTTTAGGTCGGATTTCTCGCTCTTTTTCCTCGGAGGACTCCTTCCTTTGCTCAGGTTAGATGTCTTCTTCTGGGGAGTCTGTTGAGATAGTTGAGGTAGAGACTAGGGAGGCTTCCACCGCTTCTTCCTTTGCTTCTTCCTATGCCTCATCCGAGTCGGATCCCCCCCGGGGAGTTAGGGTTAGACATGCTTCCCTGGGCCGCGTGACGGGGACGGTCCCCAAAGCGCGTATCAAGAGTGTTCTTGACGCGCCTTCTCTCCTGAGGAATGTGGACGAGCCGAACACAATCTGGGATCGTTTCCACATTCCCCCTGGCTACTCGCTTCGCTTGGCCGGAGAAGGATAGAGGGGCAGACCCGGTGCAGGGCAAGGAGATTGCCTTGTACCTGGATGTTTTTTAGGCTGGAATGCATCTGCCCTTCTCCCCCGAGGTGAGTGCAGCGCTGCACTGTTTTCAACTAGCCCCAGGCCAGTTAGTGCCGAACTCGTGGAGGATTCTCCTCCGGTTCCTGGTCCGCTTGAGGCTACAAGAAATCCCCTTCAGCCTGACCCTTCTTCTTTCTTCCCTCTGCTATAAAAATCACCCCGGCACCCGTAAGGACGAGCTGAGCTGGGTATACGTTTTCTTTGGAAAACACAGGGGAGGGGCGGCCAGGTTAGGGGTCGTAGCAGTTCCTTCCTCCATCCATGAATGGAAGGAGAAATTCTTATTTTTCGGTTCGCCCAAGGATGAGGATTGGTGTCACGCCCCGCTTCCCAAAATACGGAATACGAGGGGTAGACAAGGCCAGCCATGCTCCTACGGTCAAGGAAATGTCCCACCGTAGTCACACTTCGGCTTCTAGTTTATCATGGTAAACAGTAATAATGCGCAGGTAATGAGAAATGCAATAACTGAATGAAACAATGTAAAGACTGAACTGAAGTGGAACAAACGAATGTAACTCGGAATGGCAAGTCAAGAAGTCTGTGATGCACGTCTAGCTCTGGTCCAGGCTAAATCTTCTCCTCACACTGAGCATGCATACTCAGGTCGTCAGAGCGATACAATAGCAATATAATATATATAACATCATGTGACAATTCTAACAGTGGTAATAGATATGTGAAACAGTAAATTCAATGACAGCATGAATATGAATGTGCAGTAATCAATGCAGCGGAACGGTAAAGCAGTAGAACGATATGTCACGCATGTCAACACAGTATATAAGGTATATAAATGCCAGTATCCCTATCAGTCTCTAAGTCTCACTGTACAGGTCACTAAGCCTATCGTCAGTCCAAGTGTGAGAGTCAACTACTCGCGAGTGTCCTCCACCCAAGGATAGAACCCAAGGGCAAGGGACCACGGGCCCAACATGTAACATGTATATCACGGTGAATATCACATACCCTGTAAATCTCCATATATCTCCCTAAATATATAAGCCGGCATGGGACTCCCGAGATTCTGTTGAACTCACACTTAAACTACCCCACACCCCGTGGTCTACATCAAACGCTAACCATAACCCTAAATACTAATCGATCCGTGACAAGTCTGTGCGAGAACTGGAGGCAGGACCTCCATCAAGCACGTCCCGACTAATACCTAAGATAAATGGCAGAGTCTGGTGCCTTATCTGTGACACCCGTGCAAGCACTTCCATAAGTGTCCCATACCACTTATAGTCACACGTACACGCATCCCACAGACGTCGACAATGCAATAGAATAATAGGGTCACTGATTGTGTACAAGTACGTATCACTTTCACTTAATCACGGATACACGAACACTGACGTACTTGCCACAATCATCACTAAAATCTAACACTGGGTAAATGCACGATATCACTAGGTTATCACTGCAATGATATGGGTATAATATGATGCGTGAACAGTATATAAGCATAATTAAGGTGTCAAAAAAATAATATTCTAACACTTGCACGATTTATCATGAAACGTACGTGTATAGTTTAGCGAAACTATAAACAGGTAATAATTAATATGTTCAGTTAGCTATCCATCTAATTTGGTTTCAAGCCAATCGGGTTCCAGGATCATTAATTATAACCATTTCATTTTAAGCGCTCGCGGCTGGAAATCTGGTTTCAGAATCAGAAGTCCGTTTCGCAACGCATTTTAATCCCAGTTGGGATCAGATTTTAGCGACACTACAGTTGGATGAAATATAGTATTTTCAGTAAGGATTTCCACGCAACAGACGGATCATAGATCGCGTCTGTACGTCAGGAGATATACACTATTCAATAACAATATGTCAGTTCTGATTCTGCTGGGACTGTTATGCGCCCCGATCTATTAAATTACAGATTAAATATCAAACGGTAACGAAACAGAATGAAATCAATTTTGTTGTCAAGCTAACAGATTTAACTATAATAACCAGTGGAGTTCCGCAATCTACGAGTTAAGGAGATATTGTGGTACCCATTACGGAATAGCAAGCAACAACTGGAGTCGCTCTGGACTGCAGTCCAGAGTCGCACTCCGATCCAAAAATCATCACAATTTAAGTACAGGAATATCTGGAAACTAGTATAGGGTTAAATTTCGTCGAGTCGGCTTCGAATTGAGCCCTCGAACGCACCCTTCTAGTATGTATATGATTTATGGTGAATTTAACGATTTTCAGGTACAATAAAATTACAGTTTTACGATTAAACTTGGGGGTAGTCGTTTTGGTCATTAACGATCAAATTATCCAACGAAATTCATGCACTAGGTTCTCAGCCATACGGGCCAAACAATACCATTTATTTCCGCCAAATTAGAAAAAGATTTTCATTGGGAACACACGTCGAACATGTATGACACATAATTAATCCAAAAGTGTAACACTATGATCTATGCAATTAACGATTGTAACTTAAGTAAATAGTATGTAAGCAAGTAAAATACTTGCCTGGAGACGTTATGGTGATGCACGGCAGCGGCAATGACGATCTCTGTAGGTGCTCGACGGAATGCCGGGGCTCGACTCGTGAATGTTGGATTAGGTTTGGTCTAGGGTTCTTGTGAAGAGGAGTTGAGAGAGAGAGAGAGATGTTACAGAGACAGTGAGTGAGAGAGAGTTAGAGAGAGAGAGTTACAGAGAGAGAGAGAGAGAGGCAGTGAGTGAGAGAGAGTTTATAGAGAGAGAGTTAGAGAGAGAGCTGAGAGAGAAACGAGAGAGAGAGAAATGAGGTAGAGAGAGAGAACTGAGAGAGAGAGAGAGAGAGAGAGACAGAGGAAGGAGAGAGAGAGGGAGTGATGCAGAGAGATCGAGAGAGATACCAGTGAGTGAGGGAGAGAGATGCAGTGACGAGAGGGAAGAGGTGGCTCGTCGGCGATGATGGGGTCGGCCGGCGGTAAGGGTGCAAGGAGGTTGGGTGTGCAGGGATTCTGTGGTGGGTTCAGGTGGGTTCGAGGAGAAAGGAGGACGAGGGATCTCGGGTCAGGTGGTGGTCGAAGGTGGAGGAGAGGGAGAGGAGAAGAGAGGTCGTGAGGGTTGCACGCGGTGATGAGGTCGTCGCCGTCGAGGAAACGGGTGGTGGGCGATTGAACGGGGTGCAGGCGAAGGCGCTCGGGGAGGCAGTGGAGGAAGAGAGGAGGAGGAGGGAAGGAAGGGCTCGACGGTGATGGTGTCGGGTTCAGATGAGAAGGAAGTGAGGGCGTGCGCGGCGGTGGCGGAGCTCGTCGGCGAGGGGTGTGAACTGGAAGTCTTCGAGAGAAGAGAAGTGTGGGTTGAGCGAGACCGGAAGGGAGCAGGGAGGGGGTAGAGAGGCGAGGAGGGGTCGCGCTTGTGGAGCTTGCGAGGTGTGCAGTCGTGGTGACGAGCACGGAGACGTGGCCGACGTGGGGAAACTCGGGGACGTGGGTGAAGGAGAGAAGAGCGGAAGAAGTTGCGAGAGTGAGGGTTAAGGGAAAGGCGATGGGAGTGAGGGTGAGAGGAATGGAGACGAGGCGAGCGTCACGGGTAACACTCGAGAGCTGGCGTGGGCGACGGCGGAGGCGAGGAGCGCGGCGGAGGAATCGCGCGCGGGAGAAGCGGGCCTAGCCGTTGGGAAGAGGAACAGGAGCAGGCCAAGTATTGGGCTGGGAAGAATAGGTTAGGAATTTATTTATAAATTTGTGTGTGGGCTGTTTGGGGAACGGGCCAAAAATTTAAAATAAAAAATCAATGGAAAATATAGGAAGTGGGCCGGGGACTGCTGGGCTGAAGAGCTGGGCTAAAAAAAATATAAAAAGAATTAAAGGAGAGTGGGAGTGGCCCAGGCTGGTGAGAAAAGAAAGAATTTAAAAGAATTTAATAGAAAGGAGGGTTGGGCTTACAAGAAAAGAAAAACAACTTTATTTAAAGGATGGGCTTGAGGTTTAGAATATAATAGAAGGTGAGAAAAAGAGTTGGACTGAGGGATTTGTTGTGGGTTTTAATAAAAATAAATTAAGTAATAAAAGAATGGCTTAACGAAATATAATGGGGTAAATGGATAAAAAAAAATTAATAATTATAAATAAAATAAATAATAAAAATAAACTGTATAAGTTAAAGAGAGATACGATTTATTGGTATAAAAGGGCTGGGTGTTACAATTGGCATGTGCCTGTTTAGTGGCACATGGCCTACTGCCCGTGGGTGAGGCGATGTCCAATCCCAAAACAAGGGCAGTGTCAGCATGGGAGCCCGTCCAACGGGCCGATGTATTGCTTTCCGAGCAGGCCCTCAGTTGGGCCGGGCTCAACCCTGCTCAGTTTGTGGGTAAGTTAGGAGCTTAGGCGACCTGTTTAGACTCACATATTCTTCTTCTACTCTTTCTGGCATCGCTAACTCCCTTTGTGTATTTTTCACCTTTGCAGAGCCGATGGACAAACAAAAATTTCTGGCTGCGATGGCTGATAAGAAGGGAAGGAAGGCTAGAGGCACCGGCTCGTCATGCCCCGCTTCGGGCCCGGCCCCGTCGGCGGCCGCTTCGGCTAGGCCTTCCGCTACGCCCCGGGCTCCGGAGACCAGCCACGGGGAGAGCCGCAAATACGCTCGGGAGTACGAACCCCGGGTTGTGGGGGTGGCGGATGAGGCCGACCCTCCCGTGGCCCCCCTTAAGCGGCGCAAGAGGATGGTGTCTCGAGCCCCGTCTTCCCCGATTTTCGTGCAGGAGGGGGATCTTCGTTACGAGGTGCCCTCGGGGCTTTCTGTCGTCGATAGATTGATCTCGGAGATAGAGCGGTCGGCTGGGGGAAGAATCCCTTGGGGGACCCTCAAGGCCCAAATCGTGGCCATAGCTCAGGAGGCTGTGTAGGTTAGTGTCCGCCTCTCGTTCGGGTTTTCATTAAGCCTTTTTGTTTGCAGGATCGGATACATTTTAACCCCTCCCTTTGTTTTCCTCAGGTCCTCTAGCACTGCGCCCTCGTCGTTAACATGGAGCATGAGGAAATTGCTCCGGCGCAGCAGATAGCGGGCGAGTCTTCATCGCGGGAGGAGAGCCTAAGCCGGGAGCTGCGTTAGGCAAAGGAGAGGATCGCCGCCCTCGAAGACCTGGTGGCTGCCGAGGAGGGGGTGAACGCCAATTGTCGGGAGTCCATCCGAGCTTTGATGGAGTCCAATAAGGTCGTTGAGGCTAAGTTGGAGGATGCCGGGTGCTCGCCGCCACTCTGAAGAAGACGCGGGACACCCTAAAAAGGGAAAACGAGACGATGAAGGAAGGAATGAGGCGCGTCGACCTCCGGGCTGCGAAGGCGGTGGATAGCTACAAGACTTCGGATAAATTCTACGCCGACCTCGCTGACGCCTCGTCCCTCGTCTGGCATGAGGCTCTCGACGCCGTCAAAGCGTTGATGCCGGAGTTTCCCGACGGTGAGCTCCGGCTCGAATACCCCCTCGAGGGTGAGACGCAGGGGGATGCCACTAGAAGCGCCGCCGGGGGGAAAGCCCCCGGTGGGGGTGTTGGGGATAAGGCGATCACCTCGGCTTATAGTGCTGAAGCTCCTGCTGTGGGCCCGAACCCTCAAGCCGCCACCCCGGCTCCCGACGCTGCCGCGGAGCACGTCTAGGTCCTTCCCGGCCTTGAGGCCTGAATCTCCCTGCCTTCTTTTTTATTTTTCTTTCTTCTTGGAATTTTGTAAGACTTCGGACGATTTTGTAAGGCTGAGGAGCACACAATACCTTTGTAAAGACACCCGAGTTGTGAATAAAGCCCTTTTGCAGAAATTTTTGTGGCAATGTTTCCATTTCACGATAATGTCTTCATTTTGCTCGCTCGATGAGTGCTAGGTCGGTGACCGATCGTTTAATTGGAGAACGCGCGTCGAGTTAAACCCAATTATTTATCAAGTGTGCAAAGGCCGATGTAAGGTCGGCGTCCTTATGGCCCCGAAGTCGAGGTGGCGATCGCTTGCTGAGGGTATGTCGGTTGGCACCTTAGAATGAGCCAGACGTGAACCTAATTCGGATTAGTCGGTGTTTGCCGAGGTGGAGGGCTTCTGATCCTTAGTACAGATGGGTAAGATGTTACCCACTAAGGATGGACTGAGCAGGGAAGCTGCCCAGTGGCCTCTTAACGAGGGCTTCGATCCTTGGCGTCGGTAGGTAGTAAACTACCATCCATGGATGGGTCGAGCAGGGAAGATGCTCGGTGGCCTCTTGACGTGGGCTTTGATTCTTAGCGTAGATGGGTAAGAAGTTACCCACTAAGGATGGACCGAGCAAGAAAGCTGCCCGGTGGCCTCTTGACGAAGGCTTCGATCCTTAGCGTCGGTGGGTAGTAAACTACCAGCCGTGGATGGTCTGAGCAATGAAGCTCCTCAGTGGCCTCTTGACGAGGGCTTTGATCCTTAGCATAGATAGGTAAGAAGTTACCCACTAAGGATGGACCGAGCAGGGAAACTTCCCGGTGGCCTCTTGACGAGGGCTTTGATCCTTAGCGTAGATGAGTAAGAAGTTACCCACTAAGAATGGACCGAGCAGGGAAGCTGCCAGGTGGCCTCTTGACGAGGGCTTCGATCCTTGGTGTCGGTGGGTGTTCTCCACAGAAAAGACGCGACCGGGACGTCGGGACGCCGGACCTGAATTTTGGGGGCAGATGCTATTTGGTTTTATCCGTCCACCTCTCTGAAGATGCCAAGTTGATTTATGGCACCGTATATCGGAGGTTTAGACAGATGCGGCCGTTGTAACAGACTTCGTCAGATTCTCCCTCGTGTACGAGGGGTTTTTGATTATGGGGACGCTCTTCCCTACAGGCGCAAGCCCCAGCAGTTATTTACGCTACCGCATAGCGGTAACCACTTTCTCCTTCTCCAGATGGTCACTTCGTATCGTGTGTGTTTGTTTTATTTTTGGTTGCCCGTGGATCGTATACGGAGACTAATTTATGTTGTCGCCCGTAGAGCGTGGATTAGTCCAAATCCGTTTTTTCTTAGATTTGGGTTTGGGTTGGTTTAAGGACCGTTAGTCTTATTTTAGACTAAGGTCAACTCAAACGCTTGTTGAGGATACGTTAGTCTAATTTTAGACTAAGATCTACTCAACAAGGTTTTGGGATTATTAAGATCCAACGAGAGAGTATTTGGACTCTATCATTTTAGTTTAGGGACATTGCGGTCCATAAGTTTAAGGACATCATTGTCCATGGAGTTTAAAAACATCATAGTCTGTGTGGTTTAGTTTAGGGACGTTGCGGTCCATAAGTTTAAGTACATCATAGTCTATGGAATGTCTGGTTGTCGGGACCCGCCACCTCTCTGAAGACATTGAAGAATTACAACGACACATATCAGAGGAATGAAGAGATGTACCCTTGATCCAATGTTGGTTGGGAGATCTATAGTCAGCTTTGGGACCAAGACCAATTAAAAAGATTACGAGCACATGGGCTCAGTTGATCTGAATTAGGGATTTGTAGCCAACTTGGAGCCCACTTAGTTTTAAAAAAAATGTTGAACATTTGTTTGGGCTCAGTCCCCTTTTTATTTAACAATGCTGAGCATTGATTTGGGTTCTAACACCCCTTTTTCTTTTGTCTTTTACTGAGTGTTGAACATTTTTTATGGCGCTGGGTTTTATTTAAAGAACACTTTGTGTTCCCTCAGTGCACACGTGAGGAGCACGTGGTGCGCTTGGCGCTGAGCGCCAGACCTGGAGCGTTAAGACGCTTCTTGTGAAATAGCGCACACGTGAGGAGCACGTAGTGCGCTTGGTGCTGAGCGCCGGACCTGGATCGCTAAGGCGCTTCTTATGAAATAGCGAATCAGTGTGGAGCACGTGGTGTGCTTGGCGCTGAACACCAGACTTGGAGCGCTGAAGCGTTTCTTTTGAAATAGCGCACACGTGAGGAGCACATGTTGCGCTTGGCGCTAAGCGCTAGACTTGGAGCGCTAAGACGCTTATTATGAAATAGCGCACCAGTGGGGAGCACGTGGTGCACTTGGCGCTGAACGCCAGACTTGGAGCGCTGAAGCGCTTCTTTTGAAATAGCGCACACTTGAGGAGCACGTGGTGCACTTGGCGCTGAGCGCTAGATTTGGAGTGCTGAAGTATTTTTTATGAAATAGCGCACACGTGAGTAACACGTGGTGCGCTTGGCGCCAGACTTGGAGCGCTGAAGCACTTCTATGGCAGTTCTGGTCAGTTCTGTGCTTTGAGAATTAAATTCTCGTTTATAAGAGATTTTGTTTCATGGATCTAAGAACTAAGTTCTTCTAGGATCCCTTTTGTTTTTTTTATGAGAGACTTTGTTTCATAGATCTACGAACTAAGTTCTTCTTTTTATGAAAAGTTGCTATGATCTCTTCTGTTTTTGTGAAAGACTTTTTCTTATAGATCTCTGATCTAGAAAAAGAACTAAGTTCTTATTTTTTTATCAAGAGATGCTATGATCTCTCTTCTTTTTATTTACCTTGAAGAATGTTCTTCTTCTTAGAGCTTGCTCTTCTCTTTTTCTTTTCTGAAAACTTGAAACTTATAGGGAGGTTTCTCTCTGTGATAATGATCTCGATCCTCTCCTGCCCCACACTTGAAGTCTTGGGTCATTTATATAGTGGAGGAAAGTTTGTTAATTTGGTTAAAGAGATTTTTCATTGAAAGATCTCAGATTGATTTGGGGATTTTATCTCCCGTTGGATCTTTGATCCTATGACTTCTGTTTTACAGAAGATTTTTCTCTTGTTATTAACAAGATTGGAAAATATTTTCCCAAACAGAGATTATTCTGTAATCTTGGTGATTTTATTAATCACCATTGGATCTTTTGTTCCAACGGTGCGCTGTTTTACAGAAGGCAATCTTTCCTGTTTAGGAAGATCCGAGGAATATTTCCTCAGCATAATTTGATTCTGAATTTTGATGATTTATCATCTTCGTTGGATCGTTGATCCAACGGTGAAGAACATTTAGTTCTGGTGCCAGCGCTCTCGCGCTTTGCATGTGATGCATTGTCATAGAGTCTTTGACTCTTAGCGCTTGGCGCTCAGCGCTCAGCGCTCTCGTGCTTTGCACGTGATGCGCTGCCTCAGAGTCTTTGACTCTTTAGCGTCGGCGCTCTCGTGCTTTGCACGTAAGGCGCTGCCTCAGAGTCTTTGACTCTTTAACGCTGGCGCTCTTGGCGCCAGCACTTTCGTGCTTTGCACGTGAACGCTGCTTCAGAGTATTTAGCGCTGGCACTCTTGGCGCTAGCGCTCTCGTGCTTTGCACGTGAGCGCTGTTTCAGAGTCTTTAGCGCTGGCTCTCTTGGTGCGAGCGCTCTCGTGCTTTGCACATGAGCGCCGCCTCAGTGTCTTTGAATCTTAGCGCTGGCGCACTTGGTGCCAGCGCTCTCGTGCTTTGTACGTGCGGCGCTGCCTCAGAGTCTTTGACTCTTAGCGCTAGCGCTTTTATGAAGCGTTGCCTCATTGCTGAAGGTGTCTTTTTACCTTCTTTCTCCACTTTTCCTGAGTCAAATTTCTCTTTCCCAGATCTTGGAATCAGTTCCATCATGCACAGCATTTTCTGTGCCTAGACTTAAATGTCTCCCTTCATAATCTGAAGCAATGCTTCTCTTCTCTCTCACTTTTTATAGAATCATTTTGACAGAGAAGAGCTACGGCTTGTAATCGCCCACATACTCGCCGACAGCCATGGGAGGTGCTCATTGAGAAAATTGTTCCTCGTTTTGCTGCGTGCTTGGTGAATCCTACTCTTACGGATGACCAATGTGATACGGTGCTGCACGAGCTCTTGACTCATATAGGATCTCCTCTCCCCATCAGCTCCATTTAGCTCCAGATGGTCTTCTTGTCTGTGATCGATGATATTCCCCCTCCTCCGGCGGAGATGACTCCGGCAATGCTCGGCGCTGCAGAAGACAAGATCGAGTGCTTCCACGAGGCACTTTTGATCACCACAGCTCCGAGGGATCACTTTACTCGGATGCTAAGCCAAATACGGGCTCAGCGGGTCGTCATTTCTACCTTTGCTGATAGGTGCAGTGCTGACCGATGGGTAGCTACTCCTCGTGAAGATCGCCGCTTTGTCATGGTGGAGAAGGCAGAGAGGGAGTTGGATAATCTTATCCATAGTTTTGTGAATCTCTGTACTTTCGATACCATGTTTGGTGATCTATTTCCTGTAGAATAAAATGTTCAATTAAATGCTTTATTTTTGTCGTTGAACACCTGTTCTTCCTCTGATGTGTGAATGTGGGTATATGAATGAGCCTGGTTTCACACATATCTGTAAACAAAACCTAAGCCGGCATAAACAGGAACAAATATCTCTTAGCCGAAGATTTTGGCGGGAACAATCTATTCTCCTCCGAAAGACGGCTGGCTTGAATTTTGAGGGCAGGTGCTATTTGGTTTTATCCATCCACCTCTCCGAATATGCAAAGTTGATTTATGGCACCGTATATCGGAGGTTTAGACATATGCGGCCGTTGTAGCAGACTTCGTCAGATTTTCCCTCGTGTATGAGGGGTTTTTGATTGTGGGGATGCTCTTCACTGCAGGCGTAAGCCCCTGCAGTTAATTACGCTACCGCAGAGCGGTAACCACTTTCGCCTTCTCCACATGGTCACTTCGTATCGTGTTTTTTTTTAATTTTTGGTTGCCTGGGGATCGTATACGGAGACTAATTTATGTTGTCGCCCGTAGGGCGTGGATTAGTCCAAATCCATATTTTCTTAGATTTGGATTTGGGTTGGTTTAAGGTCCGTTAGTCTTATTTTAGACTAGGGTCAACTCAAACGCTTGTTGAGGATACGTTAGTCCAATTTTAGACTAAGATCCACTCAACAAGGTTTTGGGATCATTTAGATCCAACGAGAGAGTATTTGGACTCTATCGTTTTAGTTTAGGGACATTGCGGTCCATAAGTTTAAGGACATCATAGTTCATGGAGTTTAAAGACATCATAGTCTGTGGGGTTTAGTTTAGGGATGTTGCGGTCCATTGGGTTTAAGGACATCATAGTCTGTAAAGTTTAAGGACATCATAGTCCATGAGTTTAAGGACCTCATAGTCCGTAAAGTTTAAGGATATCATAGTCCATGAGTTTAAGGACCTCATAGTCCAGTTTAAAGACATCATAGTCTGGTTTAAAGACGTCATAGTCTGGCATTTTGGTTTCACAATTTAAGGATGCGCCAAAAGTTTTTTGGTTATTGGGACCCTCCATCTCTCTGAAGACGTTGAAAAATTACAACGACATGTATCAGAGGTATGAAGAGATGTACCCTTGAACCAATATTAGTTGGGAGATCTATAGTCAGATTTGGGACCAAGACGAATTAAAAAGATTATGAGCACATGGGCTCAGTTGGTCTGAATTAGGGATTTTTAGCCAACTTAGGCTCAGCCCACTTAATTTTGAATAAAATTTTGATCATTTATTTGGGCTCAGTCCCTTTTTTATTTAACAATGCTGAGTATTGATTTGGGATCTAACACCCCTTTTTCTTTTGTCTTTTACTGAGTGTTGAACACTTTTTATGGCGCTGGGCTTTATTTAAAGAACACTTTGTGTTCTCTCAGCGCACATGTGAGGAGCACGGGGTGCGATTGGCGCTGAGCGCTAGACCTGGAGCGCTAAAGCGTTTCTTGTGAAATAGCGCACACGTGAGGAGCACGTGGTGCGCTTGACACTGAGCGCCAGACCTGGAGCGCTAAGGCACTTCTTATGAAATAGTGCACTAGTGGGGAGCACGTGTTGCGCTTGGCACTGAACACCAGACTTGGAGTGCTGAAGCGCTTCTTTTGAAATAGCACACACATAAGGAGTACGTGGTGCACTTGGCGCTGAGTGCTAGACTTGGGGCGCTAAGACGCTTCTTATGAAATAGCGCACCAGTGAGGAGCACGTAGTGCGCTTGGCGCTGAATGCCAGACTTGGAGCGCTGAAGCGCTTCTTTTTAAATAGCGCACACGTGAGGAGCACGTGGTGCGCTTGGCGCTGAGCGCTAGACTTGGAGAGCTAAAGCGCTTCTTATGAAATAACGCATACGTGAGGAGCACGTGGTGCGCTTGGCGCTGAGCGCCAGATTTGGAGCGCTGAAGCGCTTCTTTGGCAGTTCTGGTCAGCTCTGTTCTCTGAGAATTAAATTCTCATTTATAAAAGACTTTGCCTCATGGATCTAAGAACTAAGTTCTTCTAGGATCCCTTTTGTTTTTCTTTATGAGAGACTTTGTCTCATGGATTTTAGAACTAAGTTCTTCTTTTTATGAAGAGATGCTATGATCTCTTCTGTTTTTGTGGAAGACATTGTCTTATAGATCTGTGATCTGGAAAAAGAACTAAGTTCTTATTTTTTTTATCAAGAGATGCTATGATCTCTATTCTTTTTATTTACTTTGGAGAAGGTTCTTCTTCTTAGAGCTTGCTCTTCTCCTTTTCTTTTCTGAAAACTTGAAACTTATAGGGATGCTTCTCTCTGTGCTAATGATCTCGATCCTCTCCTGCCCCACACTTGAAGTTTTGGGTCATTTATATAGTGGAGGCAAGTTTGTTAATTTGGTTAAAGAGATCTTTCATTGAAAGATCTCTAATTGATTTGGAGATTTTATCCTTCGTTGGATCTTTGATCCAATGGCTTCTGATTTAAAGAAGATTTTTCTTTTGTTATTAACAAGATTGGAAAATATTTTCCCAAACATAGATTATTCTGTAATCTTGTTGATTTTATTAATCACCCTTGGATCTTTGATCCAACGGTGCGCTATTTTACAGAGGTCAATCTTTCCTGTTTAGGAATATCCGAGGAATATTTCCTCAGCAGAATTTGATTCTGAATTTTAATGATTTATCATCTTCGTTGGATCTTTGATCCAACGGTGGAGAACATTTAGTTCTGGCGCCAGCGCTCTCGCGCTTTGCACGTGATGCGTTGTCACAGAGTCTTTGACTCTTAGCGCTTGGCGCTCAGCGCTCTCGTGCTTTGCACGTGAGTCTTTGACTCTTTAGCGCCGGCGCTCTCAGCGCTCTTGTGCTTTGCACGTGAGGCGCTGTCTCAGAGTCTTTCACTCTTTAGCGCTGGTGCTCTTGGCGCTAGCGCTCTCGTGCTTTGCATGTGAGCGATGTTTCAGAGTTTTTAGCGCTGGTGCTCTTGGCGCTAGCGCTCTCGTGCTTTGCACGTGAGCGCTGCCTCAGAGTCTTTGACTCTTGGCGCTGGCGCACTTGGTGCCAGCGCTCTCGTGTTTTACACGTGAGACGCTGCCTCAGAGTCTTTGACTCTTAGCGCTAGCACTCTTGGCGCCAGCGCTTTTATGAAGCGCCGCCTCATTGCTGAAGGTGTCTTTTCACCTTCTTTCTCCGCTTTTTTTGAGTCAAACTTCTCTTTCCGAGATCTTGGAAATAATTCCATCATGCACAGCATTTTTCGTAGCTAGACTTAAATGTCTCCTTTCATAATCTGAAGCAATACTTCTCTTCTCTCTCACTTTTTATAGAATCATTTTGACAGAGAAGAGCTATGGCTTGTAATCGCCAACATGCTCGCCGGCAGCCATGGGAGGTGCTCATTGAGAAAATTGTTCCTCGTTTTGCTGCGCGCTTGGTGAACCCTATTCTTACGGATGACCAACGCGGCACGGTGCTGCACGAGCTCTTGACTCGTATAAGATCTTCTCTCCCCATCGGCTCTATTTGGCTCCGGATGGTCTTCTTGTCCATGATCGATGATATTCCCCCTCCTCCGGCGGAGATGATTCCGGTAATGCTTGACGCCGTGGAAGACAAGATCGAGTGCTTCCACGAGGCACTTTTGATCACCACAGCTCTGAGGGATCGCTCTACTCGGCTGCTAAGCCAGATACGGGCTCAGCGGGTCGTCATTTCTGCCTTTGCTGATAGGTGTGGTGCTGATCGATGGGTAGCTACTCTTCGTGAAGATTGCCGCTTTGTCATAGTGGAGAAGGCAGAGAGAGTTAGATAATTTTATCTATAATTTTGTGAATCTCTGTACTTTCGATCCCATGTTTGGTGATCTATTTCCTGTAGAATAAAATATTCAATTAAATGCTTTGTTTTTGTCGTTGAACACCTGTTCTTCCTCTGATTTGTACATGTGCGTATATGAATGAGCCTGGTTTCATAGATATCTGTAAACGAAATCTAAGCCGGCATAAACAGGAACAAATAGCTCTTAGCCGAAGATTTTGGCGGGAACAGTAGGCAGTAAACTACCAGCCATGGATGGTCCGAGCAGTGAAGCTGCTCGGTTGCCTCTTGACGAGGGTTTTAATCCTTAGCGTAGATGGGTAAGAAGTTACCCACTAAGGATGGACCGAGCAGGGAAGCTGTCCGGTGGCCTCTTGACGAGGGCTTCGATCCTTGGTGTTGGTGGGTGGTAAACTACCAGCCATGGATGGTCCGAGTAGTGAAGCTGCTCGGTGGCCTCTTGAAGAGGGCTTTTATCCTTAGCGTAGATGGATAGGAAGTTACCCACTAAGGTTGGACCGAGCAGGGAAGCTGCCCGGTGGCCTCTTGACGAGGGCTTCGATCCTTGGCGTCGGTGGGTAGTAAACTACCAGCCATGGATGGACCGAGCAGTGAAGCTGCTCGGTGGCCTCTTGACGAGGGCTTCGATCCTTGGCGTCGGTGGGTAGTAAACTACCAGCCATGGATGGTCCGAGTAGTGAAGCTGCTCGGTGGACTCTTGACGAGAGCTTTTATCCTTAGCGTAGATGGGTAGGAAGTTACCCACTAAGGATGGACCGAGCAGGGAAGCTGCCCGGTGGCCTCTTGACGAGGGCTTCGATCCTTGGCGTCGGTGGGTAGTAAACTACCAGCCATGGATAGACCGAGCAGTGAAGCTGCTCGTGGCCTCTTGATGAGGGCTTTGATCCTTAGCGCAGATGGTTAGGAGCTACCCGCTAAGGATGGACCGAGCACGGAAGTTGCTAGGTTTTGCGAGGCTCTGCCCGACCTTCCTAGATGTGTGAATATCGAGAAGAGTGACCGTCGCGGGCGGCATGCGGCAGAAACGCATAGGTGAGGCAAGGCGTTCCAAGATCCACGTCGGTCCGACTTCGATTCACCGAGAAATACGGGATACCCGCCACGTGGCAGTACAGTATTGGAAGAATTGAGCGAATCCCAGGATTCGCGCCCATGCGCGTGCAAATTTGGGCTCTTGGGGATTCTGTGGAGGCTATAAATAGAGAAGGAGATGGGTTTGTTTCAGCATTGCTTTTCTGAGATGGCCGGGCGTATTTACGTGATTGGAGAGATCATCACTCCCGATGATTTCTACCTGTACGACCAGTCCGTTTATGAGGAGAAGTACTGGGGTGTGGTCCAGCGCATCGAGGACCACATCGGCCGTCTTCTTCCTCTTCGGTCGTCCCTCCTCTAAGTGCTGATGTACGCAATCTAGGGGAGGTCCGCGGGGTTGTACAACCCCCACTCCGAAGAGTTGTTGGACGAGGCTCTCGACAATATGCGTATGATCTATGTGCTTGGCCTCATCTCGAAGAGCAGGCATGACCGATCTTTGGCCTTTATTTTAGAGTGCTTAGAAAAGAGACAGATCGCGAGCCAGGGCTCGGCAGATGGAGGGCCCGGCGTTTCTGTGGCATCCCGAGTTCGTGGGCAGCATCAACGGGAGCGGGCTAAAGAGGAAAAGGCTCATCTGGCGGAGATCTCCAGAGAGTATCACCAGCAGTGCTTCCTTGACTCCATTCCCCCTCTTTTGTAATTTCAATTTTTATGTAAGGCTAAGGAGCCCATAATACCTTTTGATAAATAAATAAAGTTATCCTTTTTGCGATGTTCTATTGTTTCCTTTTGTCTTCTGGGTGCATTTGGGTATTTTTGCAAAACAAAATCCGTGAGCTTTGAACTGAGGAAGAGGGAAACACATAGGGGAAGTTCCTTCTTATTATTAAAAAACTTAGAATAATTTACATCGCTTCGTAAAAGGAGAAACATGTATTCATGGATATACTTTTCAAAGGTACAACTTGAGCTTCTCGGCATTGTAAGGCCGTGGAAATTTTCGACCCGCAGCATCTTGTAGGCGATAGGCCCCGCCGGAAAAGACTTCGGAGACGAGGAAATAGCCGTCCCATTTCGGAGAAAACTTGTGCAACTTTCCCTTATCAACGAATTCGTTCCGCCTTAGAACCAAATCTCCGGTTTTGAAGGTGCGATGCTTGACTCGTGCGTTGTAGTAGCAGGCAGTCTGTTGTTGGTAAGCGGCAGCTCTGATTTATGCCCGGTCCTGCTTCTCCAATAAGATGTCCAAATTAGCCTGGAGGGCCGAAGTGTTTGCTTCATTGTCGAAGTGCTCGACCCTGTAACTGGGCAACCCGATCTCTGCTGGGACCATCGCCTCGGTTCCGTAGCATAGGCTGAAGGGGGTCTCTCCAGTGGGGGTCTTTTTCGACGTGCGCAAGGCCCATAAGACCAGGGGTAATTCGTCGACCCAACTGCCCTGTCGTCCCTCCAGGAGAGCTCAAAGACCTCGAATGCCGTCCCGGTTAGCGACCTCGGCCTGCCCGTTGCACTGGGGGTGCGCGACTGTGGCGAACTTCATCAGTATATGGTATTCGCTGCAGAATCCTTTGACTTTTTCATTATCGAAATTCGTCTCATGGTCGGTGATAATACACCTCGGGATCCCGAACCGGAATATTACGTAATTCTGCAGGAACTTGATGGTCGTGGCGGCGGCCGGTTTTCTGATGGGGACGGCCTCAATCCACTTCGTAAAGTAGCCCACCGCGATGAGGATGTATTTGTACCCACCCGTACCAGTAGGGAATTGGCCTATCATGTCCATTCCCCACTGGGAAAACGGCCAGGGGAAAGTTATGGTCGTTAGCTCGGTAGCCGGAAGGTGGGGTATGCTGCCATGGAGTTGGCAGCTTTTGCACTTTCTGACGAGCTTCTGAGCGTCCTGATAGATGGTCGGCCAATAATACCTTTGAAGGAGTTTCTTCTGGGCTAAGGTGCGGGCCCCCTAATGTGCTCCACCAACCCCTTCGTGAACCTCGCGGAGGACGTAGTCGGCTTCGTGGGGATCGACGCACCGAAGCAGGGGTTGAGTGAAGGATTTCTTGTATAGGTTCCCTTTGCTCTAGACGAAATGGCGGGTTTTGGCTCGGAGGCGGCGGGCTTCCCTTCGATCTTTTGGGAGCGTACCCTCCTTCAGGAATTCCACGAGTGGCTTCCTCCGATCCCAGACTTCATCCCGGTCCATGTAGACTTGGAGTGGTGTCGCTCTGTCTTCCACGCTGGGCCGTGGCAGGACCTCGAAGAGGATATTTCGCTTGTTGTTGGCCATGTAGGAGGAAGCTAGCTTGCTCAGGGCGTCGGCCTGGGCGTTCAGGTGCCAGGGGATCTGCTCCACTTGAATGAACTTCATCGAAGTCCTTCCGTAGTCTTCTTACCTCGGCTAAATATTTCACCATCAGAGGTTCCCGCGCCTCAAAACGGCTGGTCACTTGGCCTATGACCATGGCGAAGTCACTGTGGATTCGGATCGTCTTCAACCCCACTCCGGAGGCGATTCGCAGTCCAGCGAGCAAAGCCTCGTACTCCACGGTGTTGTTTGAGGCTTTGAACCCGAGCTTTAAGGAATACTCCATCTTTGCCGCGTACGGGCCCCGAATGATGAGGCCGGCACCACAACCTTCCTCGGTTGATGACCCGTCGACGTAAAGGACCCAGTCGGGAATGGAGTCGGGCCCCTCTTTGATCGAAGGTTGAGATTCGGGGGCCGGCACGGACACTGCCTCTTTGTTGGGAATAATGCATTCGACGATAAAATCAGCCAAGATCTGTGCCTTGATAGCCTGCGTCGGGCAGTACTTGATTTCGAATTGGGACAACTCTAATCTCCACTTCTCCAAACGACCAGAAGACTCGGGGGAGGCGAGAATAGCCCCTAAAGGGCGCTCGGTGAGAACGGGGATGGTGTGTTCCTGGAAGTAGTGTCGTAGTTTTCTTGAGGCCACTATAAGCGCCAGGACAATCTTCTCTATGGCCGGGTACCTTATTTCCGCGTCCTTAAAGATGTGGCTTACATAGTAGACCGGCCTCTGGACTCCTTTGACCTCTCGGACGAGCACTGAGCCAGCAGCTTGATCGGACACCACTAGATATAGCGATAGCTCGTCTCTTTCAACTGGCCGGGTGAGCAGTGGGGGAGTCGCCAGGTGCATTTTCAATTGTTCGAAAGCGATCTGACACTCCTCCGACTATTCGAACCTTGGGATCTTCCTCAGGGCGTTGAAGAATGGGAGGCACTTTTCCCCGGATCTTGACATGAAACGACTCAAGGCGGCTACCCTCCCCGTGAGCCGCATGATTTCGATGTTGGTCTTTGGCGCGGCCATGTTGAGGATGGCACTGATGTTCTCCGGGTTAGCCTCGATTCCTCGGTAGGTAACCATGAATCCGAGGAACTTCCCACTAGTGACCCCGAACGCGCACTTGGAAGGATTCAGCTTCATTTTGTATTTGCGGAGGATGTCGAAAGTCTCGCCAAGATCTTTGGCGTGCTCCTCTGACGAATTCGATTTAACGAGCATGTCGTCGACGTAAACCTACATGTTCCTTCCGATATGTGGTTTGAATATCATGTTGACCAAGCGTTGGTATGTAGCCCCGGCGTTTTTGAGGCTGAAGGGCATCACTTTATAGCAGTATACCCCACGGTCTGTTGTGAATGCGGTGAGTTCTTTTTCTACCGGATTCATACGGATCTGGTTGTAGCCGGAGAAAGCATCCATGAAGCTGAGTAACTCATGACCTGCCGAGATGTCGACGAGCCGATCTATCCTAGGGAGGGGATAGTTGTCTTTCGGGCAGGCCTTGTTGAGATCGGTGAAGTCGACGCACATGCACCACTTCCCGTTCGCCTTTTTAACCATTACCACATTCGCCAGCCATTCTGAGTAGGCCACATTTCGAATGAAGTTGGCTGCGAGCAACATGTCAATTTCGTCCTCGATCGCCTTTTGTTTGATCAGATCGAAGCTTCGTTTCTTTTGCCTGACGGGTCGGACCGTCGGGTCGATCCCGGGCATGTCGACGGGCGCCTAAGCGAACACGTCCGAGTTCCCTCTGAGGAAGCGGACTAGGTCGTCACGCCGGGCCCCTGTTAAGAGTGACCCGATTTGGACGGTTCGTTCGTTGTTCCCTTCTACGAGGGGAACCTCCGTTAGTGGCTCTACCGGGGATCCTTGGATTTCTTTTTGCTCGTCCCGAGTATCCAAGGACCCCCTGAAATCCTCAGTGCCTTCAAGGTCATCGCCTCGCTCTTCGGGCATAGATGTCATTGTGAAGCAAATTTTTGCGGTTTGCTGGTTCCTGTAGGCCCGGCATATTCCGTCTTGGTCGAGTAGAAACTTGATCGCGAGGTGGTAGGTCGATATCTGGGCCCGGAGGTAGTTTAGCGTCGGGCGTCCCAGGAGGATATTGTAGGCCGATGGAATTCTGGCGGCGATGAACTCCACAGGCACGGTACGTGTACAACCTGCCTCCCCGATGTTAAGTAGGAGGATGACCACTCCTTCCGCCGGGATGGAGTGGTTAGTAAACCCCGATAGGATGTAGGCGATCGGCCTCAGGTCCGACGAGCTAAGCCCCATACGTAGAAGATGATGTCTGCCAAGCTCCCCGAGTCGACCAGTATCCTTTGAACCTCGTAGTGGTGAACCCGCGTTGTAATCACCAGGGGGTCATTGTGAGGCAAGGATATCCCGTGGAGATCCTCGTCGGTAAAGGTGATGGGCTCGGCTGCTTTGGTTCTTTTCATGGGCTGGCTGCTTGTCCCCTCGACCGGCAGGAGGCATCGAATCTCACCGGCTCCAGGCACACCCCCGCTGATACGACCATGATTTGGCCAATCGTCAACTTGCCGGGAGGGGGACGTTGCTCTTGCTCTCAGTCTGCTTGTCGCTTTTCCCGCAAGTATTTTGCCAGGTGCCCCGAGCGAATTAACTCCTCGATTTAGTCTCGGAGCTGTTTGCAGTTCTCGGTAGGGTGTCCCTATGACCTGTGGAAGCCCCAGTAGGGGCCCCATGTCCGTTTGGCCACCCTATTGTTGACTGGGGGGAGTTTGAAGAGTCTCTCGCCCTTCGCCTCCTCCAACAGCTCTGTCTGGGAGATGTTGAGTGGGGTATACTCCTGGAACATCGGGGAATATGGCTTTGGCCAGTAAATCTTCTTTTTCTCTTCTCTGGCTCTCTTCTTTTGATCGGCCTGGTCGGTCCGAGGTAGGTTCGCGTTCACCTCGGACTTGAGTTGGATCTCTCGCTCGGTCCAGGCTTTTACCTCGGCCACGGTCTTAGGTTGCGCTAATGCAAAGGAGCGGAGCTATTCCTTGTGCCTAAGACCCGACTTAAGGGCCGTAATGACCGTCTCGTCCCGGTGCTCTGGGACTTCAAGAAGAGCATTGTAGAAGCGGGTGATGTATCCTTTGAAAGATTCCTTGTCTCTGCTCTTTATAGTGAAGAGGTGGTCGACGGTCCACTTCTGCCGCCTGTTCCCGACGAAATGGTCAAGGAATTGAGCGGCCAGCTTATTGAAGGTAGAGATGGAGCGTGGCGTGAGTCCTCGGAACCAATCTCGTCCTGCATGGATGAGAGTGGCAGAGAACGCTCGGCATTGGGCGGCGTCAGAATTATCTTGGAAGCTCATCCCCGCTGTGAATGCGTTCAATTGGTCTTTCGGGTCGGACTTTCCGTCGAAGAGGGACACCTTTGGAGGCTTGTTCCTGGAGGAGACGTAAACAATGAGCAACTTTTCGGTGAAGGGATTCATGAGCGATTCGGCGGCATAGCCCCTTCGCTTGAAGGGCGACTCTCCTGATGTATACCCTCGATCCTCTTTTTGAGGGCATCGAGTCGGTCGTGGTATTCCGAGGATTCGGCATACCCGGAGCGATGGCCCCCCTACCGGCGGCATGCTCCTGGCCGCGGTTCCGGTTCTGTTCTATGAGGTTTCTCAGGTCCCCTGGCGAGGTTGTCCTCGAGCTACCGTGGTGAGTCCTGTCCGCGCGACCCTGTCGAGGGAGAGGGCGCCGGCCATGCCTGGGAGCAGGCGAGCTTACCGAAACCTCCTCGGCAGGGACAGGAGCACGATGGGCCTCAGGGCGGGGTGCTCTTCCATGAGACATCGGCGTGGAGCTGTGAGGCGTCCAGCGGGTCATTGAATTGGTCGCCACGGGGGATCTGTGGCTGTCGGAAATAGCGAGGCGTTGTTCAGTCGTGCCAACATGGGCAGTGTCTTCTCCCCCTCTGTAGAGGTCCCGGTCCCGCGGTGGGGGAGCGGCAACCCGGGGGGGTTCGTCCCATCGTTTGGACACGGACGAGGGCATCCACGATAGATGCGAGCCTGTCGATTCGGGCAGACAGGGCGGGAACGGCGTTCGGGGGAAGAGATGATCCGTCCGCGCCCCTGTTGTGTGGAGGGCGGCGGCTAGTGCTTAGATCGTCGCGGTGATCACTCGTCATGAATTCGAGATCGGAAGATCAACTTTCGTTGAGTGGAACTTTCGAAATTCCCACAGACGGCGCCCACTGATGGAAGTCTGGATCTCCTTCAGATATTGTCTTCCGTTGATCTATCGTGAGCATTGATGAATGAATGAGATTGGATTTGAGGGTTGCCTCCTGAAGCGTGTGGATCTCAGTGGGCTTGGTTTGGAGTGAGGCCGGACTACCTGCAAGGAATTCCCGGGGTGGTTGTACCACCGTGGACCCTCCGACAATCAAGTTAGTCAAGAGATTTGGGCAGAGTAGCGGCCTATTCAGATAGAATTGCCTTACATAAGTCGTCTGAGAGGGGGTTTATATAGTGGCAGCCATGGGCTGGCGGGTGCGAGATTTACGCCGGCCGTTACGCCCTTGGAGCCACGCCTGCGTGAATGGCGGGATCCTCCATTAATAGCGAGATATGCCCATTAACGGAGGAACGTGATGGCGTGGGACGCGGGATCGTGGGGCGGCGGATATCTTGCGTATGGAGAGATTCGCGTAGCCATGGCGGGGATGCCTATGATCTGTGGTCTGGGTCGGTCAGTGAGACCGAGGAAGCTGAGCTTGGCGGGAGGCTCGGAGGCGAGCGGGAGGCCGAGCAAGCTTGGTTATGTGATAGCTCGGAGGCGAGCTGGGAGGGCTGAGGAAACCCAGTGTACAGGAGGGCTCGGAGGTGAGCCAATGGTTATTTGTAGGACGAGCACAGGAGTGTTCTGGGAGGTCATCGAAGGTCGAGAACATCCTCGGGTCGAAGGCCCGGGGTATACTTTCAATATACCGTTCTTGCTCCTTTCCCGTAAGCCTTGGGACACGTCATCTGCCACGTGTCATGATCTGGAGAGTTTTCAGTATTGAGCATCATTAACACCCATCATCATCATCTTTATCATGTAAGATGTGGATACACCAAATTTCATATCATTCCACCATTTTTTCACCATTGAATTAGCAATGTAAAAAAATCTATTGTTGGTAAACCGTTAATTTTGCACTCACTAAATCAACAGTGAAAAAGTGACGGAATCACATAAAATTTTGTATATCCACATCTTACATGATAAAGATGATGATGGGTGCTAATCGTTCAAAAAAATCGTGGAGGATATATTTTTTGGATGCCATAGAAATAAATTCTTTCATATGGCACCTTATATATATATATATATATATAATGAAGGGAAGGTGCCATAGGAGGGAGGGGAACGGTGGGAATTTCCACCTACGTCATGGCGTCGGAAAAATACGCCTTCCATGACCTTTTTCGACGATCGTCACCTATCATCATCATCTTTGTCATGTAAGATGTAGATACACCAAATTTCACGTGATTCCATCATTTCTTCACCGTTGATTTAGTGGGTGCAAAAGTAACGGTTTACCGACAATAGAACTTTTTACATTGCTAATTCAACGGTGAAAAAGTTATGGGATCATATGAAATTTGGCATATTCACATCTTACATAATAAAGATGGTGATGATGGGTGCCGATCGTCAGAATAAATCGTGGAGGAAATAGATATTTGATGCCACCTAACGAAAAACCTCCCAAGGCCTCTTTTCTTCATTACTCTCTCTCTCTCTCTCTCCCTCTCTCTCTCTCTATATATATATATATATATATAATGAAGAAAAGAAACCCTTGGAGGCTTTTTCGCTAAGTTGGGTCGAAAATCTATATACTCCACAATTTTATTCGACGATCGGCACACACCATCTTCTTTACAATGTAAGATGTGAATACGTCAAATTTCACGTGATTCTACCACTTTTTCATTTTTCATCCTTGAATTAGCAATTAAGAAAGTTCTATTGTTTGTAAACCGTTAATTTTGCACCCACAAATTCAATGATGAAAAGATGATGAAATCACATGAAATTTGGTGCATCCACATTTTAGATAATAAAGACGATGATGATGATGAGTGCCGATCATCGAAAAAAACCGTGAAGGGAATATTTTTTCGACGCCATAGGATAAAATTCTCTCCTACGACACCTTCTCTCCATTATCCCTCCCCACTCTCTCTCTACACACACACACACAGAGGAAAGTGCTCCATTGCAAACCGGTCCATATTTTTTAAAAACGAGAACCTCGTTCTATGACATATTTTAATGATCCGATCCGTTCATGTTGATCGCCCTACTCTCAAATGTGTGTGCATTAAAAATCAAAGGATTTGAAAAACTTTAAATAATGTATCGGATGAAGTTTATGTTGCATTATCGAAAGATGTTCATTTGCACACATCGATGCATTGGTTAAAGGTTTTTAAATCCTTTACTTTTTCATGCACACACATTTGAGGGTAGGGCGATCAACTTGAACGGATTAGATCGTTAAAATATGCAGTAGATCGAGAGTTTCTATTTTTATAAAATACGGGCCGGACTGCAATATATATATATATATATATATATATATATATATATATATGCACACAACACATCTAAACAAACATCACACAAACGCATCTAGAAGACCCATGAATTTTCCCCGAAAGTAATAATTTGTTGCCACTTCTCCTGATTTGGGGCCTTTAGGATTCAAACTCCACACTATTTCCGAGAGGGGAAGTGCCCATACCAACTGATCAACTATCACTCGTTGGTAAAGGTATTGAATATTAAAATAGTCAAGTACATATAAAGCTCTAATAGTATTCTCTTATTGCGGAACATGTGATAATGGGACCATACATATGTAGACTTTGGGCTTCTCTCCTTGATTGGTGGTAGGTCGACAACACTGTCGGCATATTCAAACCTCATCAGTTGCCTTCATGGGTCTACATTTGCTCTCTCTCTCTCTCTCTCTCTCACACACACACACACTCACACTTATTGATGTTTATGCATGTGTAAGGTTAAAGAAGGGACAAACATGCTATGGCTTTTGAGGACAGAGCATGAGAGACACGATGATGATATATATATATATATATATATATATATATATATATAGACACACACACACATACACAAAAAGAGAGAGAGAGAGAGAATAATGGAGAAAAGGTGCCATAGGAGGGAATTTCCTTCTATAGCGTCGGAAAAAATACACACTCCACCATTTTTTCCATCGATCGGCATATATCATCTTCTTCTTTATCATCTAAGATGTGGATACACCAAATTTTATGCGATTCTACCACTTTTTCACCGTTGATTTAGTGAGTGCGAAACTAACGGTTTACCGACAATAGAACTTTTTACATTGCTAATCCAACGGTGAAAAAGTTGAAGAATTGAAATTTGGTATATGCCCTTCTTAGATGATAAAAATGATGATGATGGATACCGATCGTTGAATAAAATGTTGGAAAGTATATTTTTTCAACGCCGCCTAACGAAAATCCCTCCTAGCGCCTCTTTTCTCCATTATTCTCATATATATATATATATATATATATATATATATATATATATATGTGGCAATCCAAAAGAAAAAAGAAAAAAGAAGGGAAAAAAGATGGGTTTATAGTGAATAATATAATACACTAATGCCATGTTTTTGGATACTTCATTTGAGGTGTAGGGTTCCTTGTTCATAGAGCTGAAATTATCAAAGGTTCCTTAACTAAAGCTTGTGAGCCAGATATGTAGTTGCTGATTCTGCTATAGTAGGATATATAAGACCTAAGTGGATCTTGATCCATAATTATCTCATTACTAAGTATATCACTTAGTGGCCGGGGGCCTTTATAGTGTTCTGGGAGGAGGTTAATTTCTTCATAGACGCATTTTGGATAAGTATTTCTGAAGGTCCTTGGTAACTTTATCTAATTTTGAGTATGTCGACAGAGGTACTGCATTTCTTTGATCCAACAAAATTCAGCCTGGATGATCTATGTCAAGGTACTACACTATCTTGGTCTATCAGGTTAATTATCTTGTTTTTGGAGATGATAAATTAAGGGCGATTATTGACTTTCACTCTATTGTTAAGATGTGTTCTTATGAGATTAAGTGAGATGTCAAATAGGTGGTATCTTTTCAACTTGCAAACATGATTACTAGTAAAATATGATAAGTGTGTGATGACACTTTCTGTTTTGTTGAAGGCTAGTGATGGAGGTCGGATCTTCTTGAGATGCTGTCCTCCGTCGATCTGTAGCGAGCGCTGTTGAACGGATGAGATTTGGCTTGAAGGTTGCCTTCTTGGACGGATGGATCTCAATGGGTTGGTTTTGAGGTGGAAACCGAGCTACCTGCAAAAAAGTCCCGGGATGGGTGACCACCGTAGGGCCCTCCAACGATCAAGTTAGCCGAGGAAAATGGGCAGAGTAGCGGCTTATTGGGTTAAAATTGTCTTACTTGAGTCGTCTGGGAGAGGGGTTTTATAGTGGTCGCATGGATCGAGCAGGCGCGAGATCTTCGCCTTCGGTTACGCCTCTAACGTTACGCGTGCGTAAACGACGGGATCCCTCCATTAATGATGGGATATGCTCATTAATTGGGGGAGGGATGTGCCAGCGTGGGACGTGGGACGGCGGTTATCTCTCTTTGGCGAGATACGCGGAGCCGGTGCGGAGGCGCCAGGGCTCCGCAATCTCGGTTGATCGGGGGAGGCCGAGGAAGCTCGGCACATCAGGGGCTTGGAGACAAGCGGGAGGCCGAGGAAGCTCGGCATGCTTGGAGCTCGGAGACGAGCGGGAGGCCGAGGAAGCTCAGCACGAGAGAAGGCTTGGAGGTGAGGAGACTGAAGAAGCTCGGAGACGAGCTATTGGTAGTCTCCTAGATGAAGGTAGAATGTCTTTCAGGGGGGTCTCCCGAAAGGTCGGAGACCTCCTTCGAGAAGGGGCTCCGGGGAATGTCCCTGATGCGGCTCACTTATTCCACTCCTCGTGGAATCCGGAACGCGTCATCTGCCACGTATCGTAATCTGGGGGGACACCACTTGTGAGCTTCATCATTAGCCCCCCACTCTCGGTCCGACCTATCGAAGGGTCGGGTCGAGAGTAGTCTGCTTGGTCTTTCTTCTGCTCAACTTAGCGTCATGGAATCGTAATGCGGATCGCTCGGAAATGGCCTGGCGTTTGGCGGTTACGACGTTTCGATCCTTGGGCCCACGTGTCATCTCGTCGTTCGCCTGAATCTTCGCGCGTATCTCCGAAGACGTCAGCGGATCAGTGAAATGATTGCGTTCTTAGAGGGGGTGCGCCACGAGCGTCATACGTCTGTTGGGCTGCAGGCCACGTGTCTAACGTGGGTTTGGCGGAAGCGACAGACTGTCGCTGTCACCTGTAACCGAAGGGACGTCCCCAATGGCAGACCGCCACGTAGCGTCCCGTCGGTCATTAGGCGCGACGTTTCGTTTTGGCGGGAATCAGTCTGCGCCGTTGGATGTTCTTATTTGGGGGTATATAAATAGGAGGGGACCCCCCTAGGGCCGATACTTCCACCATAATTTACCCTCGTTATCAGAGATTGTCCGGCGCTCCTTCCATTTAGATCGGATCACCCATATTTTTTCCTCGGCCAGCCCCTTCCTTTGAGTTATGTTAGATGTGTTTATCTGAAGAGTCTGTAGAGGTAGTTAGGGTAGAGTCGGGCGATGAGGTTCCAGTTGTTGGAGCCGAGTCCGGAGGGTCTTCCTCCTCTTCGGCTTCAGATAGCCAAGATGGTTTGTCTTCTTCTTCTTCTTCGTCCTCTGGGTCGTGTCGCATCCGAGAGTCAGGGCCGCTCCTGTCACCTGCCATCGGGCGGCAACAATGGCTCATAAGGTGCGCGTCGGGAATGCCCGTGATGCACCCTCCGTATTGATCATGTGGATGAGCTTGCCGAGACCCGGGCCCGGTTCTATATCCCCTCTAACTATTTTCTCCGTTTAGCCAGAGAGGGTGAGCGGACGGACCAAGTGCAGGGCAAGGAGATTGCCCTGTATTTAGAAGCATTTAGGGCGGGAATACGTGTGCCCTTCCAAACCGAGGTTTTTGTGGTGCTTCGTTGCTTCCATCTTGCCCCGGGCCAGCTTGCTCCGAACTCGTGGAGAATCCTCCTCGGGTCTCTGGTCCGGTAGAAACTAGAAAATATCCCTTTTAGTTTGACCCTCCTAGTCTCATTTCTTTGTTATAAGAATCATCTCGGAACCAGCAAGGATGAGCCGAGCTGGGTGTATTTTTCTTTCAAAAAACACAAGGGTGGGGTGGCCGGATCGGGGGTAGTAGTCGTCCCTTCTTCCATTCACGACTGGAAGGAGAAGTTCATATTCGTTAGGACATCTGAGGGTGAGGATTGGCCTGTGCCTACACAGTGGCACATGGCCGGCTACCCGAGGGCGAGGCAGTCGTCCTCACCTGAGGCGAGGGAGGTATCCATGTGGGAGCCGATCCAGCGGGCCGACGTTCTGCTTTCTGAGCAGGCCCTGAGCTGGGCTAGGCTCAGCCCTACATACTTTCTGGATAAATTAAGGATGTCATAGACGATCTATTTAGACTTTGATGAATTTTCTTTGTCCTTTTCAGCTTCACTAGCTCTCTTTGTGTATTTTCTTTTCTTCATATCAAATGGACCGATCCAAATTCTTAGCCTCTATGGCCTCGAAGGCAGGAAAGAAGACCGGGGGCGCTAGCTCGTCCCATCCCGGTTCGAGCTTGACCCCCAAACCAACTGCACCGGCGAAGCCTTCCGCTACGCCCCGAGCTCCGGAAGTCAGCCGCGGGGAGAGCCAGAAGCATGTACGGGAACCGGAGCCCCGGGCGAGGGGGATGGAGGTTGAAGCTGACCTCATCGAGGTCCCCCTCAAGAGGTACAAAAGGATGGTCTCTCGCTCTCCACCTTCCGGGATCCCCGTACAAGAGGGGGACGTCTATTTTGAGGTGCCTTCGGGGCTTTCCGTTGCCGATAGCCTGCTCTCGGACATGGAGCGATTGGCCGGGAGAAAAATTCCTCGGGGAACCCTAAAGGCCCAAGTGGCCGCATCGCTCAGGAGGAGGTCCAGGTCGGTATCCGTTTTCCTTTAAAGATTTTGTCAAGTATTTTTCCTCAGATTGAACATTTTTAATCCCTTTTGCTGCTTTCTTCAGGTCCTCCAACACTGTGCCCTTATCGTCAATATGGAGTGCGAGGAGATTGCCTCGGCCATGAGGAAGGCAGGCGAATCATCCTTGAGGGAGGAGGATCTGCGCCTGGAGCTGCAGCAGGCAAAGAAGAGGATAGCCGTCCTCGAAACCCGGGTGGTCGCTGAGGAGTTGACGAACTCCAAGTGTAAGGAGTCCATCCGACTTCTGAGTGAATCCAACAAGGCCATCCAGGCTAAGTTGGAGGAGGCTAGCAAGCTCAACACCACGATGAAGAAGTCACGAGATGCCTGCAAGAGGGACACCCAGGCGTCGCTTGAAGCGGTGAAATTTGCCGATCTCCGGGCTTCGAAGTCCGTGGAGAGGTATAAGGCGTCGGACCAGTTCTACGCCGACCTTGCCGACGCCTCGGCCATTGTTTGGCACCAGGCTCTCAACGTTGTCAGGGCGTTGATGCCGGGGTTTGTTGACAGTGAGTTTCGGCTCCAGTACCCCCTCTCCGAGGATGCGCCGCAGGAGGAAACTGCCGGGAGTGCCGCCGGGGGAGAGGCTGCCGGTAGAAGTGCCGGGGGTAAGGCTGCCGGTGGAAGCACCGACCTAGTGGTCACCGCTTTGGTTCCCGACGCTGGAGTCAAGCAGGGTGAGATCCTCCCCGGTCCTGCGGCGTGAGCTTTCCTGCCTTTTTACTTTTTTACGTTTTGTAAGCTTCCGGGCGTTTTGTAAGGCTGAGGAGCCCAGAATACCTTGTAAAAATTTCTGGAATATGAATAAAGCTGAGCTTATTTTCCTCTGCATGACCGTGTGATTTTTAGATGTTTGACTTTTTAGATGACGATCGCGCGTCGAGTGTGAGCCGAGTAATTGCCAAATGTGGGAAGGTCGGTGCCCTCCAGCTCCCCGGAGTCGAGGTGGCGATCGATTATTTAGGATGAATCCAACGACATCCAAGTGTAGGAAGGCCAGTATTAGTCCCTTCTTCAGCATCGGATTGACTACCATGTTTAGCACGAGTTGTAAAACAGCCAAGTTAGAATTGGCCTGCATTGTCTGATTCCTCTTTATGCGGTTTTTAGACTCGTGTCTCCGTAGGGCAGAAATCTACCCCTCGGAGATTAGTCGAGAAGGGAAGCTGCCCAATGGCCTCGTAAGGAGGGCATTAGATTCTTAGCGTAGATGGGTAGGAACCTACCCGCTAGGGATGGACCGGGCAGGGAAGCTGCTCGGTGGCTTCGTGAGGAAGGCTTTGGATTCTTAGCGTAGATGGGCAGGAGTCTACCCGCTAGGGATGGACCGGGCAGGGAAGCTGCTCGGTGGTCTTGTGAGGAGGGCTTTAGATCCTTAGCGTACATGGGCAGGAGTCTACCCGCTAGGGATGGACCGGACAAGGAAGCTGCTCGGTGGCCTCGTGAGGAGGGCTTTGGATCCTTAGCGTAGTTGGGCAGGAGTCTACCCGCTAGGGATGGACCGGGCAGGGAAACTACTCGGTGGCTTCGTGAGGAGGGCTTTGGATCCTTAGCGTTGGTTGGTAGGGAACTACTCGCTAGGGACAGACCGGACAGGGAAGTTGCTCGGTGGCCTCGAGATGAGGGCTTCGATCATTAGCATTGGTTGGTAGGGAACTACCCGCTGGGGACTGACCGGGTAGGGAAGCTGCTCGGTGGCCTCGAGATGAGGGCTTCGATCCTTAGCATTGGTTGGTAGGGAACTACCCGCTAGGGACTGACCGGGCAGGGAAGCTGCTCAGTGACCTCATGATGAGGACATTTTTTTAGATTTCGCTTCATCTTCGTGAGGCGTCGTTTGATCTTCCATGACCCGTAAAATTAGGAAGAGTGACTGTCCCGGATGACGCGTGGCAGAAGCTCATTTAAGATAGAGACTTCGTGAGGCGTCGCTCGATCTTTCATGGCCTGTAAAATCAGGACGAGCGACCGCTTTGGGTCTCGTGAGGATCGGCATGGTTGACACATGGCGGTTCAATTTTGGGGAATTGAATATTTCCCGCGATCCGCGTCGCTGCGCGCGTAAATCTGGGTCATTGGAGATTCTTGTTGAGGCTATAAATAGCGAAGGTATATTGATTCCTTTCTAGCCTTTTGTTTTTGAAGATGACCAGGTTCATCCACACCATCAAAGAGATCATTTCCCGTGATGATGTGTACCTTGACGACCCTGATTGCTCCGAGCAGACGTATCTATCGGTGATAGAGCACGTGGAGGGCCATTTTGGTCGCCTACTAATGTACGCGATTTGGAGGATGTCCCTGGGTCTGAACAATGTCATGTCCCTACAGCTGAGGGACGAGGCGCTTGATAAGCTGCACATCATCTCGGCCTAACCCCACGGTGGTCTCCCCCCGTGGCTGAGGGACGATGCGCTTGATAAGCTGCACACGCTCCATCATCTCGTCCTGATCTCGAAAAACAGACGAGATTGATCGGTGGCTCTTATTCTGGAGTGTTTCCGAAGAAGGTTGATCGCTGACTCCTGTTCGGTGGGTGCTGCCTCCGGCGCTTCCGTTGCATCTCGGGTCCATGGGCACCATTAGAAGGAGCGGGCTGACGAGGCTAGGGCTCGTCTGGCGGAGATTTCTTCGTAGTACCACCAACAGTGCTTCCTTAATCCCCGGCCCCCTCGTTGAAAATTTTTTTTGTAAGGATGAGGAGCCTATAATACCTCTTAATGAATAAAATTTTTCTTTTCTGATGTATTTTGTCTTCTTTTTCTTTTATCCCGTAGTACTTTTTACATATTTTCCCAAAAACGAATCTAGGGATCTCGGAACCGAGGAAGAAGAAAAACACATCGAAGAAATCTCTTCTAATTCAGTAGTCTTAATAATAATAATAATAATAATAATAATAAGATATTACATTGGCTCGAAAAGAAGAAACATATTCATTTATACAATTTGAGTTTCTCGGCGTTGTAGGGCCGAAGAAACTTACGACCCTGGGCGTCTTGCAAGCGATATGCTCCACCGAGCAATTCTTCTGCGACGAGGAAAGGGTCGTCCCATTTTAGGGAGAACTTGTGAAGGCGGTCCTGATCTATGAACTCGTTTGTAACAACCCAAAACTTTCTGTACAACTTTCTGTACAATTTTTCAAAAAATTACAAAAAGGGGTATTTTTGCCTGAGCACAAGATATAAATTTGATTTTCTAATTAACAGCAAGAAGGAGCTTGTAGCTCATTGGTAATACCTTGCACTGCTGAACCAAACCACCAGAGTTTAAATCCCATATCCTATATTATTTTTAATATTGTTTTATTTTGAATTTTTAGAATACCAAGGGTTTACACGTGCATAACATACAAAAACCCCACTACACATGAAAAACTAATAGTACCAAAGGCTACATGAACTGACAAAGGACCCTCCGACCACCCGACTCGGCCGGAATCGACCGAATCGGCCGACGACTCGGCCGACTCGGGCCGCCGCCGCCGGCCGGACTCGGCCGGACCGCCGAGTTCCCAACATGAAAAAGTTGTCTTTTCACATCCCCTGTACACCTGCATACTTTATTTCTTCAGACCAGTAACAGAGACACTTTAAAACACCAATTACTCCACTTTTAATACATTTTATCACATTTTTTCATTTCAACATTTTACCTACCCTAACCCTAGCCTTACCCTATAAATACAACCCCTACACACACACCCCTCACTCCAAAATTCTGAGCAAAACTCTTAAGAAAATCTCTAGAAATTTTAGTGTACTTTTTGGAGTTAGCAAAGGGGCGAAACTCCGACGATCTTCCGACGACATTTCAAAGAGCAACCGGCGACGAAACGACGCACAGGTGATTCCTCTCTCACCCTCTATCTCTTCTCCTTCTTTTTAGAGAGTAAGTCCCCCTCCCTCTTTTCTATTCTTTTCTAAAAATACGAAATTCCAAAACCCGACGGAATCGGAGTTAATCCGATTTCTGATTCGGTTCTTTCTAAAAATCCAACATTTTCTTAAATACATTCACACAAAACTCTTACATGTTGACTATTAATCATTAATAAACATGTTGATCAAGTTTCACGACAATCTATTTCATTTTATAACTTTTACCGTACTTTTTCACTAAAATACCATATAGTTTCATTTCGACATTTAAACATCACAAACTTGCTATACCTTTAAGTAGATAATGAGGTAATGACCTACCCCCTCACAACACTCATATGAAACATAGCACAATACCTTTCGGGAACATAGAATACAAAAAAACGAAATATTTCAAATAAATACCATGACTTAATAAAACCGTTTTCTAAAGGATTAAGTATTTTTTATAAATCTTTGCAAAGTGTCGCTACAACCCATTTTGGGGAACCCGACTGGGATGGTGCGGATTATCGTACATCCCTGGATTTAGTAGTGCGAGATGCAGACATCCGCAAGGAGCATACGGTCTCGAGAGATTTAAAATACGAAAATCTTAAGAAAATGAGATTTCTAGAAATATAATATATAGTAAAATTATTTTTATATAAATATATATATGTATCATTAAAATATCTATTTTGTAATAATATAAATATTCCAATTTTTCTAAAAATCACAAGAATCTTTTTACATTAAAATACCATAAATTCCATACAAGTTCAATGTTACAATTAAATACCCTATATTATGAAATTAGGATATTTTCACTAGAAATATCACAAATATAAGATCTACATTTATGAAAACTCTAATGACGATAATTAAATACTTGAGGTGTATTTTGTAAATTATACAAAATTATTTTTACATAAAACCCCCTTAAGTTTTATAAATTACAATAAGGACCTTAGTAAATATAGGTTTAAGCGGGATCAATCTCTTGAGGCTCAGGGAGCCGGAGAAGTGGGTGCTTGCCTATTTAAGGTAGACAACTTAACAACGGTGTTATCAACACGGTAATCGTCTTTGAAAAAGACACAAATCCTGCCGCCCATGTGCAGCGGTTACCGATAATATCAAAACAATCAGGACTTCAATTTCTTTTCTAATTGCCTGACTCATACCGAGTCTCATTATAATAATCTGACTTAAATATGATTCAAGTACAATCTCCAATATTACAATTCAATATGAATCCATGAATACATATGTTCGAACTATTCAATTTATATTGACTGAACCGAAGTATAGATATACTTCCATTTACATGATTATCCAGTTACACCCATGATTCTCCGGTTACATCCATTTACTGATATCATGGTTTCGGCAAGTCATCCAATTATACAAATTATATTACAAGACAATACAAGTTTCAATACAAACAATACAATCAATATTTCGTGGGATTTAAGGGGTAGATTGGTACGGAAGGTGTTAGAAGTGGCACGAGACTGCAACATTAAGACACCTAATCTGAATCAAATTACCATTGTTCCGGGTTGTATAACGGAGTCTTGTACTTCTATTTGCCCTAGTCTCTAGCATATAGAGACTCCTCTCGTATACACTGGCATTCTTCTGTACTAAACTACAAACAACAGCGTTAACACTAATACAATATAATACAACTTTAAAATCTACTCTCTCCCTCTGTCTATTCTATTTCTCCCTTATCTTTGGGACTTACCGAGCGATTATTCGCTGACGACATTCCTTTTCTTTCTTCTTTGGAATGTTGTCAGGTGATCTGGACACTTAGGAGATCGAGCCTACCAGCGAGGACTTGGACCATCTTGCATACGATCCAGAGCTCTAGCTACATTGTACACTTTTATTTCAGTACTTTTCTTTTCTGTTATGCCACTATTTAGGCATTTCTTTCATCAGATGTATTTACTTTCCATGCATTGTACAAAAGAATGTGAATAAATAAAGTTGTTGTTCAATTATACCTTTTGTCTCTTGTGCACATTTCTTTTATATTGCTTAGTTACGCTTAGCGTATTTACTTCAGAGTAAATGCGTAGCGGCCTCGTCGCGTCCTCTGCCCTTATACCGGGAAGCGGGGCGTGACAGGTTTTGTTGGCGGCCCATGCAGGTCAGAGCTGTATGAAACTCTATCATGCAGTTCTGTTCTGTGTGAACAACCTAAGCAATATAACACAAGAACCAGCAACTAAAACATTCTTCACAATTCATGTTCCTTGAATCTTACAATTTCATATTCTTTGAATCATATACTTTGAACCTGTCCTAACCCAAATTTTTCTTCAAGGTTATGGATTCCCCAAACAACACCAGCACCAACTTCAACAACACTCCACCTCCACTACCAATCACACTTGCCGTTTCTGCTCCACCCAAGAGCAAACGGTTCTGCTTGACGCAATTCGCAGCTTCCTAGAGGGACAGCAGCAGCTCTTGAACCGTCCCGAGACTGAAGCACCTGGGGTGAAGCAATTCAGAGCTTTACATCCCAAACAATTCTCAGGAAAGGCGAGTCCACTGGAAGCTGAGGAATGTGCTCAGAGTATAGAAGATGATCTGGCAGTAGCACAAGTGCCAGAAATCGCTTGGGTTCGTGTTGCAAAATTACAGCTCACAGACAATGCACGGAATTGGTGAAAGGCGGAAGAAATCCGTCTTGAACAACCTATCGAATGGAAGACTTTCCGAGATATGTTCGACGCAAAGTACTTCCCTGAGACTGCCAGATTCGACATGGAACAGAAGTTCATCCATCTGCAACAAGGTTCGATGTGGACCAAGTCAGTAGATGATTATGACGCTGAGTTCACCATGCTCAGTCGGTAAGATATGTCTCAATATTCGATTTTATATCACATACTACACAGCTAACACAAGACCGTAATAGGTTTGCGGCCCATCTCATACCGACTGCTGAGATCAGAGCAAGAAGATTTCAGCAAGGGTTAGACCCGGAAATCCAAGCTGCTTTAGCTACAGGGGATTTCCCAACCCATGATTTGGTTTTGAAAGCTGCCCGAAGATATTAGGCAGTGGTGAAGAAGAAGGGCAGATTTCAATTTGCCAGAGTGAAGCGCCCTGCCAATCAGATGGCTGGAGGAGCCTTTTCAAGGCCAACGGTTGAACCCCGAAGACCGGAAGAAATTATTAACCAACCAAGTCCAGACTTTTTCTATTACTGCCATAGAAAGGGACACCTGTGGAAGGACTGCAGGCGTGCAAAAGGCATGTGTCTAGTTTGTGGCGAGTCCAATCACAGAATTGAGACCTGTCAATATAGATACAACTCAGCTCGCACACCCACCAACTACCCCCAACGACCAGCTATCCAGGCTCCTGCAACTCGTCCCGCACTCTCAGCACCACCTTAACGTAGACCTCCTGCACAGCCAAATCACCAATTCCATCAGGCACTGAGGAACATGCCTCAAGAACAGAGGAATGTGCCTCCAACTAGGAGGAACGTGCCACGGCGACAGGCTTACACCTTAGCAGCCGTAGAAGCCGAGACAGTTGACCATGGTAACACTAGTAAGTCTCTTTCACATTTTTAAAATCCTTGTATCACTTTGTTATTTTTCATACATAATCAGAACTTCAGTCACCAAACTTTCCTTGAGGCTCAGGGAGCCGGAGAAGTGGGTGCTTGCCTATTTAAGGTAGACAACTAAACAACGGTGTTATCAACACGGTAATTGTCTTTGAAAAAGACACAACTCCTGCCGCCCATGTGCATCGGTTACCGATAACATTAAAACAATATAGACTTCAATTTCTTTTCTAATTGCCTGACTGTCACGCCCCGCTTCCCAGAGTACGCTAAACTGGGCACGTGACATAGCCAACCATGCTACCTGTGGGTAGGAAGTATCCATCCACAGTCACATTACGGCTGTAGAGATATCAAGAACAAAATAAAACTATCTAAAACATGTCCATAATCCAAGATAACATGAGTCAATAATAAATAAATGCGGAAGCGAAAGATCCAATACAAAATAACTGGAATGTATGTCCCATAATGCGGGCTCACATCAGGAATAAAATGCAGGAAAGAAAAGCTAACTACTGCTAACACTCACAGCTCAGCCTGTCGGCTGAAGTACTCCTACTCGGACTGCGACAGCGGTACAGAATCTGGGCCATGCAAAACCCAGACGTCAGCGCGTCAAATCATCAAGTAATAACATAATAAACAGGCAATGCGAATATAAACATGAATAAAGCAAGGGTAACAATAATATGAATCAGAGCAGTGCAGGGTAGTGTGCAGTGGGTAAACTGGACTGTTCTATCAGGTTCTTTATTCTAAAGTCTTTGAAACCAAATTGATGAATCATCGATGTAACTCAATAGTATCCCGTACATACCCGGGACCACGGCCACAATATTCTCCGCTGAAACCGAGACATGCCGCTAGGCACAAAACAGGAATGTGTACACTCGATAGTATCCCGTACATACCCGGGACCACGACCACAATATTCTCGGCTGAAACCGAGACATGCCGCTAGGCACAAAACAGGAATGTGTACACTCAGGACAGGTAGTGAACTGTTGAGTTACAGGTCAGGTTTCACCTTTGATTTCCCCATACCCCCAAGTTATATGTGTATGTCAAGTCAGGTATCCAGTAATCAAGAAACTAATGCCAACACAGGATCAGGTAAACAGGTTTGTCTGGATAGACAACAGGAACGGTCCATGAGGACTACATGTCAGGTTTGTTGGCATTAGACACAAGATCAGGTAACGGGTCAGGTCATGGTACATCATGTCAAGTCAGGCAGTATACGGTACCATGTCGGGTCAATCAATGTGTAGGTAGCAAGACAGTTCAAGAAGCAAGCGATATCATAGGTGTACTCACAATCGGCTATATAATCAAGCATGGGTATCAACAACATAAGATAAGCAATGAAGTAAGCAATAGGCAGATTCACTGAATTAGCAGTACAGTTGTCAGTTGTGTCACAGAGATGATTTCAATGTTATGCGAATGCAGTATGACAATTATGGCCTTTTAATCATGTTAACAAGTTTAAGCACTTTAGAGGTGCAATGATTTATATAAAGGTTCAATACAGCTATTACAGGTTAAAATGCATACGAGTGTCCGAATGGAACAAAACTATAGAGATAAATGCCATAAGCTATGTCAATATTAAAAATGTGATTAAACAGGTAAATGTGGTTATTAGGTTCAATTACAAACTGTAGGTTCCAAGTTTAAAGATAAAATGATATATAACAATATTGTACATAAAAAGTGGGAAATTATAATACCAAAGTTAAATTGCGGGTTTTAGGGTGTCATTAATTATAAGTAAATATTGTTTAGCATGTAGCAAGGGTTACTTGCCTCGACGGGTCGCGAACCGGGAATACGGAACGATAAACGTCGGCGGGGAAAACTCGCGACGGGCGCACGGTTCACGGAATGAACCCAAACGACGAACAGTGGAACCACACGGGTCGGGGTATCTCGCTGGAACGTCGGGACGCCTCGTCGGCATGGCCGGATTCCGGCGAGATCAAAAACAGCGAATGTTAAGAGTTGCAATCAAGAAAAGAAAGGGAAAATAAAGAAGAAAGGGAAGAAGTAGAAGGAGGAAGGGAAGATATTGCTTACTGGGTTGCAGAGGGTATGATGGTGGTGAGATCGACGGCGGTGAAGGCGCCGGCGAAGAGTTCTCCAGCGGTTCAGGGTTAGGGCTCGGGTAGGTAACTGGTGCAGGGAAAATGGAGAAAGGAGAGGAAGAGAAGATGGATGGGGGTGTTGGAGTGTGCAGGGGGTGAGAAGGGTGAAGGTGGTGGTGCGGATGGCGACGACGAGAGACCGCCGGCGAGGTTTCGAGGGTGCAGGCGTTGGCTCGGGCACACGAAAGAAGAAGGAGGAGGTGGCGAGGAGAGGGAGGCTCGGTTGAGGGCGAGGAGACGACGAGCCCGGTGGTGGTGGTGTCGGCATTGGGGCTGCGGCGGCGAGGGAGACGGCGGCGGTAGGGTTCTCGCGACGTTGGGTTTCAGCGTGAAGAAAGAAAAGGAGGGGGAGATGTAAATATATATACGTAGGAGAGAGAGAGAGATTTATGGGGAGAGAGAAAGATAGAGAGAGAGAGAGAGAGAGACGGGAGAGAGAGAAAGATAGAGAGAGAGATAGAGAGCGACGGGAGAGAGAGGAGAGAGAAGTGGGGCCCACGGGGATAAAGGGGTTGTGATTGGCTGAATTTGTTAAGGGAAAAAATATTAAAAGGATTTAAACGATTTTAGGAACAGTGAATGTATATAGTTAAGAAAATATATGATGGTTTAAATATATTAAAATTTGGGATTTTGGCGCAAAGTAAAACATTTTCAAATCGCGCCCGGGTCGGGTCCAAAAATTTGAAGTTGAAATAATCGAATTTTAAGCGGGATCCAAAACTTAAAATGAAGTATTTTGCAATCAAAAAGCATACCCCCAAAACGGACACACGTACGTGCGCGTAGCCGTCCAAACTCGCCCGTTTCACTGAACGGGACGAGAACACGATGTACGGACGCTACAACAGGGTTAGGGGTATCAAGTAGGCCAAGATGGATATTTTTAATTTTATTTTAGATGCCATAAATTGTTATATGCAGAATTGAATTGACGGGGTAAAATTTACAATAAGTAACAATCAAGCAAGATAAATGAAATGAGTGCCACACTACGCTCAAACGGTAACTGAAATTAGTAGCATTGGGCTCGGGTGTTACACTGACTCAGACTGAGTCTCATTATAATAATCTGACTTGAATATGATTCAAGTATAATCTACAATATTACAATTCAATATGAATACATGAATACATATGTTCAAACTATTCAATTTATATTGACTGAACCGAAGCATGGATATACTTCCATTTACATGATTATCCAGTTACACCCATGATTCTCCGGTTACATCCATTTACTGATATCATGGTTTCAGCAAGTCATCCAATTATACAAACTATATTACAAGACAATACAAGTTACAATACAAACAATACAATCAATATTTCACGGGGTTTAAGGGGCAGATTGGTACGGAAGGTGTTAGAAGTGGCACGAGACTGCAAGATTAAGACACCTAACCTGAATCCAATTACCATTGTACCGGGTTGTATAACGGAGCCTTGTAATTCCATTTACCCTAGTGTTCATACCAGAATATTGCATTTTATACCGCACATTCTTACGCTCGTTTGTTTATAGGCAGGTGCTTTTAATCAGTGTTTGCTACATATTTGCAGGATACTGGTTCTCAGCTCTAATCAGTGAAATTCATGGAAAAGTATGACAAATTCCGGATTACTGCCAACCACAGATAAAACACGGGTCTCCGCTCTCTATCCGTATGTTGCCACACACCAGTTTAAGGGACAAAATGGCAAATCGATGTCATTTTCATGCACAAAGCTCAATGTCAACACAAGATCCAACATATCTACGCGGAGCTCGAGGAAATCATGGCAAAAGATCCACATCACATCACCTTTTGATCTACTGAAATTCTGGAAGAATTGTGAAGGACTTCTGAGAAAAGTATTATACCACACTGAAGAGGACCACAAACCAGGGGATCCGACAAAAGATGAAGGCACAAGCCTTCTAATGGGCCGCGGTTCCGCGGCATAAGCACGCTTAGGCCGCAGAACCGCGGCCGTATGGTCTCCTCAGTAGGAGATCTTTTAGGGGCTGTTTGGTAATTTTATAAGGAGGCAGATTGTTGCCCTAGGTTTCCAGTTTCCTGCCTATAAATAGCCCAGAACTTGCCAAGCCATGGATGTTCATTCTTATCCCACTTTTTGTTAGTTTTGAGTGTAAACTTCTTCTTCTTCTTCATTCTTTCCTCCATGAAATTGTTGTGAGAGCTTTTGAGTGGATGTTAAATGAAGATGAGGGTTATTTTGTATCATTCTTTTTGCTTAGCTTCCCCCTTGAGCTCTCTACCTTAACTTGATCTTGCAACCTCTTAAGTGAGCTTGCAAGTTTAAGCTTTGGTCATTGATCTCAAGGGGTTGTATCATTTTGTTCTCTCTTTTGTGCTTCATTCTCCATGAGTTCTTTGCCTTTTCTTGATCTTGCAACCTCTTAAGTGAGCTTGCAAGTTTAAGATTTGGTTATTGAACCCATGTCTTGTTTTGGGTTCTATGGTTCCTAGTTTCATTTCTGCTCATTTACTTTCATGCACTTAAATTCCATGCACTTTTAATTACTTGCTTGTAATCTTTTCTTTTCTTTGTTTATCTTTTCTTTTGCTCTTTTTGGTTCGTTTTGTGAATGGTTGTAATATGTTATTGTTAAGAATAAATACAATATTGTAAATTAATGTTTCTTTGCTCATTTCCTTTTCCCGTTATTTTCCTTTGAACTCCGCCCAAACGTTACGCAAGCGCTCCGTTAGGCACCCTACCCTACCAAGGTAACGGTGATTCCTAACCGCGACCGGTTGCGTTCGGTTTTGCCGAAGGCGAAAGCAAGAGACAAGAACGGAAGGACAAGAGTAAATAAGCCAGATTCCACGAATACCGTGCTTAAATCCCCTAATCCACGTTGTTGCCGATTTCTCTAGCTTCAATTGGTCAAGACTCGGCTCAAAGGTTTTGAGTGCAGATTTCCTTAGCTTACGCTTTCGTATCTTTTTCTTAACAACTTTATACTTGCATATAAAACACATAGGTTAGATTTGAACAAACATATACACATTCTTTATTGACTCGTCTAAAAATCGAACGGACATACAACCATCTCCCTGTGGATCGACCCGTGCTCAACCGGCTAGCTGCGAAGCGACACCGTCCTGATCGCGGTTATAAATTTAGAACTTTGAACATCCGAAGCGCCAAAAGCGTGCGATCAAATGGCGCCGTTGCCGGGGAGACGGTAACGTATTTTCTTTCTTGTTATTCGGGTTAATATTCTTTTTGTATATATTTATAAATAAAAAAATAAAATCTTTTTGTTATTTTTGATAATTTTTGTGAGCAAGTGTGCAGGCTAATCTGGAGCAAGTACAGTAACCCAAAAAGAAAACAGAGTTTTTTATTTTGGAGAAGAGAAGAAGTGGAGTTCGTTGACCAAAGACAAATCCCCAAGTCAACATTTTGACGGCGGAACGAGCGTGCGATCAAATGGCGCCGTTGCCGGGGAGACGGTAACGTATTTTCTTTCTTGTTATTCGGGTTAATATTCTTTTTGTATATATTTATAAATAAAAAAATAAAATCTTTTTGTTATTTTTGATAATTTTTGTGAGCAAGTGTGCAGGCTAATCTGGAGCAAGTACAGTAATCCAAAAAGAAAACAGAGTTTTTTATTTTGGAGAAGAGAAGAAGTGGAGTTCGTTGACCAAAGACAAATCCCCAAGTCAACATTTTGACCGCGGAACCGCGGTCAAAAGGTGCCTTGAGCGGAGGTTCCGCGGTCCCATTGAGGACTCTGTGCCCAATTTTTTCTCCACCCCTTTCACTTTTCTTTTATCTTCTCTGTGAATTCCACTATACTGTATTTTCTGCAGATTTTTGCGGATTTGCAAACTGCAATTGTGGGGAGCAAAGTGTACGTTCAAGGCTAAAGTGATTGCAAAGTACAGTGCCAAAGATCCGGGTAGTTTGACCCGCGCAAGCGAACTTTTCAAGCTTACCGGATTTGATTCAACGGGGGTTTCCTAACCCAAAAACTTAACGGTACGTATTTCTTAAACACCTTCTTCTCAAATCCGACGCATCCAATATACTATTCTTTGCAGTATTCTTTGCAAGTTCGCTAGCAAAAGCTAAAAATTGACTAACCCGTATTTATTGCAGTGCCGTGCTTAAACTAAAAAAACGATTTTTTTATTCTTTATAGAATTTTTATTAAATTGCGCATTGCATACATTAATACGGACTTAAGGGCAAGCGAACCCCACAATATACGGTAAAGGATTTCATCACCTTTTCCGTGGCCCACAAATCACGAACTTGAGCATAATGTTTACCCGCACAAACTTTAAAAGAAACTAGACTTTAAGCCTTAAGGATTTCGCGATCACTAGGAGAAGTTAACTGTGTTTAGAATACCGCTTAACGGTATATTGTTTACGGGGTGTCTAGGAAAGTGTTCATGGCGAAACCGCCAAAAGAGAAAGGGTTATTTAATTAAGGACCTTCACGAAAGCGTCGGAAAACCTCCCCTTATCTCTGCACTTACCTGGCCTCGTGATCAGTATATCCTGAGCTCGTTTCTCGACACAGTTTTACTTCGACAATCAAGTTCTTGAGCAGGTCTAGTTGACCTAGGTGAACCCTAGACCGATTAGGTGTGTGGTATTTTTGTGTCGTGACTGTTTTTTTTTTGGTCCAGATTCTTTTTATGTGTATATTTCATTCTTTTGTTAATATCTAACTAAAAATAAATAAAAAATAAAATCACATTCTTTTCCCCCTCCTTTTCTCTGCCTTTCTTTCTTTCTCTCTTCATATCATGGGTACCCCACCTCGCAAAACTCTTGCCGAACTTTGGTACCCACAACCAGACATTACTTCTTACGGTTCTTACTTTGGCCGAACGTCGAACGATCCCTCCATGCCCAAAATCTCTTTGAAAGATCGGATAGACGCGTCTAGAACAAACACTTGCCCTCCGCAATCCACTTTGTATCAACCTTTTCAACCTCCCCCACCCTCTTATGTTGATACCCCTTTTGCAAGTCGTCCTTTGTCCGTCGCTGAACATATTGAACAATCCTGTAGCCGATCTTTCACTCCTTTCACCACTACAGATTCTTGGGATCAACAATTCCATTCACCTTCTTATCCAAATGTTGATCCTGCTCCTGTCCAGCCATTCAACTCCTACCAGTCCTACCCGACTTTTGCACCTTCCCTAGACATTGCTTCTGAACCGCCATTTGGGAGTTTTCAGTATCCAAACAATTTTGAATCTTTTACTGAAACCCCTTCACAACCCATGTCTAGTCTGGAACAGTCTTTGGAAGACTTTAAGGTAACGTCGTACCAACAGATGATGGATTTGAATGCGTCCATGGTCTCCCTCATACAACCTAGTGACCCGGTAGCTAGTTTTCAACTAGCTCCAAATTTTCCAATGTATGAAGAGGCGGTAGGATAGGTTGAGAATTTGAGTGGAGAGAGTGAGATGTACCCTCTTCCGAATCAAGCCTACCCATTTCAACTTGAATCCCACAACTCCGGTTTTGGATGTCTATCTAGTGTTCCAAACGATTCATTGATTAAAGATAGAACAGATAATGAGTTGTGTGACTTTATAGTGTTTGATTTGCCCGATTGTGAAGGGTCCTTTTCGAGTGAAACCACACCCAATCCTTTTGACCTCTACACCTCCACTGTAGAACCTGAATTGATTAATATCCATGCTTTTGTTGAGGTGTCTGAGAATATTGATTTTCACTTGATTGAGGATATTGACGCCGGGAATATTTTGGATGATGAACCTGTAGATTTGGCAGAGTTTTTCTCTCCAATTCATCATCCCGAGTCATTAATTGTTTTTCCCGAACCCCAGATACGTCTAGATTTTGATGAAATTTGCATGGATAAGCTGAATTTTGAGGAAACTTTTGAGGATATTTTTGAGGATGAACCAGTTTTAATTGATGAGTCGGATTTTCCAATTCATTATGTTCCTTTCATTGACTGTGTACACCCTCCTGAACCTTAAACCGATAACCTTCCTCAATCATCTACCTCTATCCTTTCCATCGTTCCGACCTTGCAAGAAACCATCTCACTTTCATTTCATATGTCCGGTTTACCGAGTTCGGCGTACCCATGGTTTCTCACAAATCTTGAGGAATTTGACCCCATTTCTCGCCATATTGATAGATTAGTACAATCCATATTTTCACATCGATCATTACAGATTGTACTAATTTATTCAATCCATTTCCACCCTCAAATTCGTATTCCACTTCTTTCTCCCTTCCGCCATTCTTTCTCTGATATACCGAGACCGTATCCCGCTTCTATTTTCATACGGTCTCGCGTATTCTCCCTCTCTTTTCTCTACGCCTTCTTCCACCAACCTGTACATTATAGCGATAAAATCTTTGAATGGTTGGTGCTCACTTTTGGCTTGTGTAAGGCCTTGTATAGTTTGAAACTGTTTTCTTCCCCCCTAATCCTGAACTTCAAACGCTTAACAGTGGAAACACTGTTTTACTTAAGTTTGGGGGGGGGGGGAACCTTTTTGTATATATTTTTTGTTTTCCTTTTTTTTTGTATATAATTTGTTTTTAGGGAGAGCGCCGACAATTTTGACCCTTTTGGTGTAGCCTGACAGTGAGGGCACTGTCAAGTTTAAGTTTGGGGGTGTGCTCAGTAAGTTTTCTTCCTTCGCATTCATTTGTATATTTTGCATACCTTATTAAACTCCCATAAAAATCGAAATTTTTTCCAAAAAATATAAAAACTTTGTCGTCAAGTTAGCTAATAGGGTAACTTAGATTTTATTCTGAAAGCTTAGTTGATATGTTTGAAATAACTAAATCCTAGGCTTGGGAATTGAAAACCCTAAAAATAACCCTCCTTCTGTTTAAACTTGGTGATTATACGTCCTTACAGTTTTTTTTGAGAAATAGGTAATCTTGAGTTCAGTTCTTGAGTTAAGTTAAGATGGGGGGAAAGTATTGAAGCTTTACTGAAGGATAAGTCTGAAAAATTGTTTCTTTTCTTAAGTTCAAATTTAGAAAGTATACACCCTACAAACTGCACTTACACGCACCTTGAAACTTGGGATAGTAGAGAATACCTAGAAATACTCTTGCCTGAAAACCTAGTATGAAAGAAAAAACGGTATTTAAAGCTAAACACAAAAAGAGCATTATTGAAAAATATATCCGGTCTTGAAAAAGAAAAAGAAAAAAAGAAAAAGAAAAATAGAATAAAGTCAAGACCTGGAAACTGCTATTTACGCTTTAAGCTCACACATTCAGTAATCGGCTGTTAGTGCCTCAAGAAGCATTAATAGTCGCATGAAAGGTGTGCAAGCAAATCCGTCCATCCTTAATGAAAAGAAGTAGTATTAGGTATTAGGGCAAGGGTATTATAGCTTGAATTGAATTCTTGAGTGTAGGGGTGCAAATATACACACACGTAGGGGTATACAATCGATGTTTGGATAAAAGATAAAAATGAAGAATAAGACTTATGTTTTCTATAAAGTTAATAAAAATCCCTGATTTGAGACCACACTTAAAGAAGGAAAACTCAGGAGATACCAACATCTTTCTAAACTTTTTTGGAACGTATAGGATCTAAGGTTAAATAGATAGGAGGTGTGAAACATTAGGGTTGAATATTTCTAACTTAGGATTATAGAATTTCTATCGTAGATACTAAACTGTAGGAGTAGAATCGATGTTAACTTATGACACAAGCTTGACGGGATTTTGTGGGTGTAATCCGCTGAAAACCCTCAGGAGACAACACTCCTCCTACTAGGGACACCTAGAGGTTTAACGACTTGTTGCACGTGCTCAGTGCAATCGCGTTTCCTGCGAAAGTGCGGTTAGGACTTTTTTGTGAATAATTGGTTTTGCTCGGGACGAGCAAAAGTTAAGTTTGGGGGTATTTGTTCATACCAGAATATTGCATTTTATATCGTCCATTCTTACGCTCGTTTGTTTATAGGCAGGTGCTTTTAATCAGTGTTTGCTACATATTTGCAGGATACTGGTTCTCAGCTCTAATCAATGAAATTCATGAAAAAGTACGACAAATTCCGGATTACTGCCAACCACAGATAAAACACGGGTCTCAGCTCTCTATCCGTATGTTGCCACACACCAGTTTAAGGGACAAAATGGCAAATCGATGTCATTTTCATGCACAAAGCTCAATGTCAACACAAGATCCAACATATCTACGCGGAGCTCGAGGAAATCATGGCAAAAGATCCACATCACATCACCTTTTGATCTACTGAAATTCTGGAAGAATTGTGAAGGGCTTCTGAGAAAAGTATTATACCACACTGAAGAGGACCACAAACCAGGGGATCCAACAAAAGATGAAGGCACAAGCCTTCTAATGGGCCGCGGTTCCGCGGCATAAGCACGCTTAGGCCACGGAACCGCGGCCGTATGGTCTCCTCAGTAGGAGATCTTTTAGGGGCTGTTTGGTAATTTTATAAGGAGGCAGATTGTTGCCCTAGATTTCCAGTTTCCTGCCTATAAATAGCCCAGAACTTGCCAAGCCATGGATGTTCATTCTTATCCCACTTTTTGTTAGTTTTGAGTGTAAACTTCTTCTTCTTCTTCATTCTTTCCTCCATGAAATTGTTGTGAGAGCTTTTGAGTGGATGTTAAATGAAGATGAGGGTTATTTTGTATCATTCTTTTTGCTTATCTTCTCCCCTGAGCTCTCTACCTTAACTTGATCTTGCAACCTCTTAAGTGAGCTTGCAAGTTTAAGCTTTGGTCATTGATCTCAAGGGGTTGTATCATTTTGTTCTCTCTTTTGTACTTCATTCTTCATGAGTTCTTTGCCTTTTCTTGATCTTGCAACATCTTAAGTGAGCTTGCAAGTTTAAGATTTGGTTATTGAACCCATGTCTTGTTTTGGGTTCTATAGTTCCTAGTTTCATTTCTTGCTCATTTACTTTCATGCACTTAAATTCCATGCACTTTTAATTACTTGCTTGTAATCTTTTCTTTTCTTTGTTTATCTTTTCTTTTGCTCTTTTTGGTTCGTTTTGTGAATGGTTGTAATATGTTATTGTTAAGAATAAATACAATATTGTAAGTTAATGTTTCTTTGCTCATTTCCTTTTCCCGTTATTTTCCTTTGAACTCCGCCCAAACGTTACGCAAGCGCTCCGTTAGGCACCCTACCATACCAAGGTAACGGTGATTCCTAACCGCGACCGGTTGCGTTCGGTTTTGCCGAAGGCGAAAGCAAGAGACAAGAACGGAAGGACAAGGGTAAATAAGCCGGATTCCACGAATACCGTGCTTAAATCCCCTAATCCACGTTGTTGCCGATTGCTCTAGCTTCAATTGGTCAAGACTCGGCTCAAAGGTTTTGAGTGCAGATTTCCTTAGCTTACGCTTTCGTATCTTTTTCTTAACAACTTTATACTTGCACATAAAACACATATGTTAGATTTGAACAAACATATACACATTCTTTATTGACTCGTCTAAAACTCGAACGGACATACAACCATCTCCCTGTGGATCGACCCGTGCTCAACCGGCTAGCTGCGAAGCGACACCGTCCTGATCGCGGTTATAACTTTAGAACTTTGAACATCCGACACGCCAAAAGCGTGCGATCACCTAGTCTCTAGCATATAGAGACTCCTCTCGTATACACTGGCATCTTTCTGTACCAAGCTACAAACAACAGCGTTAACACTAATACAATATAATACAACTTTAAAATCTACTCTCTCCCTCTGTCTATTGTATTTCTCCCTTATCTTTGGGACTTACCGAGCGATTGTTCGCTGACGACATTCATTTTCTTTCTTCTTTGGAATGTTATCAGGTGATCTGGACACTCAGTAGATCGAGCCTACCAGCGAGGACTTGGACCATCTTGCATATGATCCAGAGCTCTAGCTGCATTGTGCACTTTTATTTAAGTACTTTTCTTTTCTGTTATGCTACTGTTTAGGCATTGCTTTCATCAAATGTATTTACTTTCCATCCATTGTACAAAAGAATGTGAATAAATAAAGTTGTTGTTCAATTATACCTTTTGTCTCTTGTGCACATTTCTTTTATATTGCTTAGTTACGCTTAACGTATTTACTTCAGAGTAAATACGTAGCAGCCTCGTCGCGTCCTCTGCCCGTATACTGGGAAGCGGGGCGTGACTCCTTCGTAAGACCAAACCTCCCTTCTTGAAGGCGCGATGCTTTACTCGTGCGTTGTAGTAGCGAGCGGTTTGCTGTTGATATGCGGCTGCTATGATCTGCGCTTGATCCCTCTTTTCCAATAATAAGTCCAAGTTGGTCCGGAGTGCCGAGGTGTTCGCTTCGTCGTCGAAATGTTCGACTCTGTAACTGGGCAATCCGATCTCCGCCGGGACCATAGCCTCAGTACCGTAGCAAAGGCTGATTTCTCCCGTAGGTGTTTTCTTCGATGTGTGTAATGCCCATAGTACTCGTGGTAGTTCCTCGACCCAGCTACCTTGTCTTCCTTCCAAATGAGATCGGATGACACCTCGGTTAGCTACCTCGGCCTGCCCGTTAGATTGAGGATGTGCGACCGCGGCGAACTTCATTAGAATGTGGTATTCGCTGCAAAATTCATTGATCTTGTAATCCTCAAAGTTGGTTCCGTGGTCGGTGATGATACACCTCGGGATCCTAAATCGGGAGATGATGTTGTTCTACAGGAACTTTATAGTAGAGGCGACGTCTGGTTTTCTGATAGGCATGGCCTTAACCCACTTCGTGAAGTAGTCTACCGCGACGAGGATGTACTTGTGTCCGCCTGTGCCGGTGGGGAGTTGGCACACCATGTCCATCCCCCATTGTGCATATGGCTAAGGGGAACTGAGGGTCGTTAGCTCGGTAGAGGGAAGACGGGGTATGCTCCTATGGAATTGGCAGGTTTTGCATCTCCTGACCAGTTTCTCGGCATCTTGGTAGATCTTCAGCCAATAATATCCTTGGAGTAGCGTCTTCTGGACCAGGGTGCGGGCCCCTTGATGTGCTCCACCAAACCCTTCCTATATCTCTCGTAGAACATAGTCGGCTTCGTGAGGGTCGACGTATCGGAGCAGAGGCTGTGTGTACGACTTCTTGTAAAGGTTTCCATTGCTCCAGATAAAATGATGGGCTTTTGCTCGGAGGCAGCGAGCTTCCCCTTGGTCTTTTGGATGTGTACCATCTTTTAGGAACTCCACAAGGGGCTTCTTCCAATCTTGGCCTCCCTCCTGAGTCGTGCGTGTCCAAGGACCCCTGGAAATCGTCTGTATCTTCGAAGTTGTCGCTCTGCTCTCCGGCGGAGGACGTTGAGATGAAGCAGATCTTAGCGATCTGATGGTATTCCTATAGGTACGGCATATCCCCCTTGGTTTAATGGAAATTTGATTGCAAGGTGATAGGTCGAGATTTGTGCCCGGAGGGCGTTCAATGCCGGGCGGCCGAGGTGGATGTTGTAGGATGAAAGGATCCTAGTGACGATGAACTCCACCGGCACAGTCGTCGTATGGCCCACTTCTCCATTGTTGAGGAGGAGGGTGAATACTCTCTCGATCGGGATAGAGTGGTTGGTAAACCTCGAGAGGACGTAGGACGTGGGACGTAGGTTGGATGGCCCTATGCCTATACGCCGGAAACAGACATAAAAGAGGATGTCTGCCGAGCTCCCGGAATCAACCAATATCCTTTGTACCTTGTAACGGTGGACCCGTGCCGTTATCATGAGAGGGTAGTTGTTAGGCAAGGATATACCGTGGAGGTCTTCGTCGGTGAAGGCGATGGGCTCAGTGGTCCTGTACTTCTTCTGGGAGGGATCGCTTGTACCCTCGACGGGTAGGAGGTGGTGATTTTCGCCGGCTCTCCAGGCTCTTTCCGAGGTAACGACCATGATTTGCCCGATCGTTATTTCCCCTGGAGGAGGCTGGTTCTCCCGTTCCCGATCCGCTTGTCGTTTGTCCTGCAGGTACTTCGCTAGGTGGCCAGAACGGACCAACTCCTCGATGTAGTCATGAAGTTGTTTGCAGTTTTCGGTCGGGTGACCCTTCGACCTATGAAAGGCGCAGTATGGGCCTCGGATGCGCTTAGCCGATCTGGGATGACCGACGGGAGTTTGAAGAATCTCTCGCTCTTCGCCTCCTCCAACAGCTCGGTCTGGGAGATGTTAAGAGGAGTGTACTCCTGGAACTTCAGGGAATATGGCTTTGGTCGGTTGACCCTTTTCTTCTCTTGCAAAATAGCGGAGCCACATTTTGTTCCTAAGACCCGACCTTAGTGCGATAATGACAGTTTCATCCCGGTGCTCGGGGACCTCGAGGAGAGTGTTGTAGAAGAGAGTGACGTATCCCTTAAAGGATTACTTGTCTCTGCTCTTTATGGTTAGGAGGTAATCGACAGTCCGCTTCTGTCGTCTATTTCTGATGAAGTGACCGAGGAACTGGGTGGCCAGCTCATCAAAGGTAGAGATGGAGCATGGAGTGAGTCCTTGGAACCAGTCTTTTCCAGCCCGGATGAGGGTGGCGGGAAATGCTCGGCATTGGGAAGTGTCGGAGTTATCCTGGAAGCTCATGCCCATCGTAAATCGTCGAGATAGTCCTTTGGGTCGGATTTCCCGTCGAAGAGGGCCACCTTGGGCGGTTTGTTCCTGGACGAGACATGCTCGGCCAGCAGTTCCTCCGTAAAGGGTTTTGTCAGCGAATCGGCAGAGTATCGGGCTCCTCCGCCAGACGCCTGGCCATCCCGGTGTATGCCCTCGATTTTCAGAAAGTACAGGTCCGTTTTGTTGGGACTTTAGCCGCGCGCGCAAACACGTATGTTTTGGAAATGGAATCGTTTTAAGGAAATGGATGCGCATGCGAGCTCGATCTCGTTTTAAAATTTATAAACCGCAAGTGCAGGGCGCGTTGTAGCGAGCCGGCAAGTACAGGTCGATCTGCAGGGAATTGTGTATTAGGTTTTGTTGTTTAAGGTTCAACGAATAATGAATTGGTTGGTTTGTCACAAAAATAGAATACGAAAAAAAAGAAAACTAGCAAAAAAAGAAATGGCCGTGGCTTTGGCTCGGATGGTAGAATCGCGATGATTCCTTCGACGCTCTCTTATTTATGGGTTGTCCGTCCTTGTGTCGATCCCGGCGTGAAGTATGACTTGTCAAAGCGGTTGCAGAGCACAAGTCATCAAATTCCGATATTCGACGCAAAACACGAAACGGGTCCGTTTTGTTCACTTACCTTTGGTATGTCCAAGCTTGAGGTATCAAGACTAAACACAAGGGTTAGAAAGTATACGACAACATCAAAAACACAAAGTATCGAGTGAGAGCAAATAGTTTTAGTGTTATCTTTGCTAAGGGTTTGTGATAGTATAGGGTATATGAAATCCAAGGGTTTGTCAAGCACTTGGTCACAAAATACCGTATCTAAACTTAGCAAATTTAACACCAAATTGATTTTAATTTAAACATTATGAAATGGGGAAAAGGAGTGAGTATGGTATATGAAGAGGTTACAAAGTAACCATGGTTTGAAAATACCATATCACATCAATACATAAACAATCTTTAAGTTAGAATTATAATTATAAGCATATTAAACATAAACAAGAGGAGGAAGTAGGCAAAGCTTTTCATCTCATTTCCTCACCATCACCACAATCAAAGAAAGATTAGTTACACATAATGAAAAGAAAAGCAGGTAAAGAAAAGAAACAAGTAAACAAAACAATAACAATATTATTAACACTTGAAGAAGTTTAGGTACAAAATATTGGTAGCTTGTTCAACCTCCATAATGAAGCTCTTAAAAGAAAGCTTCAAGAGAGAAGAAGAAGAAGAGGAAACCAAGTTAAAGCCCACTCAACTCTCAAGCCTAAAACAAGAACTAAAAGAAAACTAGAAAATGGGTATCTACTCTCCACGCTTGCTCAATATCTGTTCTGGTATTTATAGACTCAACTCTAGAATAAACAAACAATATAGATAGACTGATGTGACCCTAAGAAATGATCAGAAGAAAAATGGAGGCATTTGAAGCAAGGGGGTCGGCGTCGCCGAAATTATGGGGGGTCCGCCGGTCTAAATCCGAGCATAGAGGCTCGGATTGGCATGGTGGATTTGTGTGCTCTCCACAATTACTATGATGTTGTTTGATTTATCTGTTTAAGCCTGGTTTGCATTCAGAGATTTGGTGGGAACATGATGCCATACACCATATCAAAACTTTTAGCATTTAACACCATGCCCACTTGTGCCCACATGTGCTATGGGCAGCCCCCACCTAGGTCCAAGAACTAAAGAGCTATGTGCACACTTGTGTTATGTTGGACCAAAAATGTGTACACATGATTATTTGCAAAAGAGCTCTTTGAATATCGGTTGGTTTTTTATTCTGATTGCAGTGTCGGATTCCAAACGTTATATCCGTGATTTTGAGTGTGTTTCCAGTATTTTATCATGAATACCTGTAATCTGTATTTACTGAGCAGACATTGGTTAATAGTACCGATAAATAACAAAATTGATAATGAATAAGAGGTATTAAAATGCAATTTTATGAGATGAACATGCGTCCAGATGGTCCTTTGGGTCGGATTTCCCGTCGAAGAGGGCCAACTTGGACGGTTTGTTCCTGGACGAGACGTGCTCGGCCAGCAGTTCCTCCGTAAAGGGTTTTGTCAGTGAATCGGTAGAGTATCGGGCCCCTCCGCCGGACGCCTGGCCATCCCGGTGTATGCCCTCGATTTTCTTCTCGAGGGCTTCAAGGCGGTTGTAGTACCTCGAGGATTCGGCGCAGTTAGAGTAGTGGCTATTTCCGCTCCTTGTCTGCGCGGTAGTGCGGCTTCGATTCCGGTCTATCAAATTTCTCTTATCCTCGGGCGACGTACTTTTGGAGCGGTCTTGACGCGAGTTGTTTGCATGGTCCCGGCGAGGGAGAGGGCGTCGATCGCGCCTGGAAGCAAGCGAGCTGACTGACACCTCCTCAGGTGGCACGGGAACGCGGTGGGCTTTATGGAGATGGTCTCTTTCCCGAGATAGGGCGTAGAGCTATGCGGCACCCAGCGGGTCATTGAATCGACCGCTGCATGGGAGCCACGGTTGTCGGAGTCGGCACGCCTGTGTTCATGGACTTTGAGGGGAGTAATGTTATCCACTCTCCTGCCAACATCGTGATCCCTGGGAGAGGGAATGGCGATTTGGGGGGCTAGGCCCGCCGCTTGAACGCGAATGAGTGCGTCCACCATTGACGTCAGTCTATCGATCCAAACGGATAAGGTGACAATGACATTGGGAGGAGGAGACGAGCCGCTCCCACCTCCGTTGTGGGGGGGGCGATGACTCGTACTGGGATCGCCACGGTTCTCGCTCGCCATTAGGTTGAAAACAGATGATCAACTTTGATGGGGGGAAAGAAACTTAGACGTTCCCGCAGACGGTGCCAATTGATGGAGGTCAGATCTCCTTCAGATGCTGTCCTCCGTTGATCTGTAGCGAGCGCTGTTGAACGGCTAAGATTTGGCTTGAAGGTTGCCTTCTTGGGCGTGTGGATCTCAATGGGTTGGTTTTGAGGTGAAAGCCGAGCTACCTGCAAAGAAGTCCCGGGATTGGTGACCACCGTAGGACCTTCCGACGATCAAGTTAGCCAAGGAAAATAGGCAGAGCAGAGGTTTATTAGGTTAAAATTGCCTTATCTGAGTCTTCTGGGAGAGGGGTTTTATAGTGGTCGCATGGAGAGTGCAGGCGCAAGATCTTCGCCTTCGGTTACGCTCCTGACGTTACGCGTGCGTGAATGATGGGACCCCTCCATTAATGACGGGATATGCTCATTAATGGGGGAGACGTGCCAGTGTGGGATGCGGGACGTGAGGCGGCGGTTATCTCGCTTTGGCGAGATACACGGAGCCGTTGCGGAGGCTCCAGGGCTCCGCAATCTCGGTTGATCGGGGAAGGCCGAGGAAGCTCGGCACATCAGGGGCTCGGAGACAAGTTGGAGGCCGAGGAATCTCGGCATGCTTGGAGCTCGGAGACAAGCGGGAGGCCAATGAAGCTCGGCATGAGAGAAGGCTTGGAGGCTTGGAGACCGAGGAAACTCGGAGAAGAGCTATTGGTAGTCTCCTAGAGAAAGGTGGAATGTCTTTCAGGGGATCTCCCGAAAGGTCGGGGACCTCCCTCGAGAAGGGGTCCCGGGGAATGTTCCTGTTGCGGCTCACTTATTCCACCCCCCGTGGAATCCGGGACACTTCATTTGCCACGTGTCGTAATCTGGGGGACACCACTTGTGAGCATCATCAGCTAGCTGCTGCTTCGTATTCATAGTTTGGAGATAGCATTCATATCTTAATTTGTATGAAACTGCAACTTCTTAACTATATATGCTTCATCTTTTTTGGTTATGTTATATTGGAAAACTTACAAAGAGTAAAAGAAATTTACTGTTGATATTTTCAGGGAAGTTTCAGGAAAAAATTAATGGTGAGAGCAATACTTGGGGGACATAAAATCAGGCAGGAAGAGATTAGACTGAGAAAAGGCAAACATTGATAATTAAGCAGATGCAAAAAATCTCGGGGGACCTCGAATGCATCCATGAAGCATAGAAAAACATTCCTTCTATCTCTTAGGATGTCTCCTTCTCTCCATTTCTGACGCGACTTGGATCACGCCAAGATGTTACATTCCATTGATCTGCTGACGGCGGCGATGGACGGCTGAGATTGGATCCGGAGGCAGGCTCCTGAAGCGTGTGGATCTCAATGGGTTTGAGGTTGTTGTTGCCGAGCTACCTGCAAGGAAGTCCTGGGGTGGTTGTACCACCAAGGACCCTCCGACGGTCAAGTTAGAAAGGAAATCTGAGCAGAGTAACGGCTTAGTGGAGTAAAAATGGCTTACTTGAACCGTCTGAAGAAGGGGTTTATATAGCGGTGGCAGCAGGAAGGGCAGGCGCGAGAATCACACCAGCCGTTACGCACTCGACGTTACGCCCGCGTGATGAGCGGGATCTCCCATTAATGGTGAGACAGGATCGTTAATGGGGGATCGTGATGGCGTGGAACGTGGGATATGGCCGGTGGATATCTTGCGCATGGCGAGATTCACAGGATGGCGGTTGCACCTGTGAGCGGTGCTGTTGATCGGTCGATGAGACCGAGGAAGATGAGCTCGGCAGGAGAGCTCGCGGACGAGCGGGAGAGCCGAGGTATCTTGGTTCTACGGTAGCCCTGAGACGAGCTGGGAGGCCGAGGAGGCCAATTGTACAGGGGGCTCCGAGGCGAGCCAGCGTTTGTTTGTAGGACGGGCACAGGAGTGGCCTGGTCGGCCACTGTAGGTCCTTTTTTGTGAGCTTTGGGACACGTCATTTGCCACGTGTCATGATCTCGGAGATCACCGATATCGAGCATCATCATTAGCTCCCCACTCTCGTCCCGACCAGCTGACGGGTCGGGTCGAGAGTGGTCTGCCGGGTCACCCGAGGTGAGCTCCTTTCAAAGATATCGTCGGGGCGTGTTCCCGGGAAATCTGCTGTATTTTCTGGATAACGCTAGCGAATCAAGGGTGCGATCTCTGCTTTAAAAAGGGTGCGCCGGATCGTGTGTACTTCCGCTGAAGCGACAGTCTACGTGTCGGGCGCTGGTTGGCTGACGTGACGGGCCGCAGACCTCTGGCGTCTGATGGGATACGGCCAATACGCTTGCGACAAGTGGAGCAATCATGGCCGTCGAATGCGAGGAGTTGTTTTGGCGGGAGTTGACTGTCGCCGTTGGATGAGGACGCTGGCAACTATAAATAGAGGTGGGGTCCACTTCAGGGCCCATATCTCTTCATATTTTTCTCGTTCTGAGTCTTGTTAGCTCGGCGCTCTCCTCTTTAGGTCGGATCCCTGCGTTCCCGAGGATTTCTTTCCATCAGATTAGATGTCTTACTTTTCTTTCTCCTGCTTCTTCTCCTTCTGAGTCGAGTCTGCCTTTCCCTTTAGCAGGACAAATGGATCGATCCAGGGCTCTTGGTGCCTTCGGTGCTCTGTCCCGGAAGGAGTCCAGCGGTGCGGCCGCACCTCCGGCTGACCCGAACCCCGCACCAAATGTGCCGCCGGCGGCAGGGCCGTCTGACTTGTCACGAGCTCCCGATGATTGTCCCGGCGGCGGCCAAAGGCGTCCATGGGTTCCCGTGCCCCAGACGAGGGATGCAGGAGAGGAAGAAGACGGGGTTCCTCTTAAGAGGAAGAGGAAGGTCTCTCGCGCACCACCGTCGGATATTCCTGAGGGAATTCCTGTGCAGGAGGTGGACGTCCATTTCGTGGTCCCGTCTGGACTTTCCGTTGTTGCTGGCCTGCTTGCTGGTATGGAAGAGTCGGCCAGGGGCAAGATTCCGTGGGAGACCTTGAGGGCCCAAATAGCGGCTATAACTCAGGAGGCGGTGCAGGTATATACTCCCTCATGTGTTGTTTTGAGCGCCCTTTCTTTAGTTCGAGTGTCTCTAAGTCTCTTAGCTGTTTCTTGTCAGGTCCTTCAGCGCTGCACCCTTGTTACTCGCATGGAGGCCGAGGGGGCTATCCACGGTACGAGGCCGGTGGAAGAGTCCTTTTCAGAGGCCGAGAATCTGCGACTTGAGCTGCGTCTGGAGAGGGAGAGGACGGCTGTCCTGGAAGCCCGATCGGCCACCGCGGAGCTCGCCGTCTCGAAGTGCCGGGAGTCCTATCACCTCCTAAGTGAGTCCCACTGAGTCGTCGAGGCGAAGTTGATGGAACTGGCCGATCGCTTTGCATCCATGAAGAGGGTGAGAGATGCCAACAGGCAGGATGCCGAGGTGGCGCTTCAAGCGGCGGAGGTTGCCGAGATTTGGGCTAGGAAGGCGGTGACTGATTATAAGGGGTCGGACCAGTTTTACGTCGACCTCGGCGAGGCCTCCGGCATTGCATGGAACAAAGCTCTTGATGCCGTCAAGGAGCAGTTTTCAGAGTTTGCTGATGGCGAGCTCCGTGCTCGGGTCCCACATTCAGCGGTCATGCCTCCGGCCGACGGTGATGAGGGAGGTGAGGCCTAGGCGGGTTTGCAGCTCAAGCCAATTTTGTAAGCCTCCGGGTAATTTGATAGGGCTGGGGAGCCCATAATACCCTTGTAAAGACTTTTGGCTTTGTGAATAAAAACTTTTTGCATTCGTATTTGCACGCGTATTTTCCTTTGTTGGTAAACACTTGTATTTGCATAGTACTGTCTTCGTGTTATGTCTGTTCTTCGTCTAGCAATTACGCGTCGAGTTGAATCCTTTCACTTGCCAAGTGTGCAAAGACCGACAGGAAGACGGTATCTCCTTGTCCCCGAAGTCGAGGTGGAGATCGCTTAGACGTAGATAGACCGGATGCCTCGTGGTGAGGTCATGTTTCTTAGCATGGAAGGCTCGGAGAGTCATGCTAAGGATGGACCGAGCAGGGGAGCTTCCCGGTGCCTTTAGGTGAGGGCTTCGATCGATGGCGTTGTAAGGGCCGTACAAGTCCTGCTAGGGATGGACCCAGCAGTGAAGCTACTCAGTTGCCTCTTGGCGAGGACTAAGATCCCTGGCGTTTTGGGGTAATGAATTATCAGCCGGGGATAACCGAGCAAGGGCGGGCCTGGTTGCCTCTTGCGAGGGCTTTTGATCCTTAGCGCAGGAGGGGCCGTAAGGGGACTACTAAGGACGGGGCCGAGCAAGGTAGCTACTCGGTGCCTCTTGGCGAGGGCTTTGATCCCTGGTGGGTTGGGGTAGGGAGCTACCAGCCAGGGATAACCGAGCAAGGGCGGGCCCGGTTGCCTCTTGCGAGGGCTTTAGATCCTTAAGGACGGGCCGGGCAGGGTTACTGCTCGGTGCCTCTTGGCGAGGGCTTTGATCCCTGGTGTGTTGGGGTAGGGAGCTACCAGCCAGGGATAACCGAGCAAGGGCGGGCCCGGTTGCCTCTTACAAGGGCTTTTGATTCTTAGCGCGGGAGGGGCCATAAGAAGCCTACTAAGGACGGGCCGAGCAGGGTTGCTGCCCGGTGCCTCTTGGCGAGGGCTTCGATCCCTGGCGTTGTGGGGTAGGGGGCTACCGTCCAGGGATAGCAGAGCAGGGTAGCCGCTCGGCTGCCTCTTGGTGAGGGCTTTGATCTCTGGTGTTGTGGGGTAGGGGAGCTACCAGCCAGGGATAGCCGTGCGGGGTAGCTGCTCGGCTGCCTCTTAGTGAGGGCTTCGATCCTTAGCGCTGGAGGGGCCGTAAGGGGCCTACTAAGGACGGGGCCGAGCAGGGTAGCTGCTCGGTGCATCTTGGCGAGGGCTTTGATCCCTGGTGTGTTGGGGTAAGGAGATACCAGCCAGGGATAACCGAGCAAGGGCGGGCCCGGTTACCTCTTGCGAGGGCTTTTGATCCATAGCGCGGGAAGGGCCGTAAGAGGCCTACTAAGGACGGGCCGAGCAGGGTTGCTGTCTGGTGCCTCTTGGCTAGGGCTTTGATCCTTAAGGATGGCCGGGAAGGGTTGCTTCCCGGTGCCTCTTGGCAAGGGCTTCGATCCCTGGCGTTGTGGGGTAGCGGGCTACCGGCCAGGGATATCCGAGCAGGGTAGCCGCTCGGCTGCCTCTTGGTGAGGGCTTTGATCTCTGGCGTTGTGGGGTAGGGGAGCTACTAGCCAGGGATAGCAGAACGGGGTAGCCGCTCGGCTGCCTCTTAGTGAGGGCTTCGATCCTTAGCGCTGGAGGGGCCGTAAGAGGCCTGCTAAGGATGGACCGAGGAGTGAAGCTGCTCAGTTTCCTCTTGGCGAGGGCTTTGATCCCTGGCATCGTGGGGTAGGGAACTACCAGCCAGGGATAGCCGAGCGGGGAAGCCACCCGGCCGCCTCCTGTTGAGGGCTTTGATCACGAAGACAGAACTCCTCTTTTTGAAATGTTCTAACATTCCCTTCTTGTTATTTGAATGGAAAGGACTTTTTAGAAAAATTTACATTGTCTTTGTGAAAGGAGAGGTACACACTCGTAGGCATTGATTTCACTGGTACAGCTTAAGCTTCTCGGAGTTGTAAGGCCGAAACTTGCGCCCGTCTGCGTCCTGTAAGCGGTAGGCCCCGCCGGGAAGTACCTCGGAGACGAGGAAATGACCATCCCATTTTGGGGAAAACTTATGCAGCCTGCCTTAATCGACGAACTCGTTTCGCCATAGGACTAGAACTCCGGTCTTGAAAGAGCGACGCTTGACCAGCGCGTTGTAGTATCGGGCAGTTTGCTGCTGATAGGTGACAGCCCTGATCTGAGCCCGGTCTCGTTTCTCCAACAAGATGTCCAGGTTGGTTCGTAGTGCCGTGGTGTTTGCTTTGTCGTCGGAGTGTTCGACCCGATGACTGGGTAGCCCGATCTCCGCTGGGACCATTGCCTCGGTCCCATAGCAGAGGCTGAAAGGGGTTTTCCCGGTGGGGGTCTTCTTTGAAGTGCACAGGGCCCATAAGACCCGGGGCAGTTCCTCTCCCAACTGCCTTGGCGCCTTTCTAGGCGGGTCCGGAGACCTCGGAGGACGTACCGGTCAGCAACTTCAGCCTGCCCATTGCATTGGGGATGTGCGACCGCGGCAAACTTCATGAGGATATGATATTCATTGCAGAAATCCTTCACTTTCTCGTTTTATAAGTTCATCCCGTGGTCGGTGATGATACACCTCGGGATACCGAACCGGAGTATCAGGTTGTTCTGCAGGAACTTGATGGTCGTGGCTGTTAGTTATATGTATGCCCTAGAGGCCATTGTTGTACATGTAATGTATATTATAATGGATGCTTGGATATATATAGAGATGACTTTCTTGCTCGATATGATAGTATGGTATCTGGTTTCACTTTATCTTAACATGTTAACGAATACTGTTTTGTGATCACGCGTTGATAAAGCCCTTAGGATATGTACTCAACTACTAGGACTATGATGAGATCATACTAGTGGGGCCAGGGTAGTCAATGAGTACATCCTATAACTGTTCCTAGTCGAGGGTGTGTCGAGACAGGGCATCGATACTCCAGAGTAGACTAGCGTACATGCATCTTGACCCATATGATGGGCGATGGATGATCCCATATCCATTGGTGTTGGACATCAAAGATGGTGTGCGGGTGCTCAGTGGAGACTGGGTACACTGAACGGACTCGCCGAGAACTCCTGGATGGTATTATACCTATCGTCAGATAGCAGTTCTCCGGTGACACTGGTACAGGTTAGTCTGTAGACCCGAGATCGTCATAGAGACTTGTGTGATTCCCACCGTGCTTTGATTTCCACCTTACCACGTCCAAGAGGGCGTACAAAACGGTGGCTTTGGGGTACAGTCCCGAATCACATGGAGGCAATGAGCGATAGAAGGGGTTTCGTCTCTCCCGGTATGGGGAGTTGATGTTGTGCTGTGTTCAATTGGCTATAACTGGAAGTCCCTGGCCAGGGCTGATATGGAGATTTACTGGTAAGTGTTATCAGTTCTCGACCCGTTATGGCCTGGGTGGATGTTACGTTTAGCTGACCGCTTGCAGCTTGTGGGTGTTTGATATGATCATCACCTACTGCCGACGTATTGACGATTCTTTAGAGTGCTACACAGAGGTTTCTTGACTCAGGCAAAACGGAGTAGGAGCACATATGTGATATGTGGGGGATCGAGAATATTACGATATGAGATACCGTATTCTATTCGCGCGATATTAGATATCGGCCGGGTATATGTGATATAGCCGGGTCATCGGATCAAGTGTTGATTTGATGAACTGATACAGATTATATTAGTCGGTTATTTGAGAAATAGCCGGATTGTCGGATCAAGTGTTGATTCAATAATTTAATGTATAATTATATATGAGATATATTACATTACATTAACTGATATAAGCTCGCTTTATTGATTCATTTTCTCACCGGATAATACATTGATATATATGCGATGTATGTTAATTGTATTATTTTCTATTGTTACAAAAATTTATTATATATGTGATATATAATATTGTAACAAGTTATGATTACAAATGCAACATGATTTGTGGAGATTAAACATGGTTAGGGTTTGATTTGGGTTAGCATTTTCATGAAGCTTCTAGAAGCTTTATGTTTTGTTTTAAGCAAAGATATTTTGTTGATTTTTTTGGAGATATTTTCCTAACCCAACCCAAACCCTTTATCCTAGTTAAATCTCTACAATGGTTAAAGCTTTTCTTTATTAACCAAGGTTGGATTTGTAACCATGGGTAATAATTTCATTATTCATCACAAAAGCTTTCATCTTCTTCTTCCTCCTTGAAAAGCTTTCTAGCCTTTTGTGATTCGATGATTTAGTGTGAGAAATTGAAAACAAAAGAGAGCATAATTCCTAATTAATCATCCTCATCTATTCTCGCTACTTAGATTAGGGTGTTCACTTCTCTAATACTTGATTAGAGAAGTGAGAGCTTGAGTTAAAAATTCTTCAAGGTAGATCATCTTCGAAAAGAAAGACTTCAAGCAAGAATGGATCATTCGACTTGTGGAGCCTCTCTTGAGTCCGGGAGATCATGGATCGCGGCGAAGGGACTTCTACTCGGAGCTTATGAAGCGAAGGAACGGACTACAAAGGTTGTAATTCCTCTCTCTTAGATTTAAAGTTGTTTACATGCTTTGTTAACCCTAATTATCTAGCAAAGATCCTCGATTTAGGTTGTTCGGCACTTGAAAATTTTTAATTCGGAATGGTTGATGCCTTATAAACCCTTGTGACAGTGCCTAGTAACCTTATTGTGGTATCAGAGCCTAGAGCATTAGGCGACGTGTAGACGAAGTTAAAAGTCCGATCGAACCCCGAAACGTCATTTTTGACCCCCTCTCTGAAATTTTTTTAAAAAGATGTTTTTTTCAACATTAAAAATACTCAAAAAATCAAGCAGGTAATTATATGGATTACTGTGAAATACGAGTCACTGTGTCCCTTAAGTCTCCGCGGAACCGCGGCCTTACCATGCATTTGGCGGCGGTTCCGCGGCCGTACTTGGGTGTCAGTGATAGATATTTCTAGGGTTCATCCATATGTATAACTACATGCTTCTGGGGATTTTTAATTTTACTCAAGTGTTGAGTTTTCTGGAGATCTTTTTGTATTCGTTGATTCGATCGGAAAATTTAATATTGTCTATTTATTTGGAATGTGATACAATATGTGGAATTCATTTAGTTAGGCATGAAATGCGAAGTATGTGATATTTCGGATTTAAGATGTCTAAAGTGATAATGGATTCCAAATGTTGTAGTTTTACACTTTCTTTTCTGTGACCGTTAGCGTAGTATGTGGTGTATCGCCGGCTTCGTTGCTATACATCAATGACAATCGGGACACGCATACTTGCTTACGTTGATGATATGAGATATTATGTGTTGCTGTGATATGTTATATTGGATCGTCGTGTTCTGAATAGCCGGGGGTTTTATGTGAGATGAGGGTTTTTATTTTCATTCATGTAAAATTCATTTGTATGTAATATTCTTTTATTGGGGCACTTCCGGGTTGAGGTTGATGTCACCGTTGTATATTATTTACTTTTCCGCATTAGGTAGACCCGTGGAGGGGAGAACAAGTAACTGGGTTCTAGGGTCCTGTAGGAGGCCATCTCTCGGAGTAGAGACCAGGTCTCCTAACCCTAGAATTGGCAGGGTTACTTGCCGCTCTCATAGGGGTCTAGGGATATGGGTTTGGCTATTCATCACGACCGTGGAATCCGTGTTTTATACAGTCTCGAAATAAAACATGGACGTCCTAGTATATCCAATATTTCATATGTTATCTTCTGCTGCAATGTTCTGTGATGAGATCATATTACTGCCTGAGACGAATGCTTATACTATATATATATGCTGATATATAAATATTACTGCTTTCGTTTCTTCTGTGATGCTTAGGAAGGATAATTGATGGGATTTATTAATGAGATTAATAAAAGAAAAGAAACCTAAAAGATGTTGTAGAATCAAAACTTTATAAAAAGGGTAGCTACAGTTTTGCTTTGCATAGCGGTATATATGATATACCCTGCACCTTATTCGAAGAGGAAAGAGCCGAGATCCCTTCACCGGGAGTGACCTCTTTAGCAAAACTGGCAGATGCTACAAACTCACGGATTAGTTTTTGATTGCTTCTATAGTTCTTGCTTTGCATAGCGGTATTTATGAAATATCCTGCACCTTATTCGATAAGGAAAGAGCCGAGATCCCTTCACCGGGAGTGACCTCTTTAGCGAAACTAGAAAAGCCTCAAAAACACTCCTTTTCAAAATCATTTGTTTCTACAACGATATCGAGTTCATTACGCACATGGTTTTCTGAAAAACCTGCGTAGCCCTCCGTCATTTTAGATAAAAACTATTTAGTATTTGTGCTGCGTTTGTTGACCTCTGTCAAGGCGTAGTGTGCGGTAGCTGATTAGTAATTATCTGTAAAGCATGTGATATGATTGGATTAGGGTAGTCATACGACCTTGTTGACCTCTGTCAAGGGTCGTGCGAGTGGGTTTGATTCAATTAAGAAATGACGGGTTGAACTTGACTAGTGCACTATGGTTTGTTGACCTCTGTTAAGGTCATAGCACACTAGGGGCAAAAGTATTATCAGGAATTTCAAGAGTTGAAATTTGCAATGAGATTGCATACCTTCTATGAGATAGATGGATCCTGATACCCACTGTGAGTAAGAGTTACTCCTAGGAGAGTTTTACACATGACAATTAGCCGATCAAGTAGGTGTCTAGAAAGGTGTTAACGGGGTTATGCCTCTGGGAAAACGAGGTTTATTTTAATTAGGTCCGTACGAAAGCACGGGGAACTTCCCTCAAAGTACCAACCCTGATCTGGCTGAAAGATTGGCGAACTTGTAGGGTGTAATTAATCCCGGCTAATCTTACATTTTAGGGTTTGAAGGAAGATTTGATTAAAACAGTGGGAGCCATCCTGATTAGATAAGATAATAACCAATCTAATCTTGCAAGAGTATACGCTAAAGTGTTTTCCTCTCTCTCTCTCCAGGTAGTGACCATGTCAGGCCTTAATCAAGATAATAATATGGGTGTATTAACCGAACCCGCTTATTATACTGAGCAGGGGAACGTTGGTCCCGTTATTTCTTATAATTGTTATAAGACTGAACAGGAAATAGAGGAATACCAGAATTCACACGCCGCCCAAACGAAGAATAAGTATGTTGATGCATCTTCTTCAGGTGTGTTAGTTATTGAGAACTGTTTCTCAGTTCGCTCTACGTCCTGGGTATTAGATACCGGATCAGGATCCCATATATGTAATATGATACATGGGCTACGGAAAGGTAGGGAACTGGGAGAAGGTGATCATTCCGTAAAGGTTGGGAATGGTGCAAATGTTGCAGCCAAGACTGTTGGCGAATATCACCCTGTGTTGCCAAATGGTAATACATTGATTCTGAATGAATGCTATTACATTCCGAGCATGATATGCAATGTTATATCAGTTTCTTTATTAAGTAAAGAAGGATGTAGTCTTGTAGTACAGGATAATGTTATGAACATATTCCTAAATCAAAAGTTGATTGGATCGGGTTCGTTATTTAATGGCATATACATTCTCAATCAAACTACAGTCCTTAATGTACAAAACACACACAAGAGAAAGAGTTCAGAAATGAATGAATCCTTCTTGTGGCATTGTAGACTTGGTCACATCAATGCGACACGACTGGACAAATTGCATAAGGATGGATATTTGAATCCGTTCGAATTTTCATCTTATGACACTTGCCAGTCATGTCTCAAAGGCAAGATGACCAAAATTCCGTTTAGTGGACAGGGAGAAAGAGTTACAAAACTCTTGGGGCTGATACATAGTGATGTGTGTGGTCCCATGTCTACACATGCCAGAAACGGTTCTTCATACTTCATTACATTCACCGACGATCTCTCAAGATACGGACATGTGTTTCTGTTGAAACACAAGTCTGAAGCTTTTGAGAAATTCAGAGAATATAAAAACGAAGTAGAGAACCAAACGGGTAAAAGTATTAAGATCCTTCGATCTGATCGAGGAGGAGAATACTTAAGCAATGAGTTCCTGGTTTATCTAAAAGAGAATGGGACTCTCTCTCAGCTTACTCCTCTTTATACACCACAGCACAACGGTGTATCGGAACGGAGGAATCGCACCCTATTAGATATGATGCGCTCTATGATGAGCACTGTTGAGTTGCCTATTTCCTTTTGGGGTTATGCGCTTGAAGCAGCAGCATACCTATTGGATCAGGTTCCATCAAAATCTGTACCTACCACACCATATGAGATATGGAGTGGGAAGAGACCATGTCTTAAACGAGTTAAGATATGGGGTTGTCTGGCCTATGTCAAAAGGCAAAATCCGTACAAACTCGAGGCATGATCAGTTCTTTGTAAGTTTGTAGGATATCCTAAACATTCAAATGGATATCTATTCTACCATGGTGAACAACAAAAGGTGTTTGTTTCTGAGCATGCCACCTTTTTAGAAAAGCAATTTCTTGTAAAAGAAATTAGTGGCGAAACGGTAGAGCTGGAAGAAGTTCCAGCACCACAAACTACAACTGAAGATTTAATGGAACCAGATGATTCAGTAGTTCTCGATGAAACCCCTCCTCTCCGCCGATCTAGTAGGGTTCCTCATCCACCTGAGAGATACTACGGTTTTCTCGTCGATGGTGGGAGCGAGGATTGCATCATGGAAGATGATGACCCGACTAGTTTCGAGCAGGCCATCACGAGTGGTGACTCTGTGAAATGGCTGGATGCAATGCGATATAAGATGGAATCCATATACACCAACAAAGTATGGACTTTGGAAATTGCTCCTGAAGGGGTAAAACCCATTGGGAGCAAATGGATCTTTAAGAAGAAACTTAGTGTAGATGGAAAAGTTGAGACTTTCAAAACTAGACTTGTTGCAAAGGGTTTTCGTCAACGACCAGGTGTGGATTATGACGAAACCTTTTCTCCAGTGGCTATGCTTAAGTCCATCCGGATCTTACTTGCTATTGCTGCATACCATGACTATGAAATCTAGCAAATGGATGTTAAGACCGCCTTTCTAAATGGTGATTTGGAAGAGTGCGTGTACATGACTCAGCCAGAGGGGGGCGTCGTAGACAGTAGGAGCAGCGGAAAGGTGTGCAAGCTGCTTAAATCCATCTACGGGTTAAAGCAGGCATCACGGAGTTGAAACATCTATTTTGATGTGGTAGTCAAAGAGTTTGACTTCATCAAAAGCATAGATGAACCTTGTATATACAAGAAGGTGGCAGAGAGTAAGGCTGTCTTCCTCGTATTGTACGTGGATGACATACTCTTGATAGGAAATGATATTCCTATGCTGCAATCGATCAAGCTCTTCTTATCACATAGATTCTTAATGAAAGATCTAGGTGGTGCCTCCTGCATTTTGGGGATTAAGATCTATAGAGAAAGATCTAGACGGATACTGGGATTGTCCCAATCCAGGTACATTGACACCATACTAAAGAGGTTTAGTATGGAAGAATCCAAGCGTAGGAACTTACGCACGATCTCTGGACTCACTCTCTCCAAAGAGATGTCTCCCAAGACTGATTTGGAAAGAGCTCGCATGCAAGAGATACCCTATGCTTCGGCAGTAGGCTCTATCATGTACGCGATGCTATGTACCAGACCCGATGTAGCATACTCACTAAGTGTAGTGAGTAGGTATCAAGCAGATCCTGGAGAATATCACTGGACAGCTGTGAAGAACATTCTCAAGTACTTGAGAATGACTAAAGAGATGTTCTTGGTGTATGGTAACGGAGAACTCCAGGTGGAGTCCTTTACCGATTCGAGCTTCTAGAGTGATAAGGACGACTCTAAGTCGCACTCAGGATTTGTCTTTACCCTAAATTGAGGGGCGGTTTGTTGGAAGAGTTCCAAAAAGGAAACCGTGGCAGACTCAACGATGGAGGCTGAATACATTGCTGCCAACGATACTGCCAAAGAGGCTGTCTGGATAAAGAAGTTCACCACTGAACTTGGTGTGGTTCCGTCCATTGTGTATCCAATACCTCTGTATTGTGATAACAATGGAGTTGTGGCTTTGGCCAAGGAACCCAGGTCCCATCAGAAGTCCAGACATATTCTGAGGTGGTATCACTTGATCCGGGAGATAGTTGATCGCCGGGAGATCGAGGTTAGGAGAGTTGATACGAAGGACAACACTGCGGATCCACTCACAAAGGCCATTCCTCAGATACAATTTGAGAGACTCTTCGGGATATTGGGTATTAGATACTACAACAGCTGGCCTTAGTGCAAGTGGGAGATTGTTAGTTATATGTATGCCTTAGAGGCCATTGTTGTACATGTGATGTATATTATAATGGATGCTTGGATATATATATAGAGGACTTTCTTGCTCGATATGATAGTATGCTATCTAGTTTCACTTTATCTTAACATGTTAACGAATACTGTTTTGTGATCACGTGTTGATATAGCCCTTAGGATATGTACTCAACTACTAGGACTATGATGAGATCATACTAGTGGGGCCAGGGTAGTCAAAGAGTACATCCTATAACTGTTCCTAGTCGAGAGTGTATCGAGACAGGGCATCGATACTCCAGAGTAGACTAGCGTACACGCATCTTGACCCATATGATGGGCGATGGATGATCTCATATCCATTGGTGTTGGACATCAAAGATGGTGTACGGGTGCTCAGTGGAGACTGGGTACACTGAACGGACTCGCCGAGAATACCTGGATGGTATTATACCGATCGTCAGATAGCAGTTCTCCGGTGACACTTGTACAGGTTAATCTGTAGACCCGAGATCGTCATAGAGTCTTATGTGATTCCCACCGTGCTTTGATTTCCACCTTACCACGTCCAAGAGGGCGTGCAAAACGGTGGCTTTTGGGTACAATCCCGAATCACATGGAGGCAATGAGCAATAGGAGGGGTTTCGTCTCTCCCGGTATGGGGAGTTGATGTTGTGCTGTGTTCGATTGGCTATAACCGGAAGTCCCTGGCCAGGGCTGATATGGAGATTTACTGGTAAGTGTTATCAGTAGTTTCTCGACCCGTTATGAGCCTTACATCGACACGACTTATCGGTTACTGGGGTCTCACATTTACCACCCCTAAACTAGATATGCAACATATCAGACGAAGAGACCGGACTGTACGGTAGTGTTACTGATTGGATTCACAGGAGAATGTACAGGCTTTCTTGTTGATCTTCTGATCGCTCAATACCTGGGTGGCTGTTACGTTTAGCTGACCGCTTGCAGCTTGTGGGTGTTTGATATGATCATCACCTACTGCCGGCGTATTGACGATTCTTTAGAGTCCTACACAGAGGTTTCTTGACTCAGGCAAAACGGAGTAGGAGCACATATGTGATATGTGCGGGATCGAGAATATTATGATATGAGATACCGTATTCTATTCTCGCGATATTAGATATCGGCCGGGTATATGTGATATAGCCGGGTCATCGGATCAAGTGTTGATTCGATGAACTGATATAGATTATATTAGTCGGTTATTTGAGAAATAGCCGGATTGTCGGATCAAGTGTTGATTCGATAATTTAATGTATAATTATATATGCGATATATTACATTACATTAACTGATATAAGCTTGCTTTATTGATTCATTTTCTCACCGGATAATACATTGATATATATGCGATATATGTTAATTGTATTATTTTCTATTGTTACAAAAATATATTATATATGTGATATATAATATTATAACAAGTTATGATTACAAATGCAACATGATTTGTGGAGACTAAACATGGTTAGGGTTTGATTTGGGTTAGCATTTTCATGAAGCTTCTAGAAGCTTTATATTTTGTTTTAACCAAAGATATTTTGTTGATATTTTGTGGAGACATTTTCCTTACCCAACCCAAACCCTTTACCCTAGTTAAATCTCTACAATGGTTAAATCTTTTTTTTTTATTAACCAAGGTTGGATTTGTAATCATGGGCAATAATTTCATTATTCATCACAAAAGCTTTCGTCTTCTTCTTCCTCCTTGAAAAGCTTTCTAGCCTTTTGTGATTAGATGATTTAGTGTGAGAAATTGAAAACAAAAGAGAGCATAATTCCTACTTAATCATCCTCATCTATTCTAGCCACTTAGATTAGGGTGTTCACTTCTCTAATACTTGATTAGAGAAGTGAGAGCTTGAGTTAAAGATTTTTCAAGGTAGATCATCTTCGAAAAGGAAGACTTCAAGCAAGAATGGATCATTCGAATTGTGGAGCCTCTCTTGAGTCCGGGAGATCATGGATTGCGGTGAAGGGACTTCTACTAGGAGCTTATGAAGCGAAGGAATGAACTACAAAGGTTGTAATCCCTCTCTCTTAGATGTAAAGTTGTTTACATGCTTTGTTAACCCTAATTATCTAGCAAAGATCCTCGCTTTAGGTTGTTCGGCACTTGAAAATTTTAAATTCGGCATGGTTGATGCCTTATAAACCCTTGTGACAGTGCCTAGTAACTTTACAGTGGCGACATCCGGTTTCCTGATGGGGACGGCCTCGATCCACTTTGTGAAGTAATTTACCGCGACAAGGACATATTTGTGCCCACCCGCACCGGTAGGGAACTGGCATATCATGTCCATTCCCTACTGGGCGAACGGCCATGGGGAGGTTAAAGCAGTCAGCTCGGTAGCCGGAAGGCGAGGTATGCATCTGTATAGTTGGCAACTTTTGCATATCCTGACGAGCTTCTAGGCGTCTTCGTGAACAGTTGGCCAATAGTACCCCCTGGAGCAATGCCTTCTAGATTAAGGTTCGGGCCCCTTGGTGTGCGCCACCGACCCCTTCATGGATTTGACGGAGGATGTAGTCGGCTTCGTGGGGGTCGACGCACCGGAGCAGGGGCTGAGTGAAGGATTTCTTGTAAAGGTTCCCATTGCTCCAGACGAAGTGACGGGCTTTGGCCCGGAGACAGCGGGCTGCTCCCCGATCTTCTGGGAGCGTGCCATCCCTTAGGAATTCTACGAGGGGCTTCCTCCAGTCTTGGTCATCTTCCTGCGCCGTATATACATGAAGTATTGTCGCTCCGTCTTCCATGCTGGGCCGTGGCAAGGTCTCGAAGAGGATAGATCGCTTGTTGTTGGTCGAGTAGGACGAAGCCAGCTTGCTCAGGGCGTCGGCTTGGGTATTGAGCTGCTTGGGTATTTGCTCTACTTGGACTTCGTCAAAGTCCATCCGAAGTTTTCTTACTTCGGCCAGGTACTTCACAATTAGAGGTTCCCAAGCCTCGAAGTGGCCGGTCACTTGGCCGACGACTAGGGCTGAGTCACTGAGGATTCGAATTGTTTTCATCCCCAACCCGAAGGTCATGCGCAGTCCAGCTAGCAGGGCTTCGTACTCTGCCGCATTGTTTGAGGCTTTGAATCCGAGCTTTAGAGAGTACTCCATTTCTGCCTCGTTCGGGCCCCGAATGATGAGGCTGGCACCATAGCCTTCCTCGGTTGAAGACCCGTCGACGTAAATGACCCACTCAGGGATTGAGTCGGGCCTCCCCACGGTTGGGTGTTGAACTGCGAGGGTTGGCGTAGACTCCGGTTCCTTACTGGGGATGGTGAATTCGACGATAAAATCGAACAGGGCTTGTGCTTTGATGGCCTTCCTCGGGCGATATTTTATGTCAAATTGGGACAGCTCCCACCTCCACTTCTCTAAGCGGCCCGAGGATTCCGGTGAAGCGAGGATAGCCCCCAGCGGGCGCTCGGTAAGAACGAGGATGGTGTGTGCCTGGAAGTAGTGCCGTAACTTCCTTGAGGCCACGATGAGTGCCAAGACGATCTTCTCTATGGCTGGATACCCTCGTTTCCGCGTCTTTGAAGACGTGGCTCACGTAGTATACTGGCTTCTGCACTCCGTCGACCTCCTGGACGAGCACTGAGCCTGCTGCTTGGTCGGATACCGCCAGATACAGTGATAGCTCATCTCTTTCAAATGGTCGGGTGAGCAGCGGTGGCGTCGCAAGGTTCCTTTTTAATTGGTCAAAGGTGGTCTGGCACTCTTCTGACCACTCGAACCTCGGGATTTTCCCTAGAACTTTGAAGAATGGGAGGCACTTTTCCCTAGACCTCGACATAAAATTGTTAGTTATATGTATGCCCTAGAGGCCATTACTGTACATACGATGTATATTGTAGTGGATGCTTGGACATATATAGGGATGACTTTTTTGGTCGACATGATAGTATGCTATCTGGTTACACTTTACCTTAACGTGTATACTGATTGTCTCTCTGTTACATGTTGGTAAAGCCCTTAGGATGTGTACTTGATACCTGGACTATGATGCGGATCATACTAGTGGGGACATGGTAGTCCATAAGTACATCCTTCAAGGTCCCTAGTCGTGGGTGTATCGAGACAGGGCATCGATGCACCAGAGTAGACTAGCGTATACGCATCTTGACCCATATGATGGGCAATGGATGATCCCATATCCATCGGTGTTTGCCATCAAGGATGGTGTACGGGTGCTCAGTGGAGACTGGGTACACTGGACGGACTCGCCGAGAACTCCCAGATGGTATTATACCTCACGTCAGATGGCAGTTCTCCGGTGACACTGGTACAGAGTATTCTGTTGACCCGAGATCGTCATAGAGTCTTGTGTGATTCCCACTGTGCTTTGATATCCATCATACCACGTCCAAGAGGGCGTGCAAAAAGGTGGCTTTTGGGTACAGTCCCGAATCACATGGAGGCAATGAGCGATAGGAGGGGATTCGTCTCTCCCGGTATAGGGAGTTGATGTTGTGCTGTGTTCGATTGGCTATAACCGGAAATCCCTGGCAAGGGTTGTTGAGATTTACTGGTATGTGTTATCAGTAGTTTCTCGAACTGTTATAGACCTCATATCGACACAACTTATCGAGCTACTGGGGTCTGACGTTTACCACCCCTAGACGAGATATGCGACATATCAGACGACGAGACCGGACTGTACGGGAGTGTTACTGATTGGATTCGCAGGAGAACTAGCGGGCTTGCTTGTTGATCTTCTGATCGCGCAATATCCGGGTGGCCGTTACGTTTAGCACACCGCTTGCGGCTTGTGGGTGTTTGATATGATCATCACCTACTGCCGGCGTATTGACGAGTCTTTAGAGTCCTACACAGGGGTTTCCTGGTTCAAGCGAAACGAAGTAGGAGCACATATGTGATATGTGCAGGACCGAGATTAATACGATATGAGATACCGTATTCTATTCTCGCGATTCATGACATTGATCGGTTGTATGCGATATAGCCGGGTTATCGGATCAAGTGTTGATTCGATAAGTTGTTACTTTTGATATTAGTCGGTTATAACCGGATTATTAAATCAAGAGTTGATTTAATAATTTAATGCATAATTATATATTTGATATATTACATTGCATTGACTAGTATTAGCTCACTTATGATTTATTTTCTCACTAACTTGTGCACATTGTTTATATATGATATATGCAAGTGTACATGCTTGATGATACATCAAAGTTGGGTGTATGAGACTCATACCAAGATTAGGGTAAAGATTAGGGTTATTGTTTTATCTTAAGATTTAACAAAAGGGTTTAACTTAGTCAAAGAAATCAAGCTTGAAGAAGCTTGGAGAAGCTTTGACAAAGTCCACTCTTTTGTCATTTCTTTTGATATTCTTTAACCTAACCTTTAACCTAAAGCCTTGGTTAATTCTCTACATGAGTTAAGCATGAGGGCTTAACTTAACCATGGTGCCATTATTTATGGGATAAGTTTTCATTTGGATGGAATTATTTTTCTTTCTTCTTCTTCATCACCAAGCTCCATCCAAAAGCTTACTAGCTCTAATGGTGCCATGAGAAAAAGAGTGAGAAAATCAATTCTAAAGTGAGCCCACTTACTACTTCTTCATCCTCTACCACTTACCATGTAGTAGAGTGTGTTCTCTTCACAAAGTTCATGACCTAGTGAAGGAATAGCTTGAGTTAGTGTCTCCCCGACGTAGATCATCTTCGGCCTCGAAGTCATCGTAGCAAGCACGTTCGTTCTTCTCGTGGAGCTTCTCTAGATTCCGGAGTTTACGATCGCAGCGATGGGGACGTCTACACGGAGCTAATGAAGTGAAGGACCGGATCTACAAAGGTTGTAATCCCTTTCACTTGTACTTAAAGTTGTTAACTTGCTAGTTTTCGCCTAAACCTTAGTTTAAAGATCCGGCTTCGGGTTGTTCGGCACGGCTAAAATTTTAATCGGGCATAGTTGATGCCTCGTAGACCCTTGTACGCGTGCCTAGCAACCCTACAGTGCTATCAGAGCCAAGCTAGAGCTTTAGGCGAAGTCTGAGCGAATTTTAAAGTCCGATCGAAACCCGAAACCCCGATGTTTACCCTTCTCTGTACATTTTTCAAAACTGTGGTTTTTTATGAATTAAAAATGCTCAGAAAAATAAGCAGGAAAAACTAAGAATTACTGTGAAGTACGGCCCACTAATTCACTCAGATGACTGAGGAACCGCGGCCAAACCATGGGTTTGGCGGCGGTTCCGCGGCCAAAATTTCGAATTAGTCCCTGGAATTTCTTGTATTTATTCTTAGGTCCTTTCTTGGCAATTTTTTCTGGGAATTTTTTAATTCCACTCAAGTGTTGAGTTTTCTAGGGTTATATTGGGGACTCGTTAATTCTATCGGATAATTTAACTTTGTTTAGTCTTTCCGGATAATTTTAGAAACTGTTAAAAAGTTCGACCGAATATCAATAACTCACTTTTTCCCCTGTCGGAAATTTTTTCAAAAGTTGGATTTTTTCCGAAGTTTAAGAATGTTCTAAGTAGTGCAAGTAACGCGATGGACCCTCTAGAAGACAACAAACCTTAACTCGATTATGTGACCGTCTTGAACTGCCCTTTGAACCTTAGGGTTTGGGGCAGTACGGCGTGCCACATGTGAGGCGTTGGCTTGACCCTTCTACGGCTGGACCGTTGGTACTGTGGCATGAAATGGATGTTTTTAAACTCCACTCAAGTGTTGAGCTATTTGGGAAAACTTGGGTGTTTGATTATTCGATCGGAAAGTTTAACATTTTCTATTTATCTGGAATGTGATACAATAATTGGAATCCACAAATAGTTATGAGATAACTGATTTGAATGTTATAAATCTAGCGGTTTAGTCTCAATTGATCGGTTGCCACGGGATTTTGATGCGATCAAAAGTCCGTCGCAATAACGTAGCGTACGCGGATACTCGCCGGATAAACTTAATAGACAGCCAAGCCCCATAGCCCCGACCAAGTGACTATAGGAGAACCCCGTCGCCGGAAGCATCCGTTCGGGTGCTCGCGGCAGCGGTGTTCGCCCTAGTGCACTTCGTTGACGGCATCCGGGGGTGCGCCGTCTACTAAAGTTTGCGACGAGCATGCGATCAGAATGTCGGGAATCTTGTTGAATTGCCCGACTTAATATTGAAAAGAGTTTTCCATAATGAGACTAAAATGCGGGGTTTATAATTGTTAGGCATGTGATGTCTAAGGAATTCATTTGGTTAGGCATACGATGTTTAAAGAGGTTGCGGATTCCAACTGTTGTAGTTTTACACTTTCTTTTCTGCGACCGTAAGTGTAATATGTGATATCGCCGGTTTCGTTGCTATATGTCAACGACAATTGGGATGCGCATATTTACTTACGTTGATGACATGTGATGTTATGTGCTGCTGGATATGTTGTATTGGATCGTCGCGTTTTGAATAGCCGGGGGTTTTATGTGAGATGAGAGTTTTTTCTTTCTCATTCATGTAAAATTCAATTGTATGTAATATTCTTTTATTGGGGCACTTCCGGGCTGAGGATGACGTCACCGTTATATATTATTTACTTTTCCGCATGAGGTAGACCCAAGGCGGGGAGCACAAGTAATCGGGTTCTAGGGTTCAGTGGGAGATCATCTCGAGGAGTCGAGACCGGGTCTCCTAACCCTAGAATTGGCAGTGTTGCTTGCCGCTCTCGTAGGGGTCTAGGGATGTGGGTTTGGATATTCATCGCGACCGTGGAATCCGTGTTTTATACTGGCTCGTATTGAAAACACGGACGTCCTAGTATATCCAATGTTTCATATGTTTCTTCTGCTGCGATATCTGTGATGTGATCATTTGATATGTTGTGATAGATACTGTATATAGTATATATGATATATTATATAGACGTTACTTATGTTTTACACCCGCGCTAGCCCTGCCCCGCTCTGCCGTTAGTTACCTAACCTAACGGTGCACGAGGGGACATCGAGGCGAATGCGGATGGCATAAGTGTACGTCGTATTTATCTGCGATGTTTAGGTGACGTAATTGATGGGGCTTCATTAATATGATTAATGAAAGAAAAGAAACCTAAAAGATGTTGTGGAATCGAATTTTCAAAAATAGGTAGCTACGGTTCTTGCTTTGCATCGCGGTGTTCCTTGTAGAACATCATGCACCTTATTCGATAAGGAAAGGGCCGAGATCCCTTCACTGGGAGTGACCCCTTTAGCAATGACTGGCAGATGCTACACCCCTCGGTATGTCTTTTGATTGCTTCTATAGTTCTTGCTTTGCACAGCGATATTTATGAAATATCCTGCACCTTATTCGATGAGGAAAGGGCCGACGATCCCTTCACCGGGAGTGACCCCTTTAGCAAAACTAGAAATGCCTCAAAAACACTCCATTTAAAATCACTTGATTCTACAACGATATCAAGTTCATTACGCTCATGGTTTTTCTTAAAAACCTGTGTAGCCCTCCGTCATTTCAGATAAGTACTACTTAGTATTCGTGCTGCGGTAGTTTGGCATTCGTCAAGGCGTAGTGTGCGATAGCTAACTAGTATTTATCTGCTTATGCATATGATGCAGATTGGATTAGGGTATTCGTACGGCGTTGTTTGGCATTCGTCAAGGGTCGTGCGGGTGGGTTTAATTCAATCAAGAAATGTACGGGTTGAACTTGACTAGTGGACTATGGGTTGTTTGGCATTCGTCAAGGTCATAGAACGCTAGGGGTAAAATATTATTGGGAGTTTCAAGTGTTGAAATTTGCAATGAGATTGCATACCTTCTATGAGATAGTTGGATCCCGAGACCCGCTGTGAGTAAGAGTTACTCCTTGGAGAGTTTTACACATTACAATTAGCCGATCAAGTAGGTGTCTAGAAAGGTGTTAACGGGGTTACGCCTCTGGGAAAATGAGGTTTACTTTAATTAGGTCCGTGCGAAAGCACGGGGAACCTCTCTCAAAGTACCGACACTGGCCTGGCTGAAAGATTGGCGAACTTGTAGCGTGTAATTAATCCCGGCTAGTCCTTCCTTTTAGGGTTTGAAGGAAGATTTGATTAAAACAGTGGGAGACATCCTGATTAGATATATTAGATAACCAATCTAATCTTGCAAGAGCATACGCTAAGTGTTTTCTTCTCTCTCTCTCTCTCTCCAGGTAGCGACCATATCACGCCTCAATCAAGATAATAATACGGATGTATTGACCGAACCCGCTTGTTATACTGAGCTGGGAAACGTTGGTCCCGCTCCAACTTATAATTGTTATAAGACAGAGCAGGAAATTGGGGATTACCATATTTCCCGTGCCGCTCAAACGAAGAAAGTGCATGCTGAAGCATCATCTTCGGGTGTGTTCATTACATAGAACTGTTTCTCAGTATCCTTTACGTCCTGGGTATGAGATACCGGATCAGGATCCCGCATATGTAATCTGTTACATGGGCTATATATAGGTAGAGAACTGAGAACGGGTGATAAGTTTCATGAGATAGAAACGGTGCAAGTGTTGCAGCCAAGTCTGTGGGTCACTATCACCCTGTATTACCAGAATACATTGATTCTGAACGAATGTTATTAGATACCGAACCTGATATACAACATCATATCAGTCTCTTTATTAGTAAAGAAGTGATATAATTTTGTATTGTTGGATAATGTTTTGAACATTTCCTATATCAAGAGTTGATCGGTTCAGGCACGTTATCTAAAAGCATTGACGTTCTAAATCAAACTACAGTTCTTAGTATACAGAACACACACAAGAGGAAGAGTTCAGAAATGAACGAATCCTTCTTGAGGTATTGTAGACTAAGTCATATCAATGCGACCCGACTAGCTAAGTTATATTTAGATGCATATTTAAAGAGTTTGAATTTACATCTTGTGAAACTTGCTGGTCATGTCACAAAGATAAGATGACCATAGCTCTGTTTATTGGAAACAGAGAAAGAGTTAGTGAACTCTTGGGATAGATACATGCTGATGTATGAAAGTCCCCTGTCTACACATGCCAAGACCGGTTCTTTGTACTTCATTACATTCTCTGATGATTTCTCAAGATTCAGACATATGTTCCTGTTGAAACATAAGTCCGAACCTTTTGAGATATTCACAGAATGTAAGTTAGAAGTAGAGAACCAAAATACGGGTATAAGTATTATATCCTTTGATGAGATGAAGGAGGAGAATACTTGAGCACGGAATTCCTAGACTATTCTAAAGGAGAATGAGATTCTCTCTCAGCATTACTCCTACGTATACACCACAGCACGTCGGTGTATCGGGGTGGAGCAATAGCACCCTATGTGATATGGTGTGCTTTGTGATGAGTACTACTGAGTTTCCTATTTCCTTTTGGGTGTTATGCACTTGAGAAGCTGCATACCTATTGAATAGGGTTCAAATCAAATCAGTTGCCTACCACTTCATATGTGATATGGAAAGGGAAGAGCCCATATCTTAAGTTTGTTAAGATTTGGGGTTGTCCGGACTATGTCTAAAAGCAAAATCCGGACAAGCTTGAGGAAAGGTCTGTCATGTAGAACTGGAAAGGTTCTAGCTATACAAACTGCAGCTGATGATTTGGTAGAACCAAAGGATTCAATAGTTTCCAACGAACCTCAGCCTCTCCGCCGATCTAGTAGGGTTCCTCACCCACCTGAGAGATACTTTGGTTTCTCTATGACAGTGGGAGCGAGGATTGCATCATGAGATGATGACCTAACTAGTTTCGAGCTGGCCATCAGGAGTGGGACTCTGTAAGAATGGCTGGATGCTTAGCGATCTGAGATGGAATCCTTATACACCAACAAAGTATGGACTTTGGTTGCTTTATCTGAAGGGTTAAATCCCCATCAGGAGCAAGTATATCTTGAGAAGATTACTTGGTGTACATGGAAAAGTTGAGACTTTCAAAGCTATGCTTAAGTCCATCCAGATCCTACTTGCCACGGCTACATACCATGACTACGATATCTGGTGGTTGGGTGTCATGACTGCTTTTCTAAATGATGTTTTAGAAAAGAGCGTCTATAAGTACACAGCCAGAGGGCTTCGTAGACAGTGGGAGCAGCGGAAACGTGTGCAAGATGTTTTATGTGATAAAACAGGCATCGCGGAGTTAGAACATCTGTTTTGATGTAGTAGTCAAAGAGTTTGACTTCATCAAAATGGTAGATGAACCTTGTATATACAAAAAAGTAGTAGAGAGTATGGTGGTGATCCTCGTAGAGTACGTGAATGACATACTCTTGATAGGAAAGGAGTTTCCTATGCTACGCTCGGTCAATCTCCGCTTATCACAAAGATTCTCTATATATGATCAAAGTGATACCTCCTAAATCCTGGGTTTTGGATCTATGAGATAGATCTAATTGGATGTTAGGATACTCACTAGTTGTAGTGAGATGGTATCAATCGATCCTGGGGAGAATCACTGGAAAGGTTCCAGGTTGATAAGGACGACTGAATGTCAGTCGCAGGCATTGTCTTTTACCTTCAGTGGAGGGACGGTATGTTGGAAGAGTTCCAAGCTAGATACCGTGACATACCAGACGATTAGAGGCAAGATACATCGTTACCAAGGATGCTACCAAAGAAGCAGTCTGGATATATATAAGTTCATGAGATGAACTTCGTTCCTACCATTGTGTGACAATAGAGTTGTGGCTTTTGCCAAGGAACCCCCCCCCCCCGTCCCATCAGAAATCCAGATATAATTCTTAGGCAGTATCACCTGATCATGGAGATGGTTGATCTCCAGGGAGATCGAGGTTAGGAGAGTAGACACAGAGGACAACAGCGCGAATCCACTCACGAAGGCCTTTTTCCTAGTAGAGACTTTTATGGGATGGTTGAGTATGAGATACTTCAACCGCAGCTAATTGTTGGGTATGTGATACCACAACAGATGGCCCTAGTGCAAGTGGGAAATTGTTAGTTATATGTATGCCCTAGAGGCCATTACTGTACATACGATGTATATTGTAGTGGATGCTTGGACATATATAGGGATGACTTTCTTGCTCGACATGATAGTATGCTATCTGGTTACACTTTACCTTAACGTGTATATTAATTTTCTCTCTGTTACATATTGGTAAAGCCCTTAGGATGTGTACTTGACTACCTAGACTATGATGCGGATCATACTAGTGGGGACATGGTAGTCCATAAGTACATCCTTCAAGGTCCCTAGTCGTGGGTGTATCGAGACAGGGCATCCATTCACCAGAGTAGACTAGCGTATACGCATCTTGACCCATATGATGGGCAATGGATGATCCCATATCCATCGGTGTTTAACATCAAGGATGGTGTACGGGTGCTCAGTGGAGACTTGGTACACTGGACGGACTCGCCGAGAACTCCCAGATGGTATTATACCTCACGTCAGATGGCAGTTCTCCAGTGACACTGGTACAGAGTACTCTGTTGATCCGAGATCGTCATAGAGTCTTGTGTGATTCCCACTGTGCTTTGATTTCCATCATACCACGTCCAAGAGGGCGTGCAAAAAGATGGCTTTTGGGTACAGTCCCGAATCACTTGGAGGCAATGAGCGATAGGAGGGGATTCGTCTCTCCCGGTATAGGGAGTTGATGTTGTGCTGTGTTCGATTGGCTATAACCGGAAATCCCTGGCCAAAGTTGCTGAGATTTACTGGTAAGTGTTATCAGCAGTTTCTCGAACTGTTATAGACCTCATATCGACACGACTTATCTGTTAGTGTATATGCCCTAGAGGCCATTACTGTATCATACTAGTATGTATATTACTTGATGGAAGCTTGGGATATTCACAGTTGTATAGACAATCTTGCTCAATATAGTAGTATGCTACTTGGTTTGTCTTTGCTTAAATGTGTACATGTGTGTTTATTTATTATATCACCTATACGCATTAGTAGAGACCTTAGGATCTTTGCTTGATTACCGGCGTTGTGATGGCGATCACACTCGTGGGGGCTGGGTAATCTACAAGCACATCCTTATACACGTCCCTAGTCGTGGGAGTATCGAGATAGGGCATCGATACTCCGGAGTAGACTAGCGTATGCGCTTCTCATCCCAGCACGGGAGACGGTCTATCCCACAGCCGTCAGTATGTCGTACTTGAGATAGTATGCGGGTGCTCGTTAGGTTACGAGTACACTGGACAGGACTCGTCGGGAACTGATGGTTGGTATTATACCTATCGTCAGTTATCAGTTCCCAGGTGACATGAGTACAGCTTAGTCTGCTGACTTGACACTGTCACTTCGCCTCAAGTGTGTTCCCACTGTTCTTTGATTACTACCCTACCATGGCTCTACTGAGTCGTGCAAACAGGTAGTAGTTGGGAGCAGTCCCGAAGCACTTGGAGGCAGTGACGGTTATACAGGATTCGTCTCTCCCGATATTGGGGGTTGACATTGCGCTGTGTCTAGGAGAGCCATTACACGAGTAGTCCCTGGCCAGGGCAAGCGAGATATACTGGTAGGTTTCCAGTGTTATCTCAGGGTGTATTGGGCTTCACTCCGACACGACTTGTACCGCTTTTAGGGGACTAACGTTTACCGCCCCCTAGGCCCGTCAAACGAACAGACCGGACTGTACGGAGATTGTCACATACAGGCTCAGTAGGAGTTCGGATGGGTTTACCTCATCGGCCTTCTTATCGACATCTACCTGGGGACCGTTACGTACAGCTAGTGCCGCTTGCGGTCTGTGGTTAAACCCACTGCCAGCGTAGTGTCGAGTCTTTAGAGTCCCACACAGAGAGTTTCCCTGCACTGAGCGAAACGTGTAGAGGCCATACGGTTTTACGGCAGGGCTGCGATCACTTACGTACACTTGTGTGCGTGCGGTGTTCGGGCAGGCAGTACTAGTGGGCTTTGGTTTAAGCCGGATCCTAGTATTGCACGGATGGATTTGTTTTGTCTTCTGTGCATCCGCATTCTACGGAATACGGATGCAGGTGTGTATGCACAGTTTTCCGGAGCGGTGAAGGAGGAGGTGCCTCATTAGGGTTTTGGCAGTTGGTTCGGCCAAAACCGTTATGTGGCAGGCTCATTAGGGTTTTGACAGTTGATTCGGTCAAAACCATTTTGAGGCGGACTCATTAGGGGTTTGACAGTTCGTTTGGTCAAAACCATTATGAGCCGCGGATATCATTTACTAATCCTTTTAGTGATAATTTTATGATGGCTAATTGCATTGACCATTTGACCCCGATGACCTCTCTTGACTTTGTTGACCGGTTGACCGTGTTGACCATTGACTTTCAAGAGGGATCTACACTCTTCTTTTCATTTTCTTTTTCTTTTGGATTATGATAATGGTCATTTCAATGTAGCCATCAAACTTTATCTTGATGGGATTAGTAATGATGTTGTTTTTACATTATTGCAACCATGGTTACTTTTCTTGGTATCATAATTTCTTTTTCATTCTCTCTCTTGTTTTTCAAGTGAGAAGAAAAGAAATGAACCATGGTTGTTGCTCCTCCTTCTTCTTCCTCCTCTTGATTCATCTTTTGATCTCATGTGTTGAGAGATAAAGATCCCACAAAGATAAAACCATCCATTGATCATTTCTACACAACCTAGGGCTTCTAGATTGGCAATCTCTTTGCCCTAGTTACCTCGGCTCGAGGTGGAGCTCGGTGCACATCTCTCGGGTGGATCGTCTTCGACTCAAGGAGGCCGCGGAGGTGACCAAAGTCCGGATCAACCCTCGGAGCAAGCAAGGAGAAGAACAACAAGAAGAGAAGGAGTTCAAGTTGAGTGACCAAAGTCCGGATCAACCCTCGGAGCAAGCAAGGAGAAGAACAACAAAAAGAGAAGTAGTTCAAGTTGAGGTATAACCCCTAACCGAGTAGATAAATCTCTAGTTAGGATGCTAGTGTATTGTTTAGCAAAGATCCGGCTTTTACGGTCCATGTTGCCAAGTCCAGAAAAAATTTTGTTTTACCGTTTCCGCAAACTCAAAAGTACCGGGAGAGGTAACGTGGACCTAACAGTGGTATCAGAGCCTAACTAAACACACCGTAGCATGTTAGCAAAGTATTTAGAATATCGACCGGACGAAAAACCGCAAAATCACCCCGAAAAATTCAGTTTCTGCCGATTTTCAGATCTGTTCCAAAAGTAATAAATCATGCACTAAAAATCGGCTCAGGATTTTGTTAGAAAACTGCAAAAATTTGATCACCCAACTCGACTAAACCGCCGCGGTTCCGCGGCATAAGTTTTCTTAGATGGGTATTTTGGAATTTTTGGTATATGACTTTTCTGCCCAGATTTTACAGAGAGCAAAATTTGTTTTTGGGGCTCAAAATCCGTATTTTTGGTCGATGTTCTGTAGACTTTGGCTAATGGTTATATCTGTAATGTTATATGTGTATTGAACGTCTACTAATCGCTATACGTCGATTAGTGGGGGTTATACATATCTGTGATCTGTGTTGATGATGGTTTGTGTATATGAACTCGTTGGATTGTCGCGGATGAATAGCCGGGATGGTTGTGAGATGAGAGTTTCTTTTTCTTTCATTCATGTAATAAATTTATAAATTGATGTAATATTATTTGTATGGCCGCACAACCGGGTCGGGGTTGTAGCCGTCATTGTATAATTCTTTTTACTGTTTTTGCTCCTAGGATAGATCCATGGAGGGGGTGCACAAACTACCGGGTATCTCGAAGTGCCGAGTGGCCTACTCACGGTGTTGAGGGAGGTTGCTTCGCTTCGGGTACTTGGCAGGTAGTTTGTCGCACCCGTAGGGGTCTTGGTGGGGTTTTGGCTATTCATCGCGACCGTGTAATCCGCTTTTCGTTGCAGGCTCGAACGAATCGCGGGTTCCTAGTATATCCAAAGTGTTCATCTGTGATCTGGATTGGCTATCATTGCTGTATATCAATATATAATAACTATTTAGGCATTGCTTATGTTTTACAGCCGTGCTAGCCCAGCCCCCGCTCTGTCGTTAGTTAAGTAACCTAACGGGTGATGACGGGGCCCCGTGGCGAATGCGAATGGCATAAGCGTACGTCATATTTTGGTTGTTTTCTGCAATGGTAGGATTTAAATGATGGGACGCATTAAAAGAACTAATGCAAGAAAATAAACCTAAAAGACGTTGTTGGAACATTTTTTCAAAAAAAGGCTGTTATATATATATATTTTTTCAAAAAAAAAAAATATATATATATATATTTGGCGTCAAAAATCTATATCCCCAAGATCTTTTTCAACGAACGGCACTCATCATCATTATCTTTATCATATAAGATGTGGATACACCAAATTTTATGTGATTCCACCACCTTTTCACTATTAAATTAGTAAAGCAAAAAAATACAATAACTGATAAACTGTTAATTTTGGACCTACTAAATCAACGATGAAAAGTGATGAATCACATGAAATTTTGTGTGTCCACATCTTAGATGATAAACACCGATTGTCGAAAAAATAGTGGAAAGTGTATCTTTTTGATGTCATAGTAGGAAATTCCCTCCTATAACATCTTTCCTCCGTTGTCCTTAGACACACACAAACCCAGAAATAGCGAAGATCCAAAAACTGAATTGCTTGGGTGAATAATTGGCAGGGGAAGGATATATGTATATTTTCAACAACCTCATGCTCAACATCCTTTAGGTTGAAATCCAATGCCAATTGATTAGTGAATTCTCCTGCTTGTAGTTTTGAACTGAGAAGGGTCCAATTAGATTTATTCGATCGACACCAAATATATGTGTTGAGTTTTATTGTTTCAAAACATTGCAGAAGTGATATTAGTATTAATTAATGGCTATGAGTATGATTATACAATACATATTTGTGGAAAGAGTTGGTGCTTAGGAATCGGAAAATTTTGTGGTACAAGGTAAATAGATTCAACTCTATGACTCAATAGGGTTTGTTCAAGAAGTTACTTATCCTTACTCAAATAAGTTTATTAAAGGATTGCTGTTAAAGGTCCATCGAAAGATACTTTCAGCGAAGTTACTATGATCAGTATAAATCGAAGAAACTTCTGCTGTGAAAGTGTCTTGTATATCGAGACTGCATAAGGTTGAGCCGACTCATGCTTATCATGAGCCGTCTCATACACCCAGATAATAAAGATGATTCAAGACACTCTATTAGCCGTCTCAACAAAGGATGAGCCGTCTCAACGAAGGGTTGAGCCGTCTCATGGAGACAGAGAACCCAACAAGTTTTGAGCCGGCTCAAGAAGTCTGTTGCGGTTTAGGTTGCGGGAATCAGTTGTTGAGTTTATCTCGAAATTAGGTTTGGGTGGTAGTTTTGTAATTAAGTGGATTCCTATTATATATCTTTTTGGTAATTAGTATAAATAGGAATCTAGGTTTAAAGTTTAAGTAGGGTTTGATCATAAAGTTAAAGGAAGACGAAACAACGGCTTAATAAGAGATCAAGGCTTCATTAAGAAGAACTTGAGATATAAGGAGTTCTCGTTGGAGGCTATAAGGAGAGGGTTTATTATAACTCTTGTAAGGTTTTTCTTTTTCTCTAAAAGTTCTAATAAAATTTCTTCCCTTTTTCCCGAATCGCTTTCTTGTGTTGCTATTTGATTGAGAATTTTGTTCTATTTGTTATTCGTTAAAAGGGATCTTGAAGATTCATAAAGTTTTCGTCGCGTGTGTAACAACAATTAGTATCATAGCCTTAATATTTGGTTTTATGATTTAAGTTTATGGTGGGTGACGATGTTTGTGTCCACTCCCCATCTTCTTTGATTGTGATTATGAAGATCTGGTTCATAAGAATCCGAGAGAAATGTTTTTTGTTTCAGAATTAAGGACCAATAGCATTAAGTTCGAGGTGGAGCAATTCAATGTCAAAGGGAACATCTCGATGTGGCAGAGAAAGGTTAAGGTACTTCTTATAAAAGAAGGCCTTTTTAAGGTTCTTGGTGGTAATAAATTTACCGACATGATAGATGATTCATGGTAAGATATGGATAAGAAAGCACAATACACGATAGAGCTTTGTCTGGTGGAAAACGTGATGTACAACGTCATGTCAGAAACTTCTTCGGCAAGTTTATGGTTGATGCTAGAGAGTTTGTATATGATAAAATCTTTGTTTAACAAGTTTTACCTAAAAAAGTAACTTTACGTTCTACGCATGAAGGAAGGTACTCTAATTCACGATCACTTAAATAGCTTAAATAAGATGGTTAATAATTTTCTATGCCTTAAAGAAATTAGAGGAGGAGAACCAAGCGCTTTTGCTCGTATCTTCGCTTCCAAATTCGTATGAACACTTGGTAACAACAATTCTCTATGGGAAAGAGACTCTCGAGATGGAGAAGGTTACAGCGACTCTTCTCAATAATGAGATCATGAAGAAATCAAATTCATCAGAGAATTCATCAGGGTTGTTTGCCGGTGAAAGGGGAAGGTCGAAGACTAGAGATGGAGGCAAGAGTATAAGGGGGAATCCAAATCATCCGGGCGAGAGGACGGACCATGATTCTTTTGCAAACAGCCAGGGCATATGAAGAAGCAATGCCAAAAGTACATATAGTGGTTGGAGAAGAGTGGTAAAGGTGCCAGTACAAAGAGTTCATATCAAACCAGTATTGCAACCAAATTAGAAAAAGAATATCCGTGTGATGTACTCACAGTACATACCGGGAAGGAAGAAAATTCTGATATTTGGATACTTGACTTCGGATGTTCATATCATATGTGTCCCAAAAACGAGTTATTCGACACCTATAAAGAGTTCAATGGAAATAGTGTTCTCATGAGGAACAATGTGGCGTGCAAGGCCGTTGGTATAAGGAACATCAAAGTCAGCAGATTTTATGGTGTGGTGCGAACACTTATGAACGTGTGATACGCTCCGAAATTAAAGAAAAATCTGGTTTCTCTAAGAGCATTAGATATGGCAGGATGCAAGTTCGTTGGTTAAGATGGAGTGCTAAAGGTTATCAAGGGTGACCTAGTGATCATAAACGGACAACGACTAAAGAACTTGTATCGTATAAACGACAGCACAGTGACTGGTGGAGCAGCCGTAGCTGCAGAGAAACAGGTGGAGGATACCGCAAAACTATGGCATATGTGTCTTGGCCACATGAGTGAGAAGGGTCTTTGCAAATTGCACAGAAGGGAGTTGCTTAAAGGTATTACAACGTGCAAGTTATATTTCTACAAATATTGCACGATGGGGAAGTAACATAAGGTCGGTTTCAAACAAGCCTTGCACAAGATTGAAAGACTTCTCAACTATATATACTCAGACGTATGGGGGCCATCACCGGTTGTATCAAAGAAATGTGCCATGTATTAAGTCACTTTCATTGATAACTTCTCAAGGAAGATATGTGTTTATTTCCTCAAACAAAAGTCAGATGTGTTTGCAGTTTTAAAGAATGGAAAGCGGTCGTAGAGAAGCAAAAGGGGTGATCGGTGAAGTATTTGTGAACAGATAATGGAGGTGAATACACCTCGAAGAAGTTTACACTCTAAAGAATAGGGTATACAGAGGCAATGGACAGTTCGAGGACATCCAGAGTAAAATAGGATAGCGGAGAGCATGAACATGACACCATTAGAGAAATCCAGAAGTATGCGGTTGCAATCTGGTCTTTCGGAGGACTTTTGGACCGAGGCGGTGAATCATGCATGCTATTTGGTTAACATGTCTCCATCTACAGTCATAAATCTTCAGATCGTAGAAGAACTATAAAGAGGAAAGCCAGTCAATTATGATTCATTATGAATGTTTGGGTGCTCTGCTTACTCACTTATGAATCAGAAGGATAAGAACAAGCTAGATTCAAAGTCAAAAAGGTGTGTTTTTTTAGGATTCAAATTTGGAGTCAAGGGATACAAATTATGGGATGTAACGACTCTGAAATTTCTATACCTTCGTATTATCCTTCTTCAATAAAATACGGTAATTAATTGTTTTTGGTATTTTCCGTATATTCTATTTTCTATTAAGTATATTATTTTATATTCCGTTTCTCTATGTAATTCCTCCAACTATTTTTCCTATTATTTTCTTTGAGCCCAAAAGACCGTTTATATTATTCACTTAGCTATTTAATCTTTGTAACGACTATCTTTTTACTGTACAAAAATTTTAAAGTTAATGTACAGAATGAAGTTTGCAAGCTTGAGTACAAGTTATAAATTTAATTTGTTTAAGAACAACAAGAAAGCACTAGTAGCTCATTGGTAAAGCCTTACACTACTGTGACGTAGCCCTTGTGTTCGAATCCCATCGGCCAAATATATTTTTTCTGAATTTCTTTTTAAATTTTTTGGAAGCCCAAAAGTTTACACGTGCAATACACGTAAAAATGAAAACACGGAAAAAATAAATATGTGTAAAATGTTGTGTACACTGAGGAGGACACGTGTCACTAATCCGACGGCTCACCTCAGAAAATCGACCGGCGAGATCGGCTATTCCACCGGTGCCGACGGGTGAACCGTAGGGAAAAGTGCCCGGGTCTTGCACACAAAACCCTTTGGCCTACCCCACTACCCCTGTTCTGTTTATTTTCTCTGCAATTTAACAGAGAAGTAAATTTTATTCTTTAATCCAATTTTAAATGCATTTTAATTTTTTCCTTAATTCCAAAACCCTAATTTCACACTATAAATACAACCCCATACCCTACCCCCTCTTCATTCTGAAATCTATAGCTAAAATTATCAATATTTTCCAAGTCCAAGAAGAGTACAAGTGGAGTTAGCCCAAGGTCAAAATCCGGTGAGGATCTACACAAGTTCCGGCAACCCCTCGATGTCACGAAGGCTACCACCCTAATCCTCTACCTCTCCTCTTTCCTTTTTGCTTGTAAGTCCCACTTCTTATTCTACTCTTTCACCTTAAAGAAGTTCTCTTTTCAAAACACATCGGTAAGTGGAGTTACCACTGACATTTCTCTCTAAAACCTAGAAAATTTTATTAATTCTTTCATAAATTACATTCAAACACTTCCCCTACAATTATAACCTTGAATCTAATGTTTAGAATTCATTTTCACTTAAATACAACATGCTAGATAACTTTAAATCAACTTTTACATTTAAATACCATGTACTTTCTATACGATATCTTTTAATTGTTTTGCTTAGCATACCTTTAAAAAACTTCATGATATAATGACCTACCTCTCACATACAAATATCTTGACATATCACGATTCTCTTGAGACATAACCTTTGTGGCAAATACGACTTTTCTCTAAAATACCTTGAACTATAAAAAATCTTGTTTTCATTTAAATAGTGTTATCAAATTCTTTACAATTATACCTCTACAACCCATTTTGGGAAACCCGCTATTGGATGGTGCGGATTATCGCATATTCTCGTGACTAGTAGAGCGAGATGCAGACCTCCTCACGGAGCATACGATCTCGAAAGAATTTTAATACGATTTTTAAGAAAAAACGAGACTTCCTAATTAATAAATAAAATTAATTTTTAATAAATATATAAATATTAACAAACCATATATTTTTAATATAGAATAAAATTCCATGTTTTCTAGAAAATAAAAGAATGACAAGTTTCATAAAAATACCATCAAGTATCAATACAAGACAAGTTTCACTAAAATACCTTGAACTATTCAAGCTAAGTTAATTTTCAGTAATATACCTTGTTTCCACAATCAAAGCAAAGCTCTGTTCAAATTCCGAGGTTTGAAATGAAACGGCGCTTCATGAAGAGCGCCAACAGTGAATGCGCCAGCACTAAGAGTTAAAGACTTTGAAACGGCGCTCACGTGCACAGCACGAGAGCGCTAAGGGCCAAGTGCGCTAACCGCCAAGAGCGCTTCATTACTTGCACCTGGTTATAACAAGTTAAATTATGCAGCGCATAAGCGCCTGGCAAAGAAATAATAAAGAATTAAAAATAAGAGGAGCACTTGGCAGATAATAAAATACTTAATTAGACATTTTTTTTATTATTACAATATAAACAGATCGCCAAACATGGGATCAAAAGGACATGGGTTTGCAAAGCTAAGAATGAGATTATCTAGTTCCCTCTCTGTCCACTCCACCATGTCACAACGGCGATCTTCTTGAGGAGTAGCCACCCATCGATCAGCGCCGCACTCACCAGAGAAAGTGGAGATAACGACCCGACGAGCCCGTATCTGACTCAGCAAATGGACAGAGCAATCCCTCAGGGCTTTAGTGATCAAATGCGCCTCGAAGAAGCACTCGATCTTGTCTTCAGCAGCATCGAGCATTGCCGAAGTCATCTCTGCTGGAGGAGGGGGAATATCAGCGAGCACGGACGTAAGGATCATCCGAAGCCAAATTAAGTGTGGTGGAGAGGAGACCCTACACGAGTCAAGAGCTCATACAGCGCTGCGTCTCATTGGTCATCCATAAGAGCAGGATCCACCAAGCGCGCAGCAAAACGAGGAACAATGTCCTGGATGGGCACTTCCCATGGTTGTCGACGAGCATGTGGGCGGTTACAAGCCATAGTTGAGAGGGTTCTTTGGAGGCGAGAAAAGAATGAACCTTTGGTTCAGATTATGAAGACTAGGCACAGGAAAATTTGTACATAGTGGAGCTATTTCCAAGACCTGGGAAATGAAAGTTCTGGGGAATATAAGTTTGGCTTCAAAGGAGGGTGAAAAGACATCTCCAATAAAGCAATGCTTTAGATGCAGCGCCAAGAGTGCTGCGCTACAACTAGCGCACCCCGTGCAAAGCGCATAGACGCTAGCGCTAGATGTGCAGCGCTACAAGTAGCGCATCACGTACAAAGCACATGTGCGCTAGCGCTAAGAGCATTGCGCTCCAAGTAGCGCACCATGGGCAGAGCACTAGAACTAAAAGCTCCCCACCAATAGATCAAAGATCTAATAATAATGATAAACCATTAATTAACCAAAATTAAATTCTGTTAAGGAAAGATTTCTCAAAATCTTTCCAAATAACAAAATTGTGCTCTGTAAATCAGAGCGCCGTTGGATCAATGATCCAATGGTAAATAAAATTACCAAAGACAGAATAAATTCTGCATGGAAAGATTTCCCAATCTTGGTAAAAAAACAAGAAGATTATCTTCTGTAAACCAGAAGCCTTTGGATCAAAGATTTAACGATGGGAAATTCCCCAAATCAATTGGAGAAAAGATCTTCTTAACTGATTCAACAAATCAGCCTCCCCTATATAAAGGACCCAAGACTTCAAGTCTTAAAGAGAGGAACTCCCCATAAACTTTGAGAAAATCTCAGAAAGAAGAAGAAGCTCTCAACAAAAGAAGACAATTCTTTTTCAAGGTAAAAAGAATAGAAAGACGAAATCGTCTCAATATAAACAGAAGTATTTACTTGTTTCACAGTTCATAGATCTATAAGACAAAGTTGTATTTCACAAAAAGTGATTATGAACATCTCATTATAAAAGGGGAGAATTATTCAATTCTCTTAGGATCACAGATCCATAAAGGCAAAACCTTTCATCAAAAAAAAGATTGAAATATCTTCTATGAACTAAGAACTTTGTTCTTAGAATCTTGAGACGAAATCTTTTATCAAAGAACAGATAATCTGCAGAGCGCAAAGTTAATCTAAGAAGAGCCTTAGCGCTCCTAATTCAAAAGTGCCTTAGTACTCTTCATCTAGCGCAAAGCGCTGCAGCGCCATAGCGCTTCAGACACAGCGCACTACGCTCATTGGCTAGCGCTTAGCGCTAAGCGTGCTACATACTCCTCACGTGTGCGCCGCATTACTAAAAGCGCTCTGCGCTCATTACATTGCACCAGTGCCAAACGCCTCAATGCTTCAACTAAAAGCGCATCAGCGCTCTATATCTAGCGCTAAGCGCATCAGCGCTCTTCATTTAGCGCTAAGCGCATTAGCGCTTCATATCTGGCGCTAGTGCCAACTGCACCACATACTTTTATGTGCGCTTGGACAGAATATAAAATGTTCTTTGAGTAAGCCTGGGGCTATGAGAAATGCACAGCATTCAATTAAAGACAAAATATTGCCAGAGACTAAACCGATGCTTAGCATTTTTTAAAGGGATCGGGCTCAAACAAACATCAAACAACTCAAAAACAAATGTTGAACATTGTAATTGAATGGACTTAGCACAAATTGGCCATAAGTCCTCAATTCAGATTAATTGAGTTCATATGCTCATAAATCACAGATCTTATTCCCAATTGGACTACAGGTCTCTCAACCCATATCGGTTTAAGGGTACATCTCCGAACTCCTCTGATATTTGTCGTTGTAATCCTTCAACGTCTTCAGAGAGATGACAGGTCCCGACAACCATACATTTCATGGACTGTGGGGTCCTTAAGCCCATGGACTATGACGTCCTTAACCTTGACTGTGAGGTCTTTAAACTCACGGACTATGATGTCCTTAACCTTGACTGTGAGGTCTTTAAGCTCACGGACTATGATGTCCTTAACCTTGACTGTGAGGTCTTTAAACTCACGGACTATGATGTCCTTAACCTTGGACCGAGATGTCCTTAAACTAACATTGGACCGTAATGTCCGTAAACTAATTATCGATCGCAATGTCCCTAAACTAAACAATATAGCCCAATTGCTCTTTTGTTGGATCTAAACGATCCCGTTAAGTTGATCTTAGTCTAAAATGAGACTAACGTATCCTTAACACACGTTTAAGTTGATCTTAGTTCCAAATGATACCAACGTATTCTTATTCCCAACCCCCAAACCCAAATCTAAGAAGATACGGATTTGGACTAATCCACGCCCTACGGGCGACAACATACATTAGTCTCCGTATACAATCCACGGGCAACCAAAAACAAAACAAATACCCACGACACGAAGTGACCATCTGGAGAAGGAGAAAGTGGTTACCGCGATGCGGTAGCGTAATTAACTGCAGAGGCTTGCGTCTGCAGGGAAGAACGTCCCCACAATCAAAAACCCCTCATCAACGAGGGGGAATCTGACGAAGTCTGCTACATCGGCCGCATCCGTTTAAACCTTCGATACATGGTGCCATAAATCAACTTGGCATCTTCGGAGAGGTGGACGGATAGTACCAATTAGCATCTGCCCCGAAATTCAGGCAAGACGGACCCGTGCGGTCGCATCTCCGTGTTTCGACGGGGAACAGATTCTGGCATGCCCGGTGGGACCTTTTTCTCTTTCCACTCCACACTTCGTGTGTCGTGTTTTTCCCGTGATCAGATAATCACGGTGTGTACGTTTGTGGTTGCCCTTAGGGGAGTGGATAATGAAGTCGGCGCTTCGTCTCTATGAAGAATGGCGTTTGTTCCCACCTTAGCAACACAGGTTCTGTCATATCTGGTGGAGTCAAGTACGGGCCACTTGCAGGCTCAAATCTCTGCAATCCTGCTCTTCAAAAAATCAACGGGCTTCTCTTTGGGTCGATGCTCCCACCTCCCACCCTCGGTGCCTCAACGCCGATGGAGGAAGCCCAGAGGAAGTCTGTCGTCCACAGGCGGACTCCCCAAGCAGCTGCTTTACTGACGGAATCAGTCCTCAAACAACCGGCACCTGCCGAAGACCAAGGTCGACGCAGGGGGTAGAATATTCAAGCTCTCAAAGGAAAAAGGGGGCAGGCTCAGCAAAATCCTGAAGCTAATCAAATCTCGGCCGTAAGAAACAGTCGACGTCGATATCGGCATCATACAAAATGAGCTGGGGGCAGTTCTCCGTATAGGCCCGTTTCAACCCCAGTGGTGAATGTTGTTGTTCCAACTAGGAACAGCTTCAAACTGTTGCGAAGGGTCAGACAAAATTCTCCTACTGCAATATTAAAAAAGTCTCCGCAGCCCATGGAGATCCCACGAGAGCATAAACGAGTTCGCTCCCTGAGACAACTTTCATCATCTATATGTAAGGTGTGGAAGCAGGTAGACGTCGATATCGGCATCATACAAAATGAGCTGGGGGCAGTTCTCCGTATAGGCCCGTTTCAACCCCAGTGGTGAATGTTGTTGTTCCAACTAGGAACAGCTTCAAACTGTTGCGAAGGGTCAGACAAAACTCTCCTACTGCAATATTAAAAAAGTCTCCATAGCCCATGGAGATCCCACGAGAGCATAAACGAGTTCGCTCCCTGAGACAACTTTCCTCATCTATATGTAAGGTGTGGAAGCAGGTAAAGGGGAATCACCAAGACTGATCCTGATACAGCGGTTCCTCCAAAAATCAAAGCGGCTTTTCACAACAAAAGGCCCAATAAAGCTCAAATGCCCAGAGCAAACACCAAAGGCCAAAATTCCAAACATCCCAAGCCTGGGGGCATGGTAGTTCACATAGTCTATGTGGTGAATTCCAAAGATGAAGTTTGAGCTTCTACTAGTCACCGACCTCAAACTCGGTCCTTGACAAAAGATCAACTGCAACGTGAAAATCTGCAGGAGATGCTTTCTCAGGCAGCATCACTCGCTAATCCATCGTCTAAGGCAAACCCCGAAGATGCACCTGGAGAAAGAATAGAGAAGGAGTACGCGAGGATATGAATGACCTCTCCTGGTGCTTTGAAAATGAGGATGAAGACTAGTTGATCTCAGAATTTCCACCGGCGCCAAAAGAGCTGGAAGATGGGATACATACTACTGCAGATGATCTCAGGAAAATCGACTTGGGAACGGCGAACGACCCACGACCGATGTTCGTCAGTGAGCTTTTGTTTGAAGAAAAGGTGGCTACGCTAAAAGATGTGCTCATGCAGTATAAAGACTGTTTCGCATGGAACTATTCCGAGATGCCAGGACTAGATCCAGAGATTGCTGTACACAAATTGGCAATATCCCCGGACGTCAAGCCGATCAAATAAGCACCGAGAAGAATGCGGCTCGAGCTTAAGATAAGCATCAACGCCGAGGTCAAGAAGCCAATCGACTCCAGTTTCATCGAAGAGGTTCATTACCCTGACTGGATCGCCAATATCGTCCCAGTGATGAAGAAAAATGGGACGGTGTGCATATGTATGGAATTTCGGGATCTCAACAAAGCTTGCCCAAAAGACGACTTCCCAGTGCCAGTTACCGAGCCGATGATAGACAATACGTCCACTCATGAAGTTTTCTTCTTCATGGACGGCTTGTCAGGTTACAATCAGGTAAAGATGCATCCCGAGGACCAAAAGCATACCGCCTTCCGGACCCCTTTGGGTATATTCTGCTACAAGGTAATGCCTTTCGGTCTAAAGAACGCCGGTGCCACCTATCAGAGGACCATGACAAAAATTTTCGATGACCTCATACATGAAATCGTCGAATGCTATATCGACGACCTCGTAGTATAAAGCAAATCATACGAAGAACATTTAGAGCATCTGAAGATTGTGTTTCAATGCCTTCGGAAATACAACCTGAAGATGAACCCTCTCAAATGCGCGTTCAGAGTTTCCTCGGGAAAATTCCTAGGATTCATCATACGACATCGAGGCATCGAGATAGACCCATCGAAGATCAATGCGATCATGGAAATGCCCCCGCCAAAGACACTCAAGCAGCTACGATCTCTCCAAGGAAAGCTCGCATATATCCGGCGATTCATAACCAATCTTTCGAGCAAGTGCCGCCCCTATAGTCACCTGATGAAAAAGGGAACCCCGTTCGTCTGGGATCATAAATGCCAAAGCGCACTGGACGAAATCAAGCAATACCTGCAAAATCCGCCAGTGCTGGCCGCTCCCGTTAAAGGAAAACCTCCTGTCCTGTATACGACAGCCCTCGAAGGTTCTTTAGGCGCGCTGTGGGCACAAGAGAACGATCAAGGGAAAGAAAGAGCTCTCTACTATCTAAGTCGAGTTCTCCTGGGGGCAGAAAGCAACTACTCCCCCATTGAAAAACACTGCCTAGCGTTGATCTTCGCGGTAACGAAGATCAGACACTACGTGTTGGCGCATGAAGTCCATCTCATATCAAAAGTGGATCCTCTCAAGTATTTGATGTCAAAATCCATATTAACGGGGTGTCTCGCTAAATGGGCCCTACTCTTGATGGAATTCTCGATAACTTATCCGCCTCTTAAGGCAGTGAAAGGCTAGGCCATCTCCGACTTCCTCGCTGAGCACCCGATACCCGCCGATTTTCCTTTGAACTGCGAATTGCCAGACGAACATGCGTTTGACACGATCGACGGGGATGATACCCGGTGGGAACTCTATTTTGATGGAACGTCTTCCATGAAGAAGCACAAACAAAGCACCCCTATAATCAAATCAGGGGTAGGCCTCATCTTCGTGACTCCACAAGGAGGGATAACGCGCTTTGCCTTCTCCTTAACAGAGCCAAGGACGAACAATGAAGCCGAATGTGAAGCTTTGATAGTAGGTCTTGAGATCGCCGTCGACATGGGAATTGAAAACCTCCTCATATACGGAGACTCCTAGCTGGTCGTTAGTCAAGTAAACGGTGACTATCAAACGTGCAAACCAGAGTTAGTGAAATACGGCAAGAGAGTGCAGCAACTGCTGACTCAAATTCCTTCCTACGCCCTGGAAAGCATACCGTGTGCGGAAAATAGCAAGGTGGATGCGTTAGCCAAGCTCGCTAAAGAACTGGCTGACGAGAGCCTCGATGACGTGAGGATCATTATGCAAAGCCGTCGGGTTCTTGCACCGGCAGAAATATCTCCGGAGTCGTCCGAAGAAAAGGGAGCGACCGAGCAAATGGCTATGCAAATAAAAGACCAGGAAAAGGCTGAGGATTGGAGAGAAGTCTTTATAGACTACTTCAAATCCCGTCGAACACCTAAAGATGCGTCCTCAAGACATCAGCTTATGAAACGAGCTCTGTCTTTCGCCTTCGTCAATGATACTCTGTATAAGAGATCATTTGATTCTCTGTGGTTAAGATGCCTGGGACCTGAAGAGGCAAGGAGATTCGTCCAAGAAACTCACGACGGACTCTGCGGTTCTCACCAAGCCGGGCCAAAGATGAAGCTAAAGATCAAACGGATGGGTTATTATTGGCCCACGATGATCCAAGACTGCTTAGAATACGCGAAGCAGTGCCACTCGTGCTAGATTCACGGGGACTTTATCTATCAGCATCCAAATCCACTACATCCAACGGTGGCTAGCTGGCCGTTCGAAATGTGGGGAACTGACATAATCGGCCCCATCGAACCAGCATCGTCCAGAGGACATCGATTCATTTTGGCGACAACTGATTACTTCTCCAAATGGGCAGAAGCAGTACCGCTGAGGGAAGTGAAGACGGAGAATATCCTCCATTTCTTCAAGACACACGTCATTTATCGGTTCGGCACTCCGCGACGGATTATCTCCGATAACGGGCCAGCCTATAGAAGCCACAAGATTAGCCGCTTCGCACAATAGCATAACATAGATTGGAGATACTCTTCAGTCTATAATCCTCGAGCTAACGGTCTAGCTGAGGCTTTCAACAAGACCTTGACGAAGATCGTGAAAAAGACGGTATCTCGAAATAAGAGGGACTGGCACGAGAGACTGCATGAAGCTCTCTAGGCATATCGAACTACGTTCAATACGGCCACGAACACAACGCCGTATGCATTGGTATTCGGTACGGAAGCGGTATTCCCCCTCGAGATAGAGTTACCCTCTCTACGAGTGGAAGTTCACTACGAGCTAACAGACGAAGAAAATGCTCACCTCCGGCTCGAGGAACTTGACGCCCTTGATGAAACCCGGCTCATAGCGCAATAAAATCTGGAGGCTTATAAAGCAAAGATGACGCGCTCATATGAGAAATTGACTAGGCCGAGAACTTTCCGCCAAGGCGAACTCGTACTAGTGGTCAAAAGACCTATGATCCCTAATCGTGCCAAATGGGAGAAATTCGAGCCGAACTACGAAGTCCCCTATATCATAGACAAAGTCTAGCAGGGTGGAGCCTATCTACTCATGGACATGCATGGTGAAAGACCTTTCAAGCCAATAAACGGTCGCTTCCTAAAGAAATACTACGCCTGACGAGTCACGGCCTAGGTCAACGATAGATAACGATGCCTATGTCCGCTCGCTATCTTCCTAAGCCTAACCTCTGTAAGTAGTAGCCGGCTTCCTAATGTCGGACCGAAATGTCCTAAAACTAACAACGGACCGAAATGTCCTAAAACTAACAATGGACCGAAATGTCCTAAAACTAACAGCGGACCGAAACGTCCTTAAACTAACGATAGACCACTTTGTCCTAAAACTGGCTGTTGACCGAGACGTCGATGAACTACTATAAACTACAGCATCCCAAGGCTGACAAAAAAAACGGTATGTCCATAAACAAATTGGGCACGGATGAAAACCCGAAAGGACTCCGTGAGTAAAAACAGCAGGGCTACCGGCGAGTTTTGTGAAAACCCGAAAGGGCGCAATCGTTAAAACACACTTACAAGGTCGTCTCGACCTTGTAAGGAGAAACCACCTGCGTGAGATCCTTACGACTCACAAGGGAGCAATACACTTAAGGATCCCCACGATTCCTAAGGAGAAATTACACTTACGAGATCCTCACGACTCGTAAGGAGAACCCTCTTATGGGACCCTCACGGCTCATAAGATTCAAAAGTCTTAAACTACAGGGATCTGAATCTGTTCTTAAGCGGCCACCACAACCTCTAATGCTGCCCTACAAGCGGCTCAATGCGGACCCTTGTATACAATCCACGGGCGTGAATAAACATTTCCCTAACAAAGTCCCATCCGTGACTAGGGATATGTTTGCAACAGTGAACCCCCCTTGTAAGCCCTCTCGACTTATAAGGAGAAAACTCTTTTGGGAGATCCTTACGACTCTTAGAAGAAAACGCACTTAGGAATGCTCACGATCCCTAAGGAGAAAACACACCTACGAGATCCTCACGACTTGTAGGGAGAAATACCTTTATGAGACCCTTATGGCTCATGAAGTCGAAAGCCTTAGTCAACAGGATCTTAACCCTGATTGCTAAGCCACCTTTGCTCGACAGCGACAGAGGCAAATGATGATTCGCTCCTGGCAATATCCCAGTTATAGCAGTGCTGATGCCAAAATCGGTGTCTAATTCCAAGCTTACACCGAAAAGCCAGCGAGCCACACATGCATATGAAATAGCCGAAATGATGGGGCAACTTGCAAACAAATTCAGCAAGTAAAAATATATGCATGCAAAATAACCGAAATGATTGGGCAACTAGCAATAAAAAGCAGCGAGTAAAAATAAAACAAATAGACGAAATGATTGGGCATCGCGAAAAATAGCCGAAATGATTGGGCAATCGCGACCTTCGCGATATAAAAGCTGAAATGATAGAGCATCGCGGAAAGAAATAAAAAAATGAAATTTGTGCCCTACAGGTGATATCACATCAATCCCTGTATACAATCCAGGGGCGCAAACAAAGAGGGAATCACACCTTTCCTCCCCAGGCTCCATTGGAAGAAGAAGCCAAATCTCAATGGTTCACAGACAGCCTGGAGATCATCTCAATATCCGTCTCATTTCAACAGACACGATATCAACAAATCAGAGCTGCGGCAAAATTCCCAGTTCCATGACTCGACGATGAATAGACGACTGAGAGTCAACCTTTCCTAGTCACGTGGAACGCGGTTTATGTCAATCCTGAGCTCGTGGGAAACATCCAGAGCAGAGCCTGGTCCTCGCAGAACACGGCTTTGTCAATCAGACCCCGTGGGAAGAATTCAGAGCAAATTCCTGGTCACGTGGAACACGGCCTATGTCAATCCTGACCCCGTGGGAAATGTCCAGAGCGGATCCTGGTCCTCGCAGAACACGGCTATGACCCCGTGGGAAGCATCCGGAGCAAATTCTTGGTCACGTGGAACGCGGCTTATGTCAATCCTGACCCCGTGGGAAACGTACAGAGCGGAGCCTGGTCCTCCCAGAACACGGCTATATCAAACCGACCCCGTGGGAAGCATCCAGAGCAAATTCCTGGTTACGTGGAACACGGCCTATGTCAATCATGACCCCGTGGGAAACATCCAGAGCGGAGCCTGGTCCTCGCAGAACACGGCTATGACCCTGTGGGAAGCATCCAGAGCAAAATTCTGGTTTCGTGGAACGCGGCCTATGTCAATCCTGACCCCGTGGGCAACGTCCAGAGCGGATCCTGGTCCTCGCAGAACACGGCTATGACCCCGTGGTAAGCATCCAGAGCAAATTCCCGTCACATGGAACACGGCCTATATCAATCCTGACCACGTGGGAAACGTCCAGAGCGGAGCCTGGTCCTCGCAGAACACGGCTATGACCCCGTGGGAAGCATCCAGAGCAAATTCCTGGTCACGTGGAACACGGCCTATGTCTATCCTAACCCCGTGGAAAAAGTCCAGAGCGGATCCTAGTCCTCGCAGAATACGGCTATGACCCAGTGGGAAGCACCCAGAACAAATTCATGGTCACGTGGAACGCGGCTTATGTCAATCCTGACCCCGTGGGAAACGTCCAGAGCGGAGCCTGGTCCTCGCAGAACACGGCTATGACCCTGTAAGAAGCATCCAGAGAAAATTCCTGGTCACGTGGAATACGGCCTATGTCAGTCCTGACCCCGTGGAAAATGTCCAGAGCGGATCCTGGTCCTCGCAGAACACGGCTATGTCAGTCAGACCCCGTGGGAAGCATCCAGAGCAAATTCCTAGTCACGTGGAACACGGCCTATGTCAATCCTGACCCCATGGAAAACGTCCAGAGTGGAGCCTGGTCCTCGCAGAACACGGCTATGTCGTACCGACCCCGTGGGAAGCATCCAGAGCAACCCTTGACTCCGTGAAATGCGGATAAAGTCAACCCCTGACACCATATGGCCAATGTCAATCTTGACCCCGTATGGCTTATGTCAACCTTTGTCGTAGAGCAATGCTCCGACACTTCCTCGTCTTTAAGTAAAGCTTCGACTTGGACATATATCACCCCCTTGTCGTCGAGCAATGCTCCGACGTTTCCTTGTCGTCAGGCAAAGCCTCAACTTGGATACATGATAGCTCATAACTCCCCTTGACGTTTAGCAAAGCTCCGACACGGAAAAAATCCCAACTCATAACCTTCTCAACCAGAGCAATGATCCATCTAAATAAAAAAAATAAAATAAATATATACATTAATTCATAACTTCACCATCATAGAGCAACGCTCCGTTTCGGGGATAAATCAAATCACAAATATCTTAACTTGAAAAGGAAGGGCACGATCTTGCAAAGAGATTTAAATAAACTATCAACGGAATGCTCTCTCTGTCATATACAGGCTACGCTTACTAAGGTAACGCGCCGACAACAGAGAAAAGAGAAGAAAGCGACAAGGAGAACATTTGATTCGCATTCGGTTAAACGTTCAAAGCATACCCATTCATGCATGTGCAAAAGATTTAGTGCATAAAATAAACACACGGAAACGAGGAATTTGCTATTCATACTTCAAAAAGTTCTTACAATAATGAAAGCAGTAAGCGAAAACATCATCAAAATGATTATAATGGCAAGACATCAAATCCAGGACACAGATTGAGAAATTCAAAGGTGAGACCATCCAAAAAATTTTGAGCCTCTCGGACCATCTTCGTATGCATCCTCTCACGATCGCAAGCGTCAGGGTCCCCACTGATGTTTTCCACCCTTCGATAGGCAGCAAGTATCGCCGCTTGCTGAAAAGCTTGATGCAGGATATCAACAAGGTTGTCTCGCCTTTTCTTTGAGATTAGGCCCATCAGATACACCGAGTGCACCTTATCTTCGGCGTCGTCCAATGCCTTAAGCGGCATGCCTAGAATGAATAAGGGGAGCGCTTCCCAGATCGCTCTCACGATAAGCTTCAAAAAGGAGGAACGACGAGAAAGCAGAGGAACGACGAGAAAGCAGCCGACCATTGTATGCATCAAAGCGGCCCATAATTTTAGCACACTGGGCATTTGTGAATTCTTGGTTTTGGGAACGACCGAGTGCGCGAATGTCCCCGTAAGAAATAATCTCGTCAAGGTCATACATGTGAGCGTCCATAATCGTCTGAAAAGGAAAATCAGTAAGAATTAGTGGACAGAGTGATTAAGAAAAGCTTATTGAAGCAGATGCGGGATTTAAACAACTCTTGATATCCCCAAGGTGGGAATAAGTGCTAATTAAATCACCCAATGGATTTAATTCTGTGAAGTCAAGAGAGAAATCCTAAAAAGTTCCCTCAGGCCAAAGAGTTAAACTCCTCAAGAGCAATGCTCTGCATACAGGAGTGACACCTGTCAAAGTCAGTTGTGAAGGAAATTTAAAAAAAATTCCCCGGAATTCTAAAGGGTCATGCTCTGTAAAGAGGACGAAATGATCCATCAAGAAACCCTGAAAGCAAAGCTTTCTGCAAAAGTAAAAACTTCGAGAGCTTTAAGATCTATAAAGTGAATTCCAAGAATTCTTCATCAATGGGTCGAAAGAAACCCTAAGAAGGTTTTTCTTTTTCAGATCCATGATCCAAATAGAGCAAAGCTCTGAAAACGAGTTCAAATCTTACCAAAAAGAAAATATCTGACAGAGTTTTTTAAGAGACTTCTTAAAAAAAAGAGCAATGCTTTGAAGGAGAAATAATTATCAGAAAGAAGATGAACAATGGTCACCTCAGAGGGCCAAAAGCCCTATTTATAGGCATTGAGAGTCGTTTCAACTTCCAAAAGTTGATCCAACGACTGAGAGGCTACCACCGCTGCACTCACGTATGGGCCACGTAAGCGCAACGGTGTGGGGTCATTTGTTTCCCCAATCAAAGCAAAGCTCTGTTCAAATTCCGAGATTTGAAATGAAGCGACGCTTCGTGAAGAGCGCCAACAATGAATGCGCCAGCACTAAGAGTCAAAGACCCTGAAACGGCGCTCACTTGCAAAGCACGAAAGCGCTAAGCGCCAAGAGCGCTAAGCGCTAAGTGCGCTAACCGCCAAGAGCGCTTCATTACTTACACCTGGTTATAACAAGTTTAGTTATGCAGCGCATAAGCGCCTGACAAAGGAATAACAAAGAATTAAAAATAAGAGGAGCACTTGGAAGATAATATAATACTTAATTAAACATTTTTTTACTATTACAATATAAACAGATCGCCAAATATGGGATCAAAAGGACAGGGGTTTGCAAAGCTAAGAATGAGATTATCTAGTTCCCTCTCTGTTCTTTCCACCGTGTCAAAACGGCGATCTTCTCGAGGAGTAGCCACCCATCCATCAGCGCCGCACTCACCAGAGAAAGTGGAGATAACGACCCGACGAACCCGTATCTGACTCAGCAAATGGACAGAGCAATCCCTCAGGGCTTTAGTGATCAAATGCGCCTCGAAGAAGCACTCGATCTTGTCTTCAGCAGCATCGAGCATTGCCGAGTTCATCTCTGCTGGAGGAGGGGGAATATCAGCGAGCACGGACGTAAGGATCATCCGAAGCCAAATAGAGTGTGGGGGGAGAGGAGACCCTACACGAGTCAAGAGCTCGTACAGCCCTACGTCGCATTGGTCATCCGTAAGAGCAGGATCCACCAAGCGCGTAGCAAAGCGAGGAACAATGTCCTGGATGGGCACTTCCCATGGTTGTCGACGAGCATGTGGGCGGTTACAAGACATAGTTGAGAGGGTTCTTTGGAGGCGAGAAAAGAAAGAAGCTTTGCTTCAGATTATGAAGTCTAGGCACAGGAAAATTTGTGCATAGTGGAGATATTTCCAAGACCTGGGAAATGAAAGTTCTGGGGAATATAAGTTTGACTTAAAAGGAGGGTGAAAAGACACCTCCAATAAAGCAGTGCTTTAGATGCAGCGCCAAGAGCGCTGCGCTACAACTAGTGCACCCCGTGCAAAGCGCATAGGTGCTAGCGCTAGATGTGCTGCGCTACAAGTAGCGCATCACGTGCAAAGCACATATGCGCTAGCGCTAAGAGCGTTGCGCTCCAAGTAGCACACCATGGGCAAAGCGCTGGAACTAAAAGCTCCCCACTGTTAGATCAAAGATCTAATAATAATGATAAATCATTAATTAACCAAAATTAAATTCTGTTAAGGAAAGATTTCTCAAAATCTTTCCAAATAACAAAATTGTGCTCTGTAAATCAGAGCACCGTTGGATCAATGATCCAATGGTAAATAAAATTACCAAAGACAGAATAAATTCTGCATGGAAAGATTTCCCAATCTTGGTAAAAAAACAAGAAGAATATCTTCTGTAAATCAGAAGCCTTTGGATCAAACATCCAACGATGGGAAATTCCCCAAATCAATTGGAGAAAAGATCTCCTTAACTGATTCAACAAATCAGCCTCCCCTATATAAAGAACCCGAGACTTCAAGCCTTGAAGAGAGGAACCCCCCCTCCCCCCCATAAACTTTGAGAAAATCTCAGAAAGAAGAAGAAGCTCTCAACAAAAGAAGACAATTCTTTTTCAAAGTAAAAAGAATAGAAAGACGAACTCGTCTCAATATAAACAGAAGTTTTTACTTGTTTCACATATCATAGATCTATAAGACAAAGTTGTCTTTCACAAAAAGAGATTATGAACATCTCATTATAAAGCGGGGAGAATTATTCAATTCTCTTAGGATCACAGATCCATAAAGGCAAAGCCTTTCATCAAAAAAGAGATTGAAATATCTCCTATGAACTAAGAACTTTGTTCTTAGAATCTTGAGACGAAGTCTCTTATCAAAGAACAGATAATTTGCAGAGCGCAAAGTTAACCTAAGAAGAGCCTTAGCGCTCCTAATCTAATAAGAGCCTTAGCGCTCCTAATTCAAAAGTGCCTTAGTGCTCTTCATCTAGCGCGCTATAGCGCTTCAGACACAGCGCACTGCGCTCATTGGTTAGCGCTAAGCGCGCCACGTGCTCCTCACGTGTGCACCGCATTACTAAAAGCGCTCTGCGCTCATTACATGGCACCAGCGCCAGACGCCTCAACGCTTCAACTAAAAACGCATCAGCGCTCTACAACTAGCGCTAAGCGCATTAGCGCTTCATATCTGGCGCTAGTGCCAAGTGCACCACATACTTTTATGTGCGCTTGGACAGAATATAAAATGTTCTTTGAGTAAGCCTGGGACTATGATAAATGCACAACATTCAATTAAAGACAAAACATTGCCAGAGACTAAACTAATACTCAGCAATTTTTTAAAGGGATCGGGCTCAAACAAACATCAAACAACTCGAAAACAAATGTTGAACATTGTAATTGAATGGACTTAGCCCAAATTGGCCATAAGTCCTCAATTCAAATTAATTGAGTTCATATGCTCATAAATCACAGATCTTAGTCCCAATTGGACTACAGATCTCTCAATCCACATCGGTTTAAGGGTACATCTCTGAACTCCTCTGATATTTATCATTGTAATCCTTCAACGTCTTCAAAGAGGTGACGAGTCCCGACTACCATACATTTCATGGACTGTGGGGTCCTTAAGCCCATGGACTATGATGTCCTTAACCTTGACTGTGAGGTCTTTAAACTCACGGATTATAATGTCCTTAACCTTGGACCGAGATGTCCTTAAACTAACATTGGACCGTAATGTCCGTAAACTAATTATCGACCACAATGTCCCTAAACTAAACAATAGAGTCCAATTGCTCTTTTGTTGGATCTAAACGATCCCGTTAAGTTGATCTTAGTCTAAAATGAGACTAACGTATCCTTAACACACGTTTAAGTTGATCTTAGTCCCAAATGAGACTAACGTATCCTTAAACCCAACCCCCAAACCCAAATCTAAGAAGATACGGATTTGGACTAATTCACGCCCTACGGGCGACAACATACATTAGTCTCCGTATACAATCCACGGGCAACCAAAAACAAAAAAAACACCCACGAAACGAAGTGACCATCTGGAGAAGGAGAAAGTGATTACCGCGATACGGTAGCGTAATTAACTGCAGGGGCTTGCGCCTGCACGGAAGAGCCTCCCCATAATCAAAAACCCCCTCATCAACGAGAGGGAATCTGACGAAGTCTGCTACATCGGCCGCATCCGTTTAAACCTTCGATACATGGTGCCATAAATCAACTTGGCATCTTCGGAGAGGTGGACGGATAGCACCAATTAGCATCTGCCCCGAAATTCTGCAAGACGGACCAGCGCGGTCGCGTCTCCATGTTTCGGCGGGGAACATACCTCACTCTTTAAAATCATATCCATGAAAACCCTAAAGAACATAAATAATTACTCGAGATTTATTTTGAAAGTATATAAAATATTTTCATAAAACCCCTCGAGATATATAAAATTACATTAAGGACCCTAGTAAATATAGGTTTAAGCGGGACCAATTCTCTTGAGCCTCAGGAAGCCGGAGAAAGTGGGTGCTTGCCTTTTTAAGGTAGAAAATTAAAACAGGGTTATCAATGGTAATTGTCCTGGAAAAAGACACAAATCCTGTCGTCCATGTACAGTAGTTACCGATAACTCCTAAACCTAATTCAGTATCCAAATTCTGTTATAAGTGTCTGACTCAAGTCTGAGTCCAAATCAATCTGAATCCAATTCAACATGAATCCAATATACCAAACATGAATATTTGAACCTGAACCTGAATACCGGAACAATATCAATCGTGCAACATGACTTGACCTGACTGAACCATGGCTATGACTTGACTTCATTACATGACTGCTTGATACATTCTGAAACCGTTTACATGAACAACTTATACCATGGTCTCGGCAAGTCTGATAATTACCAATCTGTATAATATACATTACGGGGTTTAACGGGGTAGACTGGTACGGAATGTGTTAAAAGTGGCACGATGATGGACACTAAAATACACCTACATGAACATCCTGTGCCGTTGTCCCGTGGGTTTTGACAACGCTTTGTACTTACATGTTGCCATAGTCCACGGGATAGTTGGACTTCTCTTGTATACACTGATACCTTCTGTACCAAACTACAAACAACTATGTTAGCATAACAAACAGATAATTTATCAGTTATATTCTCTTTACTTGTCTATTCCATTCTATCTTTTGGGACTTACCGAGAGATAGTTCGCCGACGACATTCATGTCTCTTCTTTCTTTGGAATGTTCGTCAGGAGGACCTGACTCTCAGGAGACCGAGCCCAGTCAGGACGATTTGGAGCAGTTCATAGAGGAGCCAGACTTCTAGTCTTTTACTTGTACTTATTTTCTTTTCAGTTCATATACCACTGTTTAGGCATCGCTTTTTATCATTGTAATTTTCTTTTCAGTTGTATGTAAAGAAAGAATGTTAATAAAAGTTAATGTTATTATTACATCTCTTGTTTATTCTTGTGTATTCATTTTATATTGCTTATTTACGCTTAATATGTTTATTTCTGAGTAAATACGTCGCGATCCATCACGTCTATTTCTCCGTACACTGGGAAGCGGGGCATGACATTCTTATCTTTATATTTTACTTACTTATTAAACCCATTTTCTTTTATTAATTACCCAAATCAATTAACCTATATTCCTTTCTCTATTTCATTTTAAACCCATACATCCATTTATTTTTTAAAACAAAACAATACTCAAACCCAAGCCTAAAACTCCTTTCTTCATTTTCTTTTATTTTCTTTCTTTTTTAAACCCTCTCCCTTCCCATGCACCCAACAGCTCAAACCTATAAGCCAATTTAAAACAAAACCCATTCAATTAAATCTATTTTTCCTATTAACCTAGGACCACCACTCCTATTCTTGCTTTTCCCTCCTGCTTCTACTTTCCTTTCTTTTATTCTCTTCTATAAAAGCCCTAAACATTCACTATCCTTTCAAAATCCCTCACTGTTCATCTTCCCACATTACTATGGGCCTCCCATACCGACGACTCTTCTTCTCCCCACACACTCTCTCTTTGTCATTCTTCTCCTTCTATATATAACACCCTCTCCTCTTTCATCTCTCCCCCTCTTCTTCTCATCTCGTTCTTTCTCTTCACGCAACCATGGCCGACCACCCTATGGCCGAACCCAACTTCCTTCATCACCAACTTCATTCCCTCCATCAACAGCATCTCTGTCTTCGTCGTCGGCCGCAATGTCAACAACCGCAACAGAACCGCCGCCATCGTCACCATCATCGTCGTCGTCGACAACTCCACCAAACCCTCAAACTTGTTAGCTAAGTGCTGCCGTTCTGAGCCAAGAAACGAAGCTCCAAGGCTGGGCCGAAGTTCACCCGACCTCCCTGATCATTTCGTAGCCTCCGGATCCCCATTCTGTCGATGTTGCGATTTTGCTCGAGTCAGTGCTCGATGAAATGCCACAATGGATTTTTCGTTTTCACATGTCCTAATCACGAGTAAGTCCTCTTGCCCTTTCTATCTCTCTCGATCTTTCCCACTTTCATTTCCTTGTCGTGCTCCCCCTAGATATCGCTGCCCTCACCTTATTATAGATTCCAATAAGACACAGTTTTTAAGTGTATTACGTACTGCCTTGTCTATAAAATCTTACCAATTTTTCTTGTTAATACTGTTGGCATTGAATCCTATAGTTAATTAACTTTTTATGAACCATAAAAAGTTTGCATGTGTAAATCATTGTTTATTTGTAGTTATTCATTTATTTAGTATTAATTAGTTTTTTTGTTGCAGCGGTAATGGTTATTATTCTCATACTTATAGCAATCACATTAAATAGTAGTATACATGTTTATATTAGTTTCCTATAAAGTTAAATGTATAGTTTGTTGTGGGTTTGTGTAGATAAAGTATTCTGACTTTACAATTATAATACAATTGTTTTTTTTTGGTTGTGACCTACCATTTTTATTAAATTTTCAGATAGGTCAATTTTTATTATATAATGTTAATTATAAGCATACAGATAGATTTATACATATTAGGTAACACATTAATAATTAGTTATATCATTAGTTTTATGTCCTAGAATTTTTGTCAATAGTTTATTTTTGGAACGTTAAGATTACATTTAAAATACGTTTAATTTCAAAAGTTAATTTTTTCTTAAAAGTAACATTAACTTGCCTAAGATAAGTTTTTCACAAAAATGCCCTTAAGATTAAAAAAAAAAGAAACATTTAATTGTTTCCTGATACACTTTAGTATTCTTTTATTTGAAAGTATTAATTCAAGATCAGATAAATTTCATAATTAACTTGACTGTATCTATGAGCTCTATGATAATTTCTGTGGTTAAAAAGTTGTTTATGTAGCAGATAACCTACCCGTTTTCTGTAACTGAACATCTATTCCAAATTTCTATATGATGCTAGAATTACCCTTATTATATGGGCTATAGGACATGAGACTGGAAATATATGCTACTATGCATATAATTAAACAGTATAAATGATATAGCCTGCATATGGATTTGTATATTTTTGTGCATCTGTAATGAGGATAAGGTAGCACTTACAGTGTGCTTTGAAACATAAAATTCCTAAACCAAATCCGTTAGTTCATCTCAGTGCTTCGAAATCCGAGGTCCAAACTAGTGTCACTCAACAAATCTAGTCTGAATATACAACCACCCACAAGCTCCTATAATTAAAGAAGTGGAGCGCACACAAATGGCACTCAAATAAATAGATTCCACTACATCTGAACACCAACTATTTTACTTTCCTCACTTAAACATCTGATCAAACTAACATCTTTGTCTCATAAGACCATAATCTTAGTAATTTTGAGTAGTGAGTGGCTTATACCATATTAATGTTCTAGTATAACTATTTTCTATAAACACTGTTAGTGATATATGTCTTAGATGCCATTATTATAAAGTATTGGATTGTTTATTACATTTTGGAAGCTTGGGATATTCACAGATATAATAACAGTCTTACTCAAAATGATAGTATGCTACTTGGTTTGATTCTACCTCAATATGTGTATATGTTGCTTTTAGCATATCGCTAACACATATTGGTAGAGCCCTTAGGATCTTTGCTTGACTACCAGCGTTGTGATGGCAGCCACACTAGTGGGGTTGGTAATCTATAACCACATCCTTATACAGGTCCTTAGTCGTAGGATTATCGAGACGGAGTATCGATACTCTAGAGTAGACTAGTGTATACGCTTCGCATCCCAGCATGGGAGATGGTCTGTCCCACAGCCATTGGTAAGTCGTACCGGAGATAGTGTACAGGTGCTCATTAGGTTATGAGTTGCACTAAACAGACTCGTTAGGAACTGTTGGTTGGTATTATACCTATCATCAGGTAGCAATTCCCGGGTGACATGAATACAGGTTAGTCTATTGACTTGACATTACTATTCGTCTCGAGTGTGTTCCCACTGTATTTAGATTATTATCCTACCACGGCTCAAAGGAGTCGTGCAAACATGTAGTAGTTGGGTACAGTCTCGAAGTACTTGGAGATAGTAGCGGTTAGATAGGATTCGTCTCTCCCGGTATTAGGGGTTGATATCACGCTGTGTTCGGAAAGCCATTACACAAAATCCCTTGCCAGGACAAGCGAGATTTACTGGTAGGTATTCCAGTAGTTTCTCAGGGTGTATTGGACTGTATGGAGATTGTCACAGATAGGCTCAGTAGAAGTTCGGATGAGTTTGCTCATCGGCCTTCTTATCGATAGATACCTGGGTAGCCGTTACGTGCAGCTAGTACCGCTGACGGATTTGTGGTTAAACCCATTTCCAGCATACTGTCGAGTCTTTAGAGTCCTACACAGAGGGTTTCCCTGCTTCGGACGAAACTATATAGAGGACGTATGGTTTTATGGCAGGGTTCCGATCATATACGTGTACTGGCTACACGGATGTTGTTCGAATGGATAATACTAGTGAGCTTCGGTTTAAGCCGGATTCTAGTATTATATTATTGGATTATTATTATCTCATTGTATTCGTATTTTTCGGAATACGAATACGGATATGTATATACAGTGAGGGCATTCTTGTAATTTCACAAGCGATGCTTCTAGAAGGAGGCACCTTATTATTTGGATTTATCTATGTTGAGAAATAGATTAATGAGGTGGAAAATGGAGATATTTGTGGCATGGTGAAGCATGACTCATTTGTGTTACTTTATTGGTTTGGACTCACTATTCAAGCATGGTTGATATTTTCAATTGGAAAATATTGTATGCTTGAGTGAGATGAGTGGAGTCATTCTTCACTTGCTTTCTCACTTGCTCATTTGCATTTTCACTTTCTCTCTCCAATTTCTCTCTTTCTTCCTCAAGACCTAAAATCTTCACATGTGTTGTGAGCCATTAGGTCTCTTGAGATAAAATACTCCATTAGATACTCTACATTTTCTAAGTTACCTAGCTTAGTGAACTAATTACCTTGGTTTAGAGGTTCGTGCTTAAAGTATAGACTTTCGGATGGATCATCTTCAACACGAGAAAGCCAACGATCAAGCGCGATCCGGATCTTCGAGGAGCTCAAGAGAAGGAAGAGAAGAAAACCCGAAGGACTAGAATCAAGGAGGTATAAATACTGACATGGTAGTCAGAACCTCCTAGTAGATATAGCTAGTTAAGGTTTCCGTAAATATCCTGGAGTTAAAGTCGTTGTTGCGAAGTAAGAAAAATCGTTTTTTGTAAATTCCACCTTCCCACAAGTGCGTGGGGTGTGCGATATTGACTTACAAACACGTCACATGACATGAGACATTATTACTTATGTGCATGACTTGTATGAGCACCTTATTACATGCTTGATTTGACTTGATCCGAACCATGAATATAACATGACATGACGTAACGAATCTGTTTTTAATGTACAGAAATTTGTTTAAAATTAAAGTACTAAATGGAGTATTTGCAACCATGAGTATGCTATAAGTATTTAATTTGTTTAAGAACAACAAGAAAGAAACTTGTAGCTTATTGGTAAAGTCTTGTACTGCTGTGACATAGCCTCTGTGTTCAAATCCCATCAGCCACATATTATTTTTAATGATTTTTCTTTTAAACTTTTTAGAAGCCTAAAAGTTTACACGTAAAAATGAAAAGCCTCGGAAATCAAACATGTGGGAAATGTTATATGAGCAAACACCAACACGTGGCACCAATCCGAGCACCCAACCCCACTAAACAACCAGCGAAGATGGGATTTGGGCCAGCGCCGCCGGTTTTCTCCGTCGGGAATGCTTCAAAAATTTTAACCCTAGTCTTTTGGCCTCCCCCTTAACCCCAGTGCTGTTTGTTTTTCTTGAAATTAAACAGAGAATTAAAATGAGGTATTAATCGAAAATTTTAATGCATTTTAATTCCATTCTACAGTCCTCAAAACCTTAATTTCTCCTATAAATACAACATCACACCCTAGCCCTCTCCATTCTGATATCCATTGTCAAAACTCTCAAATTTTTTCCAAGTCAATGAAGTGTACAAGTGGAGTTAGCCCAAGGTCATGTTCCAGCGACAATTCGGGACAATTCCGGCGACACCGCGACTCCACGAAGCCATCAAATTTATCATATATCTCATCTTTCTCTTTTCATCCAGTAAGTCCCCTCTCCTCCTATTCTAAAAAGTTCTCTTTTCAAAACACGTCGGAAGTGGAGTTAGCCCGACATCCGATTCAAAATTTATTAAAAAACCAAAATTTTCTTAATAACAAATCAACCATTTCTTTATATATTGTTTAGAAACCATAAACCAACATTGAGAACAAATTTCAATTTAAAATACCATGCTAAGCAACCTGTATTACATTTTTACAGTTAAATACCACAAAATTTACCTACGACATTCTTTTATCATAATTGCTCATATTACTTTTAGAAAAACCTCACGAGGTAATGAACTAGCTCTTACAATACTCATCATGACATAGCATGATTGCTTGAAAACTATATTTTTGTGGCTAATACAATTTTACATTAAAATACCATAAACTATTAAAAACCGTATTCTTTAAATTGTTTTAATTAAATTCCTTGCAATTAAGTCTCTACAACTCATTTTGGAGAACCCGATTTGGATGGCGGGTTATCGTACATTCTCAGGACTAGTAAAGAGAGATGCAGACCTCCTCACGGAGCATCCGATCTCGATGGAATTTTTAATACAATTTTAAAGAAAAATGTGATTTTCTATTTAATAAATAAATTCTATTTTTAATAATTATATACATATAAATATTATCAAAACATCTATTTTATATTTATAATAAATTCCATGTTTTCTAAACACAAGAATCACAAATTTCATGAATATACCATCACAAATCCATACAATTCCAATTTACACTAAAATACCATATACTATTCAATTTAGGTTTATAATCATTAGAATACTATCATATAAAAATTACATCCATGAAAACCCTAAAAATGATAAATAAATGCTTGAGGTTTATTTTAAAAGTTTATCAAAACTATTTTTCATAAAACCCCCTCAAGTTTATTAATTTACAATAAGTACCCTAGTAAATATAGGTTTAAGTGGGATCAATTCTCTAGAGCCTCAGGGAGCCGGAGAAAATTGGTGCTTGCCTATTTAAGGTAGGAAACTAAAACGGGGTTATCAATTGTAATTGGTTTGGAAAAAGTCACAAATCCTGCCGTCCATGTGCAGCAGCTACCGATAACTCCAAAACCTAATTTAGGAATCAAATTTTGTTTAAGTGTCTAATTCAGACAGAGTCTCAGTTTAAATTGAATACAATCCTTACATGAATACAATTCAAATATAACTCCAATTCAACATGAATCCTTATTTACTGGAAATTGAAACATGAATACTGGAATACTATACAATATCAACATGACTTGAACTGACCGAACCATGGATATATATGGACTTGATCACATGACTATCCGTTTACATCCTTATCCGTTTAAATGAACAATTGATATCATGGTTTCGGCAAGTCTTTCAACTATAAACAATACAATAAACATTATGGTGTTTTTAAAGGGGTAGATTGGTACAAAATGTATTAAAAGTGCCACGATGATGGTCACTTTAATACACCTAACCTGAATATCCATTGCTGTTGTCCTGTGGCTTAACGGGTCCTTGTGCTCCGTATACCATGGTCCACGGAATAGTTGGACTCCTCTCGTATACACTGGCATATTCTGTACCAAGCTACAAATAACAGCGTTAACATAATAAACATACATTATACCAGATATATTCTCTTTACCTGTTCAGTCTATTTCTATCTCTCTTTGGGACTTACCGAGCGATTGTTCGCTGACGACATTCCTTTTCTATTCTTTCTTTGGAATGTTGTCAGGAGGACCCGACTCTCTGGAGATCGAGCCCAACTCTGAAGACTTGGAGCAGTTCATAGAGGACCCGGAGCTCTAGTCACTTGTATATGCTTTTACTTTCAGTTCATGCCATTGTTTAGGCATTGCTTTCCACATTGTATTTACTTTTCAGTTGTATTGTAAAGAATGTTAATAAATAAAAAGTTGTTCATTTATATCTCATGTCTTTCTTGTGTACATTTGTATTATATTGCTTATTTACGCTTAACGTGTTTACTTCTGAGCAAATACATCGCGGGCCTACTCACGTCTCCTTATGTATACCGGGAAGCGGGGTATGACAGGTTTTGTTGCTGGCCCATGCATGTCAGTTCTGCATGGAAACCTAAGCAATATATTACAAGAATTATAAGAATCAACAACTAAAACATTCTTTATATTTCCTATTCCTTGAATCTATCATAACCCTATTTTTCTTTTAAGGTTATGGATTCCCCAAACAATACTTGCACCAACGTGAACGGCAACACCACACCACCACCTCTTCCACTTACACCTACCGTAGCAGTTCCGATCAATGAGTAGACGGTACTGCTCGAGCCAATAAAGAGCCTCCTGGAGGGACCGCATCAGCAGACCGCTATCCTCCTAAACCTTCCAGAAGCGAAAGCACCTGGAGTCAAGCAATTCCGGGCACTGCATCCTAAACAATTCTCTAGGAAAGAGAGCCCTTTGGAAGCTGAGAAATGAGCTCAATCAATCGAAGATGTCTGGCAGCAGCATAAGTGCCAGACATTACTTGGGTAAGGATTGTGAAGCTGCAACTTACCGATAACGCCCGAGTATGGTGGAAGGCAGAAGAAAGCCGTCTTACCCAGCCGATCGAATGGAAGACTTTTCGCGATATGTTCGACGCGAAGTATTTTCCCAAGACTGCCCGACTTGACATGGAGCAGCAATTCATCTACCTACAACAAGGCTCTATGTGGAGCAAATCCGTGGATGAGTATGATGCTGAGTTCACTATCTTGAGCAGGTAAAATATGTCTCAAATATTCGAATTTTCTGATATCACATACTGCACGGCTAACACAAGACTGTAACAGGTTCACGACACATCTCATACCGACTGCTAAGATCAGGTCCAGAAGATTTCAGCATGGGTTGGACTAGGAGATCCAAGCTGCATTATCTACAGGGGATTTCCCAACCCACGACTTAGCTTTGAAGGCTGCCCGTCGATACGAGGCAGTAGTGAAGAATAAGGGCAGACCTCAATCTGCCGGTATGAAGCGCCCTGCTACTCAAATAGCAGGAGGAGCCTTTTCTAGGCCACCTTTCGTACCTAGGAGACCGGGGGTACCTTTCAACCGTCTCAGTCCAGACTTTTGCACCTACTGCAGGAGGAATGGACACCTGTCGAAGGACTGCAGGCGTGCTGATCTCCTTTGCTTAGTCTGTGGCTTATCCACACATGATATTGGATCTTGTCCTCGTAGACTCAATCCAAATTCTGCACCAAGACCAGCAATCACCTATCCGCAACGGCCAGCTATCCATACACCTGCTCCTCTTCTTGCTCTCCCAGCTCCACCTCCTCGTGGACCTACTGCACCTCCTCCTCGTCAGTTCCATCAAGCACAAAGGAACCTACCTCAAGGACAGAGGAATGCTCCTCCAGCAAGGAGGAATGTATCTAGGCGACAAGCTTTCACAATGACTGTGGAAGAAGCTGAAACCACTGGCCAAGTCATCACTGGTAACTCTTTTCTTTCAAGATTTCTTTCAATCCTTATACATATCAAATATCTTTTCCTATACCTAAAACATATCCCACATAACTTAGGTACAATCTTAGTAGCCTCACTTCCTGCACTAGCACTCTTCAATACTGGAGTATCTTATTGTTTTATGTCGCAACGGTTCGTCCGAACTCATGCGATTCCAGTCAAACCGCTCATATCCAGCTGGAATGTCAGTTCAGGGAACGACGTTCTAAAGGCAACAATGGGATAAGACCTGTGTCCAGTGGTCGTCTGCAACAGAGAATTATATGCTGACTTCAATGTGCTGGACATACCGAACTTCGATGTAGTTTTGGGTATGGATTGGCTAGAAACTTTCTATGCTACCATCGACTGTCATTAAAGGAGGGTAGTGTTCGAGATTCCAGAGCATCCGGTCTTTTATTTCAAAAGTGGAGACCGTACCTTGGAGCCTAGCACATACAAAGCAAAACCGAAGAAGGTAGTGATTGCAACTCTAAAGGCGGGAGAAGATAAGCCAAAGGTAGTTCGAGAGTTCAATGATGTATTTCCTAAAGACATATCAGGATTGCCTCCTGATCGAGCTCTTGAATTTGGAATTGAATTAGTACCTGGAGCACAACCGGTAATCAAAGCACCATATCATTTAAGTCCAGAAGGTTTGAAGGAGATCTGTACTCAGCTGGACGAACTTCTGCAGAAAAGATGGATTCGTCCCAGTACTTCAAGTTGGGGATCTCAGAATATGCATTGATTATAGAGCTTTGAACGAAGTCACGATAAAGAACAAGTATCCACTACTGCGAATCGACGATCTGTTCGATCTGCTAAGTCTTGCATTTTCTCAAACTTAGATCTTCGTTCGGGTTATCATCAGGTGAAGGTCAAAGAGTCTGATATTCCGAAGACGACATTCAGGACTCACTATGGACATTATGAGTTTCTCGTGATGCCATTTGGAGTGACCAATGCATCAGCCATATTCATGAATCTGATGAACCAGGTTTTTCGAGAATACCTAGACAGGTTTGTTGTGATTTTCATCGACGACATCCTAGTATATTCAAAGAATCGGAAAGAGCACGCTGAACATTTGAGAATTGTCCAGGAGACTTTGCGACAATATCAACTCTATGCCAAGTACAAAAAGTGCGAGTTTTGGCTAGATCAAGTCGGATTTCTCGGACATATCATTTCAGGTGAAGGAATCTCTGTGGATCCAGCTAAAGTATCAGCAGTAAGCGAATGGCCGACACCAAAGATAGTGAAGAACATTCGAAGTTTATTGGGTTTACCAGGATACTACCGAAGATTTATTGAAGGATTTTCGAAGATTGCAACACTCCTGACCAAGCTTACACGTAAGGATGAAGTATTCGTGTGGTCAGAAGCATGTGAACAAGTTTTTGTAGAACTCAAGTCAAGATTGACAACAGCGTCTATTTTCGTAATACCGGACCAATCTGGAGGTTTCATAGTGCATTGCGATGCATCCGGTAAAGGATTAGGATGTGTTCTATATTAGCACGGTAAAGTTGTAGCTTATGCATTAAGATAGTTGAACATTCATGAGCGCAATTATCCAGCGCATGACTTAGAGTTGGCAGCTATTATATTTGCACTGAAGATTTGGCGTAATTATCTTCTTGGAGAACGGGTAGATATATACACAGACCACAAAAGTCTGAAGTATGTGTTTGCTCAGAAAGAGCTGAATATGCGGCAGAGAAGATAGTTAGAACTTATAGCGGACTTCGACATCAACCTAAAATATCATCCAGGGAAGGTGAATATAGTTTCTGATGCACTTAGTCGTCAACCACTGTCAATGAATCTCACCGCACAGTGGAAGCTACAACAAGATTTGCATCAGATCGAGATAGAAGTGGTCATGCCATGTAACGTTTCAAGTTTTATGAACTTACAAGTTCAGTCTACAATTGTCAATAAGATCAAAGCAGCTCAAGCAAGCGATGCCAAGTTTCAAAAGATAAGAGAACAAGTAGAAAGTGGACTTAGAACAGACTTCATCATCCATGTAGACGGATCTTTGAGATACGGAAGCAGATTATGTGTACCACAAGGTCCTGTTCAGGAAGAGTTGATGAAAGAAACTCACAGCTCTCCATACTCAGTACACCCTGGTGGTACAAAGATGTACAAAGATCCGCGGCAACATTACTGGTGGCATGGAATGAAGCGTGAAGTAGCCAGAAGCGTAGCCAAATGCTTGGTGTGTCAACAAGTAAAAACTGAATATCACAGGACTGCTGGTTTACTTCAACCGTTACCTATCCCAGAATGGAAGTGGCAACACATTACCATGTATTTTGTGACCGCTCTTCCTCGCAGCACAAAAGGTAACGGTGCAGTATGGGTTATTGTGGATCGACTCACAAAGTCGGCTCATTTTATTCCCTTTCGAGTTGGCCAATCTACCGAGACACCAGCAAAGAAGTACATGGAGGTAAGTTTGAATCTAAGTAAGATTTAACTCTTCAATATGTACTATCTCTGATACCCATGAACTCATGCAGGAGATCGTGAGATTACATGGAGTACCGGTTTGCATTGTCTCCGATCGTGACACCAGATTCCGATCGCAATTATGGCAAAGTCTGCAAGCTAGCTTGGGAATGAGTCTGAACTTTAGCACAGCTTACCATCCACAAACAGATGGACAGTCTGAACGAACGATTCAGATCCTTGAAGATATGCTAAGAGCTTGTATGTTAGACTTCGGAGGATCGTGGGAATATCACCTACATCTTGTGGAGTTTTCATGCAACAACCGGTACCAAGCGGGTATTGGAATGGCACCGTTTGCAGCGCTCTATGGAAGGAAGTGTCGTTCACCATTAAGTTGGGACGATATCAGAGATAGGGAACTCTTTAGACCTGAGATGATGGTGGCGACTATAAATGTAGTTCGCACTATCAGGGAACGAGTGCGCATAGCCCAAGGCCGACAGAAGCATTGGGCAGATGCAAAGCGCTGATACTTGGAGTTCCAACCGGGCGATCATGTCTTTCTAAAGATCTCTCCAAAACGTGGAGTGATTCGTTTTGGAAAGAGGGGTAAGCTAAGTCCGAGATACATTGGACCGTTCGACATACTCGAATGAGTCGGAGAAGTGCATATCGCTTGGCACTTCCACCCTCATTGGAAGGAGTGCACAACGTGTTCCACATATCCTAACTCCGAAGATATGTGAGCGACCCCAGCCATATCCTTGATCACTCCGAGCTCACTGAATAGACAGACTTATCTTATGAGCAACAACCCGTTGAAATCCTGGACAGAAAGGTAAAGTCACTTTGGAACAAGAAAGTTAACTTGGTTCGAGTGATGTGAAGAAAAGACTCACTAGGAGAATCAACATGGGAAAGAGAAGACGGCATGCGTGCAAGATACCCTTTCTTATTTGTAAATTAGTTCTTAAATAATTGTAAATGTCGAGGACGAAATTTTTGTAAGGAGGGTAGAATGTAACGACTCTGTTTTTAATATATAGAAATTTGTTTAAAATTAAAGTACTAAATGGAGTATTTGCAACCCTGAGTATGCTATAAGTATTTAATTTGTTAAAGAACAGCAAGAAAGCAACTTGTAGCTAATTGGTAAAGGTTTGCACTGCCGTGACATAGCCCCTGTGTTCGAATCCCATCAGCCACATATTATTTTTAATGATTTTTCTTTTAAACTTTTTGGAAGACTAAAAGTATACACGTGCAATACACATAAAAATGAAAAGTCTCAGAAATCAAATATGTGGGAAATGTTATATGAGCATACACCAACACGTGGCACCAATCCAAGCACCCAACCCCACCAAACGACCGGCGAAGATGGGATTTGGGCCGGTGCCACCGGTTTTCCCCGTTGGGAATGCTTCAAAAATTTTAACCCTGGTCTTTTGGCATCCCCTCTTAACCCCAGTACTGTTTGTTTTTTCTGAAATTAAACAGAGAATTAAAATGAGCCATTAATCCAAAATTTTAATGCATTTTAGTTCCATTCTTCAATCCTCAAAACCCTAATTTCTCCTATAAATACAACATCATACCCTAGCCCTCTCCATTCTGAAATCCATTATCAAAACTCTCAAATTTTTTCCAAGCTAAAGATGTGTATAAGTGGAGTTAGCCCAAGGTCAAGTTCCGACGACAATTCGGGAAAATTCCGGCGACACCGCGACTCCACAAAGCCATCAAATTGATCCTATACCTCATCTTTCTCTTTTCATCTAGTAAGTTCCCTCTCCTCCTGTCACGCCCCGCTACCCAGTGTACGGCAAAGGGGACGCGACGAGGTCCGCTACGTATATACTCAGAAGTACATACGCTAAGCGTATCTAAGCAATATAAAATAAATACACAAGAGACAAGAAATAAAAAGAACAACAACTTTTATTTATTAACATTCTTTGTACAATGCATGAAAGGAAATACAACTGAAATAAAAGATGCCTAAACAGTGGCATAACAGGAAATGAAAAGTACAGAGAGGAAAAGTGTACAATGAAACTAAAGTGCTGGATCTTCGGCAAATTTCTCCAAGTCTTCTGCAGATGGCTCGATCTCTGCCGGGTCCGAATCACCTGACGACATTCAAAGAAGAAAGAAATAGAATATCGTCAGCGAACAGGTCGCTCGGTAAGTCCCAAAGATAAGGGAGAAATAGAATAGACAGAGAGTAAGAGAGATAGAGAGAGTAGCTTTTACAGTTGTATTATATTGTTATATTGTTGTAGTATTGTGTTAACGCTGTTGTTTGTAGCTTGGTACAGAAGGATGCCAGTGTATACGAGAGGAGTCTCACTTGCTCCGGAGACTAAGGTGTCAGGAACTCAAGGAACCGTTTATGCCACGGTACAACAGCAATTGGATTCATGTTAGGTGTATTAAATCTGACCACCTCGTGCCACCTTTAACACCTTCCGTACCAATCTACCCCTTAAACCCCGCGATGTCTTATTTGTATTGTTATCTTGTAAATTGTATTGATTGTAAGATTGATTGACTGACTGACCGAAACCATGATATCAGGAAACGGTTATAACCATAGAGTCATGTAAATGGAATACTAAGAATCATGTAAAAGGAATATATATGCATGGTTCGGTTCAGTCAAGTTGTATAAATTGGTATTTGGATTCATGGATTCATGTGTTCATATTGAATTGGAATCTTGTAGATTATAGATTGACTTGAATCATATTCAAGTTAGATTAGTCAGACTCAAACCCAAGTCAGACAATCAGAAATGTGAATCGAAGTCTTATAATTGCTAGGGTCCTTAGGGTAATTTATAAAACTTGAGGGGGTTTTATGTAAAAATACTTTTATATACTTTTCAAAATACGCCTCAAGTATTTATTGTTCGTCTTTAGAGTTGTAATGAGGGTGGATTTTATGTTGTGACATTTCTAGTGAAAATATCCTAGTTTTATAAATAAGGGTATTTATCTATAATATTGATTTATTTGAAGTTCATGGTATTTTAGTGTAAAATTTATTCTTATGATTTTTAGAAAAAGGTGGAAAATTTATATTATAATAAAATAGATATTTAAATGATAAATATACATATGTTTATACAAAAATAATTTTAATAAATATTTTATATTCCAAAAATCTTATTTTTTATGATGTCGTATTTTAAACCTTTCGAGACCGAATGCTCCTTGCGGAGGTCTGAATCTCGCACTACTAGACCGAGGGTGCGCGATAAATCGCACGATCCCGAACGGGTTCCCCAAAAATGGGTTGTAGCGGCGCTTTGCAAAGATTGTAAAATACTAATCCTTTAGAAAACGGTTTTATAAAGTAAAAGGTGTTTATTTGCAAAGGTGTAAATTTTCCGTATTTTAGATTCTAGGGTTTCCTAAGCCAACTGGCCTATTTCTAAAGGGTCTAAACGACAAGTCGTTAGAAGCCTCAAATCGCCTCTTCACCGCCAATTGTGGCCAGGTAAGTACAAATGAGGAAAGGAGGGATCCGCCCACGAATCGTGAGACGGGCCTTTAAAAGTTACCTTTTCTCACTTGCCTAGCCTAGACACCATAAAATCAGGTTTAGATAAACGATCGATGTCCGCAACTTATCGCGTTTTCCAAATAAGAGGTATTTATTTAAAAGTGTATCAAAGCTAAAACCTTTAGAAATGATTTTATTAAGAATATGGTATTTAAATGAAAGTATTGTTTTTATCGTATTCTAAGTTTTTGATGATGTCGCTTAGGGTTGTATTTGCGTGTGTGGAGGTAGGTCATTACCTCGTGCTTTATTTTAAATGTATAGCAAAGTTAAGAGGTTAAATGTGAAATCGAAACATGATGGTATTAAAGTGAAAAATACGATAAATTGGAAAGATTATCATTTCATGTGATGAAACTTATTCAAATTGATTTTTAAAAGTTTAATAGTCAAGATAAAGATATTTAGGCATGAATGTATTGATGAGAAGTGAAATTTTTTAGAAAACCGAATCGGAAATCGGATTTGTTCCGATTCCGTCGGGTTTCGTAGTTTCGTATTTTAGAGAAATAGAAAGGGGGATAGAATGGGACTTACGGGTTTCGATTAGGCAAAGGAGTGTATGAGGAACTAAAGGAGTTGCCGAGGCGTTGCTTCGTCGCCGGTTGTTTCTATAAACGTCGCCGGAATTTCGTCGGAGCTTCGCCGCGCACTTGTTTTCAAGGTATACAAATCTTGGAAAAATTTTGAGAGAGTGAGTTTAGGATTTTGGGATGAGAGGGTAGAGGGTAGGGGGTGTATTTATAGGGTAGGGTAGGGTAGGGTAGGTGAAAGGTTTTTAATTTAAAAAAATTGTAAAAATTATAGAAAAATCATTAAAAATTGGAGTAATTAGGTGTTAATGGGCATTCTGGAACCGATCCAATAAATTAGAGTATGCAGGGGGTTAGAGAAGGCGAAAAGCCAAATTTTTTGTGTTGACGACTCGGTCGTCCGGCCGGCGGCGCCGGCCCGAGTCGGCCGGTCCGCCGCCCGACTCGGCCGAGTCGGGCCGAGTCGGGATGCCGGGGGGTGGGGGTCTCGTGGTGTAAGCACTGGTATTTTTAGTTTTTTTAAGTGCAGTTCAACTTTTGGGAGTTATGGTGTTTGGACTGTTGGGCTTCCAAAGGATTTAAAACAAAAATAATCTAAAAATAATGTGGGGTAGGGGATTTGAACTCTGGTGGCTTGGTTCAGCAGTGCAAGGTGTTACCAATAAGTTACAAGCTCTTTCTTGTAATTATGGTGTGAAATAATTACTTAAAATGGTAACAGCAACATTAAATACCCCAAGTATACTTTAATTTTAAAACAATTTTATGTATACTAAAAATGGAGTTATTTAAAAACAAAATAATTACTTATATATTGTGCTCAGGTTAAAATTCTCCTTTATGGATTTTGAAAAATAATTGTATAGAAAAGTGTATAGAAAAGTTAGGGTTGTTACACCTCCTCTCTCTTCCTATTCTAAAAAGTTATCTTTTCAAAGCTCGTCGGAAGTGGAGTTAATCCGACATCCGATTCTAAATTTGTTAAAAGACCCAACTGTTCTTAATAACAAATCAACCATTTGTTTATATATTGTTTAGCAGCCATAAACCAATATTGAGAACAAATTTTAATTTAAAATACCATGCTATGCAACTTGTATTACAATTTTACAGTTAAATACCACAAAGTTTACCTATGATATTCTTTTATCATAATTGCTTATATTACCTTTAGAAAAACCTCACGAGATAATGACCTACCTCTCACAACACTTATCATGATATAACAAGATTGCTTGAAAACCATATTTTTGTGGCCAATACAATTTTACATTAAAATGCCATAAACTATTAAAAACCGTATTCTTTAAATTGTTTTAATTAAATTCCTTGCAATTAAACCTCTACAACCCATTTTCGGGAACCCGATTTGGATGGTGCGGGTTATCGCACATTCTCGGGACTGGTAAAGCGAGATGCAGACCTCCTCACGGAGCATCCGATCTCGATGGAATTTTTAATACAATTTTTAAGAATGATGTGATTTTCTATTTAATAAATAAATTCTATTTTTAATAATTATATATATATATATAATATCAAAATATCTATTTTATATTTATAATAAATTCCATGTTTTCTAAACACAAAAATCACAAATTTCATGAATATACCATCACAAATCCATACAATTCCAAGTTACACTAAAATACCATATACTATTCAATCTAGGTTTATAATCATTAGAATACTATCATAAAAAAATTACATTCATGAAAACTCTAAATATGATAAATAAATGTTTGAGGTTTATTTTGAAAGTTTATCAAAACTATTTTTCATAAACCCCCTCAAGTTTATTAATTTACAATAAGGACCCTAGTAAATATAGGTTTAAGCGAGACCAATTCTCTTGAGCCTCAGGGAGCCGGAGAAAATAGGTGATTGCCTATTTAAGGTAGGAAACTAAAACGGGGTTATCAATGGTAATTGGCTTGGAAAAAGTCACAAATCATGCCGTCCATATGCAGCAGTTACCGATAACTCCAAAACCTAATTCTGGAATCAAATTCTGTTTAAGTGTCTAACTCAGACAGAGTCTCAGTCTAAATTGAATACAATCCTTACATGAATACAATTCAAATATAACTCCAATTCAACATGAATCCTTATATACTGGAAATTGAAACATGAATACCGGAATACTATACAATATCAACATGACTTGAACTGATCGAACCATGAATATACATGGACTTGATCACATGACTATCTGTTTACATCCTTATCCGTTTATATGAATAATTGATATCATGGTTTCGGCAAGTCTTACAACTATAAACAATACAATAAACATTACGGGGTTTTTAAATGGGTAGATTGGTACGGAATGTGTTAAAAGTGGCATGATGATGGTCACTTTAATACACCTAACTTGAATATCCGTTGCCGTTGTCCTGTGGCTTGACGGGTCCTTGTGCTCCGTATACCATAGTCCACGGAATAGTTGGACTCCTCTCGTATATACTGGCATATTCTGTACCAAGTTACAAACAACAGCGTTAACATAATAAACATACATTATACCAAATATATTCTCTTTACCTATTCAGTCTATTTCTATCTCTCTTTGGGACTTACCGAGCGATTGTTCGCTGACGACATTCATTTTCTATTCTTTCTTTGGAATGCTATCAGGATGACCCGACTCTCTGGAGATCGAGCCCAACTCAGAAGACTTGGAGCAGTTCATAGAGGACCCGGAGCTCTAGTTACTTGTATATATTTTTACTTTCAGTTCATGTCATTGTTTAGGCATTGCTTTCCACATTGTATTTACTTTTCAGTTGTATTTTAAAGAATGTTTAATAAATAAAAAGTTGTTGTTCATTTACATCTCATGTCTTTCTTGTGTACATTTATATTATATTGCTTATTTACGCTTAACCTATTTACTTCTGAGTAAATACGCCGCGGGCCTAGTCATGTCTCCTTATCCGTACACCGGGAAGCGAGGCGTGACACATGAACTTGACATAAATACCTGAATACATGATTATAACTTGAACATGAACTTGCACATCAATTTTTATATTAATGTATTCGGCCAAGCCCTGTAAACTTGAACTATACACTACAATATGCGAGGATAAATGGGTAGATTGGTACGTAACGTATATCGTGATATGAGAGCTCACTTAAAAGACACCTACATGAATTCATGTGTCGTTGTCCCATGGGTTATGACGGGGCCTTGTATTACATGTTACCATAGTCCCCGGGATAAGATAGACTCTTCTCGTATACATGAATACCTTCTTTATCAAAGTAGAAACAACCACATTAGAATAACTATCTTATACATGTAAATAAACATACATAGATACTCTTATATATTATCTTATCTGTTCACATTACTTGGTTTCTATCCACTTTATATACCATTCAGTCATCTTCTTTATTTCTTTCGGGGACTTACCGAGCGCTAGTTCGTTGACCATATTCCTCTATGTTTCTTCTCTTTGGAATGTTCGTCAGGAAGACCGGACTTTGAGGGTATAGAGCCGAGCCTGGAGGACTTGGACCAGTTCGCTACTCAGCTTGACTATTAGCTCCTGCTTGTATTTACTTCCAGTATGCCATTGTTTAGACATTTTCTTTATCATTGTATCTTTTTATTACAAACAGTTGTGTAAATCTGAATGTAAATAAATTTGCTGTTTCATTTTATTACTTTTGTCTTTCTTGCATATTGTTATATTCCTTAATTACGCTTAACGTATTCTCATAGTAAATACGTTGTGAGCTTGCCACGTCACCGTTTCTGTCTACTAGGAAGCGGGGCATAACATGGGATCTAGAAAATAGAAGAGTTTTCACTAGCCAAGATGTGATCTTCAATGAGGAATCCATGTTGAAAGGCGTGAATGAAGAAAATAAGGCGGTAGGTGGAGTATCTGGTGACAATGATCCGGTGGAGGTGGGTTTTCTGGCGCTCATAAAGATATAGACACTGAAGTACAATTTTAGCATATTGATGCAGAGGAAGACAGGCAGAATATGGAGAAAGACGGAGAGAACCAACACCAGCAGGACCCACATACAATGGCGTTAAGAAGATTAGCACGTACACATAAGACACCGGTCAGGAACGGTTTTGAAGATATGGTTGCATTTGCTTTAGTCACTGAAAGCGGAGATCCCAGCTCTTATCAGGAGGCAATTGGGTAAGAGGATAGGGATCGATGGGTTGTTGCGATAATAGAGGAGATGGAGTCACATAGAAAGAACGACACGTGGAAGTTGATTGAGCTACCAAAAGGAAAAGAAGCTATTGGCTGTAAGTGGGTATTCAGGAAAAAGGAAAATGTGTAATATAAAACAAGATTAGTTCCGAAGGATTTTTCTCAAAAGAAGGGGGTTAACTACAACGAGATTTTCTCGCCTACAGTCAAGCATACATCTATTCGAGTTTTGTTGGTAAAGGCAGCACTTCAGAATTTAGAGTTGGAGCAAATAGACGTGAAAACGACTATTCTACATGATGAGTTGGAAGAGACAATCTTCATGAAGCAACCTGAAGGGTTTGTGGAGCCGGCAAGGAGAATCATGTATGTGAACTCAAGCAGTCTCTATATGGGTTAAAGAAGTCTCCCAAGGCTGTGGTATAAGCGCTTCGATTCTTTTAGGAAGAAGACCGACCACTTTCGATGTGAGCATGACAGCTACGTGTACTCGAAACGTCTTATGAATGGCTCGTAGATATATCTACTCCTATATATCTATGACATGTTGATTGCTGCTAAGAACATGGAGGAAATAAAGGTACTCAAAGCTTCATTGAGTGTAGAATTTAACATGAAGAATTTAGATGAATCAAAGAAAATTCTTGCGATGGAGATTTTTTAAGACGTGAAGGTTGGAAAGTTTTGGCTACCCCAAAGAAGGTATATCGAGAAGAGTTGGAGAGATTCAACATGAAGGACTCAAGACCGATAAGTACCCCTGTCGCTGGTCATTTCAAGCTATCCTCTGAGTGTCCGAAATCAGCGGAGGAGAAAAAAAAGATATCTCGAGTACCATATGCGAGTGCGGTGGGATCGCTGATATACGCTATGGTTTGCATACATCTAGACATATCCTATGCGGTAAGTCTGGTTAGCCGGTACATATCAAATCCAGGAAAATTCCATTGGGAAGCAATAAAGTGGATACATCGGTATTTAGAAGGAAGTAAAGATCTCGGTTTATTCTTTCACAAGTCTGAAGATAAATTGAGCCAGTTGCAGGGATATATAGATGCTGATTATGCCGGTGACTTGGACAAGAGAAGATCTACTACAGGCTATGTATATACAGTTGCAGAATCTTCAATCAGTTGGAATTCGACACTTCAGGATACCGTTGCGCTATCAACGACGGAGGCAGAATATATGGCAGCAATGGAAGCATCTAAGAAAGCCTTGTGGCTAAAGAATTTAGTTGGCGAGTTCGGATTCGATAAGGGATCGGTTCCTTTATTTTATGATAGTTAAAATGCCATTCACTTGGCGAAGAATCAGATATACTACAGTCGAACTAAGCACGTCGACGTGTGGTATCAAAAAATAAGGGAGTGAGCCAAGAAGGAGATCAATTTGATTAAAATCAATACTAAGGTGAATCCGGCGGACATACTGAGTAAGATTATTCCTACGGAGAATTTCAAGAAAGCCTTGGCTTCTATTAAGATGCTCAAATTTGAGGAAGGCTCACGACCTCGGTAGGAAGGTCGGACCAGTTTCGCAATTCTGGTGAAAAATTACAACAGAATCAGTTTCACAGTTCTGAGCAAAAATTATGACAGTTCGCGATTTCAAGATTTAGAGCTGTGCCGATAGGGGAAACGGAGAGAACTAAGGCAATCCTATAGGAAACAATATGAGGGCTACAAATTTTCAAGGTGGTTATAGGGATATATAAGCCAAGGTGGAGATTATTGTAAATGTGTCTTCTATATCGGGACTGCATAAGGTTGAGCCGACTTATGCTTGTCATGAGCCGTCTTATACACCCAGAGAATAAAGATGATTCAAGGTACTCTTAAATGAAAGGTTGAGCCGTCTCATGGAGACAGAGAACTCAGCAAGTTCTGAGCCGCTCAAGATGTCTATTGCAGTTTTTGTTGCGGGAATCAGTTTTTGAGTTTATCTTGAAAATTTGGTTTGGATGGTTCTTCCCTCTCTTAAAAAATATAGTAGCGCATCATGTGCAAAGCACGTGAGCAACGTTCGCGCGCAAGGCACGTGAGCGCTAAGATCATATAATATGGCAGCACCCGCGTGCAAGGCATGTGAGCGATAAGGCCATATAATATGGCAGTGCCTCACATGCAATGCACGTGAGCGCCACTACCAATATTTGAAGTGAATCAGCTTAAGATAGAATTAAATTCTATGCGGAAAAATATTTCCTTAATCTTTCTAAAATGAGAGAGATTTACACTGTTAAACAAGGAACCCTTGGATTAAAAATCTAATGATGATTAAAAATCACTGCATAAATCATGAGATAGAATTAAATTCTATATATGGAAAATATCCTCCCAATTTCATTAAAAGAACAAAAAAACATACTCTGTTAAACAGAGAGCCTTAGATTAAAGATCCAACGCTGATTAAAAATCACCACTTGATTATGAAATCAATCGAGATCTCTTAAATATGAGATTCTCTCAAACTAAATGGTCTCTCTTATATCCTATATAAAGAGCATGAGAGATTAAATCTCAGATATACACGATCTCCTATAAGCTTTTGCCTTACAACCGAGAATTGAATTCTTTACAGAAAGAAGATCATTTTCAATATATCAAAACCCTAGGTAAATAATGGAGAAATATATCTCATTTTCCCTATTTCCTATAAAAAAAAAAGAAAAAGAAAATGGCTTAGCCCTCTATAAGAACTTTGTTCTTTCTGTCGATCTGAGATCCATAAGAAAAGTCTCTTATAAACGAATGAGAATTAAATTCTCATAGATAGATCTTGATATTATGCCCACCATTATAAAAAGAAAAAGAGAAGAAAAAAAGGGAAAAAGAAAGGAAAACGATATAATTTTTACCTTTAGAAACTTAGTTTTTTTTAAAAATATATTAAGAACTAAGATTCTATATAGCCCAGATCTTAAAGATCTTACAATCTGACGACTTTGATGGATAAAGAAGAGATTAAATCTCAAAAGATGATGACTTCGATGAACAGAAGAGAGATTATAATTCTTAAAAGAATTAACTCTTTTAAAACAGAGTTCAATATCTGCGAAATATGAGGCAGTGTCGTACGTGTTAAACACGTGAGCGGCCATGTGATAGGCACGTGAGCGCCATAAGCTCAGTGGGCCACACAATAGGCACGTGAGCGATGCACATAATAGGCACGTGAGCGCCATAAGTTCAGCGGGCCACGTGATAGGCACGTGAACGGCATAAACTTAGCGGCTCACGTGACACTCAGATGACTCAGTGCTTAACACCGTTGGATGATTTTGTTAGTGATATGTATGCCCTAGAGGCCATTATTGTAAATTATAGTGGATACTTGGATGGATATATATATATATATATATATATATATATTCTTGCTCAACATGATAGTATGCTATCTGGTTACTCTTTTATATATATATATATATATATATATATATATATATATATATATATTCTTGCTCAACATGAACATGATAGTATGCTATCTGGTTACTCTTTATCTTAACATGTATATTTGTTCTAATTTACTATTTCATTGATACATGTTGATAAAGCATTTATGATGTTTGCTTGACTACTAGGAATATGATGTAGATCATACTAGTGGGGCCTGAGTAGTCCACAAGCACATCCTTAAATGTTCCTAGTCAAGAGAGTATCGAGACAGGGTATCGATATTTCAGAGTAGATTAGTGTGTACATTTCTTGACCCTATATGGGGTGATGGTTGATCCCACAACCATTGGTGTTTGACACCAAATATTGTATACATGTGCTCATTGGAGAATGAGTACACCAAACGGACTCGCCGAAAACTCCTAGATGGTATCATACCTATCGTCAGATAGAAGTTCTCTGGTGACACTTATACAACTTAGTCTGTAGACCGGAGATCGTCATAGCATCTTATATGGTTCCCACTATGCTTTAATTACCTCCTTACCACGGCTCTACTGAGTCGTGCAAACATATGGTGGTTGGGTACAGTCCCGAGTCACATGAAGGCAGTGAGCGATAAGAGGGGTTTCTTCTCTCCCGGTATTGGGAGTTAATGTTGTGCTATGCTCGATTGGCTATAACCGCAAGTCTCTGATCAGGGCTGATGAGATTTACTGATAAGTGTTATAAGTAGTTTACTGATTGGTTATAGGCCGCACATCGGCATGACTTATCGTGTTATTGGGGTCTGACGATACTACCCCAGACTCTGTAACAACCGAGTTCATTTATACCAATTCCAGTTTCCGTATTTACTTATCTGTGGTATTTTCTTGATTTAACGGGTTTTTGGTGCGAATGGTATTTTACATTTTACATTGCATTCGACCTGACCCGCTTGCTTGAACCTGTTTGATTCACATTCATAGATTACCCTGACTTATTACATAGACGTGTGCATCTCATTTTTAGCACATACTGACATTTCATCTAGAATCGCACTTTTACATATAACATTTTAGGCCATATAAAATATTTTAAAATTGCATTTCATAACCTGCATGATACCCCTAACCCCGTGGTAGCGTCCGCGCATCTTGTTCTCGTCCCGTTCAGTGAAACAGACGTGTTTGGATGACTACGCGCACGTACGTGCATCCGTTCTTGGGGGTATGCATTTTCGCTATCCGGGCATTCATTTTTAATTTTGGTCGTTGCGTATATTTTTCATATTTTTAATCCGGATTTTTAGGCCCGACCCGGGCATGCTTTGGAGTAAGTTTATACTTACCAAAATCTCAAAAGGTACTATTATTATATTCTTTATTCTTCTAACTGATTAATATGCATTTGTAACAAAAAAAATATTTTGTAATCCTAAATCAAAATTTTCCTTAACAGCACACCTTCCTCTCTCTGCATATAATCACATTTACATTTTTATTTTATTTTTCCCTAACAGTTTCTCTCTCCAATCTCAAATCTCTCTAATATTTTCTTTAAAAATTTTCCCCTACACTGTTACCCACGTCTTTCTCTCTCCTCTCTTCTTTCTTCCTCTTCAAATTTTCCCACCTCCGAGCTCACGAAACCCATGCCCCTGCTCCCGCGCTCGCCACTCGCCATCGCCGACTCCCTCGACCCCTCATCGTCACCACCCCTTTTCTCCTCTCTTCCTCCGCCTCTTCCCATCACCGCAACCACCACCGCCATCACCCGACGCCGCTACCCACGAACACGACACCCTCGCTGCACCCTCGTCGTGGGAGCTCCGGCCCTCGCCGGCGTCTTGCCTCGCCCTCATCACCATCCCCTCCTTCTCCCGAGCCTCTGCAAACACCCTGACGAACCCTGCACACCCGATTTCGACGACCCTTACCTTGCACGCCTGCACCTCTGACTTCGCCTGCACCCTTGCCGGAGCTCCGACCCCGTCGTCTCCGTGCACTCGAGACCACCCTACACCCGAGCTTTTCCCTCTCGTGGAACCCTAACAGCCCACTTGCCTTGCCGGAAAACCCTCGCCGGCATCGTTGCCGTCAATGGCCCACCGTCGATGTCACCCTCATTTCCTTCACCTCTGACCCCAGAGCACCAGCCCCTTCCTTTCCTCTTCTTTTTCTCTTCTTCTTCTCCTGCAACTTCTTCTTCTCTTTCTACATTCTCGGTTTCCGACCGTCGCCGGAGCCATGCCACCGACGACCATCCGGACGAACCATACCATCACCTCTTCCAGATCGCGCTGCAGATCGTGACCGTATCGCGCCCGTACCGTGCACCAGATCGCGCTGCAGATCGTGACCGTATCGCGCCCGAACCGTGCACCAGATCGCGCTGCAGATCGTGACCGTATCGCGCCCGTACCGTGCACCAGATCGCGCTGCAGATCGTGACCGTATCGCGCCCGTACCATGCACCAGATCGCGCCGCAGATCGCGCCCGTACCATGCACCAGATCGCGCCGCAGATCGCGTCCGTATCGCGCACCAGACCGCGCCGCAGATCGCGTCCGTACCGCGCAGCAGATCGTGCCTAGACCCAGTACCGTGTCGTGACTTGTGCATCAGGCCGCCTGCATCTCGACCCTTGTTCTGAGGCAAGTATTACTTGCTACATGCTATGTTAGACTAATTAAGTATACTTGACTCCTAAAACCTGTTAATATTAACTAGTGTTGTTACCTTGCTCAATTGGACGGAATATGATATATATCGTGATACGTAACCTGAACCGTATTTTGCCACTGTAACCCTAATAGCAAAACTACCAGTTAATCATTTACTACTTAAAGGACAATAATTGTACACATATACAGCTTTATTACGTTCTGTTATTGATTTTGCACTACCCAGTGATTATTGCACCCCAAGGGTGCTTGAACCTGTTAGTAAAAGAATACAAAACATCATTGTGTTTACATGGAATAATATGGTTATTTACTGTTTCCTGCTGCTGTTCATTATTTGATTGTACACCTGTTGTGAGCACATAACCGATTGCACTACATATTGGCCTGACCCTGCTACACATGACATATACATACATACCGACTCATCCTGTTGTACCATGACATTACTTGTTTCATGATCTCCTGCCTAATGCCGACAACCCGACCATCCCTGCTGTCTATCCAGACAGACCTACTCTTACCGGATTTTGTGTTGGCATTAGTCCTTGACTACTGAATACCTGACCTGACATACATAGCTTGGGGGTATGGGGAAATCAAAGGTGAACCTGACTTGTAACTCGACAGTTCACTACCGTTCGAGTGTACACATTCCTATTCTGTGCCTAACGGCATGTCTCGGCTGCCGCCGAGAATATTGTGGCCGTGATCCCGGGTATGTACGGGGTAATACCGAGTGTACACTTTCCTATTCTGTGCCTAACGGCATGTCTCGGCTGCCGCCGAGAATATTGTGGCCGTGATCCTGGGTATGTACGGGGTAATACCGAGTGTACACTTTCCTATTCTGTGCCTAACGGCATGTCTCGGTTTCAGCCGAGAATATTGTGGCCGTGGTCCCGGGTATGTACGGGATACTAACACTTTCCTATTCTGTGCCTAACGGCATGTCTCGGCTGCCGCCGAGAATATTGTGGCCGTGGTCCCGGGTATGTACGGGATACTATTGGGTTACATCGACGATTCATCAATTGGTTTCAAAGACTATAGAGTAGAAAACCTGATAGGACAGTTTATACACCATTGCACATTACCCTGCTTGTTATTTCTTATTACTGCTTTATTCATGTTCATACTTGCATTGCTTATTACCATGTTTATGCTTTATACTTGATGTCTTGACGCGCTGACGTCTGGGTTTTGCATGGCCCAGATTCCGTACCACTGTCGACGACCGAGCAGGAGTACTTCAGCCAGCAGGCTGATTTGTGAGTTCTGTAGTGGTCAGTTCATTTATTGCATTTATTTCCAGGTGTGATCCCGCATTACGGGACGTACCTTTCTATTATTGCATTGGATCATTTGCTTCCGCACTTATTTATCATTGATTCCCATTATTATGGATTTGGACATCTATTAGTTTAGCTTATTATCTTGTTTTTGATAACCTTACAACCGTAATGTGACTGTGGATGGATACTTCCTACCCACAGGTAGCATGGTTGGCTGTGTCACGTGCCCAATCTTGCGTACTCTGGGAAGCGGGGCGTGACATGGTTCTTTTGGTATCAGAGCGATAGGTTAATTGGGTCGATTCTTTGTAGTTGGGTATTGCACCCGATACACGAATCAGAATACCCGTGATTAGGAAACATGTCCAGCCACATTGACCGTTTTACCATTCTTGAATCACATTCTTCCTGATTATATCTTTTACGACGTGCAAACTTACTTTGCATGTCGACTCGGAAACCTGATTTCTTGTTATCCCTAGGACTTGGGCGACTTGGGTGGAGTTAAGTAATTGCGGCTATGATACCGCGGCATAGCTACAATGCAGCACTCTATTTAAGCATCTTGGAGTTCTAGCCTTGATCCACATTCAGAATCTATCATCATGCTAATGTTGGGTGTTTTGAGTTCAGGATTATGACAGGTAAGAAGTTGAGGACGTACCGGAGGCGTGTGAACGAAGCCGCCATGCTTGGAGTGATAAGAGGAATGCTGGAAATCAAAGAGACAGACTGAGCTGATCCAGCAATAGCAGATTCGTTTCAGAAAGGTTTGCAGATCGTTCAGCAGTCTGTAAACAACGATGGAACTAGACCAGTCGAACGAGTAAGGACTGTAGCAGATTTCAGACTTTTGGGTCCGTCTATTTTCACTGGTCTGGAGGAGCCGTTGCCAGCCAAGCAGTGGGCGGATTTCTCTAAGAGTTTCCTGGAGAAGACCTTCCGCGGACTGCGCGGAGGAAATGGAAGAGAAGTTCATCGGAATAAGGCAGAATGGGGCAACCGTGGACGTGCATGCAGCAGAATGGAGGAGACTCAGTAGTCTCGCTGGACCTTTCGCAGCCAACGATGCAGACAACAATTACGGTAAGGAAGCAGTCCTGTCGGGCCAGTCGAGTGTAGGGCTAGGCCGACAAACAGTGTTCTTGCGGCAATGGGAGTTGACGGTAATGAAGAGCCGGCAGTTGTTAGCGACTTTATGGATGTGTTTGAAGACATATCAGGCTTACCGCCAAAGCGAGACGTGGAGTTCGCGATTGACCTCATTCCTAGTGCAGCGCCAGTATCTAAAGCGTGCTATCCGATGGCACCGGTAGAATTGGAAGAAGTTAAGAAACAAGTTGGTGAATTACTCGAGAAGGGATGGATTCGAAGCAGCAACTCACCTTGGAGAGCTCCAGTTCTTTTAGTAAAGAAGAAGGATGGCACGAGAAGGATGTGCATTGATTATCGAGAATTGAACCGGGTGATTGTTAAGAATAAGTACCCGATCCCTCGCATTGAAGAACTCTTGAGCAGCTTAGTGGCGCGAGGGTATTCTCGAAACTGGATTTGCGATCAGGATATCATCAGGTCCGAGTGAAAGCAGAAGACATTTGCAAGACGGCGTTTCGAACTCGATATGGACATTTCGAGTATCTAGTGATGCCCTTCGGAGTGACTAACGTGCCAGCAATATTTATGGATTTGATGAACAGGGTCTTTTCACCGTTCTTGGACCAGTTTATTGTGGTATTCATTGACGATATTCTGGTGTACTCGAAGAGTCCAGAGGAGCATGCTGAGCACTTAAGGATCGCACTGCAGACGCTGAGACAAGAGAAGTTATTTGCGAAGATGAGTAAGTGTGAATTCTGGCTGGAAGAAGTGAAGTTTCTGGGGCATGTCGTGTCGGGCGATGGAATCGCCGTCGATCCCGAGAAGATTACAGCAGTTCGAGATTGGCCTATTCCAAAGAATGTTGCGGAAATAAGAAGTTTTCTTGGACTCGCCGGTTACTACAGAAGATTTGTGGAGAACTTCGCTCGCTTAGCTGAGCCGTTAACCAAGCTTACGCGTAAGGAGGTACCGTTTGTTTGGACGGATGGATGTGCTTTGGCCTTCGAGACGTTGAAGCAGAAGTTGATAACTGCCCCTATCCTAACCGTACCGGATGATTCAGGAGGACTGGTGATTCACAGCGACGCATCTGGAAAAAGGATTGGGATGTGTTTTAGTGCAGAATGGGAAAGTCGTCGCTTACGCATCGAGACAACTGAAGACTCATGAGAAGAACTATCCGACTCATGACTTAGAGCTTGCAGCCGTGATCTTCGCCCTGAAGGTTTGGAGACACTACCTTTTGGGCGAGAGAGTCGAAGTTTTTACAGATCATAAGAGTTTGAAGTATGTGTTCACTCAGAAGGAGTTGAACATGAGACAACGCAGATGGTTGGAACTGATGGCCGACTATGACCTTGATCTTAAGTACCATCCGGGAAAAGTCAACGTCATGCCGGATGCGCTGAGTCGGTTACCAGCAATTCAGGTATTGACCGCACAAAGGGAGATCATTGCGGATTTTCAGAGATTCGACTTGGAGGTTGTGCTACCACATGCTACGGGACAGTTGATGCAGTTGCAAGTACAGTCGTCCTTAGTTGAGAAGATTAAAACGGCACAATCGCAGGATCCTAGACTACAAAAGTTTCGAGAGCAGGTTGAAGCCGGACTACGAACCGATTTACTGATCCATGAAGACGGTTCGTTGAGATATGGTGGCCGTGTATGTGTGCCAAAAGGAGACGTGCGTGAAGAGCTGATGAAGGAGGCACACAGTTCAGCTTACTCTGTACATCCAGGAGGGACACAGATGTACCGAGATATCCGACAGCATTTCTGGTGGGAAGGTATGAAGCGGGAAATTGCTCGCTTCGTGGCTAAGTGCTTGGTGTGTCAGCAAGTCAAGGTTGAACACCAAAGGGTTGCTGGTTTGTTGCAACCACTTCCGATTCCTCAATGGAAGTGGGAACATATAACCATAGATTTCGTGACGGCTTTACCGCGAAGTCCAAAGGGCAACAATGCAGTATGGGTGATTGTCGATCGATTGACCAAGGCAGCTCACTTTATTCCTTTCCGGGTTGGTCAATCAACGGAGACTTTGGCAGAGCGGTACATGCAGGAGATTGTAAGATTGCATGGCGTACCGGTGAGCATCGTGTCCGATCGGGACACTCGGTTCTTATCACACTTCTGGAGGAGCTTACAGGAAAGTTTGGGGACTCAATTGAAGTTTAGCACAGTTTATCATCCTCAAACAGATGGCCAGTCGGAAAGAACGATCCAAACTCTTGAAGATATGTTGAGAGCTCGTATGTTAGACTTCAAGGGTTCATGGGTGGATCATCTACACTTTGTGGAGTCTTCTGACAACAACAGTTTCCATGCGACCATTCAGATGGCTCCATTCGAGGCCTTATATGGTCGCAAGTGTTGTTCACCTGTTTGTTGGAACGATATCGGTGAACGAAGATTGTGGGACCAGATTTGGTTGGGCTAACGGTTGAGAAGGTTAATATTATCCAGAACCTTATGAAAGCAGCACAAGACCGACAGAAGACTTGGGCAGATACATCAAGAAGACCTCTAGAGTTCTTCGTTGGTGATTTGGTATTCTTGCGGATATCACCAACTAGAGGGGTGATCCATTTCGGAAGTCGAGGAAAGCTTAGTTCACGATTCGTTGGACCTTTGAGATCTTGGAACGTGTTGGAGAAGTGGCTGATCGTTTAGCGTTACCGCAATCCTTGGTGAATGGTCATGACGTGTTTCATATATCTCAACTCCGTAAGTATGTTCGAGATAAAACACATGTGTGGGATCATTCGGAGCTGACTGTACGTGAAGGCCTGACTTTTGAGGAGATAACCCATGTCGATTATGGATCAAAGGGAAAAGGTTCTTAAGAATGAAGTTATCCCTCTTGTACTTGTTTCTTGGGAAATCGCTCGCATGGAGAATCAACCTGGGAACGATAAGATAAAATACGGCAGAAGTTTCTACATCTATTCTTGTAGTTCTTGATTGTTTATCCTTTCTTGTTCTTGGAATTTCGAGGACGAAATTCTTTTTGTAGTTGGGTATAATGTAACAACCGAGTTCATTTATACCAATTCCAGTTTCCGTATTTACTTATCTGTGGTATTTTCTTGATTTAACGGGTTTTTGGTGCGAATGGTATTTTACATTTTACATTGCATTCGACCTGACCCGCTTGCTTGAACCTGTTTGATTCACATTCATAGATTACCCTGACTTATTACATAGACGTGTGCATCTCATTTTTAGCACATACTGACATTTCATCTAGAATCGCACTTTTACATATAACATTTTAGGCCATATAAAATATTTTAAAATTGCATTTCATAACCTGCATGATACCCCTAACCCCGTGGTAGCGTCCGCGCATCTTGTTCTCGTCCCGTTCAGTGAAACAGACGTGTTTGGATGACTACGCGCACGTACGTGCATCCGTTCTTGGGGGTATGCATTTTCGCTATCCGGGCATTCATTTTTAATTTTGGTCGTTGCGTATATTTTTCATATTTTTAATCCGGATTTTTAGGCCCGATCCGGGCATGCTTTGGAGTAAGTTTATACTTACCAAAATCTCAAAAGGTACTATTATTATATTCTTTATTCTTCTAACTGATTAATATGCATTTGTAACAAAAAAAATATTTTGTAATCCTAAATCAAAATTTTCCTTAACAGCACACCTTCCTCTCTCTGCATATAATCACATTTACATTTTTATTTTATTTTTCCCTAACAGTTTCTCTCTCCAATCTCAAATCTCTCTAATATTTTCTTTAAAAATTTTCCCCTACACTGTTACCCACGTCTTTCTCTCTCCTCTCTTCTTTCTTCCTCTTCAAATTTTCCCACCTCCGAGCTCACGAAACCCATGCCCCTGCTCCCGCGCTCGCCACTCGCCATCGCCGACTCCCTCGACCCCTCATCGTCACCACCCCTTTTCTCCTCTCTTCCTCCGCCTCTTCCCATCACCGCAACCACCACCGCCATCACCCGACGCCGCTACCCACGAACACGACACCCTCGCTGCACCCTCGTCGTGGGAGCTCCGGCCCTCGCCGGCGTCTTGCCTCGCCCTCATCACCATCCCCTCCTTCTCCCGAGCCTCTGCAAACACCCTGACGAACCCTGCACACCCGATTTCGACGACCCTTACCTTGCACGCCTGCACCTCTGACTTCGCCTGCACCCTTGCCGGAGCTCCGACCCCGTCGTCTCCGTGCACTCGAGACCACCCTACACCCGAGCTTTTCCCTCTCGTGGAACCCTAACAGCCCACTTGCCTTGCCGGAAAACCCTCGCCGGCATCGTTGCCGTCAATGGCCCACCGTCGATGTCACCCTCATTTCCTTCACCTCTGACCCCAGAGCACCAGCCCCTTCCTTTCCTCTTCTTTTTCTCTTCTTCTTCTCCTGCAACTTCTTCTTCTCTTTCTACATTCTCGGTTTCCGACCGTCGCCGGAGCCATGCCACCGACGACCATCCGGACGAACCATACCATCACCTCTTCCAGATCGCGCTGCAGATCGTGACCGTATCGCGCCCGTACCGTGCACCAGATCGCGCTGCAGATCATGACCGTATCGCGCCCGAACCGTGCACCAGATCGCGCTGCAGATCGTGACCGTATCGCGCCCGTACCGTGCACCAGATCGCGCTGCAGATCGTGACCGTATCGCGCCCGTACCATGCACCAGATCGCGCCGCAGATCGCGCCCGTACCATGCACCAGATCGCGCCGCAGATCGCGCCCGTACCATGCACCAGATCGCGCCGCAGATCGCGACCGTATCGCGCACCAGACCGCGCCGCAGATCGCGTCCGTACCGCGCAGCAGATCGTGCCTAGACCCAGTACCGTGTCGTGACTTGTGCATCAGGCCGCCTGCATCTCGACCCCTGTTCTGAGGCAAGTATTACTTGCTACATGCTATGTTAGACTAATTAAGTATACTTGACTCCTAAAACCTGTTAATATTAACTAGTGTTGTTACCTTGCTCAATTGGACGGAATATGATATATATCGTGATACGTAACCTGAACCGTATTTTGCCACTGTAACCCTAATAGCAAAACTACCAGTTAATCATTTACTACTTAAAGGACAATAATTGTACACATATACAGCTTTATTACGTTCTGTTATTGATTTTGCACTACCCAGTGATTATTGCACCCCAAGGGTGCTTGAACCTGTTAGTAAAAGAATACAAAACATCATTGTGTTTACATGGAATAATATGGTTATTTACTGTTTCCTGCTGCTGTTCATTATTTGATTGTACACCTGTTGTGAGCACATAACCGATTGCACTACATATTGGCCTGACCCTGCTACACATGACATATACATACATACCGACTCATCCTGTTGTACCATAACATTACTTGTTTCATGATCTCCTGCCTAATGCCGACAACCCGACCATCCCTGCTGTCTATCCAGACAGACCTACTCTTACCGGATTTTGTGTTGGCATTAGTCCTTGACTACTGAATACCTGACCTGACATACATAGCTTGGGGGTATGGGGAAATCAAAGGTGAACCTGACTTGTAACTCGACAGTTCACTACCGTTCGAGTGTACACATTCCTATTCTGTGCCTAACGGCATGTCTCGGCTGCCGCCGAGAATATTGTGGCCGTGATCCCGGGTATGTACGGGGTAATACCGAGTGTACACTTTCCTATTTTGTGCCTAACGGCATGTCTCGGCTGCCGCCGAGAATATTGTGGCCGTGATCCTGGGTATGTACGGGGTAATACCGAGTGTACACTTTCCTATTCTGTGCCTAACGGCATGTCTCGGTTTCAGCCGAGAATATTGTGGCCGTGGTCCCGGGTATGTACGGGATACTAACACTTTCCTATTCTGTGCCTAACGGCATGTCTCGGCTGCCGCCGAGAATATTGTGGCCGTGGTCCCGGGTATGTACGGGATACTATTGGGTTACATCGACGATTCATCAATTGGTTTCAAAGACTATAGAGTAGAAAACCTGATAGGACAGTTTATACACCATTGCACATTACCCTGCTTGTTATTTCTTATTACTGCTTTATTCATGTTCATACTTGCATTGCTTATTACCATGTTTATGCTTTATACTTGATGTCTTGACGCGCTGACGTCTGGGTTTTGCATGGCCCAGATTCCGTACCACTGTCGACGACCGAGCAGGAGTACTTCAGCCAGCAGGCTGATTTGTGAGTTCTGTAGTGGTCAGTTCATTTATTGCATTTATTTCCAGGTGTGATCCCGCATTACGGGACGTACCTTTCTATTATTGCATTGGATCATTTGCTTCCGCACTTATTTATCATTGATTCCCATTATTATGGATTTGGACATGTATTAGTTTAGCTTATTATCTTGTTCTTGATAACCTTACAACCGTAATGTGACTGTGGATGGATACTTCCTACCCACAGGTAGCATGGTTGGCTGTGTCACGTGCCCAATCTTGCGTACTCTGGGAAGCGGGGCGTGACAGACTCGATATGCAATATATCAGACGAAAAGACCGAACTGTACGGTAAGTGTTGTTTATAAGCTCTACAGGGAGTTTGGACAAGTTTACTTGTTGATTTTCTATTCGTTCAATACTTGGGTAGACGTTACGTGCAGCTAGTACCGCTGACGTGTTTGTCGGTATTTGATGTGATCATTACCTACTTCCAGCATATTGACGAATCTTTAAAGTCCAACATAGAGGTTTCCTAGCTCAAGAGAAACGAAATAGGACATGTATAGAGATATGTGCGGGAGCTCGAAATAGGACATGTATAGTAATATGTGCGGGAGCTCGATTAAATATGGATATATGATACCGTATTCTAATATTGTATTATTTGATATTAGCCGGATTATTAAATCAAGTGTTGATTTAATAATTATATATATATATATATATATATAAACTAATATTATATGCTCACCTGATATTTTCTTCTTTTTATTATATATTTATATATATGATATAAATATATAAATAAATATTGTGTCATGGTAGATGATTCATTTGTGATGGGAGTATGAGAATTACATTGAAATGTATATAAGAATGAAGAGATTTATCTTTTTATCTTTTAAAGATAAAAGAATGGGTCATTATGTTAAGATGTGTGTGGAACTCATGACTCATTTTGTTTTATCTATATAGATAACCATGGCTAAACTCATCATTCTTATCTCAATTTCCAACCCATTCTCATCTCCATTATTTTCCTCATCTTTCTCTCTTGGTTTTTATTTTAGAGAAAAAGTAAAGAAAAGAAAGAAAATTAAGTGAGCAAAATTCCTATTTCAACAATCTAAACTAAATTAGCAAATCAATTTAGATTGTTATTTTCACTAAAACTTTGTTTAGCAAAATGAGAGCTTGATTTTGAGTTGCCTCAAGATGGATTATCTTCGATATAGAAGACATTAAGAAATCTTGCTCAAGAGACTTCTACTTAGAGCTTTAGAAGTGAAGGACTAAACTACAAAAGTTGTAGCACCTCTTCACTTAGATAAACTCTTGTTTGTTTTCTTTTGAAACCCTAAATCTTTAGTTTGATCTTAGCTTGTAGACTTAGCCCTCTACATTTTTTAAAATTGCATTGATCTTAGCTTGTAGACTTAGCCCTCTACATTTTTTAAAATTGCATACTTCTTTTTGTTAAAACCTTAGTAGAGATATTATGACCTATTTTCATATTTATAGTCCAATACTCATTCTCGAGTGGTCTAAATCCCTGAAGTTTTAAAACTTCTCTGATGTTAAATCAATTGAGCCCATATGCTCATGATATCTAAATTGGCCTTAGTCCCATACAAGACTAATAGTCCTTAGTTAAAATAAATTGAGCCCATATGCTCATATATTTTAAGTTGATCTTAATTTAAAATAAACTAAACGATTCTTAAATAAATAAAATATTCTCTTGAACTGATGGACCTCATTTATATGAGAAATATTATCTAAGTTCAAGCTCAAATCTATTATATACGGATTTGGACTAATCTGCGTCTTATGGGCGACGACGTATATTAGTCTCCGAATACATTCCAAGGGCTCCCAAAAATAAACAAATTATAACACGACACACGATGATTTCTGAAGTAGAAAAAGTTGTTATCACTTGGCGATAACGTAATTAACTATAGGGGCTTGCGCTGCAGGAAAAAGCGTCCGTACAATAAAAAAATCCTCATTATTGAAGGGGAATCTAAAAAGTTCAGTTACAACGATCGTATCCATCCAAATCTCCGATATACAGTGTCATAAATAAACTTGGTATCTTCAGAGAGGTGGATTGATATGTTCCATATAATATATGCCCCTGTATTAAGGCTGGACGCGCTATCCGCGTCTCAGTCCGGTTTCCGGCGGTAAACAATGGCAATTTCGTAATTAAGTGTATTCTTATTATATATCTGATTTTTAATTTGTATAAATAGAAATTTAGTGTTAAATTTTAAGTAGGGTTTGATCATAAAGTTATAGGGAGACGAAACGACGGTTCTATAAGGGATCAAGGTTTCATTAAGGAGAACTTGAGAGAGAAGAAGGAGATCTCGTTGAAAATTTATAAGGAGAGGGTTTATTGTAACCCTTGTATGTTTTTTCTTTCTCTCTAAAAGTTCTATAAAGTTTCTCCCCTTCATCCCGAATCGCTTTCTTGTGTTGATATTTGATTGAGAATTTTATTTTATTTGTTATTCGTTAAAAGGGATCTTTAAGATACATAAGGTTTCTGCGGCGTGTGCAACAAGAACTTCGAAATTCTATTTCAAATAATAATAAGGGAATTTTGTCTTTTTTTTATTCTAGAGTGAATAATGAATGTCCAACTCTATGGAGTGGGGACGTACACATTAAATTCTTTTTAAGGAAGTTTACGGGGTTAATTATCCCACCATTTTTTCTAAAAAAAACAATAATAAGAGAATGATAGAGAAGTAGAAGTAATGTTGTGTAGGATTTTAGCTCTAATGATACTACCTCAAGGGTCATCAAAACAATTGCAACCTTTTTAAGAAGACAAGGATTCAAAAAATCATAACGGTTCAAACCCATATTTTCAGAACTACTGCGGTCATAATTTTTGGGTCAGAATTTATTTTAGGCTTAACCAAAATATTTGTCTGAATAAACTAAGTGTCAATTGCCCAAGAGACAAATCAATAGTATAATGAAACAGAAGGATCCATATTAACATTGTTATCAACGAATAATAAGGTACTTGCATATGATGGCGTAGTTAATGGATTTTGAATAGTAAGTGCGGTTAACTCTATAAGTACTACGCATACATGTCGGTGCAATTAACCCTTTGTCATGCTCCAATCCAATCTGTTACAGCAACTGCATGTTTGGAAACCTAAAAGAATGTTATAGCTAGATGACTGCTACAAGACATGAAAAGTTATTTCTACCGATCCGGCAGAATCCAGAAAGCTTTTGGGTTGGTGATCAGATATAAAAGCAGAATTAATTTTGTTTTTGAAAAGCTAATCCAATCTAACCATTAATTATGGATCCGGTAGACTGTATAGAATCTAACGGCATAGTAAGAATGGCACAAGATTCAAACATGCTCATATAAGTCCACAGACAATGATTCGAATCGCATTGAGGAGAGCTACAGTAAATGCTGCTTGCACATGGATCACACAGGCTCCCTCTTGGACAGACGTTCCAACACCATGGATTTCTTTTCTTTTTTCTTTTTTTAATTTTTTAAATTAAATTTTCTTAATACAACCTTCAATGATCCATATTTTTTTAACATATACCCTTAAATTATTTCACTATCCAGAAAAAAATCATCCAAAATAACCATTCGTCAGTGTTCAACCATTAAATGGTGATTGTTTAACAAAGATAGTAAAACGCTTATCTACAGCTTACTTGTCCCACTTCATTTACTCGGAAAACATTTAAAAGTTACATTTTCAATCAACTATAGTGGGTATACCGCTCAAGTGGGATTAAGCGGCCCATGGTTGCAATTAGGATGGATTTTGAGTAGATGTTAATATATTTAACATGATTTCATGTATCCACCGTATACCACACCCATTAAAAAAAGTATATGAACATTGGGTTCCATTATCCTCTATCCAATATTAGACCAAAAATGTGTCAGATTTATATGCCCCGTTCATCAAAACTCTGATTTATGATGAGAATAGTATAAAATTTCATATATATTCTAACATATCATCACAGGTTAATTGTTTTTTAGTTGGTCGGATCTTGGAAATTCAGGTACCAGTGGTTCTTTAGAATTTATCTACTTTACATGTGAATCTAACAAGATTTGCATATGAAGTTTTAGCAATATCGAAACTGACATTTTTTCTCCTTGCCCGAAAGATAAGACGAAAAGGTCCAAAAAGTGATGCGCCCTTTCGGTTCTTTTGATAAATAAAAGATATATTTATCATCAAACATCCTTTATTTTTTTGTAAAGAATAAAAATGACATGTACTTTAGTTTGATTTTAAATCATCAAACATCTTTTCTCATTTTAAGTTGGAGAGAAAAAGAAATGACCCACCTGTACCTTATAAAAGAACAAAACGCTAACCTCCATGTGCCAATCGATTCCCATAACTGCTCCATTTATTCTTACCTTTTTCTGTTGTTTTCATCTGTTTCTTTTCTTTCTCCTTGTTATATCCATGAACCTTATCTTTAAAAATGCACTCTTTTAATTAACTTGCTCTAACAAGAAGAAAGAGAGCTCATAAAAAACAAAAAAACAAAATCATAAGGAGAGCAATGGAGCCACCAACTTCTCAAACAATGTCAAGCTCAGATGACACTCAGGATAAATCATTGATGATTGGTGAGTAGAGCTTTTGTTTCCTTTTTCATCTTTGAATCCTTTTCCTTCTTCATTTTTGGCCAATAATTTATTCAAATAGTGCCTATTATGTGATTTTATTTGTTTTTGCAGTTGTTCTTGCTGTTATGACTGCACAGATAGCTGCCTTGCTCATCTGTGCTGCACCTACTAGTACCCTTCTACCCAATAAAATAAAATAATTAATAAGGTCACCGGATTAGGATGCCCAGCTCCGCTTGTACTCCGGTCTATAAATTCCAGTAATTTAATTCCTTTTTTGACCCTATATAACCATGGGCTTCCTATTTCACCATAATATATATGACCGTCGGATTTGCATAGGAGAAAAACAGAGCAAGGGATCCGGATCCGGTTTCCCTTGCTTTCTTATATAAACCTAAAACATTCTCTTCTACTATCCATTTTTCTTGCTAAAAAGAGAAGGAAAGAAGAAGAACGAAAGAGCTCGTATCATTTTGATTCTCTCTTCTAGTTACTATATAAGTTTTTGGAGGGTTTTGATGATTTTAATGAGTGATTTAGAGAATAACAAAAATATGGAGCAAGATTTGTCTCAAAAATATTTCTCATATGTCATTGGATATGTGATGGAGGTCTTTTTCAGGTCTCCATCAGATGTTGTCTTCCGTCAATCTCCCGGTGGATCTTGGAGGTGATCTCCAGTTGCGTGTGGGTCTCAATGTGTTTTGAGGAGATTGGTGGTTTTGGTGAGTTTGCGCCGAGTACCTGCAAAGAAGTCCCGGGATGGTTTGGTACCACCGAGGACCCTCCGACGATCAAGTTAACACAAGATCCGAGCAGAGTAACGGCTAAGTGGGGTGAAAAAATCTTACTTGACCCCTCTGTGATGGGGGTTTATATAGTGGCGACAGCACACAGTAGCAGGCGCGAGAATCTCGCCGACAATTACGCTCGGAGGATCCTCAGCAGGTGGGTCTTGTTGGATCATCATTCCCACCATGTCCTGGAATAAGTGGGCTATTTGCTTTATATTGGCCGCTTGTTCTGCAGCCTCTCTATCTTTCTTTTCCAGTATCCTCCGGAGGAACTCGGCGTCGGTTTCCTGTTCTTGTTGCTGATCCGAGGATGTCTCGGGGCTTTCCTTCGGCCCAGTAAGCGCGGCCATTGCGGTCATCATTTCCTGGAGCTTTTGTTGTTGCTCCTGAGCTTTGGTCACCGACCGTGTAAGCGGTCTATGACCTGTGGACGCGCGGCTGTCTTCTTTCCCCGACGCCATGTATACAGTTTGGACCATTCTGCCCCCATCCTTAGGGCGTCTGGGTTCAGCGCTTTTAGCTCTCGTTGCAGGCCCGGGGATCTTCTCCGGCCTCCTCTTGTTATGAGCAGTGGAAGTTGAGGGGGCCGTCGGGGTGGGCACCCAGAAAGTTTTTCGTGGCTTAGCCTGGTGACTAGCTTCCTATTGGATTTTCAGCTTCTTGTGCTGGCGGGAGAAATTTGGATCGATCATCGAGTCTCGGGCCTGCCGCCAGACTTTATAGATTCGGGAGGACAGCCGTTGAGGAGATTGGGGCTGTTCTGGCTTTACTTCTATAGCCCTTTTCAGCGGATGGGGAGACTTCTTTAGCGCCGCGGTAGGAGAATTCCTACGCACCTTATTTAACATCTCAAAGCTATTCCCAGTTGGAACAGCAGCATTAACTTCTGCCATCGGGGCTGGAGCAGTTAGCCCAGAAGGGGAGTTGCCTTCGGCCTTCCTCACTCGGCGCCAGTAACGACGTCAAGCGCGTCGTACTGATGGAACCGGCTTGGTGAGGGCGATAGTCTCGTCTTGCCCCCTGTGTAGGTGGGGGGTCGTTGCTGGTGCCAGTCTGTTAAAGACTGATGTCCTTTGAGTAGCAGGAGTGGAAGCTGGAACAGTCAATCTTGTAAGGACCGACTTTTTGGAAGGAGAAGCCGCCTTGACGACTTCAGGAGCGAGACTGGTTATTTTCTTAGGAGCGGCCTTCTCTGGGATTGCAAGCCCCATTGCGGTTCCACAGGAGTTCTGGCCCAGTCTGGAGAAGACCGAGGCATTGGTGTTGGGCGACCCGTTGAGAGGGGCCGCGGCAGGGGTAAGACGATCAAAGACCGACTTCTTGGGAGCTTCCGTTGTCAGCACCGGAGCGGTGAAGCTTGTCGGCGGGAGCATGGTCCCAAAAAACAATCCTGTGGTGGCTCGAGTGACCTGTTCTACGGGCATTGTGAATAGCGAATCAGCTTGGGGTCCGTAGGCTATACCTCCTGGCGAGGCAGAGCGTTGGTTGCAATTGCAGTCCGAGCATGTCACACAAGTGGAGGCCATTGATTCTTTGCTTTCTGCAGCAAACGAAACACCAAATCTTAGTACTTCGAAACCCAAGGGCAACCATTAGCGAACCGCGATTGGTTCGCGAATCACGACACACGAAGTGTGGAGTGGAAAGAGGAAAAGGTCCCACCGGGCGTGCCAGAATCCGTCCCCCTCCAAATGACGGCTGCGACGCGAGGGCGTCTCGCCTGAGATTCGGGGCAGATGCTAATTGGTGCTATTCGTCTACCTCTCCGAAGATGCCAAGTTGATTTATGGCACCGTATATCGAAGGTTTAAACGAATGCGTCCGATGTAGCAGACGTCGTCAGATTCCCTCTCGCTTGAGGGGTTTTTGATTGTAGGGATGCTCTTCCCTGCAGGCGCAAGCCCCTGCAGTTAATTATGCTACCGCATCGCGGTAACCACTTTCTCTTTCTCCAGATGGTCACTTCGTGTCGTGTGTGTTTATTTTATGTTTGGTTGCCCGTGGATTTTATACGGAGACTGCGTTATGTCGTCGCCCGTAGGGCGTGGACTAGTCCAAATCCGTATTATTTTAGATTTGGGTTTGGGGGTTTGGGTTTAAGGATACATTAGCCTCATTCGAGACTAAGATCGACTTAAACCCTTGTTAAGGATACGTTAGTCTAATTTTCAGATTAAGATCAACTTAACGGGATCGTTTAGATCCAACAATAGAGCAATTAAGAGAGCACTGTTATTTAGTTTAGTGACATCACGGCTGGTAGGTAGTTTAAGGACGTTGCGGTCCATAGGTAGTTTAAGAACATTGCGGTCCATTGTTAGTTTTAAGACGTTGCGGTCAAGGTTAAGGACGTCATAGTACATGGGTTTAAGGACTCCACAGTCCACAGTTAGTTTTAAGACATCTCGGTCAAGGTTAAGGACCTCATAGTCCATCGGTTTAAGGACCCCATAGACCGTCGTTAGTTTTAAGACATCTCGGTCAAGGTTAAGGACCTCATAGTCCATGGGTTTAAGGACTCCACAGTCCGTATCAATATGTGGTCATCGGGACCCGTCATCTCTTTGAAGACGTTGAGGAATTACAACGCCGAGTATCAAAGGAGTGAAGAGATGTACCCTTAAACCGAGGTAGATTAAATAATCTTTTGCCAAATTTGGAACCAAGACCAATTAATTATATTATGAGCCCATTGGCTCAGTTGAATTTGAATTGAGGACTTATGGCCAACTTAGGCTAAGTCCAATCATGTTTAGGATATTGGCCCTCTGTTGGTCCATTAGAGGAGAGGCTTTGCCTCTAGACACTTAGCCAATGGGGCTAAAGTTAGTGTTAAACACTAAAGATCAATCAGTGTTGAACACTGAGAATGAGATTGACAAGTTAGTGTTAAACTCTGGCAGTGGAGATTTCAAATCAGTGTTTAACACTAAGGCAGATCAATGTTAAAAGTTTGGAAACAGGGTTTTCCAGGTTGGTGTTCAACACTAAGAAAGTCAGTGTTAAACACTGTAAATAGAGTTTTCCAAATTAGTGTTTAAACACTAAGAAAATCAGTGTTGAACACTGGATATAGAGGTTTCAACTCTAGTGTTAAACACTAAGGCAAGAGGGGTCACGTCGTAGCACGTGAGGGCGCCCTCAATTCATTCTATTCTGTCAAAAGTATTGAATACTTTGGAGCATCACGTGCTGTCACGTGATGGGCATTTTGGTGCTTGTCCGTTAAAGCTTCAGCCAAGGGGTCACATGGTAGCATGTGATAGCGCCATGTTTCCCTTTATTTTGTTCTACAGATAAGTGTTTAACATTTTTAATTCTAAAAGCCATCACGTGTGGGCACGTGATGGGGGCTTGCGCTTTGATCTGTTAGAATATTCATTAGGGGTCACGTGGTGACACGTAAGGGCGCCCCAGAGCTTCTTTTCCTTTGCTTTTTCTTTGCGCGCTTTGGGGGTCACGTGAAGCACGGGAGGCGTTGCCTCAAAGTTTTAGCGGTGGCTCTTTACAGGGGTCACGTGGTAGCACGTGACCCTGTCTGTTTGAAGATGTGTTTATCTTTTTAAGAATCAAATTCTTCATAGGGTTAAACCCTAGCAATAAACTTTAGAGGAATTAAATTCCTGTTATTTTGACAGATTTGAGTTCTTAACTAGGGTTAACCCTGGTTCTATTCATTTTGAAGGAATTAAATTCCTATGACGTAGGGTTAAACCCTAATTTTAAATTGAAGGAATTAAATTCCTATGACATAGGGTTAAACCCTAATTTTAAATTGAAGGAATTAAATTCCTATAATTCTATGAGAATTAAATTCTCAAACATCCATTCCCTCTCTATGGTTTGGATCTGCATGGCAGGATCTCAACCCAATGAGAATTAAATTCTCAATTCATGGGGAGATATGCACTTTGCAGATCCTCTGCTAAAGAGAGAACTAAGTTCTTCTTTTTAATATCAGAGTTAAACTCTTTCGAGAATTAAATTCTTTTTTTTCTTGAAAGCCTCCCCCTTCTTACCTAAGGTTTTCTTTTGCAGAAGATCCAAATTCCTCCAAAGTCTCAAGGCTCTATTTTTCTCTCTCTCTATGTATCGATCTCTGTATATATCTGTCTCTGTTTGTCTCTTGGCTCCTATTTATAGGAGAAGAAGCAGAATCAATTAGTTTTGGTGAATCTTTCATTGAGAGATTTGATTTGTATTCCTTAGAGATTTGGTTTGCATTCATCATTCATTTGGACCTTTAGATTATTAGGTGAATTTTATTCACCATTGGATTTTAAATCCAAAGATTTTCCTTTGTTATTTCGATTAGATTTTAAGGGGAAATCTTTCCAAGTTCAAGATTTTTCCATAGATAGGTGATATTTAATCACCTTTAAATCTTTAATCCAATCGGTTTCAAATAATCATTCCCCATTGGAAAGATTCGAATGCTGTTCAGAATTTAATTCTGTTAAATAGATGGGCTTTGAAAGCCGGTCACGTGTGGCCACGTGACCCCTGGTCACGTGTAGGCACGTGACCCCCTGGAACGAGCTTTCTTCTCCTTTCTGCGCTTTGTCTTCTACTCGCTGTTCAGCCGTCACGTGCCAACACGTGACCCCTGGTCACGTGTGAGCACGTGACCCTTTCTGAAGCCTTTTTCTTTGATTTAATCAAGGAGCTGAATCTGTCTTTGCCGCTGCTTTTAGTTGTCACGTGCCAACATGTGACTGCTGGTCACGTGCTAGCACATGATGTCTCTTCCGTAACTTTCCTGATTTTAAATCAGGAAACAAATGCCCCCACAGCGTTGTTCTCACGTGTCTGCACGTGAGTGCAACGCTGTCACTTTTGTGACCGCTGGATCTGCTTTGGGGAGTAGGGTAGACGAAACGTCCTTTCAGAAGCGCCTTCACTTTTTCATGTCCTTCCTTTCAAACATTTCTTTTAAGAATTTGATTCTCGTTCTCAGAGCTTAGTTCTCTGTTGTGTCTGTGCAGTGCCGCCTTATTTTCCAATCAAAGGCTACTGCTCACGTGTTGCGCATGCAGGGATCTGCTTGATGGGGACGTTTCATTTCCCTAACCTGATTCCAATGCGTCGTTGGATTTCATTTCCAACGCTCTCCCCTTCTTTCTGGGCTTTGAGAATAGTCCCACCATGCACAACATTTTTTGTGCATAGTATTAAATGCTCCCCTTTACAACCTGAACCCATGCCTTACTTCTTTTCTTCACAGAGAAACCCATTCATACCTTAAGGTGGTCATCTTTGAGAACCCGATCAATTGCCATGGCTTGCAATCGTCCCCATGCTCGTCGGCAACCATGGGAGGTGCCCCTTGAGGAGATAATCCCTCGCTTCGCTGCGTGGCTGGCAGATCCCCTTCTCACCGACGCTCAATGTGACACGGTGATGTACGAGCTACTGACTCGTCGGGGCTCTCCTTTTCCCATGGGCTCCATTTAGCTCCGGATGATCCTCCTATCTGTGCTTGCCGATATACCTCCCCATCCGGCGGAGATGACTTCGGCGATCCTTGACGCGGCGGAGGACAAGCTTGAGTGCTTTCACGAGGCTTGTCTAATCACTCAGGCTCTGAAGGATCACTCGGTTCATATACTGAGTCAGATAAGAGCCCGCCGGGCCGTCATGTCTGCTTTCGCTGATGAGCATGGCTCCAACCGATGGGGAGCGATTCCTCGCGAAAACCGTCGTTTTGACGTGCTGGAGAAAACAGAGAGGGAGATGGAGAATTTTGTGTTTTGCTTTGTTAACCCTTGCATTTCTGATTCCTTGTTTGGTGATCTTTTCCCGGTAGTGTAGTATGTTTGAATCAATGTACTCCTTTTATCATTGGCGGTTTGCATGCTTTCTGTTGAATTTTCATGTTTGTCAGATAGTCGTAGGCGTGTCTTGCTTGCGTAAACGAGCTGCATGTTTTTCTCATGGGAATTTTCTTTAATTGCGAGCACCATCGTTACGTGGCATGCGCGTCAGTGCCTCGGGTAACATTTCCTTTTAAACATTCGTACAGTTGCAAATGCGCGCCTGATAGGATACAGATCAGAAACTTGCCTCGTTATCTCCCGTATCGGGTGGTTTGTGCTGGCTTTAGATCGAGTATTGTTGTCGAAGGGAAGTTTATAAATGAAGACATATTTTTCTCTTCAATGGTGTGTCCCCTTTCTATTGAATGTGTTCTGCGGATAATTTATCTTGATCTCTTTGCAGGGCAGCGATGGCTTAGGATTCAGGGTTAAGATCTGTTTCCTAAGACTTTTGCACTTTATGAGCCACGAGGGTCTCATAAAGAGTTTTTCTCTCCATAGGTCAAAAGGATCCCATAGGTGTAAGTTCTTCTTAAGAATCGTGAGGATTCTTAAGCGGGTTTTCCCTTGAGAGTCGTAAGGATCTCACCAGAGAGTTTTTCTTCCTCACAGGATGTGGTCACCCTTATCCGTGTTTCACGGGGTCGGGGTTGCTCAAGACGTCGTAGTTTAAAGACGTCGCGGTCAAGGTTAAGGACATCATAGTCCGTGGATTTAAGGACTCCACGGTCCGACGTTAGTTTTAAGACATCACGGTCAAGGTTAAGGACCTCATAGTCCGTGGATTTAGGGACTCCACAGTCCGATGTTAGTTTTAAGACATCCCGGTCAAGGTTAAGGACCTCATAGTCCGTGGATTTAGGGACTCCATAGTCCGATGTTAGTTTTAAGACATCACGGTCAAGGTTAAGGACCTCATAGTCCGTGGATTTAAGGACTCCACAGTCCGATGTTAGTTTTAAGACATCACGGTCAAGGTTAAGGACGTCATAGTCTATGGATTTAAGGACTCCACAGTCCGATGTTTGGTTGTAGGGACCCGTCACCTCTTTGAAGACGTTGAGGAATTACAACGTCAGGCATCAAAGGAGTGAAGAGATGTACCCTTAAACCAAGGTAGAATCAGTACAGAATCAGGGTGGTTGATTGTTAGTTTTAAGACATTACGGTCGAGGTTAAGGACATCATAGTCCGTGGATTTTAATGACTCCATAGTCCGGTGTTTGCTCTGGATGCTTCATACGGGTTCACTGCCGTACTTGGCGAGGACCAGGCTCCGCTCTGGGTGTTTTCCGCGGGGTCAAAGAGTGACATTATCCGCGTTACACGTGACCAGGAATTTTGCACTAGATGCTTCACACGGATTCACTGCCGTGTTTGGCGAGGACTAGGCTTCGCTCTGGATGCTTCACACGGGTTCACTGCCGTGCTCTGCGAGGACCAGGATCCGCTCTGGACGTTTTCCACGGGGTCAAAGAGTGACGTTATCCGCGTTCCACGTAACCAGGAATTTTGCACTAGATGCTTCACACGGGTTCATTGCCGTGCTCGGCGAGGACTAGGCTCCGCTCTGGATGCTTCACACGGGTTCACTGTCGTGCTCTGCGAGGACCAGGATCCGCTCTGGACGTTTTCCACGGGGTCAAAGAGTGACGTTATCCGCGTTCCACGTAACCAGGAATTTTGCACTAGATGCTTCACACGGGTTCACTGCCGTGCTCGGCGAGGACTAGGCTCCGCTTTGGATGCTTCACACGGGTTCACTGCCGTGCTCTGCGAGGACCAGGATCCGCTCTGGACGTTTTCCACGGGGTCAAAGAGTGACGTTATCCGCGTTCCACGTGACCAGGAATTTTGCACTAGATGCCTCACACGGGTTCACTGCCGTGCTCGGCGAGGACTAGGCTCCGCTCTGGATGCTTCACACGGGTTCACTGCCGTGTTCTGCGAGGACCAGGATCCGCTCTGGACGTTTTCCACGGGGTCAAAGAGTGACGTTATCCACGTTCTACGTAACCAGGAATTTATCACTAGATGCTTCACACGGGTTCGCTGCCGTGCTCGGCGAGGACTAGGCTCCGCTCTGGATGCTTCACACGGGTTCACTGCCGTGTTCTGCGAGGACCAGGATCCGCTCTGGACGTTTTCCACGGGGTCAAAGAGTGACGTTATCCGCGTTCCACGTAACCAGGAATTTCGTTGATTGTATTCGCATTTCACGGAGTTGGGATTTGACCTTTCGATGATCAGGATATCGCCGGGCCATGGACTTGGGAGTTTCCGCTGTTCCGTTTTGCTTGAAGTCGTGTTCTTTGTTACGAGACGAGTGCTGAGATGATCTCTAAGTCATTCGTAGCCCGTCGAGATTTTGCTTCTTCTTATGATGAAACCTGGGGGAGAAGTATGATCCCTTTTTTGTTTACGCCCTTGGATTGTATACAGGGTGTGATGGAACATCACCTGTAGGGCAAAAATTAAAACTTTTTTTTTATTTTATTTATTTTCCCGCGATACTCTATCGCTTTTATATCGCGGAGGTCGCGATTGCCCTATCATTTCGGCAATTTTTCGTGGTGTCCAATCATTTCGGCTATTTATTTTATTTTTACTCGCTGCTTTTTATTGCGAGTTGCCCAATCATTTCGGCTATCTGTCATGCATACATTTTTACTTGCTGTTTTTTTATTGCAAGTTGCCCCATCATTTCGGCTATTTCGTATGCATGTGTGGCTTGCTAGCTTTTTCGCTGCAAGCTTGGATTTTAGACACCGATTTCGGCATCAGCACCGCTACAACTGGAATGTTACTATGAGCGAATCATCATTTGCCTCTGTCGATGTTGAACAAAGGTGGCTTAGTAAACAGGGTTAAGGGTCCTGTCGACCAAGGCTTTTGACTTCATGAGCCGTAGGGGTCTCACAAAGGTATTTCTCCCTACAAGTCATGAGGATCTTGTAGGTGTGTTTTCTCCTTAGGAATCGTGAGGATTCCTAAGTGCATGTCCTCTTGCAAGTCGTAAGGATCTTACAAAAGGGTCTTCTCCTCATAAGTCGAGAGGACTTACAAGGGTTGCTCACCATATGGACATATCCCTAGTCACGGGTGGGACTTTGCTGGGGAAATGTTTATTCGCGCCCGTGGATTGTATACAAGGGTCAGTATTGAGCCACTTGTAGGGCAATATCGAAGGTTGTGGGGGATTTGCTTAAGAACAGGTTTAGGTTTCTGTAACTTAAGACTTTCAAATCTTATGAGCCGTGAGGGTCCCATAAGAGAGTTCTCCTTACAATTCATGAGGATCTCGTAAGTGTATTTTCTCCTTAGGAATCGTGGGGATCCCCAAGTGTGTCGCTCCCTTATGAGTCATAAGGATCCCACGCGGGTGGTTTCTCCTTACAAGGTCAAGAGGATCTTGTAAGTGTCTTTTAACGAGGTTGCGCCCTTTCGGGTTTTCACAAACACTCGCCGGTAGTCCTGCTGTTTTTACTCATAGCGCCCTTTCGGGTTTTCATCCGTGCCCATTTTGCTTATGGACATACCGTTTTTTTATTCTTTTTCTTTTTTTTTACAAGGTCGCGCCCTTTCGGATTTTCACGAACACTCGCCGGTAGCCCTACTGTTTTTACTCACGGAGCCTTTTTGGGTTTTCATCCGTGCCCATTTTGCTTATGGACGTACCGTTTTTTTTTATTTATATTTTTTTTTCTTTTTTCTCTTTTTTTTATTCATTTCGTCAGCCTAAGGATTCTGCGGTAGTAGTTTAAGGACGTTTCGGTCCGTCGTTAGTTTAAGGACGTTTCGGTCCGTCGTTAGCTTAAGGATGTTTCGGTCCATTCAGGGGAAGGCCGGCTACTGCTTATAAAGTCTGAGCTTAGGAAGATAGCGAGCGGACATAGTCGTTATCATTTATCATTGACCTAGGCTGTAACTCATTAAGCGTAGTATTTCTTTAGGAAGCGGCCGTTTATTGGCCTGAAAGGCCTTTCACCGTGCATGTCCATGAGTAGATAGGCTCCACCCTGGTAAACCTTGTCTATGATGTACGGGCCTTCATAGTTTGGCTCAAATTTTCCCCGCTTGGCATGATTGGGGATCATAGGTCTTTTGACCACTAGTATGAGTTCGCCTTGGCGGAATGTCCTCGGCCTGGTCAATCTTTCGTACGAGCGCGTCATCTTTGCTTTGTAGGCCTCCAGATTTTGTTGTGCTATGAGCCGGGTTTCATCGTCGGCATCAAGCTCCTCAAGCCGAAGGTGAGTATTTTCTTCGTTTATTAATTCGTGGTGGACTGCCACTCGTAGAGAAGGCAGCTCTATCTCGAGGGGGAGTATCGCTTCCGTACCGAATACCAGTGCGTATGGCGTCGTGTTCGTGGCCGTCTTGAACGTAGTTTGATATGCCCAAAGAGCCTCTTGCAGTCTCTCGTGCCAGTCCTTCTTATTTCGGGACACCGTCTTTTTTATGATCTTTATCAAGGTCTTATTGAAGGCCCCGGCCAGACCGTTAGCTCGTGGATTATAAACTGAGGAGTATCTCCAGTCTATATTATGTTGTTGCGCGAAACGACTAATCTTATGGCTTCTGTAGGCTGGCTCGTTATCGGAGATAATCCGCCGTGGAGTTCCAAACCGATAAATGACGTGCGTTTTGAAAAAGTGGAGGATATTCTCCGTCTTCACTTCCCTCAGTGGTACTGCTTCCGCCCATTTGGAGAAGTAATCAGTCGTCGCCAGGATGAAACAATGTCCCCTGGACGATGCTGGTTCGATGGGGCCGACTATGTCAGTCCCCCACATTTCGAATGGCCAGCTAGCCACCGTTGGATGTAGTGGATTCGGATGCTGGTGGATGAAATCCCCGTGGATTTGGCATGAGTGGCATTGCTTCGCATATTCGAGGCAGTCCTGGATCATCGTGGGCCAGTAGTAACCCATCCGTTTAATTTTTAACTTCATCTTCGGGCTTGCTTGATGAGAACCACAGATTCCGTCATGAACTTCCTGAACGACTCTTTCTGCTTCGTCAGGTCCTAAACATCTCAGCCACAGAGAATCAAACGTCCTCTTATACAGAGTATCATTGACGAAAGCGAAGGATAGAGCTCGTTTCATGAGCTGATGTCTTGAGGACGCTTCTTCGGGCATTCGGTGGGACTTAAAGTAGTCTATGAAGACTTCCCTCCAGTCCTCAGTCTTCTCACGGTCTTTTATTTGTAGGGTCGTCTGCTTAGTCGCTCCCTTTTCTTCGTATGATTCCGGGGATATTTCTGCTGGGGCGAGCACTCGACGGCTTTGTACCATGATTTTAACGTCATCGAGGTTCTCGTCAGCCAATTCTTTAGCGAGCTTAGCTAACGCGTCCGCTTTGCTATTTTCCGCGCGTGGTATGCTTTCTAAAGTATAGGAGGGAATTTGGGTCAACAGCTGTTGCACCTTTTCGCCGTACTTCACCAACTCCGGTTTGCACGTTTGGTAGTCACCATTTACTTGACTAACGACCAGTTGAGAGTCCTCGTATATAAGGAGGTCTTCAATTCCCATGTCAATGGCGATCTCGAGGCCCGCAATCAAAGCTTCGTATTCGGCTTCATTGTTCGTCCTCGATTCCGTTAAGGAGAAAGCAAAGCGCATTATCCCTCCTTGTGGGGTCACGAAGATAAGGCCTACTCCCGACTTGACTATAGGGGTACTTTGTTTGCGCTTTTTCATGGAAGATGCCCCATCGAAATAAAGTTCCCATTGGGTATCACCACCATCGACCGCGTCAAATGCATGTTCGTCCGGCAAATCGCAATTTAGAGGAGAACCGGCAGGTACTGGATGCTCAGCAAGAAAGTCGGCAATGGCTTGGCCTTTCACTGCCTTAAGAGGCTGATAGGTTATTGAAAACTCCATCAGGAGTAAGGCCCATTTAGCGAGTCTCCCCGTCAATATAGCCTTCGACATTAGATATTTTAGGGGGTCCACCTTTGATATAAGACGGACTTCATGTGCCAATGCATAGTGCCGGAGTTTTGTTATCGCAAAGATTAGCGCCAGGCAATGTTTTTCGATCGGGGAGTAATTGCTTTCTGCCCCCAGAAGAACTCGACTTAAGTAGTAGAGTGCTCTTTCTTTCCCCTGGTCATTCTCTTGCACCCATAAGACGCCTAAAGAACCTTCGAGGACGGTTGTATAAAGAATGAGAGGCTTTCCCTTAACCGGAGCAGCCAACACTGGGGGGTTCTGCAGGTACTGCTTGATCTCGTCCAGCGCGCCTTGACATTTGTGATCCCAAACGAATGGAATTCCCTTCTTCATCAGGTGAATGTAAGGACGGCACTTGCCTGACAGGTTGGCGGTAAACCGCCGGATGTACGCGAGCTTCCCCTGGAGAGACCGTAGCTGTTTGAGAGTCCTCGGAGGTGGCATTTCCATGATCGCCTTAATCTTAGATGGATCTATTTCGATACCTCGGTGTTGGATGATGAATCCCAGGAATTTACCCGAGGAGATCCCGAACGCGCATTTGAGGGGATTCATCTTCAAATTATATTGCCGAAGGCGCTGAAATACGGTCTTCAGATTCTCTAAATGCTCTTCGTATGACATGCTCTTCACTACGAGGTCATCGATATAGCACTCGACGATTTCATGTATGAGATCATCGAAGATCTTTGTCATGGCCCTTTGATAGGTGGCACCGGCGTTCTTTAAACCGAAGGGCATCACCTTGTAGCAGAATATACCCAAAGGAGTCTGGAAAGCGGTATGCTTCTGGTCGTCGGGATGCATCTTTATCTGATTGTACCCTGATGAACCGTCCATGAAAGAGAAAACCTCATGAGTGGACGTATTGTCTATCATCAGTTTGGTGACCGGCACTGGGAAATCGTCCTTCGGGCAGGCTTTATTGAGATCCCTGAAATCCACGCATATGCGCACCGTCCTATTTTTCTTCATTACCGGGACGATGTTGGCAATCCAGTCAGGATATTGGACTTCTTGGATAAATCCAGAATCGATCAGCTTCTTGACTTCGGCGTTGATGCTCATCTCAAGCTCGAGCCGCATCCTTCTCGGCGCCTGCTTGACTGGCTTGATATCCGGGGATATTGCTAATTTATGCACAGCAATCTCTGGATCTAATCCCGGCATCTCGGAATAGTTCCACGCGAAGCAATCTTTATGCTGTAGAAGCACGTCCTTTAACGCCGCCACCCTTTTCTCAGATAGTAGCTCGCTAACGATTGTTGGTCGCGGATCGTCTGCCGATCCCAACTCAATCTTCTTGAGGTTATCTGCAGTAGTATGTATGCCATCTTCCAGTTCTTTCGGAGCCGGTGGAAATTCTGAGATTACCTCATTGTCATTGTTTTCGAAGCACCAAGGGAGCTCATCTATGTCCTCGGGCTCTTCTTTGAATATTGTAATCATGTAACAGGTGTGAATCCGCTTCCAAGATTGATGTGGATCTGGTTATACTCTTGCGGCTTTGGGTTCGCGCTTTTGTGGCGGCGTTACCCTCCAGCTGCTGGATAAAGCAAATCTGTCTTGCTGGTACTGGTCTTCGACCCAGTTCTTGAAAGTGAAGCAGTCTTCGATAGGGTGTCCTATAGCTCGGTGATAAGAGCAATAGCCCGGATAAGAAACTTTGTTAGCTTGCTCCGGGTGCTTAGACTCTGGAAGTGCGATCATTTGATGTTTTATAGCGAGCTCGAGTAACTTCTTCGTCTTGTCTCGAGGGAAGGAATACGCTCGACTCATCTTTTTCATGAGGGAAAAATCAGGGCCGCGCAATACCCGATCACATAACTCTCTAATCCTGCGTCGTTGTTGTCGGCTCCTCTTTCCGCTTTTTGACTTACTTCCGCCTCTGCGTTGGGCCTTTTGTACAACGGGTTGACAGGGAGGAGCATCTTTGTCTTTTGCAGCCTGTTGAAACAGACGTTGCGTCCTGGCCTTCTCGTAGACGGCCATCTCGCGGTTGTGGTCTTCCCGAGCCTTTTGACCTGCTTTCCTGATAAGCTTGTTCATTCGTTCTTCAAACGACGGACTCAGCACTTCGTTCGCGGGATCCAGTTTTGACGAGGGGTTAGAATCGCTCGACAGGGCGTTTTCCTCCTCATCGAAGTTATATATGGCGTAGCTGCCGTGGACTCGCTCCCGTTTCCCGGATCTCACATATCCAAGCCCAAGCGTTTCCATTCTCCCGTTGGGCAATTTGTACTGAGTCCTAGGGACATTCCAAATCCTGTTGTAGAACCGAGCTTGTCGAACAGTCTGTTTTAAGGGTACTCCTTGGCGCTTCAATAGCCTCTTTAGTCCATTTGTGTAATATCTGGGCAAATGGATGGGTTGGAGCCTGTCGAGTATAGCATCTGCGCCATGCCATATCTCTTTCTCCACTCTCGTTTCTGTGGATTGGTAGAATAGGAACACCTTTTCACCCTTTCGCCTGGGAGGGACGTAAAACGTCTGCAGGTCCTGCACATTGTAAGCTTGAAGTGCATCGAGATCCTTGTAGTGTTTTCGCGACATCATGGTGATTTGAAAACTCTGATCATCGCTAGGGGATGCTTGTATTGACGGCCGACTGGAGAACACGGCATTAACCTCATCTTCTGAGTCACTTCCGAAGATCAACATGGGGGCGGATGTTCCCGGGTTGTTGCGTCGAGACGGCCCAGCGTAAACTATCTCTTCTTCTTCGGTATCTCTCCCGAAAACAGGGATGGTGGCGGCGGCTTTGTTCTCCGGCTTGCGACACTTTTCTGTATCCTTGAAGTCTGGCAAAAAGTACTTTGCATCTTCGTACTTGCGGACTTCGTTCACGGAGAATGGGTTCAGCTCACCTGTTACGGTAAACTCGAAACCATCCTTAAAGTACTTCATACACTGATACTGTGTAGAAGGGATGATGTTGTACTCGTGTAACCAAGGACGACCGAGCAAGGCGTTGTAGCAGGTCTTGGCATCAATGACGTGAAACTTGATGTCCGTGACGAGCAGTCCGAAGCGTAATGTTAGTATTACAGATCCGAGAGTCCGTGATGACTGGGAGTCGAAACTGGAGATGGTAATTTTGTCACGAGCGAGGTGTTGTACGCTCATGCAGATTTCCTTCAACACCCGAACATTAAGGAGATTGACGGAGGATCCATTATCCACCAGGATCTTGCCTATCTTGATATCGTGGCAGTATCCAGAGACATATAGGGAACGGTTGTGGTCGCACGTCCCGAGGAGGAGGTCTTCGTCACCGAAAGTGATGTCGGCCGTATGCACTTCTTCCAATTCATTCTTCATCCTTTCTTCGGCAAGGAAGTCTTGGAATTGCTCGGGTTCTTGTAACGCCTTGATTAATGAATCTCGCGCTTCTTTTGATAATAGGAGGGCATCAAGAATGCTGAGCTGAGAAGGTAGCTTCCTTAGGTGCGCTAGGATATTGTAGTCTACCTTACCCTTCCTGGGAGGGTCCTTGGCAGTCAGCTCTTTCATGACTTGGTTATCTAAGGCGATATCCCCAGTGACCTTCTCCTTTCCCTTATCTTTTCTATTTGCGGGCCCGAGATTCTTTTCCGGGAGCGTGCGATTGCGCAGCTGAATGTTTTCGCAGGCCTCTGGTTCTTCCTCTTTCCCTAAAACGGATTCTTTAAAGAGAGGGCCCAGAGCCATTTTATCATCAGAGTCACTCCCAAAGGTGAGAACTTGTGACCCTTCGGCGTTAACCATGTAACAGTTGCCGGTAGTTCTTTTGTGCCTGTCGGTTGTACTTCTTCGTCCCGACGAGTCTTGCGTTTCATGCGCTTAAAATGCTGCCGGCGAGCAACATATCCCTGCTACCATATCCTAAAAGCGTTGCACTCCTCCGTAGGGTGTGAAATTTTCAGATGATACGAGCAATAATTAGGGTGCCTCCCCACTCCGTCGAACGCGTTCTCTTCCGAGGGTGGTAGCTTCATCCCCATTGACATGGCTTTGGCAAACCGTTTCCTCATCTTGAATATGTTTTTATCTGCGTCGGATGCCTTTCGATCTGGCGGGAGTACTTCAACTCTTTCGTTTAGTCGCCTGCGTTTGGCTCCCTCTGATGCGGCTATCTCACGCTCCTGGTCGGCTTTACTTTTCAAACGAATCTCGTCTAGAAAGGCGTCGATCATTTCGTCTGTCGGCCACCCAAGCTCTGGTTCAGGCTCTACCCCCAGTTTCTTAGTGCCAGGATTTTTTTTATCGTCGGTAAACGAGTGGGAGATTACGTTACAACTCGCCACGTATCCCCCGGATTCATCCGACGAACTCTCCCCCTCATCTTCCTCTTGAAAGATGTGGTTGAGGAACTCTTGCAGCGTGACGGGAGTCTGCGCCTTTTGATTGTACTTCTCTAGCGCGTCAATCTGTTTCTGCAAATCCGTGCGCTTGTCTCCAGGCTTCACGGGCTTTTTGGATTTCTTCTTGTTTTCTTCGAAGATTTTGACGGTCGGGTGTGAGTATTTGGGCCATCACCACGAATCTTTGTAGTTGGACGCGGCTTCAACATCCCTTCGATGATTAGAGGTTCAAGCGGGTTCTTCCATTCGACTGCCGGGCACGCATGAAGGTCCCTCAGCATTCTTTTGGTTTTAGTTGATAGCACGACCTCCCATGGAGCTTCTTCAATAAAGGAACAAGTTGCTCCCGATGTGTCCGTCTTCTTAGGAGTATGCGGCTGTGGCGGGTTCAGCTTCCACTTTTCGGATAGTGCAAACTTCCCCTGGAGGTATTGATCTTCAATCCATCCTTTGAAAACGAAGCAATCCTCAATCGGATGGCTTACCGTTTGATGGTAAGGGCAATAGTTGGGGTTATTCACTTCAGTGGGTTGTGGCGGTAGCCTTGGATTTGGCAAGTTTATAAGTCTGTTGCGTACTGCCAGCTCGAATAACCGTCCCGTCTTGTCCCGTGGGAATGAGTAAGGGCGCTTCATCTTCTCATTATAATACCGGCGTCTTTCTTCCAGTTGATCCGCCAGCTTTTGGGGCACTAGGTTGCTGCTGAGCATTCGCGACGAAGGTTTCCTTTCCTTTACCCTTGTCACTCCGAGGCTCGGGCTTCGGGGGAGACGGTCTATGACCCATCTGGTCCATCTGGGCCAACTTGTCGATTAGAGCCTGGAATGTGGTTGGCTTAAAGAACATCATAAACTGGGAGATAGTTGCATGAGGATTGATCGCACGCCAAAAGCGTGTCGGATGTTCAAAGTTCTAAAGTTTACCGCGATCAGGACGGTGTCGCTATGCAGCTAGCCGGTTGAGCACGGGTCGATCTACAGGGAGATGGTTGTATGTCCTTTCGAGTTTTAGACGAGTCAATAAAGAATTTGTATGAGGTTTGTTCGAGACTATCCTATGTGTATTATTTGCAAGTATAAAATTGTTAAGAAAAGATACGAAAATATAAGCTAAAGAAATCCGTACTCAAAACCTTTGAGCCGAGTCTTGACCAATTGAAGCTAGAGCAATCGGCAACAACGTGGATTAGGGGATTTAAGCGCGGTATTCGTGGAATACGGCTTATTTACCCTTGTCCTTCCGTTCTTGTCTCTTGCTTTCGCCTCCGGCCAAACCGAACGCAACCGGTCGCGGTTAGGAATCACCGTTACCTTGTCAGGGTAGGGTGCCTAACGGAGCGCTTGCGTATGGTTTGGGCGGAGTTCAATGGAAAATAACAGGAAAAGGAAATGAGAAAAGAAAATCTTTAACTTATAATATCGTATTTCTTCTTAACAATAATAATTACAACATTCACAAAATGAACAACAAATAGCAAAAGAAAAGAACAAAGAAAAGAAAAGATTACAAGTAAGTAAGTGCATGAAATGAAATTGCAAGAAAGTAAAGCAAGGTAATAAAAAGCAAGTAATAAATAAGCAATAAAAAGAACAAGAAACTAGAACTCAAGACAAGCATGTGATCAATAGCCAACCCTTAAACTTGCAAGCTCAATTAAGAGGTTGCAAGATCAAGAGAAGGGTAGAGAACGCATGTGAAATGAAGTGCTAATTCCATAAGAAAATACGACTCTTGAGATCAATAACAAACTCTTAACCTTTCAAGCTCAATGAAGAGGTTGAAAGATCAAGAAAAAGCAAGGATCTCAAGGGGAAGTTAAACAAAAGAGAATGATACAAAAACCCTCATCTTCATTAATCTTCCACTCAAAAAGCTCTCACTACAATTTTCAAGGAGAAAGAATGAAGAAGAATAAGAACTACACAAAAAACTACAAAAGAGGAACCAAGAATGAACACAAAATTGGATCCTTGGCTTAGCTCAATTCTGGAGTATTTATAGGCAGAGGGTTGAAGATCTAGGGCAAGAATCTGCCACTATATGAAGTCCCCAAAATACCCCCAAAACACGACAAAGTGAGAAGCCCATATGGCCGCGGATCCGCGGCCTAGACCCCCTATTGGCCGCGGATCCGCGGCCCTATGGTGGAGTTGGGTGGTCGGGTTTTGGGTGCTTTCCTGGTTTCATGTTGTCTGCTATGTGGTATATGAATTTTCTCAGAAACTCTTCACAATTATTCCAGAATTTTAGTAGAATAAAAGGTGATGTGATGTAGATCTTTTGCCATGATTTCCTCGAGCTCCGCGTAGATTTCTTGGATCTTGTGTTGCCATTGAGCTTTGTGCATGACATGACAATCGATTTGCCATTTTGTCCCTTAAACTGGTATGTGGCAACACACGGATAGAGAGCGGAGACCGTGTTTTATCTGTTGTTGGCAGTAATCCAGAATTTGTCGTACTTTTCATGGATTTCACTGTTCAGAGCCGAGAACCTGTATTCTGCAAATATGTAGCAAACACAGATCAAAAGCACCTACCTATAAACACATGAGTATAAGAATGGGCGGTATAAAATGCAGTATTCTGTTATGAACAAATACCCCCAAACTTAACTTTTGCTCGTCCCGAGCAAAACCAATTATTCACAAAAAATAAAATCCTAACCGCACTTTCGCAGGGAACGCGATTGCACTGAGCGCGTGCAACAAGCCGTTAAACCTCTAGGTGTTCCTAGTAGGAGGAGTGTTGTCTCCTGAGGGTTTTCAGCGGATACTACCCACAAAATCCCGTCAAGCTAGTGTCATAAGTTAACATTGATTCTACTCCTACAGTTTAGTATTTACGTTAGAAACTCTATCATCCTAAGTTAGAAATATTCAACCCTTATTTTTCACACCTCCTATCTATTTAACCTTAGATCATATACGTTCCAAAAAAGTTTAGAAAGATGTCGGTTCACCTGAGTTTTCCTTCTAAAGCGCGGCCTCAAATCAGGGATTTTTATCAACTTTACAGAAAACACAAGTCTTATTCTTTATTTCTATCTTTTATTCAAACATCGATTGTATACCTCTACGTGTGTGTGTATTTGCACCCCTACACTCAAGAATTCAATTCAAGCTATAATACCCTTGCCCTAATACCTAATACTACTTCTTTTCATTAAGGATGGACGGTTTTGCTCACACACCTTTCATGCGACTATTAATGCTTCTTGAGGCACTAACGACCAATTACTGAATGTGTGAACTTTAAAGCGTAAATAGCAGTTTCCGGGTCTTGACTTTATTCTATTTTTCTTTTTCTTTTTCTTTTTTTTTTCTTTTTCAAGACCGGATATATTTTTCAATATGCTCTTTTGGTGTTTAGCTTTAAATACCGTTTTTTCTTTCATACTAGGCTTTTAGGCAAGAGTATTTCTAGGTATCCTCTACTATCCCAAGTTTCAAGGTGCGTGTAAGTGTAGTTGTAGGGTATATACTTTCTAAATTTGAACTCAAGAAAAGAAACTATTTTTCAGACTTATCCTCCAGTAAAACTTCAATACTTTCCCTTTATCTTGACTTAACTCAAAAACTGAACTCAAGATTACCAATTTCTCAAAAAAAACTGTAAGGACGTATACTTACCAAAGTTAGACAGAATGAGGGTTATTTTTAGGGTTTTCAAATCCTAAGCCTAGAATTTAGTTATTTCTATCATATCAACTAAACTTTCGGAATAAAGATCTAAGTTACCCTATTAGCTAACTTGACGACAAAGTTTTTATATTTTTGGAAATTTTTTTATTTTTGTGGGTTTTTAAATAAGGTATGCAAATGCAAAATATACAAATGAATGTGAATGAAGAAAGCTTACCGAGCACACCCCCAAACTTAAACTTGACAGTGCCCTCACTGTCAGGCTATACCAAGAGGGTCAAAATTGCCGGCGCTCCCTAGAAACAAATTATATACAACAAAGAAAACAAAAAATATATACAAAAAAAAGAGTCCCCCCCAAACTTAAGTGAAACAGTGTTTCTACTGTTAAGCGTTGAAGTTCAGGATTAGGGGGGAAAGAACAGTATCAAGCTATACAAGGCCTTACACATGCCAAAAGTTAACACCAACCATTCAAAAATTCTATCTCTGTAATATGCGGGTTGGTGAAAGAAGGTGAAGAGGAAAGAAATGGGGAATACGCGAGACCGTATGGAGATAGAAGCGGGATACGGTCTCGGTATATCAGAAGAAGAATGGCGGAAGGGAGAAAGAAGTGGAAGACGAACTTGAGGGTGAAAATGGAGTGAATAGATTAGCACAATTTGTGATGACCTATGTGTGAAAAGCGATTGTGCTAATGTATTTACCCGTCGAGAAATGGGGTCAAATCCCTCAAGATTCGTGAGAAACCATGGGTACGCCGAACTTGGTAAACCAGACATAGTAAATGAAAGTGAGACGGTTTCTTGCAAGGTCGGAACGATGGAAAGAATGGAGGGAAGTGGTTGAGGAAGGTTATCGGTTAAAGGTTCAGGAGGGTGTACACAGTCAGTGGAAGGGATAGGATGAATTGGAAAATCCGACTCATCAATTATAACTGGTTCATCCTCAAAACTATCCTCAGAATTCTCCTCAAAGTTAAGGTCATTCATGCTTTTATCATCAATATCAAGACGCATATGAAGTTCGGGAAAAACATTTAATGACTCGGGATGATGATTTGAAGAGAAAAACTCAGCCAAATCTATGGGTTCATCATCCAAAATATTCCCAGCGTCAATATCCTCAATCAAGTGAAAATCAATATTCTCAGACACCTCATCAAAAGCATGGATTTCAATCAATTCAGGTTCTAAGATGGAGGTGTAGAGGTCAAAAGGATTGGGTGTGGTTTCACTTGGCAAGGTCCCTTCACAATCTGGCAAATCAAACACTACAAAGTCGCACAACTCATTAAACATTCTATCTTCAACTGATAATTCATTTGGGACACTTGATAGACTTTCAATACAGGAGTTGTGAGATTCAATTTGAGACGGGTAGGTTTGATTGGAAGGGTATACAGCTTACTTTCTCCACTCAAATTCACAGCCTGTCCTGCCGCCTCATCATACATTGAAAAATTAGGAGCTAGTTGAAAACTAGCTACCGGGTCAGTATGTTGTACGAGAGCGGCCATGGACGCATTCAAATCCATCATCTGTTGGCTTGACGCTACCCTAAAGTCTTCCAATGACTGTTCTAGACTAGACATTGGTTGTGAAGGGGTTTCAGTAAAATATTCAAAGTTGTTTGGATACTGAAAACTCCCAAATGGCGGTTCTGATGCAATGTCTAGGGAAGGTGCAAAAGTAGGGTAGGATTGGTAGGAATTGAATGGCTGGACAGGAGCAGGATCAACATCTAGATAGGAAGGTGAATGGAATTGTTGATCCCAAGAATTTGAAGTGGTGAAAGGAGTGAAAGATCGGCTACGAGATTGTTCAATACGTTCTGCAATAGACATAGGTCTTGGAGTTGCAACATGACTCGAAGAAGGGGTATCAACGTAAGAAGGGGTGAATGTATGAAATGGTTGATACGAAGTGGATTGCGGAGTCAAATTGTTTGTCCTAGACGCGTCTATCCGATCTTTCAATGAAATTTTGGGCATGGAGGGGTCGTTCGAAGTTCGGCCAAAGCAAGAACCATAAGAAGTAATGTCTGGTTGTGGGTACCAAAGTTCGTCAAGAGTTTTTCGAGGTGGGGTACCCATGATATGAAGAGAGAGAAAGAAAGGTAGAGAAAAGGAGGGGAAAAAGAATGTGATTTTTTTTTGTTTTTTTTTAGATATTAACAAAAGAATGAAATATACACACAAAAAGAATCTGGACAAAATCAATCACGACACAAAAATACCACACACCTAATCGTTCTAGGGTTCACCTAGGTAAACTAGACCTGCTCCAGAACTTGATTGTCGAAGTAAAACTGTGTCGAGAAACGGGCTCAAGATACACTGATCACGAGACCAGGTAAGTGCAGAGATAAGGGGAGGTTTTCCAATGCTTTCGCGAAGTTCCTTAATTAAATAACCCTTTCTCTTTTGGCGGTTTCGCCGTTAACACTTTCCTAGACACCCCGTAAACAATGTACCGTTAAGCGAGATTCTAAACACAGTTAACTTCTCCTAGTGAGCGCGAAGTCCTTAAGGCTTAAAGTCTAATTTCTTTTAAATTTTGTGCGGGTAAACGTTATGCTCAAGTTCGTGATTTGTGGGCCACGGAAAAGGTGATGAAATCCTTTACCGTATGTTGTGGGGTTCGCTTGCCCTTAAGTCCGTATTAATGTATGCAATGCGCAATTCAATAAAAATTCAATAAAGAATCAAAAAATAGTTTTTTAGTTTAAGCGCGGCACTGCAACAAATACGGGTTAGTCAATTTTTAGCGTTTTCTAGCGAACTTGCAAAGAATCCTGCAAAGAATAGTATATTGGATGCGTCGGATTTGAGAAGAAGGTGTTAGTAAAGTACGTACCGTTAAGTTTTGGGTTAGGAAACTCCCGTTGAATCAAATCCGGTAAGCTTGAAAAGTTCGCTTGCGCGGGTCAAACTACCCGGATCTTTGGCACTGTACTTTGCAATTCCCTTAGCCTTGAGCGTACACTTTGCTCCCCACAATTGCAGTTTGCAAATACGCAAAAATCTGCACACTTGCCCACAAAAATGATCAAAAAAAAAAGATTTTATTTTTAAACAAATACAAAAAGAATATTAACCCGAATAACAAGAAAGAAAATACGCTACCGTCTCCCCGGCAACGGCGCCATTTGATCGCACGCCAAAAGCGTGTCGGATGTTCAAAGTTCTAAAGTTTACCGCGATCAGGACGGTGTCGCTATGCAGCTAGCCGGTTGAGCACGGGTCGATCCACAGGGAGATGGTTGTATGTCCTTTCGAGTTTTAGACGAGTCAATAAAGAATTTGTATGAGGTTTGTTCGAGACTATCCTATGTGTATTATTTGCAAGTATAAAATTGTTAAGAAAAGATACGAAAATATAAGCTAAAGAAATCCGTACTCAAAACCTTTGAGCCGAGTCTTGACCAATTGAAGCTAGAGCAATCGGCAACAACGTGGATTAGGGGATTTAAGCGCGGTATTCGTGGAATACGGCTTATTTACCCTTGTCCTTCCGTTCTTGTCTCTTGCTTTCGCCTCCGGCCAAACCGAACGCAACCGGTCGCGGTTAGGAATCACCGTTACCTTGTCAGGGTAGGGTGCCTAACGGAGCGCTTGCGTATGGTTTGGGCGGAGTTCAATGGAAAATAACAGGAAAAGGAAATGAGAAAAGAAAAATCTTTAACTTATAATATCGTATTTCTTCTTAACAATAATAATTACAACATTCACAAAATGAACAACAAAGAGCAAAAGAAAAGAACAAAGAAAAGAAAAGATTACAAGTAAGTAAGTGCATGAAATGAAATTGCAAGAAAGTAAAGCAAGGTAATAAAAAGCAAGTACTAAATAAGCAATAAAAAGAACAAGAAACTAGAACTCAAGACAAGCATGTGATCAATAGCCAACCCTTAAACTTGCAAGCTCAATTAAGAGGTTGCAAGATCAAGAGAAGGGTAGAGAACGCATGTGAAATGAAGTGCTAATTCCATAAAAAAAAATACGACCCTTGAGATCAATAACAAACTCTTAACATTTCAAGCTCAATGAAGAGGTTGAAAGATCAAGAGAAAGCAAGGATCTCAAGGGGAAGTTAAACAAAAGAGAATGATACAAAAACCCTCATCTTCATTAATCTTCCACTCAAAAAGCTCTTACTACAATTTTCATGGAGAAAGAATGAAGAAGAAGAAGAACTACACAAAAAGCTACAAAAGAGGAACCAAGAATGAACACAAAATTGGACCCTTGGTTTAGCTCAATTCTGGAGTATTTATAGGCAGAGGGTTGAAGATCTAGGGCAAGAATCTGCCACTATATGAAGTCCCCAAAATACCCCCAAAACACGACAAAGTGAGGAGCCCATACGGCCGCGGATCCGCGGCCTAGACCCCCTATTGGCCGCGGATCCGCGGCCCTATGGTGGAGTTGGGTGGTCGGGTTTTGGGTGCTTTCCTAGTTTCATGTTGTCTGCTATATGGTATATGAATTTTCTCAGAAACTCTTCACAATTATTCCAGAATTTTAGTAGAACAAAAGGTGATGTGATGTGGATCTTTTGCCATGATTTCCTCGAGCTCCGCGTAGATTTCTTGGATCTTGTGTTGCCATTGAGCTTTGTGCATGACATGACAATCGATTTGCCATTTTGTCCCTTAAACTGGTATATGGCAACACACGGATAGAGAGCTCTTCCACTCAAAAAGCTCTCACTATAATTTTCATGGAGAAAAGATGAAGAAGAAGAAGAAAAAGACTAAATCCTAACAAAAAGAGGAACCAAGAATGAACACAAAATTGGACCCTTGGCTTAGCTCAATTCTGGAGTATTTATAGGCAGAGGGTTGAAGATCTAGGGCAAGAATCTGCCACTATATGAAGTCCCCAAAATACCCCCAAAACACGACAAAGTGAGGAGCCCATACGGCCGCGGATCCGCGGCCTAGACCCCCTATTGGCCGCGGATCCGCGGCCCTATGGTGGAGTTGGGTGGTCGGGTTTTGGGTGCTTTCCTGGTTTCATGTTGTCTGCTATGTGGTATATGAATTTTCTCAGAAACTCTTCACAATTATTCCAGAATTTTAGTAGAACAAAAGGTGATGTGATGTGGATCTTTTGCCATGATTTCCTCGAGCTCCGCGTAGATTTCTTGGATCTTGTGTTGCCATTGAGCTTTGTGCATGATATGACAATCGATTTGCCATTTTGTCCCTTAAACTGGTATGTGGCAACACACGGATAGAGAGCGGAGACCGTGTTTTATCCGTTGTTGGCAGTAATCCAGAATTTATCGTACTTTTCATGGATTTCACTGTTCAGAGCTGAGAACCTGTATTCTGCAAATATGTAGCAAACACAGATCAAAAGCACCTACCTATAAACACACGAGCATAAGAATGGGCTGTATAAAATGCAGTATTCTGTTATGAACAAGGATCTAGGGTTCCCACGAACATGCCCCACCGTGGGCGCTTCCTCAATGCGTTGCTCGCATTTCGACCATAAATTTCGCCAGCGTATAGCATACTGGACCCACGTTTCGCCTGATTTTACCCTGGCATTAATCGATGCCGTTATTGGGGTGCGTTCGCTGGCGCTCGCGAATCGCTGAGTGAATAGCAACTCCATTTCAGCGAACGTCTTGATAGAATCGTTCGGGAGTTCCGAATACCATTCGAACGCTGTTTCCGATAAGCTGCCCACGAACTGGCGAAACAACAGTTTATCATCACCGCCGGTGTTACCGCAAAGGGCCCTGAACTGGGCAACATGTTGATGGGGATTGCCGGTCCCCTTATACACGTGGAATTTTGGTATTGTATAACCCGGCGGATATTTGATTTGGTCGTACCAGCTCGGATATGGTCGCCCCGTTTTTACGACTTGACCAGCTGCCTCAGTTGCATGATGAACCCGGATTTGCTGGGCTATGTAATCGTCCAAGTCAGCATTAGAGATTGTCTCCTCCTTGGCCGTTGAGAGAGCCGGTGGCGGATTTGACGTTTCTCCCTTGTCGTCTTCAAGGACGATCGGAGGATCCTCAGCAGGTGGGTCTTATTGGATCATCATTCCCACCATGTCCTGGAATAAGTGGGCTATTTGCTTTATATTGGCCGCTTGTTCTGCAGCCTCTCTATCTTTCTTTTCCAGTATCTTCCGGAGGAACTCAGCGTCGATTTCCTGTTCTTGTTGCTGATCCGAGGACACCTCGGGGCTTTCCTTCGGCCCAGTAAGCGCGGCCATTGCGGTCATCATTTCCTGGAGCTTTTGCTGTTGCTCCTGAGCTTTGGTCACCGACCGTGTAAGCGGTCAATGACCTGTGGACGCGCAGCTGTCTTCTTTCCCCGACGCCATGTATACAGTGTGGACCATTCTGCCCCCAGCCTTAGGGCGTCTGGGTTCAGCACTTTTAGCTCTCGTTGCAGGCCCGGGGATCTTCTCCGGCCTCCTCTTTTTATGAGCAGTGGAAGTTGAGGGGGCCGTCGGGATGGGCACCCAGACAGCTTTTCGTGGCTTAGCCTGGTGACTGGCTTCCTGTTGGATTTTCAGTTTCTTGTGCTGGCGGGAGAAATTTGGATCGATCATCGAGTCTCGGGCCTACCGCCAGACTTAATAGATTCGGGAGGACAGCCGTTGAGGAGATTGGGGCTGTTCTGGCTTTACTTCTATAGCCCTTTTCAGCGGATGGGGAGACTTCTTTAGCGCCGCGGTAGGAGAATTCCTACGCACCTTATTTAGCATCTCAAAGCTGTTCCCGGTTGGAACAGCATCATTAACTTCTGCCATCGGGGCTGGAGGAGTTAGCCCATAAGGGGAGTTACCTTCGGCCTTCCTCACTCGGCGCCAGTAACGACATCGAGCGCGTCGTGCTGATGGAACCGGCTTGGTGAGGGCGATAGTCTCGTCTTTCCCCCTGTGTAGGTGGGGGGTCAATGCTGGTGCCAGCCTGTTAAAGACTGATGTTCTTTGGGTAGCAGGAGTGGAAGCTGGAACAGTCAATCTTGTAAGGACCGAATTTTTGGAAGGAGAAACCGCCTTGACGACTTCAGGAGCGAGACTGGTTATTTTCTTAGGAGCAGCCTTCTCTGGGATTGCAGGCCCCATTGCGGTTCCACAGGAGCTCTGGCCCAGTCTGGAGAAGACCGAGGCACTGGTGTTGGGCGACCCGTTGAGAGGGGCCACGGTAGGGGTAAGACGGTCAAAGACCGACTTCTTGGGAGCTTCCGTTGTCAGCACCGGAGCGGTGAAGCTTGTCAGCGGGAGCATGGTCCTAAAAAACAATCCTATGGTGGCTCGAGTGACCTGTTCCACGGGCATTGTGAATAGCGAAGCAGCTTGGGGTCCGTAGGCTATACCTCCTGGTGAGGCGAGCGTTGGTTGCAATTGCAGTCCGAGCATGCCGCACAAGTGGAGGCCATTGATTCTTTGCTTTCTGCAGCAAACGAAACACCAAATCTTAGTACTTCGAAACCCAAGGGCAACCATTAGCGAACCGCGATTGGTTCACGAATCATGACACACGAAGTGTGGAGTGGAAAGAGGAAAAGGTCCCACCGGGCGTGCCAGAATCTGTTCCCCTCCGAACGACGGCTGCGACGCGAGGGCGTCTCGCCTGAGATTCGGGGCAGATGCTAATTGGTGCTATTCGTCTACCTCTCCGAAGATGCCAAGTTGATTTATGGCACCGTATATCGAAGGTTTAAACGGATGCGTCCGATGTAGCAGACTTCGTCAGATTCCCTCTCGCTTGAGGGGTTTTTGATTGTAGGGATGCTCTTCCCTGCAGGCGCAAGCCCCTGCAGTTAATTATGCTACCGCATCGCGGTAACCACTTTCTCTTTCTCCAGATGGTCACTTCGTGTCGTGTGTGTTTATTTTATGTTTGGTTGCCCGTGGATTTTATACGGAGACTGCGTTATGTCGTCGCCCGTAGGGCGTGGACTAGTCCAAATCCGTATTATTTTAGATTTGGGTTTGGGGGTTTGGGTTTAAGGATACATTAGCCTCATTCGAGACTAAGATCGACTTAAACCCTTGTTAAGGATACGTTAGTCTAATTTTCAGATTAAGATCAACTTAACGGGATCGTTTAGATCCAACAATAGAGCAATTAAGAGAGCACTGTTATTTAGTTTAGTGACATCACGGTCAGTAGGTAGTTTAAGGACGTTGCGGTCCATAGGTAGTTTAAGGACATTGCGGTCCATTGTTAGTTTTAAGACGTTGCGGTCAAGGTTAAGGACGTCATAGTACATGGGTTTAAGGACTCCACAGTCCACAGTTAGTTTTAAGACATCTCAGTCAAGGTTAAGGACCTCATAGTCCATCGGTTTAAGGACCCCATAGTCCGTCGTTAGTTTTAAGACATCTCGGTCAAGGTTAAGGACCTCATAGTCCATGGGTTTAAGGACCCCACAGTCCGTATCAATATGTGGTCATCGGGACCCGTCACCTCTTTGAAGACGTTGAGGAATTACAACGCCGAGTATCAAAGGAGTGAAGAGATGTACCCTTAAACCGAGGTAGATTAAATAATCTTTTGCCAAATTTGGAACCAAGACCAATTAATTATATTATGAGCCCATTGGCTCAGTTGAATTTGAATTGAGGACTTATGGCCAACTTAGGCTAAGTCCAATCATGTTTAGGATATTGGCCCTCTGTTGGTCCATTAGAGGAGAGGCTTTGCCTCTAGACACTTAGCCAATGGGGCTAAAGTTAGTGTTAAACACTAAAGATCAATCAGTGTTGAACACTGAGAATGAGATTGACAAGTTAGTGTTAAACTCTGGCAGTGGAGATTTCAAATCAGTGTTTAACACTAAGGCAGATCAATGTTAAAAGTTTGGAAACAGGGTTTTCCAGGTTGGTGTTCAACACTAAGAAAGTCAGTGTTAAACACTGTAAATAGAGTTTTCCAAATTAGTGTTTAAACACTAAGAAAATCAGTGTTGAACACTGGATATAGAGGTTTCAACTCTAGTGTTAAACACTAAGGCAAGAGGGGTCACGTCGTAGCACGTGAGGGCGCCCTCAATTCATTCTATTCTGTCAAAAGTATTGAATACTTTGGAGCATCACGTGCTGTCACGTGATGGGCATTTTGGTGCTTGTCCGTTAAAGCTTCAGCCAAGGGGTCACATGGTAGCATGTGATAGCGCCATGTTTCCCTTTATTTTGTTCTACAGATAAGTGTTTAACATTTTTAATTCTAAAAGCCATCACGTGTGGGCACGTGATGGGGGCTTGCGCTTTGATCTGTTAGAATATTCATTAGGGGTCACGTGGTGACACGTAAGGGCGCCCCAGAGCTTCTTTTCCTTTGCTTTTTCTTTGCGCGCTTTGGGGGTCACGTGAAGCACGGGAGGCGTTGCCTCAAAGTTTTAGCGGTGGCTCTTTACAGGGGTCACGTGGTAGCACGTGACCCTGTCTGTTTGAAGATGTGTTTATCTTTTTAAGAATCAAATTCTTCATAGGGTTAAACCCTAGCAATAAACTTTAGAGGAATTAAATTCCTGTTATTTTGTCAGATTTGAGTTCTTAACTAGGGTTAACCCTGGTTCTATTCATTTTGAAGGAATTAAATTCCTATGACGTAGGGTTAAACCCTAATTTTAAATTGAAGGAATTAAATTCCTATGACATAGGGTTAAACCCTAATTTTAAATTGAAGGAATTAAATTCCTATAATTCTATGAGAATTAAATTCTCAAACATCCATTCCCTCTCTATACTTTGGATCTGCATGGCAGGATCTCAACCCATTGAGAATTAAATTCTCAATTCATGGGGAGATGTGCACTTTGCAGATCCTCTGCTAAAGAGAGAACTAAGTTCTTCTTTTTAATATCAGAGTTAAACTCTTTCAAGAATTAAATTCTCTTTTTTCTTGAAAGCCCCCCTTCTTACCTAAGGTTTTCTTTTGCAGAAGATCCAAATTCCTCCAAAGTCTCAAGACTTTATTTTTCTCTCTCTTTATGTATCGATCTCTGTATATATCTGTCTCTGTATGTCTCTTGGCTCCTATTTATAGGAGAAAAAGCAGAATCAATTAGTTTTGGTGAATCTTTCATTGAGAGATTTTATTTGTATTCCTTAGAGATTTGGTTTGCATTCATCATTCATTTGGACCTTTGGATTATTAGGTGAATTTTATTCACCATTGGATTTTAAATCCAAAGATTTTCCTTTGTTATTTCGATTAGATTTTAAGGGAAAATCTTTCCAAGTTCAAGATTTTTCCATAGATAGGTGATATTTAATCACCTTTAAATCTTTAATCCAATCGGTTTCAAATAATCATTCCCCATTGGAAAGATTCGAATGCTGTTCAGAATTTAATTCTGTTAAATAGATGGGCTTTGAAAGCCGGTCACGTGTGGCCACGTGACCCCTGGTCACGTGTAGGCACGTGACCCCCTGGAACGAGCTTTTTTCTCCTTTCCGCGCTTTGTTTTCTACTCGCTGTTCAGCCGTCACGTGCCAACACGTGACCCCTGGTCACGTGTGAGCACGTGACCCTTTCTGAAGTCTTTTCTTTGATTTAATCAAGGAGCTGAATCTGCCTTTGCCGCTGCTTTTAGTTGTCACGTGCCAACACGTGACTGCTGGTCACGTGCTAGCACATGATGCCTCTTCCGTAACTTTCCTGATTTTAAATCAGGAAACAGTGTGCAAACCTGCGGCGTCTGATGGGATGCGGCCCAATGTGGGAACGACAAGTGGAGCGATCAGAGCCGTTGGACGCGAGGAGGCGCTTTGACGGGAGATGAAGGGAGCCGTTGGATGAGGGCGATTGCGGTGATAAATAGGGGTGGGGCCCACTCCAGGGCCCCTACTCCTTCATATTTCCTCGTTCTAAGTCCTGCTGCTCGGCGCTCTTCCTCTTTTGGGTGGATACATGGTTCATTCCCACTCTTTGGGTTTCTCGTTCCGGAGGGAGGCCAGCGGTGCGGCTGTGCCTCCGGCTGGCTCATGCCCCGCGCCGAATGTTCCGCCGGCAGCAGCCGTCCGCTTCGTTGAGGGCTCCTGGTGATTGTTCCGGCGGCGGCCAGAGACGTCCACGGTCATCCGATCCCCAGACGAGGGACACAGGGGAGGGTGAGGACGGGGTCCCCCTTAAGAGGAAAAGGACAATCTCTCGTGTGCCGCTGTTGAGGGTCCCTGAGGGGATTCCCGTGCAGGAGGGGGATGCCGTCTCCATGGCTCTATCTGGGCTTTCCATCGCCGCCGGCCTGCTCGTCGGAATGGAAGAGTCGGCCGGGGGGAGGCTCCCGCATGGCACCCTAAGGGTCCAAATGGAGGCCATAGCCCAAGGGGCGGTACAGGTATGAACTCCTCCACGCGTTGTTTTTTGACCTTCTTTTCTTTGGCTCGAGCGTCTCTAAGTTTCTCATCCGTTTCCCGTCAGGTCTTTCAACACTGCGCCCTCGTTACTCGTATGGAGGCCGAGGGGGCGTTCCACACACCGAGGCCGGTGGAAGCGTTTCCTTCAAAGGTCAAGGTCCTGCGACGTGACCTGCGTAACGAGAAGGCGAGGGCCGATGTCCTGGCAGCCCGAGCGGAGGTTGCGGAGCTTACCAACTCAACGAACCGGGATGCCTATTGTCGCCTGAGTGCATCCTACCGAGTTGCTGAGGCGAAGCTGGCGTATCTGGCCGATCGTTTCGCGGCCATGGAGAAGGAGTGAGACGCCAGCAGGGGGATGCCGAGGCGGCGCTTCGGGCGGCCGGGATTGCCGAGGTTCGGGATAGGAAGGCTGTGGCCAATTACAAGGTGTCAGAGCAGTTTCACGCCGAGCTTGGCGAGCATTCCGCCGTCGCGTGGAATAAGGCTCTAGTTTCCGTGAAGGAGCAGCTTCCTGAGTTCGCCGATGGCGAGCTCTGTGCTCGGGTCCCACTCTCGGTGGCAAAGCCTCCGGCAGACAACGATGAGGGAAGCGAGGCGTACCCCTGGTGGCAAAGCCTCCGGTGGTGAAGCCTCCGGCAGACTGCGATGACAGTGATGAGGGAAGCGAGGCGTAGGAGGGGGTTTGTAACTTAGGCCTTTTTGATATTTCCTCGTCCCTCTTTTGTAAGCGTCCGGAACTTTGTAAGGCTGGGGAGCCCCCAATACCCCTGTAAAAACATTTTGCTTGTGCGAGTAAAACTCCTGCTGTTTCATTGCTTTGCACTTTATCTTTTGGATGTGAAGAGTACTCGTAGAATATCCTTGCTTGGACTGTTGGGCTTCCATGTCAGGCGATCGTACGTCGAGTTGATTTCGATCACTTGTCAAGCGTGGCGAGTGCTGCTGAGAAGGAGGTATCCCCATGGCTCCGGAGTTGAGGGGGGATTACTCTGACTTGAACAGACCTGATGTCTCTTGTTCAGTTGATAAAACTGCACATTTGTATTACATTTTCCCTACCATTTTCATATTAAAAAAGGACTTTATTATAATATATCATACATATGAGGGTTTATGTGTAAAAACATTATTTTCCATGTGTTAATATATTTTAATTAGCATTTGGTAGGAAAATGTATGCAAATAATTTCATTGACCAAATCCTAGTAGAGCAAAGTCTACTAAATATTATTTGAGTTGTTGTGCAGAATTTTTCCAAGTTGTGCAGAATCTTTCAAGACTAGAATCAAGGAAATCAAGTTGTTGAAGAAGACTTGCCTAATTAAGAAGCAAAACTTGGAGACCGAGTCTGGCAGCAACTACGAAAAGATTTCAAAGATACAAAGGTTCCAGAGGAGTCCAAATGTCACAAAGACAGATGCCCTAAAGTTTGATGAATGGAGGAGATTAAACGGCCACGGATCCGCGGCCTTACCCCCCTTGGGCCGCGGATCCGCGGCAGATTTGATGAGTTAGTTACTGCAATTTTTGTGGAGATTTTATACATCTAGTTACCTAATTTGGAAGCAAAAGATTATGGCTTTGGACTATAAAAAGGGACCGAGAGCCTCTTGGAAAATTTATCAAGCCGACGCGATCACGAAGTCCCAGACGGCTCACGCATCCAGGCTGATCATTAACGATTCATCTACCTTCTTGGAAGAGATCGAGAAGCAACTAGTTTTGTAATCATTTTCTAAGGAATAAAGTGTAGATTGTTCAAGTTGATTAATAAAGGTAGTTATTTTATTTAATTCTTTTGCATTTTACATTATGTTTTCCCTCTCTGTCTTTTCATCTTCTTTTCCCAACATGCGCGAGTAATTCTCCGCTTGTTAGGGTTCGTAGGATTAGGGTAGGCTAATGGATGTTGAACATCCCTAAACCCTTTTTAAGTCCTATAAAGTTTATGAACTTTATCAAAAGAATCATTAACATCCTAATCGGGCGCGCTAACAATTCTTTGTTAGTTCCGACCGCGATTAGAGATTAGATTAATGATTGTTTTGGTAAAGGCTAGATATGAACGGAGTTCCGTGTCGAGATAAGGGTTAAGAGTGAGATTCCTTTTCCCTCCAGAAACCCTAATCTACACGCATCACCGTCGTTCTAGTTTTAAATCTATTAAAGGATAAAAATGGTAACTTTTAATTAATCATCCATAACTACTAAATCCTAATGAACCCTACAAGCCCTCTTATAATATTAACTACATCCCTAAAATAATCTAGATCTATATATTTTGCATTCTTGCTTAACATAGATCTAGAAACCATTCACAAAATTCTTTATTCCTTCTCTCTTTTTCAACACATCTAAAGTAAGAGTAAAAGATTCAACGTTTCCCTGAGAACGACCCGCGCTCATCTCGGTCTAGCTACATGCAACACCGTTATTGATTGCGGTTAACTACAAACACTTTTTCACATCAATCAAATGGCGTCGTTGCCGTGGAAACGTGCGTAATTTTTTATTCTTGCTATTTGTGTTGAATTCTTAGACGATTCATATCATTATTAAAACAAAACTGCAAATTACATATTTAACGATTTGTATGTGAATTTTGCGAGGGAATCTGGAGTCACGGACTTGAGGAAACAGGAGATCTAGGGTTTCACACTTCTCTGGTATCTTTCTTAACTCCTTCTCTCTCCTCTCAAATCCAATAAAATCTATTTTCTGCAGGATTCTTTGCAAAATATCGCCGCTCAAAAATCTTTTTACAAAGTTTTGTTTTGCGGTTTGTTTTTACATATTTTAATACGGATTTTTAAGGGGCAAAAACCAAATCAAGATTAGGTGGGAATTTCATCACCCTTCCTAAGCCCCACAAATCACAAACCGAGCATCTGCATCAACCCTACATTAATTTAAAAAATATCTAGACCAGACTCTAAGGACTGTCGCGCTCAATAAGGACAGAGGAAGGTCGTAGGTAATCTATCGCTTATCCGCATTACTTTTGTAGTGCCTAGGCAAGTGTGTCAAAGGCTAGTGGTTTTTAATCAGGCCCGCTACTGTGGTTCCTTCCCACTTACCTGGCACTTACCTGGCTACAAGGGTAGTACAGAGGCGGTAGAGGATTGATCCTGCGACTTTGCCTTTGGAAGTCTAGGAGCGGTCTAGAGACTGGACCTAGGTAACCATAGTTCTAGGGTTGTGCATTTTTGTGTGATTTGTTTAAATCCGTCATTTTTCAAAACAAACCAATTACTTTCTCTCCTTTTTACCCGTTCCCCCTTCTTCTCTTCTTATAATGGGTGACCTAAACAGAAGAACACTTGCCGAGCTTTGCTGTCCACAACCAGATATCTCTTGTTTTCGTAATCCCTTCGGTATACCGTCCGGCTCTTCCATGTCCTTAAGAGATCATATAGAACAAGCAGGAAGAAACAGTTGGCCACCTCAGTCTAGGTCTTATCAACCGTATCCTAATCCTACACATGTTTCAGTTCATACCCAGAGTGAGGAAGCCCCTAGACGAATGTCCATTGCTGAGCACATAGCTAGGTCTAGAGGCCAAAGTTTCAACCCGGACCAATATCAACCATCATCACCACTGTCCGGAGAAGAGTTTGATATGCGGTTTGTGGCATATAAGATGTCTGTTGAAAATAGCCAACCAACCAACCCATATCAATATTCTTCTTATCATAATATTGATCCTACTCCTACCCAAGTTCCGCAACCATTCTATTCCTATCAATCCAATCCGACTTTTCCACCTATTCTAGACAGTTCTTCTAATCAGTCATTTGGGAGTTTTAATTATCCACAGGAATTTCAATCTTATACTGAAACTCCTTATCAACCCAAGACTAGTCTGGAGCAGACATTAGAAAAATTTATGGAACTGTCGAACCAAATTATGAAGGATTTGGGTAGTAAGACAGAACTGTACACCCTTCCTAATCAAACCTCCCCATTCCAAACTAAAATCCACAACTCCAGTTTCATAGATTCATCAAGTACAATGTCTGATAAGTTGTGTGACTTTGTAGTGTTTGATTTACCCAACTGTGAAGGGTCCATTTCAAGTGAAACCATACCCAACCCTTGTGATCTCTACACCTCCACTCTTGAACCAAAACTGATTGAAAACAATACTTTTGATGAGGTGTTTGAGAATTTTAACCTTCACTTGAATGAGGTGATTGACGTTGGGGATATATTGATTGATGAACCCGAAATTTTGGACGATTTTGTCCCACCAATTCATCAAATCCTTTCGCTTCCTTGTGGTCATCATCTTGAGCCTTTAATTCTTCCCGAACCCCAAATATGTCTTGAAGTTGATGATAATGGTATACCCGAAGATCAGACCGAAATACAACCTCTATCTTCCACATCTGGTTCGGCAACACTCGACATACCAATTTGTTTACCCATTTCACCTTCTATTTTCTCCGGTTCTTCTTCTGTTCCTATAGTTTCAGTGAGTTTTGATAAATCACAATCTGTTAATTCAAGTTCAATAATACCAGAAATTCAACTTGATTTGGATATTTTTGAAAATGAGGTAGATGAGTTTTTCGAGTCCTCTACCTCAATAATTTTTGAATCGAGTAGGATAAATTCTAGCACAAAACTCTTTGACAGCAAAATATTCAATCACACCATTGATAAAAGTTTTGAAGAACTTTTTGCTGACGAACTTGAATTTTTAAACAATACGGATTTTGTGATTGATCAATCTCCACCTATAGAGGTTGAACCATCACCATTCCTTCTTCCTAATCATTCATATTCATCCCCATTCCTTCTTTTCTCTAATTTCAAACCCTTTCCAGACCACCTCTTATCCCTTCCCCATTTTTTCTTGACTCGATACAACACATTCTTCCACCAACCTATACGCTATACTGATAAAATCTTTGAATGGTTGGTGTTAACTTTTGGTCTTTGTAAAGTCTTACTTTGACCAAATGACTCACCCCCTCTTAAAATGCTTCGTATTGTCTAACTCATGTTTGAGGGGGGGTATATTTTTGGCTCTTGAACATAACTTTTGTCCTCAAATTTGTGAGCCAAAAAAAAATAAGTTTGGGGGAGGATTTTCACTTTCATATATTTTTGCCCCCATTAATAATTTCCCCCCAAGCTTACAGGTTTTTGTGATCCAGCGGATAGCAACAGTGATGACACTGTTAAAAACAAGTTTGGGGGAGGTTTGTGCTTATTTACACATCAATTTGCATCATATTTTGCATAAGCACAACATTTTCAAAAAATTTCAAAAATTTTCTTTTATAACAAAAGAGTAGAAAGTGAAGAATTACATTCAAAAGATAGGAATAGTTTAAGAAAACCAAGAAAATTAGAAGTTTTCTTAAACGAACTGGTAATAAGTAGTTATGAGTTGTTGTCCCAAGGGTTAGTAAGATGAAGGAAGTCACTAATCTGAGGATAAAAATAAGTCTGAAAAATAGTTTCTATTCTGGAAGCCAAACATTTGAATGTTGATACCCTACTATATGCACTTACACACGTCTTGAAACTCGGGATAGTAGAGGATACCTTGAAATGCTCTTGTCTAAAAGCCAAAGTAAGAAGGAAATGAAAAAATAAAGAAAATATAAAAATGGTGAAAAGAAAAAAATGAACACTGGTTTTGTATCGCCAAGGCAGCAATAAAAAAATATAGCGAGGGTGCCTCTTCACCTAGTGCCCTAAGGCCAACTGGTCTGGGAGTCACTGCTAAGCCTTAGGTGATGCAAGACGAGGAAAATATTATCACCTAATCAAGAAGCACATAAGTAATCGGTCGGTTAGTACCTCAAGAAGTATTAACGGTCGCATGAAAATGTGTGAGCAAATCTAAATATTCATCAAGTTAAAAAGTACTGAGGTAGATGGACAAGAGTATGATAGTTTGAATTGAATTCTCCGGATGTAGAGATGTTATTTACACACACGTAGGGTTATATGATCGATGTTTGGATGAAAGGTAGGAATGAAGAATAAAGATGATGTTTTATTGAGAGATGATGTGATTTCTAATATCTTTTCATGACTATTAAGATATGGCTCATGACAACTGAAAAGCTAGTATAGTTGGAAACTCTTATTTTCAGAATCTTTCTTTTATGGTTCTTATCTTTATATGTAAATTTCACCATCTCTCTTTTGCTATAGAATTTTGTGGGTGTAATCCGCTGAAAACCCTCAGGAGACAACACTCCTCCTACTAGGGACACCTAGAGGTTTAACGGCTTGTTGCACGTGCTCAGTGTAATCGTGTCTGCCTACGAAAGTGTGCTTAGTTTTCTCCTTTCTTTTTCTCCTCTTGAATAAACTAGTTTGCTCGGGACGATCAAAGATAAGTTTGGTATTTGTTCAGTTGATAAAACTGCACATTTGTATTACATTTTTCCTACCATTTTCATATTAAAAAAGGACTTTATTATAATATATCATACATATGAGGGTTTATGTGTAAAAACATTATTTTCCATGTGTTAATATATTTTAATTGGCATTTGGTAGGAAAATGTATGCAAATAATTTCATTGACCAAATCCTAGTAGAACAAAGTCTACTAAATATTATTTGGGTTGTTGTGCAGAATTTTTCCAAGTTGTGCAGAATCTTTCAAGACTAGAATCAAGGAAATCAAGTTGTTGAAGAAGACTTGCCTAATTAAGAAGCAAAACTTGGAGACCAAGTCTGGCAGCAACCATAAGAAGATTTCAAAGATACAAAGGTTCCAGAGGAGTCTAAATGTCACAAAGACATATGCCCTAAAGTTTGATGAATGGAGGAGATTAAACGGCCGCAGATCCGCTGCCTTACCCCCCTTGGGCCACGGATCCACGGCAGATTTGATGAGTTAGTTACTGCAATTTTTGTGGAAAATTTTATACATCTAGTTACCTAATTTGGAAGCAAAAGATTATGGCTTTGGACTATAAAAAGGGACCGAGAGCCTCTTGGAAAATTTATCAAGCCGACGCGATCACGAAGTCCCAGACGGCTCACGCATCCAGGCTGATCATCAACGGTTCATCTACCTCCTTGGAAGAGATCGAGAAGCAACTAGTTTTGTAATCATTTTCTAAGGAATAAAGTATAGATTGTTCAATTTGATTAATAAAGGTAGTTATTTTATTTAATTCTTTTGCATTTTACATTATGTTTTCCCTCTCTGTCTTTTCATCTTCTTTTCCCAACATGCGCGAGTAATTCTCCGCTTGTTAGGGTTCGTAGGATTAGGGTAGGCTAATGGATGATGAACATCCCTAAACCCTTTTTAAGTCCTATAAAGTTTATGAACTTTATCAAAAGAATCATTAACATCCTAATCGGGCGCGCTAACAATTCTTTGTTAGTTCCGACCGCGATTAGAGATTAGATTAATGATTGTTTTGGTAAAGGCCAGATATGAACGGAGTTCCGTGTCGAGATAAGGGTTAAGAGTGGGATTCCTTTTCCCTCCAGAAACCCTAATCTACACGCATCACCGTCATTCTAGTTTTAAATCTATTAAAGGATAAAAAGGGTAACTTTTAATTAATCATCCATAACTACTAAATAACCCTTCAAACCCTCTTATTATATTAACTACATCCCTAAAATAATCTAGATCTATATATTTTGCATTCTTGCTTAACGTAGATCTAGAAACCATTCACAAAATTCTTTATTCCTCCTCTCTTTTTCAACACATCTAAAGTAAGAGTAAAAGATTCAACGTTTTCCTGAGGACGACCCGTACTCATCTCGGTCTAGCTACACGCGACACCGTTATTGATTGCGGTTAACTACAAACACTTTTTCACATCAATCATCTCTCAATGGGGTTTCGGGTCCGCGGCATTTGATGAGCAGCATGCTGCCCGCGCGCAGACTTGCCGAGCAGAAGGGAGCTCGGTGGCCTCTGGGAGGACTTTGGTCCTTAGCGTTGGAGGGGTCGTAGGAGGCCAGCTAAGGATAACTGGGCAGTGAAGCTGCGCAGTTGCCTTTTGGCGAAGGTTTTGATCTCTAGCGTCGTGGGTAGGCAACCACCAGCCGTGGATGACTGAGTGGGGTAGCCGCTCAGATGCCTCTTGCGAGGGCTTTAATCCCTGGTGTCATGGGTAGGGCGCTACCAGCCGGAGATGAACGAGCAGGGTAGCAGCTCGGCTGCCTCTAAGGAGGGCTTCGATCCTTAGCGCGGGAGGGGCTGTTAGAAGCCTACTAAGGATAACCGGGCAGTGAAGCTACGCGGTTGCCTCTGGGCGAGGGCTTTGATCTCTGGCGTCGTGGGTAGGAAACTACCAGCCTGGGATGATCGAGCGGGGTAGCCACTCAGATGCCTCTTGCGAGGGTTTTGATCCCTGGCGTCATGGGTAGGGAGCTACCAGCCGGAGATGACCGAGCAAGGATCAGGCTCGGTTGCCTCTTGCGAGAGCTTTGATCCTTCAGGACAGGGACCGAGCAGGATTACTGCCCAGTGCCTCTTGGCGAGGACTTTGATCCCTGTCGGTTGTGGTAGGAAGCTACCAGCCGGGGATAGCCGAGCAAAGGTCGGGCTTGACTGCCTCAAAGGAGGACTTTGGTCCTTAGTGCGGGAGGGGCTGTAAGAAGCCTACCAAGGACCTTTGGCCGAGCAGGGTTATTGCCCGGTGCCTTTTGGCGAGGGCTTTTGTCCTGAAGGATAGCCGAGCGAGGGTCAAGCTCCACTGCCGCTGGGAGGACTTTTTGATCCCTGTCGGTTGTGGTAGGAGGCTACCAACCGGGGATAGCCGAGCGAGGGTCGGGCTCGACTGCCTTTGGGAGGACTTTTTGATCCCTGTCGGTTGTGGTAGGAAGATACCAGCCGGGGATAGCCGATCGAGGGTCGGGCTCGACTGCCTCTGGGAAGACTTTGATCCTTAGCATTGGAGGGGCCGTAGGAGGTCCACTAAGGATAACCGGGCAGTGAAGCTGTGCGGTTGCCTCTTGGTGAGGGCTTTGATCCCTAGCCGGCCAGGGATAGCCGAGCAGGGTAGATGCTCGGTTGCCTCTAAGGAGGACTTTGATCTTTAGCGTTGGAGGGCCGTGAGAGGCCAGCTAAGAATAACCGGGCAGTGAAGCTGCGCGGTTGCCTCTTGGTGAAGGCTTTGATCCCTGGTGTTGCGTGTAGGGAAGCAACCGGCCAGGGATAGCCGAACATGGTAGCCTCTCGGCTGCCTCTAGGGAGGACTTTGACCCTTAGCGTTGGAAGGCCGTAGGAGGCCTGCTAAGGATAACCGGGTAGTGAAGCTGCGCGGTTGCCTCTTTGGTGAGGGCTTCGGATCACAAAAACAGAACTCTATTTGCAATGTTCTGACGTTCCCTTTATTTGAATGGAAATGATTTTTAGAAAACATTTACATCGTCTTAGCGAAAGGAGGGGGTACACACTCGTTGGCCTTGACCTCATTGGTATAGCTTGAGCTTCTCGGCATTGAGGCCGCGGGAACTTGCGTCCGTCCGCGTCTTGTAGGCAATAGGCTCTGCCGGGGAGTAGCTCAGAGACGAGAAAAGGACCGTCCCACTTTGGGGAGAACTTGTGTAGCCTGCCTTGATCGATGAACTCGTTCCACCGTAGGACCAGATCTCCGGTCTTGAAGGAGCGGCGCTTGACCCGAGCATTGTAGTATCGGGCCGTTTGTTGTTGATAAGCGGCAGCCCAGATTTGAGCCCGGTCTCTCTTCTCCAACAAGATGTCCAGGTTGGTCCGTAGCGCCGAAGTGTTCGCATCGTCGTCGAAGTGCTCGACCCGATGGCTGGGTAGCCCGATCTCTACTGGGACCATTGCCTCGGTCCCGTAGTAGAGGCTGAAAGGGGTTTCCCTTGTGGGGGTCTTCTTTGACGTGCGCAGGGCCCATAAGACCCGGGGCAGTTCTTCGACCCAACTGCCTTGTTGCCCTTCTAGGCGGGTCTGGAAACCTCGGATGACGTCTCGGTTAGTGACTTCGGCCTTCCCGTTGCATTGGGGATGCGCGACCGCGGCGAACTTCATGAGGATATAGTATTCTTTGCAGAAGTCCTTCGCTTTCTCGTTCTCGAAGTTCGTCCCATGGTCGGCGATGATACACCTCGGGATGTCGAACTGGAGTATCAGATTGTTTTGCAGGAACCTGATGGTCATGGCGGCATCCGGTTTCCTGATGGGGATGGCCTCCATCCACTTGTTGAAGTGGTCTACCGCGACGAGGACATATTTGTGCCTGCCCGTACCGGTAGGGAACAGGCCGGTCATGTCCAATCCTCATTGGGTGAACGGCCATAGGGATGTTAGGGCGGTCAGCTCGGTAGCGGGGAGGAGAGGGATGCTGCCGTGGAGCTGGCAACTCTTGCATCTTCTGACTAGCTTCTGGGCATCTTCGTGAACAGTGGGCCAGTAGTACCCCTGGAGCAACGCCTTTTGAGTCAAGGTTTGGGCCCCTTGGTGCGCACCGCCAACCCCCTCATGGATTTCACGGAGGACGTAGTCATCTTTGTGGGGGCCGATGCACCGGAGCAGGGGCTGAGTAAAGGATTTCTTGTAGAGGTTCTCATTGCTCCAGATGAAGTGACGGGCTTTAGCCCGGAGATGGCGAGCGGCTCCCCGATCTTCTGGGAGCGTACCGTCCTTCAGGAATTCCACGAGGGGCTTCCTCCAATCTTGGTCGCCTTCCTGTGCCGCATATACGTGGAGTGTTGTCGCTCCGTCTTCCACGCTGTGCTGAGGCAAGGTTTCGAAGAGGATAGACCGCTTATTGTTGGCTGAGTATGACGAAGCCAGCTTTCTCAGGGCGTCGGCTTGGGCATTCAGCTGCCTGGGTATTTGTTCTACTTGGACTTCGTCAAAGTTCCTCCGGAGTTTCCTTACCTCGTCCAGATACTTCATCATCAGAGGCTCCCGAGCTTCAAAGGGGCCAGTCACTTGGCCGACGACTAGGGCCGAGTCGTTGCGGATTCGAATTGTCTTCAGCCCCAGCCCGGCGGCTATGCGCAGTCCAGCCAGGAGGGCCTCGTACTCTGTCGCGTTGTTTGAGGCTTTGAAACCGAGCTTCAGAGAGTACTCCATTTCTGCCTCGTTCGGGCCCCGGATAATGAGGCCGGCACCACAGCCTTCTTCGGTTGAAGACCCGTCGATGTAGATGACCCACTCAGGAACCGAGCCGGGCCTTTCCGCGATGGGACACTTAGTTGCGAGGGTCGGCGTGGACTCCGGTTCCTTACTAAGGATGGTGCATTCAACGATGAAATTGGTCAGGCCCTGCGCTTTGATGGTCTGCCTCGGGCGATATTTTATGTCAAACTGAGATAGTTCCCACCTCCACTTCTCTAAGCGGCCCGAGGATTCCGGTGATGCAACGATGGCCCCCAACGGGCGCTCAGTTATAACGAGGATGGTATGGGCTTGGAAGTAGTGCCGTAGCTTCCTTGAGGCCACCACGAGGGCCAAGACAATCTTCTTTATGGCTGGATATCTCGTTTCTGCGTCCTTAAATACATGGTTCACATAGTACACCGGCTTCTGCACTCCACTGAACTCTCGGACGAGCACTGAGCCCGCTGTTTGGTCGGATACCACCAGATACAGCGATAGCTCATTTCCTTCAACTGGTCAAGTGAGCAGTGGTGGTGTTGCGAGGTACTTCTTCAATTGGTCGAAGGCGGCCCGGCACTCCTCCGACTGCTCGAACCTCGGGATCTTCCTCAGAGCTTTGAAGAACGGGAGGCATTTCTCCCCCAACCTGGACATGAAATGGCTCAGAGCAGCGACTCGTCCCGTGAGCCGCATGATCTCGACGTTGGTCTTCGGCGCGGACATGTTGAGGATAGCGTCGATTTTCTCTAGGTTAGCTTCGATTCCACAGTGAGTGACCATGAAACCGAGGAACTTCCCCCGGTGACTCCGAATGCGCATTTGGCGGGGTTTAGCTTCATCTTGAACTTGCGGAGCACTTCGAAGACCTCGCCCAGATCCTTGGCGTGGTCAACCGACGAGACGGATTTGACGAGCATATCGTCAACGTAGACCTCCATATTCCTGCCGATTTATGGATTGAACATGCGATTGACCAACCGTTGGTACGGTGGCCCCGGCGTTCTTGAGGCCGAAGGGCGTCACCTTGTAGCAGTATACCCCCCGGTCCGTTGTGAATGCTGTAAGATCTTCATCTTCCGGATTCATACGGATCTGATTGTAGCCGGAGAAAGCATCCATGAAACTCAATAGCTCGTGGCCGGCCGAGCTGTCGACGAGCATATATATTCCATGGAGAGGATAGTTGTCCTTGGGGCAGGCCTTATTGAGGTCGGTGAAGTCGACGCACATGCACCGCTTCCCGCTTGACTTCTTGACCAGAATTACGTTCGCCAGCCACTCCAAGTAGGGCACATTACGGATGAAGTTGGCGGCGAGAAGTCGATCAACCTCGTCTTCGATAGCCTTCTGTTTGACCGGGGTGAAGCTTCGCTTTTTCTGTCCGACGGGTCGGGTCGTAGGATCAACCCCGAGCTTGTGAGAAATGATTTTGGGGTCGATCCCAGGCATGTCAGCAGATGCCCAGGCGAAGACGTCGGAGTTATTTCTGAGGAAACCGACCAGGTCATCTCGCTGAGTTCCTGTCAGGAGCGATCTGACCTGGACGGTTTTTTCATCGTCCCCCTCTGTCAGGGGCACCTCGGTCAGTGGTTCGACCAGTGTCCCCCGGACCTCCTTCTGCTCGCTTCGGGTGTCCAGAGAACCCTTGATGTTGTCCTTTACCTCAGCGTTGTCGGCCGGATGCTCGGACAAAGATGTTTCGGTAAGGCATACCTTCGCGACCTGTTGGTCTCCGTAGACCCGACCTATCCCGCCCTGATCGAGAGGGAACTTCATCGCCAGGTGGTAGGTCGATATCTGGGCCTGGAGAGAGTTCAGCGTCGGGCGGCCGAGGAGGACGTTGTAGGTCGATGGGACCTTTGCTACGATGAAGTCCACAGGCAACGTACGAGTGCGGCCGGGCTCCCCGACGTTGAACTGCAGAGTGACCACCCCTTCCGCCGGGATGGAGTGGTTAGTGAACCCTGAAAGGACGTGGGAGGTCGGTTTCAAGTCTGCTGGGGTGAGCCCCATGCGCAGAAAGCAGTCGTGGAAGTGGATGTCCGCCGAGCTGCCCGAGTCGACAAGTATCCGGTAGACCTCATATCGGTGGATTCGGGCCGTGATCACCAGAGGGGCGTTGTGAGGCATGGATATGCCGTGGAGATCCCCGTCGCCATAGGTGATAGGCTCGTGGTCCCTGGCCTTTTTGCTCGGTCGGCCGTTGGCCTCCGTTGCCAGCGTGGGGTGCTGAGTCTCGCAGGCACTCGACTAACCCCCTGTCGTCATGACCATAGTTCTTGATGGGCCTCGGTTCCTTCCGGTGAGGTCCCTTAGGCTCCGTGGTGAGGTTGTCTTCGAGCTGCCTTGGCGGGCCTCATGGACGTGACCCCGTCGAGGGAGGAGGTGCCGGTCATGCTTGGGAGCAGGCGAGCTGACTGCCACCGCCTCGGAAGGGACAGGGGTGCGACAAGGCTCGAGACAAGGCTCTCCGACGTAGGACCTCGAGGTTGAATGGGACAGATTGAGGGACCTGCAATCGCTGGAGTCTGCGAGGCGGTGGCCGGCGGAGGGGTTGATGACATTCGGCGGAGGTTCACCCGCGCCTCTGTTGAGGGGGAGGCGGCGGAGGATGCTTGGATCTTCAGGGTGATCGCTTGCCATGTAGATGGAGATCGGAAGGCCAACTTTGTATTTTATGGAGTTAAGTTTCCCACAGACGGCGCCAACTGATGGAGGTCCTTTTCGGGTCTCCGTCAGATGTTGTCTTCCGTCAATCTCCCGGTGGATCTTGGAGGTGATCTCCTGTTGCGTGTGGGTCTCAATGGTTTTTGAGGAGATTGGTGGTTTTGGCGAGTTTGCGCCGACTACCCGCAAGGAAGTCCCGGGGTGGTTTGGTACCACCGAGGACCCTCCGACGATCAAGTTAGCACAAGATCCGAGCAGAGTAACGGCTAAGTGGGGTGAAAAAAGCTTACTTGACCCCTCTGTGATGGGGGTTTATATAGTGGCGGCAGCACGCAGTAGCAGGTACGAGAATCTCGCCGGCAGTTACGCTCCCGACGTCACGCCCGCGTAATAAGCGGATCACCCGTTGATGGGGATCGTGATGGCGTGGAACGTGGGATATTGCCGGCGGAGAATCCACGCATGGCGAGATTCGCGGAGCGGCGATTACGCCTGTGAGTGGTGGAGTTGGTTGGTCGGAGGGACCGAGGAAGATGATCTCGGCGGGAGAGCTCGAGAACGAGCGGGAGGGCCGAGGTAACTTGGTCCTGTGGTAGCTCGGGGGCGAGCTGAGAGGCCGAGGAGGACAATTTGCAGGGGGCTCTGAGGTGAGTCAGGTTGTGCTTGCAGGTTGGGCACAGGGATGGCATGGTCGGCCCCTGTAGGCCCTTTCTTCTGAGTTCTGGGACACGACATCTGCCACGTGTCCTGATCTGGGAGATCGCCGATATAGAGCATCATCAATATGATTGATGTATCTAATCTATAGTTTTCATGGTTGACATCTGATGTATCTGATCATGACAACATGAATCCTACAGAGGAAGCCAGAGATTGATGTGTAGATGCAGTAGTGTTCACCATAGTCATAAATTCGTCGTTCGGGTATAATTCGGCGAGATCGAAAATTCGGATTCGGAGAACTATTCGGAAAAAATCGGCATGTATTCGGGAAAGATTCGGTAAGTGTTCGGGAAGGATTTCAAGCAAGAAATTAATATATGAGACGCTAGGTTTTAATTTTGTGAATTATTTGCTGTTTTTTGAATTAGTCGTTGTTTTTTCATATAATTCGGGAATAATTCGTGAATTATTCGCGAATAATTCGCGAATTATTCGGCCCACCGATTAAGTCGGTTGATCAAAAATTCGCGAATTATTCGCGAACTTGACTAATAATTCGCGAATTATATGACTATGGTGTTCTCATGTATTTAGTTTTTTTCCCTTTTTTTTCTTTTCTTTTCTTGCCTTCCAATCATGTGTCATTTGAATATGAAAATTGAGAAGAAGAATTTAGAAATCTTTCTTTTTTGTATTTTCGTCATTACCAAAAGTAAATGATTTAAAAAAATTGGTCAAGAATTTAAATCATTTATGTTATCCATTTTAAAATTCTAACTTGTAGATGCCCTGCGTCATACAGTTATTCAATTTTCGAAAGGGAAAATCTGTGATGATGATGATGATGATGATGAAGATGATGATGTGAACAATAACAAATAATTAAGTTTGGTTATTAAAAATCTGCCATGTGACCTTGAAGGCGCAAAGATGTTATACTAGATTTTTAGGGATTTGATCTCATCACAAAATCACGTAAGATCAAATTTGTAACAAATACAACTATCAAAAACATAAACAACTCAGAGAATAGAGTTACACGAAGATTAGAAAAGTCCTAACTTTTATGGATCTCTCTCCCAAAAGGAACTGCATGGTGGCAGCTATGGAGATTGGAAGTAATAAAGAGAAGGATTGAATAGTCCATTTTTTTTCTTGTTGCTTATGCTCCATAGATACTTCTCATCCAAAATGAGAGGAATAATATTTCCCTTCTCAATCCGGGATCTACTCATTGGGCTACTTCATGTCCCGCCAATGGGCTACTCCAAACCTTTTGATGATAAGGAAATTGAAATTGGCTGCATCTTTCAAATTTGGATGCATGCTTACATACATACATACATACATACATAAGTTATAAATTTTCTTTATATATATAAAATTAGCATCTTAATATTTGTGGTTTAACATGATATACCATGAGTTTAAGTTTAAAGAGGTATGGGGTTTAAATCCATCACTTGGTACTATCTGTTAAACACCGTCTTTAATCTGGCCTTGAAGGTATGAGGACTCATCTAAATTTCACTAAAATACCATGATTTTGTCGTCTTTACATAACATAACGACCTCATACTTTGTAAATTCCAAATAACTAAAAAACACAGTACTTTGCAGACAAATATTATAAAACTTTTAGCGTTCTCAACTTAATGTTAAATGATTTCTTAACAAAAAGGTATATAGAAGAGGTTCTCCCCAAAAAATGTTGAGAGCTCACGGTATGTATTAAGCTCATTTCGTTTTTGCAATTTATAAAATTATATGGTATATATATCTAAAAATTCCGAAAGCTAATGAAGTTCAGCCCAAGGCCTTTATATCTAGTCCAAAGACCTAATGGGCCAAGTGAGTATTTAATTTGCTGACCCAATGGGCTGAAAGCTAATGAAGAATATTTTTGATGTCTGATGGGGCAGGTTTAAGCAAAAAAATAAAAATAAATATATAAAAATAAAATTACCCGACCGAAATATTTTTGAGGCTGAGATCATAGAACCAACCAGTTCAGGTATGAAAGGATGTGTATTGTTCCGAAAACCCTATTTTTCTGGGGTTCAGTCCGAATCGAGATAGATCGGGTCAAACCCAACCCGACTTCCACCCCTTCTGCTCCCTATCTCTGTTTTTAATTAATGCATCATCGTCTTTCTAAATTACTCATTTATTTGTCTGTACACCATGTACCCCTTTCACCCAAAAGGATAAGGTTCCTAAAGAATTTCAAAAAACATTTCTTGTAATGAAGCATCGTGCGATTCATTTTGTTTTTCATTATCATTTGCTCTTCACCTATAAAGCAGCGCAACGAGGTGTAGACATCGTTCTACGAACGATAAGATGGATCTCGTTCTGCGGACACGGTGATGAAATCCTAGGGCAAATCTAAGGAGATAAAATCTCGAAATTTTATTAAAACGAAAACCGAACTACAAAATAAAACCCCAACGTCTTCAATAGGCAAACCCTAATAGCAGAAAATTATTAAAAAGTCTCTTAAGCTAAATACATTTAAATAATTAAATAAAACCCTAAAATACGAAATTATAGAATTGCTCTATAAACTTCGAAGCTATACATAGACCCTCTAAACGATGTCGGATCACAATTAAGCGGGCCACAAGGCGATAAGCACTGTGGCTGTGGCCCGCCAGTCAGAAATAGTAAGCCTCCTGCTGTCTCTGAATTGTCGAAGAACACGTCGATCGGACTTACTGATAAAAAAATTATGGCTTATTGGATGGACCTAAAGCTTCCGGTCTGTCCAATCAGATTTCTTTCAATCCAAACAAAACATATATTCCTTTTCGATCTGCTCAACATCAACCTCCCTTTTGTAAACTCTCTTTTGTAAACTCTCTTTATCAATTGATTTATTCTTTCTCACAGGGCTTTCTCCTTTTTCCCCTTAAATTTCTATATCCGTACATTATTGGAGAGAGCTTTTCTCTAATTTTGTTTAAAAAGTATACTTTCTACAATTTATTTTTGATGAACAAAGTCCATTTTGATTTTCATAGCCCGAAGCCTATGGACATTAATTTTCATGCGTAAATGACTCTTTTGATCTTTAATTTAATTGGTTATGAAAAATGTTCTTCCATCAATAAAATGTTAAATTTACAACCCTATAATGTAAGTGAAACTGTGAAAGAAGAATCGACATCACATAATGTTTTGTGTATATGTAATAAAATACATATTGATCAAAATAAGCGGTTTGATCTTTACAAAAAGAGAAGAAAAGAAAATATCGATTGGCATTTATGATTAAATTCCTGGCAATCATATTACCAATTTTTTTCCCATTGAGGCTACTTCAAAGATCAATCACATACTACTTATTAATTAATCAAACCCGCAACTCACTCACTCTATGCTCATGGATCATGGACCTGTCGAACCCTAAAACAACAAATCTAGACCTAAAACAAAGCTGAATCTTGATCCATGTCCACACAAATTGCAACATTTCAAGTAGCTATCATCTAAACCCCACATACACTCTTTTTCACCACTTGTGCCATGCAATTTACACAAACTTTTGTCTCCTACTTGCTTTCATACTTGTTCTTAAGCTCCCATTGGATTTTAGTATAAGATTCCACTCTCTATCTCTTTTTAGGGTACCCAAACAAATCCACACTCTCTCTTCCCCCCCCCCCCCACCCCCCCCCCCACCCTCTTTCCCTGACCCCCACTCTTTCATGCCACATTGCTAACATGCGCTCTATGTCAACTCCCACCTCTTCAAAGGGCATTGCCGCCATCGTCGGCGTCGGCCCCAATCTCGGCCGCTCCATCGCCCGCAAGTTCAGTCATGAGGGCTACACCGTAGCCATTCTAGCTCGTGACCTTGGTAATAAATTAAGAATAATTTATGACCGGCTGTCAACCGGCCTGACGTCACTTCTGTATTAAAATATCATTTAACTATTCCTTTTATCTTTTTGCAGAGAAATTGTCACGATTTGCGGATGAGATAGCCCGTGAGGCGAAGGCGCAAGTTTTCGCCATACGAATCGATTGCTCGAATTCGAAATCGGTGCGCGAAGCATTTGAGGGTGTTCTATCACTAGGGTTTGTTGAAGTGCTTGTATACAATGCTTGTGAGCCTCGCTCACCTTGTTCCCCAACAAGGTTTGCGGATATTACACTCGAATCCTTCGAGAAGTCCGTGGCTGTTTCAGCAGTTGGTGCTTTCCACTGTGTTCAACAGGTTCCCTCATTCATGTTTATTATAAAAAAAAAAATTTCTATTTTCCATTTTTAGTAAACGAAGAAATATATATGACTTGGGTAATTGATTTTTTTTTTAAAGGTTATTCCTTTGATGGTGGAGAGGGGCAAAGGAACCATAATTTTTACTGGCTCTTCTGCTTCTGTAACTGGCTTTCCAGGTTATTGTGAATTAAGTAAGTTTAATTAATTTTTGTATTATATATTTTACTTAATATTTTAATTATCAATATATCCTTTTATTTTTGAAGGAAAAAAGCAGGACAAGACACCCTACTCAATAAAATAAATTAAAAAATAAAATATTTACAAGACAAAACATGTGTGCATCGAGATAAATCATTAACGTTTGAACTAATTTCTTAAGATTTTATTTATGAAAGGGTCACATATTCATTATCTCTCACACAAATACTTCCACACGGTATAAATCCTACACCACATAATAAGAAAATCCTCGATAAATTAGGCTTATGCTTATCAATATATCCTTAATCTTGCATAACTATATATTGCCTTTATATATTATAACAGGTTGTGGAAAATTTGCTTTAAGAGGATTGTCACAATGCTTAGCAAAGGAATTTCAAGCTCTAGGCATCCACATTGCCCATATCATTGTCGACGGACCAATCGGTGCATCGAGGTCCGTACAAATGTATTAATACATGCATCAAAATTTTCAAACTTTATAAATGAAATCATTAATTAGCCAATGATAACCTATATACGATGATGACGTGCATATAGTGATCGATGTACAAGTAGTTCAACTGCTGGGGACCAAGATATGGATGGCGTGATGGACCCCGCTGCGTTGGCACAAGCTTATTGGCAAATACACAGCCAAGATAAGGGTGCATGGAGTCAAGAGATCGATCTGCGATCCTTCAACCATAGATTCTAAGTACTTGTTGCAATTTGTGGATTTGATTGTGAAATTTGATTCTTTCTTAATTGCGATCATTGAAAAGGGTTTGTATTATATATATTTTATGCTTATATATCACATAAAATTATATGTAATTCATCTTTCCATTTGTATGCTTTCTTGCATGATTTTTGTGTTTTTTTTTGGTTATTTTCGAAGTGTTGGGTGAAGACTCTATTCATTCAATGATAGCTTATAATTTACGGCAATTTCTAAAGCAATGTGTAAGTGAATCTCAAAGAATTATAAATAAGTTTATTCTTAGATATAGATAATTTTTGAGAACTTTTTATCGTCTAGTTTATAATCAACAAATTTTGGCTAAAATTTTACCTCTAAAATTAATATGTAGTAGTGTGTAAAAGTCCACTACAGTAATTCCTTTCTCAACATTAATGCTCAACATGCATGCCTTGAACTATAAGAATTATACCTAGTAATGTGCAAATAGTATTTCATATCAAACTACTCAAAGGCTTATTTATTATGATAAACTCCCCTAAGCTTTGGTTTTAAGGGAGCCTTTTTGTAAATAACAAAATAACAAAATATACTTAAATTTAGTATTTTTATGAAATAAAAAAGCTATAAGTTTTAGTTAAGTGTAATTCAGCCTAGATTTTATTGTAAAATAAGCTTGGAATTACAAAAGTGGATTCTTTGAGATTCCATGAACAAGTGAATCTTCTCTCAATAATTGATGGGCCCCATCTCTCATTGGACTTTAGTGCGTGGTTTGGTGGAATATATGGCCACTGGATATAAATCGTGTCATATTTGTGCACCCATGATGAAGTATATAACAAACAAATCAAGCATTGAATGTTCAGTTTGATTTGTTTACATTTGACATGAGGTTCTTGTCTCGTTAAGATGACATAATAAAAGTTTATAATATATATGCATTTCACCAATCAGCCCATAATTAAGGACACATCTACATAAAGTTGATACCTAGCTTTTAGCTTTGTCTCTTGTCCATGTCTCCATGTTGGTGGTTACTCAAGGTGTCTGATGGCAGGGCCTGAAAAATGGCCCGGCCCGGCCCGAGTGCCACGTGGCGGGCCCAAGCCGGCCTGACCAATTCCCTGGCCCAGCCCCAGGAAGCCTGGCCAAACCGGCCAAATTTGAATTTGAATTTGGCAGTTTGGCCTGGGGTATTTTGGGGTGGGAGACGGTCATTGCCTTGGGTTGGGAGGTTGAATGTGGATGAGTATTTTAATAACGGACGGGAACTTTGAATTAAAGCGGGGTTTGTAAAATCATCTAAAAGCCCCTCACTCGAAATTATAAATTCATATACTCTTAATCCAAAACTATATAAATACTTCTCTACACTTCTCATTCTTCTCACAATTCATAACAACAAAATTTTCAATCTCCCAATTACTCTATTTAATTTCCGAGAAATTTACTGTTAACATTGGAATCACGCAATCTTCATTTCTGTAGTCTCAATCTTTATTTCAGTTCCACTAATTTGATTCTGCTATTTGGAATCAGGGGTATTTTGTATTGATTATATATTTTTCTCGCATATTTTTTATCATCTCTATTTCTCTCTTACTAATATTTTTAATTAAGAATGTCATATTTATCTTCTCAAGATAACAGGGGCGCTTTATTTTCACGGAGACGTTCATTTCAAATCGATATGGATTCAAAAGAAAGACAGATTAATTAATATGTTGCAAACTAATTTTGATTTTTATTCTCCTACCCGTGCATCTTCTAATTATAATATCTCTGCAACATCAAAAAATCATATCCCTGAAGAAGATACTGTTCCTATCGTTCCTAAAGCAAGAGCTTCTGCCCCTAAACATAAAAAGACTGAAATTTCTGATATTTGGAAACATTTTGTAGTATAAACAGTTGCAAATAAAGGCGAGTGGGCAGTTTGTATTCATTGCCAATTAAATTTTATTTATGTCACTTCAGGTGGGCCTACCCACCTAAAAAGACATTTAATCAAACACGAAAAAGTAGATTTTCGGCAGATGATTCTAAATATGTAGTATAACTTTTTAACTAGTTTTTCTTATTCGTAAGATACTAATAGAAGAGAACTTGCAGAATATGTCATACATGCTGAACAACCATTTGGTTTTGCAGAAAACGAAAAATTTGATAGATTGATAAAAAAATGCATATAATCCAGTATTTTAAAAAGTACCAAAAACAACACTTAGAAGTGATGTTCTAAAAACTTTTCATGATGTTAAAACCAATTTGAATGATATTTTTGCAAATCTTAAAAATAAAATTGCATTAACTTTTGATTTTTGGACCACAAAATGAGGCATGAGTTATATTTGTGTTATTGTACATTTCATTGATAATGATTGATTTTTACATAAAAAAATTATTGGTTTTTAAAAAATAGAGCATTCACATAATGGAAATAATATAAGTAATTGTATTTTGACTACCGCATATGAATATAATATTCAAAATAAAATATTTTCAGTTAGTTTTGATAATGCTATTGATAATAATTCTGCTATAGCAATTTTTAAAAATAATTTAAATTTTGTTTTGAATATAGAATTATTTCATCAAAGTCATGCATGCAATATTTTAAATTTAATTGTGCAAAATGGTCTTAGTATAATTGATCCTTATTTAGAGAAACTTAAATATGCAATGATATTTATTGAAACCTCTGAATCCCAAAAACAAATTTTTAAGCAAACTATTACCCGGTTTAATTTAAAATTTAGATCTTTCAAATTCAACATTCTAATTAGGTGGAATTCCACTTATGAGATATTGAAATGTGTTTTAAAATATCGGGAGCATATTACTTTATTTTACGAGGAATAAATGCCCAATAATAATATAGAGGATTGTCACACCCGCTTCCCTAAATACGGAATACGAAGGTGACTAAGCCGGCCAGCCATGTTTGGTAATCACATTTCGGCTTCTAGCATTATATGGTAATCAGTAAAACACAATACGGATAAAGAGATTGCAGTCACCAAAACTATTAGATATAAAGGAAACTGAGCGCAATGGAAGTAAACAAAAGGGACAACTAACCAAGGATATCTAAGGAAAGATACAACGGGTTCACTGGTCTGGATCTTCGCGATCTTCTCGAAATCAGATGGATCCACTTCTATCACTGAGCATGCATACTCAGGTCATCGGGGCAACGCAATAGCAACAATATGATAACAATAACGTGGCATGAAAAATAAAGGTAATAACAGTGGAGACAGTGAATGAAGGAGATCAATATATCATTGTCGATGCAGTATATGAGCTATGTTTCTATTGGTCTCTAGGTCAATTTGAAATCGAATCGTGGAAAGGAGAGATCATGTTTAATGAGGGTCTCGTACGTACCCGAGACTACGGCCCAGTGTTACTGTCACGCCCCGCGTCCCAGAGTGCGCTAAGATCGGCATGTGATAGAGCCAACCATGCTACCTGTGGCTAGGAAATATCCCTCCACAGTCACATTACGGCTGTCTATAAGATATAAAAAAGAATAAAATAAAATATAAAATATCTAGTACATGTCCATATGCCAGAATAAACGAGTCAAGAAATAATATGCGGAGGCAATAAATCCAATAAACAATAACATCTTGAAAGTACGTCCCAAATACGGGCTCACAACAGGAAATGAAAGTACCGCAATAAAACTAAACTAAACTAGATACTAACAGGATCCTCACTGCTCGGCCTGACGGCTGAAGTACTCTTGATCAGCTTGCGAAAGAGACAGAAGATCTGGGCCATGCAAAACCCAGACATCAGTGCGTCATAATATCAAACAATAAAATATAATCAGGAGGTAACAAGATATGCAGGCATGAGTATGAACAGTAATGAGTGTATAACAGTAACACGAATATGGAACGGTGAAGTGTATGTGCATGCGGTGAGTAATCTATGCTACTGGGTTAATTACTCTCAAGTCTTTGAAATCAATTTAATGAATCGTCGATGTAACTCAATAGTATCCCGTGCATACCCGGGACCTCGGTCCAGACTCTCGGGGCTGAATCCGAGATGTGCCGCTAAGCACAAAACAGGAAACATGTACAGACGAATGATGTCAGCAGCAGCATCCCGGGACTGGCCTAGCCCCCAAAACTGATCAGTATAAGCGTCGAACTGTTGAGTTACAAGTCAGGTTTCATCATTGATTTCCCCTTACCCCCAAGTTATGTGTTCAAGTCAGGTATTGATAAATCTGGAGCTAATACCAATACGGGATCAAGCAAGTACATGTTTAGTCTGAATAGACAACATGATACGTCCATCAGGACAACAAGTCAGGATTGTCGGTATTAGAAACAATATCAGATATCAAGTCAAGCAGTGGTGTATCAGGTCATGTCAGGCGGTGCACAGCGTATCAAATGAATGACCAACAGTAAAATGTAGCAAGTATCGAATCATGATAAAAGTACGGATGCACAGTGAAACACGGATGCACGGTATCTATCAGGGATTACATTTACAACTCCTTGATTACATAAGATGCACAGTATCAAGCATGGGGTGCTAATATAACAGTAATATAAAATAATATGATCCAGAATACAACTAGATATATAATAAATTGTACGGATGTGAACGGATATTGTAAAATTGTAACGGTAACATAGGATGCATAACTAAACAATATGTAATATTATTATTCACATGGATGCAAAATATAGTAGTATAGCATGTTGCAGGATAAACTTGCCTGATCGGATCTCACGACGGGGTGTGTACGCCACGTACGACGTCGAGTAAACGTTGCAATACACACATGTGCATACAGAACTGAACTAAGAAAAGCAAGAACACGACCACGCTGGCTGGGAACGTCGACTGAATTTCCGGATCGTCGGCGACAAGCACGGCTCCGGCGATCACCAGGAAACGGAATCAAGTAAGTAAAGAGAAGAGAAGAAGAAGAAGAAGTTGGTCTGTGGTTTGGTGTTTGGGGACAGAGGCGAGGCAGGCGAGACGACGACGACGATGGTGGGCCATCGACGGCGAGATCCACGGCGATGGCAGTAGCCGCGGATGCTAAGGTTGTGGGTTTGCAGGTGAGATGAGAGGAGAATGGGTTGAGGTGGTGTCGAGTGCGCGGAGGCAACGGGGTCGGAGCTCCGGCAAGGGTGCAGGCGAGGTCGGAGGTTGCAGCGAGGTTGGGTGAGGTTGCAGTTTTCGGGGTTTCACGTCGGGGAGTTTGCAGGGGTGAGGAGGGAGGGAGAGAAGTGGTGGCGAAAGGTGAGGCCGATGGGGGTCGAGCTCCAGCGAGGCAAGAGTGCAGGGGAGGCGATTGGTTGCAGGCGCGGTTCGGATGATGGGTTGCAGTGGGTCAGGGTTCTTGTGCAGGGAAGAGGAGAGGAGAGAGCAGAGAGGTGGTGGTGATGGTTGAGTCGTCGACAGAAAGACGAGGCGAGCGTGAGGCGTGGGTTCTCGCGGCGAGAGGTAGCGGAGGAAGAAGAATAGAAATGAGGGGAGAGAGAGAGAGGTACGTGAGGTATGGGTTTAGGTTTTTTAAAATAATATAAAAATATATATAAATAATATATGTGAAGAGAGAGATACAGAGAGATTGGTTAGTTGTTAGGATTTAAAGATTTTAAAAAGATATTTTGTTTAAAAAAATATAAAATCGTATATTATGAACCAAATATATTATAAGGAATATAATATCAGGAAAATTTGAATATTTTGGTTAATACAAAAATATTCCAAAACACATCCGGATCGGGTCTAAAATTATGGTTTAAAAATACGGATAATATACATGTCAACCAAAACCAAAATAGGGTATCCAGGTAACGAAAATGCATACCCCAAGAACGGATACACGCAGCGTGCACGTAGCTATCCAAACGAGTCCGTTTCACTGAACAGAACGAGAACAGGATGTACAGATGCCACCACAGGGTCAGGGGTATGATGCAGGCCATGCTAGATATTTTTAAAATATATTATTTAATTATAATTGTATTATTAAAAAAATGCAGATGCCGAATATAAAGCAGGTATACAGGATATAGAACACGAGAGTGCATGGATTCTCAGCATAAGCAGGGTTAAATCATAAGCTGGAATCAAGACGGATTTCAAGTATGCGGGTCGGGTCTGATACCAAGCACAGATACCCAAAACACTATCCGCACTCAAAAACTAATAAAATCAAGAAAATAACCACACGACAAATAAAATAATCGAATCAGGCATGTATAACGAACTAGGGTGTTACATTATTCCCAGCTACAAAAAAAATTTCGTCCTCGAAATTCCCGGAAAAAGAAAAGACAGACAAGCATGAATCTACGAAAAGAGGTGTGGAAACTTCTGTAGAATATGGTCTTCTCGTTCCCAAGTCGATTCTCTGTGCAAGCGATTCCCCCATGAAACAAGTACAAGAGTGATAATCTTGTTCTTGAGGATCTTTTCTCTTCGATCAACAATCGACATCGGTCGTTCTTCATATGTCAGGTCCTCCCTTACAGTCAGCTCCGAATGATCTAGCACGCGCGTCTCATCTCGAACATATTTATGAAGTTGAGATACATGAAACACGTCATGAACACTTGCCAAAGACGGTGGTAAAGCCAATCGATAAGCTACTTCTCCAACACGCTCGATAATATCGAAAGGCCCCACGAATCGAGTGCTAAACTTGCCTCGACTTCCAAAACGGAATTGAAGAATTGGGTACGGTTTTCAAGGATTCAAAAAGAAAATGCATAGGAAGGGATTTTTTTTAAAAGAAAGGATATAGTAGCATTTTATTAGATTAGGTATTAGAGAGGGACATTTAAGAGGCAAAGCTTTAATAATTGAACACGGATAAAACTACAATAAAGAAATGGTTAAATCCAAGAGATTAAAATAGAAATTGGATGATATTGTTAGGTTCATAAGATTGATGTTGTAATTAGAAATTACGGAGAAACACTTTATGTATAAAAATATTTTATGGATGTCATAAAACACACATTTTTTAAGTTACAGGTTTTTGGTTTCTTCTAGGATAAATTGCGTAAAAGCTCCATATAGCTTGCCCCACTCATTTGTATTCTTGCAACCCTAGGTTGATTTATTAGGGCATACAACTCACATTTATTTTAAAATGTAAACCACGTTTTTCCATTTTTTTTGGAGGCATACATGACTGTTATCATTGTACCAATTTCAAGAAGATGCTACAAAGAATTCCACATCCCTTTTAATTAATAATAATATATTACTGTTATCATTATACTAGTTTCTGAAAAACATGTAAACAATGTTCTTCTGTCGTTCCTTTCTTTTCCTCGTCTTAGATCTACACGCCCCCTGTCTCTTGCTCTTCTCCAAAAAATAAGTATAGCTCAAAGCTGTTGTGAATTATGACGGTAAAAAGGTTTTGCTTGTGGTTTTTTTACATAAACGCCCTTTAAAAGTTAGATATTTACAAAAAGCCCCGATTCTTTTTAGTTCCACCAAAAAGCCCACTTTGACGGTTTTTGCTTGTGGTTTCTTGCTCGACATGATAGTACGATATCTGGTTACTCTTTATCTTAACATGTACTCTGATTGTCTCTATGTTACATATTGATAAACCCTTTAGGATATATACTCGACTACTGGGACTATGATGAGATCATACTAGTGGGGCCACGGTAGTCGACGAGTACATCCTATAACTGTTCCTAGTCGAGAGTGTATCGAGACAGGGCATCGATACACCAGAGTAGACTAGCATATACGCATCTTGACCCATATGATGGGCGATGGATGATCTCATATCTATCGGTGTTTGACATCAAGGATGGTGTACGGGTGCTTAGTAGAGACTGGGTACACTGGACGGACTCGCCGAGAACTCTCAGATGGTATTATACCTCACGTCAGATGGCAGTTCTCCGGTGACACTGGTACAGAGTAGTCTGTTGACCCGAGATCGTCATAGAGTCTTGTGTGATTCCCACTGTGCTTTGATTTCCATCATACCACGTCCAAGAGGGCGTGCAAAAAAGTGGCTTTTTGGTACAGTCCCGAATCACATGGAGGCAATGAGCGATAGGAGGGGATTCGTCTCTCCCGGTATAGGGAGTTGATGTTGTGCTGTGTTCGATTGGCTATAACTGGAAATCCATGGTCAGGATTGCTGAGATTTACTGGTAAGTGTTATCAGTAGTTTCTCGAACTGTTATAGACCTAATATCGACATGACTTATCGAGCTACTAGGGTCTGACGTTTACCACCCCTAGGCGAGATATGCGACATATCAGACGACGAGATCGGACTGTACGGAAGTGTTACTGATTGGATTCGCAGGAGAATGTACAGGCTTGCTTGTTGATCTTCCGATCGCTCAATACCTGGGTGGCTGTTACGTTTAGCTGACCGCTTGCAGCTTGTGGGTGTTTGATATGATCATCACCTACTGTCGGCGTATTGACGATTCTTTAGAGTCCTACACAGAGGTTTCTTGACTCAGGCAAAACGGAGTAGGGGCACATATGTGATATGTGTAGGACCGAGGATAATGCGATATGAGATACTGTATTATATTCTCGCGATATTTGATATCAGCCGGGTTGTCGGATCAAGTGTTGATTCGATGAATCTGTAAATGAGATATTAGTCGGTTATATGCGATATAGCCGGATTATCGGATCAAGTGTTGATTCGATAATTTAATGTATAATAATATATATGATATATTAAATTACATTAACTAATATTAGATCACTAAAAGATTCTTTTTCTCACTCGGGTAATACATTGATATATATGCGATATATGTTAATTGTATTATTTTATTTTGTTACAATAAATATTATATATGTGATATATAATATTGTAACATGATATGATTACTAATGCAACATGTTTAGTGGAGATTAAACAAGATTAGGGTTTGATTTGGGTTAGTGCATTCATGAACCTTCTAGAAGGTTTCTTTTTGTTTTGTGTTACGATATTTTGTAATGACTCATTCTTAACCCAACCCAAACCCTAGCCCTAGTTAAATCTCTACAAAGGTTTAGTCAACCATGGTTGCATTATTCATCATGATTATATTTTCATTATTCATCACAAAAGGATTCACTATTTTTTCATCTTCTTCTTGCTTGAGTTCTTCATGAAAAGCTTTCTTGCTTTGATTTTGTGATGAAAAATGAGTGAGAATAAGAAAACAAATGAGAGCAAAAATCCTACTTCATCATCCTCATCTACCCTTGCCCTTTAGATGAGAGTGTTCACTTCATTTAGTGAGTGAGAGCTTGTGTTAATGAAACTTCAAGGTAGATCATCTTTGTTATCGAAGATCGGAAGCAAGCTTGCATCTTTCTCTTCGTGGAGCCTCTCGAGAGTCCGGAACACGATGATCACAACGAAGGGACCTCAACACGGAGCTTAAGAAGTGAAGGCCCGGATCTACAAAGGTTGTAATCCCTCTCACTTAGTGTTAAAGTGTTTAACATACTTGTTTTCGCCTAAACTCTAGTTTAAAGATCCGGCTTTGGGTTGTTCGGCACGGCTAAATTTTAAATCGGGCATGGTTGATGCCTCGTAGACCCTTGTGCGTGTGCCTAGCATCCCTACGCTACACACTCAGATACTCCATCGTGTTCCTTTGCCTAGCATTGAGGCTACAGTAGCCGAGTTCATCTCTGAGGAGACCCGACTCCAGATGTTGACAGCTACATCTACTAGTACTCGTGATACGGGCTCATCTGTGGCACCATCGACTACTATTTTTACTGCACAAACCAGACCCGTCACAGCTCCACCACTGCCTTCTTCTCTTTCTACCGAACGAGTTTGTGCATACTGCAAGAAACCTGGACATCATCTCTCTCAGTGCTCGGTACTTAAGAACAAATCGATAAATACTCAAACTCGTTTAGCTGCTTGCTATCACAATCGGCCTCCAGCTTCATCTACTGCTGTGTCATCAGCCGCCTCTACTGCAACTTCAGGTTCATTCTCCTCCACATAGATAGCAAAGATTACGAATATTGCTCAACAGAGTCTTCATGTCAGTGGAACTCCTGCACCTTCTACCACACTGCCTCAGCTGCTAATTCTGGTATTTCTATTCTTTGGATATTTGACTCAGGTGCCATGCATCATGACTTTTGATAAATCCTTTCTTACAAACTGTTCTATTATTCCTATACCATACATACATACATACATACATACATATTGCTAATGGCTCGTCATTTGCAGTAAATCAATATGGTGACATCACATCTATCAGTCATTGTCACGCCCCGCTTCCCAGAGTACGCAAGATTGGGCACGTGACATAGCCAACCATGCTACCTGTGGGTAGGAAGTATCCATCCACAGTCACATTACGGCTGTAGAGATATCAAGAACAAGATAAAAAAAAAACTATCTAACACATGTCCAAATCCAGAATAACAAGAGTCAATGATAAATAAGTGCGGAAGGAAATGATCCAATACAATAATAGAAAAGTATGTCCCATAATGCGGGGTCACATCTGGAAATAAGAATGCAGGAAATAAACTAATCACTACGGAACTCACAAATCAGCCTGCTGGCTGAAGTACTCCTGCTCGGTCAGCGACAGTGGTAAAGAATCTGGGCCATGCAAAACCCAGACGTCAGCGCGTCATGTCAACCAATAATATAATATGAACATGGTAATAGGCAATGCATAAATAAACATGAATAAAGCAATAGTATGAAACAAGCAGTGCAGGGTAGTGTGCAGTGGGTAACTAAACTGTTCTATCGGGTTTTCTATTCTAAAGTCCTTGAAATCAATTCGAGCAATCCTCCATGTAACTCAAAGGATATGTCCCGTTAACCCCCGGGACCACGGATCAGGAAGATGGGAACCAATAATGGTTCTGTCCCGTTGCCCCCCGGGACCACGGATCAGGAAATGTAAGAGTCACGAATGGCTCTGTCCCGTTACCTCCCGAGACCACGGATCAAGTAATACCCTTTTAAGTTACACTTTAGATTACCCTTTTGATTTCCCCATACCCCCAGGTTATATGTGTCAGGTCAGGTATTCAGTAGTCAAGGACTAATGCCAACACAGGATCAGGTAACAGGTCAGGTTTGTCTGGATAGACAACAGGAATGGTCCATGAGGACTCCATGTCAGGTTTGTTGGCATTAGGCAAGAGATCAGGTAACAGGTCAGGTCATGGTACATCAGGTCAAGTCGATAGTAAAGGGTACCATGTCCGGTGCATCGGTATATATATATCATGTGTAGCAAGGTCAGGTCAAGATGTAACACAATCGAGGGTGTACTCACAACAGGTATATAATCGAACAAGGAATAACAGCAGGAAATAAGCAATGAATTAAACAACAATAAGCAATTTATTTAGTCACATTAGTGCATTGGTATAGTACAGCCGTTTTATCATATGAGCAGGTTTCAAGCACCCCTTGCGGTGCAATAGATCACACGACGGTGCAATACTGTTATATCAATATCAGAATGTAATAGAGCTACATGTGTAAGGCGATCGTCCTTTAAACGGTAAAAATGTGATTAACGGGTAACTTCGTTATTAGGGTTAAAGTGGCAAATGCGATTTTAGGTTAACTGTATCATGATATAGGTCATATTGCGTCCAAATGATAAAATAGCTATACCTAGTTAAGTTTGCAAGTTTAAAGAGTCAAAACACGTTTAATTGTATAGTATAGCATGTAGCAAGTGATACTTGCCTCGACGGTTCGCGAACCGGGAAAACGGACGTAACGTCGGCGGAAAGACACGCGACGGACGCGCGGTTCACGGATCGAATCCAAACAACGAACAGTGGGACCACGCGGACCGGGGTACCTTGCTGGAACGTCGGGTCAAGTCGTCCGCACTGCCGGATTCCGGCGAAATGCCAAAACAGCGACAAAAGTTAGCAATACTACGCACGGACAAAGATCAACCAGCGAGGGGAAAAAGGAAGGGGGAAAGTGAAGGGAAGCTTACTGGGATTGCAAGGGTTGCAACAGAGACGGGGTCGACGGCGATGGGGCGTCGGCGAGGAAGCAGCGGTGGCAGACTCGGCTGCAGGTGCTGGAGGAGGAGAGACGGTGAGGAGGGAGAGGAATGGCCGGGTTTGGGTTGCAGGTGAAGAGGAGGTGGTCGGCGGTGGCGCAGGTGACGACGACGAGGGTCGACGGCGGCGTTTCCGGCCAAACGGAGAAGGTGCTAGGGTTGCTGTTGGGTTCTGTTGCGGCGCCGGGCACTCGGGAGGAGGAGGAAGGTGTCGAGGTCGGGAAGAGGGGCGAAGGGGGAGATGCTGGCGTCATCGGCGACGAGTTGCGGCGGCGACGGCGGGCACGGTGGGTGCAGGTGGCTACGGCGTTGGGTGCACGGGGACGTGGGAGAGGAGGAAGGAGGTCTGCGGTTGCGACGAGGATGATGGTGGTGGTGGCGTCGGCGGCGATGGGCACGGTGGCTGGGCTAGGGTTGCGCTGGGGTTTCTCGTGAGGGTTCTCGTGAAAAGGATGGTGGCGACGAGGCTGAAATATATAGGGGATAGAGAGAGAGAGAGATAAGGAAAGATGAGAGAGAGAGAGAAAGAGGGAGAGAGAGAGTGATGGAGGCGGGGCCCACGGGGGTTTAAACCCCTCGTGATTGGCCAGGGCGTGGGAATTTAAATTTTTTAAAAGATTTCTTAAATATTTAATTGGATATATATGTAACAGAGTAAGTTATGAATATATATTATAGTTTTAGAATATTTTATTAAATTGGGATTTTGGTGCTAAATGAAACATTTTCAAATCGCGCCCGGGTTGCGCCCAAAAATTTGAAATTTAAATAATAGGATTTTAAGCGGGTTCCAAATTTTAAAATGAAATGTTTTATGATTAAAACGCATGCCCCCAAGTCGGACACTTGCGCGCGCGCGTAGCCGTCCAAACTCGCCCGTTTCACCGAACGGGATGAAAACTCGACGCGCGGACGCTACCACGCGGATAGGGGTGACGTGTAGGCCAATATAGATATTTTTAATTTCATTTTAGGTGCTAAAATTTGTTATATGCAAAAATGACTTAGCCAGTTAAAATTTTACGGTAAGACCCAAACAAGCAAGATAAATGAAATGAGCAATGTCAAACACTCAACCGGTCATAGATATAGTAGTATTGGGCTCGGGTGTTACATCATACCCAACTACAAAAAGAATTTCGTCCTCGAAATTCCAAGAATACAAGATAGAAAACTACAGGAAAAGGTGAGGAAACTTCTGCCGGATCTCGTCTTCTCGCTCCCAAGTGGATTCTCCATGCGATCGATTACCCCAAGAAACTAGCACAAGGGGGATAACCTTGTTCTTAAGAACCTTTTCCCTCCGATCCTTGATTTCAACCGGTCGCTCCTCAAAAGTTAGGTCCTCCCGTATAGTTAACTCTGAATGATCCAAGACGTGGGTTTCATCTCGAACATACCTTCGTAGTTGAGATACATGAAACACATCGTGCACACCTGCCAAGGACTGTGGTAACGCCAAACGGTACGATGCCTCTCCAACACGCTCCAATATCTCGAAGGGTCCAACGAATCGAGGACTAAGCTTTCCCCGACTCCCAAAACGAATCACTCCTCTAGTCGGTGATATCTTCAAGAATACCAAATCACCCACGGCGAACTCTAGAGGTCTTCTTGACGTGTCAGCCCAACTTTTCTGTCTGTCTTGAGCTACCTTCATATGCTTTCTGATGGCGTTAACCTTCTCAACGGTCTGTACTACCAACTCTGGTCCCAATAATCTTCGTTCACCAACGTCATCCCAACAAACAGGCGAACGGCACTTACGACCATAAAAAGCTTCAAACGGAGCCATCTGAATAGTCGCTTGGAAACTATTGTTGTAAGAAAACTCCACCAAGTGTAGGTGATCCTCCCAAGAACCCTTGAAGTCCAACATGCATGCTCTCAACATATCTTCAAGAGTTTGGATCGTTCTCTCCGACTGACCATCAGTTTGAGGATGATAAGCTGTGCTAAACTTCAATCGAGTCCCCAAACTTTCCTGTAAACTCCTCCAGAAGTGTGATAAGAACCGAGTGTCCCGATCGGACACGATGCTCACCGGTACTCCATGCAACCTTACAATCTCCTGCATGTACCGCTCTGCCAAAGTCTCCGTTGATTGACCAACCCGAAAAGGAATAAAGTGAGCTGCCTTGGTCAACCGATCGACAATCACCCATACTGCATTGTTGCCCTTTGGACTCCGCGGTAAAGCCGTCACGAAATCCATGGTTATATGTTCCCACTTCCACTGAGGAATCGGAAGTGGTTGCAACAAACCAGCAATCCTTTGGTGTTCAGCCTTGACTTGCTGACATACCAAGCACTTAGCCACGAAGCGAGCGATCTCCCGTTTCATGCCTTCCCACCAGAAATGCTGTCGAATATCTCGGTACATCTTTGTACCTCCTGGATGTACAGAGTAAGCTGAACTGTGTGCCTCCTTCATAAGCTCTTCACGCACATCTCCCTTTGGCACACACACACGGCTACCATACCTCAACGAACCATCTTCGTGGACCAGTAAATCTGTTCGTAGTCCAGCTTCAACCTGCTCTCGAAACCCTTGCAGTCTAGGATCCTGCGATTGTGCCGCTTTAATCTTCTCAACTAAGGACGACTGTACTTGCAACTGCATCAACTGTCCCGTAGAATGTGGTAGCACAACCTCCAAGTCAAATCTTCGAAAATCCGCAATGATCTCCCTCTGCGCAGTCAATACTTGAATCGCTGGTAACCGACTAAGCGCATCCGGCACGACGTTAACCTTTCCCGGATGGTACTTAAGATCAAGGTCATAGTCGGCCATCAGCTCCAACCATCTACGTTGCCTCATGTTCAACTCTTTCTGAGTGAACACATACTTCAAACTCTTGTGATCTGTAAAAACTTCAACTCTCTCACCCAAAAGGTAGTGTCTCCAAATCTTCAAGACGAAGATCACAGCCGCAAGCTCCAAGTCATGAGTCAGGTAATTCTTCTCATGGGTCTTCAGTTGTCTTGATGCGTAAGCTACGACCTTCCCATTCTGCATCAAAACACATCCCAATCCTTTTCCAGATGCGTCGCTGTGAATCACCAGTCCTCCGGAATTGTCTGGTACGGTCAGGATAGGGGCGGTTATCAACTTCTGCTTCAACGTCTCGAAAGCCAATGCACATTTATCCATCCAAACAAAAGGTACTTCCTTGCGCGTAAGCTTGGTCAACGGTTCTGCTAAACGAGCGAAGTTCTCCACAAATCTCCTGTAGTATCCGGCCAAACCAAGGAAACTTCTTATCTCAGCCACATTTCTTGGAATAGGCCAATCTCGAACTGCTGCAATCTTTTCGGGATCGACGGCGATTCCATCGCCCGACACAACATGCCCCAGAAACTTCACTTCTTCCGGCCAAAATTCGCACTTACTCATCTTCGCATACAATTTCTCCTGTCTCAGTGTCTGCAGTGCGATCTTCAAATGCTCAGCATGCTCCTCCAAACTCTTCGAGTAAACCAGAATATCGTCAATGAATACCACAATAAACTGGTCCAAGAATGGTGAAAAGATTCGATTCATCAAATCCATGAATATTGCCGGCGCATTCGTTACTCCGAAGGGCATCACTAGATACTCGAAATGCCCATACCGAGTTCGAAACGCCGTCTTGCAAATGTCTTCTGCTTTCACTCGGATCTGATGATATCCGGATCGCAAATCCAGTTTCGAGAATACCCTCGCGCCACTAAGCTGCTCAAAAAGTTCTCCAATGCGAGGGATCGGGTACTTGTTCTTAATAGTCACCCGGTTTAATTCTCTATAATCAATGCACATCCTTCTCGTGCCATCCTTCTTCTTTACTAGAAGAACTGGAGCTCCCCAAGGCGAGTTGCTGCTTCGAATCCAACCCTTCTCAAGCAATTCACCAACTTGCTTCTTAACTTCTTCCAATTCCACTGGTGCCATTGGATAATAAGCTTTAGATACTGGCGCTGCACCAGGAATAAGGTCAATCGCGAACTCCACGTCTCGCTTTGGCGGTAAGCCCGATATATCTTCAAATACGTCCATAAAGTCGCGAACAACTGCCGGCTCTTCAGTACTATCAACTTCCATAGCTGCAAGAACGCTGTGTCGGCCTAGCCCTGAACTCGACTGGCCCGACAGAACTGCTTCCCCCAGTGAAGGTAAACTCAGGATGTCCGGGAATCTGGAAAATTACCTTCCTTGCCCTACAGTCAATGTGGGCGTGGAAAGTGCCAAGAAAATCCATTCCCAAGACAACTTCATAGCTGCCCGTATCTATTACCAAGAAATCTGCAAAGAGTTCCCGTCTGCACACAACAACTGTACAATCTCTACATTCCCTACTAGCTATGATTTTCCCATTCCCAGTGTGTATGTCCCAAAAACCAGACAGGGTCTTGCAGGTAATCGAGTGTGTAGTTATAAATTTGGATGACATAAAACAGTGGGATGCTCCGGAATCAAATAATGCCAATGCGGGTAAACCATGAACGAGTAAAGTACCTGAAACCACTTCTCCTGATGCCTTAGCTTCCTCAGCTGTCAAGGTGAAAGCTCGAGCCTGATTAGGTCCCTGAGTCAGCTGTTTCTGCCCTTGGAACGGTCTCTGCGGAGGCTTCTGTATATCATCTCTCGTGCGAAGCTTCGACGGACAGGCACCAACTGCGTGATCGGCCGCTCCACAAACCAAACAAAGTCCCAGCTTCCTTCGACAATCCTTATGCATATGCCCGGGCAAACGGCAGTAGTCACAAATCACGCTCTTTCTTCGATCAACGATCACAGGCTTTTTCATGGGTGCTACACCACGACGGTCCACTGGAATACCTCTGCGCCCATGATCTCGGTTAGGTACGAATGTGGGCTTCCTGGCCGCAACTGCTGTCTGCTGCAGGTTCCCTTTCATTCCCGATAAACTCTGTTGTTCCCGGGCTGCCGTAAGAACCTGTGAGAAAGTGGTCAAACCCAGGGAGACAATCTGCCTCTGGATGTCCACATCCAAACTGCGCAAGAACCTTCGCGCCCTGTCTGCCTCGTTGGCGACTAAAGGTCCAGCGAAGCGGCTGAGTCTCGTCCACTCCGCTGCATGTACGTCCACGGGTGCTCCACTTTGCCTCAGCCCAATACATTTCTCTTCCATTTCCTCCCGTGCAGTCCGCGGGAAGAATTTCTCCAGGAAACTCTTAGAAAAATCCGTCCATTTGATCGGTTTGGGCAAGCGGGTCTCCTCCACAAGCCACCACTCTCGGGCGTAATCCACTAGCTGAATGCGCACCACATCAACTCTTTTGTCCTCTGGGATCTGTGCCGCAATCAGTAGATTCTCCGTGTCAACTAGCCACTGCTCGGCTGGCAACGGCTCCTCCAGACCAGTGAAAGTAGTAAGACCCAAACGTCTGAAATCTGCCACGGTCCCTACCCGGTCAACTGGTTTCGCTCCAGCGTTGTTTGCAGACTGCCGAATGGCCTGCAAACCCTCCTGAAATGAATCTGCTTGCTGCTGGATCAGCTCAGTATGCCTCTTCTGATTTTCCAACATTCCACGTATCACTCCCAACATGGCGGCTTCATCCACGCGCCTCTGATACGTCTTGAAATTTATATCTGCCATATTCCTGAAATCAAAACACCCAACATTAGCATGATGATAGATTCAATATATAAATCAAGGCTAGAACTCCAAGATACTTAAATAGAGTACCGCATTGTAACTATGCCGCGGTATCATAGCCACAATTACTTAACTCCACCCAAGTCGCCTAAGTCCTAGAGATAACAAGAAATCAGGTTTTCGAGTTGACATGCAAAGTAAGTTTGCACGTCGATATAATCCGGAAGAATGTGATTCAAGAATGGTAAAACGGTCAAGGTGGTAGGACATGTTTCCTAAGCACGCGTATTCTGATTCGTGTATCGGGTACAATACCCAACTACAAAAGAATCAACCCAATTAACCTATGGCTCTGATACCAAAATAACCATGTCACGCCCCGCTTCCCAGAGTACGCAAGATTGGGCACGTGACATAGCCAACCATGCTACCTGTGGGTAGGAAGTATCCATCCACAGTCACATTACGGCTGTAGAGATATCAAGAACAAGATAAAAAAAAAACTATCTAACACATGTCCAAATCCAGAATAACAAGAGTCAATGATAAATAAGTGCGGAAGGAAATGATCCAATACAATAATAGAAAAGTATGTCCCATAATGCGGGCTCACATCTGGAAATAAGAATGCAGGAAATAAACTAATCACTACGGAACTCACAAATCAGCCTGCTGGCTGAAGTACTCCTGCTCGGTCAGCGACAGTGGTAAAGAATCTGGGCCATGCAAAACCCAGACGTCAGCGCGTCATGTCAACCAATAATATAATATGAACATGGTAATAGGCAATGCATAAATAAACATGAATAAAGCAATAGTATGAAACAAGCAGTGCAGGGTAGTGTGCAGTGGGTAACTAAACTGTTCTATCGGGTTTTCTATTCTAAAGTCCTTGAAATCAATTCGAGCAATCCTCCATGTAACTCAAAGGATATGTCCCGTTAACCCCCGGGACCACGGATCAGGAAGATGGGAACCAATAATGGTTCTGTCCCGTTGCCCCCCGGGACCACGGATCAGGAAATGTAAGAGTCACGAATGGCTCTGTCCCGTTACCCCCCGGGACCACGGATCAAGTAATACCCTTTTAAGTTACACTTTAGATTACCCTTTTGATTTCCCCATACCCCCAGGTTATATGTGTCAGGTCAGGTATTCAGTAGTCAAGGACTAATGCCAACACAGGATCAGGTAACAGGTCAGGTTTGTCTGGATAGACAACAGGAATGGTCCATGAGGACTCCATGTCAGGTTTGTTGGCATTAGGCAGGAGATCAGGTAACAGGTCAGGTCATGGTACATCAGGTCAAGTCGATAGTAAAGGGTACCATGTCCGGTGCATCGGTATATATATATCATGTGTAGCAAGGTCAGGTCAAGATGTAACACAATCGAGGGTGTACTCACAATAGGTATATAATCGAACAAGGAATAACAGCAGGAAATAAGCAATGAATTAAACAACAATAAGCAATTTATTTAGTCACATTAGTGCATTGGTATAGTACAGCCGTTTTATCATATGAGCAGGTTTCAAGCACCCCTTGCGGTGCAATAGATCACACGACGGTGCAATACTGTTATATCAATATCAGAATGTAATAGAGCTACATGTGTAAGGCGATCGTCCTTTAAACGGTAAAAATGTGATTAACGGGTAACTTCGTTATTAGGGTTAAAGTGGCAAATGCGATTTTAGGTTAACTGTATCATGATATAGGTCATATTGCGTCCAAATGATAAAATAGCTATACCTAGTTAAGTTTGCAAGTTTAAAGAGTCAAAACACGTTTAATTGTATAGTATAGCATGTAGCAAGTGATACTTGCCTCGACGGTTCGCGAACCGGGAAAACGGACGTAACGTCGGCGGAAAGACACGCGACGGACGCGCGGTTCACGGATCGAATCCAAACAACGAACAGTGGGACCACGCGGACCGGGGTACCTTGCTGGAACGTCGGGTCAAGTCGTCCGCACGGCCGGATTCCGGCGAGATGCCAAAACAGCGACAAAAGTTAGCAATACTACGCACGGACAAAGATCAACCAGCGAGGGGAAAAAGGAAGGGGGAAAGTGAAGGGAAGCTTACTGGGATTGCAAGGGTTGCAACAGCGACGGGGTCGACGGCGATGGGGCGCCGGCGAGGAAGCGGCGGCGGCAGACTCGGCTGCAGGTGCTGGAGGAGGAGAGACGGTGAGGAGGGAGAGGAATGGCCGGGTTTGGGTTGCAGGTGAAGAGGAGGTGGTCGGCGGTGGCGCAGGGTGACGACGACGAGGGTCGACGGCGGCGTTTCCGGCCAACCGGAGAAGGTGCTAGGGTTGCTGTTGGGTTCTGTTGCGGCGCCGGGCACTCGGGAGGAGGAGGAAGGTGTCGAGGTCGGGAAGAGGGGCGAAGGGGGAGATGCTGGCGTCGTCGGCGACGGCGGGCACGGTGGGTGCAGGTGGCTACGGCGTTGGGTGCACGGGGACGTGGGAGAGGAGGAAGGAGGTCTGCGGTTGCGACGAGGATGATGGTGGTGGTGGCGTCGGCGTTGGGCTGCGGCGGCGATGGGCACGGTGGCTGGGCTAGGGTTGCGATGGGGTTTCTCATGAGGGTTCTCGTGAAAAGGATGGTGGCGACGAGGCTGAAATATATAGGGGATATAGAGAGAGAGAGATAAGGAAAGATTTGAGAGAGAGAGAGAGGGATGGAGGCGGGGCCCACGGGGGTTTAAACCCCTCGTGATTGGCCACGGCGTGGGAATTTAAATATTTTAAAAGATTTCTTAAATATTTAATTGGATATATATGTAACAGAGTAAGTTATGAATATATATTATAGTTTTAGGATATTTTTTTAAATTGGGATTTTGGCGCTAAATGAAACATTTCCAAATCGCGCCCGGGTTGCGCCCAAAAATTTGAAATTTAAATAATAGGATTTTAAGCGGGTTCCAAATTTTAAAATGAAATGTTTTATGATTAAAACGCATGCCCCCCAAGTCGGACACTTGCGCGCGCGCGTAGCCGTCCAAACTCGCCTGTTTCACCGAACGGGATGAAAACTCGACGCGCGGACGCTACCACTCGGCTAGGGGTGACGTGTAGGCCAATATAGATATTTTTAATTTCATTTTAGGTGCTAAAATTTGTTATATGCAAAAATGACTTAGCCAGTTAAAATTTTACGGTAAGACCCAAACAAGCAAGATAAATGAAATGAGCAATGTCAAACACTCAACCGGTCATAGAAATAGTAGTATTGGGCTCGGGTGTTACAGTCATCTTCTGGCAATCTTATTCTTTCATCTATATTACATGTGTCTAAATTAATAATGAATCTTTTATCTGTTAGTCAGATTGCTGGCTCTAATTATACTATTACCTTTTCTTCCACTTCTTGTATTGTGCAGGATTCGAGCACCAGTCAGAAGATTGGGACGGATCGTAGAGTAAATGGATTGTACCAGTTGGAGCATCTTCTCTTGCCTGCCTTAAATAAAACTGTAGCTGGATTGGCTACTTCCAATATGTAGTATCGTCGTTTAGGTCACATTTCGAGTTCTTGTCTTAAATTTTTATCTGAGTCTGGAGTCTTAAGGTCCCTTCGTATTAGTACTTTAAATACGTGTGTTGGATGTCGTTTGGCAAAACAAACTGTTTTACCTTTGTGTCTCATAATAAAACTTCATTAGAACATTTTGATTTGATTCATTCTGATATTTAGAGACCTGCTCCAGTTGTGTCCGTGTCTAGTTATCGATATTATGTTAAGCTTTATAGATGAATACTCTCATTATTCCTGGGTTTATCTTATGCATGCCAGATCTGAGATTCCTTCCATTTATACTGAATTTACAAATATGATTTATACTCAATTTCAAAAAGGAATTAAAATTTTTAGATCTGACAATACTTGTAAGTATGTTTCGTCATCTATGCAAACCATTCTTAAATCTCATGGTACACTTCCATAACAATCATGCCTACACACTCATGAACAAAATGGTATAGCTGAGAGAAAATATCGACAAATTTTATAGACTACACGGGCCCTCTTATTCTCTTCTTCAATCACTCGTTCTTATTGGGCTGAAGCTTTGTTGACATATGTTCTTCTCATCAATATCACTCCATCTTCCTTATTTCCATATGTCACTCCATACTCGAGACTTTACAAATCCCCCTTTGACTATTCAATTCTGCGCACTTTTGGTTGTGTTTGTCTTATTCTTCTACTTGCTCATGAACGAGATAGACTTTCTTCTCGCTCAGTAAAGTGTTTTATGATGGGGTATAGTCCAACTCATAAAGGATACAATGTTACGATCCTAATAAACGGTTTCACATTTCTCGAAACGTCACTTTTTCGAGAATGTGCCGTATTTTGCTCATTATGAGATAGATGTGTCATTTCTTGATTCCTCTACCTCATCGTCAGTTACACCCACTATTGTGCCTACATACACTCCCGTTCCACCTCTTGTTACACATACTGATACTCCTACGCCTTCTAATGTTCTTTTCACTGATACAGTGATGACTGAGTATTCACATATGCCTTACCGTCTTCTCCGGATGCTATTTCCCCTCCTCCATCTCGTCAGAATCCTCCGTGAGAAAGACGGCCACCTGCCCATTATAGCTTTTGCATGACTAACGATTATTCTCCTCAGTTTGTATCTTTTCTTTCTGTTATTCATTTATTCAGAAACCAAAGTCATATACTGAGGCTATGAAATATCTAGAATGGTGGCAGGCTATGCAGGAAGAATTGCAGGCTTTCTGTGATACACATGTGGGGGATCTTGTTCCTTTACCATCAGATGTCAAGCTCATTAGTTGTAAGTGGATTTACAAGATCAAAACCAAGTCAGATGGATCAGTCAAACGTTACAAGATGTCTTGTGGCTCATAGGTTTTCTCAGGAATATGGCATTGATTATGAAGTGACTTTTGCTCATGTTGCAAAGATCCCTTCCATTCACGTGCTCATTGCAGTTGCTGCAGCCCGTCGCTGGCCTATATTTCAGATGGACATTAAGAATGCTTTTCTTAACGGTGATCTTTCGACGACGATTTATATGAAGCCGTCTCCCGGTGTCCGCTTCCCCTGGATATGCGTGTCGTCTGTGTCGTGCACTTTATGGTCTTAAGCAGTACCCCGTGCTTGGTTTGAACGATTTCATCAAACTCTTCTGACTGCAGGATTCACTGAGAGCCTATTATGCGCTCTTTTATCGCTCTTACTCCAAAGCCCGAGCTCTTCACTTGATCTATGTTGATGATATGATTATCACTGATGATGACACAACTATCACATATCTAAAGAAACTTCTGTGGCTATCGAAATTGCTTACTCTTCCAGTGGTTATTTTTTGTCACGGCAGTACATTTCGGATCTTCTTGCACGAGCCACGGTTGATGATTCTACTATTACTGTCAGTACTTCTACAGCTATGCCGATTGAGCTTCATCTGAAGCTTCGTCAAGCAGATGGAGCAACCTTATCAAACTCCACTCGGTATCGTGAGTTGGTCGGTGCACTTATTTACCTCTCTTACCAGGCCAGACATGTTCTCAGTCAGTTTATGAGTACTCCACATCTGCTTACTATGCAGCTCTCATACGGGTTCTTCGATACCTTCGTGGCACTCATACTTGATCATTATTGTTTCCTTCCGATTCTGACCTTGCTTTATGTGCATACTTTGATGTTGGATGGGCTGGCAATCCTGATACTCGTTGATTTATCACTGGGCTATGTCTTGGGTACATCTTTGATTTCCTGGCGCAACAAGCGCCAAGATACTGTTTCTCGCTCCAGCACTGAAGCTGAGTACCGTGCAATGGCCGATACTGCTGCAGAGCTTAAATGGCTTCGTAGTTTACTTGTTGATATGGGTGTCGTCATTCCTTCTCACGTTCCACTTTATTATGACAACAAGAATCATGTTCGTATTGCTAAAAATCCAGTTTTTCATGAACGTACTAAGCATATTGAGGTGGATTGTCACATAGTTCACCAAGAGTACGACCGAGGTCGGGTTTCACTTTCTTAGATCCATTTCAATAATCAAGTGGCTGATCTCTTTACGAAGCCTCAAAACATATACTCAACTTTCGCATTTCTTGTCCAAACTCTCAATTTATGATCTATCGTGAGTTTGAAGGGGGCTGTTATGATATTAATAAATCTTTTATATATCATTTTATCTTTATCTCTTTGTATAGAGATTTAATCTTATCTCTTAGTATTGGGATTTAATCTTGTAGACTATATATAGAGATGCACATTGTATATTATAGTTTGATCAATCTTTAATAATAATATTTTTCCTCTCTTCTCAAATCTACGGTTCGTAACAAACTAACAATCCTAACAATCTAACACGCTGATTATAATCTCAACATAAATCAAAACTTATCTGATTTATGATAACCATAATATCTAATATAATTATATTCAAATATCTCATAACCTAGCAGCTTCCCTGTAACACCCTAGTACGGTTATACGACATTAATTGGTATTTTAACACTTAATTTATATTTCTTCTATTTTATTCTTTTGGGTTCCGAGTAATTCAAATAGTAGTAATAGTTATTCGACCAGTCCCGCATGTGTGAAACCCAGTATGGTGCTAGATTATATCTGATATTTATCAGTAAACTGAATCCATGTGAATCTAGTATAACTGATATTCTAGTATCAAAATTATATGCAAATATCTTCTAGTAGCCATATGTTAGAAATAAATTATATTTACTGTCATCTGGTTATTTCTGCATTCCATATTTTATACTGATATTTATCATGTAACCCAATATCAAATATTTACTAGATTCAGATATATATTTAGAATTTTTTTAAATCTTAAATATGGGAGTATAAGTTATTTAAATTATATTCTTGCATAAGAGTTAGAAAGTTTACGAATATGTATTATTTGTCCAAGGCATATCTTTGGTGGAGATAGGATGTAGTTTGATATTATCTATATGCATTGAAACTATAATATATATATTATAACCTAATATAAAACATACTATATATATAATATACTTTATATTTTTCTACTAAACAAAACCCATCTCTCTCCGTTCCCTCTCTCTTTCTCTCTCCTCTAACTAAATCTCTCTCTCATCAATTTATATATTCTCCTTCTTCGTTCTTCAAGCCCGCATCCATTCTCGTCACGCAACTCCAGCCACATCCTAGAACTTTAACTGAGCCATCAAAACTTAATGTTGATTTGTATAGTGTCGTGTTGCTTCCGTTCATCGCATTTGATTCGAGGCAAGTTTACAATTTACTGCATGCTATGTGATTGATCGTTCGAAAAGAAGTGTTTTTGTAAATAACCGCAATCAAGACGGCGTCGCTGGTAGCTAACCGCGATGAGTACGGGTCGTCCGCAGGGAAACGTTTACTCTTTTCTTGCTTTAGACGAGTTGATGAAAAATAGTTGATTGTTTGTCGTTATATTTTGAAACGGATATAAAATTTATAATGAAAAGACATGTAGGGTTCATAGGACTTAGTAGTAATGGATGAATAATTAAGAATGACTTCTTTATCTTTTAATAGTTTAAAACTAGATCGATAGTAATGAACGTAGATTAGGGTTCTTGGAAAAAACTAGGATTTCCCCACTACTAATCCTTGTCCTTGAATTGTCTCTATTTATGTCTAGCCCTTAACAAAATAAGTGTTAAACCAACCTCAAATCGTGGTCGAGCCTATCAATAAATTGATAACGCGCCCGATAAGGAGATTAACATTTATTTTGCTAAAGTTTATAAACTTTAAAATGTATAAAAGAAATTAAAAGATTTTCTTATCCATTGTTCTACCCTATCCTACAAACCCTAGCAAGCTAGGAATTACTCGCTCATGGTTAACTTAGAAAAGAGGATGAAGGTGAATGAAGGCATAATGAAGATGCAGTAAAATAAGTGCAGAAAATAAATGCAAAAAGAATTAAAACTAAAAACTACCTTTATTAATCAACTATTGCATAAAACTTTTCTTCTTAAAAAGTAGATTACAAGAACCCTGGATTGCTCTAGATTTCTCTCTTGTTGGAGGTAGATGAATAGATGATCACTCGGATACGTGGATCTCTTCGATGATGATTTTCAATGTACAGCTCTCGATCCCTTATATAGTTCTTGAAACCAGAAACCTTAGATTCCATATACGAATAGATGCAGTTAAGATCATGATCCCAAAATCTCACATCCAACGGCCCAGATTTGACCGCTGAACCGCCACAAAATGCCACGTTTGGCCGCGCCCTTCTGCGGCGCTTTGGTGGGATCATGACTTGGGATTTTTCTGGTTTCTTGTGTTGACATGTGGAGATCCTTTTGATGTCTAGATTCTGAAAATAATACTCTGAGTCTCTGTCGTTGCTAGATCTCTCGATTTGCTTCTAAATTTTGGTAGATTCGGTTTCGACATCCCATTTAACTCGGATCTCTTACTTGGATTACAGACCTGAGCTAATATCTACACAATATATCAAATCTAAGTGTTAGTAGTATTTAGTATTTTTGAGATATCCTAACCATTTATATGATATAATATCTTAAAAATATTGATTAGGAATATTTGATATGATATGCATATTTTAATTACTAATATTTCATTTAAATATTATATGCATATATTTTCCCTCATTATATTAATTATAAATGTAGAAACATATAATAATAAACTTTTACAAATAAATCCACATATGTTCTCTATTTACAATTAACACCTTTTAGCACTTAACAATAGTAGGAAAAATATTCATTAAAATGTGCACTATTTTAGACTAATCACTATGGTTTACGCAATTTACTTATATGTTGTCGTACTATTATTATTATTATTATTATTATTATTATCATACAACTATATCTATATAATTTATACACCGTAGTAATTTAACATTAATCAGTTTTATAATATACAGTGTATGCAAGTTTACAACTTGCAACATGCTATAATTATATCTATAAATATATATATCGTCGTAATATTTCTTATTATTATCATTATACCGTTTATATCTATATAATCTATATATCATTAACTAGTTTATAATCCGCATTTTATAACGCTATGCAAAATATAGTTTAAAAATATTATAGTTTTCACATGAAACGTCGTCGCCAAGCGGATACAACAAATCTGAAATTTATTATACACCTTACCTTATAAAATTCATTATAAATCATAAAAAAATCATTAGCATATGTTCTTTAGTTCGTTACGAAGCAAACTCAGAATACTATAACCATGTAAAATATTTACTTGCAAAATAAATTGTTTAAATCACGTAAACTATAAATGAAAGTACCTCTGAACTGCTGTGTAGGGAAATTCAAGCAGCAAACTTTCAATTTCGAACGTTTATAATTTTTTGTAAGAACAACCTGAGATATTTTAACTTATAAAAATAAAAACCTTATTAAATTAGCTTTGTTTTGGTATATGACATGTCCCTTTTGGAGAACGTTTGTTATTTTTAAGCTATTTTACAAATTATGGTGACGCTGAATTTCTGAATGGAACCTTCTTATGCATGGTTAATCAACACCACTTTTATAATTATTAATCGGATTAAATATGCTATCTCTGTTAATACTATTATCTTGGTCTTGTACATGATATGATTATATTATCCTTGACATGCTTGTAACCTACCAAATTGTACTATTTTTGTTATCCTGTTAATACATGTTGCCTGTAATACTTACCGATGCCAACAATATTGACATTTTATTCTGATTGACCTGACTTGTTGTCTTACTAGACAAGACCTGCTCACGATTATTTCTATGTTGGCATTAGATAGACATTCTAGTGATACCTTACTTGAACAGAAAACCTGAGGAAAGGGGAAAATCAAGAATGTAACTAAAACGTAACTTAAGAGAATATTATTACTGTTTGTCGTGATTCCGGGCGTGAACGGAATAACCATTGTTTATTGTATCGTGGTCCCGTAGAGAATGAACGGGATATATTGTCGTGGTCCCGTGGGGAATGATTGGAATATATACTGTTGAGTTACGATAAGAATTACATTAATTGGTTTCAAATACCGTTAGGATAGATAACCTAGAAACACAGACTTTAGGATACACGTGAGATGCCTATATACTGCCGGTATATCACCTGTGGTTGTTTGTTTATAATTATACCTTATTTTGCACATAACACCATATATAGTACATTGCTCAGTTATCATTATTATTATATTTATGACACTGACGTATAGGTTTCGCATGGCCCAGATACTTGACTTAGCACGTGAATACTTCGACAGGGCAACCTGATACAACTCTTATTGATAAGTAGTTATTTTTTGAATCTTTATTGCTTTCGCTACTATTTTCTGTCATCGTTTGTGGCTATTGAACATGTTTAGAGATAAACGGTTATATTATTGTTCTTGATTACATAATGACAGCCGTAATGTGATTATGGGAGGATATTTCCTTACAGTAGGTGGCATGGCTGGCTTTGTTACGTTCCCGGTTTTATGTATTTTGGAAAGCTGGGCGTGCACTCCCTCAAACTCACGGTGGATAACCGAGAGTTTGGATAATATCTTGAACCAAATTATGTAACTTATAGAACGACGGAAAAAAAAACAGATCTAAAGCATCGAGCATGGCGGACTAACACCCTTTGGTCTCTTTCGCGGATTACAAGATAGACCGAATAATCTGCAGTCTCTTTCGCTGGAAATACTAAAGGAAGAAGATCATGCTGTTAGAAGACGTCATAAGAAAAGAATAGCTGCTTGGACGGAAGATCATGCTGCTAGAAAACGTCATAAAAAAAAGAATAACTGCTTGAACTTGATATTGATAGAGACGATTGCTTATGATCGATCTGAGAGAACTCATTTCTGAATTAAATATTATTGACGCGACTTTATTTATTTTGGAATAATAAACTACGAATATAAATGAAGATAAATTTTGGATCGAGCCATTAGCTCTGATACCATGATAAGAAAGTAATAAACTCAATCAATTTTATTAAGTGATAAATCACCTCAATTTATACACCTCATAACATAATAACTAATAATCCTAACAGTCTAAGACGCTAATCATAATCTCAACAACATAAATCAGAACTTATCTGATTTATGTTAACCATTATATCTAATACAATTATATTCAAATATCTCATAATCTAACAAAAATAATAGAAATTATTAACTTAATTTAATGCTCCAAAAATCAGAAATTAAAGATCTATCAAGGAGCTAGTTTGATTTGGTGAACACCATGTCTTAAGGGATATTAAAAGCAACAAGAAAAGGGGGGGACTTAGGAGGTAAAACGCAAACACATGTACCGTTAAGAGCATGACCAAGTGTCAATTGTTACATAATAAAAATGGGTTGACCTGCCTAGACTGTGTTTAAACAGGTTGGATGAGAGTTAAGACACTTTGACTTTTAACCAGATTTCAACCAGTCTACTTGATAAAAGGAGCATGCGTCGGGGCCGCAATCAATGTGCTACCTTTTCACAACAGCTTCAACAAGGCATGGCAGGTAGAATATTTGGTATTAATGCATGGGAAGTGGAGGTTTGAGTCATGCTTTAATAAATTCTTTTATACACTAACTCTTTTAAACTGATCTCGGAAGCACCTGACACCTTAAATAAAAGGGTTGGGTATGGATAAAACATACTTGACCCAATTATTAAACGCTTGGGTTAGGATCATGTATAATTCGGACAGGTGAAAAGTAGAAAACAGACCTGGCCTGAAATTGACCAAACCCAATAGCTTCCCCTACGGCCTTACCAAAGAGTCCAATAACAAGAAGAAAAGAATAAAAGAAAATAGAGGAGTTGGGCTTTGTAGGTAAATTGATGCTATGACTCCCAAAGTTTGGAAGCTTTAGGAGATGAAGGTTACCATGGGTGGGTTTCAAAATTTATAAAGATTTTAATTGGCAAGAAAACGTGTTCCAAACACTAGTATAAATAACGAGACGTGGGAAAATCTTGCAACTAAGAAACATTTATCTTGAGCCATAGAGTGAAACTTTGGAGGGCGAGAATAATCAAGCAAAGGATAAGAAAAGAAATCCAGGTTTTCAAAAACCAATTTGGTTTTATTCCATGGATGTCTATCGTAGAAGCATAATTGTCTATTGATTCTAAAGAAATGCACGAAGAACTTTGTAGAGAGTTAAAAAGATACCTACACTAACTTATACTATGCTTGCAAAGTATTCAGTATACACAACTTACACCATATAGAGAAGCGCCAGTCTTGAATGTATTTCTGAAAGCAAGAGACGCAAATGTGGTGTACCGACCAGCTGATCTCCCAGTAATACAAAGACATTGACCATCTACCGTTCCACTTTCTGCCTACAAAATACATTACTAGCATAGATGAATAAATAACACCATCTCTGTCATTTTAGTTCAAAGGTACTTAAAGAGGAAATTATGAAGAATAAAAAAGAAAATGGATACCAGAAATCTAGAACAGCTGCAACAGTCATTTACATCAACAATGCCCCACTGTCCCAAAAGTCGTTCTCGATATTCTCTCCCGTAACCTTGAAATGGACGACTAAGTTAGCATTAGCTTCAACTAGCAGCCAGTATCATAATATAAACTCCATAGCGATAATAATAGCAATATATCTCATCGATTTTTAAACCATATATAAGTTAAGCTACCAAGACCATGGACTTGTTTATTAGTCAAATATCATAGTGAGTAATGGGATTAACAGGACGAATACTGTATACAAACAGACATTTCAGATGAAGTGGCAAAAGTTTTAAGAACAAACCACTGCTTCCTCCATAATTGACATCAACATAAGCCCATCCTCGACTGGTCCAGTACTGGATGTTAAGATCCAGCACTCCACAAGACTCAAGTGTAGGCCCCCATGCATGCAGAATTACTTTTATTGTAGTGTGATTTCACGTATCTGGTACAACGGTAACTAAAATTGCTAAAAAAACAACAGTGAAATTTAACAGAAACATGATTAATAGCTTAATTGATATTTTACTTAGCATAAACCTGGAACCATGAATATTGAAATCAATTAAATGAGAAAAATGCTGTTTTCTCGCAGAAAGAGAATCTGCCAGTGCTAAAATTCAGTATCTGTAAACGCAGTCCAGGGATGTAGTAGCAGCCAATGTGCCAATTAAAGAAGCAGTCATCTATGGCATAAGAAAGGTGGGGGGAAATTTATTAGGCATCCATGTCTGTCTAACGCAAGGTCTAAAATCCCGGTATTGGTATCGGTATCGGCAGTCATTATAAAATCAGAATCAGACATCTTTGTTGTCTCGGGAAAAAATATCCTATTTTACATCGTTTGAAAAAAAATATATTATGAAATTTTTTCATTAATAGTGAAAATAGACATAAACAATCTGGCAAATTCTTTAGCAATTAATAATGTCTAAACAGTTATTTTAATAGATAGTATAAATAACCATAATACTTTTGGTATATATTTTTAGTAATTAATGATGTCACCTAAACCATCATCCAATAACATATTAATAAATCTGTTCAATATTGTAAAGAAAAGATTCAGAGTTTATTTGGTCGGCCGACGAATAAAGTATATTTGGTGAATATTCGGATTATGCAGCAATCAATATTTTCATATAAATATTACATATAGAAAATTCAAAAATTATAAAAATGTAGAAACTAATATACCCATGATTTAATGGTAAGGCGTCCGAACTAATAAGAGTATAAAAATGAGAAGAGAGTGTATGTGAAATAATAAGTGTGGGTCCCACTTATTTTTTAATGAAGGATGGTTCCTGTTAGTTCTAGATCTATCTATCACAAGAACAATTGGAAGCTGAACGTCCCACCATGCATACCAAAACTCCAGAAGATCGGATGTATCTTCAATTTCTTGAAGATTTACCTTTTTCCTGTTGGGACAAGCGTTTGCCAAGTGATATGGAGAATCACATAGAAAACATTTGCATCCCGACTTCTTTTTCCTAAAATATCTCCTTTTAAGAAGGAAGTCTTTCTGACATGTTTTCCTTTTGACCTTGTACTTTTTGCGAGTTTTATAAGATCCAGTCTTTCTATGGAAACTGTTATAAATATAATTGGTTATTATATATTAGTTATGAATATAGTTAGTTATTAGATTGGTTAAAATATGAGAGATGGTCTATTACTCTCTATATATAGTTGTATGAACTCTTATTTTTATTATGCCAATAAATTATTTTCATCTCGGTTCTTTTTATGGTATCAGAGCGATGAAGAGAATTGAGAGAAAACCCTAATTTTCCAAACCCTAACCGTAATTCCTCTAGCCGTCAATACCCCTCCTCTGCTCTCGCCGCTGACGCCCTTGCCGCCCCCTCCACGTCCTCGTTGCCCCCTCTCCACGCCCCCACTGCCCCTTCCGGACCTCGCAACCCCTCCACACCAGCATCTGCACCACGCCACTTACAACCTGCAACCTGAACCGCACCACACCCCGCACCAGCAACATGAACCGCACAACGCCTTGCACCAGCAACCTGAACCACCCGCACCTTGCACCCTCCGCACCACCCACTCTACCCTGCTCCTTGCAGCCGCACCACCAGTACCCACGCCCTCCATAGCAGTTGTCCTCTACCTTTAGACTACCTCCTTCTCAAATAATGTTGCCTCCTCCATGCCAATCACAGCCCTCTCAAACCCTAGTCCTAGCCCTCACCAACACCTGCATGGCAACTGTCATCTCCGCTCCTCTCGGTTAATGACGATGACCTATACAATCGTCTTGCTCTGACTTCTTTACACTTGTACTTACTTAGGTATTAGACAACCTTATTCTCTCGTGATTTACTTCTGCGCCATTCATCATGAATTCTAATTCGGTTTCCATTACTGTTCATGATCGTTCCCCTATTACTGCTTGTGCTCGTGGTCCCCATACTCGTGGTCGTGACTGTGCTGGCCTTTATTGTTCTTATTGCGGCGACACCACTCATCGTGTAGACTGGTGTTGGAAGAAGCATGACTACCCTGATAATACATCTACAGGTCGCCAGACATCCACACCAGTTGCTACTGCCCGATCTTCCTCTTCTGCCGGCAATTTACCTTATCCATACTGAGTGGGGCCAGTTACATCGTATCCTCTCCTCTATAGCTCCTGCCAATCTTTCTACTCCATTAGGTATATCATTCCTTTCTCATTTTAATTCGTGGGATGTTTGGTCAAGTCCTATAACGAGCGAAACCCTCGTTTTGTGTTGCTGAGACATGCGCCTCACATCACATGTATCGTGATGGACCGTCTGATCTTGCTTCAACTTCTCACAAGTTGATTTCCATGACTGATAGTAATACCATTCATGTTTGTGGCTCTACTGATTTATCACTTCATTTTTACACCTGAAAAATACTTTAAATGTGGTATCTTTAAAACAAAACTTGCTTTTTATTCGTCAGCTTACAAATGATTCTAATTGTTCCGTAACATTTTATCCATCTTACTTTGTGATGCAGGATCTTCTGACGAAACAGCGTATTGGTGGAGGGCATGAGCAGCGTATTGGTAGAAGGCATGAACAGAATGGAATGTACTGCGTTGATCATCTTCTCAGTACGTCTACAGCTATTTCTACTATCTAGTGGTATCGGAGACTTGGTCATCCTCCTTTTTCCTCTTTCAAACTATGCTGACTTCTCTTGATTTATCAGGGTTCAGTTGTGAATCATGTATTCTTAGTAAACATTATCGCTCCTCTTTTCCTCTAGTTAATAAACGACATGATCTATCATTTGCGTTAGTTCACTCCGATATTTGGGATCGTTTTAAATTTCCTAGTGTGTTTGGTTATAAATATTTTATGACATTCATCGATGATCATTCATGTATGACTTGGTTGTGTTTTCTGCGTAATAGGTCTGGAATTTTGTCCTTTTAAAATCTTCGTAGCTGAGATTACTAATCAATTTGATGTACCGATTAAGGTTCTTCGTTCAGATAATTCTAAGGAGTATATTAGCACTGAGTTTACTGCATTTTTTCAGACCAATAGTATATTGCATCAAACTTCATATTCTTATACTTCTTAGCAAAATGGGATTGCTGAACGGAAGGACCGATATTTGTTTGAGGTAGCTCGTACTCGTGTTTTGCATATGCATGTTCTAAAACGATTGTGGAATTTTGCGGTCTTAGCTGCCTGATTTTATATCAATCGCATGCCATCTCCGGTCATAGGCAATCAGTCATCTTTCTCTATTTTGTTTCCACAAGGCAACCCTTTTATTGTTCCTCCTAAGGTATTTGGTTGTTTATTCTATCCTCATATTCTAGGTCTCAGATAGACAAACTTGATCCCCGAGCTACCCGTAAGATGTTTGTAGGTTACTCACGATCTCAGAAAAGATATATTTGCATCGACCCTGCCACTTCTAAAGTTTGTACTTCATATGATGTGGCCTTAGAAAATCAAGTATATTTTCCACCACCTGTTAAGAACCCCATTTCTACTATCTATGTTTCTCACCTATCTTCCTCGAAGGTTGATTCGTATGTTCAACTTGTGCGTTCTAGTTTTAAGCCGGTGTCCCCCTATCCACAGGTGGCACCGTCGTGACCCAAAAGCCCCATCCCCTCCCACCATTTCTACACCTAACGATTCTTCTGCTACTCCGATACAGGCCACTGTTTCTGGTTCTCCACCACTGCTGTATTCAGAAGATCTCTCTTCATATTGCCTTACGCAAGGGTAAACGTTCCTATACCACGGCACATCCGATTTCTAATTTTGTTTCTTATCATAGACTGACACCATCTGCTCGTCGGTTTGTTTCTTTTTTGTCAGCCATTACTCTTCCTTCCTCTATTCATAAAGCACTTCAGCACCCAAGTTGGCATGCAGCTATGTTTGAGGAGCTTGCCGCACTGCGCTCTAATCAGACTTGGAAATTGGTACGTCCGCCTTCAAATAAGAAGGTTGTCGGTTGTTGATGGGTCATTACTGTCAAGCAAAATCCAGATGGGACGATTGACCGTCTCAAATCTTGATTGGTGGCCAAAGGCTTTACTCAGCAGTATGGTTTGAATTATGTTGAGACTTTTTTGCCGGTTGCCAAGTTGATCTCGGTTCATGTTTTTATATCCTTAGTTGTTTCTAAGGCATGGCCACTTCATCAGCTTGATATGAAGAATGTCTTTCTTAATAGCGATCGTTCGGAAACTATTTACATGCAGCAGCCTCCTGGATTTGAGCCACCGGGGGAATATATGGTTTGTCTACTACATAAATCTCTATATGGATTGAAACATTCACCGCATGCCTGGTTTGAAAAGTTTAGTACGGTTTTACGACAGATTAGGTTCAAATGCAGTCGCGCCGACACATCTCTCTTTACACAGTCATCCTCTGGGCATGATGATTGTGCTGGTGTATGTTGATATTATCATTACTAGAGATAATTCTGCAGACATCTCTAAGATAAAAGAACATTTGGTTTCACACTTCCATACCAAGATCTTGGGCCACTTAGATATTTCCTTAGAATTAAAGTGTCACGGAATTTTTGTTGATTACAGCTCTCCCAGCGCAAGTATGCACTCGATTTTCTATCTGAGACAGGATTTCTAGGATGTAAACCAGCAAACACTCATATAGATTTCTCAGTCAAGCTATCTTGATTGAGCTCTCTCTCGGAACCTCCACTACCTGACCTAGAATGATATCGACGTCTACTTCAGAACCTTATTTACCTCACTGTCACTCGTCCTGATATTTCCTTTACTGTTAGCACAGCAAGTCGGTATAAGCAGAATTCTTTGACCTTTCACCTTACGGCAATTGAGCATATTCTCAGATATATCAAAAAATTTCCATGACAGGGTATTCTTTACAAACCATCATCTACGTTGTCACCCACAGCCTTCGTGGATGCTGATTTTGCCGGATCCATTAATGATCATGGTTCCAGTGGCTATTATGTCTTCTTGGGAGGAAACTTGGTTAGGTTGAGGAGTACAAAGCAAAATGTAGTGGCTCGTTCTTCCGTAAAGAATGAGTATAGATCTATGGCACATACAGTTGCTGAGTTGGTATGGCTTACCTTCCTTCTGACAGATCTTGGGGTTCCTTCTTCTCTACCGACTACACTCTTATGTGATAATAAGGTCGCGATCCACATTGCTAAGAATCCAGTTTTTCATTAGCAGACCAAGCATATCGAAATAGATTGTCATTTTATTCATAACAAGATGACAGATAAGGTGGTTGCACTTCACCATGTTCCCTCTTCGACTCAGCTAGCAGATATTCTTACCAAATCTCTTTCTCGACTGATTTTCGCTCGTCTTCTGTCCAAGCTTGGCATGATCAACATCTATGCTCCAGCTTACTAGAAGTGTTGTGAATATAATTAGTTATTATATATTAGTTATGAATATAGTTAGTTATTAGATTGGTTAAAATATGAGAGGTGATTTATGAGTCTCTATATATAGTTGTATGAACTCTAGTTTTTATTATGCCAATAAATTATTTTCATCTTAGTTCTTTTCAGAAACGTTTTTTGTAAGATTTTTTCCTTCTTCTAACAGAAGAATACTCATCTTCACATCCAAAATTGTAACGATCATCTGAAAATCGTCTACAGATTTCAGAACCAAGTCTAGAATCCTTGAAGCATGATTTCTTCTATTGCTTCTTGACCTTGTCTCTTCTACATGCTATTTGTATGTATTCTTTAGAATACATCATACACATCAATAGAACCAACTGCCACAGAACCAAACTTCTCTTTCTTGGCATTGGTAAAGTCTTTGAGCTCAAATTCAAGAGGGTCATAGATCTCATCAAAGACAACAGTAAACCATTGTTTATACTTTTCAGGTAACAAAAGTTTAAACAACAGTTTTCGTATTCTTTAAAATATTGTTCCAAAGATAGAGCATCACAACATCAAATCTTTGCAAAATATTTCTCAGTTTGGTTATCATTGGATAAATTCTCATATTGATTTTTTCCACCAAACTGGTAAAGAATGACTTTGCCAAACGCAGACAAAACCTCTTCTTTGGATGAAAAAGTTTTAAGTTTAACCATGTCAATCTTGAAAATGACGGCACTATCCTTAAAGTTTGGACTTTCACACCGATGAATCCAATCACCAAAAAAACCTCCAAAGAGACTACAGATGTAATCTATAAACTCTTCGGTAGCCTTGTCACTAAAGAAATGTATCAGACCATTTGCATGTTGAAACCAATCTTTAATGACATCTGGTCTCTTACTGTATGGAATTTGGTCCAAATGCAGTAAAAACCCAGCTTCCTTCGAACGATTATGACCATATTTGTCATTATACAAATAGGTGTAATCATGCATGTGCTTTGCTCCAACTCTTCCCTTTTTCGGTTAATGAATTTAATCCTAGAATACTACTAATCAAATTGTAAACCTAATATAACTCGGCATCGGATGGTGTCGGTATCAGAACTCGAACAATCATTTTTTGGATCAAAATCGCCATCTCGGATCGAGATCGTCCGAGATTTCAAACCATGGTCTAACATTGAAGAAAAATGTGGAAAAAACTAAGAGAATTTATACGGGTATAATTGGTCTCCTTACACCGCATGTGCCGTTGCACAAACAATTATTCAAATTCTCTAATAAACATAAAGGCTAAATAAGTCAGAATATGTTCTTGATGTTTGAACGCGTACATCATTGTTAAAGGTTCAAAGTGAGGGGTATAGAACTGGAAGTTAATTAGGTAGGTACAGAGTATTCGATGATGTGCTTAAGCTCATGCAATCAAGGAGGTACTGTACAAATTACCCTAGGCAGAGTCTCAACAAACATTAAGATATAATAATTGTTAATAAAAGACTGCTTGTATGATAATTGATAATACTATAAAAGAGCTAAATGAAATTACATGACATAATATGATAATATCTAAACAGCTTGCAAGAGCATCTGAAGTCAAATATAAGATAATACAAAATTTGAAGTAAAGAATTATCCAAACTTTTATTTCCTTTTTATTCAAACTTTAATTCCTTTAATATGTTAGGTTTTTTAAGTTACATTTTAGTACACACAATGCATGGGTTTTTAGGGCCATATTAATATATGTTCAACATTCTTTAGTCATAGTTTGTATTACTATGCTACTCCATAAAATCATGAAATATATAAAGGCAAAAAGTCATTAGCTCATGGACACAGGACATGGGGCATGGATACGACATGACACACAAAACTCTGAGAAAATTAGGATACATAAGCAATAGAAACACAGCAATTTGAATGTGCATGTGTGTGTGTGTGTAGAGAGATCAATGGTTAAGAACCCAAAGGAGGAAAATTCCTTTTCCAGTAGTCAAAAGGTGACTCTCCACTATGTTGTTGGATGATCTGCGCTCATGTAAATTTTACAGTTTAAAATATATATATTCATGTGATCTGCCCATGATCTAAGGTGGAAAATATTCTATTATCCAAAAACCTTGCACCCATTGATGCAAAAGAGTATGAAAACAACATGGTCTTGTGTATCTATATATTAGACCATTGAGATCAAGATGGATAGAACTGATCATCCACAAAGAGATAAAGGGTTGACTTTTGAGAGCCATATGAAGGAAAATTTTCTCCTATGGCAACCTAATAATATACCCATTATCCCCATATATACATATATAGGCATGGATTCATACATGCAAATATTTGAAAAATTAATATATCAACCAAAAGAACTATTATTGCAATGGCATTCATCTATAACAATCAACAATTAAAACTACAAATGTAGAATACTAATATCATAAAGCGTTATACGCAACATAAGAATTCACATGACGGAAAACATCAAAAAAAACATGTTCATCCAAAAGAAAGACCACTGTTAACAAATATAGATAAACACATCATAAAAACAATAACTAACAACTTGATTAGCATCTGGATCAAGAAAACGACAGGAAAAAAATGTGACTGTGATATATAATGATAAGTATATTACCATGACTCTCAACTAACAAAGATGGTTTTTCGTCCTCAGAAGCTTGATAATTTGGATTTGATGGCAAATAAAAATATGCATATGCCGTTTGACCAGGAACTTCAGTAAGAAACTCAATGAGGTCGGGTGTACTGAAGTACGCTTTGTATTTCGCTATATCAGGTGATGAAGACCAAATTATTGAGAATGCTTTTACCATTGTTTGGCTTTCATCCAAAGTTACCCGATAAAACATAATAGCATTCATTGTGAGTTGTGAAAAAATAATCTTTCAACTCAAATAAATCTTCCATCAGTCTGAGTTGTTACTACACCTTTGCAATTGATAATGGATGGTTGCAGATGCACCTGCAAGGTAAAATCAATTGGATGCAGAAACCTGTGGGGGCAAAGTACACCAGACGTTTTTTGTTAATCAGAACCTTATGTGTATCGATCATATATTCTGATAGAACATATCCCCTGTAAAGATGAAAATATTTCAAATTGTAGCTTCTTTGATCATATTAGAACTCAAAATTGTGAACTAACAATATTAGTAATATTGGTAAAAGGAGTATTCGAAGGTAAGAAAGAACCAAGTTCACCGCCGAAAGACGCGACCAGGACGTTAGGACGTCCTGCCTGAATTTGGGGGAAAATGCTATTTGGATTTATCTGTCCACCTCTCCAAACATACCAAGTTGATTTATGGCACCGTATATCGGAGGTTTGGACAGATGCGGCCGTTGTAGCGTGACTTCGTCGGATTCCACCTCGTTTTGCGAGGGTTTTTTGATTGAGGGGACGCTCTTCTGTGCTGGCGCAAGCCCTTACAGTTAATTACGTTACCGCATCGCGATAACCACTTTCTCCTGCTCCAGAAGTTCATTTCGTGTCGTGTGTGTTTTTGTTTGTTTTGGTTGTCCGTGGATTGTATACGGAGACTGGTTTCTGTCGTCGCCCGTAGGGCGCGGATTAGTCCAAATCCGTATATTTGAGATTTGGGAATTTTATTTAAGGACCGTTAATCTATTTTGAGATTAAGATCGACTTAAATGTATGTGAGCATTTAGGGCTCGATTTGTTTGTATTAAGGATACATTAGTCCAATTTGATACTAAGATCCACTTAACGAGCTTTCGGGATCATTTTTATTTCAGATCCAACAAAAGAGCGTTTGGACTCTATTGTATTAGTTTAAGAACGTTTCGGTCCATTATCGGCGAAGATTAGTTTAAGAACGTTTCGGTCCAAAATTCGACTTGCGCGTATGTGTATTTGATACGTGACGAAGCGAACAATGATGATATGGAATGCACCCAATTTAGGGTACGATCCGATTTGAGGTGTGCACGTCAGTTTGGAAGTGCATCAACGTGTTGTTGGTTGTCGGGACCCACCGCCTCTCTGAAAACGTTGAAGAATTACGACATATATCATAGGTGTGGAGAGATATACCCTTAAACCAAATCTCATATTTGAGGGAAATGATGGTGATGGACCCAAGAATCGTTAGTCATATTTAAGATTAAGATTAATTTAGGATATATGAATGAAGATCGGTTTGGATATCAATTTGGATATCACAAACATAAGCTCAGCCAATTTGGGCCAGGATTGGATTGCCATGTTTGAGGCGAATATTTAGTTTTAAGGACATTTCGGTCCAAAGTTCAACTTGCGCGCACGTGTATTTGTTACGCGACGGAGTGAACGATGTTGATTTGGAATGTGCCCAATTTGGGGCACGATCCGATTTGAGGCGTGCACGTCAATTTGGAAGTGCATCAACGAAAGAAGTTTGTTGGTCGTCAGGACTCGCCACCTCTCTGAAGACGTTGAGGGATTACGACATATATCAGAGATGGGAAGAGATGTATCCTTAAACCGAATCCCGTATTAAGGGAAAAGATTGTAATGGACCTAAGAATCGTTAGTCATATTTGAGACTACGATTAACTTAGAAGATATGAATGAAGATCGGTTTGGATATCAGTTTGAATATCACAAACATAAGCTTAGCCAATTTGGGCTAGGATTGGATTGCCATGTTTGAGCGAATATTTAGTTTAAAAACATTTTGGTGCATTATCACCGTATTGGGGGCGAATATTTAGTTTATTGACATTTCGGTCCATCATTCAACTTGCGCGCACGTGTATTTGTTACGTGACGAAGTGAACGATATTGATATGGAATGTACCCAATTTGGGGCACGATCCGATTTGAGGCATGCACGTCAATTTGGAAGTGCATTAAGAAAATTTGTTGGTCGTCGGGACCCGTCACCTCTCTGAAGACGTTAAGGAATTACAACGACATATATCAGAGGTGTGAAGAGATGTACCCTTAAACCAAATCACGTATTTGAGGGAAAAGATCATGGTGGGTCGTCTAAGAATCATTAGTCATATTTGAGACTAAGATTAACTTAAGGGATATGGGATGAATATCATTTTGAATATCATCGATGAGAGATCATAGTCATATTTGAGATTGAGATCAATTTGGATATCATAAATATATGCTTAGCCAATTTGGGCTAAGATTGGGTTTCTGTAACACCCGGCAGTGCTAAGCACTCAGTTGTCTATAGCGCTCACGTGTATATCACGTGAGGTATTATAATAGTGCTAAGCATTAGCTTTTATGGCGCTCACGTGTATTTTGCATGAGGCGCTCCAATAGTGCTAAGCACTAACTTTTCTCGGCGCTCACGTGTGTTTCACGTGAAGCGCTATACAACTTGGCCTTAAACGCTCACATGCTTTTTACGTGAGGCGCTGAGTTCTTTTGGAGATTTAATCTCTGCTGATATTTCTAGAGAACTTAAATCTCTGTTAATGGTATTTTGACCAGTACCGATCACCAAGATCATTATTTTGAGGATCTTGAATCGGGTTCTTTAAAGAATTAAGTTCTTGATTTGAAGGAACTAAGTTCCTGAAGTATTATGAACTCCATCTTCTCCAAGAGGTTAAACCTCTTTTAATGGTGTTTTAACCATTAAAGATCACCAAGATCGCTATTTTGAAGATCTTGGATCGGGTTCTTTAAAGAACTGAGTTCTTGATTTGAAAAAACTAAGTTCCTGAAGTATTATGAACTCCATCTTCTCCGAGAGGTTAAACCTTTTTTAATGGTGCTTTGACCATTAAAGATCACCAAGATCACTATTTTTTAAGATCTTGGATCGGGTTCTTTAAAGAACTGAGTTCTTGATTTGAAGAAACTCCATCTTCTTTCTTTTCAAATTAGTTTTTTCCTGAATCTTTGATTCTCAAGAACAAGATCTTCCCGATGAGAATTAAATTCTCAACTTGTGGGAGATTTGTCTTGCGGATCTCACGTCCATATAAAGAACTAAGTTCTTTAAGAAGGGTTAAACCCTTATATAGGATGGATAAAGAAGATGTTTTGATCTCGATATTTTCTTTACCTAGGGTTTTGATGAAGATCTTGTTTGAGAATTAAATTCTCTTTTGTTTTGTGGGAGCTTCTAGGAGCCTTCTGTATATTTTTTTTACAGAAGCTTATGGGATGGTCTCCTCCTCTATATTTGGAAAGAGAGATCATTGGTCGTTGGGACCAACCACCTTTCCGACAACGCTGAGGGATTACAGCGCTATGTATCGAATGTGTGGAGGGATACATCCCTTTGAACCATGTCCCACTTATGGGGAAGAACAGGTTGGAGCTTAAACTCCTAGCTGCTGAAAAAGGCTTCTTTGCGTTCGCGCACATGCGTCGCACGTGTTGGGTGGACGTGCATTGCACGTGTTAGACGCACGTGCGTCGCACGTGTTGCAGACTTGGCGGGCGTTGCGCACTTGGCGGGCGCACGTGCGTCGCACGTGGCGCTTGCGCATATGTGCATCATGAGGGGCAGCTAAGGCTCTAGCTTGGAGAACTAAACTCCTTTGAGTATTGAATCCTATTTTTTCTAAGTATCCCCTCTTATTTATATGGGAGTGGTAGAGGAGGGATTTCTCTTTTTCCCGATGTGGGACTAAAAAAGTATCCGCCGTGTGGTAGAGCATTAATTAGACTATATGTGCATAACGCATTTACTCATAACTTTTGATTCCGGAAGAGTTATGAGGCCCGTAATATATCAAATCGAAGGATTTTTCGAAACGCTTTCGATGCCATCGTAATTTACTTGATTCTCATTTGGAAGTTTGGCAAAATATATCCCGGAAAATACTTGTTTGCATTTTCTTAAGCGTGTTGCTGCTATTTGATACCTTGGGCTCTTTTGCGCATAATTTTTTTTGGCGGAAACAAATGTCCCCCACTACTTTGCCCACGTAGATATGTACGTGGGTTAAGTAGTGCAATGTTATGCATCTCCGTAGAATTGATGGCTCAGAAGACAGGTTTAGGTCCCCGTCGCCTATGACTTTTCATCTTCATGAGCCGTAAGGGTCTCAAGAAGGTTTTTTCTCTATATGATTCGTGTCTCATAGGTGTATATTCTCCCTAAAAATCGTGAGGATTCCTAAGTGTCTTTCACTTTCGTGAGTCGTAAGGATCTCACGTAAGTATTTTCTCCTTACGAGTCGAGGGGACCTGCAAGTGGTTTCTTCACTTTATTAGCGAATGTGGCCTGTGGATAGTGTATAAGAGTCAGTTTGGATCTTCTTGTAGGGCAGCGATGGCTTAGGAAACAGGTTTAGATCTGCGCCTAAAACTTTTCAACTTTATGAGCCGTGAGGGTCTCATAAAGACTTCTCTCTACGAGTCGAAAGGATCTCGTACGTGTATTTTCTCCTTAAGAGTTGTGAGGGCTCCTAAGTGTGTTTTCTCTTGAGAGTCGTAAGGATCTCACAAGAGAATTTTCTCCTTAAGAGTTGAGAGGACTCGCAAGTGGTTTTTCCTTCTCGTCGGTATGCGACATTGGAGAATGTGGCCCGTGGATAGTATACAAGAGTCAATTTGGACCTACTTGTAGGGCCACATTGCTTAGGAAACAGGTTGATATCCCCATCGCCAAAGGCTTTTCACCTTCATGAGCCGTGAGGGTTTCACGGAGATGTTTTTCCTTACGAGTCGAGATGAGTCGAGAGGTTCTCGCAGGTGTATCCTAAAGTGAAATATAGATAACCTCTATTCTTTACGACAGAGGTCCGTTAGGTTTGTGGTACTGGGGTTTTAGTCCGTAGTACCGTCGCGTTGGCTGATGTATTCCTCGATATGCGGTCTTTAAGCCGTTGTTCAAGTAACCCCACGACTGTCGTGTCTCTGATACCTTCGGGGGCTGGACAAGACATCTCCAAGTAATCTCCTTAGGTCATATTACCGTCGAGAGAGCAAGCGTTAGGAATTTGCTATGTCGCTTTTTACTTGAGATTAGGCTCAATTTGGAGCCCCGATGAGTCATACCACTCCGCGCTGGTGTGGGATGATCTCCGATAGTCTTTTAGGTTTTATATGAGTTGCTTTCAAGACCCTGAAGCTGGGAATATACCGTTGCTTTATTTTTGTTTGACGATGTCGTGCCGTTTCTTTGCTGAAGTAGGGTAGACATCTGTAGGACCTCTATGCTGTATGTATTGCAGTTGAAGTCCGGAGCTAGAAATATGCCTTTGCTCCAATTTGATTTGACTATTTAGAGTCTTTGTTGACATTACGTCTGGCTCTTTAGAGACTTTTGTTGACGTCGTATCTGCACCGAGAAGGAACGTCGAGCAAGAGCTGGGATTTTTCCATTACTTGTTTTTTGTTTGACCTTTGGATCTTTGATGACGTTGCGTCTACATCCTGCTAGCATAAGA